>OY728150.1:1606933781-1608315447 GCA_963277665.1 Viscum album
ATCATGGACTGATGTGATGTTTGGAATATCCTAGATAGTGATGGGTGGACAGTGAATTTAAGGGCATAACTCTATGTGAGGTAAGTGAACATGACTTCACTAAGTCAATTTTTCATTTGGTATTTTTTGTCTGTTTTCCCCCATTATTATTATTATCTTCATTTCATATGACTTGTGTGATTCCACCATAAATTAGGATGAACTTACATTGGCCTAATAACCAACATACATAGCATATCATATTAAATAGTTAAATGGTGGTGCCTTGTTCGAATGTGTTTTGATTTCCCAACTTATGGATTTCATGGTGGAAATTGTTTTATTTCAAAGGGAAAAAGGTTTCCCTTAATAAAACTTCTATAATGATTTTGAATCAAATAGAATTTGAAGGGAAAAATAGGGATTTGAGAATGGGTTTTGAAATGGTATTTTAAAATGAAAGTTTGTGTTTCTATGGAATATTTTGATGGGATTTTTTCGAGGGTAAAGTGTGAGTAAAATAGTATAATATTCATTTTGAAATATTTTTTATAGAATTTAAATTTTTATCTAAATGAAATCCCAAGAGGATTGGTATAGTTTTTCTGAGATGTTTGACCAAATATGGGTGATGACCTATTTTCGAAGGCATGATTTCCCTTATATATTCCCCTTAAATCAATTTCTTTATGTGTTTCTTGTTGAATATTTATGCATGTTATGTTTTTTGGAGGATGAGGGTTATTTTTGGTATCAAATTTTTGGGTTGATTCAAATGGATGTGATAGGTCCTTTAGATGATAAAGATGGACCTGAAGGGCCCTAACCAATATTGAGGGATGTTAGGATTGAAATGGTGGATTGGGAGTAAGAGATGAGATTGGTGTTGAAAAACCGATGTAGGGTATCTCTAATTTTATGTGACATGGGGCCCCAATGGGAGCCCCATTATTATATAGACCCTAGATAAGGTTAGTATAATAAAGTCAGTAGCAATGATTGTGAGTGTCCCCATAGAACAGGAATCATTGTGTTTTCCTGATGCAGTTGTTGTGTCGAGTATAGCTTATGAACTAGAGAATTTTACCTTATTTACATGAGATGGATTCAAGTATTTTTAAAAACATTTATTATAATTTTTTTTATTATTATTATTATTACTATTATAATTATTATTACCATGAGATATTTAGGAGATACATACTACCCTTGAGTATTATCGAATGGAATTACTAAGGGTTGTTTCCAAGGATACAATCTTCAGGTCTATATGGATTTCCTAGGGTAACCCTTATGAATTCAATGCTATTCCTGATAGTTTTGATTTCTTAGGTTCATCCCCTATGAGTAGGATTATTCCTCATACTTAGAGTTCCTAAGAATGAATAATATGAATAGGATATTGATCTATATACTTAATTTCATAAGTTTCCAAGGAATTAAGTGTTATGCCTATATATTTGGAATGAATTGGGATATCCCCTTTGATTTAGTTTATTCTTATAGGTGATTCCTAGTATGTTGGGATCCAACCTTTGAGGTATACTTGGTTTTCATAGATTCATCCTCTAATATCATGTCCTCTACCTAAGGAATTCCTTGGATTTATTCTTATGGACTCAAATGTTATGCCTGATACTCTTGGGATACCTTAGATACTTCTATGGATCTATTCCTTTCACCTACTATAATTTAGATGATGGAACTAATACTAATTATAATGGTGGGGTTACATGATTATTTACACTCTATCATTGGATGAAGAAGTTATGGTGTTTAGTTAATTGTATCATGTTAGAATTTTGTCCCCTTTGGTGGTTACTCTTTCTCAAATACATTGAGAACTGAAAAACAACTGTATGTTTAAGTTGCAAAATGGCCAAACTTTTATTATTGATATGGTTTTGTGTTATATTTATTAGTGGGTGTATTTCATGAGTACGATTCAACTTTCATATATGTATTTCATACACATCCACTCAATCACAGTATCACTCATTATTGTTGAGGCATTGGGGGTTTCCTATTAGGTTGTTAGAATCATCCTCTATCTGAACACATGACATAGGTTTTCATGTATCTTATTAGATCATCATGTTTTATTTCAGGTCACGGGTACTTCATGGAACTAGGAATGTGGTATAGGTCCAGCAGTTTATGGAGGTATAGTTTTGTTAATAACATCATGTGAGTTGATTCAAAGGATGGTTTACTTGTAGTTATTATTTAAAATAGAAAACCTAGTGTTCCATTTTAAATTTATATATGAATACATGTTATCTACTTTCATTTTTTTATGTTTTTCCACATCATATAGTTGTTTTAAATAATTTATAATCTAGACTATGGGGGGCCGAGGGTCCCTATTTTATTTTTACATTGGTTTTGTAATTATGTTATATGGGTGGGTTACGATGTATTTTCATTAGATTCGGGAAATACAATCTTGCTTTGTTTTTAAATGGAATAGTATCCACACAACATTTTTTATACCTCACTGGTAGTCAGTATCCTTTGGTGTATATGAAGGTGTGTATGACCTCATTTAATATCCCCTCTTGGGTGTCTTTCATGTTGGGACCAAGAGGTTTTGAGGTGTTTTGAAATATCTGGATGATGTGGAGAAGAATTTGGTCAGGTTGGAAGAAGGTTTTCTCAAAATTATTTTCTCTTTTCTTCTAACATAAATCAATTTACATTTCTGGTTGTTCTAAAAAAATTGATTAGTCAGTGATGTTTGGACTAAGTTTAACAAACTGAGTTTCTTGGATGAAGGTTACTGAATAGTTGTTCACCCTGAGTTTTTGTGCTAAATTTCTATTCTATTATACTAATAAGTTATATTGGATAGATTTTTTGACGAATAAATCTGTAAATTATTTTTTTTCCTAATGTTCCTAACATCAAGACTACTAAAAGGCCTCTTGATCCAAGATAATTTTAAAGTGGTAGAAAATAATTTGTATATAAAAATTTCATACAAGGATGTTTGAAGGATGTTTTTTATAAATAATCTGTTATTCAAGCATTTGGATAAGTAGAATTTTTTTAAAGTTTATAAATATTATGATGTTGTGATAGTACTGAGTAATGCAGTCCATAAAGGTAGTTGAGCACGATGCGTAAGGGTAACACCAATTTTCCATATATTATGTATGGGTCTGTGGAAATATATGAAGTGTCATCATATAAAATTTTGTGAAGATTTGTATTTATAATAATGTTATTAATGTACAAAGGGAAGTTATGAAGGAATGTTATCGGAGGAAGACCATCAGATGATCTTTCACAATTCTATCAGTAAGAGTCCATCAAACAAACCATCTGAATTTATTAACGGTGTTTACTTTTGTACAATGTCCTTCATATATACATTTATGAATTTACTAAGTATAGTTGTTAAAGGATTATTCGATGAAATTATCTAATTTGTTCGATTGAATTTTTTGGTTTAATTAATTGGATGGATGATCCTATATGAATTTCAATGATCAATGTTTGGTTTGTAAAGGAAATAGAAAAATTGTTTTCTTTCAAGTAATCAGGGAGTGGAAGTGATTAGTTGATTATTTATGAAATGTTACTATAAAGTTATGTAAGAACAACACAGTGAGTTTAATTATTCGTAATTGTTTCTATAAAGTTTCACCAAATGAATTTTTGGTATAAATATTTGTCGACTCAGAGTTCATTATAAATATTTTGTAAATATATCAAATGTGATGATGTTATATCAATCATTCAATATTCCAAATATCTTTAATGAAAGTTATTTGATTCTCATCGATGAATAATAAATTTTGTTGAACTTCATTATTTCCATGTCTAAATGGGATTTCCTAATTTCTATGAGGTTTCAAATGCATTTAATGAAAAGAAATGTTTGAGTTGGATGTTAGAAATTCTTAGAAGAAAGTTTGAATCAAATCCTTATGTTTTACGAAAAACTCATATGAACATTTCTTATTTATAGGGGTATATATATTGATGCATATTTTGTAATTTAATAAATTGTGTAAAATCCCTAAATAAATGAATATTCAATCGGAAAAATATTATGAAGAAATCTTATTCTGAAAAATATAGAATGAAGATATCCCATAAGTTTGTATCAAAATAATGGTGTGAAAAAGTAATTAGATGAATAGGGTAAAAGCATATGGATGGGTAGTGAAATAGGAATTGGTCCAATGATATCATATAATGTATTATATCATGTGATATCATAAGGAAAATATTCCAAGGTGATCAGATAGACAAATAATAAGAAGTTGTATTATTATTCAGATGAAACTGGATGGAGTTTACTAGACATGTGACTAGATAGATCATACCATATGGACAGGTGATCATATATAAATTTTTATATAGAAGTCCAATAAAGAATTTACTACTTGCTTCTAGGAAATAAATTGAATAAAAATAAGTACTTGTATGAAAAAAAAATGTTAATAAAGTATAATAAGCATGGTGAATGCATACAAGAAGCTTGTTGGATAAGGTTCTAATAGTAAATATAAAAAAATTGTTTCATATTTTATCTATGTGAGGATAACTTTAATTATTGATTGATTTTAGTTCTTTTCTAGTGTAATGATATTCCTTGGTTATTGTAACCACATGAAAATTATTTTTCTCCAGTAGTTTGTGCGGTATTAGATCATTTATAAACTATACCAATGACTAGTAACTCTTATTGGGTAGTGAACCTTGTAAATACCTATGTTCAAATGGTTATTCTTGGTTTATTTTTTCCACATAGTCATATCTATATAACAGGAGGTGAAGGTGGTTTTTTATGAAATAAAACAATAAAATAGAAGATCATTAATTCACCCCATCCCCCTCTCAATGATAAAAAAGATCCTGATTTCTCTTTAAAATTGTTATCAAAGTGATGGTCCCATTTATTGACTCATTATTGATGTTTTATGAAAATATAAGCTACCATGGATGTTCATAACTCTCTGGAAAATAAATATATTCTTATTTTTTAATATAAATTAATATCATATCATGAAATAGAGAATGTTACCTTATCTTATATCCTTTGGTTATGAAGTTTTACCAGCTATTATAGGTGGTTTCCCTTCCTATTTTAAGGATGTTCTCATACCAATAACTAAAGAAGAATTTATAGAATTAAGGGAGATCTAGAAATTGTATTCCTTCCTCACTCTCTAAAAGTGGGTTTCACAATGTTAAAGTAATTGGAATGGCTAAAGGATCATGGGATAATTTAAATAACATCTATGAAGGAAACAAAAAAATTAAATAAGGAGAATGTAAAAATATGGATACAGATGTATATGGTTATTAAGATAGGTGATAATGAATCTGTTTATTAATTATTTACAAGGGTGAATGATATAGTATTCCCTATAGTAATCCTTGGTAAGGAGTTAGATGATTCAAACATTTTTAAAAATAACTTATAAATCCCTCTTGAAAAATATTATGCCAATGTATCATACCAATAAGTTATATATCCAAAAAATATATCTTTAGTAACCTTCTTATCACTCCTATCACTTATTAAATAATAATATAAAAGGTTATGAAGAACATAGATATGTATAATCAAGAAATTTCCTTTAAATCTGAAAAGTATGAAAAGTGTAAGAATGTTTTGAGGAAGAATCCAATGACTCTTACACTAAATATGAGGTTAGTAAAAAAATTGATAAATTCATGTATTTTTTTCTAAAAGGGAGAAAAGTGACACAAGAAGTTACAAAGGAATGTTTTTGCTAAAATTATTCGGTTTTTTAGCTATTGTAACTTTCTCTTCTCATTTTCATTGATGAAAAGAAGATGAAGAAAGTGATGAAAATAATGGGACATCAAGAAGATCCCTCAAGAAGGACGTAGATAAATATTATTCCTATTCTAATTGGAATGATAATAATTTTTATAAATAAAAAAGTGAATTTTTTTTCTGAGCATGAGGAATATGGTAATGGTGAAGAAGAAATAGATAACTCCAATAATGGAGATACTGAAAAAAAATTCATTGAAAATATGAATAAAGAAAATTTTCACCAGTGCAGAAAGTATTATTAATGAAGAATAAAAAGAAGAAGAAACTCATATATTTTTTATAATCAAAGGATATTTTAAATAATATGTTTTAAATATTGAAACAATTTAAAAGTTTAATAAGAAGCTGGATAAATAAAATATTTTTTAAAATAATTAAGAATCATTTCATAAATAAAAATTCATGTTTCTAAAAGAGATTGATGATCTGAAAAATATTCTTTATGAAAATAATAACCTCAATTTCAATCATTAAGAATAAATAATGGTAAAGGTATAATAATTAGAGTTTTTTTTAATGAAAACATTTTAATGTTGATAAATGAATTACCAAATACCACAACTGAGTTTCATTTTTTTTAAATTTCTAAGAAGAGCAAAGATCATAAGGATTAATAAAAAAATAACTAAAAGGTTAATAATAAAAATTAAGATATGTATAAAAAATAATTTTAAGAATACCATTTATGTATCGAAAACAAGTGGATTTGACAAACCAGATGTATCAAATGTTTAAAAGTTTAAATAAAAAGATCCCACTACTAGAGATTACGTTGATGATAAAAAGAAGTCTATGATGGAGAAGAAAATTTTAAAAGATGACAAAAAATATTGTGTGCAAGAGAGTGACAATGTAGAAGGTATTAAATTTGATAAAAATTATGTACATTATGTTAGAACTGGGCATGCAGTGGAATCCCCAAAGAGGTGGGTTTTAAAAAAATCTCCACCGCCGTTCGACGTAAACTTGTCGACGTCAGAGAAGAGCAGGCCGGTCTTAGTCGAGGACCACACGTGGAGGATTTTAAGCAAAAAATTAAACCATAAAATACCTGGTTTAAATCTGAAACTGCACACGACTTCTACTCATCATTGGAAATTATTGCTCAAAGAATCCGAAGTCAAATTCCTCTATATCTTCCACACGCACTTCAAGGAATCTGAGGGAGCACTATTCGTCATAATCTGGGTGCTAGAATGGATTTGCAACAATGCCTTAGATGCTCCAATGACCACCGCATCGCATCGCTAGTGAGGCCTGAGAGAGAGCTCCATTCGAGCTCTTTAGATCCAGAGCATCTCTCTCTAGAATGTGGGAGAGAGTAGAGGATAGATAATATTCATGAATAGTATTTGGCATAGTCCCCTCCTCTTCTATTTATAGTGCTCGATTAAAATACCCAGTATCGCCTCACCGGTCCCGAATACTTAACACGCTATTAATGACATTTTATGACTACCTCTCTGAGTCATAAATATTATTATAACTTATTAGTAATATATTAAAATATATTACATGATAATAATTAAGTCCTTAGCTCGAATCATCGCTCCCACAAATATTAATTAAACCTTGAATAATTTAATATTCGTCAATTAATATTTTTTCATGTATTTACTAAAACTCATAAATACATTAAATAAATAAATTCAGTACTCATTATTTTAAACTCGAATAATATGAATTTATTTACTGCATTGGTGATCGTTTAACTTTGGACAATTCCTGGACCCCTATGGTGGGGCCCACAATGTCCAATACACCTATTCAACTGAATAGGGCAGATTCTTGAATACGCTATTTTGTGTGACCCTCTATGCCCTTATTTCAAAAGCCGTTAATAGTATTTATAGACCAAGAGTGGGATCTAGCAACCCATCATGGCCCTTGAAGAAATAAGGATTGTCACAACAGCAACAACCAACCTCTGAGCACGCACTGTGTAATATAATCTCTTTGTCTGTAATATCTCATAAAGAAGGACGGACTCATGTGCCATCTCTCTTTTCTTTCTTTATAGTTTGTTGATTTAACTGGATGGATTTACCCTTGACTACCATGGCCATGGTCTTAAAAAGTTACTTCCATCCATATCAACATGGCCTGAGATATATTACTTCCATAACCCCGAAGCAACAAATCATTTCTTGATCATTCAACCAACGTCATGCCACCAACGATGCACCCGACACAAACTACCTCAACATGACTTCATCTCCATGGTTTTCTTCTTGCATCAAAGTACATAATAAAGTGACATACATTGTTAACAATATCAAGTCTGGAGACCATTACACATGATCATAGATAGGAACATCCAATGAAACCTGAAACATGTGGTGTTCTAATTGGCGAGTCAGTCCTCATGATCTCACTACTAGAGATCACCAAGTGAAAACTTCATGATAAGAAGTCTCAATGATTATGATCTCCCAGCCCCTGATGGTCAGACATATACTATTTCCAATTAGTAATTTTTATCTAGACCATAGAACAAATATATTTAAGATTAATGTCATAGTATCTAGAGGTTCACATTATATCCTGGGAACTGATATAAACTTTCAATACGACAATTAATCTTTTGACATTACCATTTCAATCATGGATGCAGAAAAGTCTACACTATAATGCTAAGATGACATCATGCATAGCTTATTGTATACATGATATGGTAATCAAAAGCACATAATAGTTAGGTCTAGGTCACCCACAATTTAAACACATTACATAGGATAGTATGTAAGTTAAAAAGTGAAATATGATTTCAATGGTTACTATTGGTATTGTAGAGGATTTGGGAATATATTGAACATTTGTTACTTCATTCATCATCACTATAATTAATCCCAGATAAGCTTAGGGGAAGATTGAAAGGGGATCACCCCACTCAAGGAAGACAACCTATGGAATTATGTTTGAATAATGAAAATATATTCCAACCCTAAGAAACTATTTGTGAAACAAGTAAAAATCCTATACATATTACAAAAGGATGTATTTTCATGTTATGGACACAATAATTTTAATACAACAATTCTCAGAAGTTTAATGATAAGGATGGAATAGGAACAAAAAAGGCCTTAGTTATTGAAACTACTTTCAAATATAAAAAAGAGGAATGGTCTTGTATATTAGATAGTTGGTTTTATTCACATAATATATGATATTTAGAGCTGCAGAAAATATAAAAGATTATAAACTAAGTACATTGACGTTTGGAAATGTTGATTCACTCATAATAAAAGGTGTTGGGTTTGCTATCATTGGGGAATAAAAGTTAAAATTAAAAATATATTCGTTTGTTAAAGGGGTAAAACAAAACTTTTTAAGTGTTTCAAAACATTGTAATGAAGGTAAAGAAGTTTTTTCAGAGGATTTTATTTAATTTTTAAATAGATTGAACTAAGGATAGAAATTATGTGATTGTAACAAAACAAGGGAAACTTGTTTCAAGTTGGTGATGTGTAGTGTCCATGCTATATATTCATGTTGGAAGAAAAAAAACTTTAGAATAAAAGGATGGGGTATATATGTTAGATTATTATGATTAACCGTATAAATAGAGAAATTATTCATGTTATTTTTGAAATGAAAATAAGAATATATTTGTGTTGTTCTATGTTTAATAAAGGGGTGATTTCAAACTCAACACACAAAAAAGATGATATAAAATCAACTTGTCCCTTAGAGATAATACATTCTGACATTTTTGGGCCCATGAGAATATAATAAAAAATAGAGAGAAGTACTTTATTTCTTTTATTAATTAATTTATTTAAATTACATGTATATTTTTTAAAACATAAATAAGAGTCTCTTAAAATATTTAATGGTTTCAAAATAAATGCAGAAAAATAATATGATTATTCTGCGAAGAAGACTGGAACCAATAATAGTGGTAAATATAAAAATTATAATATTAGATATTATCTTTAAAAACATCTAATTATTTATGAATTAAATTCATCATGCACTATAAAAAATGGTTTTTCTAAAATAAGAAATAGAATTTTCATTGAGATGGAATGAAAAATATTGATCGAACATGACACTTATACATATTTTTTATGGAAATATTTTAGAGAAACAATTCATAATCATAATCAATGTTTCAATATTCCAAAACCTTATATAACTTCTTACAATATTTATTAAAAATAAATTACAATTTTGAAATACCTAAGGTCGTTTGTTAGTCTATTCATTATAAAATTCAGGGTTAAGAATCTTGAAAAGTTTTATTAGGGAGGTGTTGATGGAATATTTCTTGGATACCCTCCAAATGATAGAGGATATAAGCATTATAATAAAGAGATATGAAATATTTTTGACTCTATAGATTTGAATGTTCTTGATCAGTAATTTAATAATGTTTCATATAAATTTATAGAGGTGGAAGGAAACAAATGTTAATATGTTATAGTTGAACAATATGACAAAGTTATAAATGATAATAATGTTAAAGCTTCTTGAGTGAAGGATTTTGGATCCAATATCTCACGTGATTTAAAAAAAGTAAGTTAAAATCATCATAGTATGAGGAACCAAGTATAATTCCAAAACATAATTAGATATCAAAGACAATAGGTTCAAAATAGAAGAACATCAATGTTAGTTTCACATAATTTCTTATATTCATAGGTTAAACCAAAAGATGTTGATGAAGCTTTAGAAATTAAAGAGTGGATTGATTCTATGAATGAATGACTATATTAAATTACAAAGAATGATATATGGGAACTTATACCCAAACCAAAAAAAATAAAAATGTGATTTTTACTATATTGGTTATTTGAAACAAGGAATGACTAGTTTGTAAAGATTTTTATCAAATTGAATTCATTGACTTTGTTGAGGAATTTTCTTTAATGGAATAATTAGAAACTGTTAGAATCTTTCTTGATATCACATCCAAATGGAAATATAATGATTTTTTATGGATGTCAAGTCATATTTTATTAAAGAATATCTAGAAGAATAATTTTATATTAAAAAATTATGTGGATTCATTCATGGGAAAGAAAAAATCTATGTGTGTGTGTTAAATAATGATTTGTAAAGGTGGAAGAAACCTCGAGGTGTTTGGTATTATAAATTGGATACATTCTTATGTAATTTAAACTTAGAGAAATGAATATTTGACAGTAACCTATATATAAAATAAAATCAAGAGGTTTTACTCAATGTTGTTGTTTTGGTTAATGGAATTACATTAGTATATAATAATGAAAGTATCTGTTTTTTTTTTGAGATGATAAAACTTTTTGAGATGTACATTCTAGGATATATGAAAGAATTTCAGGGACAATAAATATATCAAAAAAAGAATTGAATTTTAATATCTCAAGATAAGTATAAAAAAATAAATTCTTAATAATTCTAGAAAGGAAAACTCAAATACTATTTCCATAATTATTTATGTGGTAAAAAAGTTTTCAAAAGATAAGGAATGAAAGGAGGTTGATCACGAAGAGTTCAGAAATTTTTTTGAATTTTTATTATTTTTAATGTTTTAAAGAAAAAATATAGTGTATATTGTTAAATTGTGTTGTAGGTATAAAATTCCTCCAAAATAATCAACTCTCATGGTAGGGAAAAAATTATCTACTATATCAAAGGCATAACTAACTTGGAAAACAAATTTACATCTTAGGAAAAAATGATATGTTTGGTTATACAGATGGATATTAGGAATGTAGTGTCCCTGATAGAAGATCCACATCCGAAAGATTTTTTATAAAAATATGTGTGAGCTTTCATAAAAATAATCAAAATTTTAGAACTCTTAGAAGTGTAGAAGTATAATATATAACTTCTACTCATTCTATAATGAAAAAAATGAGGATGAAGAAATAGTTGGAAGACTTTTTAGTTCATGTGAAGTTACTCTTTCTCTTGTGTTGTGATAATCACAGTGAAATTAATCATACTAATAATATGGTGCAACATTATCATTCCAAGCACATTGATATCAAATATCACATTATTAGAGATCATGTAAAAAATAATTAAATGATGTTTATGTTTATTACTATAATAGAGTAAATTATTGATATTTTCACCACACTATTTCTGAAGGAAATATTTCATAAGTAGTGTTTTATCATGGGTTTAAAACCTCTCCCTCTTCAAGAATAAAGTGTGTGAATATTCCCACCCCCCAATTTATTTTTATTATATTTTAGAAGTGGGAGAAAATGAATAAAAATAAATCTATCTATTGGTATGGGTTTTACCCTTTAATAGAAGTCTTGTATTTAGGGGGGTTCTTAAAAGGGGTAGTTTTGATTTCAATATTTGTAAGTTGCATTAATGGTTAGTTGAAGTGGATATAGGAAAAGTTGTTCTTGCAGTTTGATGATGTTTTGTGATAAAAGTAAAACATGAAAACAAATGTTTCTTATGAGTTGTATGAAAAAAATTCTTAAGTTGCTACTTATGGATAGAATGGTATTATTGTTCAATGATTCTTGTTTCCTCTACTGATTTAACTCATGTAGAAATATAAATATTGAAAAATAATCAATTAAATTATTTATATAAGTTTCAATGATTTATGTTTTCTGGAAGACAATAAAATATAAAGGGTAATATTTTTGGGACTAAGAGGTTTGGATGCATTTTAAAGTAGCTAAAAGTGATTGAGAATAAATTAGTTTGGTTTAAAGGAGGTTTTACCAAAATTATTTTATTTTTTGTCTAATATAAATAACTTTAAATTGGTGATATTTCTTACAAATGTGATTGAATGGAGTTGGATTAACAGGGTTTACATGACCACCTTCATCAGGATGAGATTACTAGATAGTTAATCGGCGTGAAATTTTATATTTAAAGACTATTCTTTTATAATAATAAGTTTCATTGGATTTAGTTTTGGATGAAAAAATCTAGATATGATTTTCTATTTCTAATGTTTCTATCATTATGAGTACAAAAATACCTCATGAACCAATATAATTTTATTTGGAATAAAATAAATTGTATATAAAAATCTTATACAATGATGTTATAATAATTTTCACTAGGAAAAAACTTTTGGTCATAGGCTTGGATGAGTAGATTTTGTGTTCAAGTCTTCTAAATTTTTGGATGTTACAGATATACTGATTTATACACTATGTATGTGTAGTTGAGAATATTACTTAAGCGTAACATATAATTTCCATATGTTTTGTAATGGTATGTTCCAAGATAGGATGTGTTACCAGAAAAACGTTTCTAAATATATCTATTTAGAGGAAATTTATCGATGTAAAAAGGTAATTGTTTTTAGAAATATCATTTGATGAGGCTGGAGGTCTTCATGGCCCTCAAAATTACATTTATTAACCTACACTAGCATAGTGGTGCAGGTTCGATCCATAGAGAAGGCAGGTGAGTGAATTATAAGTTTTAAAAATTAAAAACCTCATTGTTGTCAGCAATGAGGTAAACATCTTTAAAGTTTTTTTAGCTTTTTAAATTTCTGATTTTTTATTATTTTGTTTTAAATAAAGTGATGATTAAAAAAATATTTCAACTAAGATACTAAATTATAAAATAATTAATGATGAACTAAAGGAAAATGGTGAAATAATGCATAGCAGCAAGACAAGGACCACAAATCACATGAAGTACTTGGTAATTCTAACTACTAGTAAAAATGGATGTTCTCTCCATAGCTACAATAGAATCACACCTCAGGGATGACTAAAAAATTTCCCTCACCTGGAAATTCAACAGGCAGAGGATTATGCATTGGAGTTCACCACACCAAAACATAATTGAACAACTTGAAAGATGAAAAGGGACAATAATTGGAATAAAATCACCGTAAATTTTCAATGTTGTTGATAGTAAAAGCATCGATAAATGTATTCAAAATCTACTTCACTAGTTGATCTTGAATTAATGATTTTGGAAAATAGAAATTAAGGTGTGAACAATTAATCATATGATCATAAATCAATCTCAACGATTGATTATAATTATGAAATATTTAAAATAATTTGAAGAAATAAAAATGAAAATATAGTATTATCATATTCTCAAGCTGAGAACATATCTGCTTATGATCATATTGATTTCAACATTGAAAACATACAAAAATAGAGTAAAAAATCTAAGGACAAAGGGAAGAAGAACTCCCCTAGACCTACTCTGCTCTCTGACTCCTTCATCTCCTACTGTGCTCATGTTCTTCTCCTGAGAGTCTTTGCTCACAAAATGGTGTGATCGTGGAAGGAGAATGAGCATTTGTATCTTCTCTCGGATGGATGTGACCGTGGAATGAAAGAAAGTCCACCGAATCTACTGCTTCTCTGCTTTAAATATCATCTTTCATATACTACATGTCACCACACGTTACCATCGACTCCAAAATTCCTGCACTTGAGCACCGCACACGTGCTTTTTTTCATGACTGACATGCCGTGCTATTTTCCCTTATAACTAACTGTCACTGAGTTGATTGAATTTATATAGATGTGTTTGTAGCCCATGTGTGAACCTACACATTTAGAATAGAAAAATAAATAAAATGAATCAAAGTTTAACTGTTAACTTATTATAAATCAATAAAACTTTCACTAAAGAAATATTAAATGTTTTTAAATATCAATTAATAATTATTAGTTATTATTTTATTTGTTAACTAACTTATTTTATTAAATAGTTTTACACATTATTATTTATATTTATTTAATTATTATGGTAATTAATCAATTATTACATTAAATTAAAAGTTTAGAATTTATTAAATTACTAGTTTTTAGTTTTTGAATATTTATGTTTTTCTAGATTTTTATTTAAGTTTATTATAATAAATAGTTTTAATACAATTTATAACATTGAATTTAGTTATTATATTTTATAATTATTTTACTTATAAAGAAGTAAATTTATAGTTATTATTTTCATTAAAGTGTTTAATTAAATTTATTTATTTCTGTTTAGTTATTAAATTAAACAATATAGTTTATTTAATTAACTAGTTGTGTATTCTATTATATAATTATTAATTTATTTTTTTATTATTATTATATTTTATCTTTTATTTTTTTATTAATTATTTAATTATTTTTTAAATTAAACTTTAATCCCCCTCCCCTATCTTCTTCTCTAGATCAGTGCAAAATGAGGGAGGGGTTAGGGATTTTTTCTCTTCCCCAAAGAATCCTGCAGTGCAAAGGTCCTCCAGTGGCGGTGCCTCAGCCTCATCAGCAGCTTTGTCTTCAGATCTCAATGGCAGTAGCTCTGCTCGTGTGGTGACCTCTTGGCTGAGTCGCCCCAGCATGGAAGTGTAGCAAACAATAGGAGGGTTCGTTTAGTTTTCCCCCAAAACCAGTGGCAACCTAGAGCAGGGATAGACCAGCACCTCCTCGGTCCTCCAAACGACTTGCGCTCACTCTAGTGGCGGTATCCCTCTAAGGTGCATATCTGATGCAACACAGCTTTTACTCAGACCAGTAGTGGCAACCCGGCCAATGGTTCTCCTTCACCAATATTAGAGTCCTGTAGTATATGGTTCTTTAGATCTGAAAACGTGTCATGAATTTTGGGGTTTAAGGATGGATTTGGTCTAGGTTGATAGTTGTAGGTGGAATAGGGTATAGATGGTGAGAAAATGATTGATGTTAGCTCATGGGTGTATCAATGATGTGAGGCTGCTGTGAGTGAATGATTGAGCATTGAAGGTGAGTGGAAGTTACCAACAACGGTGGATGAGAATGGGAAGGATGGTGTGAGTGAAAAAGAAGAGAGGTAAAGAGTGGTAATGTGTGGTGGCATAGTGAGTTACGGTGACACCAGTAAAGGAGACAGTGCCATGGTCTAAATGGTACCTAGGGGCCCTATGGGAAAATGGTGAGACAATGAAACAGAATTAACAGTGGCATGGTGGCAAGGGAAATGGTGTGTGATGTTATGGTGCCACGGTAAAGGGGATACGGTGCCACCATATCACAAAATTGTGAGACAACTTGTAACTGGTGAGACCGTGAGGAGAGTCACGGTTGCACCGAAAAAGAACAAAATGGTTCCACCGAAACACTAAAAAAATAGAAAAGTAAAATAAATTTAAACTTAAATAAAAATAATAATAATAATTAATTAAAACTAAAAAATAAGTAAAAAAATTAAAAATTTAATTACAACATAAACATTAATAAACTTATAAAATAATTTAGACATATGTTAAATTATTATTGACTTCAATTTATAAAACATAAATTTTTACTATACTAAAACTAAAATTAAAAAAAACAACTAAATTATTAAAAGTTAATATAAAATATAAAAATTTATAAAAATTAAATTAAATTGTCTTAAATTTTTACTATAAAAAATTAAATTAATTAAACTAGACAGATAATTATTCTGTTATTAAATTTTTTTTAAAGAGTTTAAAAACATAAATTTATAATTAATTAAATTAAAAAAGGTATCTAACAAATAGATTAAATTATTTCAATTAATTAATATTTAACAAATGAAATGATAAATTAAAACTTCATTATTTATGTACAGAGCAGAATTATTTTATTAACTAATAAGTGTTAAATTATTAAACATGAAAACAAAAACACCAAACTAAATAAAATGTTATTAGACTATAAAAATAAAGTAATACATAAATTAACTAATTTAAAGCTTAAAATACACTATTAATTATAAATATTGATTAAATAATAGATTTAATAATAAAAATACGAGAGTTCCATTATTTAACAAAAAGTGTTAAAATAAGTAATTAATATTAATAAAAAGTTAATTAAAAATATATTGCAAAACATGTATTTTTAATGCCACATAAAATTCCCCCACACTAAAGCATTGTTTGTCCTAAAATAATATCATGTCTTATTATCCATGAGAAATAGAAAAATGTATTATGACTCAGTTCAAAATGTAACATGTACAGAATTATCAAAACAGAGGACTGAAGTGTCAAAATGATTTTGAAAAGATAAATCAAACCCAGTCCTACCTTAAACAATCACTTTTTAGTAATCAAGGAAACAATGATTCATAGGTTAATGAATGTGTCAGGCCTCATTTGTGAAATTAATTAGTGAATCATCTCAATACAAATCTAAGATGAAAATATTATAGTGAAAATAGGTTAAATTTATGTAGAATTAAGAACTTAACCAATGAAAATTTGTACTTTGACTCATCACTTAGTTTCCAACAATATTTTTTTTGTCAATCACCTTAATGATACAACCAAAATGACTCGCATATAAACCAATTAACCTCTTCTTCAACCAGATTTCATCATTCCCCTCACCTTAATGAACTCATTTTTGACCCTAGAAACTTTATTTTATTTATCCCAAACCATGTATCATGTGCTAAACACTGTACAATGCACTTATTCAATGTGTAAAAAGGTCTTTTTGAAAACAGAAACACACCAAGCATATAGGGTCTTCGAGATTCATTGTGGGATCCCAGATGCCCAAATTTATTCCAGTTTCAAAATATATTTATGAAAACCTTTTACTTTGTCTCATTAAAAAAATTACTTAAATAATTAAAATAAAAATGGGTCTCCTTGGAAAAATATCAAACTCTAGTTCCAAAGGCAATGATCATAATTCCCCAAAAAAGTTACCCATACCCCTCTCTAATGTAGTTCCAAAAACAAATTTCCATTAAATCACTAAGTATACTCACTCAGCAATCATCCATCCACAATAATTTCAGATTCAAATCATTTCTTAACTACCCCTCAAGAATCATCCTTATGAAATACTCATTTGATTACTTAACACAACCTATATTTTTGAAAGAAATTTTAAAAAAAATTAAAAAAAAATTACAAAAAGATTGAAGTTGCAGTGGGAATTGATGAGAATCCAATTAAGAACAGTTTAGTATAGTCAATAATTGACCCCCTCCCCCACCCTTAAAACCCAACATTGTCCCCAAAGTTGACTTCTATTGTGGAGAAGAAACATTTGACAGTTATATTGTTCAAAACAGACTTTCAATTATGTAGATTTATGACATGTATAAAGGGTTTCTTTTGATGTTCAAGAAGTATTGTTTTCCATAATAAATTAATTTACAGCAGGTTCTCTAGCAATTACATGCATTAACATTTAATCCAGGGACAAAGATTTTCCATTAAAATACAAAAAATTTCATGAAACATGTAAATGAAAATTGTATTGGGTGTAAGAATTTTAACAAATTAGTTTCAATTGAATGTTCAATAAAGAAGAAAAAGGAAAGCTAAACACCCCCAACCTATACAAGAAAATTCAAAAAAAACAACAAGCCTACACCCCCCTGCACTTAATTTCATGCAGTGAGAAGATTTTAATAGCAATGAAACTCTATTTTCAGCAGTGGAGTACATGCATATTTTTTATTTACACAGTGACATATAGCAGACTTTCATTCTAATACAAACAGAATTTTAAACATATGCAGAATTTTTCCTACAAGACATGCAGAATAATTTATTAAATTAGTAAGGATCATAATAATGAAATAGATATTAATAGTAAGGTACTTCCATGACTTCAGATTTTTACATTAATCCTTAAATCTGGGAATTCCACTCCTTTATTAACATATCAGAGGAATCCTAAAAACCCAGAGCATGTAAACTAGGAATAAAAATCTAGCAGAGATAGAGAATACAGAAGACAACACAACATCACTTTATTCAAAGTAAAAAAAGAGAAAAAACAAAATTAAACACATAAGAAAGAACATGGGTTGACTCCCATAAACCACTGAATTTAATGTTTTCAGTTAGATATTATTAAATCACAATTTTTTTATTAACACAAAAAAATCATGGGTTGCCTCCCTTACAACGATAGATTTAATGTCCCTTTCCAGACTCATCTAGCAACTACTTGTAGTCACTAGGTGGATCTGGTTTCCTTAATAGGAACCACCACATGTTTTTGGCCCAAATGTTTTTAACAGAACAATGAAATTTGTGGGCCTAAAAACTTAACATAACAAAAACTAAACTCTCATAGCCTGAATTAACAACTAAGAGACACCCCTTGATAGTTGTTGGCATGGTGTTGTCCACCTCCAGATCATGCTTAGATAATTCGATATTTGAATTCACATGAAGGACCAAAATAGAACTAGGTGCTTCAAAGGGTGTGTAATTGACCTCAGAGCTATCTCTATTAACCTCAACATTAGCATATTAAAACTCAACGGTGATTATGGGTAAATTATGATTAGAAGGTCCAAGAATAGATTTAATAGATTGCTGAACAGAATTATGAACATTGGAACTCAAGTGTGATTCCCCCTCTAGACTAGGAACAGTATCACAAGAAGGCTCAGCACCCTTAAAAGTTTAGGATGGAAGTGATAGACAAGGAAGAGATTTATTGGACCAGTAGAAAATTCAGGTTTAACAATGTTGTAAATATCTTCCAAAAGTTCCTCATCAGTGAATGAACACTCAAAATCTATTACTTCTAACAAATCAATTCTGCAACCATCATCTAATGTGTGTTCAACATCTCTTTAATGTTCATGTTAAAACGGCTCATTTCCCAAAACAATGTTTGTAGTGTGTTCCAAAAAGTTTGAAACAAGGGTAGTAATATTTAATTCAGCTTTAATAAATTCAATTTCCATATTTTTTAAATTCAAACAGTTTTCCCTAGAAATGAAAACACTAATTTCCATTTCAGTACACAAAGTTTCAGAAAAATGATTACTTGGATAATAGATAAAGGAAAACTCCTCAGTTAGTATATCTTCAAATATCATTCCCTCATCCACATCATCTAACAACATTTCAGAAATTATTGGGTGTACAGGTTCAAATCATAGAAGATAGGTTTTAAATTGAGGTTCAAAAATTTCAGATTCTGTATTATCCAGTTTAATGTTCTCTTCCAGATTATACCCAATATCAAATTCAACCACATTGTTAACAAATTTAGAAAATTTGGGTGAAGAGTTGATAACATTCATGTTTTCAGTTTCAATTTTGACTTCAACCCGAGTGACTTCATTCTCAAAATTTCTAGAACATGTATTTTTCTCCAATGTAGGAATTATGAAGAGAACTGGGCATTCCTTTTCAATTTGTTTCAATTTTTCTTTAGAATTTTCCAACTCAACATCATTAAAGTTATTTTGGGGGTCTTCATAAATGTGTTCTTTATTCAGTGAGTTAGTCATTTCAAGATTTGGTTCAACAGTTTCTGATTCTTCAATGTAAATGGTTTGTTTCCCAGTTTCATATTAACTTTCCTCTTCAATTTATTTTTCAATTCTTTTATAAAAATTTTCTTTTTCATTTTCTTCAAATTCTTCTTGTTCCTTGAACATTTTTTGTAATTCCAAAAGCATGTTTTCCAACATTTTCATTTTTTTATCTTTCTCTTGAGAATATTTAAGTATAATTTCATGGGTTTTAGTTAACCAAGTGTTCAATAGTTCCACCCTAGCATCCAATTTAGAATCAATTAGGTCAATTTTAGCTAGGGTGTCAGGACTAGACACAAAATATTCATTTTATTTAATGTAATCAATATGTTGTGGTTGGTTATCGACACACTTCTAGGTAGTGTTCCCATAACATCCACAAAAATCATTGTGAGGCCCTAGTTGATTCCAGTTTTCATGAACAAACATTTTTTTAAACTAAAATTAGGTGATTTAAAACACAAAAAATAACACAATTGATGTATATTTTTAATGTTCAACAAAATCAGTAATGAATCTCACCGTTTTTTAGTAGTTTTTTGTACACAGTTTTTGAGTGTGTTTTTCTATTCTTATTGGTTTTTTTACTTTTTATTATAACCCTAGACTCTAAGTGCATGCCTTCTTAGGAAATGGTGCCAAATTTTGATGATTATGATGGTCATCATGGCCCTCAAGATTACATTTATTAACCTACACAAGTACAGTAGTGCAGGGTTGATCGACAAAGAACGCAAGTGAGTGAATTCTAAGGATTAAAAATTATTAACCTCACTATTGTCAGCAATGAGCTAAACATATTTATAGTTTTTTTAGATTTATAATTTTTACTTTTTAAAAAAAAAAATCTAAAGATAGTGATGATTAAAACAATAATTCAACTAAGATACTAAATCATAAACTATGTAATGTTGAACTAAGGGAAAATAGTGAAATAATGAATAGCAGCATGACAGGGAGCACAAATCACATTAAGTACTCAGGAATTCTAACTACTAGTAAAAATGGATGTTCTCTCTATAGCTACAATCGAATCACACCTCAGGGAAGAATGAAAGATTTCCCTTGCTAGTAAATTCAACCGGTATAGGATTAAGCATCAGATTTCACCACACCAAAACTTAATTGAACTTCTTGAAAGTTGAAAAAGGACAACAATTGGAAATAAACTCACGATAAATTTCCAATGTTGTTGATAGTAAAAGAATTGATAAATTTATTCAAAATCTACTTCACCAGTTGATCTTGAATTAATGAGTTTGAAAAACAAAAATTGAGGTGTGAAAAATTAAACATAGAATCATAAATCAATCTCACCGATTGATTATGATTAAGAAATATTGAAAAGAATGTGAATAAATAAAATAGAAAATCCAGTAGTATCAAATTCCCAAGATGATAACATATCAGCTGATGATCATATTGATTTCATCACTGAAAGCACAAAAAAATAGAGTACAAAATCTAAGGAAAGAGGGAAGAATAACTCCCCTAGCGCTACCCTGCTCTCTGACTCCTTCATCTCAAGCTCTGCTCATGTGCTTCAACTGGGAGTCTTCACTCTCCAAATGGTATGATCATGGAAGGAGAATGAGTGTTTTTATCTGCTCTTGGATGGATGTGATCATGGAATGAATGAGCGTCCACCGAATCCACTACTTCTCTTCTTTAAATATCATTTTTCATCTACTGCATGTCACCGCACATTTCCACCGACTCCATAATTCATTCACATGAGCTCCACACACGTGCGTTTTTTCATGACTCATACATCGCGCTATTTTTTCCTTTCTAACTAACTGCCACTTAGTTGATTGAATGTATTTAGATGTGTTTCCATCCCCTTTGTGAACCCACACAATTAGGACAGAAAAATAAATAAAATTAATAAAAATTTAATTGTTACCTTATTATAAATAAATAAAATTTTCAATAAAGATAGCTTAAATGTTATTAAATATAAATTAATAGTTATTATTTATTATTTTATTTGTTAACTAACTTATTTTATTTAATGTTGTTACACATTATTATTTATATTTATTTAATTATGAAGGTAATTAATTAGTAATTATATTAAATTAAATGTTCAGTATTTATTAAATAATTAGTATTTAGTTTTTGAATATTTAAGTTTTTTTAGATTATTATTTTTTTTTATTTCAGTAAATTGTTTTATTACAATTTATAAAATTGTATATAGTTATTATATTTTATAATAATATTATTTATAAAGAATTTAATTTAAAGTTATTATATTCATTAAAGTGTTTAATTAAATTTATTTATTTTAGTTTAATTATTAAATTAAACATTACATTTTATTTAATTTATTAGCTATGTATTCTATTCTATTATTATTAATTTATTATTATTATTATTATTATATTCTACCTATTATTTATTATTTATTTATTTATTTATTTATTAATTTATACTTTAATCCCCCTCCCATATCTTCTTCTCTAGCTCGTCATAAAAGGAGGGAGGGGTTAGGGATTTGGGCTCTTCCCCAAAGGATCCCTGTGGTGTAGATGTCCTCTAGCAGCGGCACCTTGGCCTCATCAGTAGCTTTGTCTTCAGATCTCGGTGGAAGAAGCTCTGCTCATGGGATGACCTCTCGGCTGAGTCTCCCCAGCACGGCCGTGTAGTAAAAAACAGGAGGGTTCATCTAGTTTTCCCCCCAAACTAGTGGAAACCTAGAGCAGGGATAGAATGACACCTCATCGATCCTCCAAATGACTCGCGCTCACTCTAGTGGTGTCATCCCTCTGAAGCGCATATCTGATGCAGCACAGCTCATTCTCGGACCAGTAGTGGAAACCCGGCCAATTGTTCTCATTTACTAGCAGTAGAGGCCGGTAGTATCTGGTTCTTTTGATCTGAAAATGAGTCTTAAAGTTATGTTTTTTAGGTTGAATTTGGTCTGGGTTGATAGTTATAGGTGGAATGCGGTATGATGGTGATAAAATGAGTGACGTTAGCTCATGGGTGGAGTATCAATGATGTGAGGATGCTGTGAGTGAAAGATTGAACATCAAAGGTCAGTGGAAGTTACCAGCAGTGGTGGATGAGATTGAGAAGGATGATGCAAGTGAAAAGGAATAGTGGTAAAGTGAGTTAATGTTTGGTGGCATAGCGAGTTGTGGTGACACCAGTAAAAGAGATGGTATCATGGTGGAAACGGTGCACAGGGGTCCTGCGGGAAAACTGTGAGATAGTGAAAGAGAATTGATGGTGGCACGGTGGTAAGGGAAATGGTGCGTGAAGTTACAGTGCCACAATAAAGGGGATATGGTGCCACTGTATCAAAAAATGGTGAGACAAATTGGAACCGGTGATACTATGAAGAGAGTCACGATGGCACCACAAAAGAATAAAATGGTGTCACAACAACACTATAAAACAAAGAGAAAAGTAAAATAAATTAAAACTTAAATAAAAATATAAACAAAATAATTAATTAAAACTAAAAATTATTTAAAACAATTGAAAATTTAAGTACATAATAAACATTGATAAACTTATAAAACAATTTAGACTTATGTTAAATTATTATTAACATCAATTTATAAGACATTAATTCTTACTAAACTAAAACTAAAATTTAAAAAACAACTAAGTTATTTAAAGTTAATATAAAATTTAAGAATTTATAAAAAAAAAAATTATCTAAAATAGTTACTGTAACAAATTAAATTATTTAATGTAGATAGATAAATATTCTGTTATTAAACAATTATGTAAAATGTTTAAAAATGTAAATTTATAATTAATGATAGGATAAAAGGAATCTAACAACTAGATTAAATTATTTCAATTAATTAATATTTAACATGTGAAATGCTAAATTAAAACTTCATTATTTATGTACAAATCATAATTAATTAATTTACTAATAAGTGTTAAATTATTATACATGAAACAAAACAGAAAACTAAATAAAATTTTATTAGACTATAAAATTAAAGTAAGACATAAATTAACTAATTTAAAGCTTAAAATACATTTTTTATTTTAAAAATTGATGAAATAATATATTTAATAATAAAAATACAATAATACCATTATTTATTTAATAGTGTTAAAATAATTAATTAATATTAATAGAAATTAATTAAAAAGATGTGGAAAAACATGTATTTTTAAGGCCACATCATCATTGAATGAAGACCATTGAATGATATTTCAAAATTTCATCATTAATATTCCATTATAAGAATCATCTAAATTTTTTAACGGTATTTACTTTTGTACAAATTTCATTAGAAGGAAATGTATGAAGATATGAATTGAGTTTTTTAACAATATGATCAGAAGGAAATATTTGATTGATTTAATATAAGGGTTTAGTTGATATCATAATATGGATATTTATATAACATGTTAATCAGTTAAGTTTTGTTGTGTGAAGAAAATAGATAAAGTTTTATGATTCAAGTCATTAGATAGTAGAAGTGTGTGATAGAAGATAACAAAAATTTTCCTATAATGTTATGTTGGAAAATCAGACAGGGTTTCATTATGTGAAGTGTTTTAATGAAGTCTCACTGGATTGATGTGTGGCATAAATTTATTCTATTTCAAATGTGTTTAAAAATATTTCATAAAGATATCAAATGTGATGATTTTATTTTTATCATTCAATTCTAAAAATATCATTAAATAATGATCAATAATTCACCGCAAGGTATAAGGAAGTTTGAAAAATACCATTTATTTCGGGTATTATGGGAACCTTTAAATTTCTAGGAAGTTTCCAATTCAATTAATAGAAATAAGTTTCATTGTTGTATTTGGGAAATTATATCTTGGAAGTTTGAATCAGGTCTTCCAGTTTAACAAAAATCTCGGAGGAAACTTTCCTCTTTAAAGGGGGTTGATGCATCGGGGAATTTTTGTGGAATTTTAGAAAGTTAGGAGAAGTTCAACAAAATTTATTAGTATATTGGATATACATTGTGAAGAACATTAGTCATAAAAATATAATAAAACATTTTCTCATCAGTTTATACCAGATAAAAAGTATGCAAAATATTTTGGATGGAAATGGTAAATGGTGGCAGATGAGAAGTTGGAGATGAATTAATTGAATGATATCTAATGAAGTTTCGTATCAAGTGATATCATATGTATATTATTACAAGATGATCATATAGACATAACATAATAAGTGGTATTATTTTTCATGAGTCCATAGATGGATTTTTTAAAATGGATGACCAGAAAAAGCATACCAAATGGACAAGTGATCAGACATACATTTTTATATAGATGTACAAGAAGACAGTTCTTTCATACTATTAAAAAATAAAGTGAATAATAATAAATACTTGTATGATAATCATGTGTGAAGAAAGTACAAAAATTATAGTGACAACAAACTAAATCCAAATAGTGAAGGTTCTTATAGTTGTTATAAAAACATTGTTACATCTTTTATCTATGTTAGAATAACATGCATTGTAAATTGAATATAGTGCTCTTCATGGGTATGGATATTACCTTCTTGTTGTAACCACATACAAATGATTTTTTCTAGTGTTTTGTGTGGTATTAGATTATTTCCAAACCATTTCAAGGACAAGATACTCTTACTGAGTAGTGAATGTTATAAATAAGTGTATTACTTTAGTTATACTTCATTATATGATTTTAGTAGAGTCATGTCTCTCTAACAGAATGTGAAAGTTTTCCTTATGAAACAACACATATAAGGAGATGATCGCTAATTCTCCCATTCCTCCTCTCAGTGATCACATAGATCCTGATTAGTCTTTATAATTTGGGAAACCCAGTCTAAGGCATTACAAAGTGGTATCATTGAATTTTCTGGGATGGTGTGGTGAAATTAGATGTGGGGATATATTTTCATAACTTATCAGTTAAATCATGCATGATTCTATAAATCATGGAATTAGATGAAAAAAAATATTCCAGGGTAATTAAAGTGTCCAGACTAGACACTCTAGGATGAGTGAGATGATGTATTTGAAAATATAGGATGGATGTCACTCTGGATGATTTTTAGGGCTCATCTGTGAGCCATTTAGTTATACAATAATTAAGATAGTGTCATGTTTAGGGAATGATACATGTTCTTTTGGAAGGTGTTTTGCGGAATATTGCCTCATCAGAATCTATTATTAATTTAAAAAACATATTATATAATAGATATTTTTTTCAAATATATTATAAAGGTTTATTTGATTTATATTGATTTAAGGGGTTTTTAAATTGTTTTTTATTTTCATTTTGAATGTTTCTCCCCATAGAGAAATAATTTTCAGAATGGTTTGTCTTTTAGAAAACTCTATTTTAATAAAAAAACTCATTTTAAAAAGATAACTCATTGGGAGGAGTTAGGAGTGCATGACATTGTTTGATAATTATATTCTACTTCAAAGGGATCATAGATCAAGTGCTTTTTAAATTATTGGGATTTTTTAATTTAGATATAATATGAAGAAATTGTTTTTTGGACTCTAATTTTAAGGTTGATTTTAAAAACATGATCAATTTTCAAGGAAGGGACTGACTACCCCAGGGATATTGAGATTTTAGTTTTTAGCATTGTATGGAAAGGATGTTTTTAAAAATCAGATGTGTTTTTGTGTGTGTAAATAATTTAAATGGGTTTTTGAATTAATAAAATGGTACTGTGTAAAGTATTTTTCTTTTATTTTTGTTCTTTGGCCAATAGTGACATAAATGTGTGAATCATGTTCCGAACTTTTATATTGTTTTTTATTTGGAAACAACCCATTCTAGTTGGTGGGTTCGTTTTGATTAGTTGTTTTGGTGAGTTGAGATCAGTTGGTTTTTTTGTACGCCGATCAATAGTGGTTTTAGTGATTAACTAAGAGTCACCTAGGTGTTTGATTTATGTGTTCAGTGGGTGGACTATGATTTTTATTGAGAGATTCACATGTGGAGGTCTTATAAAATCAATGTTTTTCTTGGGATCAAGTATTTGGATGTGATTTTGTGGGTTCATGGGTAGTACCCCTTGATTTTTATTTTGATAAATTCATGGTTGGGACCACTATGAGTCATAATCTAGCATTAATAGTGGAGTCTTATGGTGGGGGCACCACAAGACTCAAGATGAACCAATGGTTGACCTTTGCGTGTTTTCAGATTGATGAGTGAGATTAGACACTCTCTTGGTGTTGGGAGACTAGTGTGTTGTATTGGTCCTTGGGTTTGAGAAGGTTGAACATAACTAGTCCTTATGCTTAGAAATATACAATATGTGGGAGGTAGATTTCAGATATTTTGTTCATCGATGCCTTTCAGTGTTAAGTTCATCGTCGAGTGGTATGGTGATGCAATGATGAATTAATAAGGGGAGTTGAGCACTTTTGGAAGAAGTTTTTAAGATAAGGAATGAATGGTGATATTTCATATAATATGATACTGTGAGTAGAGACTATATAAGGAGTTTTAATTATGAATTGGTGTGGTTTGGTGATAAAATGGGGATTTTTGTGGAAAATCAGTATATCTGAGAATAGTGTTTTGAGTTTCATAATGAAGGATCATCCAGTGTTATGGGATGGATTATGGTGAATTAATTATGGAATTATTACTGAGAGATGTAATTATTTATATATTAGTACTATGTAGGCTTATAAAATTGTTATGATGGGGAGGTTATAAAGAACTGCTCCTTTTTAGTATTAAATTTTATGGGGGATTTGAATTATTTATTTTGAGAGGGAGTATTATTTTGGGAACAGAAAATTTATATTGTAATGATGAGTATTGGGACATTTTGATGTGGTGTTTTTATATGTGGATCAAGTCATTAAAAGTATTCGAGTTCTCGATTGAGCTTTAAAAAAATAGGGAGGACCAATAGCTAATTTTTTTTTGTAGTTTCACCACCATAGGGAGAACCACTCTCAAAATAAAGACATGGTTTGACCCTGTGGTGTAAAATGGGGAAAGTTCCCCCTTGAAATGTCTCGAGTATAAGTTTTTATTTTTTTTATTTCCCAATAAAAAATGGTCACTATGAAATACCCAAGTTGGACATTTTATTGTTCATTTTGGATGAGGGGTTTACCCAAGGGGATACGGGGGTGTCCAAAATACCCATGCTAGGTGTTTTGATAGTTAGGGTGTGTTGCACATGGGGTGTGGGTGTTGCTAAGGTTTAGGGAGTGAAAATAACATGGGGTGTTTGAATAGGAAGGAAAAACACGCAGGGTCTACATCATAGTGTACTTTCATTGATCATATAGACAATTCCATAGGGACAAATACCTTGTGGAGAAGGGTGCATAATTCTACATGGTTATTATGGGTCTTTCATGCAAGATTAGGGATGTACATGATGAGAAACATCTGTGTTTAGGTGAAACACTCAAGTTTCTTTCCACGGTGGATGCTTGGGTGACTAAAATGGTATAGGTGACTTTTTTTGTAAATCATAAAGGCTTGGGTGTGATTATTTTTGAAATGGTGAGGTGGTGAGGGACTTATCAATAGTTCATAGAATTTCTATCTCTACAGGGTCTTTCTAAGGGTGCACCATGGAATAGTAAATGTACAGGTTACCACCATAGTGTAAATGTTTTGTGGTTTTACAAACTTTATCATATTATATAATTTAGGAATCAGGGCTATTTTTCTCATCTTCCCTCAAGGACGATCAACCTAAGAGGGTATCTCACCCACCTACTTTAATTCTCATAGTTTGGGGTGGTGTTTCAATTTTGTTTCAAGGAATTATAAGGTGAGATCTCCTCAATTATTAATATATGTTCTTATTTGGATTTATGCTCTGATTTAGTGTTACTTTTTTTAGAGATTTTATTAATTATTCCACTAGATCATGGTAGAATCATCCCATGATGATGTAGTTTTGGAGTGGCACGTCTATAGGGCTTCATGTGGTGATGATCGCATTCCTTTTCTAACTGTTTTGATAAAGGAGCATCTTATGAAGATAATTTTTAGTGTTTTTTACTATATTATATATATTTATACATTTAATTGAGTGAAATAATTTAGTGTTTTTTTGTCTTAGGCTTTTATTCACTTTGGGAGTATACCACACCCCATTTTTTGTTTTCAGTGAGTGGTTGATATTTGTGATATTTTACAAATTATGACCAATATAATTCATTTGTAAATTTTTTTATAAATTTAAAAATGTGTTTAAATAATTAATTATCAATTTTCATAACTAATTATAGTATTTTATGGATTGATATAGGTTCTTAGGGTTTGATGCAACATCAAGATAAGCTTCGACAATGATGGATGGGATTTGATTAAAAGGGAATATATTTGTGTGAGGTTGTTATACATAACTTTAATAAGTCTCTTATGGTTTGGTATTTTATGTTCAGGTTCCATCACTATTATTATCTTATTCATGTTGCTTGACCTGTATGATTTTTTCATAAATTTGGATGAGCTGTCATCAGCCTAACAGTCAACATAGACTGCAAATATTTCTAAATAGATTAATGGTGGCACCTTTTTATAATGATTGTTAGTGTCCATATTTATGGATTTCTTATGGGTGTATGTTTGATTTAAAAAAATTACTATTATTTTTATTTTAAATGGATTTGAATAAAATTGAATTTTAAGGGAAAATGGTGATTTTAGAATGGGTTTTGAAATGGTTTATCAAAATGAAAGTGGGGTTTTCTGAATAATTTTTTAATGGGGTTTTTCCCAAGGGCCTAGTGTGAGTAAGAAGGCATGTGATTCCTTTTGAAAAAAATTACTGGATTTGACTTGGTTTCCAAAGGAAATAACAAGAGTATTTTTTTTATTTTTTTGGCTTATTTGACCTCCTATAGGAAACTCCAATTTTTAAGGAATGAGTGATCTTATATGTTCTCCTTTCTATGTTTTTATTTTTTGTTTCTTGTTTCAAGATAATTTATTTTATTCATATTAGATAATGAATTTCACTTTTGGTATCCAAGTAGAAGGTTTATTTAGATGGATGTGAAATACCCCTTAATAGAGAAAAGATGGATCGGAAGGGCCCTAATAGATGTTGAGGGGTATTAGGAAAATAATAGAGGGATACGGATGAAAAATGAGATTGTGAGTGAGGAAAATATATAGGTTATACTTACCTTTATATAAGTTATGGGTCCAATGGGTGCTCCAATATTTTGTGGACCCTATATATGGTCAGTGTAGTTAGGTCAGTGGCTATGATTGAGGATGTCCCCTTAGAACAAAGATCATTGTTTGAGCCTGATATAGTTGTTGTAACGAGTATAGTTTATACTATTGATATTTCAACCATATTTTCATGATACATGTTCAAGATTTTTCCTAAACCTTATTATTATTATTATTATTATGTGATATTCATGAGGGATTCACTATCCTAAATCTTTTTTTAATGAAATTCTTAGGGATGGTTCCATAGGATTTGGCCTTTGGGTCTATATGTATTACCTAGGGTAACCCCCTAGGATTCAGGATTTATTCTTGAGACTGAGGATTTTTTAAGGGCATGCCCCTAGGAATCAGGTTATGCCTTATAAATGGATTTCCTAAGAATAACTACTAAGAATCAGTTGTTAAGATTGATACTTGATTGAATAAGATGCTTGAAGGTTGGCTATTATTCATAGATCTATAGAATTCCTTGGTAAATCCACATGGATTTTTCTAATACATATATAAAGTTCCTAGTACACTTGAATCTGACCATTGAGGCCTATTTGGATTACCTAGGGTCATTCCCCTAGGAATCGGCTGCATGCCTTCTACCTAAGGAATTACCAGGATTATATCATGTGGATTTATCAATTATGACTGGTACTATTAGTACGCCTTGGATAATTGCAAGGATCTAGTTCTTACATCAACTACTATATTATTTATGATCCAAATACTTGTTGGAATGATCAAGTTATATGCATAGATATTATTTTTCATTGATTGATATAGGTATTGGGTTCACTTACTAGTATCAGGGTATGGGTTGGTCACCCTAGGTGGTTTCACATGTTAAAATACATCCACTGCTATCTGAAGTCGGTATGTTCAGGTTTTGAGGTGTCCCAATTGGCACCTAATCATATAAAATGTATGATTTATATTCATTTGTGTTATATTTCTTGGTGGGTTTTTGTATGATAAAAACATATCTTTTATATATGTATTTATGTACAACCACTTGATCATAGTAGAACTCGGTATTACTGAGACATTGGGGCTTTCCTACTGGGTCATTAGACTCACCTCCTACCTATGTAATCAATATGAGTTTCAATACACATGTGTAAACCTTCATGTTTTCTCTCAATGCACAAGTACTATTTGGATCTAGGTATATGGTGAAAGTCCATCAATGTCTGGAGGCAAAGGTTTTAGCAGGATGATCATGTGAATTGGTATAGAGGCCAATTTACTTTTACTTATTCTTCAGCATGTACTATCCAGTGTAACATTATTTATTTATATATGATAATATATTAACTTCTTCCAATTAGTTATTTTTTTATTCATCATAAAGATAGTTTTTACAACTTTCTATTCTGGACTGTGGAGGCTCCAAGGCTCCCTATTTTTTCTATAGGTTTTGGATATCCTTTATATGGATGAGTCCTACCTGTTTTTTGGTAGATTTTGGAATATACCTCAGGTCTTATTCATAGAGGGAATGGTCTCTCCACTATTTTTTTAGGGCCTTCAATCTAGTAATTGGTATCTATCATAAGGGGGTGTGCTTAAGGTTATTTGACATCCCTACATGAGTGTTTTTTGGGAAACCTAGGTCAAGGAATTACACTACTACTATTGGATTTATTTCTTTTATTTATTGAAATATTTTTGGTAATGGAAAACTAGACCCTTGGTGGAGAAACCAAAGAGAATATCCCTATTCCCTTTTTAATGAATTATGATATTAAATTTAAATTTTTTTTTTCTAATTTTCCCTATAATTTCTTGATTTCTTTTGATGATATAATATTTAAATTTTTTATTTAATTCTAATTATTTTTCTTTTTTTCTCTATTTTTTACACATAACCCATCTGAATCCTCTTTATTATCTATATGATGGAGGGTGGTGAGTTCATTCAGGAGTGATTGGAGTTATTTGATCACTTGGATAGATAAAGATAGGGATTTGAGTTGTTATTGAATTACTTTATTCATGATAAAACTATTGGGTGAGGGTAATCAATTGAGGATTCAACTAATAAGATAGAGATATAATTAGAGTTTATTTAAATAGTATATTAAGTTGTAAGGGAATGGATTATCCAAGGTGAGACACTAGATTTAAAAACTAAATTCAAATAAACAATAAATTACATTCTCAAACACAATTAATCACTATTTTCAACATGCACTACACCCAAAAAAAGAAAAACACAGAAAAAATACACTCCTCTTTAAATGAAACTGATAACCAATTTTCACTAAATGTTCTTGAGTTTAAATATTTTTCTTGAGAAGATCTGGATGATAGGATAAGCATCAAAATGAAAATATGATTTAGAATCATATAATATAATATTTTTAACTTTTACCTTATTGATGTTGTTATGTTTATAATATTTTATTATTATTGTAGTTATGGTATTGTTTTGGTTGGATTGATGTGGTGGAGGAATGGGTGATTGTGCGTTTTTATTTTATGGTGGTTTTATGTGGTTGGAATGGTATGGGGAGGTTCACATTTTTCAAGTATAATAGGTGAAGTGTTGGGTTGTTGGTGTGGTTAATGATTTAATTGAATGATGAGGTTGTTGTGGTTAGCATGTGATAATTTCCTAGGGATATCGAAGTAATGAATAATTATCAATGATTGAATTAATTTAAAAATGAAATGGGAATTGTGTTGTTTTGGGAAAGTGAAATGTGGAATATATAAATATATATACTAATATTGAAGGATTTTACAACTATGTGTCACCTTTTTCTTAACTTATTTCACTCCAAACTATGCCACATTCTATATTTTTGGGTTTCACCTCATTCAAACTTCCTTAATTGGATCATTATAGCTCTCATGTGTTCCAATATAAAAAAATTATCTTATTATGGATCTCTTATCTAATCTACTACTGTGTTTCCATTTTATACATTTCTATAGCTTACTCCTTGACTCGTAGCGGAAAAAATCACATATGGATACCATATACAGATCCTCCTTCACAAGAAATTATCTACAAATCCCTCCGCAAATTTTTTTTCTTCTTCGTTATATTGTTATACCTCCTTAATTTTTTTATTTTTGTTATTCTTATTTTCCCTTAAAAACAAAGAATCACTAAAATTTTGTAACCCTATTTTTTCACATCTGATTATTACAAATTTGTGTCTCCTTATTCATGATAGGTTCTCTCCAAATCCCAACGACAATAATTTTATATGGTTTCTTTGTTCTATGTTCCATTTTTTATCATCATGTGGTGTTTTTATTCTCTTCCATTAAACACCACTTAGCAACACTATAAGTTTTCACATCTTATTATTACAACCAATTTTTTATCTCTGTAATCTATTATTGTCTACTTTTTTTTCAAAATTTACATTAAGTAATTATGTAATATATTAATATTTATTTTCTATTTTTCTTTTGTGAATTATGTTTTATTATATTATATTATATTTATTTAGTATTCTTTTAAAACAATTATTATAATTAATTTTTTAAATACATTATATTTGTGTATATTAATGTAAATTATATTTGTTTATATTAATTTATTATATTTTGTCACTATTTTTATTTATAATTCTAGTGTATGTTATTTTTTCCAAAATCTACATTATTAAAAAAATTCCTTATTTTTTGTAGTCTGTTATTTTTTTTGAATTATAACACTTTTTTCAATAATATACTATTTAATAATGCTTATTTTATCAATTGTCCAGTTGTGTGTGAAATAATATGTATTCTCTACAAAAGTTGTCAATGATTTATAACATTGGATTTTTTTGAGAATTTATATGCACTAGTCAAACTTTCTTTTGATATTATGTAGAACATTCACATGATAATGGTCTATATATTAAATATCTTTATTATAATTATATAAGACTAATTTTATTTTCCTTTTTATTCTTCTATTTTCAAATTTAATAACATTTCCACTCAACCATTGCTCGGTTTCCATTTTGTATTCCTAACACATAAACCCCAAAGGTTAAAGGCCTAAATCCCTTTTGCATCCAAATTTTCAGGAACTACTTCATTATGAAACTTTGTGAATTTTACTGGTTTTTTCTATTTCATTCTTGGGACATCTCGATCCTGGGTGCCATTAATCTGGTGCCCCGGGCCAGGTCATCAAAAGACCTCAAGCGCGCCTCCCAATATGCAAAAGGTTGATGACTAGCTGCGAGGGTCTAGATTAGTAATGTGGGGATACTATACCCTCTTGTTCAGAGTAATAAAGAGAAATAAACATATAAAATAGTGGAGATAACATGAAATAATTGGTGAACAAGAATAAATTACCATTTCCTAACTGGGTACATACCACAACTAATAGTAAACATTCCAAGTCATGCTATAATTACGGGTGAAAAAACCCCAAAATAAGACGAATAGAAAAAATACAAAAATGGTTCTGACTCCAAGTTGGGAACCTCATCCATGCATGTCCCATTTCCAACTCAACTCCATAGTATAGGGTCATTTCCCTTATCCTGACCTGCAAGCATGAAATCTTATCGGGTACCCAACAGCGGCCTGAGTAGGGTGGGAGTACAACTTAGTAGGCCACCACCAATGGTACAAATATCAATTATAATAGAGAGTGCATGCGATTATAAATAAATAACCAGTAAATGAAATATAATTTGGGGCCACTAGTTAACAATCTCTACTATGCTCTCACTATTAGGATCATTGTGAAAAGTTCATTATGTACATCTTCATATCGTTTAGTTCATCTTCAATATGAAAACCATGGTTTAGAAATTTACCTCATTCACAAAATATTCATTGAATTTATCATTCTATATAAGAGGAAAAGTTAAGACTATATCTCACAACGGATGAGTATATCATGTAATCACAAAACTGGCCTTATTTCCTTAGTCCATGTATTCTCATTGAATACATCCATTGGGGGAATAGAGAATCAGTCCAACTCCCCAACACGTGTATTCCTTGGTAGGTTAGAGAATTATTCCAACCCTTCATATGGGAGGAGCATTATTCCTTTATACCACCACCAATCTAGGTTCACATTCTTTTTTATCCAATAACCACAAACATGCCATAAAAATACAAACATAACCAATTCCATTGGAATTTATAATACATAACAATCAACCTGGGAATAAATATTATGCTATAACCCATTAATACACTTAAAAATTACAATTCATAGCCATTAAACCAAATTCCCATTCTCATACCTTTACCCATTATTTGTATTCACAATTCCCATTCAATAGACAATATTTTCCAATTACCATACATTAGCATGTTTATCCCATTTTTCATTTCACAATCCCTTCCCCACTTATGCATTTCAAGTTCAATTCTCATATCACGTATTGCAACCACTTTATCACATTCAACCCATTATTTATGCCCCATAATTCCCATGTATTTACTCATTTCATATTCATCAACTCCCGTATGAAATTGTTTACATGTTTTCAATTCACAAGCCATTTCCTAGTTAACATGTTCATCATTTCATTTGTACTAATCCTCTTGGAAATTTTAGCATAACTCATATACCATTTGAAAAAATCTCATTCGATACAATTGACCCACTTCCAATCCATAACAAACAACCCTTTATATAGTTACCCTAAAACCTAGGCACAAACATCAATATTTCATTTTCAACTCAACTAATCATTTTAACATGTTCAATATGGGATCTACATTATCGCACGTCAACTCCATACTTAACTTCACCAATTCTATGTTTTGAAATGTTAGAAAACTCCATGGGTGGCCCTAAATCATTATAATCATCCTCAATGCATCCCACAAGGATTGTGAGGTGTCTAAATAATTATTTATCCAACCGTGTTACTGAATATTACTCAAGGTAGAAAATTCACAACATGAGGGTATACATATCTCAACATACATGCAAAAATCTATAAAAAAATATGGAATATAGCTTGTAGACCAACTACCTCGATTCTGTTTTCAAACACGCTCTCAACCAATGCATTAGATCCCAATCCAAACACCCTTCAATTCTTCAACCTAGATCTCACTAAAAAATTAGGTGTGTGAGGGTTTTATATGGAGATTTATAGAAATAAAAACCCCATTCCACCAAGGAGAAAGGAGGAGAGTATTAAACTTACCCGAATCTTTGATCTGCAACTGATGGTGTTCTAAATGGAAAATAAATGATGGAGATAGATTATTGGAAGCTCTTAGAGGTATTGGTTTGTCACAAGGGTTGAGAGGGGAATAAAGGAGTAAAATCTTGAGTGAGGTTTTAAAATATTAGAGTAGCAATTTTTGTAAATTTATTATCTTTAATAGGTTGTATGTTTACCTACACGGTTTTCCCAACTTTGCACAAACTGTGCATGAGACACTATCCCAAAATCACTCCTTCACATGGTTTCCTAGGAATTCCATATGGTATAATTAACCATGCGATAATCATTCACAAGACTCTATACAAGACCGCATGATTACTTGGGATGCTCTGCACTGTTTTCACTAATCATTCCCAAACCATGCAACATGCTTAGAAAAATCTTTTCCCCACCTATTTCATGCCTCAAACCCTTGGAACACCCAATAGACTTCTCATGAACTTCGGGAAAACATGTATAACCAAAATAAGGGACTTAAACTGGAACATAAAAAACACACACCTTTCGAGAATCCTGGATCTTACAACCTCCCCACCTTATAATAGCTCATTCGCGAACCACTCTTCGTGATCAACACTGAGCTTTTATAACAAGACACCATGCCACTAGGGCTACCTATCCATTCCCATTTTCCCATGTATCTCATTGAACACTGTTATTCTACCACAAAAGTGAACCAAGGCATGGTTTTTACTCACAAGACCTCCTCACCACAACCTAGAACATGAACTGGATACTTCTCAAGGAGGCATCAACATCAACCACACCCGACCACAAGAACTTTATAGTGAAAAATTAGGCAACAATTCCAAATTCACAACACATGTAATCTTCTCACACCGCAATATATCATTGTGGAGGAACCAATCGGAACCTCATCTATCTAATCCCCTACACGGCTCATAACTCAAATCACTTGGAATCATTTTCCTCTATTTTCCAAACTCTAATACAGACCAAACACAATAACCCCTAGAAGAAAACACACGATTCTCCAAACCAAATTTCCTGACTTACATCGATCCACCACTTGTGACCCAATGATCCCATTCCATAACCTTACATCCAAACGAAGCCCAAACACTCTAGTACTTGACTGATTTAACCTATTCCAAATATCTCTACCAGGTCCAACTCACCCAAATGATGTCCACTCGAGTCCCTCGAACCTGAATATCTAATCATATCATCAACCAAACCCTTATTGATTATGGTTCTCTTCACCCTCTTCAATTAATTAAAACCTACACTCTCAATAAAATCCCCCTAGAAACTCAAATATACTTTTACATCATACCTAACATATCTATGGAGGTCATCCCCTGATTTATGGTAGAATCATTTCATCATGGAACAACTTCCCCCTAAACCATCATTAGGCTCCACCGTCTCAACAACATTTCCAATGACAAGCACCCCTACCATTTATACCCTATATAATGATGGATAAGTTCTCACTCAATCCCATTCTGAAATTTTATACACACTTCTCCCCCAAAGCATCCACCAAAGGGGATTTACCACTATCTACATTCATCCCTTTCTCATAGTTGAGTCGAGTTTCCCATGTTGACTCATCCTAGAATGTTTAACTTCACCATCGGTATGACACTACATCACACAGACAAGGTTCCTTCAAACATTAAGGCATTCTAAATGACTGAATGACACTTACCCGAGTATACTTATGATTTCTATTAGAGTTATAGAACCCAACCTCTCTTTCCACCAACCAATGTTACATCTCACCACACTCTTTGATGACTAAGTACAATAATTGAGAATTTCATTCAGAACCACCCTAAGCCCAAAAACAGTGATTGGATCAATAAATCATCATAGTCAAGGGCCACTTGGCCTTTCTTAGATACTGAATGTGTACCTCACAAGTTTCTTATTAGCATCTTGGTGCTGCTACGTCAACATAAAGTTATCCTCTCCACATTTAGGACTAAGTCATCACTCCCCACCTTAGGAGTGTCATTACCATTTCTCTTCACATTGGATTCCATTCACTATGGATCACACCCAAACACAAACTAAATAACAAAATGTAGACATGATTGTCTTGAATTCTCCAAAACATGATATTGAACATCAACCAGTGCCTACTCCTGGCTTCCAAGGGTGGTAACCACAGCGTATGTCAACAATCGGGCCATCCCAAGGACCTCACCCAAAACCATTGATGGTGTGCATCCCACCATCCCACCTCACGTATACTTACACCATGACCATAAACATCATGATGTGCCTCATCCTACCGAAACACCCTAATGTTCCTAGGCTTAAATCTAGAGATTCACAATGTACTTGGGACGATGTCAAGATGTTGGGAATGATCGTCACTAGTTGAAGTACACTAAGATGTTGTCAAAGAACACCACTGCAAACTTTTTTATTTCTGATATCACCTCCCATGATGGAACACCATGATCTAAAAAGAACTCTTGGCTTACCTTTTGCACACATCTCATCAGAATTTGACCACCACCGCCCAAGTGTGATTGCCAACTGAGACTCACCACCACCACACGACAACTTAGCAAGAAGTCATGAACCAAAATTTCATTGGTACTACTTCCACCACACCACTCGAGTTATTCTGGTACGTCCCAGACAACTGACGATCGAACACTATGGGTTTCCATTCTAATTAAATCAAAAATTTATCCTATGACCAGGCTTCATACATTGGTATTATAAGAAATGACATATACCTATCCCATCTGAAATAACACCCTGCCAATGTGTGCCCACATATGGACCCCTCGAATCCCTCAAGGTTTCACACTTTCCTTCAACCACTGTTATACCAACAATAGTTCCCACAATCCAACCACCACCTGGGCATAGCCAAATGCCCACTTACTAACCAACCCATGCTTCTTTGTTAGTCATCCTCATGGACCCAAGGCATTCTCAACATCTAACCCAACAACCAATCCATTCATATAAACAAGCCCATCCATGTGATTCTGTTTACTGAAGCTTAAATATAATCATATTCATCGATCTCACTTTTGAAATATTCCCTATGCATCATATTTTGAATCACACACATCATTGGGATAGCCTCCCATGAGGTATCCCTTGATTTCTCTAAATCTATCAACACAACACCGTAACTCAAATCACATCAACAAAACATAGACCTTCCAACTTATCCCTCTAGGCTAACCCTCACTATACCACATCTTCCACGTCCCACTGTCATCATTTAACATCCACCCAAGAACACCGAGAACCCCTTATGGCCTCTCTCAAAGGCAACCTTCAAGGTTGAGTGATACCGGTTCCCTAAACAGGAGTCACGGAGAACAAAAGATGTTGATTCGCACACACAATGAGTTACTAATGAATCAATTTTTTTGAATGAGACTCTCACCCATTCCAATACACACTGAAAATAGCGCATCAAGTGACCATTTTTTCTAGGTGTCACACCAAAAATAATCATATACATACATCGGCACCATTATACAAAACAACCACTATATGGTTTGAGATTAAACTCGCTAGGCCCGAACCCACATGGGTAATCGCACCCATAGAAACACCCATATCTAATGTCACTACTACCAAGACACTCATTTTTATGTCCATCGTACAACCCACACAATTAAAACCCGCAAGGTTTAATATTTTCACATTACCAAACAAAATTTTAAGACCTCAAGGCCACCACCTAACTAAAGACACAATGAGAAATTCCAAAAGGTCCATGATTTAGAACATTCTACTGACCCAAATTCTCAAAATCCCTACTTACTCAGATTCTTATTCCCCAAAAATTTTTATTAACAAAAATTTAAAATGAAGTCCAATCAGTGTAGATCATAATACGATAATGCACATCCTTACATACTTAACCCACTCCACATACATTATTACAACATATCTGTTCACATCTCTACCACTACTCACAATCCCTCTTAAAATAGGTACTGGTAAACATGGGGAAAACCAAATTACTTAATTACAAACCATTCATCAATCATCTCTTTAAACCATTTCACTCTTTTACAGACCAAAATTCTCTTTTAAGAACATTTCTCATCTCAAAAATTGTCATAACCATCATTTTAACTCATTTACGCATTCCATTAGGAATAATTCATTAACTATTTCATCATCACCACACAAATATTTCTCTTTTAAACACCATTCATTCTTTACTATTTACCACAACCCAAAACTTCGACCGTGTCATAATGTTTCTATATAAATAATATTCATTAACTATCCATTTCAATCCATTCATTTACCCACTTTTATTACCATTATTAGGCCCCATTTTATTCAAATTTTACAAAGAAGTAAAATTCATTCAACTCTTTATACCCTGAACACCCATCTCATGTGTGCCTATCATGATGCATGCCACACATATCCTTATGTGCTAAAAATGATGCATGAATGCAAAAAATCATGCCATTCTTTCCATGAGAAAAAATATCATAAATTAGTCAAATCACATGACACTTGCATCACCCAATGGTGAAATATCATTCAAATGTAACAACGCACATCAAGAACAGCAATTCCCACCCTGGGTGACTTAGTTTTTTCCTTGGACATGGGTTAGCTACTCCAAAGCACGATATCATTACCAAGACCTAACACTTTATTAATCTCCTATCTACCATCCCCAAATAGTAATAAAGAGAAAAAAACTCCTCTGATACCACTTTGTAAAATCCATGACTCGGGTTCCACTAAACAGGTGCCCTGGGTCGGGTCGTCAAAAGACTACAAGCGCACCTCCCCATATGCCAGAGGTTGCTGATTAGTAGTGAGGGTCTAGATTAGTCATGTGGGGAGACTATACCATCTTGGTTAGATTAAGACACAATAATAAACATATAAAATAGTGGAGATAACGTAAACTAATTAGTGAACAATCATAAATAAATATTTCCTAACTAAGTACAAACCACAACCAACAGTAAATATGCCATGTCATAATAATGTTCCAGGTTAACAAACCCCAAAATAAGAAAAACAGTAGAAATCCAAAGAAGGTCTAGACTCCATGTTTGGAACCTCATCCATGCATGTCTCATGTCCAACTCAACTCCCTAACAAGGGCCCACTACCCTTGTTCGGACCTGAAAGCATAAAATCTGCTCGGGTACCCAACGACGGCCCAAGGAGGGTGTGAGTAGAACTCAGTCAGCCTCCACCAATGGTGTATAAAAATATCCAATCAAATAGATAGTACATGAGAGTATAAATAAATAACATGTAAAGGAAAGACAATTTGGGTCCAGTAGTTAAAAATGTCTACTTTTCTATCACAATTAGGATCATTGTGCCGGTTTTATTATCTATATAATCTTATGATTTAGTTCATCATCAACATGTAATCCATAGGCTATACATTTATCTCCATCACACAATATTCATTGAATATATCATTCCGCATAAGGGAACAAGTTATGTACATATCTCACTAGGGATGAGCATATCATATAATCATCACACATACCTTAGAGCCCGAGTCTAGGTATTTTCATTGAATACAACCATTGGGAGAATAGAGAATCATTCTGACTCCCCAACCCATGTAATCCTCAGTAGGTTAGAGCATCGTTCCAACCCTATCCATGGGAGGAGAATCAGTCTTTTATTCCCCCACCAAGCCATGTGCACATGCTCATTTATCCAATCACCACAACCATACCATAACACAAACGACCATTACCAATGCCATTGGAAATCAAAATACATATCAATCAACATGGGAATTAATATTATTCCATAACCCATTAATACACTTACCAATTGAAATTCAGATCCATTTAACCAAATTCACACTCTCATACCTTGATCTGTTAAGTGTATTCACAATTCCCATACAATAGGAAATATTTTACAATTACCATACATTAGTCCATTTAGCCCATTTTTTATTTCACAAGCCCTTGACCACTTATTCATTTAAAGTTCAATTCTCATATCACGTAGCACAAAAACTTTATCACATTACACCCATTAGGTATGCCCCATAATTCCCATGTATTAAATCATTCCATATTCCTCAAATCCCTTACGAAACCATTTATATGTTCTCAATTGACAAGCCATTTCCCAGTTAACCTATTCATCGTTTCAAGTGTACTAATCCTCTTTAGAATTTTAACATAACTCATATACCATTTGAAACCGTCTATTTTAACCAAATTGACCAACTTCTAATCCATGCCAAACAACTATTTATGCAGTTACCCCAAATCCTAGGAACAAACATCAATATTTAATTTTCAACTCAACTAAACATATTAACATGTTCAATGTGGGATCTATGTTATCTCTTGTAAACTCCTTACATAACATCACCAATTCGAGGTTTGAAAATGTCAGCGTACCCTATAGGTGTCCCTAAATCATTTTAATCATCATCAATGCATCCCATGAGGATCATGAGGAGTATAAATCATTATTTAGCCAACCATTTTACCAAATATTACTCAAGGTAGAAAAATCACAACACGAGGGTATCCATATCTCAACACACATACCCATATCTATAAAAAAAACTATGGAATATAGCTTATAGACCACCTACTTTGATTCTGTTGTCAAACACGCTCCCAAAAAATTCCTTATATACCTATCTAAAGAATCTTCGATGCTTCAACCTAGATCTCATCAAAAAATAAGTGGTTTGAGGGTTCCTAAAGGATATTTCCTGAAATATAAAGCCAAATCTGCAAAGAAGAAAGGAGGAGAGGATTATACTTACCCAGATCTTCGATCTGCAACTGACAGTGCTCTAAACCACCAAGAAATGAGGGAGATAAATCCTTGGAGGCTCTTGGAGGTATTGGTTTGTCACTAGGGTTTATAGGGGGAAAAGGAGGAATATCCCAAGTGAGGATTTAAAATCATGGAGTGGAATTTTTTGTAAATATCTCAATATTACCGGGTTTTAAAGTTTACCAGCACAGTTTTCCAAACCATGCACAAACTGCTCATGAGCCACTATCCCAAAATCACTCCTTAGAATGTTTTCCTAGTAATTCGATATTTTTTATTAATAGTGAGATAACCATGTTCAAGCCTCTGTCCAAGACTACATGGTTACCTAGGATGCTCCACACAGTTTTCACTAACTATGCGCAAACCGTGCAACATACCCAGAAAAATCATTTTTCCTCCTCTTTTGTGCCCCGGACCCTCAAAACACCCTTGCACCTTCTCATGAACATTGGGAAACACTTATTTAACCAAGATAAGGAACTAAAACTAAAACATAAAAAACACACCTTTTGAGAATCTGGGATCTTAAAATTCTCCTATATAACATTATTTTTTATACTTTTCATTCTTCTTTTCACAAATAGTTTCAATGAAAATTCTAAAAAATCAAGATATCATCAAACTATTTAGAATTGCACTCCTAGGTTCTCTCCAAATCCCAAAAAACGTGATTTTAACTTAGATATTCATGTGGTTCTCCCTCCTACTTTGATCATTTTTTGGTTTTCTGATTCTTTTCTCTTACACATCACACAGTAACGATATGATTTTTAACCCTGTTTTTCAAAAAAAATTATTACAACATCTACTTTATCTCTCTAATCTGTTACTCTATCTATAGAAAATTTTTAAATAAGTATTTTCTCCAAAAATTTTGCAATGTTTTATCTCATTGTATAATAATCTACATTATTTAATTTTTTTTATATGCATTATTTTTTCCTATAATTGTCTATCTTCCTTCTTTATTTTAAAAAAATATGATAACTTTTTGTAAAATAATATGAATAATTTTTTATTTAAAATATATGTTATCTATTTTATTTTATTATGTAATATTTTATCTGTCTATAATATGTTATTTTTTGGTATATTAATATATTATCTTTGTGTATATTAGTCTCCAATATTTTTTTCAATCTTCATTATTTTTCAATTTCATAAAAAAGTTTTCTTTTTGTATATTAATCTTCATCATATTTGTTCATATTTGTAACGCCCCGACCCCAGCTACCCAGAGTCGGTGCGTTATTGCGTAACATTGGCATGATCACAAAAGATCAAGTCTCAAAAGACCGATTAGTTTAGTAGCCTTGGAAACACTAGATACATTCACAAATGTTACATTACATCATAAAGTGAAAAACTACAATAAAAAAGTCTCCATAGTCCACACTCATATCCTCTTCTAATTATCCCTTCAAGTCATTCATAAAATACTTCTTCGCATCCTGGAAAATATTACAACATTGAAATGGGTGAGCTCAGATGCTCAGTAAGGATAACAATATTGCGGAAGCTTTCATAAATAAACATTAACATTTAAGGCAATGTATAACAAAAACAAAAGCCTTTTTAAACTTGAACTTAATCATAATATGGAAAAAATAAAATTAAACAATGCCATTTACATACTCACATGGATATTCTACTAGTCGAATAATCACATGCAATATCAATAACCACTTTCATAATGATGGAATGCATAATGCCAGACTATCATAACCACGTAGCAAAGGCCTCGTGCCAAGACTACAAATAAGATTTTGTCAAGGCCTCGTGCCAAGACACTAGTTTGTCTCATGAGACCTACCGATGCATTTAGGAGCTATAGAGGGCTCCACCCGTCACTTATTAGGTCTTATGCATTCCTCATATGAACAGGTTTAAACATATCATAAACCATAACATAATTGTATCACATAAAACATGCATAAAGGAAACATAAGATTTACACACTTCAATAACAAGATATCAATACAACACATTGATATAATAAAAACTTTATCAAAACCATTTTCAATACCAAAATAAAAGAAAAGTAAAACATGGTATTTATTTTTCTTTTTTAAAAAAAGTTGTGGCTTATAGAGGAAGTCGAAACTCAAATAATAGTCACGGCGGCGGAGAAGTCGTTGTCACCGCATACGTAAGAAAAAAATATTCCTTTTGTTGTTTAGTAAAAACGCTTCATATAAAAATATTCCTTTTGAATAAAAGTAAAAGTAAAAGGGGTTTATACACCATATAAATGAAAGTTGTGTATAAAACCAAATATGCCTCAATGAAAGGAGATTGAGACGAAGTCCTTACAAAGATCATTTTTTTAAAATAAAATAGATCTATTATGTGTATTCACTATATTTACACATAAATAAAGTATAAATACAAGATAGGACATAATAATATCATGACATAATTTGAAAGTAGGAGATTAACCCAAAGAATGGAAATTGGGTTAAGAAATTCCCTTACCTCGTGTTCGACTTGACTCGGCCATTCTTTAAGCTCCTGAATAATAAACTAGAGTTAATTTATAGTTTCTTAAAAACCCTTTTCAAGTTTATTATTCCTTTTATATCACTTATTAACATGTTATGAACATTATTTAATTATTTATGTTAATAACGGTCGTTTTGTCGATCTTTGGTACTTGAGTCAAAAATAAACTTCTTAAAATTACAAGTTGATCATGTGGTAAAATATCCATTATATCCATAATTATATTCATGATGTAGATATCATATACATAATATATATCCAGTATATACATTCATTTATAATATTACATAACATTTAGAGGTAAGAAATGAAATGCACCGTTCATGGAGACGGTAAGTCGTACGTACGCATGAACGCTACTTTCATTTCTATTTCATATTTAATGGGATGAAGTTATAATTATATAAAGGTATAATATAATTCCAGTATAATATAATGTATAATACCATTTACTCCATCCTTTATACATCCCACATATGGCATTAACGATTCAAATCACTTTGAGGGGGCGGTAGTCCGCACTTCCTAAAATGAAATTATCGCGTTTACCCATAATGGAAATCATAAAGGTATGCCATAAATGAAAAATATAGATTAATAAGGGAAAAAAATAATATATATCATATATAAAAATAGTGTCATCATAATGGCCACCATGAGAGGTGTTAAAAGAAAATTGAACAATCATCATTTCGTGAGGCAGTAATTCACCACCCACAGAAACAGTATGTTCTTTAACCATTAGACGAAGGTGTGTGTAAGTGTAAATAAAATCCTTCTCATAAAAATATCCTAGTATATTGAAGATACTGGTTTTGTTACAAAAGAAAATAATAAAAATAGTTTAGGGGGTTGGAGAAGCAAAATAAAACAAAACAACATTAGAGAAGACATTACCTTAAAATCGGGTAACTCTTTTTGATTTGATCCAAAGGCTTCCTTGGGAAGAATTCTGCCCAAAGTGAGGCTTCTAGGAGTAAGAGAGGAAAGTCGAGAGAGTATTTGGGTAGATTTTGGCCAATCCAAATGGCTTGAAAGTGTGAATAAGGTGGTAGTGGTGGGGGCGTTTTATAAGAGGAGAGGAGGGGCACTCTTGGAAAGTAATGAATTGTTACTTTATTATATAATGAGTTTCGGGTTTTAATGGTCCCACACTTATATTTTTAGAGGCTAAGTTGATAAGGGTTCTAAATATACTCATACAATAGGCTTTGTACAAGTGTAATTCTTAGATTTTACATTATCCATCCATTTTATTAAAATCGTTAATTATTGAGGCAATCGCTGCATCATCATGGTGTCATTAAAAATTTAATTTATTTAATGTCTAAAAATTATAAAAAAAAATACCATGATGTAGGAAATAGTTTTATCTTTCTAATTAATATTTATAGTCAAAAATATGACTTGTATAACCCCATTTAAAAATTGTTTTAGTAAAACAACTCATGTTTGTGACATTTTTATTTTATCATTAAATAAAAAGTTTTTAATGTCATTTTCCTACAAAAGTGGCTTCATGGGGTCCCCAAGTTGACCCATTGATTTTATTGGTCGGTAATGACTCATCCAATAGGTTTAGGACAATTTTCATGGTCATTTCATATTATTATAACATTATCTTTACCTTAAATTACACTAATTACCTTTAATCGCGATTAATTAAACTTAAAAGTTACTATTCACCAAAAATTATTTTATTCCCATTGAACCACATTTTACTTCCTAATGTCAACCATTTATGTCATATTTTTGAAAATCAAATCACATAAGTGGTAATATTTCATTTAAACGAAAAATCAGTTTTTTAACTACCACTTAGTGGTTTCACTATTCATCAAAAATTGAAGTTTTTCAGAACAATGACAAAATTTCACCCTAGGCTATAATTGATATTCCAAATTCAAAAATGATGTCTATTTTAAAAAATTCCAAACATATAAGTTGCATTAATTAATTTTATAATTAATTCCCATTGTCACAACAAATAGCGTGTTTTTAAGAAACAATATATATCAAAAGATTGACAATTGTTTATGTTCAATTTCAAAGTGAAATTAATTCTAATGACCACCATTGGATAAAATGGTAAAAATATATTCTAATTATACTTTAAAACCACTCAATAGTATAATTTATCACTATAAATTATTTTTATTAAAAAGGTTTTTTTTAAGTATTTTTCACTATTTATAAAAATTTGGAATTTCTCAGAAAAATACCAAAAATTCAACATAGGCTAATTTCGATATTCCGAATCCAAAAATAAAGTCCATTTTGAAATATAAAATATATATAATTTCAAAAGGTGGGTATTACTATTCATACTGGCTATTTTGATTGGTCGCGGTGTGTTGGAATCTCGAACTTGTGTACAATGCAAGCTATTGCATTATTGAAAGAGAAGCGTATCGTAGAAGCTCGGGGTGTTACATTCTCCCCTCCTTCAATAAATTTTGTCCTCACAATTTGAAATTTCTTTGAAAATAAAAGGTTGAAAATAGAAATTACCGTTGTGGAAAACCCACATCGGAAATAAGGTTAATAAAAATATAACTTTAAAAGAAAGAAAGATAAGTACAAAGGTCACCCGAGATAGCCCATACTAGGATTCTATGAAAATATGGATATGGAAGAAAAACAAACCATCAAGGTTTGATGGAGTGTTGTAGAAAACTGGATTAGGATAAAGGTAACCATAAGAAAATCACAAACTTGTGATTGGTTAAACGGTCATTGAATCCCCAGTTGGAAAAGTTAACCGGAAATGTTTTTGTTTTAAGTTACCTTTTATAAAGTTGAGGAATGTATTTAGGAGATTTACTAAGAACGTAAGGGAATATACATACTGGTCATGTAGACTTTCATTCTTTAATAAATTTTTACCACAAACCCATCTTTCACTCTAAAAGGTGATAGAACTCGAAAATATTCTATTTATCATAATTGTATAAGGTTCAAAATATTAACACATACCATTTAGATTAGGAAAACTTTTTGTAATAACCAGGGACTTCCTGTAGGCTAGTGGAAGGTAATAAAGGTCTGTCTCACTATGGTTGTGGGTTCGATTCCTGCAGATTTGTCCGACACGACGGGTTATGCCCCACCCTGCAGGTTGTCCTTTTCCTAAAAATATAGTATTATAATATTCCAAAAATAATCTTCAGAAATGTTTTAACCTTAAACAATACTATTCAAAGTTCAACTTAATCCATCCCAACCTTTATAGTTATCCAAAATACCTCCTTCTAGACTTTCTCTAAAATTTACTTAAATTCCAAAATCAATTGCAACATTAGATTCCCCAAACAAAGTAAGGTTTATCTTATTGTCACATACTGGAAATATGATTACCTTCATCATATTAAAACCTTAATGAAAACAAAAAGTACTGAAGTACAATCCTTATATATATCACATTATTCTTATAACCATAATCTAGTTCTTGAGTCCAAAAACACATATACAACAATTATTCAACTTCATCTATAGTAACAGAATAAGTTTGGCCTTGATCCCTTGGCCTTTTCTGAGGTAAGTTTTCATGAAGCTTAGGACATTCATTTTCATAATACCCCATTTCCCTACAATCGTAGCATTCAACATTGATAGCCTCTTTCTTAACCTTACAATCACGAGCCTGGTGACCTTTTTATCCACATTTATAACAAACTCTCATTCTTTTTAGGCAAGTACCCGGGTGATTCTTCCCACAATTATCACATAATGGAAAATCCTTCTTTCCCTTTTTCCCTTTATCTGTCTCTTGTTCCACCATTCTCTTCTTCTCTTACTTTACTTTGTTGTCATAAGACTTAGAGAATTCCTTTTCCGCCTTGATAGAACATGAGAATATATCTTTGTACGTTGAGAAAGATTGTGATGCTAAAGCTCGAAAGATAAATGGTTTTAACCCATCAAAGAAACGATCAATCTTACCTCATGGGTTATGTATATAATCTGAAGCATGTCTTTCTAACCTTGTAAAGTTAGCCTCATACTTTGCGACATTCTCATCCTCCTTTTTTCTCAGACTCAGAAATTGTCTTCCCATATCTTCTCGATGGTCATGTGGAAAGTATTTTTATAAGAAAAGATCTTTGAACTGTCTCCATTCCATACTTGATACTTCTTCATCTTCCTTCGTGTTTTGAATCAGCGACCACCATTAATCGGCATCTCCAGTGAGGCGGTAGACTGCCATGACAACCTTCTCCATTTCGCTACTCCCCAAGGCGTGGAATATTTTCTCTAAGGATTTTATCCATTGCTCAGCTACTAATGGATTTGTACCCCCATTAAATGTTGGCGGTTGTTTCCTCATGAAGCGGTCTAACATTGATCCTCCACGTTGTGGATCAGGGTGCTCCATACGAGTAAGGTTATTATTCATAACCTGCGTGAGTTGTCCCAGTATAGTAATAAGTTGATCAGCACCAGTTGTATCTCCAGATCCACAATAATTATCTTGATCATTAGGGAAATCCCTACATGGAGTGTGTGCATTGATACGGTTTCCATTCCTTCCACTAGGCGCCATTTCTAAACAATGGCATAAACTAGATTAGTTTATGAATCAAAATACATAATTCCATACTTGTAAAATAATTAACATAAATTGACCTATTTATGGATATAATCCATAATCATAAAAATGATTTCTTTGAGGAAGTATATAATCATAACCCTTCATAGTGGTTTGTAAAGAAAACGAGAATTATCCTAAGCATATCCCCCGGGAGTGTCGTAACCAAGAGTGCAGCAAGGCCCGTTATCGTGCACCAGTTCCCATTCGAGTCTAGCTCAAAGTGGTGTTTTCAGGTTTTACCCCTAGGTACATCTGTGCCAGAGCCGCCTCTACCTGCTCGTATCCAGACAGGGATGTATTGCTTGGAAAACTCACAAAATCTCTATAATACAAAAATTCTAGGAAGTTCTTCTATACTAATCGTCAAAGTCTATCTTCGGGTTATGTGCTCTAATCAGAGTTTATCTAAATCTATCTTCCAAGGTTAGTACTAAACTGCCTCTGATACCAACTGTAACGCCCCGACCCCAGCTACCCAGAGTCGGTGCGTTATTGCGTAACATTGGCATGATCACAAAAGATCAAGTCTCGAAAGACCGATTAGTTTAGTAGCCTTGGAAACACTAGATACATTCACAAATGTTACATTACATCATAAAGTAAAAAACTATAATAACAAAGTCTCCATAGTCCACAATCATATCCTCTTTTGACTATCCCAACAAGTCATTCATAAAATACTTCTTCACATCCTGGAAAATATTAAAACATTGAAAGGGGTGAGCTCAGATGCTCAGTAAGGATAACAATATTGCAGAAGCTTTCATAAATAAACATTAACATTTAAGGCAATTCATAACTAAAACAAAAGCCTTTTTAAACTTGAACTTCAGCATAATATGGCAAAAATAAAATTAAACAATTACATTTACTTACTCATATGGATATTCTACTAGTCGAATAATCACATGCAATATCAATAACCACTTTCATAATGATGGAATTCATAATGCCAGACTATCATAACCATGTAGAAAAGGCCTTGTGCCAAGACTACAAATAAGATTTTGTCAAGGCCTAGTTCCAAGACACTAGTTTGTCTCATGAGACCTACTGATGCATCGAGGAGCTATAGCGGGCTCCACCCGTAACTTATTAAGTCCAATTCATTCCTCATATGAACAGGTTTAAACATATCATAAACCATAACATAATTGTATCACATAAAACATGCATAAAGGAAACATAATATTTCTGCACTTCAATCACAAGATATCAATACAACACATTGATATAATAAAACTTTATCAAAACAATTTTCAATACCAAAATAAAATAAAAGTAAAACATGGTATTTATTTTTCTTTTTAAAAAAAAAGTTATGGCATATAGAGGAAGCCGAAACTCAAATAATAGTCACGGCGGCGGAGAAGTCGTTGTCACTGCATACGTAAGAAAAAAACATTCCTTTTGTCTTTTAGTAAAAATGCTTCGTATAAAAATATTCCTTTTGAATAAAAGTAAAAGTCAAAGGGGTTTATACACCGTATAAATGAAAGTTGTGTATAAAACCAAATATGCCTCAATGAAAGGAGATTGAGATGAAGTCCTTAAAAAGATCATTTTTTTAAAATAAAATAGATCAATTATGTGTATTCACTATATTTACACATAATTAAATTATAAATACAAGATAGGACATAATAATATCATGACATAATTTGAAAGTAGGATATCAACCCAAAGAATGGAAATTGGGTTAAGAAATTCCCTTACCTCGTGTTCGACTTGACTCGACCGTTCTTTAAGCTCCTTAATAGTAAACTAGAGTTAATTTATAGTTTCTTAAAAACCCTTTTCAAGTTTATTATTCCTTTTATATCACTTATTACAATGTTATGAACATTATGTAATTATTTATGTTAATAACGGTTGTTTTGTCGATCTTTGGTACTTGAGTCAAAAATAAACTTCTTAAAATTACAAGTTGTTCATGTGGTAAAATATCCATTATATCCATAATTATATTCATGATGTAGATATCATATACATAATATATATCCAGTATATACATTCATTTATAATATTACATTACATTTAGAGGTAAGAAATGAAATGCACAGTTCATGGAGACGGTAAGCCATACGTACGCATGAACGCTACTTTCATTTCTATTTCGTATTTAATGGGATGAAGTTATAATTATATAAAGGTATAATATAATTCCAGTATAATATAATTTATAATACCATTTACTCCATCCTTTATACATCCCACATATGGCATTAACGATTCAAATCACTTTGAGGGGGCGGTAGTCCACACTTCCTAAAATGAAATTATCACGTTTACCCATAATTGAAATCATAAAGGTATGCCATAAATGAAAAATACAGAGTCATAAGGGAATCAAAAACATAATATATATCATATATAAAAATAGTGTCATCATAATGGCCACCATGAGAGGTGTTAAAAGAAAATTGAACAATCATCGTTTCGTGAGGCAGTAATTCGCCACCCACAGAAATAGTATGTTCTTTTACCAATAGACGAAGGTGTGTGTAAGTGTAAATAAAATCCTTATCATAACAAAATCCTAGTATATTTAAGATAATGGTGTTGTTACAAAATAAAGTAATAAAAAGATTTTAGGGCGTTGGAGAATCGAAAAAAAGACAAAACAACATTAGAGAAGACATTACCTTAAAATCAGGTAACTCTTTTTTATTTGAGCCAAAGGATTGATTGGGAAGAATTATGCCCAAAGTGAGGCTTCTAGGAGTAATAGAGGGAAGTTGAGAGAGTATTTGGGCAGATTTTGGCCGAGCCAAATGGCTTGAAATTGTGAATAAGGTGGTAGTGGTGGTGGCCTTTTATAAGAGGAGAGGAGGGGCACTCTTGGAAAGTAATGAATTGTTACTTTATTATATAATGAGTTTCGGATTTTAATGGTCCCACACTTATATTTTTATAGTATAAGGTGATAAGGGTTCTAAATATACTAATCCAAAAGGCTTTGGACAAGTTTAATTCTTAGATTTTACATTATCCATCCATTTTATTAAAATTGTTAAATAATGAGGCAATCGCTGCATCATCATGGTGTCATTAAAAATTTAATTTATTTAATGCCTACAAATTAAAAGAAAAACTACCGTGATGTAGGAAATATTTTTAGCTTTCTAATTAATATTTATAGTCAAAAATATGGCTTGTATAAACCCATTTAAAAATTGTTTTAGTAAAACAACTCATGTTTGTGACATTTTTATTTTATCATTAAATAAAAAGTTTTTAATGTCATTTTCCTACAAAAGTGGCTCCATGGGGTCCCCAAGTTTACCCATGGATTTTCTTGGTCGGCCATGACTCATCCAATAGGTGTAGGAAAATTGTAAAGGTCATTTCATATTATTATAACATTATCTTTACCTTAAATTACACTAATTCCCTTTAATCGCGATTAATTAAACTTAAAAGTTACTATTTACCAAAAATTATTTTAATCCCATTGAACCAAATTTTACTTCCTAATAAAAAAAATTTATTTCAGGTTTTTGGAAATCAAATCACAGAAGTGGTAATATTTCATTTAAACGAAAAATCAGCATTTTAACTACCACTTAGTGGTTTCACTATTCATCAAAAATTGAAGTTTTTCAGAACAATGCCTAAATTTCACCCTAATATATAATTGATATTCCAAATTCAAAAATGATATCTATTTTAAAAAATTCCAAACATATAAGTTTCATTAATTAATTTTATAATTAATTCTCGTTGTCACAACAAATAGCGTGTTTTTAAGAAACAATATATATCAAAAGATTGACAATTGTTTATGTCAAATTTCAAAGTGAAATTAATTCTAATAACCACCATTGGATAAAATGGTAAAAATATATTCTAATTATACTTTAAAACCACTCAATAGTATAATTTATCACTATAAATTATTTTGATTAAAAAGGTTGTTTTTAAGTATTTTTCACTATTCATAAAAATTTTGAAGTTCTCAGAAAAATACCAAAAATTCAACATAGGCTAATTTCGATATTCCGAATCCAAAAATAAAGTCCATTTTGAAATATAAAATATATATAATTTCAAAAAGTGGTTATTACTATTCATAATGGCTATTTTGATTGGTCGCGGTGTGTTGGAATCTCGAACTTGTATACAATGCAAGCTATTGCATTACTGAAAGAGAAGCGTATCGTGGAAGCTCGGGGTGTTACAATATTAATGTTTCATTTTTTTATATTATTTATTTTTCATAATTTTTGTATTCATTATGTTTTTTAAAATATACATTATTAATAATTTCTTTATAATTTCAATAGTATTTTATATTTTATAATTATAATATTTTTTTATTTCTATATTCTTCTATTAAATAATCCATTAATATCCAATATTTTATCAGCTAAGAAAGTGACTTGAGGTGAAGATTATAATTTCTTTTGAACTATAAGGTATTATCTCCCAAAATATTCCATCATTCATAACCTTTCCTTATCTTTTTCTCTGAATATTTTTATGCATTTGTCAAATTTATTTTTAAAATTATGAGCCACCTTTTCACTTTAATTTATTATATATTAGAATAATTTTCAATAACTTTGTAACTATAATTTTTATTTCATTTTTATTCTTGTATTTTATTGGAAATGAACCTTTATTCTCTATTGTTGGGGGGTTTCCATTTTAACTTCAATGATACATAAACCCTCAAGGCTGAAGGCCTAAATCAATTTTGGTTCTAAAATTTGAAGCACTAATTAATTTCAAAAAATTCTATATTTTATAGGTTTTTTCATTTCTTTATATTCTATAACATCTTTTTTTTCTTTTTTTTCTTTTCCACAAAAAAATTAAATGAAAATTACAAAAAAAACTTGATATCATCAGTTTTTTGAGTACTACACTTTCAATATCTACATATTAGTTGTAAATTAACTAATTTTTCACTAAGAGAATTTTTTGAAATGGTTTTTTATTATTTGTGTAACAGCCCGAGATTTTATGAAAAATATTCTTTCTTATTTTACTAATGTCTTGTGTTATACGCTAAACCAAAAGGAGCTTGCACAACACGCATCCTTGACTTGCCTTGCATTACACGCAATCGCAACCTTCCTCGATAGCGTGTGTGGTACGTAATCCTGAGTTTCACGAAACAATGATATGCTATTAAAATATTATTAAAACTAGCCGTTATGAATAGTAATAACCACTTTTTAAATTTTAGAAATTTTAACTCTCAAAACGGACTTCATTTTTGGATTCGGAGTATCGAATTTAGCCTAAGGTGAAATTTTGGTACTTTTCGGATAACTTTCATATTCTGATGAATAGTGAAAATTACTAAATTATAATTAAAAACAACTTTTTTAATCGAAATAATTAATAGTGATAAATCATTAATTTGAGTGGTTTTAAAGTATATTTAGAATATATTTTTACAATTTAATACAATGTTGGTCATTGGATGTAGTTTCACATTTAAACTAGACATAAACAAGTGTCAATCTTTTGATAGATATTGTTTCTTAAAAACACGCTATTTGTTTTAACAGCGGGATTTAATTATAAAATTAATTAATGCAACTTTTATGTTATGAATTTGGTAAAATAGACTTCATTTTTGAATTCGGAATATGAAATATAGCTTGGGATGAAATTTTGGCATTGTTCTGAAAAACATCAATTTTTGATGAATAGTGAAACTACTAAGTGGTAGGTTAAAAACTGAATTTTGCATAAAACTTAATTTTACCGCTTCTGTGAATGGAATTTCGAAAATCCGAGAGACACGGTTAATATCAAGGACTAAAATGTGGTTCAATGATATGAAAATAATTTTTTGGTGAATAGTAACTTTTTACTTTTTTACCACGGTTAATAGTAAATAAGGTAACTAAGGGTAAATATGATATTAATATTACCCTAACACATGTCCTAATTCTATTGGACAAGTGTAATGCGACCAAAAACAAACTTAGGAATAAATTATGACCATTTAGGCCCACTTGGATTAGATTAGGACATTTATTATTAATTTATTTAAAGAAGGGTTAAAATAGTTAAAATCAAAGTTTAATAAGTAAATAATTTTTAATATCGGGTTATACATAAGATAAATTCGACTATAAATATTCATTAGAAAGCTATAAAGATTTCCTACATGATGGTATTTTATTTGTAATTTTTAGACATCAAATAATATAATTTATTTATGACACAAAAATGATGCAGTAATTATCTTATTAATGAAATATTGACATAATTGATAATATAAATACCAAAATAAATGTAATTTAAGACTTTTTATGAATTCCACTAATTTTCTAGGTTACTATGATATATTAGTGTTGATTTAATCAACTTGGTTCGAACATATAATTCTGTTATGACTTTCACAAAAATCATATATCAAATAGTGTCAAAATTGACACAAAATAGTTTTTAAATCAAATATTATATTATTAATTGTTATTTTATTCCTAAAAATCTAAGGTTCGGCCAAATGACTTAGATAAGGATATATATATTAATAATAAACAATTTGGGGTTCGTTTGGCATGTTATAGTAAGTGTATTAACCATATAGTGAAAGAAAACAAAAAGACACGGTAAAAGTTAAATTAATTAACTTAGAGTTAAATCTAATTGATAAGGTTAAAATAATTTCTTAAACTTGTCTAAATTCTATTGGTTGATAGGATTTCGACCCATCCTTACTTTAGCTTCGAAATAAGACCCTTTGGAACCATTATAAACCGATTTTGACTTTAATATAAAATAATATTTTGAGATATTCCTAAGGTGCCCCTCTCCTCCCCTATAAAAGGACACCTCCTCCCCCTCCTCCTCACACCAATTTGAGCACTCAAGCTAGGCCAACCCCTGCCAATTTCTCCTCTCCACTTCCCTAGAAACATCCTAGAGGTTCTGGTCTTCCTCAAAGACCAATTTTAGTGCCCTAAGAGGAGGTCTCAAAGAGGCACTTCAAAGAAGAGGTAATTACCGTTACCAATTCTTTCATCTTTATTTCTTCTTCCACTTCTTCTTCTTAGGTTGTTTCATTATGAAGTAATAACATCAGTATCACTCATATACTTATATGTTATTATAAGTATGAAACAAACCTATTTCACCATCTATCCATCCTACGGAAAAAGAAATCACCGCGCGTGCGTACGTACGGAATACCGTCTCCACGCCGTGGTGTAATCTATTTTCCACCACCACCTTACATGGATGGGTATAATGGTGTAAAGAATAACTATACATAGTTATTACAACATCATATTGATTCTGATATATTGTATAATCCACTCCAATTCAATTCAATATTTATAGAAATGATATCATCGCTCGTGCGTACGTACGGACTACCGTCTCCACGACGCGATGAGATTCATTCTCCATGTTAACCATTTAAGAATGATTATAATGTATATATAAGAAATAATAATGAAATATATGACATTATAAAGCTACTGGATTTATGTATATATATACATATGTATGTAATCTACTTACTTCCATTTCAAGACAATAAGGAAAGGAAAACAGCGTTCATGCGTACGTACGGACTACCGTCTCCATGAACGGTGTTTTTCATTTTATTTATCTACCTATTATATATATATATATACTGAATATATATGATATATAAATCATATTTTATATTCTGGAAGTAAGTAAATCATGATATAAGTAATAATGATGTCAAGAACAACAAGTCAAAACACCTACGATAAATGAAACGATTTTACCCAAAACGCTTCTTTAACATGGAGTTTACAAAAGAACGGGTAATATAATGTCATAAGTGAACCATATATGATATCATAAAAATGAATATGATTCTGTAATAAGTCAATAACATGATTTAAATCATTATACAGGAGGTTCGGACACTTACAAAGCAAGTCGGACCTAAGGTAAGGGAAATATCACAATCTCATTTTTATCCGAGATTGTTTATTCGTAAGTATTTACTGGGGTTTATTTTATCATCCACATCCATGTTTCCTTAATATGTAATATTATTTCCATCCAACTACAATGGTTTAAATCCAATTTTACCCTTTGGTTAGTTTTTAGTAAAAGATATGAAAGGAATCTTTTGTCGTTTATCGTACGAGGTACATTTTGACTTTTTCGACAAAAGTACAAAGAATGTTTTTTTTAACTTATACGGCACGAACGGATTTCTACTGTTTTATAAAGCCTTATTTTCATGAAGCTTCCTCTAAAAGATTTCATGACTATTTTCAATAAAATCTCTTTCTTTTAAAATTGCATAGAAATTGATTTTGAAGAAGAAAGGATATTTTCCTCAAGAATTCAATTCAAGTGTTTTATCAAAATTATTTTCCATCTAAGATAATAAAGGGTTCTGTTTCTATCCATATTTTTACATTGATTTGACTATGTTGAGATGGAATTATGTTTATGAATTCCTTTATCTTATATGAATTGATTTATGATGTCATGATGTTTCAAGAATCCCATTTTTATTACATGGGTTATGCGATGATGTATGATTTATGATTTTGTGGCACACATAAGAAAGGATTCATTAAGAGATGGGTGGGACCTATATCTCCCTCCAATGCATTGGGTAAAGATTTTATATCTCATGAGATAGACATGGCTGGAATGGTAGGTTATACCGGTTCAGTGAAACAGGACTGAAACGAGGATTACTCGATTCAGAAAGGGACTCTGTCCACTAAGATAGTCTTGGCAATGAGTCTTGACTAACAAGAAATGATTCTCTATGATTATGTGTGTATGCCACAAAGTTCCATGTTTTATGTTATGATTATTGTGATTACATTTCACTGCCATGATTTATCCCATGTTATGAAATTATGCTCTCTTTTGCAGGTTATGATTTCCAAAATGTTATGTTCTTATGAATATGATGTGATTGATATTTCTTTTGTTTACCCTTACTGAGCATTTGAGCTCACCCTTTTATGTTTTCTTTTCCCCAGGATATAAAGAAAGGTTTTAGGTAAAAAAAAAAAGGAAGATCTTTATGGGAGATGTTGAAGATCTTTCACCACGATTAGAAGATTATAGTCCGAGTTTCCAAAGACACTAAACTATTATGGTCCTTGTGTGTGTGTTTTTGTAATGTACTATGTATTCCGAAAAAGTAATGTAAAGTCCATGTACGTCAGGCTTCGGGTCTCTACAGTTGGTATCAGAGGAAAGGTTTAGTCAACCTTTGGAAACTAGGATGCGAAAACGTTAGTGAGATCCCTAGAGATATTTCTAAGGTATGTCTAGGGATGTCTCTAAGGTTAAGTATACGTATAGGTTATAGTAATAGAATTACGCTAACGATCATAGAATTAAACCTAAGATGTTGGATATTGAAGGTACTCCTCCTTTATTATGTTGTTTTCCCTAGCATGATTTTTTCCTCTCACACTATTCTTTATGGGTTTTAGATGATGGCTGGAACCCGAAGGAACCGTGTTGATAAATGCAATGGACAATGCAATGATTGCCCTCCTGAACAAACAAATGTTATGGGAGATGGAGTGCAAAATCTTATTTCTATACTTACACAAGCTATGAATCATTCTGGACTTCCAAATGAGCAGAGAAGGGAACAATATTCTATTGAGTCCTTCATGAGGCAACGTCCACCTTCTTTCAGTGGGTCTACTGATCCATTAGTTGCTGAACAATGGATTAGTACTACTGAAAAGATATTTTCAGTTCTTCAATGTTCTGAACATGATAAAGTCATCTTAGCAGTATATCGTTTGGAAGGTGAAGCTGATCAATGGTGGAATCTTATCAAGAATACGAGGCCAAGAGATGAAATTGAGTCCATGGAATGGGACGAGTTCAAGAACTTGTTTTTCAGTAAGTACTTCCCTCGTATTCTTCGAACAAAGATGGAGAAAGAGTTTCTTGAACTAAAGCAAAGGGATGATGAATCTGTTGGTACCTATGAAGCAAATTTTACAAGACTTGCAAGGTATGCTTCTGGAATTATCATCCAACCTGAAAGTAAAGTTGATCGATTTTTCAGTGGCTTAAAACCAAGTCTTCGAAGGGCATTAGCTATAAGAGACTTCAGTAGCTATGAAGAAATTGTGCGTTGTGCTATCAAGGTAGAAATGGAAGTTGGTGTTACATATCCATCTCATGGTTTTGACAAGAAACGAAAGATGGAGTTCAAGGAGAAATCTCAGAATAATGGTGAAAAGAAGATGAATGTTTCCTTATGCACAAAGTGTGGAAAGAAGCATGGTGGAGATTGTCTAAAAGGGACTAGAAAATGTTTTAAGTGTGGAAAAGAAGGTCATCGAGCAGCTGAGTGTCGAATTAATGGAAAAAGGGTTTCTAATGATGTGAATAAAGCAAACACTGCAGAGAACGCACCGCCAACACTTCAATGCTTCAAGTGCAAGGAAATGGGGCATTATGCTAATAATTGCCCTAATCCAAGGGTTAGTGATGATCAACATGAGCAACCACTGAAGGCAAAGGACAAAGGGAAATCACATGCGATCACTATTGGCAATGTTGAATATGACAACGATGTGGTGGAATGATTAAGTGTTTATGTAATGGGATTCCAAAATAATGTTGTATCATTGAGTATTGCAATATTTATTGATGTGGTATTCAAAGTGATTGAGATATTTTTTGGAAATAAGATGATATGCGCATAATGAAGACGAGAAAATGAAATGTTTAATAGTATTCATGAGCTCATGATTGATATAAGGACTAAGTGATATCATGGTTTGAGTATATAGAATTTTGAGGATTTTGGTATGTGGAAAGTGTTAACTTTTAACTGCACTCATGTTTTCACTAAGGTATTCAAGAGAATACACGATTAAGGACTTTGAATGTTTGGAATGTGACCAACAAGACATATCTTATGATATGTGGGGATCAACGACAGTATTAAATCTCTGGTAATCGTTGTCACTATATTATGAGAGTGGACTGCAGTATTATGTATAAGCCTAAAGATTAGACTGGATTATGTTGGACATAAGTTAGTATTGTTTAAGGATAGAATATTTTCGATATTATTGATGGGATGTTATAGTAACGTAGTTTTAGAAAAAGGGACAACCTGCAGGACGGGCGACAGCCCATCGCTTCGGACAAGGCTGTAGGAATCGAACCCACAACCGAAGTGCGACTGGCCTTTATCGCCTACCACTGGCCTACAGGAAGTCCCTGTTTAGTAGAAACTAGTTTTATTATATTAATCAGCATGATATATGAAGTATAAGTCCATTTTAGGAACCATATATGATTAATCTCACTATAGAATGACTTATGTATATTTAATAACTTTTGCTTGAGACAGATGGAATGAACAGTCATTCTATCACATGATCTTCTAACACTTCACAAATAACAAATTCAACTTCATTTATTTAAGAGATGAAGTAGAAATTGTTCAAGGCACGAACAAAAGTGAGATTGTACCAAAATAAAGTAAGTATTTATTCTAAGAAAATTTTCAACTTTAGGGAAATGATCTTGAAAACCAAAAATGTTGTCCTAGTGATCTTATACCTGATGAATCAGATGGTACCTTATATCATCACAAATCTATGGATTTGTGATTACTGGCTTTTCCATAGCCATGTTCTCTACCACTCTCCATCAGAACATGATGGTTAGATTTCTCTTCCATATCCATATTTTCACCTATGTGGAAACCCAGTGATTAGTTTATTTGGGTAATCGTTACATTTCATACTTTAGTTTTTAATGCCATGTTTTGGTATTCCCTTTTACGATGTGGGTTTCTATTAAAGAAACTTTCGAATAGTAAACCATTTATAACCCCGACGAATTTCGAGGGCGAAATTCATTTTAAGGGGGGTAGAATGTAACAGCCCGAGATTTTATGAAAAATATTCTTTCTTATTTTACTAATGTCTTATGTTATACGCTACACCAAAAGGAGCTTGCACAACACGCATCCTTGACTTGCCTTGCATTACACGCAATCGCAACCTTCCTCGATAGCGTGTGTGGTACGTAATCCTGAGTTTCACGAAACAATGATATGCTATTAAAATATTATTAAAACTAGCCGTTATGAATAGTAATAACCACTTTTTAAATTTTAGAAATTTTAACTCTCAAAACGGACTTCATTTTTGGATTCGGAGTATCGAATTTAGCCTAAGGTGAAATTTTGGTACTTTTCGGATAACTTTCATATTCTGATGAATAGTGAAAATTACTAAATTATAATTAAAAACAACTTTTTTAATCGAAATAATTAATAGTGATAAATCATTAATTTGAGTGGTTTTAAAGTATATTTAGAATATATTTTTACAATTTAATACAATGTTGGTCATTGGATGTAGTTTCACATTTAAACTAGACATAAACAAGTGTCAATCTTTTGATAGATATTGTTTCTTAAAAACACGCTATTTGTTTTAACAGCGGGGTTTAATTATAAAATTAATTAATGCTACTTTTATGTTATGAATTTGGTAAAATAGACTTCATTTTTGAATTCGGAATATGAAATATAGCTTGGGATGAAATTTTGGCATTGTTCTGAAAAACATCAATTTTTGATGAATAGTGAAACTACTAAGTGGTAGGTTAAAAACTGAATTTTGCATAAAACATAATTTTACCGCTTCTGTGAATGGAATTTCGAAAATCCGAGAGACACGGTTAATATCAAGGACTAAAATGTGGTTCAATGAGATGAAAATAATTTTTTGGTGAATAGTAACTTTTTACTTTTTTTACCACGGTTAATAGTAAATAAGGTAACTAAGGGTAAATATGATATTAATATTACCCTAACACATGTCCTAATTCTATTGGACAAGTGTAATTCGACCAAAAACAAACTTAGGAATAAAATATGACCATTTAGGCCCACTTGGATTAGATTAGGACATTTATTATTAATTTATTTAAAGAAGGGTTAAAATAGTTAAAATCAAAGTTTAATAAGTAAATCATTTTTAATATGGGGTTATACATAAGATAAATTCGACTATAAATATTCATTAGAAAGATAAAAAGATTTCCTACATGATGGTATTTTATTTGTAATTTTTAGACATCAAATAATATAATTTATTTATGACACAAAAATGATGCAGTAATTATCTTATTAATGAAATATTGACATAATTGATAATATAAATACCAAAATAAATGTAATTTAAGACTTTTTATGAATTCCACTAATTTTCTAGGTTACTATGATATATTAGTGTTGATTTAATCAACTTGGTTCGAACATATAATTCTGTTATGACTTTCACAAAAATCATATATCAAATAGTGTCAAAATTGACACAAAATAGTTTTTAAATCAAATATTATATTATTAATTGTTATTTTATTCCTAAAAATCTAAGGTTCGGCCAAATGACTTAGATAAGGATATATATATTAATAATAAACAATTTGGGGTTCGTTTGGCATGTTATAGTAAGTGTATTAACCATATAGTGAAAGAAAACAAAAAGACACGGTAAAAGTTAAATTAATTAACTTAGAGTTAAATCTAATTGATAAGGTTAAAATAATATCTTAAACTTCTCTAAATTATATTGGTTGATAGGATTTCGACCCATCCTTACTTTAGCTTCGAAATAAGACCCTTTGGAACCATTATAAACCGATTTTTACTTTAATATAAAATAATATTTTGAGATATTCCTAAGGTGCCCCTCTCCTCCCCTATAAAAGGACACCACCTCCCCCTCCTCCTCACACCAATTTGAGCACTCAAGCTCGGCCAACCCCTGCCAATTTCTCCTCTCCACTTCCCTAGCAACATCCTAGGGGTTCTGGTCTTCCTCAAAGACCAATTTTAGTGCCCTAAGAGGAGGTCTCAAAGAGGCACTTCAAAGAAGAGGTAATTACCGTTACCAATTCTTTCATCTTTATTTCTTCTTCCACTTCTTCTTCTTAGGTTGTTTCATTATGAAGTAATAACATCAGTATCACTCATATACTTATATGTTATTATAAGTATGAAACAACCCTATTTCACCATCTATCCATCCTACGGAAAAAGAAATCACCGCGCGTGCGTACGTACGGAATACCGTCTCCACGCCGTGGTGTAATCTATTTTCCACCACCACCTTACATGGATGGGTATAATGGTGTAAAAAATAACTATACATAGTTATTACAACATCATATTGATTCTGATATATTTTATAATCCACTCCAATTCAATTCAATATTTATAGAAATGATATCATCGCTCGTGCGTACGTACGGACTACCGTCTCCACGACGCGATGAGATTCATTCTCCATGTTAACCATTTAAGAATGATTATAATGTATATATAAGAAATAATAATGAAATATATGACATTATAAAGCTACTTGATTTATGTATATATATACATATGTATGTAATCTACTTACTTCCATTTCAAGACAATAAGGAAAGGAAAACAGCGTTCATGCGTACGTACGGACTACCGTCTCCATGAACGGTGTTTTTCATTTTATTTATCTACCTATTATATATATATATATACTGAATATATATGATATATAAATCATATTTTATATTCTGGAAGTAAGTAAATCATGATATATGTAATAATGATGTCAAGAACAACAAGTCAAAACACCTACGATAAATGAAACGATTTTACCCAAAACGCTTCTTTAACATGGAGTTTACAAAAGAACGGGTAATATAATGTCATAAGTGAACCATATATGATATCATAACAATGAATATGATTCTGTAATAAGTCAATAACATGATTTAAATCATTATACAGGAGGTTCGGACACTTACAAAGCAAGTCGGACCTAAGGTAAGGGAAATATCACAATCTCATTTTTATCCGAGATTGTTTATTCGTAAGTATTTACTGGGGTTTATTTTATCATCCACATCCATGTTTCCTTAATATGTAATATTATTTCCATCCAACTACAATGGTTTAAATCCAATTTTACCCTTTGGTTAGTTTTTAGTAAAAGATATGAAAGGAATCTTTTGTCGTTTATCGTACGAGGTACATTTTGACTTTTTCGACAAAAGTACAAAGAATGTTTTTTTTAACTTATACGGCACGAACGGATTTCTACTGTTTTATAAAGCCTTATTTTCATGAATCTTCCTCTAAAAGATTTCATGACTATTTTCAATAAAATATCTTTCTTTTAAAATTGCATAGAAATTGATTTTGAAGAAGAAAGGATATTTTCCTCAAGAATTCAATTCAAGTGTTTTATCAAAATTATTTTCCATCTAAGATAATAAAGGGTTCTGTTTCTATCCATATTTTTACATTGATTTGACTATGTTGAGATGGAATTATGTTTATGAATTCCTTTATCTTATATGAATTGATTTATGATGTCATGATGTTTCAAGAATCCCATTTTTATTACATGGGTTATGCGATGATGTATGATTTATGATTTTGTGGCACACATAAGAAAGGATTCATTAAGAGATGGGTGGGACCTATATCTCCCTCCAATTCATTGGGTAAAGATTTTATATCTCATGAGATAGACATGGCTGGAATGGTAGGTTATACCGGTTCAGTGAAACAGGACTGAAACGAGGATTACTCGATTCAGAAAGGGACTCTGTCCACTAAGATAGTCTTGGCAATGAGTCTTGACTAACAAGAAATGATTCTCTATGATTATGTGTGTATGCCACAAAGTTCCATGTTTTATGTTATGATTATTGTGATTACATTTCACTGCCATGATTTATCCCATGTTATGAAATTATGCTCTCTTTTGCAGGTTATGATTTCCAAAATGTTATGTTCTTATGAATATGATGTGATTGATATTTCTTTTGTTTACCCTTACTGAGCATTTGAGCTCACCCTTTTATGTTTTCTTTTCCCCAGGATATAAAGAAAGGTTTTAGGTAAAAAAAAAAGGAAGATCTTTATGGGAGATGTTGAAGATCTTTCACCACGATTAGAAGATTATAGTCCGAGTTTCCAAAGACACTAAACTATTACGGTCCTTGTGTGTGTGTTTTTGTAATGTGCTAAGTATTCCGCAAAAGTAATGTAAAGTCCATGTACGTCAGGCTTCGGGTCTCTACAATTTGGATAAAACCTTTGAATATCTCAAGTATATTATTTCAGTATTTAATAGGTTCATTTACTTAGAATCTACTCCTTCTTTATAATAGATTATATATTAATAATTAAAAATATATTTATTTTTTTACTCCTTAACAATACTATATCTAGTAACTTCTCCATCACTGCATGAATTTACAATAATATGGAGTATAGGATTCTCCAAAATTGAATCTATAAACCTTATTCTATCACTTTTACATGAAATTTAGGAACACAATGATCTGCGGATAATTTGTGTGTTCCCTTTTCACCTTCCCTTTGTACCATTATATCAAATTTAAATTTTGATATCCACTAAATTTATATTATTACTCATTATTATGAAAATAGTATATTTCTTATTTTTAATTGATAATATTAAATTAATATTGTGTATTCAAAATTTAGAAATTTTACTTTCATACAAAAAAATTGAATATAATGACTCTATTTTATTTATATTCACACTATATATTATCATTGAATATATATATTCCCTATAAAAGATTTATAAAGACGTTTTAAGTAAATTGTTTACTTCTAGGACTCCATTTTACAATTTATCATGCCATAATCCTGGATAGAAAAAATCTAGATTGTAAAATACCAACATACTTTTAAGTATTCTAGATTCTAAATAAAGTTAAAGAGATCAAAAAAAATAATGGCCATGCAAGTTTTTTTATAAATATTAATTTTATACAATAAACATATATACTTTTTCCACATTTACCTATTCTAATTATTAATTGATAGGGATATCTACAATATATTGTTCTTCACATTCAATAATAGTACCCCAAATTCAATTGAATCCAATATTATCTAATGATAGTGAATTGAATAATTATGTACAGTTTCCATTATCTACTATAGAATTTCATAAAGATTTTATTACTTTTTTCTCTTTTTAAAAAGTATATGATTGATTTTTTATTTTATTAATTATTTTATTAAGTGATAGAAAAATATAACATATCAATTTGTTCACATTAAACAGTTGAACCACACATTTCTCAACTGAATGTAGTGTTATATAATGATAGTGAATTAAAAAAACATCAAGACAATTTCTATTTTTAACAATTCCATTTCATTATATGTTTCTATATTTTTAAAATATATTTATTTTTTTAATTACATATGTTAAATAACATTTAATAGTTATAATTTTTTTTAGATTTAATAATATTAAAATCATCATACTACAACCAATTTTTTTAATTATAACACTCTAATGAGAAAGTGTAGTAAGGGATTGTCAAATAATTTTCCACCCAATTGTATGTATTAAATTTTTTTTATATTTTTCACTCATTTTATTTCTCAATAATTAATTAAAAAATTTATTAGTATTAATTTTTGTTTCATCTGTACAAAATTCACTCAATATTAGTCCAGACATCATTGGTGGAATACATGTCCCTTATGGTACCAAAGACAACAAATTATTATTAACAAAACATCCATGTTATTTACATTATTTTAGGTATATTTCATGAAATAAATTATATTTTTACCTCAACATAAAATAATTATTGATTCAATAATAAAGAAAATAGAAAATATTTTTCAATCAATCTTATATATAAATTTAATTACTTAAATTCACCAGGTATGCCTTCAAATCATAATTTTACAAAATTTAAAAACTTTTAAATATATTTTCTAAAAAATATAAATAACATTCTATTTTTTGAGAATTTTAGTAAATGTGAAAAAACATAATTTCATTACACATTGATTATATAAAATATATTAATGTTATTGAATATTCTATTATTTATTTTTTACTAATTTTCACTATGTTAATTTTTTTACACATTATTTTATTTTCTAACAATTGAACTTATAACTAAATATAATATAACATTATGATTAACTATCACTTATTTTAGTTATTCAATATCTTCTTTACATGCTTGTCCATAAACCTCACATATAAAATTGTCCAAAAATATAATATCAATTGGTATCATCCATGAGTTACTGGATTATGAATGTACAACTCTCCTTCATTTCACTACGATGTTATAAATTCCATAAGTAACCCACAATTTATTATTCATTAGTTATATATTATTATTTAGTAAAATATAACTAAAAAATAAATTTAAGACTAGTTTCCCCTAAATGAAACTGAATACTCAAATATTGATCACTTCTTTTCATATGTAAAATGCACAGGTGTACATTTATCCTACATTTGTTACGTTGGTGGAAAAATAAATTTTTTTCCATGAACTTATTATCAAAATATAATTTGGTTCTTTAATTTCCTTCATATAGTGTATATAGACATTGGTGACCCTATACACTACTATATATATTATATTGAATAATTATATATTTTTGAAATACTTAAAAAATAGTGTTAAATACAATCGAAGATTTTATTTGTATTATTTGTTTTGTAATATATATTTGAAATTACTTTATAGACCTCCTCAATAATTAATAAATCTCATATTAAACCTTAATTGTGACGTTTCAAAACAAAATTTGTGAATATATGAATTCTTATAATTCAATTTTGTTCACATATATGGGTGGAAGGATTGATTTGTTTATCAACACTAGTGGTTCTCCTTATCTTTTCAGACTAAATTGCCAAAACCATAACTCTTTTAGTAATTTTCTTCCCATTGATGGGTAGTCAACAAATTTTACACATATTTATGTTAATGACAATACAAAGAAATTAAAAAATATAATAAAAGATATTAGGTAATTCAATTTTATTAAAAAGTTACAAAATAAATGAACTATACTTACTTTCAATCTTATATGTTCATTTCTCCATAAATAATTGATGGAAAAAATTTAACTCTTCAATCATTCCATAATTTTTTCAAAACCTATTCCTTAATTTGGATTAGAAAAATATACTAACTCAATATTTATGATCAGCTAAATATTTCCTCATTTATAATAACTCTCTAAGTTTGATTCTATGATTGATTAAATGAAATGGCGGTGACACATATTTATACAAAATTAAATTAACATCTGAGATTTTTATGGTTATTGATATTGATATTCAAGATCTTAATGAAGATATATTCGTTATCATAAATTTAAAGAGTAGCGACTTTCAATATATACATTAAATTCATTTTTTGTTTCATCCATTGAAATATATTCTTAAATTTTCAATAAGTTAAGATGGATATGTTGACACAATCAACCATTGATTGACCTCCTTTACTATATCTATCAAACAAACATTTAAAATGATGAAATACTTTTCTTATCATCTATAGCATTTTTCTCCTCGATATTCAATTCTTTTAAATTTAATAGGTCTTCTCAAATAGTTTAATGTTGATGCGTATAAAAAATTTGTGCCTTAAATATTATCTTTCATTGATTTTAATAAGAACAAACTAATATTTTAGTTTACAATGGATTAAAATATTTTTTTCTAATATGTGAACATGAAGGTTCTTCAAATAGAAAACATATTATTTTACCTTCTTCTTTCATAGGTGATATTATCTATATAATACAAAATTACTAGGAAGAAATGAAAATTTGTAACTTGGTAGGATATCAAGGTTTGTTTCTTATATTCACATACAACCCAACATATTCTTAAATATCTTGATTTATAAAAAAATGTCAATTTATAGCCTCTGGGATATCCTCAAATACATCATAGTATTCTCAATATTAAATTTGATCATATAATAACTAATTTTAGTAAAGTATGTTTATTTTGGAATGTTTTTGCTGATAAACTGATTAAACCGGTTCATATTCACTAGATATATGGAAATGAATCTTTAATGGTATTTATTAGATATAATTGTTAATAAAAAAATACGCTTTGGTAAAGTTGTTCGTACAAGAGTTACTTACAATTTTCCTCATTTTTACTTTTAAATTATATATGATTTGACTTCTCACCAATCAAGTCAACAAAGATTAATAGGCTATAATCTGTCACATCATACATTAGTTTTACAATCCAAATGGTTTTCTCCATTAATAAAATCTCATTACAATAAATCATTTAATATTCATTGGTTTTTTACAAATATTAATTTTTTCATAGTTAATTAAACATAACTTAAGTAATGCTATTTGGAATTTTATTACATTACATATCTACTTTTTTATTATCATTGATAACTAATGTGATGTTATACTATAACAATAATATATAATAGTAAAAATCATCTATAGTTGATTCTTTGATCCATGAAACTCTTTTATGAAAAATATTCAAATTTTTAATGGTGATTTCTGGTGTAGCTCCCAGAACGTCTCCCTTGGAATCACACTTCCAATATTTTCCTTTATAATTAATTTATCTTACATTTTATTAAATATTCTTACTATTTCTTATGGTTTTTTTGTTTAAGAAGTAATTTTTTTTTCTTATGAAATGTTTTTTTATGTACTTCTATGTTAGTGTGCAGCTATTGGTCACAAATTTTACTATAGCATTTTTAATAGTTCTCTTGAATAAACAAGTGATGTGGTTAGTACCAAAATATATTTATAAACTAAGATATGACATTACTAAGGTGAAATATTTTAAAAAAACTATATTTTATTTCTTAAAAGGTTATACAACACCTTAATATTTTTTTAATTAAAAAATTATGATGAGTTTGGATTCATCCCAAAACTAAATATTATGTAGTCAAAACTGTGTTTTTGGATTTTTAAATCACTGATTACAACATTCATAATAAGCACTGACCATCTAATTAAAAATACCTATAAAGTTTTATTCATTTTATATAATAAGGGTAAAATATAATAATTCAAAATCTTATTTGAAAATTATATGGTAATATAATTAATGTTTCATCTTCTCAAACAATTATTAATGGATCCCAAAAACACACTTTATTTATAAGTTTTTTTCATCAAATTGTTTCTGTAGGATCATGACTATAGTGGAGCTTCAAGTAATTAAAAAGGCGAAGTTGAAGTTAGTAATTAGTCCTCCTAAACTGGAATAAATTTGTTAAAATATTTCACTATATTTTTAGATTCCCAATTTCAAATTATTCATTACTATTTATGATATGAAACTTTATTTCTTACAATGAATAATTTATTATATTCATGTATCGTAAAGGAAATCTACAAATCCATTATGTAAAGAACACAAATCCATTATACATTATTTTCATATTAAACTTATATAATTCTCACATTTCAATGTGGAAATATGCATCATAATGTAATAATTCTATAATATACATGTATTTAATATTCAATATTTTTTTTCATACTATTCTATATGTGCACATTACTAATTGTTGATTTTATCTGTGGATTACACTATTATATGTATAATTTATCAACAAATTGTATATTACACTATATATAATATATTGGTGTACCATATATAATCTCATTAATATATATAATATGATTACTATGTATAATTTATATCACCCTAAAAATTAGTTTGAAACAATACTATTATTTATATCTTTCTTAACACACAATGATGATCTTTACGTGAATTGTGACATACTGTAAACATATTATTATTTTAATGTGATCATTACCACTTAACCATTAAATTAGTGGTATGAATATGAATATATACATTGTAAAAAATATATATAATGATTTCATATAACTGAAATGTATTTATTAATTTATAATAAATATGTGCTCAACTTTCTATAGTAAGTTTTGGAATCAAGAATATATTTTCTTTAAAAATGGTTTTTCCATTTTTTTCATGGGAATTATAATTAATTTATATCATTTTTATAAAAAATGATGTAATTAATATCATTTTTTAAATCATCATGTCAATATTAGACTATGGTGATTTTGGGTATTTTTTATAAAAAGATTTTTTTAGTGAATAGTGAACAATACTGAATTTTGCAAAATTATCATTTGTTTTCTTTAAATAAATTAATTTAAAACTATCTTTTTGTTTTGGAGTTTTATTTTAAGAAAAATATGGTCCATTTTATTAAAAAGGATATAAATAATTCTATGTGAATCAATATTATATCTTATTATTGTATAAGTTCATTTTTAATGCTTAAAAACACACTATTTTAAAAAAAAATGTTATGTTTTAAATATTTATATTAAAATTGATTTATACCCATTATACAGATTGAATAATGAAAATTTAATTCCATATTTATAATCATGTGTTTCATATTTGGTAATTATAAACCTTTTATTTTTTTTCATTATGAATAATAACCAATGTAAATATTTTTCACTGCGGTAAAGGGTGAATTGGATAATTTAAGTTAAAAAACAATGTGATAAGGCTTACAAATCAATCCAAATCTCTATATTATTTCATTTTATGAGATTAATTTGACCATATCCATCCTAACTTCAAATATATGGCATTTTAGGGCCATTTTCATTTGGAAATGATATTTATTTTATTTTATGTTAAGAAAATTAAAAAAATTACTCTCTTTTTTTAAAATCTATAATGAATTTTAATTAAAATAAATAGAAGTTATGATAAGTTATAAAGACTTATTTGTAATATTAATATGTTATTTTTATGATATTAATTTATTTATAATTTTTTATGATGATATAATCAATATAAACAATTAAACAACAATGATATAGTGCCTCTACAAGTAGAAAAAAAATCTAGGTAAATATATTTTTTTTAAAAAAAACTAATATATTGGTATGCCATAAATTTATTAGTTAATTACAAATTATAATTAATGTTAAATGTGTTTATATTAAAATTTAATTACTTTATATATTGAAGTGATTTTGACCTTATCATATCCTACCATATAACTTATTTCCAATTTTTTAATTGAAATGATTATGATATATATTATATTTAAATATATCAAGTAATTATAAGGGTTTCATTTCCCTCATGTATAAAAAGTAACTTACCCTTCTCCATTACTGAAAATGTTGGAGCACTCTATCTCATATGATACCTACCATAATATCTTTATATATTCCTTATCCACTTCATATAGCTTATTTTCTTCTCCTAATACCATCATAATAAAGCATAAGGTGAAGCCAAAGGAGGCCTCGTAAACAAGTTGTAATCATCTTACCTGAATATTTCAAATTTTATTTCTTCTTATACATTCTATAATTCTATTGTGTTCAACCTAATGTAATTATTCAAGAATAATAAAAATACTTATATTTTATTATGATAATGGGAAAACCATTTTCCACCTCCTTTCTATCAAATGGGAAATGAAAGTATCACCCTTTCATGTTTTTGGTCGATTGTATCCACTTAGCGATATGATTCATTTTACATCACTGTAATTCATGGTTGGTTATTATGATTTATTTTATGAATATATATGATATTCATGAAATAATTATGATTGTTAAAATATAATATATTATTTACCTTAATACCCTTCAACCCCTTAAAAATGATAATGTCACTCATGTATACCTGTGGACTACCACCTCCATGAGGTGATGTGACTCATTTTTTCATATTTTCCTTTCATATATGATTATAAAATTCAATTTATGTATAAAAATGATATTTATTTTTGGATTAACATTCTAGATATATTATAACCATGACCCATTTTATCATGGTCAACCTACCTAAATTTTTGTGGGATCATGAATCGAACATCCTCAAAATATCTGACATAGACTTAACTAATTTAATTATTATATAAGGCTTGGTAATAAATGGAAAAAATATATAATAAAAAGGTAATTTAAATGAAAAAAGTTCATAATAAAGTATAAAATTAATATATGTTTATTATACAAGAAAGAAATTACATACCTGGAAATTCATACACAATTTAAAGAGTTTCTTAACTCAATTTATTTACATTATGTTATATTAATTATTAATTTTATAGTATATTACAATAATATGTGTGTAATGAAGTATGATTATTTATGTTGTGCTTCAAATTATTTTATATGCATTTACATTTGTTACACATATTCACTGAATTAGTTAATTCTAACTTCAATTTTATGGTCTTTGTAAGGGTTCTTCATCTCAATATTGTTTTGTTGAGACATATTTTATGTTATGAACCTATTTATATTTATAAGGTGTATATAATTCCCTATAATTTATTATATCATATATATTTCATAATTTATGGTATTTATGTATGATGTCTTTCCACAAGGCCTCAATGATAATTTTAATATTATTGGCATTATGAATTCCATCATTATGGAATTAGTAGTTATTTTATTAGTTAATATATCCATGGATAATTTTCAAGATCATGTGATTATTTATATGTAATTATTTGATCACCATTTTTTTCTACCACATTATTCACTCCTTCTGTAACATCTTTGATTTTTCCATATATTACTTTAAAATATTGTATGGATTGTTTTCAGACCTAGGAGAGAAACCATATGAGATTATATGGTCTGGTGAGCTTGGAATTAAATATTTAAATTTATTAAATATATTAAATATCATGAATATGTATTTTTCTGGAAAAAAGTGGAATAACACTTAAACATGAGCTCGAATCAGAAATTTGAGTCCACTGTTGAGCTCATAGTGTGGGATTTACCCTAGACATGACATATACATTGTTATAATTGGGAATTTTGTTAAAATTAATTATGGGCATAAATAATAAAATAAATTTAATTACTTATTTGTTTTATTAAGTGACACATAAACCTAATTATATTATATATTTTAAAACTCTTATGACCAATTCTTAGGGTTAGCCGCATAACCCTTATAATTGAGAGAGCGTTGGATAATTTCTTGGAAGATGACACCAGATTAGATCATGATCTAGGATCAGTGTTCCAACAGAACGTATTGATCTCACCAATGACAACAACATGTGATCATTCTTTTCTATCAATTGATCCAAATCAAGGTAGGATGTTGTTTTTGGTGTAATTATCCCCATTTATTTATTCCTATGACAAACAAGAATCAACCAACTAACAAATTGATTTGTGGATAATTTGTATTGCCATAATGGGATAGATATTATCCAAGATTGTGGATTTCCTTGTTGATTATATTATCATCTCTTCATTTCTCAGAATGAATTGAGGCTAAAATAAACATTGTTCGAGGTTCATTCTCCACATTGTTGTATTGTTCATTTCTTACATCATTCTTTATTACTCATGGTCAATCCCTTCGGCCCATGGTTTGATGAATACCTAGTAATCAATCGTTTCACACCCATTTCTTGGCATAGTAGATTGATATTGTATATTTGGGTTTCGTTTACTGAAAGGATACAACTAAAATGATGGATGATTGATTGTGGATGGATTTAGGGATACTCGTTCATCATATAATCAGCATATGATGATGGACATCATGTGTGTATGATTTCTGAATAGAATCTATGTTTGTAACTCAATAGTCCACGATGAAAAGGCTCGGTCAGACATGTTCATTGATTGTCGATGTGACCTGTGGTCTGATTGGAGGTCAGAAGAGTGGATGATGACACGTGAACTAGATCTGGGTTTTTGGAAAATCATGGGTTACAAAACATGTAATCTATATTTAGACACCATATGGGACCTCCCTAGTGTGGTTCTAGGGTTTTTTCATTGGGATACGTATCACACACATTGTGACTCGATCACATGTTATGTGAACATTTCTAGGAGGCTCTGCATGTACCTGGGGAGGTACACGGACATGGACAAGAGTACACAAGATTAGACACGCCATGTATTTAGGCACGAACATGGACAATTGGACATAGACATGATAAAGAGTTCACAGGCTCAAACATTACATGTACTTGGACACAGACATCAGCATAGCCCATGATACATAGGTAGGACCTGGTGATGAGGGGAAATGTCATGTAATACCGATATACACTATGTACTCCTTCATATATGGCATGGATACCGTTCTTTCTTCATCTTAGACATGTTTTATTACGGTTCATTCCCTTGATACTTTCCTTGAGGGTTTATTATACAATTGCATCCAATGGATAGGATGTTTATCCCCTCTAAAGAAATTCAATCTCGGATAGTGTTATGGGAATCCCTCCATGAGGCCCTGAGTGTTCTCCTCTATCATCATCATTTCCATATATGGGGTTCTTGGTATCTTCATGACCAAAACAATATATGAATCAATACCCTGGTTAATGGGTTAATCTAGATTGTGTTTTTGGTATACCCCATGGTCTTGGGTGTGATCCCCATCTGTGTATTGATCTCTTTAGACTTCTAGCATGTACTTCTTATGGAGAGACCTGATGAGCATGACACCATGGATGGATTCCATCAAATCTAATTTAGTCATGGATTGTGCTCTCCCAGATGAGTTCTCTGTGGAACCTTCGAGTATGAATCCTAGACTATCAATACAGTTGTGATCTTACTAGAGAATGTGTTTCTACTATGATTATATATGGATGTTATCATCATATATTACATTTAAATATACCTATTATGAGATTACTATTATTCATGGAATTGTTTTTATTTTATTTGTTGTGGTCTTGTATCTGTCCCTTTTTCATTCTAGTACTTTTCTTCAATATCTGATGGTGGTATTTTAGATGTTTCCATGCCTCGTTATCGGTTATTTTATATTTTAGCATTGTATGTTCTTGGAGATGTGTGCATGCGTACTAGTGCATTAGGCTAAGGAATCTTATGTGTGTGATATGGATACTCGGTGATAGTCATCATCCCCTGGCCTGTTGGAGACATGCATATGGTAGTCATTCAAAGGACTTTTTAGGGATGGTTTGTGACATATTGGTATTATATTAGTCGATTATACCTTAGGACCAGAGTCTATGAGATTGGTTTGGAGAAAATAATTTAAATTTTTTTGAGTTCATCTCTCAGACCAGGGACCCTAGCATTGGTGTTTTCATCAGTGTATACATACATTAAGAATCTGATAATCTTCTTGTAAATTTGGTACATGCAGACACTAGTTGTATGGAAAACATTGTTACATAAAACATATAGTAATGGATTTTTGTTTCCATATCTTCATTGAGTTATCTCTCTAGATATACTCATTGATCATGGTACATCTTGTCTATTTCATGATGCCTCGATGATGTTTTCTAGATATGATTCATCATCAAGATCATGGGGATGAACCCTTTAGTGATAAGGCTTCAATGTAAAAACTTTTTCAGGAGTTGTTACCTCCAGGTAGTGCATTATTCTTACCACACCAATCGAGTAGTAAATAGTACTTGATGTACCAGTGGATGAGGTGCACAGGCTGAGTAGACTTTATGAATTTCATTGTCTGTGAACCCTTTGGTTCATGGGTGATCTAAACCCCCTGGTAGCTGAGGATTTTCTTGATGTAGTGAGATAATTATTCCATCATGTTAAGACACTGGGAGACCATATGGTGGGCCTAGTAGTGAACCTTCTTTATGGATCTTCAAGAGGATATTGGGGCATAGTGACCCAGTCATACGATGATAATACTCTAGAATGGTCAGAGTTAAATCTCTTTTTAAAATAATATTTATATCTAGATACATTGAGGGATTTATGAATCCATTGGATTCTATTAATTCCACATGGTAGTGTGACTATGGATGATTATTCATCGAGGTTCACCAACCTCTCTCAGTACTCGATGGATATGGTGTGTGATCAGATCTTTCAGAATCATAATTTCAAGTGAGGAATACTCATGTAAATTTGATCTAGAAATATACCTATATGAATTACTACCTATGATAAGGTTCTATATCATTATTAATGGTTTATAGTTTCTTGGATAAGTAGACAGAGAGAGTTGTTAATGATATTGGGCACATTGGAGATGAGACTTTGGAAGTAGGGAGTAGATGAAATAAATAGAGACCTAGACATTTGAGATGTTTCATGAGGCAATACCGTGATAAAGGTTTTTTGGCCCAGGTCTCACATGATGGGTCTAGTCATCCTGGAGATATTTGGTGCTACTCTTGTGACAGCCAAGGATATCTTGAATGAGATTGTTCAACCTATTGTGTGGATGATAGAGAGATGGTGGATTGAACACCTAGGTATAGGTAGTGATGGTATTAGGCACTTCCATATAGTAGCATACAAGGTATTATATGGTAGAGAATATAGAGGTGGAAGATGTTATGACTTGTTACCACCACCACCCCCAAGTGGTCTGCACTAGGCATAGGGAGCTAGGGGATATGAGTGAGGGTAGCTGCAGGTGGTGAAGCCTTATGACCTAGAGGCTCCATAAATGATATAAGGTCTGATATAGGTATTATCTACTTTATTTTTAGTACTAATATACATTTCTATGATTCATTCCTTTCTTTCCACTTTTTTTGTTCAGGACATAGATATTCTTATTGATCCCATGGATAAACTCTTGCGCTTGGAATATCTTATTGGAGGTGACTCAGAGATCACAAACTTATACCGACTGTGTGACCTAAATCTTGGAGGTGATAGTTTCTTTTTAGATCTCTTTGTAGTATAGATTATTCCTTATGACGTAATTATAGATGTGCACCTATTATCTATATTTCATGCCTTTATTGACTGTTTCTGGATAAGGATGTGGTATGTTCAAAGAAATGAGATGAGGTTTTCAGTTATGGGTGAAAAGGAAACCTAGGTATATTAGTATGGACTCATAAATATTATGGGGAAGATAATTACTCATCGTTTGGATAGAATAACCCGTGGTGTAGTGGATTCTATGAGTTTCCTCTTTCTTGTAGTGGTGGTGGAGTATGAGGAGGTATTTGCTAAAGATATTCTAGGATTACCTCCCCATCAAGAGATATAATTGTGTATTGATCTACACCTTAGTAATCCCTCAATATCTATTCCATCATATCATATGTATCCCATATAGGTTTGTGATATGATGCAACAGTTGGAGAACTTTCAGGTGAAGGGCTTCGTTAAACCTGGTGTTTCACACTTGGAATCCCTTGTTTTTTTTCAATAAGTTGGATGGTAAATTGATATTGTGTGTATATTATCATTTAATAAACCAAGAAACTATAAATAAAAAGTATCCACTATTGAGGATTGATGACTTATTTGATTGGTTGAGAGTGGCATGATAGTTCTTGAAGATTGAACTCAGATCAGGCTATCACTAATTGCAAGTATGAGACAGGGATATAATAAATATAGCTTTATGATGTTCTTAAGTTCACTATGAGTACTTGGAAATGACTTTTGGAATAAAAAACTCCCCCATCAGTGTTCATGGGACTCATGAACCATATCATTCAGCCTTTCTTAGACTAGGTTCTGGAAGTATTCATTGATGACATCCTAGTGTAATTGGAATCTAAGGAGGAGAACATGAGACACTTGAGGATGGTTCTAAATGTAATTTGAGAGAACCATATTTATTGGAATATATAAAATTTATATTTTTATACTCTAGAGGTCCACTTTTTGGGACATTCCATCTCAGAACAAAGTTTAGCAATGGAACTAGAAAAGGTCAGGGACGTGTTGGCTTGGGAGCCACCCTAGAGCAGTGTAGGGGTATGGAGATTCCTTGGGTTGGCATGATACTAATCAATATTCATACCTGATTTATCTAGAATATCAACTCCATTGATATATTTGAACCAAAAGGGGCATCCTTTCATGTATAAAGAGAGGTTTTAGTAAGCTTTCCAGGAGTTGAGGTAGAGATTAACGAGTGATCCAATCTTGAGATTTCAAGATGAGGGTGTTGAGTATGTAGTTTTCTATGATTCATAATGTATTGTTATTGGTTGTGTTATGATTCACAGGATGGTGGTGATTTCCTATGGTTCTTGAAACCACTTTAGAATAACTACACAACCCATTATCTTGAGTTATCAGTAGTAGTCTTCAAACTGAAGATTTGGTGACACTACCTGATGGATGAGAGGTTTATCATCTATTCAGACCATAAGATACTCAAGTATATATTCTCTTATAATGATTTTATCTTAAGATTTTGGTAATGGATAGAGTTCCTCCAAGACTATTCCATTGATATTTTCTATACTATTGAGAAAGGGAACATGGTAGTTGATGCTCTCACCGAGATATATTTTTCATAGATGTTGGGCGAGGCATCGAAGTAGTTAGCCACATTAAAACTATCCACTGGGGTAGGGGATATAGAATATTACCTCCATTTAATGGTTTATACCCCCTCTATATTTATATATTTTTAGGGAGTAAAAGATTGGGGATACAAACTATTTGAACCTATGTACTCATATATCCATTGGACATTCAACTGATGGACCTTCTAAAGGTGGGTAGAAAGTCATTCTTTTTAGAGGAAGGATGATGGTACCAGTTGGGTGAATATAGGAGTTCTAAGAGGGCTCCATACTTCACACATAGTGGTACATCTAGGTGTATAGAAGATTCACTAGGACCTTCGGTGACATATTTAGTGAACAGGGATAAAGAAGGAAGTTGCATATTTTGTCTCTTGATGCCTCACTTCTCATAAAGTGAAGGATGAAAACCAAGTTCTAGAAGGTATAGCTCGACCCCTTGAGGTTATAGACAAGGGGTTTAATGGCATATCCATGTACTTCATTATGGGACTACCATGTATTTCTAGGGGACATGATTCCATCTGGGTAATCATACACTGACTCACCAAGTAGGTACATTTCCTAGTTATTCAAGAGTAGAGTTTCTTATAGAGCTCGAGATTCCTCTACATGCAGGAGATAGTTTGGATCCATGGAGTTCCCTTGAATGTCATTTTTGATCATGATGCTCACTGCACATATCAGTTATGTAAGGGATTTCAGGAGTACATTGGGACTCAATTGTGTTTCAGCACATCCTTCCACCCCGGATTGAAGGCTAGAGTGAGTGGAAAACTCATGTCCTGGAGGACATGTTGTGTTCTTTCATGTTTGATTTTTTATATAGTTTATAGAATTACGTGAAATTGGTGAAGATTTTATACAATAAAATATATCATTTCAATATCAATATGGCATAATTAGAGGCCTTGTATAGGAAACCCTCCTCGTCAAAACTAGGTTGAATCAACCCAAGATAATCAGTACTTATGTTCATGATGTTAGTGTAGGACATAACAGAGAAGGTGAAGATCATACATGAGTGGTTGAGTATTACATAGAGTCATAATAAATCCTATGAAGGATGACGATAAAGTTTTTTAGAGTTTTAGGATGTTGAAAATGTGTTCCTAATGGTCTCACCTTGATTTGGTTCATGGAGATTTGGCTAGAGCGGTTGGTATCTCTAAGATTCATTAGACCTTTATAGATATTGCGTAGAGTTGAATTTTGGATTACTTCTTAGATATACCCCCCACATTTATTCAGAGTACGCAACATCTTACACATTTCACAAATTTGGATTTATTTGCACAACCTATCACATTTTATCGACTAGGGTGAGCTGGACATCAAGGATGGAGATATATTCACTGGGAACCTTGGGGAGATTGAGGATCAGTAGGAGAGGATCCTTCATGGGATATTGATTCCTCTAGTGTGTTTTTTCTGGAAGCTCTAGAATCTTATGGAGAGCACCCAGGGGTGAGAGACCCTAATGCTTTCTTAGTACACACATTTATTTGTGTATCCATTCGTTTTTTATTTCTTGGACATAAATCCTTAGGGTGGGGAGAATGTAACAACTTTAATTTTTTCCATATATTACTTCATAATATTGTGTGGATTATTTTCAGAGCTAGGCACTGAGATGTCATGTGATTCCAAGCACCGATGATCCTAGAATTAAATTTTGAAATATATTAAATATATTAAATATATTTCATGCATACTATTATTGAAAAATTGGAATAACTCTTCAATAGAGGATCATATCATAAATTTGATCAGATGTTGAGCTCAGAGCATGGTCTTTACCATCGGCGTGACATAAAATTTTTCAGTCTCGGGCATTTGTTTAAAATTATTCAATGGTGTGAAAATTAAAATATATTTATTTATTTATTTTATTAAGTGATTTAGTGACCCCATTATTTTCACTATTTAAACACGCTTAGGACCAATTCTCAGGTTTGGCCAAATAACCCTAAGAATTGAGAGAGTGTTAGAGAATGTCTTGATGGATGACATAAAATCATATTGGGATCAAGGATTAGTGTGCCAATAGAATGTGTTGATCTCTCCAATGACAGCGATGTGTGATCGTTCTTCTCCAATGATTGATCCAAATGAAGGTAGGATGTTGATTTATGTAGATTTATCCACATTGATTTACTAATATGGTGGATGTGGATCATTCAACTGATGAATTGTTTCATGGATTATGCATCTTGTGGGTATGGGATAGATATTATCCAAGATTTATGGTTTCCTTATTAATTATATTATCATGTCTTCATTTGTCATTCTAACGACAATGAATCGAGGCCAACATGAATATTGACCGAGGTTTATTCTTAATGTTTTTGTGTTGTGCATTTATTCCCCCGTTCTTTATTCGTAATGGGTAATCCCTTTTGCCCTTGGTTTGATGAATGCTTGGTAATCAATTTTTGCACACCCATTTCATGGGGCAATGAATTGATACCGCATATATGGGTTAGTTTTGATGACAAGACTGAGATATGATGATGTATAGTTGATTGGGAATAGAATCATGGATACCCATTCTTCTTATCCTCTAAAAGAGATGATAGACAGAAAATGCGGAAGATTTTTGAATGGATTTGAAGGCTAGAACATGGTCATCGATGGTGGTAAGGATCATCTGGAAGTGTTCCTTTATAACAACCCTTCCCTTTATTTCAAACTTAAACATGATTTATTACATAAAAACTTCACTTGATACAACATAGAAGATCAAGAGGTCTAGTATCTTTGGGTATTAGGAACATTACATAACAACTTAAAATATATAACACAACATCTTATTGGAAACATCCTTTACATGACCACTACATTCCCTCATACATAGAATCTCAAGGGATAACCTGAGGACATGCATAAGAAAAGAGTGAGCTATAAAGCCTTGTAAGGGAGTAAACAAGGAAAAACATGAAGATTACAATACAAGTTAAGAAATAGGAATATCAATGAAGCACAATATAAAAATGAACATAAAGGCATGATAAATTATGATAATCATAACATGTAAATGTGGAAACAACACTTAACATGGAATTATCATGAGCAAGGGATCATTGCACATAGAGCACGAGTAAACCCTCATTTCACATGAATCACAAGTAAACCCTTGTTACACTTGAATTAGCATGATTCAACACTCATCACACATGATATATCATGATACTATACTTTAACCAATGAATTGGAGATCTATCAAGGAGCACCCTTTTAAACATTTCATTTCATGCATTAGTTTTCCACTTGGATCATACAACATGGAATCTATCATCATCATTTATTCCAAAATAAAGGGCTGTGGAATAATTACATGAATATTTATAATCAATATGTAAATGTCCATAATCTTGAATACCCTTGATAGATAAATGGGCATGCTATTCACTACACAATGACATTGGCTTGGAAAATCATAGTGCAATTTCGGTAGCATAACGGCGTGAAATGAGAACTCATTAAAATGATCGATCAGAGAGAAAGGTGTGTCTCATAATATTTACATGAAAAGGAAAGTAATGGGTTCATATAGATACATCTCCCAATAAACTTAATGGAATTTAGTTTCATAATACAAAACAATTACTTGGATGTAAAAGAGGAGAGAGAAATCCATCATGGAATTTCGGCATGGTAACAGGTGTACATGGGAGGAATTAATGAGAGAGAAAGGGGTATCCCATCATCCAAAAATAAATAGGGAAGAATGGGGGAGGTTCTAATCATACCCTAACATTTTTAATTGAAAACAAAAGGGCATAACAACTTAAAGAAAATTGGGAAAAATGAGAAAAGAAAAAATCCCTTACTTGGAAGTGTGCTTCCATAGGCTTGGGAGAGGCTTGAGAGAGGCTTCTTGGGAGCTTGGGGCTCCTTAGTAGGATTCTAGAGAGAGGGTGGTAGAGTTATACGAACTATAAAGGATTTTAGTGAAGCAAAAGTGGGATATTGGGTGGGTTTATATAGGAAAGGAGGGAGAATTCTTTATAATATAGGTTTGGGACACCAAACATTAAACTAATCAAAACCACAAACCAGGCCATGGATTGTGCCCATGGTTTTTTCCAAAGGGGAGTGGAAAACAATATTTTATTATACCAATGTCTTATATTCTTAAAATAATAGTGTTTATTATGTGTAGGTGATCTACACTCTCAAGGAAAACAATTTAAAAAGATAAAATGTTTTATAAGTCTTGGAGGGTCCACTAAAGCTTTGTAAAATAAATCATAAAAATTTAAAATCACATTATTTTAATGTTAAAACTTATATTGGGCGAAAATAATGTTTATATTATTTTATTAAATCATTATTGTGTCATTATGATGTCATAAAAAACATTATATATTTAAACGGTATTTAATTTTCAGCCAAAAAATTGACTGTCTCACAAAATTATGAAAAATTCACCATTGGATAATTTTGATGTCCTGATTCCAAAAATAATATTAATTTATATAAATAATTTTATAAATATATTAATTTTTACTTTTAAAATAAAAATCGACATTTATTGAAAATTCATGGGTTTTGATAAAAATAGCTTTCAAACCTTAATAAAAGTTACTATTGTATTCATAAAAAATTGTACGATCATTTATATTTAACAAAAAGTAATTTATAAATAATATTTTATTAAAATATTATTTAATTCAAAAATCCATTAATTCATCAAAATATATTTCTTAGTTAAATATTAACTAAAAAATACATTTTGTGCTTTAAAAACTATTTACAAGGTAACGATAATAGAATGAATGCACATCCTTTATACAAAAATAATGTACATAGTCATAGTGCTAGGGTCTTGTTACATGACCCCTTATAACACCCGCATAAGACCGAAGGGTAAGGTGTGTGATGGTGACAGACTCTGGGGTGGCTTGGATAACATCGCTCGTGTGGTAATCTCTATTAACTTCCACTTCTACCATAGTCGATTCCACTCAAGCTTAACGTGTTCAAGATCGGTCTGGGCTTGGTCAAGAGAAGATCCGAATGATGCCACCTCCTTTCTGAGCTCTGAAAAATGGGGTTCTTATGGGGCATGTGTAACGCCCCGACCCCAGTTACCCAGAGTCGGTGCATTAGTACATTATATTGGCATGATCACAAAAGATCAAGTCTCAAAAGACCGATTAGTTTAGTAGCCTTGGAAAAACTAGATACATTCATAAAGTTTACATTACATCATAAAGTGAAAACTACTACAAAAACATCTTGTCTTCATAATCCACACGCATATCCCTTCATAATATTCCTTCAGGTCATTCATAAATTACTTCTTAACATCCTAGGAAAAATAAAAACATTGAAAGGGGTGAGCTCAGATGCTCAGTAAGGATAACAATATAGCGGAAACTTCCATAAATAAGCATAAACATTTAAGGCAATGTATAACTAAAACAAAAGCATTTTAAACATGAACTTCAGAATAATATGGAAAATATAAAACGAAATAATTCCATTTACTTATTCACATGTATATTCTACTAGTCGAATAATCACATGCAATATCAATAACCACTTTCATACTGATGGAATGCATAATGTGAGACTATCATAACACATAGCTAAGGCCTCGTGCCAAGACTAAAAATAAGATTTTTTTCAAAACCTTGTGCCAAGAAACTAGTTTGTCTAATGATACCTACTGATGCATTGAGGAGCTATAGCAGGCTCCACCCATAACTTATTATTCCCAATTCATTCCTCATATGAATAGGTTTAAACATAACATAAACATTCGTATTAAAACTAGCATACGAAATTTCAATACTTTCTCCATAAACCATGAATGGTATAAAAATAACACATCCATAGTCAAACATATCACAAAACCTTCAATAATATATGGAAGTTTTGTATCATAATAAATAAACTTCAAATAAACTTAAAATCCGTCAAAGGATGTTGACATAGATGAAATCAAAACTATTTGAGAGAAATATCTATTTTTTTGAAATCATATAAAAGTCACATAATTATAAAATAAAAAATTTAATTTGAAAATATTATTATAAGATTTGAAGGGAAGCTTCGACGATTTTATAACGGCGGAAAATAGCCGCACCTGCCGTATAAGTTAAAAAAACATTCTTACCTTAATTCTGTCGAAAAGGTTAAAAAGGACCTTGTTTGAAAAACGACAGAAAGTTTCCTTTATAAACATCTTATAAAAAGTCAAAAAGGGTATATAAGAATTTATAACATGGTATTTAAAATATTAAGAATGATTTGAAATTCATTTTTAATAAACAAGGATGTGGATGATAAAGAGGTCCCAGTAGATAATCACGTATAAACAACCTCAGATAATGAAGAGATTGTGAAATAAACCCTTACCTTGTACTTTTCCTTAATCGATGGTACGTTAACCTCCTGTATAATAGTTAAAAAATTTTGATTAAGTTATACAAGAACCATATACATAATTATGATATCATATATGATCTTTTATTAATGCTTTGTTAATAATATTTTAGTATTATCGTCATTTCGGGTGTTAACTTAATCATTTTCTCTTATATGTTTTGTTACATAAGGCATGTTTTTTATGGATAGGTTGTATTTTATTCATATATAGAATGATATAAAGTCCTTAAACCTTATTTTTAATCATAAAATTAGAATTAGACATGAATGGATACAATGGGGAATGAACCTCATCGCGTTCGTGGAGACGGTAGTCTATACGTACGCACGAGCGACAATATCATTATTTTGATTTTAAAATAATATATAATTGGATGGTATATCATATATACAGAATCATTATCATGTTATATTTATTATTTACATGAATTATTCATCATTATTATACCCATCTGAATAATAATATATTGAATAACAATTACACCACGACGTGGAGACGGTAGGTCGTACGTACGCACGTATGATGACATGTCATTAAAGGGATGGATAGAATAATGAATTTGGTTGTTCCATATTTATAAAAACATCACATAATATATAATATACTGGATTTATTATTTTATAATAGAAATAACAAGGAAAGAAGAAGTTGAAGAAGAAATGAACTTGAAAAAGGGTGGTGAAAACATTACCTCTTCTTCGGGTTCTTCCTTTTGATTTGATCAAAATGGCTCCTTAGGTTGGCTTTCTGATCAAAATATGGCCTCTAGATTGTATTGAGGGAAGTTTGGAGGATATTTGGTTAGATTTTGGCTGATCCAAAAGGATTTTAATGTGTGAAATTGAGATAAGGGGGAGTGCCCTTTTATAAGAGGGGTGAGGGGCACCTTTGGAAAATCTAGAAATATTATTTTATAATAAATTCATATTCGGTTTATAATGGATCCAAAGTTGATTATTTAAAGTTTATGGTGGGTATGGGTCTAAAACCACTCAACCAATAGGTTTTAGACAGGTTTGGGTCACTATATTAACCTTATCGTTTAATTTTAACTCTTAGTTAATTAGTATAACATTTACCATGTCACTTTGTATTTTTATATTATATTTTTAATAAACTTAATATATACATCCAAACGACCCCCAAGGGGTCTATTAATGATACACATATCATTATATAAGTCTCCTGGCCGATCCTTATATTTTTAGGAATTGAATATCAATTAATAATATAATATTTGTTTTAAAAACTCTTTTATGTCAATTTTGACACTATTTGGTATTTGATTTTTGTGAAAATCATAACAGAAAGATTACTTCAAACAAACATAATTAAATCAATAATAACATGTCATATTAAGCTATAATATTAGTGGAATTCATAAAAAGTCTCAAATTACATTTATTTGGGTATTTATATTATCAATTATTTTAATATTTCATTAATTGGGTAATTACTCCATCACCATTGTGTCCTAAATAAATTAAATTATTTAATGTCTAAAAATTATAAATAAAATACCATTATGTAGGAAATCGTTTTATATTTATAATTAATATTTATAATTGAATTTATATTATGTAAAACCCTATATTAAAAATGTTTTAGTAATTAAACATTGATTTTAAATCTTTTAACTCTTCTTTGAATTAAATAATAATAAATGTCTTAATCTAATCCAACTGGACCTAAATGATAATATTTTATTCCTATGGTTTTTTTTGGTTGAGATACACTTTCCCAATAGAATTATTACATGTGTCAGGGTAATATTAATATCATTTTTACCCTTAATTACCCTATTTACTTTTAACCGTGGTAAATAAAAGTAAAAAGTTACTATTCACCAAAAATTATTTTTATCTTATTGAACCGAATTTTACTCATTGATATTAACTGTGTCTTTCAGATATTCTAAATTTCACTCAAAGAATGGGTAAAATTAATTTTTATGTGAATTTGCAAATTCTCCTAGGAGGTGGGTAAAAGACGGTGAAAAGTTCAATAAAATTTTTATATGTCTAAAATTATTATAAACGGACTCCAAATAATTATATTGAACTTATATAGGTATTATGTATCTATTTTGACCTAAAATAAATTTAAATAAAATAAATAATTATTTAAATAAAAAGTCGGTTTTTAACTAATAACTCAGTGTTTTTCACTATTCATAAAAAATTGAAAGTTCTCAAAAAAATACCAAAAATTAACCCTAGGCTAATTTCAATATTAGGAATCCCAAAATGAAGTCCATTTTTCATGATAAAATTTATAAAATTTTAAAAAGTGGGTATTACTATTCATAGAGCCTAGTTTTATTGGTTGTGGTGTGTGTTAGAACTCGAAGTTGCGTACAACACACGCTATTGTATTATTCAAAGAGAAGCGTATCGTGGAAGATTGGGGTGTTACATTCTCCCCTCTTTCAAATAATTTCGTCCTCAAAATTTCTATAATACTACCGCATGAAAACACTCAGGTGGTTCTTCATCATAAGTTCATTGGGTTCCCACGTTGCCTCTTCCATCTGATGGTTTTTTCATAGAACTTTTACCAGATGAGTCGTCCGGTTTCTCATCACTTGTTCTCTGGTATAAAGAATCTTGATAGGCTCTTCTCAATAAGACAGATCAGGTTCCAGTTCTAATTCCTCGTAAGTGCGTACATGCGTTGGGTCTGGCATGTATTTCCTCAACAGTGATACGTGGAACACATCGTGAACTTTGGAGAGACTTGGCGGCATTTCCAAATGGTAAGCTACCACCCCAATTCATTTTAGAATTTCAAAAGGTCCGATGTACCTGGGACTCAATTTACCTTTCTTACCGAAATGTATAACTCCCATCCATGGAGATACCTTCAAGAAAACATGATCTCCTACCTGAAATTACAAATCCTTCCTTCGATTATCGGCATATCTCTTTTGCCTACTTTGAGCTGCTTTGATGTGGTTTTGGGTTACCTTTACCTTTTCCATCGTTTCCTCCACCAGTTCTGGGCCTACGAGTTTTCTTTCACCAACGTCATCCCAACAGGTTGGTGTGCGACATCTATTTCTATATAATGCTTCATATGGTGCCATCTGAATACTTGAATGGAATCTATTATTATAGGAAAATTCTATCAGAGGTAAATATTTATCCCGCATACCCTGGAAGTCAAGTGAGCAGGATCTCAACATGTCTTCTAAGGTTTGAATAGTCCATTTTGATTGTCCATCAGTTTGAGGGTGGAAGGTAGTGATCAAATGAAGTTCAGTATCCAAGGCCTTCTGAAGACACTTCCAGAATATTGAAGTAAAATGGGGATCACGGTCCGAAACAATCAATAGGGGTACTCCATGAAGTCTCATAGATTCATTAATATATAGTCTTGCTAGCCGTTCAAGTGGTAAATCTTCCCTTATAGCAAGAAAATGTGCTTACTTGGTAAGATGATCAACAATGACCCATATTACATCATTCCTTCTAGGATTCATTGGTATCCCCATGATGAAGTCCATCATAATATTATCCCATTTCCACTCAGGTATGGGAAGTGGTTGCAATACCCCACCAGGTTGTTGCCTTCCAGCTATCACTTGTTAATAAACAATACATCTTTACACAAAATCAGCAATCTACCTCTTCATGTTGTCCCACCAAAAATGTTCCTTCAAATCTCTATACATTTTGGTTCTCCCAGGTTGTATAGAAAAATTGGAACTATGATCATAATCAAGAAAATTCCCTTTTTAGATTAGGTATATCGGGAACACAAAGTCTCTTCCCAAATTTCAAAATTCCATCTTCATACACAAAGTCTCTCAATCTCCCATCATTCACAGCTTGAATCTTCTTTTAAAATTCATCATCACCAGTCTGAGAACTCTTAATCCTTTCTAGTAAAGATGGTTTGGAAACCATTTGAAAAAGCATTGATGTTTCACCTTCCATGGTTATTCCCATGTCCATATTCACTAGATCCATGAAAATTGGATCGCTTTCAATTCTTAAATTGTTCAAAACTTCATGATCTTTTCTGATCAAATAATCTTCCACCTTGTTTGCCTTCCCCGGGTGGTAGTGTATCGTGCAATCATAATCCATGAGTAATTCAAGCCATCTCCTTTGCCTCATGTTGAGTTCTTTTTGTGAGAAAATATACTTCAAACGCTTATGATTAGTATAAATCTCAAAGTTTTTACCATAGAGATAATTTCTCCATATCTTCAAAGTAAAGATTACAGCAGCTACCTCAAGATCATGAGTAGGATAGTTTTGCTCATGAATTTTTAGCTATCGTGATGCATAGTCAATAACCCTATCATTCTACATAAGCACACAACCAAGTCCTTTATTCGATGTGTCACTATAAATAATGAACTCATCATTCCCCGATGGTAGAGTCAATATAGGAGCATTGACTAATATTCTCTTCAGTTCTTCAAAAAATTCTTCACACTCTTTTTTCCAAACAAATTTAACCCCTTTACATGTGAGATTCGTTAATGGGTTAGCCAATCAGGAAAAATTCTAGATGAAACGTCGATAATAACCTGCTAAACCAATAAAACTACGTACCTCAGTTATACTTGTCGGTGCTGGCCATTCTTGTATTTCCTTGGTCTTAGAAGGATCAACAAAGATTCCATATTTGGAGACAATATGGCCAAGAAAAGAAATCTCCTGAAGCCAGAATTCACACTTGCTAAACATCCCATATAATTCATGTCTTCTCAGAGTCTTCAGGATAATGCGCAAGTGATTTTCATGATCTTCGTAGCTTTTGGAGTATACCAAGATATCATCAATAAATACCACCACAAATTCATCTATATATTCCTTAAAAACTCTATTCATTAGATCCATGAATACAGAGGTCACATTAGTCATCCCAAAAGGCATTACTGTAAACTCATAATGCCCGTACCTGGTTCGAAATGCTCTCTTCGGAATGTCTTCCTTCTTCACACACAACTGATGGTATCTAGACCAAAGGTAAATCTTTGAAAAGTATTGAGCTCCATGTAGTTGGTCAAATAAATCATCAATTGGAAGTAGGGGATACTTTTTCTTTATTGTTATAGCATTTATTTCCCTGTAGTCGATACATAACCTCATAGATCCATCTTTCTTCTTAACAAAAAGGACAGGGGATCCCCATGGAAAAACACTAGGTCGAATAAATCCGTTATTACTCAATTCCTCTATTTGTTTCTTTAGTTCGACTAATTCCACAGTAGACATTCTATAAGGGGTCTTCGATATAGGCCTTGATCCAAGAATTAAATCAATGGAAAATTAAACTTCTCGTTCTGGAGGATGTCCAGGTAAATCTTTCGGAAACACATCTACATATTATTTCACAATAGGTACATCCTCTATTTGAACATTCCTTTCCTACCCCACAGTCATTTCATTCTCTTCCTACCCAATAATTGAATTTAGTTGATCTACTGGGGGTAGATATAGATAAGAATTAGGTGGTGATGATTCCACTCTAAAGAAAAGGTGTTCGTTATCATCATCATCAAAAATAGTAACATCCTTCTTCTTATAATAATTGTTTTCATCGTGGTCCGAAAGCCAATCCATAACGAGGATTATATCAAACTCAACCATAGGTATGACGATGAGATCAGCGGATACAGAACATTTATGTGCTCTATAAGGGACTGATTCACAAAACTTTGTTGCAATTATACTTCCCTTAGGAGTTTTAAGTGACAACTCCTTTGTTAAATCAAATTGGAAATATCTAATTTTCTTAGCAAACTGGGAAGATATGAAACAATGCGGTGATCCAGAATCCAATAATGAATTTTCTAAACTTGAGGTAATTATTAAATTACTTGCCACCACATCTTTTAGAGATTCTACCTTAGCAGTAGTGATAGCATAAGCTTGGCCTTGATCCCTTGGACTTTTCTGAGGTAAGTTCCCCTGACTCTTAGGAAATTCATTGGCATAATGTCCCATATCTCTGCAGTTGTAGAATTGAACATCAGTAGCTTCTTTCTTCCCCTTGCAATCACGAGCTTGGTGGCCTTTTTCACTACACTTGTAACAAACTCCCATTCCCTTCAAGCAAGTACTAGGGTGTTTCTTCCCACATTTACTACAGGACGGATATTCAACTTTTCCCTTCTTCCCCTTATTTACATTCCCAGATTGATCAGCAGATCTCTTCTTCTCTTGCTTTTCTTTAAAGTCATAAGACATAGATAATTCTTTTTCTGTCTTGATAGCATATTAGACAATATCTTCATACGACGAGAAGGATTGTGACACTAATGCTCGACAAAGAAATGGTTTTAACCCATAAAATAAACGATCAATCTTACTTATTGGGTTACGTATATAATCTCCAGCATACCTTGCTAACCTTGTAAAGTTAGCCTCATACTTTGCAACATTCACATCCTCCTTTTGTCTCAGACTCAGAAATTGCCTTTCTATATCTGCTCGATGGTCATGAGGAAAGTAATTTTCTAAAAATAGATCTTTGAACTCCATCCATTCCATATTTGATACTTCATCATCTAGCTTCATGTTTTGAATCAATGACCACCATTGATCAGCATCTTTAGTAAGGCGGTAAACTTCCATGATAACTTTTTCCCTTTCACTAATCCCCAAAGCCTGAAATATTTTCTCTAGGGAACTTATCCATTTCTCAGCTACCAATAGATTTTTACTCCCATTGAATGTTTGTGGTCATTGCCTCATGAAGCGATCTAACATTGATCCTCCATGCTGTGGATCAGGGTGCTCCATACAGGTAAGTTTATTATTCATAACCTGAGTGAGTTGTCCTAATATGGTGATAAGATAATTAGCACCAGTTGTATCACCAGCTCCACTATAGTTATCTTGAGCAGGAGGGCATTCCCTATATAGAGTTCATGCATTGATACGATTTCCATTTCTTCCACTAGGTGCCATTTCTAAACAATGGCATAAACTAGATCAGTTTATGAATCAAAATACATAATTTCATACTTATAAAACACTTAACATAAATTGAACTATTTATGGATATAATCCATAATCATAAAAATGTTTTCTTTGAGGAATTATATATTCATAAACCCTTCATAATGGTTGGTAAAGAAAATGAGAGTTATCCTAAGAATATCCCTCAGGAGTGTCGTAACCAAGAGTGCAGCAAGGCCTGTTTTTTTGCACCAGTTCCCGTTTGAGTCTAGATTAAAGCGGCGTTTTTGGGTTTTACCACTTGGTACATCTGTGCCAGAGCCACCTCTTCCTGCTCGTATCCAAACAGGGATGTATTTCTCAGAAAACTCACAATATCTCTACAATACCAAAATTCTAGAAATTTCTTCTATATTAATCCTCAAAGTCCATCTTAGGTCTATTTGCTCTAATCAGAGTTTATATAAATCTAGCTTCCAAGGTTTGTACTAAACTTCCTCTAATTCCAACTATAACGCCCCGACCCCAGTTACCTAGAGTCAGTTCATTATTACATAATATTGGCATGATCACAAAAGATCAAGTCTCGAAATACCGATTAGTTTAATAGCCTTGGAATAACTAGATACACTCATGAAGTATACATTACATCGTAAAGTGAAAACTACTAAAACAACATCTTGTCTTCATAATCCACATTCATATCCCCTCATACTATCCCTACAGGTCATTCATAAATTACTTCATCACATCCAAGGAAAAATAAAAACATTGAAAGGGGTGATCTCAGATGCTCAGTAAGGATAACAATATAGATGAAACATTCATAAATAAGCATAAACATTTAAGGCAATGTATAACTAAAACAAAAGCCTTTTAAACTTGAACTTCAACATAATATGGAAAAGATAAAATGAAATAATTCCATTTAATTATTAACATGGATATTCTAATAGTCAAATAATCACATGCAATATAAATAACCACTTTCATAATGATGGAATGCATAATTCCAGACTATCATAACCACATAGCCAAGGCCTCGTGACAAGACTACAAATAAGATTTTGTAAAGGCATTGTGCCAAGACACTAGTTTGTCTCATGAGACCTACCAATGCATCGAGGAGAGATAGTGGGCTCCACCCGTCACTTATTAAGTCCAATTCATTCCTCATATGAATAGGTTTAAACATAACATAAACATTCGTATTAAAACTAGCATACGAAATGTCAATACTTTCTCCATAAACCATGAATGGTATAAAAATAACACATCCACATTCATACATATAACAAAACCTTCAATAATATATGGATGTTTTTTATCATAATAAATAAACTTCAAATAAGCTTAAAATCCATCAAAGGATGTTGACATTGATGAAATCAAAACTATTTGAGAGAAATGTCTCTTTTTTTGAAATAATTTAAAATTCACATAATTATAAAATAAAACATTTAATTTTAAAATAGTCTTATAAGATTTTAAGGGAATCTTTGACGATTTTATAACGGCAGAAAATAGCTGGACCCGTTGTATAAGTTAAAAAAACATTCTTACCTTAATTCTGTCAAAAAGGTTAAAAAGGACCTTATTTGGAAAACGACAGAAAGATTACTTTATAAACTTCTTATAAAAAGTCAAAAAGGGTATAAATGACTTTATACCATAGTCTTTAAAATAGTAAGAATGATTTGAAATACATTTTTACGAAACATTGATGTGGATGATAAAGAGGTCCCGGTAGATAATCACGTATAAACAACCTCGAATAATGAAGAGATTGTGAAATAAACCCTTACCTTGTACTTTTACTTAGTCGGTGGTATGTTAAAATCCTTTATAATAGTTAAAACATTGTTATTAAGTTATAAAAGAACCATATACATAATTATGATATCATATATGATCTTCTATTAATGCTTTGTTAATAATATTTTAGTATTATCATCATTTCGGGTGTTAACTTAATCATTTTCTTTTATATGTTTTGTTACATAAGGAATGTTTGTTATGGATAGGTTGTATTTTATTCATATCCAGAATGATATCAAGTCCTTAAAACTTATTTTTAATCATAAAATGAGAATTATACTTGAATGGATACAACGGGGAATGAATCTCATCGCATTCGTGGAGACGGTAGTCCGTACGTACGCATGAGCGACAATATCATTATTTTGATTTTAAAATAATATATAATTGGATGGTATATCATATATACAGAATCATTATCATGATATATTTATTATTACATGAATTATACATCATTATTATACCCATCTAAATAATAATATATTGAATAACAATTACACCACGACATGGAGACGGTAGGTCGTACGAACGCACGTATGGTGACATGTCATTCAAGGGATGGATAGAATAATGAATTTGGTTGTTACATATTTATAAAAACATCACAGTATATAGAATATACTGGAGTTATTATTTTATAATGCTAATAACAAGGAAAGAATAAGTTGAAGAAGATATGAACTTGAAAAAGGGTGGTGAAAACAACACCTCTTCTTCGGGTTCTTTCTTTTGATTTGATCAAAAGGGATCCTTAGGTTGAATTTCTGATCAAACTATGGCTTCTAGGTTGTAGTGAGGGAATTTGGGAGTATGTTTGGGAAGATTTTGGAATATCCAAAAGGCTTTGAATGCGTTAAATTGAGAGAAGAGGGAGTGCCCTTTTATAAGAGGGGTGAGGGGCACCTTTGGAAAAGCTATAAATATTTTTTTACAATAAATTCATATTCGGTTTCTAATAGCTCCAAAGTGGATTATTTAAAGGTTAAGGTGGGGATGAGTCGAAAACCACTCAAACAATTGGTTTTAGACAGGTTTGGATCACTATATTAACCTTATCTTTTAGTTTTAACTCTTAGTTAATTAGTTTGACATTTACCATGTCACTTTGTATTTTTATATTATATAGTTAATAAACTTACTATATACATTCAAGAGACCCCCAAGTGGTCCATTAATGATACAACTATCATTATATAAGTCTCTTGGATGAACTTTATATTTTTAGGAATTGAATATCAATTAATAATATAATATTTTTTTAAAAACTCTTTTATGTCAATTTTGACACTATTTGGTATTTGATTTTTTTGAAAATCATAACAGCATGATTACTTCAAAAAAACATAATTAAATCAATACTAACATGTCCTATTAACCTATATTATTAGTTGAATTCATAAAAAGTCTCAAATTATGTTTATTTGGGTATTTATATTTTCAATTATTTTAATATTTCATTAATTAGGTAATTACTGCATCACCATTTTTTCATAAATAAATTGAATTATTTAATGTCTAAAAATTATAAATAAAATAAAATTATGTAGAAAATCTTTTTAGATTTCTAATTAATATTTATAATCAAATTTATATTATGTAAAACCTTATATTAAAAATGTTTTAGTAATTAAAATTTTATTTTAACTCTTTTAACTCTTTTTTGAATTAAATAATAATAAATGTCCTAATCTAATCCAAGTGGACCTAAATGATAATATTTTATTCCTAAGGTTGTTTTTTTTCGAGATACACTTTCCCAATAGAATTAGGACATGTCTCAGGGTAATATTAATATCATTTTTACCGTTAATTACCCTATTTACTTTTAACCGTGGTAAATAAAAGTAAAAAAGTTACTATTCACCAAAAATTATTTTTATCTTATTGAACCACATTTTACTCCTTGATATTAACCTTGTCTCTCGGATTTTCGAAATTACACTCATAGAAGCGGTAAAATTATATTTTATGTGAATTTTCAAATTCTCCTAGGAGGTGGGTAAAAGACGGTGAAAAGTTCAATAAAATTTTTATATGTCTAAAATTATTATAAACGGACTCCAATGAATTGCATTAAACTTATATAGGTATTAAATATCTATTTTGACCTAAAATAAATTTAAATAAAATAAGTAATTATTTAAATAAAAGTCGGTTTTTAACTAATAACTCGGTGTTTTTCACTATTCATCAAAAATTTAAAGTTTTCAGAAAAATACCAAAAATTCACCCTAGGATAATTTTGATATTCTGACTCCAAAAACAAAGTCCATTTTGAAAGATAAATTTTATAAAATTTTAAAAAGTGGGTATTACTATTCATAACGGCTAGTTTGATTGGTTGTGGTGTGTGTTATAACTCGAAGTTGTGTAAAACACACGCTACAATATTATTCAAAGAGAAGTGTATCATGGAAGATTGGGGTGTTACAGCAAGTCTATTGGATGAGGCCATCGCTTCCTTTTTCTGAGTAAATTAGATTTGTTAAAGTCCAATATTTATACTAATCATGGGATCACTGTTAAATGTCCATATTAGCAACGGTCACAATTCTTAATTGTATTTTAAAATCCTGAAACATAAAACCAATGAAGTTCACATTTAATATAACCATAATAAGACATTTAATTAGATCAAGATGAATTTTCATTAGTGAAAGTTTGGGTCTATAAAATCTTCCCCCCTTAAGATATTTCTCCCTCGAAATTTCCTTTTCACACACTAAAATAGATAAGGGAAACTTTTCTTCATCACTTCCTCTGATTCCCACATAACTTCTTCAAACTTGTGGTATCGCCACAACACCATTATGAGGGGAATTGTATTATTTCATAGAACATTTTCTCTATGATCTAAGATCTTTACTAGTTACTCCTCATAAGTAAGATCATCCTATAACTTTACAACCTCTAAATAGAGTACTTATGAAGGTTCAGGTATGTACATACTTAAGAGGGATACATGAAAGACATCGTGTACTTTGGCCATGGTAGGTGGAAGTGCTAGTCGGTAGGCCACAACCCTGACATGATCAAGAATCTCAAAGGGGGTGATGTACCTAGGACTAAACTTCCCTTTCTTTCTAAACCTCATGACCTTCTTCCGTGGAGATATGTGTAGAAATACCATGTCCCCAAATTTAAACTCAAGGTATCGTCGATGGTTATCTACATAACTCTTCTATCGACTCGGGGCTGCCTTGATATGCTGCTGAATGGTTTTCACCTTCTCCACTATTTCTTTGATCATTTTTGGTCCTAATAGCTTATGATCACTGACTTCATCCCAACAGGTCTGTTTTCTTCACCTCTTCCCATACAGATCTTCATAAGGTTCCATTCATATGATCGAGTGGAAAATGTTATTTTATGAGAATTCAACCAGTGGAAGATGTTAGGCCCACCCTCCTTTGTTGCCCATAGAACATGATCTTAACAAATCCTCCAGTGTCTGAATAGTTCGCTTAGAATGGCCATCCATTTGAGGATCATAGGTTGTACTGAATTTCAGTTCAGTATCTAGAGCATGTTTAAGTTTCTTCCAAATCTTATAGGTGAATCTTGGATCTCAATTGGATATAATAGATAGTGGTACTCCATGCAGCCTTACCACTTACCTGATATATATTTGTGCCAGTTGATCCAATGAGAAATCCTATTGAATTTCAATGTAGTGTGTAGACTTTGTAAGATGATCCACAAAAACCCAGATTGCATTGTTGCCTTTTGATGTCTTTGGAAGTCTGATGACAAAGACCAAGTGATGTTCTTCCATTTCCATGCTCTTATGGGAAATGGTTGCATCATCCCCATAGACTTTTGTCTCTCTGCCTTCACTTTCTGACACCCAAGGCACATTGATGTATACTCAGCAATCTCCTTCTTCATATTATCCCACCAATAATTCTCTCGGAGATCTCAATACATCTTTGTGTTTCCTAGGTGAATAGAGAAATTCAAACTATGGGAATCATCCAAGAGTTACTTCTTCATATCCAAACATGATGGAACACATAGTCTTTTCCCAAATCTCACAATCCCTTCTTCATTAACATTGAACTCTGAGGATTTCCCTTTTCTGATAGCTTCCACTTTCTTCTGAATTCCCACATCATCATTTTGAACATCATTTAACTTTTACAAAAGAGATGGTTGAGCAGTCATTTTTTAAAGGATTGATTATGTTCCCATCTTTATGATTCTCATGTCCATATTCATCAAATCTAAGAAGATTAGATCCTTTTCAATTATCATCAATGATAGAAACATTGGGTCCTTTCTACATAGAGTATCTGCCTCCTTGTTCACTTTTCCTAGGGTGGTAATGGATTGAATAGTCATAGTCTTTGATCACCTATAACCATCTTCATTGGCACATGTTCAACTCTTTCTGTGTGAATATATACTTGAGGCTTTTGTTTTCTGTATATATTTTAAGCTTCTCCCCAAAGGGATAATGCCACCAAATTTTTAAAGCGAAGATCACCGCAGCTAACTCCAGATTATGTGTTGGATAATTATGCACATGAACTTTCAATTTTCTGGAATCATAGGCAATGACTTTGTCATTTTGCACTAACACATAGCCCAATCCATTCTTCGAAGCATTAGTGAATACCACAAAAATTTCTCCACTTATGGGTAATGTGAGCACGGGTGCAGTGATAAGCCTCCTTTTCAAATCCTTAAAGCTTTATTCGCATTCATCACTCCAAGAAAACTTTAATCCCTTCTAAGTTATCTTGTTAAGAGGGTCGGACAATCGTGAGAAATTTCTCACCAACCATCGATAATATTCAGCTAACTCCAAGAAGCAACGAATATATGTTACCGATGTTGGCCTCAATCATCCCTCTATTACAGCTATCTTGGAGAGATCCATAGATATCCCATTTTTTGTGATGATATGGCCCTAGAATGAGACCTCATTCAACCAGAAATCACACTTGTTGTACTTTGTATAGAGCTTATCCTTTCTCAAGGTCTCTAGTACAGTTCATAGATTCTCCTCGTGATCCTCCTTGGTTAAGGAGTTTATTAGAATTTCCACTATAAATATTACCACAAATTTGTCATGGTAATCTCTAAACCCTCTATTAATTAAGTCCATGATGATTATTGGAGAATTAGTGTGACCGAAAGGCATTACTATGAATTCATAGTGCTCGTATCTTGTACTAAAAGAATTCTCGGGGATATCTTCCTTCTTCCCCCTTACTTGATAATATCCTGACTGCAAATCTACCTTGGATAAGTATTGTGCTCCATGCAGCTGATAAAACAATTCATCAATTTGTGGAAGGGGATACTTTCTCTTTATCATGATTTTGTTAAGCTCGCGATAATCGATGCAAAGGTGCATTGACCCATCCTTCTTCTTGATGAAGAGGACTGGTAAATCCCATGGTGAAGCACTTGGGCAAATAAACCCTTTATCTAGATTATCCTGTAGTTGTTTCTTCAGATCCTCAAGCTCTGCAACATCCATTCTATATGAAGTCTTGGATATTGGAAACACCCCAGGTATAAGATCAATTGAGAATTCAACATCTCTTCTAGGAGGAAGACCAGGAAATTCCTTGAGAAACACTTCAGCGAATTCTCTCACAATAGGCATGTCTTCAAGGATGGTTTCATCCTTAGACTCAATCATCTGAGCGATATACTTGTGCTCATAGGGTAGTAATATCCACACTTTATATGATTAAGCTAAATAAGATTAATCTTATTCCTTGCACATGTACTGAATTAGGGGTCGATTCACTACATGGAGATTTATTTCCCTCTCAAGTCAATTTATGTTGGATCTATATAAGGAAATTCAATCCATGCCAAGACTTACATCAAATTCTACTAGAGGGAGTATAACGAGGTTCAACGGGAAGTTCAATCCACCGATTAAGATAGTGGAAGAGTTGTATTCATGGGATTCAATGATTTCCCCATTTACCATACTCACATAGATTTTTACTTCCATGATTCGTGGTGGTGTTGGGATTGTTCTAATAAACTTTCGTGATATAAAACAATGCGTAGAGACTGAATCAAAAATTGTGGTCACTATTCTTGAAGGAATAATTAGTGTACCTATCTCCACTTCATTGTCGATATTTCACTTCGGCAGTAGTGATGTAAAAAGCTCTCCCTTTCTACCTTGGAGGTTTTTGGTTACCTCCGAAAACCCTTGGATTAGGGAATTTATTTGCAAGATTCCCTGATTCTTTGCAGTTGAAGCAATGAACAACGCGTTGAGAGTCAAACAGAGTGTTCCTCTCCTATGTCATAGCCACTGGTTTTTCTTGTCGACAGTTAATGGCTAGGTTCCCTTCTCTTCTGCCCCTAAAGAATTTCTTCATCCCCTTCAAGAAATTTTTGGGGTGCTTCTTTCCGCACCATTGGAAAGTGGGGTGATATATTTTCTTAGCACCGTTGTATTTATCCATCAGACTGCCAGAAGTGAATTCCACCTTACGCTTCTTATCCCCATGATAACCCTAAGGTTTGTCGATCTCCATTTCTACCTTGAGGGAACATCGTAAAATTTCCTCATAGCTGTTGAAGTCACATATTTTTAGGGCATCCCACATTCTAGGTTTCAGCCCACCAAATTAGTGGTCAAACTTTAATTTAGGGGTAACAAAAAAGCCAGAATCATATCATGCAAGCCTTGTGAAGTTTTCCTTATACGATATGACAGATTCATCATATTTTTGCTTGAGGTCAAGGAATTCCATTTCCATCTTAAACCATAGGGTGCGTGGAAAATATTTATCAAAAAATATCTTCTGGAAATACTTTCATTCCAACACCTCGATCTCCTCCTCAGGCTTTGTATTTTTTATCAATTTCCACCATTGATCGGATTCACTCTCCATATGATAAGTAGCCCTAATAACCTTCTCTTGTTCAGAACATTGAAGGATGGGGAAGATCTTTTAAATGGAGTTGATCCATTGTTTGGCGAATGAGGGATCAGATAATCCATTAAAAGTATGAGGCCTTTGTCCCATGAAGATCTCGATAGTGACTTGTTCTTTCTTGGGGGGGGTGAAAGTTCCTCTTGACCCATGTTTCTATTCAATGTTTGAATTAACTAAGAGAGTATCATGAAAAATTTCACGATTCCCACTCCCATCGTATTTGGCATCTCATTAGAATAATCATCACATTGGTCTTCACATCAGTTTTTAGCCTAAGTCCTCATATTACAGACCATTGGTTGGGATAAAAGGAAAGTTAGGGGTAACACATAAAGGGAAATCCAAAAAAAGATGACTTATAAATAGCTTTTATTTCATTAACTTATGAGTCTATAGGCTTCAATCTATGTTATCAATGATCTAATTTCTTACATATATTCTTAGAGGATTTTCTTATTCCCTTAATAATGGTTCATACTAAGCATGTGAATTTACCAATGAATATCCCCCAGGAGTTTTGTAACCAAGTGTTTAGAAAGGCTTGTTTTCGTGTACTAGGATACCCCGAGTCAAGCCTGAAACTCCCTGTCGGGTTTTCACCCCTAGGTAGATCTGTACCAGAGCCGCCTCTACCTGCTCGTATCTAGACAGGGATGTATTTTCTTTATGAAACACTTACTTAATACTCACCAAAATGTAGGGATGTTTTTATTATATTTATTCTTATCCCTAAGGCTTTCACTAGGGGTTTCTAATCCTAATCCCAAAAATAACTAAACCTATCCTCTAATACCAACTATAATAACCATGCTCTTTATTTCATACTTAAACATGATTTATGAAATAAAACCTTCAATTGATACAACACTGGAGATCAATAAGTATAGTGTCTTTGGGGATTAGGAACATTACATAACAAATTAAAACATAGAATGCAACATCTTATCGAAGACATCCTTTACATGACCACTGCATTCCCTCATACTTAGCATTGCATGGGATAACCTGGGGACATGCATAAGAAAAGTGTGATCTATAAAGCCCAGTAAGGGAGTAAACAAGGAAAAACATGAAGATTACAATACATGTTATGAAATTGGAATATAAATAGATCACAATAGAAACATGAACATAATGTTCTGATAGAGCATGATAATCATAAGATGGGAATGTGGCAACAACACTTAACATGGAATTAGCATGAGCCAGGTCTCATTGCACATGGAGCATGAGTAAACCCTCATTGAACATGAAGCACAATAAAATACTTGTTTCACTTGAATTATCATGAGCCAACACTCATTGCACATGACGTATCATGATACTATACTTTACCCAATGCATTGGAGCGCTATCAGGGCGCACCCTTCTTAAACATTTCATTTCATGCATCAGTGTGCCACATGGATCATACAACATGGAATCAATCATCATCATTTATTCCATGATAAAGGGATGTGGAATACATACATGAATCTTTATAATCAATAATTAAATGTGCATATAGTTTAATACCCTTGATAGAGAAATGGGCATGGTATTCACTACACAATGACATTGGCTTGGAAAATCGTAGTGCAATTTCAGCAGCGTTACGGTGTGAAATAAGTGCTCATAAAAAATGGTTGATGAGATAGAAAGAGGTGTCTCATCATATTTACATGAAATTTACAGTAAGGGGTCATATAGTTATATGTCTCAACAAACGTAAGGGAATTTAGATGCATAATACAAAATAATTACTTGGATGTAAAAGAGGAGAGAGAAATCCCTCACAGAATTTTGGAATGGTAATGTGTGTACATGGGAGGCATTAATGAGAGTCAAATGGGTCTCCCATCATCCAAACATAAATCAGGAAGTATGTAGGAGGTTCTAAATCATACCCCAAAATTTTTAATTGAAAAAAATGGCATAACAACTTAATGAAAATTGGACAAAATGAGAAAGGAAGAAATCCCTTACATGGAAGTGTGCTTCCAAAGGCTTGGGAGAGGCTTGACAGATGCTTATTGGGAGCTTGGTGTGCCTTGGGATGATTATAGAGAAATTATGGAAGAGTTTTGAAGAACTTCAGAGGCTTTGAGTGAAAAGTAAGTGGGATCTTGGGTGGGTTTATATAGGAAAGGAGAGGGAATTCTTTATTATTAAGGTTTGGGACACCACACATTAAACTAATCAAAACCACAAATCAGCCCATGGTTTTTGCCCATGTATTTTGAATAAGGGGTGTAGAAAACAATATAGTATGAGTCCAATGGCCTAAATTCTTAAAATAATAGGTTTTTTATGTGGAGGTGAGTCACACTCTCAAGGAATACAATTTAAAAAGACAAAATGTTTTATAAGTCTTGGAGGGTCCACTAAAGCTTTATAAAATAAATAAAACAAATCTAAAATCACATTATTTTAATCATAAAACATATATTGGATGAACATAATGTTTTTAGTATTTTATTACATCACTATTAGGTCATTAGGATGTCATAAAACACATTGTATATTTAAACGGTATTAAAGTTTTACAAAAAAAATCGATTGTCTCAGAAAATTATGATAAATTAACCATTGGATAATTTCGACAACCTCATTCCAAAAATAATATTAATTTTTTCTAAATAATTTTCTAAATATTTTAATTTTTACTTTTAAAATAAAAAACGATATTTATAAAAAAATCATGGGTTTTGACAAAAACAGCTTTCAAACCTAAATAAAATTTACAATTGTTTTCATGAAAAATTGTAAGTTCATTTATATTTAATAAAAAATAATTTATTAATAATAATTTATTAAAATATTATTTAATTAAAAAACCCATTAATTCATCAAAATAGATTTCTTGGTTGAATATTAACTAAAAAATACTATTTGTGATTTAAAAACTATTTACAAGGTAACAATAACAAAATGAATGCACATTCTTTATAAAAAATAATGTACATATTCATAGTGATAGGGTATTGTTACATAACCCCTTATAACACCTGCATAAGATCGAAGGGTAGGGTGTGCGATGGTGAGAGACTCTTGGGGTGGCTCGAATAACATCGCTCGGGTAGTAATCAATATTAACTTCCACTTCTCCCGTAGTCGGTTCTGCTCAAACATATTGTGTTCAAGATAGGCTTGGTATTGGTCAAGAGCGAAGCCTAATGACGCCACCTACTTTCTGAGCTCCAAAAAATGGGCTTCGTATGGGGAAATTCTACTCTATAAGTCCATCGCTTCCTTTTTCTTGAGTAAATTGGATTTTTTAAATCCTTATATTTATACTAATAATGTGATCACTGTTCAATGAATATATTATCAATGGTCACAATAATTAACAGTATTTTAAAATCTAGAAACATAAAACCAATGAAGTTCACATTTTATATAACCATATTAATAAATTTAATTAGATCAAGAGGAATTTTAATTAATGAAAGTTTGGGTTGTTACATCCTTGATTACCAATAATATTTGTGGCTCAATCATAGTCTAATGGATTAGTCAATGACACATGAACTTGATTTGGGTTTCTAAAAAATCCTAGGTTACAATGCATTTAATCCATAATTACCCACCCTTTGGGACCCCCTGTGTGGTGACAGGGTTTTTTCATAGTGATAAGTATCGCATTCCATGTAACCCTTTCATGTTGCCTTGGAGTGTACCTAGGTAGGTACATGGACACAACAAGGAGTACATGGTATTGGACATGCCATGCACTCAAGAAAAGACATATCCAGCTCAACCTGAGCCCATTCAAGAGTACATAGTCTCGAACATGATGTATTCTCAGACATAGAAACGGTAATGGGATATGATATAAAAGTAATACCCTATTCTAAAGGGACATGTCATGTACAAAAATTACATGTTGTTTACTCCTTAAAGGATGAATAGGATCCCTTTTACTATTCATCTTGTACAAGTTTTGTTAGGGTATGATCCTTTCCATGAGTATTTAGTATGGAGTCATGTCATATGAATCATATGGAGATCCCCCATGAGTAACTTCAATCTTAGATATAGTTTTAAGAATCACTCCATTATGCCCAAACTAATATTATCAATCATCATTATTTCCCTGTGTGGGTTTCTTGTTATCATTGTGACCAAAACTACATAGACATTGATCCCCTACTTAGTGGGTTAATACAAATTAGTTTGTTGGTATACACCATGGATTTTTTTGATATCACTATTTTTGTATTGATCTATTCAAACCTCTAGAAACTACTTTTTATAGGGAGACACAATGAGAATGACATCTCGGACAGATGCCATCGGTGCTATTTGACTTGTGGAGTTTTTTCTCTCAGAATATTTCTATGTGGAACCTTCAAGCAAGAATCCTAGGATGGAAATACAGTTGTGATATTACTTAATAACATGTGTCTAATATGAGTATATTTGGATGTTATTTTCATATATATTGTTGATATATACCTATTATTAGGTGACTATTATTCTTGATGTTATGTGATTAGTGATTTTTGGTTGTCTTACTGGGTATTTTTATACTCACTCCTACATGGGATTTCCCCACATATGTCATGTCTTATGTAGACGAATGACCTATTGATGTATTACTAAAGGGACCAAGACCATCCGAATATTAGTGATTCAGATAGACCGAGGTGTCTTCCTATGGTTACTTTGATAGGAGTACTCATCCACTTTATAAGATGGACCTGTATTCAGTTTCTTTGTTGTTGGATTCTATTTGGAACTTTTTCCTTCCAGTACTTGTTATGGTACTTTGATGGTGGGATTTTATATTAATTTGTGCAAGGTTATCAATTGTTTTACATTTTAGCATTGTACGGTCATGGATATGTGTTCTTGTGTATAGTTACCTTAGGATAAGGCCTCAAATGTGTGTGATATGAATACTTAGCACTGGTTTCCATCACCTAGACTATTGGAGGAAATCTTGAGGTAGTTGTGACATGGGTCCCATTGGGATTGGTCTTGATACATTATTTATTATATGATATATTACATTGTATGCATTCACCTACTAGGAATCTAATCATACCCTTTTATCTTTATCCATTCCACAGGATTTAAGGAAGTGTACTGTGATAGATATGAATGGATATAATATAGAGAATAATATTGTTCTCTAATAAAATACTATGTTTTATATTATGTTTTCAAATGTAATGTGAGGTTCAATCATTTATCCACATTTCCAAGAATACTAAACTATTAAATACTTTAGGATGTGATCACTTGTATCCAGTGCCAATGTAGTAAAATAAAAACTTACTCTTGAGTAATTGAATCAGGTTGTTATTTTTGGTATCAATGGAAGGATAAGTAGGACCCTTGGAAATTAGATACAAGAAAACATAGGTTCTACAACATATCCTAGTGATAGATTCTATGGATAAGTCAAAGTATAGGGTAATATCATGAAGCTTTGCGAAGGTAGAGACTATATGGCTTTCCTAACAAATATATCCCCATCTGAATATTGGAATGTGGATATAGTTGTGGCATAGATGAACATACGAGTAACAACTCTAAAAGAGGTGGATTTGGTATCAACTCGGTTATCACCGGTTCATGATAAGTGTGCATAGTATTGCACACTAGTCTAGACACACATAGGGGATATGATTGGATCAATTCAAATTTTCTTTTTTATCCATTATGATGAATGAGAGCATAAACCTATGGAAACCTATGATATTCCATAGTGATATGGGATACACCTTGTACTATCCCTAACCATATACCACTAAATTGGTTCTTTGAATTGGTTTCCCACAAGGCCTCAAGAGTGAATCTCTATACGCTAAAGGCTTCTGAATAGTTGAGAGGGCCTAGGGTGTTTTCATGGAGACATAATACCCTTATATCAGAGTAAACATAACAATATATCATATAAAAAATAAATAAACAGAGTGTGTAAGTATTAAATAATTGAAATAGAACATACAGTAATAGTAAATGAAATGATATAAAATAATGAACATCCATGTCATACATACAATAGTGGTCACCCACTAGTACAACCACACATGCAAGAGTACATAAAAGAAACTCATGTAAAATTATAGGTCTCCACTACTAACTCGGAGTAAGAAAACAAACCCAGTATCCAAACACAGTTGAAATGCACTAACCCAATCATAATAATGCGCATTAGTGGCTCAGCTTGATCATGAAATGTTAGTCCTTATACCTATCAATCCTGAAATTTTTTCTCATCCTAAAAAGTAGACATAAGGTCTGCACGCACACTGAGGTGTATGTATAGGGGTGGTAAATAATCTTAGTAGGTCACCCCAAATATGAACCTATAAATATGATTTCATAATTTCATGTTCATGAAATATTCTCAACCTACCTAAGACACAACTATAAAACAAATATACAACAATAACATAAATAATCCATAACCAATCCTTGGGTTCCTGATCCCAATCAAACATACATGTTTCGACCTAAGATGAAAATGTCTTTGAGAAAAGTTCCCTCATGTATATATATATATTTATATGTGTGTGTGTGTGTGTTCTCATAAATATATATATATATATGAGTATGGAAATTGTAACATCTCATCCCGACTCACCTATATGATGGTTTTCAGACCGGCGAGTCATATAACATCAAGTGCATCTCCCCATATACCAGAGTTTTTCGAATAGTAGTGAGGGTCTAGGGAGGTGATATTGGGGATAATATACCCTATTATTAGAGTTTTATAGAGTTAAACAATATATAATAGATAGAGGAAGAAAAACGAGAACAGATAGTAGCAGAAACAGTAATAAATAATTGACAAAGCATCGAAATACTGATTTGTCATATCTGAACAAAAGTGGTCAACGCCAGTTTATAAAATTGTTGAATGCATGAAATGTTAATGATACATGACATAAAAAAGTAACCATAGAGAATTATTTACATTTTAGAATAAATAAAAGACTCAAATAAAGAAACGAATCAATCCCAAAGGTGATATCCATGAGCATCCTGAACTCCAGCTTAGTCATATGCTCCTAACTCCCCAAGTACAAGAAAAAAGTAAGGATTTCAACATATTTCCTAAAATATAAGGTCTACATGAGTAATAAGGGTCCCCAAGTAGGGTTTGAAATATAAAACTCAATAGGCTGGAACCCATGGTGTCTTTCACAATCTAGAAAATGGAATATAAATTAAGAAGTGTTTCCTATAAAATAAATGCAGAGTGAGAGAAATTAATAATATAAACTTGGAACGGGTTCCTAAATGGACATATTTCCAATACCACCTTCTTCATACTAAGATGACTGTCTGAAAAGTATAGTTGGGAAAGGAGGAATATATAAACAAGGGCCAATAGTAACATAGAAAATCAAAGAATATGGAAAACCCTCAAACTTGTTCTTTAGCATGTGTTCTAATACATATATTAAAACCGGGCACACTAAATGCATGAGATAATTATCAAAAATCATAAGGAAACTATACAAATTATCAATAAAACAACTCATGCATTTATATTAAAAACTTCCAATTTTAGAGGTGGAGTCTGAGGTCATCCTGAAGGAATCACTACAGTACATCCATTCAATTATATCCAATTCCATGATCCTGTCAAAGGTAATCCTTTCGAGAGTCCAATTATCACTCATGGATGGTTACCATGAGTCCATCCTAGGTATTTCACATAAGGTACCAAGTATCAACTAAGTCTTAGCCTGTCCATTTTGTAAATGGGTCCATCCTCGGCTTCCCATTAGGGAACCGGTGTCACCCATTAGTATAGTAAAAAACATAGAGAAATCCCATGTTCGGGGAGACTAAAACATCACTTTCTTGGTGCATTGTGTTGAAACCTATCGATCACATAGATTCCAGTTATGGGTTCTTAATGTAGGACCCATGTTCTCTCCCTAGCCCGAGTTTATTTAAAATGTCAAAATAGGCATATATATATATCACCGAGAAAGCAAGGTATGAGGATTAAGCTATAAGGAATAATCATTAAAAAGTTCACGTCAACACATGCAACTCAATTTCACAAGATAGAAAGGTTAACAAGGAATTTAATATGGTTTAATCCACCAATAAGGGCATAAGAAATAATGAAACTTGAAAATCAAGGAATTATAAACAAGTCATGTGTCATCAATGTGCCTCATACTAATATGTCATCAATAAAATTTCATCATCTCAAGAAATCAAGCTTGACCAAGTGTCACAATCCATCTGAACCATTTAAATGGATCATGTAAGGAGAACTAAAAAATCCATAAGGAGTTCATTGATAGGCAAGGTACTAATGTAACTTGAAAAGAGTAATTTTCTATGTAAGGCATACTGTATTAAAATAAACCTCAAGTATGCCCTAGGTGGGAGGCACCACACATGGGATAAAATATTATGTTCAAGATTAGGCATTATTAAGAGGGACCCATTTAATAATTAATTTCTAATTAATAAATTTAAGGCATTACTACGGTGTCACACACAACCCATGGAAATTTTCCACATTTTATGTAAAGGCAACTTAGGTCATTTAGGATAGCTCACCCAAAGGGGTGGATGAGAGGCAATCCAAACACCACAAATAGGATTCTCTTTAAGATAATGTTACAATAGACATGATAGAACAAAGTAATCAATTTAATAAATGAAAACAATAAAACAATTCATCATGAATAAGAAATTATTTAAAGACATAACATTTTGTATGAGTCATCCTACTCAAGGTTATCTCACCCAATTCGCCTAAACATGGAAAATGGGTTTAAGTGTTCAACTATTAAGGTCACTCCATATAATGGATGGAACTATCTCATTTAAGTCATACCATAAAACCCCCTTTATCTTAACCAAAACCTATTATTCATTAAGTCATGGTATCTTCTCAAATTCATGTGTATGAAACTCCAATCCTAATAAGTCCAAACACCCATGGGTTGTCATGGTCAAATAAAATACACAAGGGACAATATCCACTTTATCTAAAAAGGAAAGTAATTCAGTTATTAAAATAGGATGAGGTCATAAACCTGTCTTTTATCATCCATAGATTTAAAGAATAAGCAACAAAAAAGTAGAAAACCAAGAAAATACCAAAATTATGATTTATACATTTATAGTTTGGAGGGATCGAACCACCATTCGAGTGGTTTTATTATAAAATCAAGACATTTCATATCAAGAAATCATTTATCGCATTTAACACTTCTATTGGTAATTAAACTCAATTAAAAATTAATAGGAATTTAATCTAAATACTTTAATGCATTAAATTAAATATAATAAAAGTGCATTAAAAATTTAATAATGCATTCATTAAATTAAAGGGGAAAAGGGATGTGATCCTACCTCAAAGGAACCGAGCCAACGCTGTCTAACTCAAGTTGTCATCCACTCGCATGCACATACCTCTATATATATATATATATATATATATAAGTGTGTGTGTTTGTACCCTTAACCCATTTCATGTATCCCCTGTTCCGTGAGGGAATAAAAAAATTGAGGATATACATATTTATAAACATACATACCATCATATATTCCCACGAGTCTTCCAAAATTGACCACAATTTACAACAATAAAACCTAGTACCCATAAACATCATAAGATTCTCAAATTAAGGGTGTGAAAAAAAATAGAGTGTTAAAATTGTTTCCTCAGATGGAGGCGGTGGACCGAAACAACCCAAACCACCCCGTCTTTGTTGGAGGTTGTCAGAACACACATCAAAATAACCCAAGAGGCCATTTCCACAACCCTAAAACAAAAGACAACCAAAAATTGAAACAACCCCTAAGTTAGGGTTTCGTCCGTGTGCAAATCCAGTTGATGGGAGACCCCAAAATCATCGAAAAATGAGATAAGATAGAGTTGAAACCCTTACCAAGTCATTTCGGACCATGATTTGGTAAAATTTTGGTTGAAATCAAAGTTCTAGGGGGGTCTCGGGAGGTGGTGTCATGCGTTGAAGGGGCTCAGCATGGGTGTCGCATGAGGGTGAGGTTGCGAGGAGGAATTTCACACCGAAGGGAGGTCGCATTAGAGGGAGTTCGCACAGAGGGAGGTTTCACAAAAGGGAGGTCCATCCAGAGGGGTGTTGCAGGAGGAAGGGGAGACCAGGGGGGTCCCATGACATTCACATAAGGGGGAGGATGCCCCTTAGGTTTTCTAAAAAACACCTAAACTAAAATAAAAATAAAAAGATAAAAATAATAATAAAATCATAATAATAATCATCATCATCATGATAATAATTAAATTATTATTATTAGTAAAACCTTTTTTATTATTTTCCCATTAAATTCAAACTTATTTTATTTTCCATTTTAACTTTAATTTAATTAATTTAATCTCCTAAAATATACAAATCGTAATGTTTCATATCTTGAAAAAAATATATTATGAATCCTTGTTTTAAACATTACCCATCTAGTAAATGAAAATTTTAAATTTTTTTGCTTTTTCTTTTTTTCAAAACACGATATGTTACAACCTTTAAACCTTAGAACTTATCATCCTCGAGAAGACTTCAGGAACAACGTAACCACACCTGATCTACAAGGGTTGTGAAGTCTCATTCCAATGGTCACGTTTCATTTCCCATAACCAAAATCACCTCTAAAAACATCTTAAACACATGAATCTTATGTTTTCAAATCTCGAGGCAACTCTCATTTTCCAACCGAAACACTGAGATGGTACTTATCCAAGATTGTTTAGCTAGATACATGACAATTTCTTTATCTCATTAAACATCTTGCCAAAGGCACTTCCCACCTTGGGATTTAACATTAGAAATGGAAAACATCCAAGACACAACACCTTTTACCATTGGAATTTCCTACCAAATATTCCCTTAAGCATTTTGGGGATGCTTCTTACATGGTTTCTGAAATGTATAAAATGGTCAATTCTGCATCAACCTCAAAGACCAAGTTGAGCCACCTTTTCATGAAAAGGCATGGCCGACACAAACCACATTCATCTCACCTAATGATGTTCTAGAAATGTTCCTTCACTTATTTCTCCCTTGGACATGAGAGATAACTAGTCGAGCTACTCTAGTCGACAATTCAAGAAGGTGATCCTATTAAATGTCTATCATTTTACGATCTAAACTGTGATGTCTTCTTCCAAGGAATATCTTGTATTCAACCAAAAAACGTCCACCAAAGTACATTCTCAGCCTTTGATGAAGTTCCTGACTAAACCATGAAGGAAATTATGAATCCAGCCTAAAACGCCAAAAGAACCAATTGAACAATACCAATGGATTTAAAACATTTTTGCGGTGTAAAACCGAAGTTGTATTAGTAAATCTGGATGATATCAAGATAGGGGACATGATCATCTCTAATAGGGATACACTAACATGATTTAAATGGATTCAAGTCGAACATACCCAAGTGTTGGAAAGAATAATAGTCGAACCACAACTGGTCAAATTCAAAGAATAAACTCGACTTCACCTACCGACGCACTTTCATTTACCAATTGAAATGCCTTTACCACCTGAGATATTATGTGATAATTCAAGATTAACAAAAAAAGTCATCCCTAACCAATGGAATTTCTCGAGTGTCATATACAAAGTCAAACTCATATACATAGTGCTACTGAGAAAGCACTAACATGATTTGATGTTCACAAGCCTCGCGGCATTTAAGTCTACCTGACCTTTCTCTAATGGTCTTATTTTCTTGTGTTCCTTATACTCAAAAGGACATGTATTTAACAAAAATAACGTGACACTCCCCACCTTAGGAGTTTCCTAATCATAAAAAATAAGATATAGACTATCCACTCAAAAGAATTCTAGGTTAGAACCTCCATAAATGAAAACATTTAAACAACTGGCATGAATACCAAAACCAAATCGACTGGTGTGTCAAAACACTAGAGTCTCAGTAAGTCATCCCGAGAATTTTTATGAAGTTGATTCCTTTAACACACAGCTCACTATACTATAAGGATGACCCAAAATGTATTTAATAGAACAACTCTTAACGATTACACTGAACTCATCCAGTTTATAACAATATTAAGCACTCAACAGCCACCGTGTACGTGACACCCTACTACCCCAAGGTGATACAGATGAAATATGACTTTTAACTTGGATGATAATGTAACAAGTCATCCATCACTATGGAGAAGATATGATAGAACGAACTAAGAAGTAGTTGACCATGCCTGAGGAATGTCTAACCTGATGGAAATTAACATTACCCGATGCTTAGGAATGAAACAAAAGTCTATGATACCATGACCACCCATCCGAAAAAGGGTGTCATTTAGAAAGTAAAAGTCCTACTAGGTAAAAAGACATGTGAAGGGAACCAAAAAGGTATAAAACACATGTAATTAGTAAGTATTTAAAGTTATAATGGTCCAACCTACCACAGGTTACCCATTTATGAGGAACAAGCATCGACCCTAACACCGAGTCACACTAAAATAAGTCACTAGGCTCAAAACCCAACCATATAATTCATTGCTAAAAGAATAGCCTACTGAAAATGCTTATGCTTCTATTCCAATTAAAATCAAAGAATATTTATCTACCCTTACACGATGTTTTTAAATAGAGGACACCACTATAGGTTCCATTTACAAGCACTTTACATTTAAAACAATTTCATAATACAACAAGAACATGTTCAATAGTCCAGTCATATGGGCGGTCATCTACCAATTCATAAAGATCCCATACACTTTACAGTTTGTCATGTGGCTCCGAATTTAATAATAATAAATTACATTTATCTCATGCCCTCAATTTCATATTTAAAATAAAGCAAAGCACATCACTACAAGAAACTAAAAAATAGAAACATGAAAAAATCATAGAAGTGTGACATACTATACAAGGAAGGAATTAAAATCATTCGTGAAACATGGAATATAAACAGTTAATCATGTCATATAATCATGTATGGCATAGCACTCAAAGAATATAGTCAAAATAAAAAAGAAAACCACATTTGAAACTATATGGTATGGAATATGTATGGAATGTGAATTCTCTATATGCCTAACATGATGCATGTAATGTTGCATCTCTTCCATACTAGGCCAAGGGTAAAATAGCATAAATATCATAAATTAGTAAGTAGTGTAAAAGTACACTAATCACTTTAGGTGAAACCGAATTCACCTGTAATATAGAACATCATAACAGTAATCCCAGCCCAGGCCACTTGGTCATTTCCCTATACATGGTATGATCAGTCCCAAACATGATTATTTTCCAAGCTCTGACACATTCCTATTCCTAGTGGGTTACGTAACCTCAGGCATGTCTCCTCATATGCCAATGACTGCTAACTAGTAGTAAGGGTATCGGGAGGTGATAGTGGGGAGACTCTTCCCTCTTATCAAAGATCACTACCACAAAAACAGTTTTTCGCAGCGCCCCCCTTTATCAGCTCTTTGGTTAGCGCTGATAAAGGGCCCCCCTTTACCAGCACTTGTTTAGTAGCGCTGATAAAGGGGGGCCTTTATCAGCGCTTTTTTTAGCGCTGGTAAAGGGTCGGCTTCAAAAAAAATTAAAAATATATTAATATATTAATATATTAATATAGTAATATTGTTATATAAATATAATATATAATTTTTAAATATATTTTAGATAAGTATAAATGTACATTTACACTTATTATACCTAATATATAAGATATTTAGTGAAAATGACTTCTTAAAAAATTAAAAAAAAATATTTTTAATTAATATTTTGATAATCATTATGGAGTAATAGTCATTAAATAACAATTTGAGGACTAAAAAAATTAAAAAAATTAAAAAAAGATCCAAAATATGTTGAAAACGCAACTCAAACTTCAAACAGCTATAACTTTTGACCCCGGTGTCCGTTTGAGCTCTACCACATATCAAATCGAAGCCTGCGATGAGCTCTACATCGTTGTGACTTGGGGGGACCCCCGTCAAGCGTTTTTCGATGCCAAAAGAGACCCAAAAGGCCTCCAAAACTGAGTTTTTTGTCGGGGTACCCAGATTTTTTAACATTTTGTGGGTTTTCAAACTCGTTTAAGGGGGTATTATTGGTTTTTTTTGGCGGGGACTGAATTTATTCCAAGGTATTACATTCATATTGATATTATTTCTTTGAAATTTCATCCTTTTTTATAATGAAATGCTATTTATAATCAAATATATAACTATATGTACATATTGTTTATATATTCGCACCTAAAAATTAAATTTTTTAAATAAATAATTAAATATATTTACATATAAAATATATTAGATTTATCTAAATAATAACTAATATACATTTTATTTAAAATACCAATATATGAATATTTATATACCTATATATTAATCTAACTATATATATATATTAATCTAACTATATATATATATTAATCTAACTATATATATATATTAATCTAACTATATATATATATTAATCTAATAACTATATATATATTAATATAACTACATATATATATATTAGTATTACTATAAATATATATATTAATATAACCATAAATATATATATTAATATCACTATATATATATTAATATAAATATATAAATATATATTCATATAACTATATATATGTTAATATAACTATATATATGTTAATATAACTATATATATGTTAATATAACTATATATATATATATTAATATAAATATATATTACTATACGAATAAATATAACTAAATATATATATATAGATATAGATATATATTAATACCACTATATATATATATATATTAATATTACTATATATATTATAATATAACTATATATATATATATATTATAATATAACTATATATATTAATATAAATATATATTACTATACGAATAAATATAACTAAATATATAAATATATATATATATATATATCATGAATTGGAAAGCAAATCAAAATAGAGTAGTGGTAAGGGCTTAGGCGCGCAGGGGGGAGGTCTCGAGTTCAAATCCTGGTAGAGGTAGGGGTGCGCGCGCATGGGGAATATGAGAGCAAGTGCTGTTAAAGGGTGGATGGGGGTGCGTGGGGTGCGTGGGGTGTTGTATAGGGGCCGAAAAGCGTTGTAAAAGGGGGGGTTCAAGCGCTATAACCCCCCCCCCCCGATTGGCAGTATTTTTTAATTTTTTTTAATTTTTTTTTAATTTTTTTAATTTTTTTTAGTTTTTTTAAATTTTATCAGCGCTTTTTTAAAAGCGCTGATAAAAGGGTCCTTTATCAGTGCTAAAACGAAAGCGCTGATAATGGAAGCGTTGATATAGGACCCCTTTATCAGCGCTAAAAAAAGTGCTGATAAAGGGGTACTTTTATCAGCGTTTTTTTTAGCGCTGATAAAAGACCCCTTTTATCAGTGCTTTTTTTTTAGCGCTGGTAAAGGGGTCCTATATCAGCGCTTTTCGGAGCGCTGATAAAGGGGACCCCCCCTTTATCTACGCTGGCTTTATCAGCGCTTTTCTAGCGCTGATAAAGGCCATGTTTGTAGTAGTGGATTCACATTAGTAAACAATATATAATAGTTAGTGTAAGGATAAGAAGAATATACAGTAATATATATAGTAATAAATAACTAACAAAGCAATAGAATATAGATTTGACATATCTGAACAAAAGTGGTCAGAATTTATTTATGCAAAAGATAAATGCATGGCATGATAATGATACATGATGGATAATAGTAACCATAGAGAATTCTATACATTTTTGAATCAATACAAGACTCAAATAAAGAAAAGACTCAAGGATGAAGGCAATCTCCACGAGAATCCTGAGCTCTAGCTCAGTCTTATTCTCCTAACTCCTTAGGTACAAGAAAACGGAAAAGCATTCAACCTAGGTCCTGTAAATATATGGTCTACTTGGGTAAAAAGGTTACCTGAGCAGGGTTTGCGATATAAATCTCAGTAGGATGGCACCCACAGTGTTTAGCCTAATCCAAACAATGAAATATAAATTAAGATGATTGTCATATAAAATATATGCGGAGTGATAACAATTAATAAGAAAAACTTGGTTCTAGTTTCTAAATGGACACTCGTACCATACAACATGCTTCGGCCTAAGCCGAAAGTATGAAAAGTATAGTTGTGTAAGGAATAATATGTATACAAGGTCCAATAATGATATAGGAAATGAAGGAAGAGGTCAGACCCCCAAGCTTGTGCTTTGGCTTGGGGTCTAATCTATATATTAAAACCAGACACACTAAAGGCACAATACAACTATCCCAAAAAAATATGGAAACTCTATGTACTATCAATAAAACCTATCACACATTTATATTAAAAGCTAATAATTTTAAAGGTGGAGTCTGAGCCCACCCCAAAGGTTTCTCTATGTCATATCCATTCAATTATATCCAATGCCACGAGCACATACCAAGAGATCCTTTCGAAATTCCAAGTATCACTTGTGGATGGTAACTATAAGTTCATCCTGGGTATATCATATAAGGGACCGAGTATCAACTAAGGATTTGTGTATCCATTTTTCAAATGGTTCTGTCCTTGGATTACCCTTAGGGAACTGGTTTCACCCATTAGTAAAGTAAAAATCCAGAGGAAAACTATTTCCTAGCAATCCTAAAACATCACTTTCATGGCGTGTTGTGTTGTAACCTACCGAGCAAGGAGAGTCCTATTTTGGGTTCTTAATATGGGACCCACATTCTCTCCCCATCGCGAGTTTATTTAAAACAACAAGAGAGGCATATATATGTATGTATGTATGTATGTATGTATATATATCACAGAGAAAGCAAAGTATGAGGCATAAGTTACATGGCATAAGCCTTAAACAATTTCATGTCAACACATGCAACTCAATTTCATAAACTAGAAAGGTTAACAGGGCATTTTATATGGTTCAAGACACTAACAAGGGCATAAGAAATAAAAAATAATAAATGAATTATAAACAAGTAATGTGGAATCAACATTCCACTTACCAATATTACATCAATAAAATTTCATCATCTCAAGCTATCAAGCTTGACCAAGTGTCACAATCTATCGAAACCATTTAACTGGCCCAAGAAAGGATCACCAAATAAGTCCTAAGGAGTTCATTAATAAGAAAGGTGTAACAACACAAATTTTTATCAATGGAATTCCCTTCTTATAATTTTTTCATATAGTATAATCACCAAAATTCACATTAAGAAACATAATTCCACATCATTATTAAATCAACTTCTAAATATTATGTGACATGTAAACATAATTTTTACAATTATACGATTTGAATTACCAAAATCTGACATACACGGTTGCGATCAGTAAGATGTTTGTAATCTGATAGGACAAACTTAATTTTGGGTAAATAGTAGTTGACCCTTATGAATAGTAATGTTACCCTTATGAATAGTAATACGGCCCTTATGAATAGTAAATAATCCATGTTGACAAGTAACCTTACCAGTGAAAGTATAAATAAAATTTATCAATCTTAAAAGTGGGAATATGATATAATTATATCATATTGTGGGTATTTTTATAAGTAAAAATATATTTAATTAAAATTTTATGAATAATTTAATAATTTAAAATAAAATTTATATTCATAAAATATATTCATAAATTATTATTTTGATGTCTTATGATGATAGGATACTTTTATGTGACCTTAGTTAATTTTTCAAAGTGTAATAAAATCAGTTATAATGTAAAAATATGTATTTTTCAAGTAAATGATGATTTTATTTAAAAAATAAATATCTCATATTTAGAAAATTAATTTCATAAAATGGAGTTCATTTTTGGATTCTACATGTTGAAAAATTGGTATGGTGATTTTTAGGCATTTTTCTGAAATACTTGAATTTTTTTTAATAGTAAAATATGATAATTTACCAAATAATCTAAATACATGATTTATTGAGTCATGGATGATGTTATGCTAAAGTAAGAACATTGGGTTATAAATATAATGCACATATTATTGTTTTTTGTCACCAAAATAAATACTATTTCTTGTCTTGAGAAAAATAATAAAATTATGAATAAAATATTGAGAAAACTCTCCTCACCTTCACTGTAGAAATCACCCCCCACCCCCTCTCTCCTCACAGAACTAAAGGCTTGTGCCTTTTCTAAATTCTGGTAAAATATCCTCCCAATCCCCTCCACCATTTCTAGAAACCCTTGGTCTCATTAAAATACCATAACCATATCCCTAAATAATTTTTCAATGAGGAAAAAATTAAAGAGGTGAAAAAGCTCCTCCCCTTTTTTAACTTCTTTCTGTTTTCTTTTATTTTATTATTATCTCCTCAACCCCCCCCCCCCCCACCTTATCTAATTGGAATGTTAACTCCAATATCTTGAATATACTGCAATGTTAATTTTTTATGGAATAATCTAACCTCAATTATTTTCCTCTCCTTTTGTTCTATAAATGATAACATCGTCCGAGATGTGTTAATTTATAACATTCAAGGATGATGGGTTTTCAATTTATATTAACATATCTAATTATGGTCATTAAACCATTTTTATGGTTGAACTAGATTATTATCCATTTAATATATCCTATTTAATGTTCTAGAATCATTTTGTACAAATGGTATTAATTTTCAAAACAAAATGAGTTCATTGTGATAAAAACCTGCCAATTAACTCAAATAGTTATCATTAATGTTTTATATAAGGATTCATCCTCACTTAAAAAACCAAATGAATATAATTAAAATTTAATCTTCTGTATGTTCTCTAATAACATATAACTTCAATTCTGGAAAACCATCCTCATCTTACATGATTATTTGTACATGTATATAAGTAAACTTATCATGAAAACCAAGGAAACAAACACTCCCAAACAATTAAATTGAACCTATCAGACCATCAATAAGGCCATGAATGAACATAGTAATGATGTAATAAATCAATTAAATGTAGAATAGTCTCTATAATTATTAATTAATGAATCTAATTTGATTTTCTAAGACATTAAGATCATAGTAAGAACACCTTCGCACTTAAGGTGAGGGATTTTACACGAACCTCCATTATTCCTTCGAGTTTCTCTATCTTTCTTTTTACCCAAATTAAGTTATTTTTTATTTTTATTTAAATATTTTTAATTATGTTTAAGTTTTCCAAACTCATATATAAATATCCATTCATCTTTATCTTTCAGGGATATACATTTTTTTTAAGTGGTTCCCTTCTCAATTCTTCCTGATAAGCAAGCCCATTTCAAGGGAACTTCACGGATTCATACCCAATTTCAAGTGCAGTATATAATATTTTTTAATCCACATTTATATTTATAAAATAACTCATTTGATTTTGAAAATATTATTTTTTAACTTCTGGTTTTATATAAAATATTATTCCCTTTTCAAAGTTAAATGATCGTTGATATTTTCCTTAAACCACACTAAAATGTTTTAATTATAAAGTTCCTTAAATATTCTTTTTTACATGATATCACTTAACTTTTACATCACATATCATGACATATGCCTATTATACCTTATTATTATCCATTCATGATCTAATTACTTTCCTTGATATACACTTCTATCATACGCCCATTGGTTATGTTTTACAACATTATTATGATACCCATTTCTTTCCATGGGTACACTAATGTTTATGTATGATTGATTATGTATGATTATTTAAGTGGAAAACATATTCATGAACACGTTATGATAGTTCTCCTAGATAGAGATCTAATTCATTGGTTAATGTTTAGTCTCATGAGACCTTATGTGCAACGGTCTTGGTGGTTAGCCTTAACTTGTGCTCCATGTGCAGTGGTCTTGGTGGTCAACCTTGACTTATGCTCCTCTATTTGAAATGAGATTGGATTGTGATAAAGTCATGTTTTATGTTGTCCCAACATTAATATGATTCCATGATTATGTGATCCCATGTTCTAAATGTTATGATTCATTATGTTTAATCATGTATCATTCCTCTTTATATCATTATGTTATACCTTCTAACCCATGTGCTAAGTTTTTTTCTTATGTTTTTTCCATTACTAGGCTTTTAGCTCATCCCTTTTTTCATGTTATCCACAGGTTATCCTATGAAAATTTAAATGATAAAATGAATTTATGATCTCTTTTTGAATATTAAATAAAGAAATGTTTTATTTAGTCCTATGTTTTCAATTTTATGTACCTAGTCTTCCAAGAAACTAGAATCTATGATCCTTATCATGTAATTTGATGTTTAAATATGTTTAAAATCATGTAATGATATGTGTAAAAGGTTAGTGTCTATAAAAGTTACTCATGTAACATGGAATGAGTAATTTTTTATTTAAAGAAAATTGCATTCAAATAAACCATGTGTATTCCATATGTGGGAATCACCACACTTGGGATAAAAGATTATGTTAAATATTAGGCATTATCAAGGGGGAACAATTCATAAATCTTTTATCATTAATAAATTAAAGGCATTACTAAGGTGTCACACACAACCCATGGTAATTTTCCACAATTTATATAAAGGAATCATAGGCCATTTAGGATGTCCCACCCAAAGGGGTATCTTAGAGGCAAGGTGAACACCCCAAATGGGTTTCTCTATAAGATATGGTTAGAATAGACACGATAGACTAAACCAAAAAATTTAATAAATGATAAAATGGTAACACTTCATCATGATTAAGAAATTTATTCAAGACAAGTCATTTTTTATGAGTCATCCTACTCAAGGTCGTCTCACCCAAATTTCCAAAACATAGAAAATGGGTTTTAGGGTTCAAGTGTCAAGGTAACTCCATCCAATGGTTGGAACTATATCATTTAAGTCATCTCATACAAACCCCTTTTATCTTAACCAAAACCTTTTATTTTTTAATTCATGGTATCTTCTCAAATACCTGCATGGGAAACTTCAAGACTAATAATTCCAAACACCCTTGGGAGTCTTGTTCAAATAAATTACATAAGGGACAAGGGCCACTTCATCTAAAAATGAAAGTCATTCAGTTATTAAAATCAGACGAGGGCCTAAACATGTCTTTTATCATCCACAAATTCAAAGTATAAGAAACACAAAATCAAGAAACCAATAAAACACCAAAATTATACTTTTTATGTTTTTAGTTTGAAGGCAGCACACCTCTGTTGGTGGGGTTTTATTATAAAATCATGATATTTCTCTTCAAGAAATCATTTATCAAATTTAAGACTTCTATTTTGAAATATAATCAATTCACAATTAATAATCATTTAATCTAAAGACTTTACTACATTAATTAAAATATAATAAAAGTAAAGTAAGAAATTAATTAATGCTTTTTTTAAATTAAAGGGGCAAAGGAATGAGATCCTACCTGAAAATAACCAAGACAACTCTTTCTAACTCAAGATGTCAGCCACTCGCACAAACATACCTTAATATATATATATATATATATATGTATACCCTTAACCAATTGTCTGTGTTCCCCGAACCATGAGGGAATAAACACATGGAGTATCTACATATTTATATACATGTATACATTCGTATATGCCCATGAGTCTTCCAAAATTGAACTCAACCCACTATAAAAAACCAGTACCCATAAACATCATAAGATTCTCAAATTAAGGGGACAGAATCCAACAACGGATTTAAACACTTACCTCAAATGACAATGGAAAACCGAAACAACCCGATCTGCCTTGAATTTGGTTGTGGTTGTAAGAAAAATCTTCAAAATAACCAAGGAGGATATTTGCACAACCCTAAAACAAGAATAGTAATGAAAATTGGATCAAACCCTAAATTAAAGTTTTGTACTAGTGGAAATATGGGTGAAGAGAGACCTCAAAATCACTGTAAAAGGAAAGGAGATGGAGGAGAAACCCTTTCCATGGAGATTCAAACCAAGAACCTATGAAAATCTAGTTGAAATTGAAGTTTTAGAGGGATCCCTGGAGATGGTTTCATGTATGGAAGGGGATCGGCCAGGGGGTCTGGCAAGGGTGAGGTCACGAGGAGGGAGTTCATGCCAAAGGGAGGTCTCATGGATGGAGGTCGCATAGAGGGAGGTTTCCTCGAAGGAAGGTCTAGTCGAAGGGGTGTCACACAAGGAAGGGGAGACCAAGGGGGTCATGTGATGTGCACAGGAGGGGGAGGATACCCCTTAGGTTTTCTAAAAAAGCTAAACTAAAAGAAAAAGAAAATGATAAAAATAACTATAAAAAATTAATCATAATAATATTAATATTAATAAGAATAATAATTAAATTATTATTATTAGAAACTTTTATTTTTATTTTCCCATTAAATTGAAATTTAATATATTTTCTATTTTAACTTTAATTAAATTAATTTAATCACTTAAAAGATACACATCACAGTGTTTTGATTCTCAAAAAAGATACGTTCTGAATCCTAGTTTTAAAGACGACCAACCCAATAAATGAAAATTTTAAATTTCTTTGGTTTTTTGTTTGGTTCAAAACACAAGAAGATGCAGTAATAATTAACATGAGTCAAAAATAGTTACTCCTTGGGTTCATAACCTTGATAATCAGGTTATCCTATGAAAAATGAATTGAGCTGGATGCCGTACCATTGAAGACATGTATAATTAAGTTGATCTATGGATATGTAAACCCAATTGATGGTACATGATTTATATAAAAACCAATTTTTCCCCCATGTACAGATCCTTTTAAATTTTATATAATTCATTATTTTGAACCTAATATGGATTTCTAATGAATTTCTAAAGGTTTTAGAGTGTATGTGGATTATTCAAAACACAAAACCATGTCCGGTGGATAAAATCACTAGGTTGCATTTTAGTCGATACCATGAAACCAAGCCTGTATGGTCTCTCCTAACTATTTAGGGCTGGATGGTGGGGTGAACCAAGGTTCATGGTTTTACATAACCATGTTCTAGAGTCCACAAACCCATGTGAAATGTCTAATGTTTTTAGCATAAGTGTTTTTCACAGTTGGCCCATGGTTTCTCTAACCAGGTAGCCTAACCATACTGGTGACCTCCTTGAGTAGTGGGACATGCATGGTTAGTGCACGATTTAGCCAACCATGTGACCAAATAGTGAGAATAATGTTTTTATGTGAAATTAACATTTTTAACTTAATGAAATGTTTAAACTCCTACCTTATTCTTGTTTTTATCTCCAACAGACAGCCCCCTCCCTTTTTCTCCCCTTTGATCTCTTTGATAGATTTTTTATTTTGTCTCACATTCTGAACTCTGATTTGATCCACATTCATCACATTAGATATGAATTGGTAAAATCGTGATTTATTTTTAGAGTTTCATCATTCTTCTTTCTATCAATGACATTATTTATATATAGGCCCATATGATCTATTTAAAAAAGAATTATTTGATTCTTCATATCTCTTCCAATCTAGACCAATCTAGAAGTTTATAACAGATGAGGATATTCATATGTGTATGAGATAGGTGGACTATAAGTCATCCCTCGAGATTCTCCATTTTATAAATTTTCGTAATGAAGCGTATTTTAATTTCATTAGGAATGGCCTATTAAATTCACATGAATTGGTTATAGTTGTTTTGATCATGTTCTAGATATTGTTTAATAAATTTTATTCATTCCATTTAAAGTTCCAACCTCAATGTTATCCAAGCCATGTAGGGTGTTGAAAGAGCGCTGTCGTGGGCACCCTCAAATGATTAGTTTAATTTGGGGTACTTAGGTGCAGCAGAGTGGCTGACCAAGGTCGTCTCTCAAAGGAGGAAGTGAATTTAACAACTTATTAGAGGTATTCTAAAAAATAAAATAAAATAGAATAGAATAAAAACACTACTTCAAAGGATTGGGGTTTGTTGTAGTTTATTAATCTAGAATAATTTTGCTGGAAGAAGATTGTATACTTTTTTTTTGTTTTTAGTTTTGAAATGAATTTCGATTAAAATGACACAACAAGAAGATGTTTTTTTTAGAAATCTATTTAAAAGGATTAATCGATCTAACACTACATATTCACTTTATTATTAATCATTATAATTTAAATTAACATTCACTTAATTATGATCCCTTAATTTGTTAAATCTCGAACCCTACGAGAATTAACTTTACCACGAAGATGATGTGAATTTAACCCTATGCTAACTTCGGAACATGCAATCACAGCACCCTGCTTTGATTGATGTTCTAAGATTAGATTATGGTCAGTTGTAAATTAAGGCACATATCCATTCTGGAAATGAGGATGAATTTTGTTTAGAGATTATATTTGAACTCTACAAATTTATCCTGTGTGGTCTTGTATTACCGATTAAGATCGCGCTCTCACAATTTACACAAAATCCCGACCTCGCGTGTTTTTGTGTTAATTGTTCAATTTCTTTCTTTGTTTCTTAAAATTTAAAAACACAATTCATGGATCATATTAAGTGAATTACAGTAGCTCAATGATTAAAAATAATTAAATGAAGAGGGTAGAAGATAGATCGATTACTTAAAGACTACTCTTCCATGGGTGGCGTAATCATCGTAGAAGCGTTTTGCATGTGTAAAGGTTTATAATGGGTATAAACCAATAACGCTTCTACTCAAGAATTCCATCCCAAAGAGGAAGATTTAGAGAAGAATAAATTTAAACAAAACATAATAAAAGAGAATAAATAAAAGAAGAACAAATAAGTTTATTACACAAATGAAAACATTACAAAATGAAGAAGAGAAGGAGGTTTCGATGAGGGGATCCTTGCTTCAAGAGCTACCCCTCTTACAATGGTTGGAGAATTTGGGTGAAACAAATTCTCCTCTGCCTCCAATCTCCCAATGCATGTCCCAACCCCTCCAAATGAGAAAAACTCCAATTTATAGAGGGGAGGAGAGGAGAGGTTACAAGTGGTTTCAAGTGTGAATGTGGAAATTCGTCCAAATATTTTAATGCATATTTCACCACCCATTTGACCACTAAAACGCGTGAATTGGTCTGCCTTCCAGAAGGATCGAATGTGAGGATATGGGTCCTCTATCTCCTATCCCAATTTGGGCTCAATAAAAGCCAATATGTATGAGTTATGGCCGAAATACATAATCTTATCCATTCTGGTGAGTCCAGCCCAGCTTTTACTTTATGACCCAATTACTCTATTAAAATGCATTCTTTTGATCTAGTGTCCTGAATAAAAGTTGTAGATACTTAAGTTAGGAACCCTGTTACAAAATTTCAAATTCAAATAATAAATATAAAAATATTTATCTTTGAAATACTACAGTTCACTATTAAGGGTAAACCTGGAATTTTCATCAAATATTCAAATGAATGATCTAATCCCAAATATTTTATAAATAAAAATATTTAACACAATGTGAGTAAATTATATCATTTATTATCAATAAAATATTCAATAAAATAGTGTTTTATCAACTCCCCCACACTTACCCTTTTGCACACCTGGGCAAAACCTCATATCAAGTAAACATCAATATCAAATCAAAACCAATTTTAAAACACATATCCTTAAGATCAATCAATTTCACACCAAGAATAAAAAGATATCATGCCTCCTAAAAAACCTTATTTCAAGTTATCCATTTATATCATTCAATATATTTCCACTTCATTTATCCTCCCATGCACAAAACACTTACCTCGCTTGAATTTTCTCTCATCACTCAAATATCAATTTTTTTGCAATGTCTTTCTCATCCAAACTCATACAAGGGTCACCATAGGCTTGATAGATTCCTACATCGCTACCCGATGTGAGTCAAGGACATATGTTTATCATGAGGACTTTTCAGGGTTGTTCTGTGGCTTTCGGTTGGTAGGATTAAGATGTCAAAAACTCTGAGGCTGAATGAGGAGGGCTTGACTCTTTTGAAGAAAAATTTCATTAATCTAATTTTCACTTAAATATGGTCTTCTCCTCAATCCCCATAGTATCAATTCAGATCCATAATCATGAAAATTCATGAAAGGTTTACACCATTAATCATTTCAGCATAAAAAATTTCAATCTTCTCAAACATGATTTTCTTGAAAGCTCCAGATGGGCACAGCTTTCCACCTCAATTAGACGGTCTAGAAAAGGCACAGCTTCACTTGTCATGAAAGCTCCAGAAAAGGCACAGATTTCAATATAATGAATTTCTTCAGCAGCAAACACATCTCTTCAGAATTTAATTTTCCACCCAAAGTATCACATAATGTGGTGTAACAACACAAGACATCTTCCCCCACACTTAAGCTCAACTAGATTATGCAATTTCACTTCAAGAGTTGGTTGGATAGGGAAAATTGGCTTGTAATGTGGATTAACCTAACAGGTTGTGCATGGCTTCTAAGGGATGCAGGGATTAAATATTCAAGGTAGGCCATTATAAAAAAGGATTCTTTGAAATAGGGGCTTTAATACCAAACAAATGCCTCAATCATTTAAACATATGTACCTCAAACCCTCAAGTTTTGACAGGAATAGATCAAATTCTGGTTAAATCAAGCATGGTTTTGTTCTCTCAAGAAGTGAGGTGAATGTAAAGAATATGAAAATAATGGTTCAGAAGCCTCACAGGAAAGTGATTTCAAATATAAAGATAGTGAGATTGGCATGGGATTCAAAATTCAGCGTACTTTTCATGAAATTACTAAATATTTGAACTTGAAACAAAGTCATTTCAGCATTCATTTAAGCTTAGTTTCAAGGGGTAAATTGTTTCACTTATTGATATGGATTTAAAAATGGTCATGATAATCATTTCAGCCCAAAAGTTTCAAAAACACACAGAAAATTGTAAAATAAACACACAAAATTTGAAAAACACACAATTTGTTTTTTGGTTTTTTTTTGAACAGGAAAGCAATTGAAATTACTAAACTAAAAGGTTCCCTCCCCCACACTTAAAATATTTCATTGTCCTAAATTTGAACCTATGAGATGATATATGCACATGAAATGTAGAATTTTTAAATAGGACAAATAATATAAAAGTGAAAGGGTTAGGAACAGCCCGATGTGCTCAAGTGATGATGGGGTCATGCAGTGTGATAAAATCCACTGCATCAGTAGGATGTCCCTCAATGTATCTCTTCAAATGTTGCCCATTGACTGTAAAGCTCCTTCTAGTATCCTCTTGTGTGATCTCCACTGCACCATAAGGAAAAACATTAGACACAATATAAGGACCTAACCATCTAGAATGCAACTTACCAGGCATCAGCTTCAGTCGTGAACTGTAGAGAAGGACTTTCTCTCCAACATGAAACTCCCTTTGTTGGATCAATTTGTCATGAGCTGCTTTTGATCTTTCCTTGTAGAGCCTTGAGTTCTCATATGATGATAATCTAATCTCCTCAAGCTCTTGAATTTGCAGCTTCCTTTGGATTCCAGCTTGGGCCAAATCCATGTTGCATTTCTTTATAGCCCAATAAGCCCGATGCTCGACTTCCACTGGGAGATGACATGCTTTCCCAAAAACAATCCGAAATGGGGACATACCAATGGGGGTCTTGTATGCTGTTCTATAATCCCACAATGCATCATCCAAGCGCTTGCTCCAATCCTTCCTATTTGGCTGCACGATTTTCTCCAAGATTTGTTTCAACTCACGATTTGAAACCTCAGCCTGGCCATTTGTTTGGGGGTGGTATGGTGTTGATGTTTTGTGTGAAACCCCATACTTTCGAAGGAGGGAAGCAAAATTCCTATTGCAAAAGTGTGTCCATTGGTCATTGATGATGGCCTTTGGTACTCCAAACCTGCAGAAAATTTGAGCCTTGACAAAATCCACTACAACATGAGAATCGTCAGTCCTGGTGGCCTTGGCCTCCACCCATTTACTCACATAATCAACAGCAACCAAAATATACAAAAATCCAAATGAACTAGGAAAAGGACCCATAAAATCAATTCCCCATACATCAAAAATCTCACGGAATAGTATGGGTTGTTGGGGCATCTCATGTCTCTTAGAAATGTTCCCAGTGTGTTGGCAACGAGAGCATGACTTACAAAACACATGGGCATCATGGAATAATCTAGGCCAATATAATCCAGAGTCCAAAATCTTCCTAGCTGTCTGTTGGGGTCCAAAGTGTCCACCACAAGCAAGTGTATGACAGAAATGCAAAACAGACTCAAACTCATGATCGGGAACACACCTCCTAATGACTTGGTCACTACACATGCGCCATAAGTATGGATCATCCCAAACATAAAATCTTGACTCACTCTTTATTTTTTGGACTTGATGTTTCTTTAAATTTGCAGGGATTTCAGAAGCAACAAGGTAGTTAACTAAATCAGCATACCAAGGATGTGTACCTGAGATGGTATAGAGATTCTCATCGGGGAAAGTGTCTCGAAGTGGTACCTGGTCCAAGGTGTCATCCTCTAGTGTGTGAGTAAGCCTACTAATGTGGTCCGCCACCATGTTTTTTGACCCCTTTTTTTCCTTTATCTCGATGTCAAACTCTTGAAGAAGGAGTATCCAACGGATAAGTCATGGCTTTGCATCTGGCTTCTTTAGGAGGTACCTCAAAGCTGCATGGTCAGAAAAAATAACTACTTTAGAGCCCAATAAATATGAACGGAATTTATCTAAAGAAAATATGACTGCAAGAAACTCCTTTTCCGTGGTTGTGTAGTTTGATTGGGCTGAATCCAATGTCCTTGATGCATAGTTAATCACATGTGAACGTCCTTCCACCCTCTGAGATAAGACAGCTCCAACCGCGAAGTTGGAGGCGTCACACATAAGCTCAAATGGAAGGTCCCATCGTGGGGGATGTATGATAGGTGGAGTGGTCAGACACTTCTTCAGCTCATCAAAGGAAGTCCTACAAGAATCATCAAACACAAAATCAGAATCTTTTTGAAGTAATCGTGACATAGGAAGAGCGATCTTACTAAAATCTTTGATGAAGCGCCGATAAAATCCTGCATGCCCTAGGAAAGATCTAACATCACGCACACATGAAGGATAGGGTAAGGATGAAATAATGTCTACCTTAGATCTATCAACCTCTATCCCATGTTTTGACACCACATTCCCTAATACAATGCCATTCTCTACCATAAAATGACACTTTTCAAAGTTCAGGACCAGATTCTTCTCAATACAACGATTCAACACCTTTCCCAAACTCTTTAGACATTCATCAAATGAGGATCCATACACTGTAAAATCATCCATAAATACCTCCATGCAGGTCTCAATAAAATCAGAAAAAATACTCACCATGCATCTCTGGAAGGTACCTGGGGCATTGCAAAGTCCAAATGGCATCCTTCGGTAGGCAAAGGTACCGAATGGGCAGGTGAATGTCGTCTTCTCCTGGTCCTCCGGAGCTATAGGAACCTGAAAATATCCAGAAAATCCATCCAAGAAACAATAGTGTGTCTTCCCAGCTAGTCTCTCAAGCATCTGATCAATAAATGGGAGGGGGAAATGGTCTTTGCGAGTGGACTGATTTAGTTTCCTATAATCAATACACACACGCCAACTATTTTTCACCCTCATTGGAACTAAATCATCTTTCTCATTTTTAACAACAGTAACACCACTTTTCTTAGGCACAACCTGAATAGGACTTACCCACTGAGAATCTGAAATGGGAAATATTATACCTTCCTCGAGAAATTTCTCAACTTCCTTTTTAACAACTTCCAGGAGGGTGGTATTGAGTCTCCTTTGTGGTTGTCTAACCAGTTTAGCCCCATCCTCCAAGAGATTCCTATGCATGCAAATGGAGGGTCTAATACCTGATATGTCAGCCAAGGTCCACCCAATCGCCCTGATGTTCTCCCTCAAAATATTCAAAAGATTTTCTTCATGTTCAAAAGGGATATTGTTAGTAATGATAACAGGTAATCTCTCACCATTCAACAAGTATGAGTATTTCAGATTTGGTGGCAATGGCTTGAGTTCTAATGAAGGAGGGTGTAGTATGGATGGAGAAATTGATGCAACAAAAATATCTGCACAATGAACATCAGTATCAGAATAAAAATCATCATAATCAGAGAATAAAGCACCAAATCCATCAGCATACTCAATAGCCATTTCATAATCAGAGTTCACATGATCAAAATCAAAATATGATTCCATTTCAAAATCAAATCTTAGAGAGTCTTGTTCCTTAAAAACGGGTGTAGAAGTACTCTTAGACATCAAACTAGAACCAACACTCATAATCTCCCTAAGCATAGGACAATCCAATTCCATGATGTATTTACTTGGTGGATCAAAATGGGAGATAACAAAAGAAGAATGGTCCTCTGAGGGGTACTTCATGGAATCCATAACATTGAATATCACAACTTCATCTCCAAACTCCATGGAAAGTGTACCCTCATTGACATTTATGATAGTTTTTGCAGTTTTGAGGAAGGGCCTACCTAAGATAATGGGGGAATGAGAACTTACCTGATCATCCTCCATGTTAAGCACATAGAAGTCTGCTGGAAAGATCATGTCTCTTACCCGAACAAGTACATCCTCAAGAACTCCCACTGGATATGTCGTAGCTCTATTCGTCAATTGCACCACTACTCTTGTTGGCTTCAACTCACCAATCTTCAAGGATGAGAATACAGAGTGAGGCATCACATTTATTGAAGCTCCTAAATCACAAAGAGCATCAGAGAAGTGCAACTCCCATATGGTACATGGGATGGTGAATGTCCCGGAATCCTTGCACTTTGTTGGCATTGCTAGAGTTGGTGTAATGAGTGCCGAGACATTCCTTCCAAGGTTGATCCTCTCATTTCCCTTGAGCCCTATTCGATTGGTACAAAGTTCTTTTAAGAATTTCGCATACCTTGGAATTTTATTAATGGCTTCAAGTAGAGGAATGTTGATCTCCACACGTTTGAATGTGTCCAAAACCTCCTTTTGCATTGCTTCTTCATCCATCTTATTGGTTTAAACAACCCTATTTGGAAAAGGAAGGGGTTTAGGAGGTAGATCATCAATATTTTTCTTACCTTTATCTTTCTCCTTGGATTGCTCATCAGTTGGTATGGAATGTGGCTTCTCTAGAGTAGAGGTGAATCCCGGTGGAATGGTAGGTGCATATGTATCGTTCATTTGCTTCCCACTTCTCAATGTGATGGCACTAACATTCCCCTTTGGATTTGGAGTGGGTTGGGAAGGTAGATTTCCAGAATTCTTACTCACAAGTTCATGGAGGGCGGTGGCAATCTGGATCATTTGAGTCTTCAACTCCCTCAGCTCCGAGCTTTGACTCTTCAGCTCATTCTGTTGATTAAGAACAATTTGCTTCAAAAGATCATCAGTATTAGAATCTACCTTTGGTGGATGATTCCCTTGTTGCTGACTTGTTGATGTTTGAGCTTCAAATCTCCTTTGGGGTTGTTGGAAACCCTGTTGGTAAGGTGGAGGCTGCTGGAAGTTTGGTTGAAAAGGTTTCCTTTGTTGTTGTCCAGAGCCATACCTCATGTCTGAATGATCTTTCCACCCTTGGTTGTATACTTTATCTAACTTATTTTGGGGATATGGTTGTTGTTGTTGCTGCTGAAATGGTCTCCCAAGGAACACTGGTGCACAATCTTCTGTCTCTTGTAGTTGTGGGCAACAGTCAGTTGGGTGGCTTGTCTCAGTGCAAATGCCACATGGCCTTGAAGGAGGGGGTTGGGATGTCTTTTGAGCCAATGCAATCTGCCTCACCATAGTTTTCAATTCTTCTAACTTAGTATCAATCAAATGACTTTCAAGAGAAGAAGGACTTACTTGATGTACTCCTCGAACATGTGGTGTACCTCTATCACCGAATTGTTGGGAATTTTGGGCCATCTTGTCGATCAATGCTCATGCAGCTACTGGTGTCTTTTCCACCAATCCTCCTCCAGCTGCAGCATCCACCATGCTCCTCTCCATGGGTGTGATTCCTTCATAGAAGTACTGGATGAGTAGTTGCTCACTGATTTGGTGATGTGGGCAGCATGCACACAACTTCTTGAATCGCTCCCAGTACTCATACATTGACTCTCCTTGGGCTTTCTTGATCCCAGATATCTCCTTTCGAATGGATGTTGTCCTTAATGCTGGAAAAAATCTTTGCAAGAAAAGACGTTTCAAATCATTCCAACATGTTACATCTTCAGGTTGCAAATAATACATCCAATCTTTTGCAGCTCTATCAAGTGAGAATGGGAATGCTCTTAATTTAATTTGATCTTTAGAAACATTTCTTGGTTTTAAAGTTGAGCAAACCAAATTAAATTCCTTAAGGTTTTTGTTGGGATCCTCACTAGATAAGCCATGAAACTTTGGAAGAAGGTGAATTAATCCAGATTTCAATTCAAAGTCCGATTCGAGATTTGGGTATGCAATACAATTTGGTTGATAGTTAATATCAGGTGCAGCCAATTCTCGAATGGTTCTATTAAGTTCATTTCCATTGTTTTCAGCCATTGGTTCTTCTTTTATGTTTGAATTTGAATAGCTTCCAATTTCAATGTTTCCAGAAGAGAGGAATTCACCAACTGGTTGAATATTGAAACTTCCCGTAGACTGAGAATTTCTGATTCGATCCCTAAGGCTACGTTCAATCTCAGGGTCAAGATCTAAGAGATATTCGGGATTAGTTCATGTCATAGATCAAATAAAAATGAAAATAAAGAAAGTGGACCATAGTAAAATAAAAATGAGAAGTTTGAGTTGATGGTCCAAAAAGAAGTAGAATAAAATAAAAGAAGAAGAAGAAAAATCAGATTGGGTAAAGAAGGAAGGAAGAAGAGAGGAAGAGAATAAAATGTAAAATAAAATAAATACCTCTAATTGGTTGAAATAATTACTTGCCTCCCCGGAAATGGCGCCAATTTGAAAGAGAGCTGTCGTGGGCGCCCCCAAATGATTAGTTTAATTTGGGGTACTTAGGTGCAGCAGAGTGGCTGACCAAGGTCGTCTCTCAAAGGAGGAAGTGAATTTAACAACTTACTAGAGGTATTCTAAAAAATAAAATAAAATAGAATAGAATAAAAACACTACTTTAAAGGATTGGGGTTTTTTGTATTTTATTAATCTAGAAGAAGTTTGCTGGAAGAATATTGTATAATTTTTTTTTGTTTTTAGTTTTGAAATGAATTTCGATTAAAATGACACAACAAGAAGATGTTTTTTTTAGAAATCTATTTAAAAGGCATAATCGATCTAACTCTACCTCTTCACTTTATTATTAATCATTATCATTTAAATTAACATTCACTTAATTATGATCCCTTAATTTGTTAAATATCGAACCCTACGAGAATTAACTTTACCACGAAGATGATGTGAATTTAACCCTAGGCTAACTTCGGAACATGCAATCGCAGCACCCTGATTTGATTGATGTTCTAAGATTAGATTATGGTCAGTCGTAAATTAAGGCACATATCCATTCTGTAAATGAGGATGAATTTTGTTTAGATATTATATTTGAACTCTACAAATTTATCCCGTGTGGTCTTGTATTACCGATTAAGATCGCGCTCTCACAATTTACAAAAAATCCCGACCTCGCTTGTTTTTGTGTTAATTGTTCAATTGCTTGCTTAGTTTCTTAAAATTTAAAAACACAATTCATGGATCATATTAAGTGAATTACAGTAGCTCAATGATTCAAAATAATTAAATTAAGAGGGTAGAAGATAGATCTATTACTTAAAGACTACTCTTCCATGGGTGGCGTAATCATCGTAGAAGCGTTTTGCATGTGCAAAGGTTTATAATGGGTATAAACCAATAACGCTTCTACTCAAGAATTCCAGACCAAAGAGGAATATTAAGAGAAGAATAAATTTAAAAAAAACAGAAGAAAAGAGAAGAAATAAAATAAGAACAAATAAGTTTATTACATAAATGAAAACATTACAAAATGAAGAAGAGAAGGAGGCTTCGATGAGGGGATCCTTGCTTCAAGAGCTACCCCTCTTACAATGGTTGGAGAATTTGGGTGAAACAAATTCTACTCTGCCTCCAATCTCCCAATGCACGTCCAAACCCCTCCAAATGAGAAAAACTCCAATTTATAGAGGGGAGGAGAGGAGAGGTTACAAGTGGTTTCAAGTGTGAATGTGGAAATTCGGCCAAATATTTTAATTCATATTTCACCGCCCATTTGACTACCAAAACACGTGAATTGGCCGGCCTTCCAGAAGGAGAAAATGTGCGGATATGGGTCCTCTATCTCCTCTCCCAATTTTGGCTCAATACAAGCCCATATGTAGGCGTTATGGCCGAAATACTGAATCTTATCCATTCTGGCGAGTCCAGCCCATCTTTGACTTTATGACCCAATTACTCCATTAAAATGCATTCTTTGGATCTAGTGTCCTGAATAAAAGTTGAATATAATTAAGTAAGGAACACTGTTACAAAATTTAAAATTCAAATAATAAATAAAAAAATATATATATTTGAAATACTACAGTGCACTATTAAGGGTAAAACTGGAATTTTCATCAAATATTCAAATGAATGATCTAATCCTAAATATTTTATAAATAAACATATTTAACACAATGTGAGGAAATTATATCATTTATTATCAATAAAATATTCAATAAAATAGTGTTTTATCAGGTGTTTCTATATTTATTATTTTAGTGGTAATACATGTTGTTATGTGTCACCATTTGGGTGTGTTATAGGTTGACCCTATTAATGGTAAGCCCATCCTCAATAGATTGATTACATAATTGTTAATGGTTATCCCTTATAAGTGACAGTTCTACTTAACCCTTCTAATGTAAGTGTCATAAAGTAATTGATGAATCTTTAATTTGTTATTGGAAAGTATATTCTTGATACCAGTTTTCATGGATCATTATAACTGAATTCCTCATGGTTTCCCATCCTTATACTACCTTTTCATGTTTAAGAAAGGTAAAGGAGAGAACAATGTAATTAAATATGAAATGATAGAAATGGTTTCATTCTCTTTAACCTAGTCACACTAATGAAAGGTATATAATGAACCCCTCAACTTATGGAATGGAATGATTATTACATGGCATTAATTAATTAAAAAAATAAGAATAAGGTGCCTAAGGTATATGGGCCTTGAAATTAATATAGTACTATTCAGACTTGATCTAGAATTAGATTCTTAAGGGAATTCCTTGATCACTCATGGAAGCCATTCCGATTTAGGGATGTTGGTTTCCAAGGGGGAGACCCACCTTGGAACCCAATCCTTGATTATCAGTGGATGCCATGTATGGCACCATAGGATCCATCCATTATCATTAAAGGATTCCTTGGTTACACTCCATAGATCTAGAGTGATGTTTACAAACATGAGGAACCTTAGATACGCCCTTGGGATGAGTCATGACCTTTCATGATTTACCTTGGATGAATTCCTTAGACTCTGTTAGAATTATGCTATTTTGGAATGCCTTAGGCAATGCCCATTGGATTACACTCTTTCCCCTTATAGTCAGCCTGTAGATTATTACCTGAGTTAGGTCGACCATTGAAGTCAAGGATGCCTTAGTTATTACCTTGTATTCCTTTCATTATTATCATCATTATGGATTCCTTGTTACATCTTAAATCCTTCACTATTATTATCATATCTGGATGTTAGTGATGGTTATACCTCCCATGACTTGCATATATAACTGGAACATAATTAATAAATGAAATTAATACATGTTTAGACACTAAATGAGGTTGAAGCAGGTACTTGGGTATTTATGTTAATGTACTACTTTATGTTTATATATGCATGCTTTCACACTGTTTCATTTTATATTATATAGAGTGGGTGTTATAAACGTTGTTTTTGGTGTCCTACTAAGATTTATCTCACACCCTATCTGGGCCTCCATTGGTACCTAGGATGATTACATGTATACATGTGTTGATAAAGGGAAGTGTCCTTCTTTTAACACTTGATTTCTTTCTTCTATTAGGATGGAGAAGGGTAGAATATGATAGAGCTAGAGTTCAGGATGATTGGATAGTTTTTGAATTATTTTTTATTGTTTTGTATAGAATGTTATGACTAATGCCTTGTATCCTTGTTTTACAGTTTTAAAAAGTTATGAAATGTATCATAAGATTTTTATATGATTATCAGTTGTTTAGTTATTTATTATTTATCTCTACTTCTATAGTACCATATATATATTATACTACTTCTATTATTTATGTGTTATTCCATTTATCACTTGTACTCAACTCTATTAATAATGCCATAGTCTCCCCACAAACACACCCTAGGACCTCACTGCTAGTCAGTAGCCCCTATCATTCTGGTAGATGTTCTTGAGGATAAGTGGCCAAATGAGCTCGGAGAACATTTGAGTGGAATCTGTGTCTGGGACTTCAAAAAGTGGTATCAGATTAGTTCCTTTATTGATTTAATCTTTTGATACAATATAATTGATAATAGGAACACTTTGTAACTTGTTTATAAGTTGTTTTTGGGTGTAGCTAACATATGTTTTGGGTAAATGCCAAGTTTCTTGAATTATAATGATTTTTCTATTTGTTCCCATTAATTCCCATGCTATGTTGTGGTTATTATTGATTATTTCATTTTAACCTTAGCCCGATGATATGAGAGCATGGAGATTTATTTCATGCATCATCATAGGCACTTATAATTCACATTCCATGCATATTTTCAGGCCATATAGGTGTATTTTACTACTTTCATTGCATGTTTGACTATGATTGTTGATTGATCCTTGTTTATATATATATATGTATTCATTGTACTTGGGATGTGATTGAGTGATTTCCTATTTCAATTCATGAGGTGTATGGGACCTTATGGGTTGGAATGGGTATTTATCAAGTCTATACATTATAATGAAATTAAATGGGTATCGATTTTAGTGATAAGGTGTATGAGCCTTGATTCAATGGGAATGGTGAACCATTTTAAATGACCTTTGATATATGAATATGAGTAAATGAAAACTATAAAATTAAAAATTGACTTATAAAATAAAGTGGTTTTCAGCACATAAAGAGCCAAAGTAATATTAACCTTTCTCCTATAAAAACCCATGTAATTTAAACAAGAACACTTACTAGTAATTGGCCTTCTAAGTGGGTAGTTAGGGTAGTATACCATGGATAGTGATCCATTTCCTTTCATTAATATTCTTATACTATTATATATCTTCCTAAATATTTTTTTGAAGTTTGTGTTGGGAATTTATAAACCAATGTTGCCATGAAATCATCATGTCATACACCAATAGAGTGGAAATGACCATTCTCTAGGAATGGTGGGCCCTAAGCCACCAGTGTTACTTCTAGGAGTACCAATTGAGGCTCTTCCTATTATACCTGATCTAGGAACTGATGCTCATCTTTATGAGACTTTCCTAATTTTGATGCATTCCATGCAAGGTGCTCCATGGTCTGCAGCTACGATGGATGATTTGTCCCATGAGTTATAACAGTAGCATCCTCATACCTTCTCAGGAAATGGTGGTACATAAGCTATTGATTCTTGGATGGGTATAACCCTAACTATCTTTGAGCATCTGGATAAACCTCCATATAAAAAAATCAATCTTTCTACCTATATTTTCTGTGATTAATCCAAGTGCTGGTGGGATGTGATTACCCAAGTTGGTCACCCTTAGGTCTTGGTATGGGATAAATTATAGATTTCTTTCTAGGAAAAGTGTTTCCTTAGATGATGATAACTGAACGATCCAAATATTTCATGCAACTAGAGTAGGTTTCAATATTATTTATGGATTATTCATCATGTTTTACTAAGATACAGTTCTTTGCACCACTTATAGCCGGTGTTGATCTTTTGACTGCTAGACCCTTTATGGATGGGATACTATATTCTGTCAGTACTTAGTTTAATGTCTTTCACCTAACAACATTCTCTGATATCATCTATCAATCTCTTTCTACTATGTTCCAAGTAAGGGAAGGTGATCATATCGGGCATAGAGGATCAGTTTCATAGAAGGCTAGTAGTTATTCCGGAAGTAGGAAACATTACCTTGAGGTTTCTTATCATCGAAGTGGAATCCATAGTACCCATATTGGTAGAACTATTTTCTACCATTAGTGTGGAAAAAAGGGGAATCTGGAGCCTCAATATGATAGAGACCTGATGGGCTGTTGTACTTTTGGTTGTATGGAACATCTTGAGAGATTTTGTCAGACATTTCCATTAACTTATAATGAAAGATATTCCACACCAAATCCACCTTCATGAGTAGGTTCTTTTATGCCTCGTTGGGTAGGGAGTTAGACTAGCTTCAGTTGGACTAGATGAGAAGGAGTTTATGACCACAGTTGATAGAATTCATATTATCAGTAGTGCTAGCAGAGCAGTCATGATCGGGGTATTCCAATTACAGCACAAGGTTGTGGATCAAGTCAGTTGTTTAAATTTTATTCGATACCCAATGATAAAAGTGCATGACTATCTATAGTATGAGATAATATTCTAGTTTCATGTACTATAGAATCTTCCTTATTTGGTATAATTTCTCCACACTCCTTCATCTCTTTATCTATCATGGAAAGTATCAGGCTAGAAATATTGTATTAATGTAGTTTAATGACCCTAGATACACTGTTGGAATTAAAATCATAAGGCATACGCCAATGCAGGAACTACCCCCTTGAGGTAGGCACTTACCCTTTCTTATGGTACCTTTTTTTTCTTGAGATGATAGGATTCCATTTCATTATCAAGTTGGATTTTTTGGTCCCTCATCCCACCTTTGTAGATTGCTATCACTACATGGTTTCATTTACACCACCATAGGATAATAGTTATCTACACAAGGGTGAGTGGGATGTCAATGATATTATAGCTCAACCAACACATCATGGACTAGGTGTATTGACCACCCAAATTTCTAGTCTCTTCATAGAGGAGTAAGGAGTACACCTGGTAGATTTTCCTCTCATAGTAGATCATTTCAGGGACGTCTTTCATGAATTTTTTTTCCCTTATCTCTTAAGAGGTAGGTAGAGTTTGTGTTTGAGCTCATTATAAGAGCAGATCTAGTTTCCATTCCTCTGTATAGGATGGAACCTACTGAGATCCATGAATATGTGGATACCAAGAATGTTCATGAATATGTGACCCTTTATTTATATATCCACATATTCTTGGTATATATGAGTATATTCATGAACATTCTTGGTATATATGAGTATATATGAGTATATTATGATGTATTTCTGTCTTATGAACATTCTTGTAATTTTCATGGATTTGATGAATAGGGTATTCCATCCCTTTCTAGATTCTTTTGTCTTAGTCTTTTTGGATGACATCTTGGTGTATTATCACACTCGTAGTGACCATGCTAAGCACCTTGATATCATTCTGAGTAAACGGAGTTGGTGTCATCTAGATGCCAACCTTGCTATGTTTTTCTTCTAGATTTAAGAATATCACTTTTGGGTCATATTATCTTCAAATCACTAGTATCTATTGACCAAGATAAATTGAGTGTTTTGGTTTCCTAGGAGAATCCTAGGAACATGATTGATATATGGAGTTACTTGGGGTTGGTTGTATATTATCGGAGTATCATACATGACTTCTCATACATTTATTCATTTATTACTAGTCTTATAGAGAAGTTTTATAAGTTCATGTGGTGAGAAGACTGTGATAAATCCTTTCAAGAGATAAATGGAAGGATTTTCTAGGTAACGATATTGATACTTCTAGAGCCTATTAGAGGTTATAATGTGTTTTGTGATGCATCAGGAATCATCCTAGGAAAATTGTTGAAGCAGGAGTACATATTCATTTCAAATGGATCTCAGTAGCTAAGGACTTTTGAGATAAACTACCTAACCATTTACCTTGAACTAGAAGTAGTTTTCCAAACCTTACATTGATGGAGACACTATCTGATGGGTGGAAACATTGTGGTGTATATGGACCACAAGATCCTAAAATAAATCTTTTCACAACATGACTTGAATCTAAAATAGTGAATATGGTCCAAAAATATTTATTCTATTGATTTTAATCTTTCTTATACACCTAGAAATGGTAATGCAGTTGTTGATGTGTTGAGATATAAAACATAGGCACATGTCGCACAAGAATCCAATGATGAATAGAAATTTATGGACCTATTTTCTAATCTGTATCTAGTGCTTCATGAAAGTCGTGAGAAGTCTTATCTCTCACCCTTAACAATTAACTTTTCCCTCCTTGAGAAGGTGAAGAGAAGGTTATTTCCATATCCTGAAGACTTGGTTCTCAATTAGTGTATTTCATGGGATGACATGCCTTCAGATTGGTTTGTGGATAGAGACAATGTTCTGTATATACATGGACAAGTTTGGGTTCTTCTAGACATGATATAGGAATTGATACGAGAGTCCCACACTTCTCAGTGGGATGTTCATCCATTCATCTCAAAGATGTATTGTGATATGAAAATCTATTATTGGTGTCCTGGAATGAAATGTCTGATGGTGGGATTTATCGCTAGGTATTCTACCTGTTAATAAGTGAAGGAGGAGCACCAAAGACCTTGAAAATTGTTATAGTTTCTTCTAATCCTAGAATGGAAATGGGAATATTTTTTTATGGATTTTTTAGTAGGTTTACTGAGGTCACCTAGAAGTAGCGACATTGTATGGGTTTTCTTTGAAATACTGCCAAAAGTATCTGACTTCATTCCTATCCTGGAGACTTTTTTAGTTGATGAGATAGGAATATTATATGTATATGAGAGAATACAACTGAATGAGGTCCCTCATATTATCATTTCTGATAGGTATTCTCATTTCACATCAATGTTTTGGCATGAGTTACAGAGATCTATAATTCCATGGGTGATTTTGAGCACATCCATTCATCCTCAGACCAATAGATAGTCAGAACAGATGATACATGTTATAAAGGACATGCTTCGAGCATGAGACCTTGATTTTAGTGGTTCTAGGGTGAATCATATCCCTATCATCGAGTTTTCCTATAATAATAGATTTCAGGTGATGATTCAGATAGATCCTTTTGAGGCCTTATATAGTAGGTCAGGTCATTCACCCCTATGCTAGATAGAGGAAGGGGAGGAATCCCTACTAATTACTCATCTCATGTAGGAGACTTCATAGTAGGTTCAGCTAATCAAGATTCATATTTATACTTCTCAGTCCATACAAAAATCACATGTTGATCACTATAAATGACCTATAGATTTCAGGGTAGGGGATCATGTTTTCCTGTGGGTATTTCCCTATCTTTGGAATAGATGGATTTGGAGGCAAGGGAAGTTATCACCTCATTATGTAGGTCCTTTTAAAATTATATATAATCATTCCGGTAGCCTATCAGATGCTACTGACTTAGAGGTATCGTTACATGCACGACATGTTCAAAATTTCATAGCTTCACCATATCAGGTCGACCCATCTCATACTTTTGATCGTGTGGAGTTCGAGTTAGATATATATGCATCATTTGAAGAGTATCCTATATGCTTCATTGACCAGATCATGAAGGCTCTCTGAGGTTGACGTGTCCCTTTAGAATGGGTGCTATGCAAGCATGTCCATGTATAGGACAAGACTTGGTATCAAGAGGCATGTTTATATTCCTAGTATCTATATTTGTTCTCAGTTAGTGTCTATCCGCCTTGGAAGGTGAACTCGAGGACTATTTCCTTTAAAGGGGGAAGACTATATGAACTTGGTTTTCACTTAAGTATGGATCCTTTTAAATTTGTTCTATTTCTTTATTTTGGACCTAATATGGATGACTAATGATGTTATAAAGGTTTCGGGTGTGCTATGTCTTGATCCTGTTAATGGAATTTCACTCCACAATAGATTGATTATATAATTACTAAGGGTTATCCCCTGTAAGTGATAGTTCCACTAGAACCTTCTAAGGTAAGTTTTTTAAATTAATCAATGAATCTTTAAATGGTAATTATCAAGTATATTATTGATATCACTTAACCTATATCATTATAAATGAATTACCCATGGTTTCTCATCCTTGTCCCACCTTTTTATGTTTACGAAAAGTAATGTAGAGAACAAAGTAATTAAATATCAAATAATTGAAATGGTTTCATGTCCACTAACCTTGTCACACTAAAGAAGGGTGCGCAATGAACCCCTTGAATTATTTAATGGAATTATTATTACATGGAATTTATTAATTACTTAATTAATCATATGGTACCTAATGTATACGGACCTTGAAATTATTATAGGAGTGGTAAAACTCAAGTTAGTCATGAATTCCCAACAGAATGAATTAAGAACTCATGGATTCCATTCTGATTCACGGATGATGGTCGCCAAGGGTTATACCCACCTTAGAACACAATCCTTTTCTATCATTTTATGCTTGGTATGACACCATAATATCCCTTAATTATCATTATATTATGACTATGATAAACTCCATGGATCTATCATGGCATCTATAGACATGAGGCTCCTTGGATACACCATTGTGCCTAGTCATCTCTTATCCTATTTTACCTTGGATAGATTCCTTGGACTCGGTTAAAATTATGCTATTGTGAAATAACTTGGGAAATTCCCCTTCGATTACACTCTTACCCGTTATATCTTGAATGCAGATTATTACCAAAGTTGGCTCAACCCTAGAGTTCAAAGATCCCTTATTTATTACCTTGGATCCCTTTCATTCTTATCTTAATCATGGATTCCTTTATAAATATTGGATCGTTCACTATTATTATCATGTACTATTGTCAGTTCTAATTATACCTCATGTGAATGACATATAAAACAAGAAAATAGTTAGTAAATGAACTGAATACATGTTCATACACCAGTTGAGGTTGAATCAGGTTCTTGGGTATTTATGTTACTGTATTTATTTACATTTATATAGGCATGATTTCACACTATATTATTCTATATTACATGGACTATATGTAATAGATGTTATTGGTGGTGACGTAATGAGATTTATCTCAAAACCTATATGAGTCTTCATTCGCACCTAGGAAGATTACATGCATGAAGGTGCTAAAAAAGTTAACAATCATTCTTTGGAATCGTGATTACTTGTCTATATTAGGATGAATCTGGGTAGTAGATGATTGAAATGGAGCTTAGGATGATTGAATATTTTTTAGATTCTTTTTACATCTTTTTTATAGAATGCTATGCCTACTTCCTTGTATCCATGTTTTCTAGTTCTATAGAGACATTACATGTATCATCAACTTTTGTATATGATTATCAGTTGTTCAGTTATTTATTATTTCTATCCACTTCTGTGGTGCCATCTATTTATTATATTGCTTCCTCTATTTAATTATTATTCCATTTATTCATTGTGATCAACTCTAGTAATGATGCAGCGTCCCAGATCTGAATTCCACTCAAAGGTTCCACATACCTGGTTGGCCACGTGGCCTCAAGCGCATCTCCCCAAACATCAGAGGCTTCCAAGTAGTAGCAAGGGCGTAGGAGTGATAGTGGGGAGACTATGCCCTCATTAGTAGAGTGTAAAACAGTGGAAACAATATTAAATCAATAGCGGAAGCAGTAATACCATACAACAGATGTAAATAGTAGAATATTGGTAACATAAATGACCTTGTGTCAAATCATACAAAAGATGATGCAGTAGGGTACATGTTCTAGGAAAATAGCCAAAATATGTTATACTATAGTAATACCTGATATAAGTACCAAAATTAAAAAAAAAGGAAAAAAGAAACTCAGAAGCATCGCAGGACTCAGCTTGGTCTCATTCCCTACTACTCCTAAATAGCATTTTAAGTACTTGTAGAAGTGTAATTTCCCTTATCGACACCTAAATCCATATAATCTATTTAGGAAAAAAACCTGCCCCAAACAGGGTGTGAGACTAAATCCTAGTATGCCACCACCCATGGTCTGTTCCAATATTCTAGTGAATATTTATAACAGGCAGTGTACAATAGTGAAAGCAGTAAGCAAGAAAGTAATCAAAAGTAAATAGTTCTATAAGCATTGGTTTATATTTCAATCATTTCATGTTCATTTACAGTTCAATTACATTGAGTTATATAATTCTTAGGATCCAATAGAAGCCTAGAAACCCCTATATAAAGTAAGCACAATAGATACCTCAGAAGGATATTGAAACAAGTATAAGTGAAGACTGAATCCAATCTTGTTCTTTATCTTGGAAAATGCATCACAAGTCATTCAATTTTAATATTAAATTTATAATTGGACTCTTTCATTGACATTTCTATGTTGGAATTCATGTATCACTCAAGGTGAAATTCCACCTACATCTTATGAGATCTTCCAAACGATCCTCTTAGTAACCCGATATCACTCTAGGTGTGGTGAGAGTATATTTTGACTAGACCATACTTGGATCCTATAAATAATCCCCAAGTATCACCCATGACATATAAATAGTTCCATTAGAACCCATTCATGGAATCCCTCATTCTAGGATTCATTCAGCATTTAAATAATGCCTCCATGAACTCATCCACTACATCTATGGTTTGCTCATGGTGAAGACATAAAACCCCACATTTTGAGTTCTTCCATGGAATGCCTCAATGGATCCATGGGTCACCCAAGTTATAAGGTACAATAGTCATATGGACCCATCCATTCCATTAAAATCTGAATCCATGGTTCACCCATTTCTAGTAACCCTTTTATCATATAAGATTTAGTTAAACATTTCATCATGCATGAAAAAGTAAAAACCAAAATCATCCAATATAATATCAAGTAAGGACCAACCCCATAAGTCTTGGCCTTTCAATTACTCACGTGGGTAAAATTCACAAAATAATCATCACATGTAAATTAAACTATCACATGGCTTTAACATTGATAAAATAACATGGGAACATATCATATAACAAGGATGTCATGTAATTTGAACTATCAAAAGTCTTACCTATCAATTATATCAGGGGGGAATTAATTTCTTTAACCAATTTCATTTTAAAAACCCCCAAGAAGGGAAACAAAGGCATTCCTCATAGGCATCCTTGGTCAAAAGACCATAAATTGTCATCCAATTGAAATTTACCCATGCAATGTCCCCAAATCTAGGTAAAAACACTAAACATGCTTTAAATAACATATTCAATTACCTAAACAACAATAGGAAATAACAAGGGTCAAATATAAATTAAGGTGACACCCCAAAATGGGTTCACAACACTTATCAATATATATACATTCTGAAAATTAGCAAAAGACAGAAGACCACCTACCTCATACTCATACAACTCTCCTTGTCCAGCATCGACCTCTAATTCAACCTAAATTGGAGTAGTTCTAAAAAAATGAGCATAAGCACCCAAACCTTGATAATTAGGTTAAGATAATAAAACACAAATAATAGTTCAAGAGGAATCAATAACTCACTAATGGGGTTCCAATGTAACCAACGACACTCGAAACAGATTCTGGATAAATAATCGCAAGTCAAAATATCCTCTTAGTGCGGCTATTCATGAAACCCTGGTGAGGGTTCTTTCCATCTAACAAAAATAAGGATAGTTTCTTTTTTAGCACAAAAAAGTACACTACGTTTACTGGGATATACATTTCATGTATATGCCTAATTTTCCTTTTATTACCTACATTCCTTACACGTCATACAGGGGTCTTGTCCAGACCATTACATGGTGTGTACATGGATTTACAGGGCGTGTAACCCCAAATCATGTTGTGTAATAGGCCGGAAGCCAGCACTCGACATGTTTTCCTCATTTTTCTCATATACAATCTGAAAATAAAATATACTTACCATAAAGTAATAACTAGATTCTTACAAAAATCCACCCTTAAGGAAATTAATCCCCATATTTCCCTTCTAAGGCTGGAAAAGAAACATCAAAGAACAACTCCGGCCACTATGATCGTACATCGTCCTCCCTCTCCTAGGTCTCATCCTACACTCGGCCATGCTGCCACATCACCCATACTAAAGGAATAGACTGACCATGGAGAACCTTTGTGCTATGATCCACAATTGGTAAAGGATGCTCTTCAAAGAACACATCTACATGTAACTCAACCTCCTCATCCTAAAAACCTTCAGACAGGTCTAAAAAGTAATGTCGTAACTGAGAAACATGGAAGAAATCATTCATATCCTATTACCTCTGAGGTAATGACAACTGATAGGAAAATAGTCTGATTCTCTCCAGAATCTTTAATGCATCGACATATCTCGGTGAAAGCTTACCTTGTCTCATGGTCCTCTTGTGTCCCAACCTCAGTGAAACATGTAGTAAAACCTGATCCCCAACCTTGAAATCTAAAGGTATTCTACGATGATCGGTGAAATATTTATAATGATATTTTGTAGTAGCCATCTGCTTATGAATCAACTGCACCTACTCAGTGGTACCCTGGACGAGGCGAGGTCTCAGTATAGTTGCCTCTCCTACCTTTAGCCAAAATAGGGGTGATCGGCGTGGGATACAATATAAAGCCTCATATGTATCTATCTAAATAGTAGCCTAAAAGCTATTTATATATGAGAACTCAACTAGGGGTATGTGTTTCTTCCAAGAACCCCATAAATCTAGGATGCATGCCCATAGAATGTCCTCTAGCACCTGAATCGTACGGCCTGACTGGCTATCTATCTGGGGATGGTAAGAACTACTTAGAAGCACCAATGTACACATCACCCTTTGTATCCATTTCAAAAAACAAGAAGTAAACTGGGAATCCCTATCTGAAATGATAGAATATAGGACCCCGTGCAATCATATAATCTCCCAGATGTACAACCTCCAAATATCATCAACACTGATGTTTTCCTTAATTGGAATGAAATGTGAAACCTTCCTGAGCAGGTAAACAACACCCCATATGGAATCATTACCTCAAGGTGACCACGGTACACCAGTCATTAAATCCATCGCAATATCGTTCCTTTTACAATCAGAAATTGGTAGCTGCTGTAAAAGTATGGATGGTTTCTAGTGTTCCGTCTTCACCTACTGATAGGTGGAGAACCTCAAAAAAAACCAGTTATATCCATTTTCCGACCTGGCCATCAATCTTGATGATGTAAATCCTGAAACCTCTTGGTGATTCCAGGATGAACTACTCATAAAGAGGCATAAAATTCTCACATCATCTCCTCACGTGTGTCTACCTAAACCCATACGTGACCATTTCACTACAGAACATCATCCTCGCCTATAGTAAAACTAAGAGGATGGTCCTCACCTACCACACTCCCTCATAGAACTATGAGTTGGGAATCTAATATTTTTCCCATCCTCACTTTATCTAGTATGACATAGGTAACAGATAAAGATGAAAGATACGTCTACACATAATTTTCGTTCACCACCAAGTGCATCTCAGAGAATAAATCCATAATCTTCCACTCACTACTAGCCTATTACACTACCTACAACTGATTCCTCCAACTCAAAGCATCGAACATTGTGTTTCCTTTACCAAGCGTGTAGGAAAGCTTGAAGTCAAAATACTAAAGGTATTTCACCCACCATCACTTCCTCAGATTCGTATCACTCTGAGTAAATATGTAGTTGAGGTTTTTATGGTTCGTGTACACCACAAAATACTTTCCCAATAAGTAATGTGTCCAACAATAGAAATCATGAACAACTACGACTAACTCAAGATCATGGGTCGGGTAATTCCTCTCATGTGGCCTCAAATTCTGAGACCAGTAAGCTATGACTAAATCCCCTTTCATAAGAACTAATCCTAGTCCAATGCTCAATGCATCACAGTACACAATGTAACTCTTTCACGGATTTGGAAAAAATCATTATTGGCACCAAATTTAATCTCCCTTTCTGCTCTTCAAAGGTTGTATCATAAAGATTTTTCCATACATACATCACATCCATTTTAGTTAGGCCCGCCAAATTTGCATATAAACATGAGAAGTCATGTATTAAGTGCCTGTAGAAACTATCCAGGCCTAGAAAACTCTCCACCTCAAATACATTCTTGGTCTTCTCCCAAGAAACTACTACTCTCGCCTTCTCTAGTTCCACTGATACTCCTGTCTCTAAGATTATGTGACCTAGAAAGAGAATCTGATCCATCCATGAGTAGAACTTTGTGAGCATAATATATAACTGATGCTCTCTCAATTTACTAAAAACAATCTCAAGATGTGTGGCATGGCTAGGTCGATTATGATAATACACCAAGATATGTTCCACGAAACCCTCAAAAAACAAATCAACATAAGGATGGAACACTCAGTTCATCGGTTCCATAAAAACTGTTGGCCTGTTTTTGAGAGAGAACAACATAAAAAGATACTCATACAGACCATACCTTCTCCAAAAGGTTGTGCAGGGTATGTCTAATAACTTAACACACACCCGATGACAACCTGATCTCATATCAATCTTTGAGAAAACCCGATCTCCATAGAGCTAGTCAAAGAGATCTCCTATTCTCAGTAAAGGATATCATTTATTAACTATTCATTGGTTCATTTTCTAGTAATTCATTTAAATACTATGGGTACCATCCTCATTTTTCAAAAAAAGGACCAGATAAACCCAAGGAGAGGTACTTTTTCGGATGAAAACCTTTTCCAATAAATCCTATAGCTACCTCTTAAGCTCTTGCAACTCTGTCATATCCATCCTTTAAGGAGGAATGGATTCTGGTTTAGCTCCTGGAACTAGCTAAATATAGAACTCTATATCTCTCACTTGCGGTATACTTGAAATTCATATATAAAAACAACCATAAAATGATCATCTGCTAGAGGGAAATACATATGATGTTTTCCTTGGTCATCCAGATATAAACTCACAATCTGTGTTTTCATCCCACCTAACCCATGATGATTGGGTCCACCTAGGCTTGCCTGGACATCTCATACATCCTTGTAGAGAAACAATCCACCCTCTAGTGATGTAAAACTCACCCTACGGTGATAGAAATCAACAATGGCCTAAAATAAAACCAACTAGTCCATTCTAATAAGGATGTCACTCCCAATATTCTCAAGGATTTAGAGGTCCCATATGAAGTGACAACCGCTAACCACAAGGGGGAACTCCTTGAACTGACACACACGTCATTATAATCCCTAACGGAGTGCCTATCATCATAAAATAATCCTAAGTAAAAACACAAAGACCAAGGCTCTCCATAATGGGAACAGATATGAAACTATGTGAATCCCATGTATCAAAAAGTGCATAATCTAAAACGAAGGTGACTAGAATTGTACCTCTGACAGTAGAACTTCTAGGATCCTTCTCTTGATGGGTCTGTTGCACTGTATAAGTCATACCTATATCGCATCCATGTGACACTACCTGGCTACCCTGAGCTACTCCACCCTATTTTCACTATGAAATTGGGGTCTGGCTACCACGACCATAACCACCACATCAGCCTAAGTGCCCTAACATACCCCATATCCCTTTCTGATGAGAAGCTTTTAACCCTTCTTTTGAACATGGAGTTGGTATAGACCCTATCTCACCGGCTACTAGTGGAAACATTCTACAGAATCATTGTAGATGGCCCATCTTACCACAACATCAGCACTCGATTGGCTCCTACAGACACTATGACCTTGTATTCCCTAGTATATCTTACTGGTAGCACCAGACTTGGATACATGAAGAAACGTTATGACTGTTCATATCACTATGAGAAATCTCTAGATGACGCTCCTTACTAACGGTCGAGACAGTACTAGACCTCGGTACTGAACTGCCCTGGATCGCACCTCTAGATTCCCTCATATTATGCTCGATAATTAAGTTTTGATTCACTATGGAAGATACCATAGTCAACTTGAAAACATTTACCTCTGATCATACATCATATCTGAGACCATCCTAAAATATCCTATCCTTCGATATATCATCACCCATAGGAATAAGTTTGAAACATTGAAGCTCAGTAAAATGGGAAGAATAATCCATAACGGATAATGTGCCCTACTCCATATGCATAAACTTATGGGATATATCGGCCCTCATCCTATCAGTAGAATAATAATAATAGAAGACTATTTGAAAATCTCCCCATGTCATATACCGATGAGTCTTAGACTAAGTGATAACATCCCACCATATCTTGGTGGAATCACACAACATATATCTCACGTGTTTTACCCTCCTCTCAAGAAGCATCTACAGATGCTCGATGATCCAGATCGTGGACTATAGCCATGAATTCGAATCATGTGGTCCTCCATCCCCCAAAAATGTGGGCGGATGCTACTGCTAGAACACCCATGTTAGCTCATCCATAGATGTGTCTGGTTGTGGTCTTCTTGAATGGTTTTCATGAACCTCATAAATCCTTCATGGAACTTTTCATCAACACCTGCATGTGGTATAACAGTCAGTGCCGCGACTGGCATGACTTGAGGATCCATTGGTAGCCCATGGCCTACCACCTCTGGGGTATGTTTTTTTCTACCCTCCTGATGTACAACTGAAGGTTTTCATGGTGTCATGACTCTACAAGGTCAATCACACACATCGGTTAAATTTACTTTTCAAATTATACAGTTAAGAGTTAAAAAATAAAATAGGAAAAAGAAAACCCTAAACGGTTTCCAGAAGAAGAGTACACTGCATATAGACACTATACGAGGTGTGTACCCTCAAGCTCCCACATTGTCATGTACTTCTATCGGCCAAGGCATGTAAACACCCTAGGTACACGGTGTGTAAGAATGATACAAGGCATATACCCAACTCATAGTACATGCCCATGTTCCTCAACCGACTTGGTATTTTACCTAGTCAAGATGTGTACTTATACATGGTGTTTGGACATGTACTCTACGTGGCCATGTGCCCCTACATGGGTATACATTTCTGGGTACTCGGATACACGGCAAAGTACTAGTACACAGCATGTATACCCCATACACGGCGTGTACCCCCTTAAACTCCATCATCCCTGAATGGAAAGAACACATGGTATGTCCCCCTATACCACACACTGTGTAATATGGGATTCAAGAAGGGAAAATCCTTATATTTCCCAAAACCCCCCATTTGTAAAAATTAAACCAATGGTATGAAAAATTATGATCCTTGGAGGCCCATACTCCCCGCAATTCAATGTTTAGAATCCAAATTTAGCACATAATAACACAATTCTATTTAAGTCCAAAACATGATCCACCAAATTCCAATCCAAGAGGGTCCATACACCTTAGGGACCAAAGCTTAGAGTCCATCCAATTTTAACCATAACATGTACTAATACACCTATCACAATAGTAGGAATATCTATCATGATACCTATCACAATAGCATGCAATCAGTAATGCTTCTAAATATAATTGAAAGAATATATGGAATGTGATTTCTAGTAAGTATCTATTTGATGCATGAGAAGGAATACCCTCATCTCATTAGGTAGCAAAAAAATAAAACCACAATAATATCAATAATAACAGCACAATACAAGTGTGTCATCCAATGGTGAAATCAAACCAATTTTAATAGCTCAAAATCCAAAAATCACAATTGAATTTGAGAAAATTTGGCTTTTCCCTATACGCGAGGTAGCTACTCTCGAGCACAGCTTATTAACAAATCCCATTTCCTTCCTATCCCTTTCCAATGTATCTAAACAGTAAGACAAATAAAAATCATCTAATACCAATTTGTAACATCCTGAATCTGGAGGCCACACAAAGTTTCCACATACCTGGTTGACCACATGACCTCAACCACATCTACCCAAATACAAGAAGTTGTTGACTAGAAGTGAGGGCCTAGGAGTGATAGTGTAGATATTATTCCCTCATTAGTAGAGTGTAACATAGAAGAAGCAATAGTAAATAAATAGCAGAGACAGTAATTCCATACAACATAAGTAAATAACATAAGACCGATAACATAAATAACCTTCTATAAAATCATACAAAAGATGATGAAACAGGGTACATGTTCTAGGAAAATAGATAAAATAGGTTACACTATAGTAATACATGATATATGTACCAAAAGTACAAAAAAAGTTCAAAAGAAACTCAAAAGCATCGCAAGTCTCAGCTTGGTCCCATGTTGTTCTGCTCCTAAACAACATATCAAGTACTTATAGAAGGGTGCTTTCACTTATCAAAACATGCATCCATATAATCTTTTTAGGCCCAAAAAAAATGACCCAAATAGGGTGTGAGTCCAAATCCCAGTAGGAAACCACCCATGGCCTGTTCCAATCTGTTGGTGAATATATATAACATGCAGTTTACAATATGAAATCAGTAAGCTGGAAAGTACTCAAAAGTAAAAATATATACAAGAACTAGTTTCCATTTACATCATTTCATGTTCATTTATAGTTCAATTACATTTATTTATATGAGTCTTGGGATCCAACATAATCCTAGAAACCCTCGTGTAAAGTAATCAAAATTAATACCTCAAAAGGATATATAAATAGGTATAATTGAAAACTGAATCCAATCTTGTGATTTGGATTTTAAACCACATCGTAAGTAATTCCATTTCAATATTTAATTTATAATTGGAGTCTTTCCTTGATATTCCTAAGTTATAATTCAAGTATCACTCTAAGTGAAATTCCACCTACATCCTACAAGCTAGTCCGGACGATCCTCTCAGGAACCCGGTATGACACTAGGTGTGGTGCGATTATATGTCAATTGGGCCATCATAGAATCCTATATATAAGACCTAAGTATATCCCATGACATATAAACCATTCCATTAGAACTCATTCATGGAATCCCTCATTCCATGATTCGTTTGACATTTAAATAAAGCTTCCATGAACTCGTCCACAACATATGTGGTTCGCTCACAGTGTAAACATAAAACCCCCCTTTTGATTCCGTCTATGGAATCCCTCAATGGTTTCATGGCTCACCCGAGGTATAAGGTACAACAGTCATATAAACCAATCCATTATATTCAAATCTGAATCCATGGTTCATCCATTGCTATTTACCCTTTTATCATATAAGATTCAATTAAACATTTCATCAGGAATGCAATGGTCAAAACCAAAATCATCCAATACAATCTCAATCAAGGACCAACCTCATAAGTCATGGCCTTTCAATTACTAATATGGGAAAAATTATCATAACACACATCACATGTAAATTAAACAATTACATGTGTTTAACATTAATAAACTCATATGGGAACATATCATATAACATGACTTTCATGTAATTTAAACAATCCCAAGTCTTATCCATTAATTATATCATGTAGGAAATTCATTTATTTAACCAATTTCATTTTAAACAACCCATTAAGGTAAAAAAAAGGCATGCCTCATTAGCATCCTTGGCCAAATGGCCATAAATGGTCATCCAAGGGAAACACACCCTTGGGGTGGCGTCAAATCAAGGAAAAAATCCTAAACATGCTTTAAATAACTTATTCAATTACCTAAACAACAATAGGAAATAACAAGGGTTAAATATCAATCATGGTGACACCCCAAAAATGGGCACATGACACTTTGGCATATATAAACAGCTTGACATTTATTGAAAGGAACAATACCACCTACCTCGTACTCGTACAACTCTCCTCATCCAGTGTCGGCCTCCAATTTTTCCTAGAATGGATTAGATCAGAAAAAAGAGCATAAACACTCAAACCTTGATAATTAGGATGAGAGAATAAAACATGATGAATGGATCAAGTGGAATCAAGAAATCACTGATGGGATTCTAATGCAACTGATGACATTCAAAATGGAGTCTGAAAGAAGAATTGGGAGGAAAATATTCTTCTTGTTGTTGTTGTTTTCAAAACCCGAGTGAAGGTTTTGTCCGTCTAACAAAAATTAGACTACAACCCATTTTTTCAAAAAAAAATACATGGTGTGTAATGGTATATACAAGTCATGTATATTCCTGATTTTCCCTTTGTTGTTGAAATTCCTTACACGTCATGCAGGGGTCGTAGCTATACCGTTATACAGTGTGTACTAGGATTTACATGGCATGTAACCCCAATTCATGTCATATAACAGGCCTGTGGCCAGCACTCAGCCAATTTTCCTTTTTTTCTAAAATAAAACCTAAAAGGAAAAGATCCATACCTTAAAGAATGAACTGGGTTCTTACAAATGAGGTCATACACTCCTAAAAGACACACCCAGGGCCCTCACTACTAGTCGGGAACCTTTCGAGTTTAGGGATATTTGATTGAGGTCTTGTGGCCGACCAGGCTTAGGGAACTTCTGAGGGGCACCTAGGTTCAGGACATCAAACTTTATATAATTCTAGAAATGTATCTAAGAAATCTATTTCACCATAGGGTAATTCATTTACTACCCATTGGATCACCCATACTCACCTTCAACCAATATAAAATAAGGACTAAGTATACTGATAGACAATTCTATAAATCTGGCATTGAGCTATATGTTATACTATTGAATCCACATGTAATCTAGTATGATGTCTGATTCCCCTGTCCATGTCCATAAGCAATCATGACATTACAACTCGGATAATCTCTAAGGGGAATGACCCTTAGGCGATCATTGAGGAATACTCTCCTGATATAGTATATCAACACCAAAACATTCAATAAATGGATCAATAGACCACTCCCAAACATGTATGATGAGTAACTATAATGGTACATCCACCGATCCTAGAAAGTATCCTAGGAATAAAATGAGGAGATCAAGTCCATCCTTTGGGATCTCATCAGTATCCCATTGCATGGGGGAAATTCACCCACCTAGAAATGATTGGAATCCTCTAGAATTCTAAGAGAATATAATTTCATAGAGTAACCTAGTGTGAGAGGGGTTCCAAGACACTCCCAATAACCAACCTTTATATCTCTAAACATGGAGGAATTCCAGTGACAAATTGGAATTCTAGTAATAGAATTATTCAATAATGTGAGAACATAAGATGGACCCAAGAATTACATCTTAAAATCCCAATAAAATAAAGATAAAAATCCAAATTTCAAGAAGTGCATTTAGAAATCCCAATAAAATAAGGCTCAACAGCCAGATCCCAAGATGTATTTCTTGGTATCATGATCAAATGACCATAAAAAAGAAAGGTATCATCATCCAGGTTCCGATAAGTACTTCTAACACCCTCGATAAATGAATAAGATGGATCCCATGAAGTATGTATGGGCATCCCAAATAATAAAGAAGCATCATGTCAGGATCATCATCCACTAAACAGGAACCACATTAGATAATCATTGTTGTAATATTAGTAAACATGTCAATGCATAAGTAAAATAGTTAGTGTGGTTGAATGCCTAAACCCACCACAATTTAAATAGCCTCATGGAATTCATGTTTGGTGTGAGTTCTAAGGTGAAACCCACTACCATCTCTACCCAAACCCCCATCGCACTAACTTATGGTCAGTAAAATATTGGGGCACCCACTAAGTCCCTTAAGTCAAAACACAGAAGACACATCCTACTTAGGATCCTCGAGGTCTACACATAAGTAATGGGGTCTTACTGGGGATCCTTGGAATTAAAGTTAACGGGGGGAATCCTAAATGAGATCCTCAAATATTAGGTAAATGGAAGCATCCTACATAGGATCCTTGGAAAGGTACATAGGAAAATGCGCCCTACATGGGACCCTCAAAGTAGTGTAAGAAGAAGAGGAATCCTAGATGGGATAATCAGAATATTACATGGATAAAGGGATCCTACAATGGAATACCGATATTTGAATGTATGTTAAGGTGTCCAATATGGAACCCTTGGTAATAGTAAAAAGATACAGGCATCCTACATGGGAGCCTCATAAATAACTAATCTCATGGCCTCGTACGCCGGAAAGGAACATCCAGTAAGGGATAAATCCTCAATGGGAAATATATAAAATCATTGGTCATTTGAGATAGCTCATGGATAATATCATATTAAAGGGGTCTCACTGTCAGGAGACAATTAGATTTTATTACATGAGGAAGCACCTCTCCATTTATAAAATTTCCTGAAATTCCACCAATGAGTCCTCAAACAACCTCAAGTGTTTTACCATCATGGTCTACATAGAAAGATACTCAAAACAAACTAACCATGTGTCCAATTATGACTTATATACATAAAGATATGAAAAATCCAAAAAGGGTAGTGATGGGGAAGTACACAACATGTATACCCAGCACACATTGTGTTCATCCAACGCTCCACTTGGGTGTGTACTTTAGTCAGTCTTGTCATGTAAAACCCAATTACATAGTGTATTGATCATGTAAATGGTATGTACACTACATGGGGTATCTACATATGTAACTCATATGAAATGGAAATGTACTTTTCAAGTAGTGTACCTTTACACAACTGACAACCCACACAGGGTCTGGCCATGTACTCTACATAGCCATGTGCACCTACACGGGCTATCTGTCTGGGTACTCGGCTACATGTATGAGTCCTAGTACATAGTGTATATACCCTATACATGAAGTGTACCTCTAAAAATATCATCATACCAAAATAGGAAGAACACAAGATGTGTGTTCCTGAACTACATGTCAGGTGATCGAGATTTCTAAATGGGAAACCCCTCAAATTAGCCTGAAACCCTATTTGTATCTCTAAAAGCTATAGATTGACCCTCAGTGGTTCCTAAATATACATAATGGGGGTTTAAAACTTGAAAATGGTAAATCTAATAGAATTTACATCAAAAATTTAAAACATAAAACCTTTGGGGTGGAATGCGTTGAAGCTTCGCTCATTTTCACAATCCACAGTTGTCACCTGATGATTCCCCTCCTCACGAGCTCCGTGGTGGTACCTCCTTTCCCCCATTTCTCTATTTTTATATCACTATAACTTTATATATTGGTCAATTTTCAAAATCCCACATAGGAGTGTATGCAATAATCCATATAATGAAAATAATAAAATAAAATAACAAATGGAAATGAAAGAAAACAAAACAAAATAAAAGGAACAAGGGGCTTGGGCCAGCCGCAATGCCCAACCTGATTTTATGCCCCACCTAGAAAAAATCTTCATTATAGTATCAATAGTAGATATTGTATCTCAATTCAATGATCCATTAAAAAGATATAGTTGAACGAACCTCCAAGAATTGATTAATATTTAATTAATTAATTATTAATTATTAATTATTCCTATAAGATATGAAGGCTAAAAATTATATCAAAATATAATACTATGGTAAAAACACTATTATGGGACCAATATAGTGTTTATATAAAAATATTTGAGATTTTATTTGTGGGGAAAGCTTCATTTTACCTCTTATATGCATCATAAAGGAAAAATTCAAATTTCTTCTCAAAATTAATGTCTAGAAAAACACATGTTCATATAGTATACCCACCATAAACCTTATCATCCCAAATAATCCTTATTATTAAGACTAATAGGCATTATATCAGTAAGAACATCTATGTTACAATGCTATCTAGACTATCAAATGACTAGTCTCACAACATAAATAGTTGTCTTCTATATGGGAGACACTTAACTGTGATCGATCTAGTACTTATCACCATAGGAATACTCTTATCATCATCTAAAAAACTCTAACCTCAAAGATCCACAAAAAAATCCAAATTTAAACTGAAAAAAGTTTCTCCAACCTTAAACGGCCTATGGTGCACTCCCCATCTTATGTATTTCCTTATAATTCTCCTCGAGCTTAACCAAAACAGCTTCCTTTAACAAAATGGGAAATATATTTAAAAAATAAAATAATATCTTCATAGATGTGATGATTTCTCTTCATAATAAAGATGATATAAAGATAGATAATGGTCATATCAACTAAATTTACATTAAGATTCCATCAAAATATGTATACACCTCTCTCTAATCTGTGAACACATCAAAAAAAATCTATACTTGACTTTAACCAACTCTTAACACCATATCTCCTGACAATGTGTTTCCAATTCCAAACATGGGTCAACCACCTCATGGAACTCTACTAATTCCCAATGTATCCTCAACCATGGGGGTACATTCATTAATTAACGAGAACATTCAAGAAACCATTCACATATAAATACTTTGAAAACATCGATCCTTATCTTAAACATGCCCACTCAACAATCTAAGATTTAAATGGTACCATGACCAACTAGCATGTACCTTAATCACATGACTCATACACTAGAAATTCATCTGATATTAATATAAAACTGACCATGTAACATGATATGGAATTCCAACATGTCTGATGCTCCCTTGGAAATCCTCTTCAAAATTGTTCACCATACTGGTTCCTAGATTTTTCCCATGACCGCTCGTTACATGGGGTCATTTCATTCATGAGTGTCAACCTATGCTCAAACCACTTTCTAATAGCGAAAACACTAGGTGACCATACCAGACACCTAAACATTCCTACCCACCAAATATGGTCTTGATAAAAAAGTACACCAAGGTGCTTCGTCATAAGCCAAAATCAGCAACATTAAAATTACACAGAACCTAAGAAAAAACCATGCATTGATCTCAAACAATCATATAACCTTTCTCCATGCCAAAACATTAATCCATAATCCCCGGTCCAACCCTACTCATAGGTTTCCCTATATCATTCAGAATTCTAACCTAAAAGGGTATAAGATGAATCTAAGGGCCTCTAGGTCTCCCACCTACCCTAATGATAACATCTAGTAAGATGGTATCTATGTCTAACCACCAAGCCTAATGTTAAATCCTCTTAAGGGGGTAAACATAATATTGACCTATGAGGGTCATAACTGTCAACATCCTCCTACTAGGTCCATCATGCTCATCGAGAATCCTAAAAAGGAATTTCCCCTATAGTATAATGATATAAACATAGAATAGATAATAAATAGAAACTAATAAGGCTTTTCTATATGGTAATACACCCTTGAGGTCTAGTTCACTAGAAATATCCTGGTACCCATCGGTATCATACTCAGTGATCCAACTAGATAACCACAAACGAAGGTTGGTTATATAGAATTCCATTCCAATCTATGCATGAAAACTCTATATAGGTTGTTACTAACACTTTGACTAACTGAACCTAATAAAAAACACCCTACCATGGGTCTAAAATTTTCGTATCGTGTGTCATATCGACTTACTAGGGTCACTGCACCTCTCGTGAATGAGAACGGATTCATCATTCTCACTATCAAACACCTCACCATAGATCCACATAACCTGGCATCAGAGTGAAATATATATGTAATTTGGCCCAATTGAGTATAATTACAGAAAGAACCTGTATGGGAAAACCCCATTTAGATTTTTTTGACACATTAAAAATTGGTCTCTATCATCAATAAAATCACACACTAGTATACCTATAACATGTGAATTTTATATGCCAAATATGATGCACAAGATGCCTCATGAATTTTCCGTCCATGATTAAAAATCAATATATATCCTCTTTTAAATTCTATGAGATCCATAAATCTACAATAAATCATAACATCCGCACAACATGTAAATATCTCAAAGATAAAATCATATAAAACTACAAATCATGGATCGGAACAGAAATATCATATCCCTAGAAACCAAGACTTCTTACTGGAAGAGGTCTTCTCAATGAACCAGTTCGACATCCATCACAAGTTATGACACATTCTTAATACTCCTATATACCATATTCCAAATATAAAATCAAATGGAAAAGAACACCTTTGATGCCACTTTTTAACATCCTGAACTAGATACCACTAAACCCATTCTCTGATCTGGTTCACCACAAGTCCTTAAGCATGTATCTTCATACGCCAGAGGCTTCTAACTAGTAGTGAGGTAATAGGGTGTGTCAATGGAGAGACTATTCTATCATATTAGAGTAAAAACAGAAAAAAATAACTAGATATCAACTGATAAATAAATAAAAAGAGCTTGTAAGAAGTAGATAACTGAAATATAAAATGTTTTAATAGTAAATGAAATTATATATAATCTTGAACATAGATTTCATACATACAACACTGGTCACCCACTAGTTTATCCATACAAGCAGGAGTACATAAAAGAAACTGAAATAAAATTATATGGCACCACTACTAACTCTTAGATAGACAACATACCCAATCTCCATACATTGTCTAACTCCACCATCATTATCATAACAATCCACACAATAAGATCTACTCAATCATGAAACTCTATCCCATATCCCTATTCATCAGGAAATTGTGTTTAAACTAAAAAATTGGACATAAGGTATGCACGCACACCAAGGTGGAACTATAGGTGTGAGAAATAATCTCAGTAGGTCTTCCCAAGGATGAACCTATTAATATATTATCATAATTTAATGATCATGCAATATTATAATCCAAGATAAGACACAAATGAAAATTATAAAGACCAAAGTAACATAAATAATTCATAGCTGACCCTTGGGTTCATGCTCCCGATCAACCATACCTACTTTTTCCCAATTTGAAAATATCTCTAAACAAAGTTCCCTCATGTATATATATTTATATTAATACATATATACATTCTAGTATATATATATATATATGAGTAGGGATACAATTAACATGAGTCAACCACAGCAGATCCTCAGGTCTATAACCCTGGTCATCTAGACATCCTAAGAAAAAAGGCTTTAAGATGGATATTGTACAACTCAAGACATATTTAATTAAGTGGATTTATGGGTTCATAATCTCAAATGGAGATACCTACTTCATCTAATTCCAGAAATTTCTCTGAGAAAGGAACATTACCACATGGGGATACATTTTCAACCCCTATGATCATCTATACTCACCTCCAATTACTATAAATAAGGATGTTTTGTATTGATGGAAAATACTATAAATTTTCCATTGAGAAAGATATCATACTAATCAATCCATGTGTAATCTCGTCCAATGTTTGATTATCAAGTCCCAATCAATAGAAAATCATAACAATGCAACTCGGATAATCCATATGGGAAATTAAACTTAAGTAGTCTATAAGGGATACTCTCCTGATCCTGTATATCAACATGAAAACCATTAATAAACAGCTCAATAGACAACTCCCAGAAAATTATGTTGAGTATCTATAATGGTGTTTCAACCAATCCTAGGGAGTTCCCTAGGCATCAAACGATGAGTTAACATTTTTCCTCTAGGATCTCATCAGTATCCCACTACTCAGGGGATGTGAACCCACCTATAAACCTTGGCATCCTCTCTAATTCTAGTGGGATATCCATTCCTATAGCGACCAAGTATAAGAGGGGTTCCAATATACACATAGAAACCTACCTTTGTATCCTTGAATAGGGAAGGAATCCTAGTGAAAATGGGACTTCCAATAATAGTATCATTCAATCAAGTAATCTCATAAGATGGACCCTAGAAAGTATGTCTAGAAATACCAATAAACTAAGGCTCAAAATCGGGATTCCATGTAGTACGTCTAACAATCCTAATAAAATAAGGCCCAAAACCTAGATCATGGGAAGTATGTCTCTGTATCCTGATTGAATTATAGTCAAAATAATGTTCACAACATCCAGGTTCTAGGAAGTACATATGAAACCCTAATAAATGACTAATATGGATCCCAGGAAGTACACAAGGTCATCCCAAAGAATAAAGAACAGTCTCATTAGGCTCATCGGCCACCAACCAGAAATTAGCTCTAATTATCATTGTTGCATCAATAGTATAAAAGTAAATGCATAAGTAAAAGACTGAGGGTGGATGAACACATAAAACCACCACTAATTCCATAGCCTCACATTTTAAAAGTTTGATATAGGTACTAAGGTGACACCTTCTACATTACCTACCAAAATCTTCAACACACTAACTCAGGGTCAGTCAAACATTAGGCCACCCATTGGGTCTCTTAAGTCAACACACATAAGAGGTATATTACTCTAGGTCCTTGAGGTATACACATAAGGAAAGGAACCTTAATAGGGATCCTCAATAGTGAAGGAAGAGGGATGAATCCTTTATTGGATCCTCAAATAGTAACTAAATGGAGGCATCCTACATCGCATCCTTGGAACGGTACATAGGAAAAGGCATCATACATGGGACCCTCAAAATCAGTGTAAGAATTATAGGAATCCTAGATGGGATCTTTAGAATAGAAATCATGTAAAGTTATCCTACAAGGGAATCCCTATATCATAATTTAAGAAAGGGAACCCAACAAGAAACCCTTAGTAACAATAAAAAGATAAAGGCACATTATACGGGATCCTTGGTAACAACAATCTCTTTGCCTCCTAAACTAGAAGGGCACATATCACAAGGGAGAGGTCCTCATGGGGAAATCTAAAAAATAATTGGTCATGGGAGATATCTCATGGATCATCTTAGATCAAAGGGGTATCACTCTCAGGAAACAACTATATTTGTCTACCAGAGAAACCACCTCTCAGTTTAAGAAAATAATTGAAATGCCAACAAGGAGTCCTCAAACCACAACATTGGTTTCGCCATTGTGATATACATGGAAATATACTCAAAATGGACTATTTATGTATCCAATTAGGACTAATGGGAATAAAGATATGAAAAACCCCACAAGGGTAGCAAGGGGAAATACACGGCGTGTATACCTAACACCTGGCGTGTTCTTCCAATGCTCCACCTAGGCATGTACTTTAGTTGGTATTGGCATGTAAAACCCATGTACATTGTTTTTTGATCATATACATGACATGTACCATATATGGGGTACATACCTATGTAACTCCAATGGTTTGGCCATGTACTTTGCCTAGTTGTGTACCTCTACACTGCATGCAACCCATAAAGGGTCTATCCATGCACTACTACAAATACCCCTTTTATCAGCGCTAAAATACCCCTTTTATCAGTGCTAGAAAAGCACTGTTAAAGTCGGAAAAGATAAAGGGGGTCCCCTTTATCATCGCTCCAAAAAGCGCTCATAAAGACACCTTTTATCAGTGCTAAAAAAATCGCTGATAAAAGGGGTAATTTATCAGTGCTAAAACAAAGCGATGATAAAAGGGTCCTTTATCAACGCTTTGTTTTAGCACTGATAAAAGGGTCCTTTATCAGAGCTTTCTTTTTAGCACTGATAAAGGACCCCTTTAATCAATGCTTTTTTAAAAGCACTGATAAATGTTAAAAAAATTAAAAAAATTAAAAAAAAAATTAAAAAAATCCTTCCAATCGGGGGGGGGGGGGCTTTTATAGCAATTGATCCCCCCTTTTACAGCGCTTTTCCACACCCCCTCCCCAGCGCCCCCATGCACCCCATCCACCTTTTATCAGTGCTAGCTACCATATTCCCCCATGCGCGCGCGCCCCTGCCTCCACCAGGTTTTGAACTCGAGACCTCCCCCCTGCGCGCATAAGCCCTTACCACTCCTCTATTTTGATTTTTTTTCCATTTCATGATATCTCTCTATATATATATATTTAGTTATATTTATTCGTATAGTAATATATATTTATATTAATATATATATATATATATATATAGTTATATTAATACATATCTATATATATATATATTTAGTTATATTTATTCGTATAGTAATATATATTTATATTAATATATATATAGTTATATTAATATATATATATATATATATATATATTAATATATATATCTATAGTGATATTAATATATATATTTATAGTGATATTAATATATATATTTATAGTAATATTAATATATATATATATATAGTTAGATTAATATATAGGTATATAAATATTCATATATTTTTATTTTAAATAAAATGGATATTAGTTATTATTTAGATAAAGATAATATATTTTATATGTAAATATATTTTATTATTTATATTTATAATTAAATTTTTATGTGTGAATATATAAAAAATATCTATATATTCTTAGATATTTGATTATAAATAGCAGTGCATTATAAAAAACGATAAAATTTCAATAACATAATATCAACATGAATGTAATACCTTGGAATAAATTCAGTCCCCACAAAAAAATCCAATAATACCCCCTTAAATGAGGCTGAAAATCCACAAAATGTTAAAAAATCAGGGTACCCCGACTAAAAACTAAGTATTGGAGGCCTTCTAGGCCTTTTGGCCTTGAAAAAACATTGACTGGGGTCCTCTTGGGTCACAACAATGTAGAGATCGTCGCAGGCTTTTATTTGATATGTGGTAGAGCTCAAACATACACTCAGATCAAAAGTTATGGCTGTTTGAAGTCCGAGTTGTGTTTTCAACATATTTTGGATCTTTTTTTAATTTTTTTTTAATTTTTTAGACATAAAATTGTTATTAAATGACTATTACTCAATACTAATTAGCAAATTATTAATTAAAAATATTTTTTTAATTTTTTTATAATCCATTTTCACTAAATATCTTATATATTAAGTGTAACTGTATATTTATACTTATCTAAAATATATAAAAAATTATATTTAAAAAATATATATTATATTTATATCAATATAACTATACCTATATATTTAAATATTAATATGTATTTTTAATGTATTTTTTTTGGAATTAGACCCTTTATCAGCGCTTTTAAAAAAAAGCGCTGATAATGACCCCCCTTTATCAGCGCTAACGAAAAAGTATTGATAAAGGGGGTACCTTTAACATCACTAAAAAAACATTGTTAAAGGAGGTACCTTTATCAGCGCTAAAAAAAGCACTGATAAAGGGGTATTTTTATCAATGCTTCTTTTAGCACTGATAAAGGTACCCCCCCCCCCATTATCAGCGCTTTTTCGTTAGCACTGATAAAGGTGTGGCACTGGCCTTGCCCCATTTTGTGGTAGTGATATACTCTACATGGCCATGTGTCCCTACACGGGCTATCTGGATGGGTAATCGGATACACGGTTAAGTCCCAATACAAGACGTGTATACCCCATACATGGTATGTACTTCTAAAAATATAACCTTCCTTGAATGGTAAGAACATTCCATGTGTTTTCCTAAACTACATGTTGTGTGATCAGGATTTCTGAATAGGAAACCCCTCAAATCAGCCTAAATTTTCATTTTTCTCCTGAAAAGCTATAGATCAAACCTCAGTGGGTTCTTGTAAAACAAACATGTTTTCTATGAAAAATTTATTTAAATAATTTTTAATCTTCAGTAGCTTGTTTTTCATTCAATTGTGAGTTTAAAAGAACTGTGATATGCCCTTAGTATAAAATTACTACTATAGCCTAGCCATTAGGTTAGCGAGAATAATTATAACAAACTTATGAAAATGCATTGTGAATTATTTGGCTATCAATTATTTATGAAAAATATAAGTTAGATATTTTTATTTTTGAGTGAATTACTATTAGAAATAAAATTAATATGATATATACTTAATAAAATATTTTTATTCATCCAGTGTATATTTTAATCATAGGGTGTGAATAAACCCTATTTATTGTAAAAACCTACTTTTTAAAAAATAGGGCAATCTTAAACCTTTGAATGGAAATACCCTTTTAAATTAAGATTTAACACATTAATAATTTTTATATAACAACATAAACATTTATTTAAAAGAGGGATATAAAAATTTACATTGGTTGAATTTATGATATTTTCTAATAACATCCAATTTTTTGATGAATAGTAAAAACTCATTAAATTTTAAGTGAAAACAATTTTTTTCAACAAGATAATTTGTATGGTTAAATTATAATATTTAATGATTTTAAAGTATAAATAGAATATGTGTTTATCATTTAATATAATTTATATCATTAGAATTAATTTTACATTGAATTCATATTTAAAAACATTTCAATCATTTGCAATGTTTTAACTTTTAAAAAACTTGTTCTCTCATTCTGAAAATGGGATTGATTTTAAATTAATTACTAAAACTTCTTTGTTTTGAATTTAAAAAAAATACTCCATATTTTTAATATGTATTTCTAAATAATGTTAATAGGATACTTTTATTTTTTGACATTATAAATAGTAACTTTGGTAATTATTTTTATTACCATGGTTAAATGTAAATTGGGTAATTCAAGGTAAAAATAATATCCTAAAATTACCTTAAAACCAGTAAAAACTTATTGGATGACTAATTTCGACCCTTATCATATATTTTTCTAAATGGAATAACTTTATGTCCACTTACCTATGAATATGACATTAATATAATAAAAACTAATGAATGTGAAAAAATGTCACAATCTCAATTTATATATGTATATTAATTTTCATATATGGATAACTTGGAGATAATATTGACTATAGAGAGTATATGGAAATATAAAATAAGTACCTAAATCACAGAAATTAATTTATAATTTTTTAGAGATTAAATAATTACCATTAATAATGACACAATAGTGATGCATAAATTATTTTATTAATAGAAATATCAAATAAATGGTTTTAGAAATATAAAAATAAATATAATATGAACTAATTAATGTGATCCAAGAATTTTATAGTGGACTATGAAATTTTATTATTTTATTTAATATTTTTTTCGAATTTATCTTCTGTGTGGATGTTTTTAAAATCGAATAAAAGAATAGTATCAAAACTCACACTATTGATATTTTATGAAAATAACAGTCTATTAAATTATTTAAAAATCATAAAAATATTTAAAATTAAAAATTTATAATTATGGAATATAATATGTCATAAAATATCCATTTATGGTCAATTGACACCATATAAGTAAATATTTATAATCCATAAATATTTATAATGTTATTACCACAATTAAAATTAAATCTAATAACTAAGGGTTAATTAAAAATATATGGTTTAAATTTACAAAATAACTTATCCAAATTTTATTGGTTGATTATATTAAAACCCTAACTTGTATCATATTTTAAATGGGGACATTTTGGAGGTTTTTGGGTATGGTTTGATTTTATTATAAATTATTATTTATGGAGTTTTCAAAAGTGCCCCTCATCTCAATTATAAAAGGGCACCTCCTCCCTCACCTATTAACTAAATTTTAAGAAATAAATATCTATCATACCCTACCCTATTTCCTTATAAACCTCCCTATTTTAATTCTATAGGTTCTGATCATCTTCAAATACCAAATCTAGTGCTCTAGGAAGAGATTTAGTGAAAGAACGTCGAGGAAGAGGTAATCTCTTCTACCAATTTTTTCAAACTTATTTATTCTTATAAATCCCCTTAATTAGTTGTTAAATTTTAAATTAATAACATAATTATCACTAATATACTTATATTTTATTTTCAAATATGAAACAACCATATTTTAACTTCTTTCCATCCTATGAAAAATGAAATCACCATGCGTGCTTACGTACAGCTTATCGTCTCCACACCGTAGTGTAATATTTTTTTCACCACCACCTTAAATGGATGGATATAATGATTTAAATAATAAATATATATGATTATTATAACATTATACTAATTCTGAAATATCATACATCATCAAATTCAATATCATTCAATAATTTTGAATGATATCATCGCTCGTGCGTACGTATGACCTACCGTCTTCACGATGTGACGCGATTCATTCTACATGATCTTTATTAAACCATGATTATATAAATGAATTTAATGAATTAATATGATTCATATTATAATAATATCATTATTTTAATGATATAACTATGTCCTAATAAGTGTATCAATAACTTATCTGAAAAATCTTGCAAAAGAACATAAAGTAGTCAATGTCTGAATAACGAGTGACAATGAAATTTTAATAACAAAAGGATACTAATATAATCATATATGATATTATAAAAATTATTATGATTATGGAATAATTAAATAAGATTATTTAAATCATTATACAGGAGTTTCAAATACATACGAAGGATATCATACTTAAAATAATGGATAACTTTGAAAATCTAGTTTTTATCTGAGATTGTTTATTCGTAAGTATTTACTGGGATATATTTATCATCCACATCCATGATTCAAAAATATGTATTTCAAAAAATTATTTATATCATTATATAATTATTTAAAGTCAACTTTACCCATTAGTTAATTTTTACTAAATGGTATGAATGTAATCTTTTATCATTTTCGATATAAGGTACTTTTTAACTTTTCCTAAAAAGTATGAGAATAATGTTTTTTAACTTGTATGGAATGAATGGATTTTTACACTTTAATAATTCATTATTTCCTTGAATATTTACCTAAAATATTACAAGGTTATTTTCATGTTAAATTATTTCTTTTAAAATTGTGTGCCATTTTGGGGAAGGAAAATGTTTTTTGAAGAAAAAAGGATAGTTTCCTCAAGAATTAATTTCAAGTGTTTTATAAAAATTATTTTTCATATAATTAGACACTATTTGAATAAGGTTATATTTATAACCATTTTATTGCTATGATTTTATTGTGTGTTATTTAGAAAATCCATTTGTTTTATATCAATTTCGATGGAATGGTGTTTACGAAACCCATGTTATTTCATGGGTTATGCTATGGTGAACGTTTTTATGTTTTTTTGGGAACACATAAGAATTATTTCAGTATGAGATGGGTAGGACCTATATCTCCATCTAATTAATTAGGTAAATATTTATATCTCATGAGATATACATGACTATAATGTGAAGTAAATACAGTTTGGTTATATAGGACTAGAACGAGGAGTGAACTCGGTTCAGTAATAGACTTTTTCCATTGTGATGGTCTTGGCAATGAGACTTTACAAATATAAAATGATTTTCTATGATTATGTGAGTATACCAGGAAATTTCATGTCTTATGTTATAACTATTGGGATTACATTTCACTTTTATGATTTATCCCATGACATGATATTATGATCTTTTATATATAGGATAATATTTTCAAATATTATGTTCTTATGATTATGATATGATTGATATTTCCCTTATTTACCCTTAATGATCATTCAAGATCACCCTTTCATTTGTTTCATTCCCTAGGTCATTAAGAAGGGTATTATGTAAGATATGTCAAAAAGATGTCTTGTTATGAAAAAATAAGCGAGAGACAATATAGATGTTTTATGAACTACTTGTTTATGTTTTCTAATTTCTAAAGACACTAAACTTGTATGGTCTGGAGTTGTTTTTGTTATGTTATGTGATAAATATTCTTTAATGTTGAAATAAAATATATATGTAAAGTATGGGTTGTTATAGTTTTTATCAGAGTAAAGGTATTGTTAACCTTTAGAAACTAGGCTGAAAAGGACTTAGTAAGAACCCTAAGGATATGTATATGTATAGGATACAATCCTAGTGTTTTAGAAATGACCATGATAACAAAGGATAAAACCTAATGTGTCCTAAATTTAAATTTTATTCTTGATAATGTTGTTTTCCTATTATGATTAGTATTTTTTACAGGGTGTTTCTTGGTTTTAGTCAATTGATGAAACCCGAAGTAACTGCGTTAATATTGAAGGCGACGGGCAATGCAAGGATTGTCCCCCTAATCAAAAAAATGTTATAGGAGATGGAATGGAAAATATTTTTTCCATATCCACATGAATTTCTCAGTATATTAATCATACAGGTCTTCCAAACGAGCAAAGTACGGAGCAACATTCTGTTGGATCCTTCGTGAGGCAGCAACCACCTTCATTCAGTGGGACTTCTGATCCATTAGTGGCTGAACAATGGATATGTACCAATGAAAAGATATTTTCAGTTCAACAATGTTATGAACATGATAAATTAATCTTAGTATTATATCGTTTGGAGGTTGAGAATGATCAATGGCGGAATCATATCAATAAAATGAGGCAAATAGATGAAATTGAGTCCATGGAATTAGTTGAGTTCAAGAACTTATTTTTCAAAAAGTACATTCCTTGTATTCTTCGAGAAAAGTTGGAGAAGGAGTTCCTTGAATTTAAGAATAAGGATGATGAATCCATAGGTACCTACAAAAAAAATTTACAAGGCTAGAAAAGTATGCTTCTAGAATTATTATCCAACCTGAGAGTAAAATTGATCGATTCTTTATTGGCTTAAAACCACGTCTCTGAAGGCTATTAGACATAATGGACTTCAATAGATACGTGGAAATTGTTTGACATAATATCAATATTGAGATGGATATTGGAGTAACCCATCATTTATATGGTTTTGATAAGAATAGAAATATGGAATTTGAAAGAAAATATAAAGACCACACTGAAAAGAAGATGAGTCTTCCATTATGCTCAATGTGTGGAAAGAAACATGGAGGTAATTGTCTTAAAGGGACTAGTAAATGTTTTTAAGTGTGGAAAAGAAGGTCATCATGCATTTTAATGCCAAAGTTATTGGGAAAATATGTCTAATGATGCGAACAAAGAAAATGATACATAGAATTCACCTCCTGCACTTCAATGTTACAATTGCAAGAAAATTGGGAATTATGAAATCAATGCCCTAATATTAGGGTTATTGATGATGAATGATGTCAACAAAATATTAAGGCAAAAGAAAAATGAATGCCACATAAAATCAATATCGACGACGTGGAGTACAATAATGAAGTGGCGAAAGGTACACTTACCATCCACTCAAAATTAGAAAACGTTTTATTTTATTCTGGATGAACCCAATATTTTATTTCTGAAAAATTTTCTAAGATTATCATTGTATTACCTCAAAAATTAGATGTTGAGTTAGCTGTGACAACTCATAATGAAAACAATGGTCACATCAAAATTTTATAATTCTTCTACGACTGAATTTTGTGGGAAATTACTTCCTATGAATCTTATGATCTTTCCTATAGTGTAATTTTATGTGATTATTGGCATGGATTGGATTTGTCTTTATGGATCTCATATAAATTTACGTGGAAGGGAAGTCAAATTTCATATTCTAGATCAATCTATGATCATCTATAAATTCAAGGATGAATATAGCTTTCTAGTAGAAATTTATTCCATCTTATGGGTATTGATTCCTAGAAATAAATGTTATTAATCTGAAATGGTTTGGGAGAAACTCACAGTTAAGAATACGCCCATTGTACGGGAGTTTGATGATGTATTAATGGAAGAATTATCAGGTCTTCCACAAAATTGTGAAGTTGGGTTTTTAAAATAACTTATACCAGGTGTTATGGACATTTCAAAGATACCTTATAGAATGGCCCGAATTGAGTTACATGAATTGAATAAGAAAGTCTAAGAGAATCATGACAAGGGATTCATACACCCAAGTGTGTCACCTTTGGGTGAACCTATTCTATTTTTTAAGAAGAAATATGGATTAATGACATGTTTTATTGATTATCGATAACTCAAAAAGATCACTATCAAGAAAAAAAATCATATCCTCCACATTGATGACTTATTCAACCAGTTACTTAGAGCTCAATACTTTTCCAAAATTGATCTTTGTTTAGGATATCATAAATTAATAGTCAAAAGGTAGATATACCAAAGAAGGCATTCTATACAAGTTATGGACACTATGAATTTATAGTAATTCTTTTTGGTGTTACTAATTCCCATGTTATCTTCATGTATCTAATTAATAGAGTCTTTAGATACTATCTATAAGGCCCCGGCCTTAAACCTTACTTAATCATGAATTAAATGATTAATTCACATAGAGGATCTTTTCAGGTTTAGATTTTTAGAGAATTAGGTCATAACTATTACATCTCAAAAGATTACATAGTAGACACTTCTACAAAGTTTCCATAAAATAATAAAAAAATTCTTAAAAAGAAACATGTCTAGTTCCATGTTTTAGATAGCATGTCTTTCCTTGAACCCATCCTTGACCCTATTCATCTTAAAGTTCTGTGGAAATCATTTCAAAAACTTGGGATGAGCATAAAAAGCCCAGTAAAGGATACACAAAGAAGGAAAACTGTTAGTTTTTCAAAAACAACAAGTAAACCATGAGTACTTTACCAAAGTAATACTTTTCACCTTTATTAAGTAGTGAGAAATCTTCACTGAATAAAAGATCATTACTTACCCTTTTATAACCAAAATATTACCATAAAACCCATATAAAGAACACATAACATATAAAGGTAACTTGGGAAATAAAAATACTTAAATGGAATAACCATACGGTCGACTTCCACACATACTTAATGGAATAGCCATATGGCCAACTTCCATACCCAATGCATTGGAGGTTATAATGTAACCACCCGTCCTGGTATTCATGACACCACCCGTCATATGGTTTATCACGTAACCACCCGTAAAATGTCCAAGTACCATCATTACACATAAAATATTGAAAATATAAACATTTTAATAACAAAATTTCAATTGCAATCACAATAAGTAATTCCAAGATATTGAATTAATCAATCCATTTTCAAAAACCATTTAAAATAGATTTTTGAATCAAAGTGTCCCATACCACTTTGAAGATTTTAATGGAATTATAATTTTAAAACATTAATGTCCATATATATAAATACTGAAAACCATTTTGAAAACATGGACATTAAAGATAAAGATTTAGAATAATTAATCTTTAAAACATTTAAAATGATATTTTTGTTAAAGAGTTTTTAACAAAATGAGAGACACTTGAATACAAATAATTGTGGAATAACATTTAATTTGAGCTTTATAATATCATGAGAATAAATGGATTCATGATATAATATGTCAAAGGACAGTATACACACCATATAAGAGTCAATTGGTGCATAACAACAATGAAGTCTCAATGGAAATGTAAATTGAGATGAAATCCATTATAAAGATGGTATCCTTAAATTAAGGATAAATCTATCACATAATTATGTGTGGGAAATATAAATACACCCAATATAAGTGTATATTAAGTGTGAAACAATCAGAGTTAATTCACACATAATCTTGGAAAAACAAAATCAATGACATATATATTTAACTCAATGAAATGAGATTGGGTTATTATTTCCCATACAAGTTCGTAAGAATTTATCAATGAGTTGATTATGTGTAGAAATAATATATCTACACAAAGGTTTTTGGAAATTACAACATAGAGATTCCACACATAATCTTGGAATAATAAAATCAAGAATTATAGGTTTAACCCAAATTCTTGAAAGTGGGTTAGGAAGTTCCCTTATAGAAATCTGACAGCCTAACGGCGTCACTTTAAAATTCAGAAAATGAGTTGATGAGAAAGAAAATGGTATCTAATCACTTGGACATAAAATTAACATAAATAAGGATATATAAGAACATATCCCAACATAATAGTATGTGAATTAAAAGACATAACAAAAGAAGTATTTTAAAAAGAGGAGGGTGAAAGGTCCCCTTACCGAGTTGGGTAACTTTCGAAATGTACACCCCATGGAAGAAGGGTCATAAAATGAAGATTTAAATACCCATAAATGAAATTATATTACACATAGAGTATAATAATGTGCATTAAATACACCACTCAAAGGAAATTTTGGCAAATGTAGCATAAATGTCATGGGAATAAAAGTGAGATGAAAAATCCCTTATGAAAACTCGGCAGCCTAACGGCGCCACATAAAACTTCCAAAAATGGATTTATGAGATCATATAGGGTCTCTCATAATATGAACATAAAAATTACATTATGAGGAATATAAAATAACATTCCCAAACATAAGAAATATGAGCTTAAAAGAAATGACATAAAAGAGAGTACTTAAAAAGAAAGAGAGAGGTTGGATCCCTTACCTCGTGTCCGACATGACTCGATCGTTCTTTAATCTACTAAATAATAAAATTTGGTCAATTTATAATTTCTTAATGACCTCCTTTAAAGATTATTATTCAGTTCATATCACATATTATAATGTTATAATAATTTTTTAATAAAGTGAGTTCATATCAGACGTTTTTGTCGATGTTCGGTACATGAGTAAAAATTGAACTTGTTGGAAAAGAATTTTCCATGTAGTTATAGGTACATCATATCTAGAATAGTATTTATGTTTTAAATATCATATATATCCATTATATATTCATTTTATACTATTCCATATCATTTGGAAAAAAAATTAAAAGCACCGTTCATGGAGACGGTAGGCCGTACGTACGCATGAACGCTACTTTCATTTTTTGTCATATTAATGGAATTAAAACAAAATGAGAGATATATATATTATAATTCCAGAATGATATCTATAATTTAGATGTAATATATTACATATATATTAATTATATATGTTCTTATAATAGTACATAACATTTGCAGATAAGAAATGAAATGTACCGTTCATGGAGACGGTAAGCCGTACGTACGCATGAACGCTACTTTCATTTATTTTTTTGTATTCAATGGAATGAAATAATAATGATATAAAGGTATATTATAATTCCAGTAGTATATAATATGTAATACCATTAATTACATCCTTTATATGTCCCACATATGGCATTAACGAATCAAATCACTTTGAGGGGGCGGTAGTCCGCACTTCCTAAAATGAAGATATCGCGTTTACGATAATGGAAACCATAAAGGTATGCCATAAACGAAAAATACAGAAGTTTAAGGAAAAAATAACCATATTATATATCATATATAAATATAGTGACATCTTAATGTCCACCTTTGAAGGTGTTAAAAGAATATTGAACAATCATCATTTCGTGAGGCAGTAATTCACCATCCACAGAAACAGTATGTTCTTTAACCATTAGACGAAGGTGTGTGAAAGTTTAGCTCGAATCCTTCTTATAACAAAATCCTAGTATATTTACGATACTGGTTTTGTTACAAAAAAAGTAATAAAAAGAGTTTAGTGTTTTGGAGAAGCAAAATAACACAAAAGAACACAAGGGAAGACATTACCTTTAAATCGGGTAACTCTCTTTGATTTGAGATCAAAGGCTTCCTTGGAAAGGATTATTCCCAAAGTGAGGCATCAATGATGAAGATAGGTATTTGGAGAGATGAAATGGTCAGGGTTTGGCCGAGACAAAGGCTTGAGAGGTGCGGGTAAGGTGGTATATGTGGGGGCCTTTTATAAGACAAAAGGAGGGGCACTCTTGGAAAGTTAAAACATATTACTTTATTATAAAATGATTTTCGGATTTTAAAGGTCCCAAAAGGATATATTTCGAGGATAAGGTGATAAGGTTTCTAAATCCACCCATACAATAGGTTTGTGACAAGTTTAGGTCCTAGATTTTACATTATATTTTCATTTTATTTAAATCGGTAAATAATGAGGTAATCGCTGCATCATCATGGTGTCATAAATAATTTAATTTATTTAGTGTCTAAAAATTATTAAAAAAAATCATGATATAGTAAATCTTTTTAGATTTCTAATGAATATTTATAGTCAAAAATATGACTTGTATAACCCCATATAAAAAAAATTAGTAAAACAACACATGTTTGCGACATTTTAATTTTAACATTTAATAAAAAGGTATTAATGTCATTTTCCAACCAAAGTGGCTCCATGGGGTCCCCAAGTTGACCCATGGATTTTCTTGGTCGGACATGACTCATCCAATAGGAGTAGGACAAGTGTCAAGATCATATCATATTATTAAAACATTGTTTTTACCTTAAACTACACTAATTACCTCTAATCGCGATTAAGAACTTAAAAGTTAGTATTCACCAAAAAATTATTTTAATCTCATTGAACCACATTTTACTTATTAATGACAACCATGTATGTCGGATTTTTGAAATTAAAATCACAGAAGTGGTAAATTTTCATTTAAACGAAAAATTAGTTTCTTTAACTACCACTTAGTGGTTTCACTATTCATCAAAATTTGAAGTTTTTCAGAAAATTACCAAAAATTCACCCTAGGCTATATTTGATATTCCGAATTAAAAAATGATGTCTATTTTACAAAATTCAAAACATATAAGTTACATTAATTAATTTAATAATTAATTCCCACTGTCAGAGCAAATAACGTGTTTTTATGAAACAATAAGTATCAAAAGATTGACACTAGTTTAACTCCAATTTCAAGATGAAATTATTTACAACAACCACTATTGGATTAAATGGTAAAAATATATTCTAATTTAACTTTGAAACCAATTCAAAAGATAATCTAATCATATAAATAGATTAGATTAAAAGGAGTTTTTGAATTAAAATACAACATTTTTCACTATTCATTAAAAAATGAACATTATCGGAAAAATACCAAAAATTTACACAAAGTAAATTTTGATGTCCCTATTATAAAGAAGAATTTTATTTTTTCAAATATAACACATAAAATTTTCAAAAAGTGGATTTAAAAGAGGTTCGTCATCAAAAGGCGGTTAATCAACCTTTTAAAGAATATTAGAATGTTTACGCTTAAAATTGGATTCATTCACATTTTTAATCCTCAATCATTTATTGTAAAAAGTAAAAATATTTGACAAACATATATAATCATTTTGTAGTTAGTTATATTGATTCTCTCTATTAAAAAGGCTAGGCGTTAACTACAATTTAAAATAATATTATTTTATTATTAGAGTGCAACGTAAGATTCCCAAGAAACTCGTTGCGTATTGGGTACGCCATCGAGCATAGCGTCCACTTTAAAGTTATATTAATATTTTATTCACAAATATGGATAAATGTGAAAATTTCATATTCTTTATTTACCTGGGGTGTTACATCCTTCCCCCCTTTTGGGAATTGTGTCCTCACAATTTTAAAATTGGGCTTGGAAACTTCATTGAAAATCCCACATCGGAACAAGAGTCATTAAAACAATAACTTTAAAATAAAGAAAGAGAAGTACAAAGGTCACCCAAGTTAACCCATACTAGGATTCCAAGTATGAAAATATGGACATGGAGGAAAAAACAAAGGGTCATGTTCTTTTGGAGAGTGATAGTAAACATGTCTAGGAGAAAGTTAACCATAAGAAAATCACAAACTTGTGATGGGTTAAACGGTATTCGATTCCCTAGTAGGAAAAGTTAACAGGAAACATTTTTGTTTTAGGTTACTCTTCATTGAGGAATTTATTTTTGAGCTTAACTAAATCATAATGAAACATACTTACTTGTCACGTAGACTTTCAACTTTTACTAGATTCCTTAATCAAACTCATATTTTCTCCAAAAGACGAGTATTTAGGAAGACTTGTTCGCATTAAGAGTACTATAATCAACTTATTTAGAATAACCTAATCCAAAAAATAGAACTATATATTTCCCATGTCTTTAGACAAAATCCAAAACCAAAAATTGTTAGAACAAGATCCACAAATGAATAATCCTTTATAAAAAATAAAATCTATTCTTAATCTCCAAAATTTGTCCAACAAACCCAATGTTCAACGAAGACCATTAGATAAACAATTTTTCCATAAGATTCTTCAAAGTAAACCAAACTAAGATTGAAACCCAAATATTTGAAGGATTTAATGACATAGTCTTCCAAGGTACAAATTTACATTTATCTCCAAATAACATCAGTTGCTCTTAAAGTCTCATATTGAAAAGTAATTAACCTAATCACACATCCTCCATGATAGGTTAATAATTTCCATAGATAACCTAAAATAAACTTACTCTTGATTCCTAAAATCATCTAACTAAAAATAATTAGTCAATCTAACCAGGGACTTCACATTGTCCAGTGGTAGGCGATAAATACCAGTCACACTTTGGTTGTGGGTTCGATTCCCACAGCTTTGTCCGACGTGACGGGTTGTCACACGGTCTATGTGTTGTCCTTTTTTCCAAAACTACAAAATTCTTAAAACATTCCCCAAAATGAGATAAAATCTTCAAAAATAATCATAACATATTTTAACCTCAATTTTATCTCATGCCTTTCATTTTCCATCATAACATATAATAACCCATAATTACCTCAAAAGTAAGGATCATATAAACCCTAATGGTTACCTTTATAATTATTACCTGAACTTCCACATCGATTGGTCATCTCGTACATGATGCATTACAGAACATACCAAGGTACAAGTGGTTTATCATGATTCCTTGATAGTTGGTTTAGAAAAACCGCGAGTTTCCTCATTGAATCCCACATTTCATCCAGTCTCTTAATCAGAGAACCACCACGGTTTCCTTCAAACCTATTGTCACTTTGGTGCCTTCTAGATCCATCCATTCACTAAAAACAAAAATGTCAGTGCGAGTATATCAACAAAACCATCATGTACTAATGAGGAAGATAAACACTAAGATATACTTACTCATTCACTTTATCAAAACTAGGACTCTTTCTGAAATCCTAACCATTATGGTAATGTCACTTATGCTTAGAGAATACCATAACCTCTAAAGTTATCTAAACCGACCTTTGATACCAACTATAAGGCCCCAGCCTTAAACCTTACTTAATCATGAATTAAATGAATAATTCACATAGAGGATCTTTTCAGGTTTATAGTTTTAGAGAATTAGGTCATAACTATTACATCTCAAAAGATTAGATAGTAGAAACTTCTAATAAGTTTCTATAAAATAATAAAAAAACTCTTAAAAAGAAACATGCCTAGTTCCATGTTTTAGATATCATGCGTTTCCTTGAACCCATCCTTGACCCTATTCATCTTTAAGTCCTATGGAAAACATTTCAAAAACTTGGGATGAGCATAAAAATCCCAGTAAAGGATACACAAAGAAGGAAAATTGTTAGTTTTTCAAAAACAACAAGTAAACCATGAGTACGTTACCAAAGTAATACTTTTCACCTTTATGAAGTATTAAAAACTCTTCACTGAATAAAAGATCTTTACTTACCCTTTTGTAACCAAAAGATTACCATAAAACCCATATAAAGAACACATAGCATATAAAGGAAACTTGGGACATAAACATACTTAAATGGAATAAACATACGGTCTAATTCCACACATACTTAATGGAATATCCATACGGATGACTTCCGTACCCAATGCATTGGAGGTTATAACGTAACCACCTATCCTGGTATTCAAGGCACCACCCGTCATATGGTTTATCACGTAACCACCCGTAAAATGTCCAAGTACCATCATTACACATAAAATATTGAGAATATAAACATTTTAATAACAAAATTTCAATTGAAATCACAATAAGTAATTCCAAGATATTGAATTAATCAATCCATTTTCAAAAACCATTTAAAAGAGATTTTTGAATCAAAGTGTCCCATACCACTTTGAATATTTTAATGGAATTATAATTTTAAAACATTAATGTCCATATATATAAATACTGAAAACCATTTTGAAAACATGGACATTAAAGATAAAGATTTAGAATAATGAATCTTTAACACATTTAAAATGATATTTTTGTTAAAGAGTTTTTAACAAAATGAGATACACTTGAATACAAATAATTGTGGAAAAACATTTAATCTGTGCTTTATAATATCATGAGAATAAAGGGTTTCATGATATAATATGTCAAAGGACAGTATACACACCATATAAGAATCAATTGGTGCATAACAATAATGAAGTCTCAATGGAAATGTAAATTGAGATGAAATCCATTATAAAGATGGTATCCTTAAATTAGGGATAAATATATCACATAATTATGTGTGAGAAATATAAATACACCCAATATAAGTGGATATTAAGTATGAAACAATCAGAGGACATTCACACATAATCTTGGAAAAACAAAACCAATGACATAGATATTTAACTCAATGAAATGAGATTGGGTTATTATTTCCCATACTAGTTCGTAAGAATTTATCAATGAGATGATTATGTGTAGAAATATTATATCTACACAAAGGTTTGTGGAAATTACAACATAGAGATTACACACATAATCTTGGCATAATAAAATCAAGAAGTAGAGGTTTAACCCAAAGTCTTGAAAGTGGGTTAAGAAGTTCTCTTATAGAAATCAGACAGCCTAACGGTGTCACGTTAAAATTCAGAAAATGAGTTGATGAGAGAGAAAATGGTATCTAATCACTTGGACATAAAATTTACATAAATAAGGATATATAAAAACATATCCCAACATAATATTATTTGAATTAAAAGACATAACAAAATAAGTCTTTTAAAAAGAGGAGGGTGAAAGGTCCCCTTACCGAGTTGGGTAACTTTCGAAACGTACACCCCATGGAAGAAGGGTCATACAATGAAGATTTAAATACCCATAAATGAAATTATATTACACAGAGTGTATAATAATGGGCATTACATACACCACTCAAAGGAAATAGTGGAAAACGTAGCATAAATGTCATGGGAATAAAAGTGAGATGAAAAATCCCTTAAGAAAACTCGGCAGCCTAACGGTTCCACTTAAAACTTCCAAAAATGGATTTATGAGATCAAATAGGGTCTCTCATAATATGAACATATAAATTACAGTATGAGTAATATAAAATAACATCCCCAAACATAATAAATATGAGATTAAAAGAAATGACATAAAAGAGAGTACTTTAAAAGAAAGAGAGAGGTTGGATCCCTTACCTTGTATCTGACATGACTCGATCGTTCTTTAATCTCCTGAATAATAAAATTTTGTAAATTTATAATTTCTTAAGGACCTACTTTAAATATTATTATTCAGTTCATATCACATATTATAATGTTATAATAATTGGTTAATAAAGTGAGTTTATATCAGACGTTTTTGTCGATGTTCGGTACATGAGTAAAAATTGAACTTCTTGGAAAAATAATTTCCATGTAGTTATAGGTACATCATATATAGAATATTATTGATGTTTTAAATATCATATATATCTATTATATATTAATTTTATACTATTCCATTGCATTTGGAAAAAAAATTAAAAGCACCGTTCATGGAGACGGTAGGCCGTACGTACGCATTAACGCTACTTTCATTTTTTTCATATTAATGGAATTAAAACAAAATGAGAGATATATATATTATAATTCCAGAATTATATATATCATTTATATGTAATATATTACATATATATCCATTATATATATGTACTTATAATAGTACATAACATTTGGAGATAAGAAATGAAATGTACCGTTCATGGAGACGGTAAGTCGTACGTACGCATGAACGCTACTTTCATTTATTTTTTTTGTATTCAATAGAATGAAATAATAATTATATAAAGGTATATTATAATTAAATTAGGATATAATATGTAATACCATTAATTCTATGTCCCACATATGGCATTTACGAATCAAATCACTTTGAGGGGGCGGTAGTCCGCACTTCCTAAAATGAAGATATCGTGTTTACCCATAATGGAAACCATAAAGGTATGCCATAAATGAAAAATACAGAAGTTTAAGGAAAACATAAACATATTATATATCATATATAAATATATTGACATCTTAATGGCCACCTTTGAAGGTTTTAAAAGAATATTGAACAATCATCATTTCGTGAGGCAGTAATTCGTCATCCACAAAAACAGTATGTTCTTTAACCATTAAAAGAAGGTGGGTGAAAGTGTAGCTAGAATAATTCTTATAAAAACATACTAGTATATTTAAGATACTTTTTTTGTTACAAAAAAAAGTAATAAAAAGATTTTAGGGGTTTGGAGAATCAAAATAAGACAAAAGAACACATGGGAAGACATTACCTTTAAATCGGGTAACTCTCTTTGATTTGAGCTCAAAGGCTTCTTTAGAAATTATTATGCCCAAAGTGAGGCTTCAATGATGAAGAGAGGGATGTGGAGAGATGAAATGAGCAGGGTTTGGCTGAGCCAAAGGCTTGAGAGGTGTGGGTAAGGTGGTAGATGTGGGGGCCTTTTATAAGAGAAAAGGAGGGGCACTCTTGGAAAGTTATAAAATATTACTTTATTATAAAATGATTTTCGGATTTTAAAGGTCCCAAAAGGATATATTGAGAGGATAAGGTGATAAGGTTTTTAAATCCACCCATACAATAGGTTTTTGACAAGTGTAGGTCTTAGATTTTACATTATCTTTTCATTTTATTTAAATCGTTAAATAATGAGGTAATCGCTGCATCATCATGGTGTCATAAATAATTTAATTTATTTAGTGTCTAAAAATTATAAAAAAAATATCATGATGTAGGAAATCTTTTTAGATTTATAATTAATATTTATAGTCAAAAATATGACTTGTATAACCCCATATAAAAATGGTTTTACTAAAACAACACATGTTTGCGACATTTTAATTTTAACATTAAATAAAAAGGTATTAATGTCATTTTCCAACCAAAGTAGCTACATGGGATCCCCAAGTTGACCCATGGATTTTCTTGGTCGTACATGACACATCCAATGAGGGTAGAACATGTTTCTAGGACATTTTGTATTATTAAAACATTATTTTTACCTTAAATTACACTAATTACCTCTAATCGCGATTAATAAACTTAAAAGTTACTATTCACCAAAAAATTATTTTAATCTCATTGAATCACATTTTACTTCTTAATGAAAACCATGTATGTCGGATTTTTGAAATTCAAATCACAGAAGTGGTAAAGTTTCATTTAAACGAAAAATCAGTTTCTTTAACTACCACTTAGTGGTTTCACTATTCATCAAAAATTGAAGTTTTTCAGAAAATTACCAAAAATTCACCCTAGGCTATATTTGATATTAAGAATTAAAAAATGATGTCTATTTTACAAAATTCAAAACATATAAGTTACATTAATTAATTTAATAATTAATTCCCGCTGTCAGAGCAAATAGCATGTTTTTATGAAACAATAAGTATCAAAAGATTGACACTAGTTTAAGTCCAATTACAAGATGAAATTAATTCCAATAACCACTATTGGATTAAATGGTAAAAATATATTCTAATTTAACTTTTAAACCAATTCAAAATATAATCCAATCATATAAATAAATTAGAATAAAAAGAGGTTTTGAATTAAAATACAACATTTTTCACTATTCATTAAGAAATGAACATTATCGGAAACGTACCAAAAATTTACAAAAAGTAAATTTTTATGTCCCGATTCTAAATAAGAATTTTATTTTGTAAAATATAACACATAAAATTGTCAAAATGTGGATTTAAAAGGGGTTCGTCATCAAAAGGCGGTTAATCGACCTTTTAAAGAATATTAGAATGTTTACGCTTAAAATTGGATTCATTTGCATTTTTAATCCTCTAGCATTTATTGTAAAAATTAAAAATATTTTACAAACAAATATAATCATTTTATAGTTAGTTCGGTTCATTCCCGCCATTACAATGGCTATGCATTAACTACAATTTAAAATAATATTGTTTTATTATTAGAGTGCAACGTAAGATTCCCAAGAAACTCGTTGTTGTGTATTGGGTACGCCATCGAGCATAGCGTCCCCTTTAAAGTTATATTAATATTTTATTCACAAATATGGATAAATGTGAAAATTTCATGTTCTTTATTTACCTGGGGTGTTACACTATCTTGATCAGTTTGTGGTAGTCTTTATAGATGATATTTCTATCTATTCAAAGAGCAAGTAAGAACATGAAGATCACCTGAGAATTGTACTAAAGACCCTGTGAAAAGAGAAGCTTTATTCAAAATTTTCCAAGTGTGAATTTTGTCTTCATAAAGTTTCACTTTTTGGTCACATAATCTCAAGAGAGGAGATATCTGGGAATCTATCAAAAATAGAGGTTATTTAAAGATGGTCGAGACCAACAAAGGTAACTGAGATATGATGTTTTCTTGGATTAGCTGGATATTATAGAAATTTTGTGAAAGATTTTTCATGATTATCTGATCCACTCACCAAGTTGACTCAGAATAGAGTTAAGTTAGTTTGGATGGTGTAATGTGAAGAGAATTTCAAAGTGCAAAAAATAAGGTTAGTAAGTGCACATGTGCTCACACTTCCTTGTAGAAGAGAATGGTTTGTGATCTATAGTGATGCATCCAAGAAGGGGTTTGGATGTGTTCTCATGAAAAATGATATGGTGATAGATTATGCATCAGGCCATTTGAAAATTCATGGTCAAAATTACCCAACTCATGATTTTGAGTTATATGCGGTAATCATTTCATTAATGATATGGAACCATTATCTTTGTGGTGAAAGGTGTGATATTTATACTAATCATAAAATTTTAAAGTATATTTTCACACAAAAGGATCTTAATATGCACCAAATAAGATGGTTAGATTTGATTTAATATTATGACTACTCGATACATTACCACTATGGGAAAGTGAACAAGGTGGAAGATGCTTTGAGTCGAAAAGACCATGCTAGCTTGTCCATGATGAGGATCACGAAAGATCTAATATTTATGGATTTGAAATGGATGAATCTTGAAATTTTAAAGCAAGGGTATAAATATTATCCTTGTCAAATTAATTTTCAACCATATATACAAGTGATGATTAAGGAGGTGCAAAATAAATATGCAGATCTACAAAAGAAGGTGAGAAATGTTCCTGAATTCAACATTTATTGTGATGAAATAATAAGGTTCAAAAACCGGGTGTGTATTCCTACCATGACAGAATTAAATGAGTTATTGGATAAGGCTCATAGTTCATCATTCTCTATTCACGCTGGTAGAACAAATATGTACTGGGACTTGAAACAGTATTTTTGGTGGGATGGAATGAAAAGGGATGTCGTTGAATATATCTCCCATAGATTGGTTGGTCAGCAAACTAAGGATGAGAGACAGATGTCTAAGGGGATGTTATAACCATTACCCATACCAGAATGGAAATGGGAAAACATTACTATGGAATTTGTCATCAGAATTCACAAAACATCTAAAGGTAATAATGCTATCTGGGTTATATTTGATACCCTTACGATTTCGGCACACATAATTTCTATTAGAGAGGATTTCTCTCTTGATCATCTTGCCAAGATATATGTAAAGAAAGTGGTAGGATTGTATGAAGTACCACTTTACATTATATCTAATGAGGATCTGAGGTTTACCATGAAGTTCTGGCGTAGTCTTCAACATACTCAGGATATAGAGTTATGTTTCAGCACTGCTTATCATCTTCAGATAGACGGTCAGTATAAGAAGAAAATTCAAACTCTAGAAGACATGTTGAGAGATTTCTCTATGTATTTAGAAGGTGGTTGGGATAAACACCTACCATTGGTAGAATTTTCTTACAATAACAGCTTTCACTATAGTATTCATATGTTTCCTTATGAATCCCTCTATGGAAATAAGTTCAAACTCCAACTTTCTAGGATGAAGTTTGGGAAATAAATCTATTAGGACCTTATCTTGTTAATGAAATGGAAAAAATGGTCATATCTATTCAATAAAACATAAAAGAAAATCATAATTGAAAAAAAAATTATGCTGGCAACTGAAGAAAAGTAAATAGAGTTTTATGAGGATGATATGGTGTTTTTAAGAATATCTCTTTGGAAGGGAGTAATGATATTTGGAAAGAAGGGAAATCTGATCTCTAGGTATACCATCCCTTTTAAAATTCTGGATCATGTTAGAAAGTTAGCTTACCAATTAGAACTTCCACTAAATCTCTCTCAAGTTCATGATGTGTTCCATGTATCTCTCTTAATAAAGTAAATACATGACCCTTCATATGTACTAATCTCAGAAGTCATACCACTGGAACAAGATCCTTCTTATGAAGAACAACCGATAGAGATTCAGGATCGTAGCGAAAAAGTTCTATGAAACAAGACCATTCTCTTCGTTAAAGATTTATGGAGGAACCACCAATTTAAATAAGTTACAAGGTAACTTGAGGAAATAATGAGGGAGAGGTATCCTCATTTTTTGTTTCCATGTGATGAATTTTGAGGGTGAAATTTAGTTTAAGGGGGGTATAATGAAACATCCGGATGTTTTTTTTATAAAGAAATTTCCTTAAATAATATATATTCTTCAGTATCTTGAGTTGCACAAAATCGCGAGTTTAAATGAACCATGATACACCCTTAGTATAAAATTACCATTATATCCTAGCCATTGGGTTATTGGGAATAATTAAAACTAACTTGTGAAAATGAATTGTAAATTCTTTGGCTATCAATTATTTATGAAAAGTATAAATTAGATATGATTATTTTTTACTGAATTACTATTGGTAATTAAATTAATATGTTATATACCTAATAAAATATTTTTATTCATTCAATGGATATTTTAATCATAGGGTGGGAACAAACCCTATTTGTTGTATAAAACCTACTTTTAAAAACAAGGGTAGTCTTACGCCTTTGAATGGAGAACCCCTTTTTAATTAAGATTATAACACATTAAAAAAAATTATATTAAAACATAAACATGTTATTTTAAATTGGGATATAAAAAATTAATATGGTTGAATTTATGATATTTTCTAATAACAATAAAGTTTTGATGAATAGTAAAAACACATTAATGTTTAAGTGAAAACAACTTTTTTCATCTAGATAATTTATATGGTTAAATTATAATATTGAATGGTTTTAAAGTATAAATAGAATATATTTTTATCATATAATATAATTTATGTCATTAGCATTAATTTTATATCGAATTCATATGTAAAAACATTTCAATCCTTCCCAATGTTTTAACTTTTCAAAAACTCATTCTCTCATTCTGACAATGGGATTGATTTTAAATTAATTACTATCACTTATGTGTTTTGAATTTTTAAAAATGTACTCCATATTTGACATCATTAGCTCCAAATTATGTTAATATGCTCTCTTTATTTTTTGGCATTATGAATAGTAACTTTGGTAATTATTTTTATTACCATGGTTGAAGGTAAATCCAGTAACTCAAGTTAAAAATAATATTATAAAATTACATTAACTCCTATAAATATCATATTGGATGAAAAATTTAGATCCTTATCATCTATTGTTCAACATGTAATTACTTGATATCCACTTACCTATGAATATGACCCGAATATAATAAAAACTAATGAATGTGACAAAATGTCACAATCTCATTTTATATAAGTATATTAATTTTAATATATGGATAACTATAAGATAATATAGACTATATATAGTATATGGAAATATATAATAATTACCTATGTCATATAAATTTATTTATAATTTTTAGTTATTAAAAAATTTCCGTTATTGATGACACGATAGTGATGTAGAAATTATTTTATTAATATAAATATCAAATAAATGGTTTTAAAATATAAAAAGAAATATAATTTCAACTAATTAATGTACTCCAAGAATTTTATAGGTGAATATTAAATGTTAGGAATTTATTTAATATTTTTTTTCTAATTTATCTTCTTTTTGTACTTTTTTTAAACTCAAATAAATGAATAGTGTTAAAATTGACACTATTGATATTTTATAAAAATAACATTTTGTTAAATTATTTAAAAATCATAAAAATATATAAAAATTACCAAGTGATAATTATAATATCTAAAATGTCAAAAAATCCATTAATGGTCAATTAAATTCATATAATTACATATTTATAACCATTAAATATTTAGAATGTTATTACCACAATTAAAATTAAATAGAATAACTAAGTGTCAATTAAAAAGATATGGTTTAAATTGAAAAAATAACTTGTCCAAAATTTATTTATTGATGATTTTTCAACCCTATATCGTTTCATATTCTAAATTGGGATATTTTGGAGGTTTTTTGGGTAGGTGTTGATTTTATTATAAGTTATTATTAATGGGGTTTCCAAAAGTGTCTCTCACCTCAATTATAAAAGGACACCTCCTCTCTCACCTATTTACTTCATTTTGAGCCTTCAATCCCAACCATACCCTACCCTTTTTTGTTATAAAAATTCCTATTTTTATTATAGAGGTTCTTTTCATCTTCAAAGACCAACTCTAGTGCTCTAAGAAGATATTTAGAGGAAACACGTCAAGGAAGAGGTAATCTCTTCTATAGATTCTTTCAAACTTATTTCCTATTATAATTCCACATAATTAGTTATTTAATTATAATTTTATAACATAAGTATAACTCATATACTTATATTTTATTATAAATATGAAACGACCATATTTAACCTTCTACCTATCCTAAGAAAAATGAAATCACCGCACGTGCGTACATACGGCTTACCGTCTCCACACCGTGGTGTAATATATTTTTTACCACCACATTAAATGGATGGGTATAATGATTGAAATAATAACTATATATGATTATTATATCATGATACTAATTATGAAATATCATACACCATCCACTTCAATAACATTCAATAATTTCGAATGATATCATCGCACGTGCATACGTACGGCCAACCGTCTCCATGATGCGATGTGATTCATTCTACATGATATTTCTTTAATTGTGATTATATACATGAATTTAATGAATTAATATGATAAATATTATGAAAATATAATTCTGTAAATGATTTAACTATAACCTAAGAAGTGTAACATGAAATTGTCCAACAAATCTTGCTTAAGAACATAAAGCAGTCAATATCCAAATAACGAGTGATAATGAAATGTTACTAAAAAATGGATGATAATATAATCATATATGATATAAAAAAAATTATTATGATTTTATAATAATCCAATAACATTATTTAAATCATTATACAGTAGGTTCAGATACAAATGAAGGATATCATACCTAAGGTAAGAGATAACTTTCAAAATCTCATTTTTATCTGAGATTGTTTATTCATAAGTATTTACTAGGGTATATTTATCATCCATGTCCATGTTTTCTAAATATATATTTTAAAATATTCTTTATATCCTTCTATAATTTTTTAAATTCAATTTTACCCATTTTTTAATTTTTATTAAATGGTGTGAATGGAATCTTTTGTTGTTTTCGGTTAGAGGTGCTTTTTGACTTTTCCGACAAAAGTATGAGAAGAATGTTTTTTTAACTTTTACAACATGAACATATTTTTATGCTTTCATAATGCCTTATTTATGTGAAGCTTACCCTACAATATTACAAGGATATTTTCACATAAACTGATTTCTTTTAAAATTGTGTTGCATTTTGGTGACGGAAAACATTTTTGAAGAAGAAATGATATTTTCCATAGGAATTAATTTCAACTTTTTTCTAAAAATTATTTTCCATATAAGATGACACTCTTTAAATAGGGTTATATTTATAAACTTGTTATTACTATGATTTGATTGTGTATTATTTAGGAAATCCATTTGTTTTATATCAATTATGATGGAACAATGTTTACGAAACCCATTTTATTTCATGGGTTATGCTATGGTGAATGTTTTTATGTTTTTTGTAGAACAAGTAATAATGGTTTAATTATGAGATGGTTGGTACCTATATATCCCACTAATTCATTGGGTAAAGATTTATATCTCATGAGATAGACATTAATAGAATTATAAGTAAATTTGGTTCGGTAATACAGGATTGGAATGGGGAGTGAACTTAGTTCAGTAATGGACTTTGTCGGCTATGATGGTCTTGGAAATGAGACTTGACTAATATGAAATGATTTTCTACAATTATGTGTGTATAACAGGAAATTTAATGACTTATTTTATGACTATTGTGATTTCATTTCACTTTTATGATTTATCCCATGACATGATATTATGACCTTTTATATGTAGGATAAGATTTTCAAATGTTATATTCTTATGATTATGATATGATTGATATTTCCCTTCTTTACCCTTTGTGAGAATTTGATCTCAACCTTTCATTTTTTTCTTTTACCCTGGTCATGAATATGGTTATTAATAAAGATATATCAAAAATTAGTCTAGTTATGAAGAAATAAGCGGGATACAATGTTGATGTTTTAGGAACCTGTTGATTATGTTTCGCAGTTTCTAAAGACACTAAACCTATACGGTCCTCGTGTGGTTTTTGATATGTTATGTAATAAACATTCTTCAATGTTGAAGTAAAATATATATGTAAATTATGGGCCATTACAGTTTTAATCAGTCCTAATAGGGGTTTAGAACTTGAAAATGGTAAATTTATGTGTATTTATAAAAACTATTAAAAAATTCTTACATTTGGGATGAATCTACTAAAGCATCGCTCATTTCCATGATCAATGGTTGTTGCAGGATGTTTCAGATCCTCCTAAGCTCCATGACGGTAGCTTCTTTTCTCCCCTATCTCTATTTCTCTCTCCCTATCCCTTTATGTGTTGGTCATGTGGCATAAGATAATGGGGGGATTATGTGGGAATCTAGGGAAGGAAAAAAAGAAATGGTTAAAGAAATGGAAATGAATGAAACGGAAATGAAAGAAAAAGAAAATGAGGTCTGAGCCAGACCCAGCGCCCAACTTTATTTTATGCCCCATATAGGAAAAAATCCCCATTATGGACTCAACAAAGGAGACAAAATCTCAATATGATGCTCCGTTAAAAATATATGGATGAACGAACATGCATGAATGAATTAATATTTAATTAATTAATTGTTAATTATTAATTATTCCACTAAAATTATAACAGCTCAAAATTCTAAAAAACTATTAAATTAGGAAAAACACCCTACTCCAGGACAAACAAAGTGGTTAGAAAAATTATCCCAGATCATCTTCTAGGGTAAAAAAGACCATTTTACCCCTTACTAGAAACTGAAAGAAAAAAATATCAAATTTCTTCTGAAAATTCTTGTCTGAAAAAACATAGGTTCTTAAAAAACTAATGTGTCATGGGTTGATAATTATATAGTTTATCATATGTTTAATCCAATAGATACCCCTTTGAATTTTTATGTTATGGTTGATTATTATTATTGAGGATTTTTTTTCAATGACATTTATCTAATACAACCCTTTGGTTTAGTATATGTTTTAGTGAAAATGTTATTTGAGGAAGAATGGTTTTATATTTTGTAGACATATGTTGAAAGGTATTTATATCCTTTAGGTTTAATAAGATATTTTATGTTTATATGGTTAATTGAGATAAAATATTTATTACATTTTGGGAAAATATTTTTATCGTATAGATAACCATGGTATTATGAAGTGATTTTATAACTAAGTGATCAAAATTATTTTAAAATAAGTTCACTATATTATTTGGAAATTTTATCTGATCAAGGTAAATAGAATATTATTTTATAGGATGGTATTTTATTAGAGGAATAGTGATTTATTTAAATTTTTTAATTGTATTTGTTTTTTTAGTTTTTTAGGGTGATTCGGGTTATTTATGTAAAATATTAACATATTTGGAAAAATATATGATCATGGTATATACATTTCATTATGTAAGTAATGTTTTCTGGATATTAATGATATGTTGATCTTGGAATAATGTGTTGTAAAAAAATCTAATCATTATGAATCAATATTTTTAGTATTTTTAAGAATATTTATTTATAGAATGATTTTATATGAAATTTGGGTGTTATTATTGAGTCTTTAGAGGTTAATGTAGTATTTCTCCAAATAAAAGTTTATTCATATTAGATATTATCTTATCTTGTGCTTAACATTTTGGTTTTGTCAAAATATAGGAGGAATAATTTTTTATTATCTAATGAGTATTATAATTTATAAAATGATAATTTTAGTGCATCGGGCATGAAAAATTCATCTTGAATATTCATTTTATGGATTACTATATGAGATAGAAGTGGAAATTAATCAAATAAACCCTGAAGGAATAAATTGTTCTTATGTAATGGAAATAAATAAAGTAAGTTTAGTTTCTTTTTATTCTCTATATTGATAGTAAAAGAATGCCTCAATACAAGGAAAAGGATATTTAAATAATAATGGTATCCTTTTACCTTTATTTATAATGAATTGATGGTCCTCTTTACCCCTTACATTTTTATGGTTTTCTAGCCTTTAACTTTGTCATGATCATGTACACTACCACTCTCTATTATTATTTGGAAATTATATTCCTCATCCATGTCATTATTCTCACTTATAAATAATATTATCCTTATCTGAGAACCCAATTATGTGTTAATTCAGGTAACCTATGCTTGATAGCTTTCTTAACATCTAACACTGAGCTATAAGAGAACTCTGATATATTGTAAAAAAATATTATTTAATTTCCATCATTACAGCCAAGTTGTTAAATTGGTTGTATGAATAAAAATAATCATATTATGAAAAATATGTATAATGAGTTTATATAATGAAAATTTATTTATTAATTCATAATAAATATTTTCTCAATTTTTATTAATATCATTTTATGGTTTAAAAATATATTTTCTTATTAAATGGTTTCTATTGAATTTTTTCCGCATAAATTTTTATAAATTTATTTCATTTTTTGAATTTTATTATGGTAATTAATATAATTTTTAATATCATCATGTGAATATTATCTTAGGGTGAATTTTTAAGATATTTTTCAAAAAAAATTACTTTTTAGTGAATACTGAAAAATATTGATTTTTTAAGAAATGTCATTTCATTTATTTAAATCAATTCATTTAAAACCCAAATTAGTTTTTGGATTTAGTTTCAAAGTAAAATAAGCTCAATTTTATTATAAAATATATAAATAATTCCATATGAATCAATATTTTATTTTATTTTTATAAAATTTCATTTTAATGCTTAAAAAATATATTTTTATAAAAATTGATTTTCATTACATTTCACATATTTATATTAAAATTGATTTATACAACTTATATAAATTTAATCTTTAAAAAATAATTCCATATTTGGAATCATGAGGTTTATATTTGGTAAATATTTCACTTTTATGTTTTTTTCATTATAAATAGTAACCATGGAAAATACTTTTCACCATGGTAAAGGGTAAATCAGGAAATTAATATTAAAAATAATGTGATAAGGATTTAAAATATATATATATAACTTTACATTATTTCATAGTATTAGAATAATTATAAAATATACATCTTAACTTTTAATATATAGAATTTTGGTTTCATTTTCCATTGATAATGACATTTATATTATTTTAAGTTAAGAAAATTACAAAATGTCACTCTCTTTCTTTTAATATATCTAATATATTTTCACAGGTATAAAAAGAAATTATGATAGATTATAAAAATTTATTGTAATATTAATACATTATTTTTAAAAAGTTAATTTATTTTTAATTTTTATGTATGGTGTAATTATTTTAAATTCTTACGCAACGTTGATATAGTTCTTGTGAAACAAATAGAAAAATCAAGGTGAAATATTTTAAAGACAATAATGTTAATAGATTTTGGATGAATTTTTGTATGATAATAATTTAATAGGTAATTATAAAGTATAATTAATAGTTATTGTGTTTTATTATAATTCAATTTCTATCTTTATTTCATTGAATTAAAATTATATGTGTAGTCCCAAAAATGACTTTAAAAATATTTCATGGTTAAAAATATTTTATTAATTGATTTAAAAATAAAAAAAAATTAAACAGGGAAATTCATAAGTTAAATTGTATAAAATTTCATTCATAGACCATTTTTGAGAAACATGTCTCTTTATAAGTTAATTTATAACCCTTGAATGATAAAAAAAAGTATTCTAATAGTTATGGTTAACAGGGGTTAATGGTGGGGTTGAACCAAACGATAAGGCTTAAAATTTAACTTACACATGTATAGAATTTATTTTTTTTATGGTATTCAGAAAATATAATTTAATACCATTAAAATTATATTCATTTTTTTCTAATTGACATGATTATGATGTATATTATGTTTAAATATTTTAAGTAATTTCAAGTGTGTATTTTCCCTCACTTATAAAAGGGAACCATGTCTTCTCCTTTATTCTCAATGTTTGATCACTATATCTCATACAATAATTAACCTAATACCTTCTTAGATTTTTTATCCACATACAATACCTTTTTTTATTATACTAATTTCATATTAGGAAGACTTAAGGTGTAAGCCAAAGGAGTTCTCTCAAAGAATATGTAAGCATCTTACCCAACTCTTTCAAAGTTTATTTCATCTTATACTTCCTATAAATATATTTAATCCATACTAAAACAGTGGATCTAGTATTATAAATATACTTATATGTTATTATGATTATGGTATAACAATTTTACACCTACATTCCATCAAATGGGAAATGAAATTGTCACTTGTGTGTATATGTGGACAACCGCATCCACATGGCGATATGATTTATTTTCTATCATGATATTTCATGGTTGGTTATTATAATGGATTTAATTAATAAATATTATAATCATGAAATATTTTTTATTTTGAGAATATAATATATTAATTATCTTCTTACCCTTCCACAATTAAAAAAATGATAATGTCTCTCGTGTGTATGTGTGGACTACTACCTTTACAAGGATATGTTATTTATTTTTCATGTATTACATTTGTGTGTGATTATAAAGTTGTATTAATGTATAAAAATGATAATTATGTCATTATTAACATTATGGATATGATGGATCCATGACCCATTTTACCATGGTCAACCTACCAAATTTGTTTTATGGTTATAAACCGAACATCATCAAAACATTCGACATCAACATAATAGATTTGAAAAATATATAAAGAATGGTAATAAATAAAATAAAAGAGATAATAATACGGTAATATACCTTAAAAAGATTCATAATTAATTATTAAATTAATATAAGTTTATTATATAGAATATAAAGTACATATGTGGTGATTTATACTTGAGGTAAGGGGGTTCTCAACTCGATTTCTTTTCATTGGGTTATATTACTTCATCATTGTCTATGTTATTCCAATATTATATGTGTAATTACCAATTATTATTTAAGTTTTATTTAAATAAAATTATATATATATACATTTGTTACACATAATCACTTAATTCATTAATTCTCACTTCAATGTTATGATCCTTGTAAACATTATTCATCTCAATTTTATTTCATTGAGATATGTCTAATGTTATGCAGCTATTTATGTTTTTTAGGTTTATATAATTCTAATTTGAAATGTTATATCATTTATCCTTCTTAATTAGTGGTATTTAAAGTTACAATTCAAATTATTTCATTCAATCTGTTTTGATTCAAAAGTTACCAAACTGGTAAGTGTTTATTTCGCAATCTCATCCTTATTAGGGATTGTTTATGTTTATGTTTTTACAAGGGAAATTATATGATATTTATATCATAAACCTCATATATTTTCTTAAAATCTATTTATTTCTATAAATTACTAGTTTCTAATTCATTTTATCCTATCTAAGTACAAAAAATTCAGAAGTAATGTTTTTTAAGGAAAATCAACTTTTTATCTATTTAGTTGAGAATATTTGTCTTCCTTGTCTATATTTTAATTAAAAAGTTATAAATAATGTTTTTAATATTATAAAATTATTTATTAATTACATTTTTACTCATTTTATTTTTTTATAAAATGTTTTAAAATAAATATTGCTGTCATTTTATGAATGAGAAAATATTTAATAATAGTGTGAATGGAATATTTATTTTAATTTACACCACAAAAACAACGTTTTTCTTCTTCATAACTACTATTTTATTTGAAGAATAATTTTAAATTATCCATGGTTATTTCTGAAGAAAATTGTTTCCTTAACTAATTTTAATGTTTTAGATTTTGAATAAGTGTTTTCAAAATGAAAATTATATTTTCCTCATGAAATGTTTAGGTTGTATTTTAAAAGTATTTTCATATATGTCAACATCTTTTAACAAATATTTTTTTTACTGAGGATATAATCTAATGATACCATCCACCATATTACTATGAATGTCTTATGATAATTTTGACTAGGGAATTCTTTTTAGTTTTTATATTAGTTCTTTCAATATTTGTAGTTATTGATTATTAATCCATGTTGATTAAGTTGTATTGTCTATTTATATGATGAATGCATTATAATTGTTATGTTATTGTTGGGGAATGAAACTATATTGACCCTTGATGATTAATTAGGCCTCGTGATACAAAATAGGTTGGGTATTCGTCATATTCCATACCCATTTATCTATGATGTTTTGACATGATGCCTCTACTATAAATTTAATATGCCCGTCATTATGATTTCCCACATTATAAAGTTATTTATTATTTGAATAGTTGTGATATCTATGGAAAAGTTTTGAAGCTCATGTGATTATTTATATGGTATTATTTCATCATCATTTATTCATGAAATATTATTCATGCATTATTTATTCTATGAAATATTCTCCTGTATACATTTCATCACTAATCATCTGAGATCACCCTTTTATTTTGTTTACTTTCCTTGGGATACCAAGAAGTGTGGTGTGATTGATATGAAAGTATATTATAGAGGTAATAATAATTTTATCAAATAAAATACTATATTTTATTTTTATATTTTTCCAATATAATGGGAGAATCAAGAATATATTTAGTTTTCAAAGACTATAAAACAATTTTATCCTTTAGGTTGTAATCCCTTGTATCTTATGCCAATTTAGTACAATAACCACCATATAATGATTATTAGAGATGGGGTGTTATTTTATCTACATACTATATATTATTTTCTAATTGAATATTTCACTATATAAAATATACTTACTCTTATATATGCACACACTACTAATTGTTGGTGTTGTCTTCATATTACACTTGTGTTTTTAAACATTATTATATATCTTATAATTAGAATCTTTATTTTCTAGTTTTGTTTATATATTACAATTTGGTATGGATCATTGATGAATTAATAAAATATTATAGTATGTATAACCAACAATTTAATATTACACTATGTTTTAAAATATGTATATTATACTATATATAATTTTTTTTCGGACACTGTGTACAAACAGCTATTGCATACACTATTAATGAATACACTATGTATAAACTTTATATTTTGTCTATAAACTAACTAAATGATTGCAAAAAATATATAAACTTCATTGAATGTGTTTTATGTGCTCCACTACTTCATGAACTATGAAATTTTAATCCCTAATGAGTGTCTGAATTACATTGTTATTACATACCCCACTATATGCAACAGTAATTAAATATGTAATATGTTTCCATATATATAGTACACTGAGTATCAAATATATAATCATATTCAATTATTATTTCGTACACATATATAAATTGTTATTTCATACACTATATGCAATACTCTACAAATATATACACTATTACATGAAATAGTAATTCAATATTTAATCTATTTTTGTGATATGTATTAAAGTGATTTGAATAGGAAATTAAATTATAATACACAATATTTTTTTCTTTTAATTAAATTATACACTAAATAAATGTTTTATATATTAACACATTTTTTATTATATAAATTTTGTTTGAGTAATTTTTATGGAGAATATGCCTCTGAAACTTGAATTTTCACCAGTGATTTGGATTTCGGTAGATTAAAAAGAAAGCATATTTGACATTCCATTTCATTTTATTTCATTACCAATAAACTGAATTCTGAGAAAATGAAAAAAAAAATATTTCATATATGACTTCATGCATCTCTATTTATAATGTGAAGACAATTTTTAAACATATATTCCATCACTAAGTGGTATTTAATTTTTATTTAGATTTTTTTAATATCAATATAAATTATTAAATTTCAATAATATAGCTCCTCTAAAAATTATACATTTAAGTATACCATCATGTGAATATATGAGATAATTACTAGTATGAATAAATAGGTAATTATGATTATATTAATTATTTAAATGAAGTAGTTTATTAATATATTCTAGTTGAAATAAATTTGATTTAGTAGTAATGGCTATATAAATATTTTTTTTGCATTAAATTTTTTAATGAATATGTAATGTGATAATGAATTATGAAAGTAAGTTTTTGGTATATTGTGTGGTTGTTGTGGTTGTTGTGTGGTAATAAAATTGTGACATGAGTCATGGTTTGAATTTGAAAAGTTTTCCTTATGAGGTGATGATTTTGAGATAATATTTTTGATTATAACAAGGTTATATTAGATAGTGGAAATCAGTCAAAGATTCGTGTGTATCTATTTTATTCATTTTAGTTTTATATTTTTTCTTACACGATCACATGAGTTTTGTTACTTGATTGAAAACATTATATAATTTTGGGTTTTGAGTGTTATTTATAACATCTATGATATAGGTGATATGGATGTCTGACTTCTGGACCTTCCTTACTCCCTATTCCATAATAGTAATAGTTTTTCATGACCTGAGTATATGATATATATATATATATATATAGTGTAATGGAAAAAGGTTGTGTTGAATTATGATTATATAGTAGTGATGTGGTTATGTGGTCTAGGATTTCATGGGGAGAATTACATTAGGTTTATTTCTTACATGATACATCTTGGAAGATATAAAATATATGTTAATTATGTGGTATGTGGTGTGTGATTTTTGTATTTGGTATGTGACTATGGTATGCGGTTGTTGTAACACCATGAGATTTTTTTTGAAATTTGTTTCAAATGAATTTAATATTTTCTATATTTTTTCACATTAAACACTTATTATATCATCTATTATACACAACATCTATTTTACCTTGTGTTACTTTCAATAACAAGTTTCTTCGAAAGCATGCATGACAAGTGTCATCGAGCTTTTGTAAACCTTGAAATAATATTATTTTAAACATGTCTATTTTAACCTGGTTGTTAAATATGATGGTATAAATAGTATTAACTACTTTATCAAATATATATATAAATTTCCTATTCAATCAAAATTTATTTATAAATTATTATTCAATAGTCAATCAATTTTTAGTAATGTATTTATATTCATCAAAAATATAGTTTCTTTATTTATAATTATGAGAAAATATTATAAATAATTTATATATATTTTAGAAAAATTATTTTATAAAATTAACTCAATTTTTTGAATCATCATATTGAAATTAACTTTCGTAGAAACTTAGGGATTTTTCATAAAATATTGATTTTTTAGTGAATAGAGAAAAATACCAATTTTTGAAAAAACTGTCACTTTTTTTAATAAATTAAGTAATTTAAATTCCACACTATGTGTTAAAGTATCGTAAGTATTATTTATTTAAATTCAATTCACTTAATTACCTTTTAATCAACTTTACATTGTATTTTAGTATAAGTTTTCTTGGGGTTTTAAAAAAGGTATTTTTCTGAGAACAATTTTTAAAGTTCATAATGTTTCTCTATTTTAATTAATTAAAATAATCCATAATTAGGAATGTTTAAAATTAAATTTAAAAATCATATACCAATAAATTATAATTTATATTCATAAAATTATTATTATTAGACATATAGATAATATAAAATCATATTTTTCTTGAAAAAAAAATACAATTCTTAAAAACCCACATTTTCATCAGGTCTATGGGATTTGATTTAAATTTAATTTTTTATACTTTAATAAGATTTATTTTTAAAAAAAAACTTCTTTTTTTAAATAATAATTTAAAATTTATATCATGGGTATTTTTTTATAGTTTTCTAAAAAGATTAATTTTGTGATGAATAGTGAAAAATACTAAATTTTAATTGAAAAATGCCTTTTCATTTAAATTATTTATAAATTATATTATATTTTAAATTATTTTTAAAGTAAAATTAATTCAATATTATATATATATATGTGTGTATTGATCAAATTTAGTTCATTTTAATCAATTTTATATTGAAATTGGATAAAAAAACTTTATAAACTTTTGAACATTTTCTCTTTGAAAACCCACTTTCTCATCACGTCTGTAGGATTAATTTTAAATTCAAATTTTAATATTATGTGCATCAATTTTTAATAAATGTATTACATAATTCGAATAAAAATAATTTATAATATATTATAATTTAATCTTAATATTTTACCAAAATGAATGGTAAAATTAGAAAAAAATAATTACTGCAATTAAGTTAAAAATGGGTTTATCGAGGGTTAAACTAAAAATATAATGGTTAAAATGAAATAAATAATTGTCTAAAATATATTTTATGATCATATTTAGACCCTATAATGTATAATTATATATATTAATCCATTTTTAATCCTTTTTAATGAAAAAAAACATGGTTATACCTTTTCTTTTAAAAAAATTACAAGTTTGTCACCTGCCTCACTTTTAAAAGGCCACCCCACTACTCTCTTCTTAACACCTTAAAAAAATTTGTTCCGAAAATAACCTCACAATTAACTTCCAAAATTACCTCTTTTCGTCCTATAATCATTATTTAGGTCATAAATATAACCTAGGAATTCTTTTGGTGCAACCCTTAGAAGGTTACTGGAAGAAGATGTAGTGTTCTTCAATGATCAGTTTTATTTTATTTCTTCCTCCACCTCCTTCAATTATTATTAAAAAATGATGATATGACAACATAATTATATTAAATATACTGATATTATTTTATTTTATGTTTATTTCCTACAATCAACTCCACTTCCTTCAAATGTATTACGAAATCATCATTCATGTGTTTGGCGGACAACCACTATACGAACCGATGTAATTCGTTTTTCAATGAACACCTCTCACAATTGGGTATTACGGTGTATATAAAGTCTATATATGATACTTATAAAAATATTATACCTATTTATTCATTATATCATATATATAACTTTTTTACTTTCCATTCTGTAGGGGATATGATTACAACGTTCGTCTGTACGGTGAACTACCCCCTCACGAACTGATGTGATTCATTTTCACTAACACTTTACATACAAAATAATAAGGATAAAGTTAGTAAATATATATTAAATAAATAAAATATTTAGGATATTAATAAAATATTTATCATTATTAAAAAGTAATATATCAATTTATTTCTTATCGTTTCACACACTGAAAAATGATAACATCGTTTGAGTATGTATGGACTACTGCCTTCACGAAGCGATGTGACTCTCTTTTTTCATCAACACACCACATGGATGATATGTATAAGTATATTAAAAGAAATCATATTTTATTTATGATATTATTATCATTATTTTAATAATAAATATTACTTAACTCATTTCTATAATGATCATTGAAAAATGGAAATGTTACACTTGTGTACGTACGACCTACCGTCTTTCTAATCGTAACATAATTAATTTATCAAAACAATATTTCTTGATTGGTATTAAAAGAACAATTTATGTAAAAATAAGAAAATTATTTTATTATTATTATTATGGATTTTATTTAACTATTATAAAATTAATAGGATAAAAAATAACAAATCAAACCATACATGAAAAACAAAGCAGTCATTACCTGAAACATGATTTTAACAAAAATTTATAAACAAATGGGTAATAAAAGAACTTAGGTAAATAATATCTGTTATGATACATATAATTATTATTATTTAATATAATTATAATAAACTTATATTTATTATATATGTGGTTTTAACATGTACAAAAGAATTTGAGACTTAAGGTAATGGATTTCTGTCTCACCTTTTTACTTTTCTGGGACACATGCCATATTCACCACCTGTTCATTTTATGTGGTATATAAAATAACCATGAATTTATTTTATGATTATTATATTTAAAATTATTGGTATTTACATATTAATTTTATGATCTTTCATTCATGTTGTTTATAGTTCAAAATTTACCAAAGCGGTAAAGGATTTTTTCTCTATTTTCCTTCTTTGAGAAATATTGTTATGTTATACACCTATATAATTTTATGAGGTGTATATAAAGACCCATCGACATGTAATATCAAGAATTTAATTATAATCCTGATATTATAAGTTTGTTTTTTTGATATTCTTTCATTTGGATTATGTTTCAAAGTTACCAAAGTGGTAAATATTTTATGTTAAAATATCATTATTTATCAAGATTTTTTATTAATATGTTTCCAATAATAAAATATTACGATAAATATCTCAATAAACTCATGTATTTTCTTATCCTTTCTTTATTTCATGAGAATAAATGTGCCCCTTCATTTTCCTCTCTTTATGTACTCAAGAGTTCAAAAATTGTGTTTTTAATAAAAATCGTGTTTTCGGTCGAAAACCCTTTTTATTCCAAATCCATGTATTCTGAAAATGTTTTTAATTTTTAAAAAAAAATTAAAATGATTTATTAAATAAATTTTTACCCATTTTTTTGGTTTTTACAAAAAAATAATAATGTAATTTTCAATTAATTTTCCAAATAATACTTGTTTGGATTTTACCAAAAATGTGAAAGGAATCATTGTTTTAACATGTACGACATGAATTGAATTTCCTAATCTCATTACAATTATTTTCTTTTAATATTACATTATAATTTTTCAAGGTTATTTTTAAATAAAATTATTTTTAAAATGTTTTATGTTTTAAAAAAATCAATGTGAAAAAGTTTATTTTCCTCAATAAATGTTTTAAATTATTTTTGAAGGTTCCTTTATAATATTTTAAAGTTTATTTTCAATGAAAAAGATTTAAAAAATACATTTATTTTTAAAAATTGATTTTAAAATAAAATATACATTACTCATGAAACATTCCAACTGATTTATCTTTCAAAATAATTAACTATTTAATATGACATCATTTAATATAACTTACACTTTTGGGGGATATGAACCAAGGATAACATTATTATTCTTTCTCTGAATGGTTTATGATGATAATATGTTTATAAAAAAATATTTATTTTCCATAGGTTATACCATGGAAAAATTCTAATGAAACCTGATTTTTTTATGGGTCATTCTATGATGAAATTATAAAATTATTATGAAAGAAATCTATTTTCCATATATTAATATATGATGAAATTGTTATGAAACAAATTTAATTTCATGGGTTATGATATAATAAATGTTTTATGATCTTTTGGAACACATATGTATGATTTTAATTATATTATGGGTGGGACCTATATCTCCCTCTAATTAATTGGTTAAATATTTATATATAATGAGATATATAGGAATGTAATAGGGAGTAAACCCAATTTAGTAAGAGACTTTGTCTGCTATTATGGTACTCTGAGGTAACCTTGACTACTATGATGGTTTGGGGAGTGAACCCATTCAACTACGATGGCCTTGTCAGTGAGGCCTGACTAATTTTTAAATGATTTTATATGCTTATATATATGCCACAATTTTATATTGTATACCAATGTTATGATCTCATGGGTCATGTTATTTTATTTCATTATGATTCATGTCTTATGAACTGCCAAGATTTATAACATGCCTCAACATTATGAACTTTGATATGAATGATTTGGATTTCAAATGTTATTATCATTTTCTTATACCCTTATGGTGGTTTCATGCTCATATGATCCTTGATATCTCACTTTCTTACACTTACTAAGAATCTGATCTCACACTTCCTTTTGTTTCTGTTCCCTAGGTTTTGAATAAAGGTTTTAAGTAGGGTATGTTTGTGAAGAGTACGAAAGGGGAATATCTTTATGGTATATATTGAAGATCTTGTTGGTCAGAGAGGATACTCAAGAGGGGGGTGAATTGAGTTCCTATTAAAAATTTCTGTTTAAAATATGTGTATTAAAATCCCCCATTTTAAATAACAAGCTAAACTGTAGTGAATCTGTAATATAGTAAAGGTTCAGTTAGGTTCTCAAAAGATTGATTAGTTCTCAGTTAATCTAATCTGAATATTAGATTATATTTTGAAACTAACCTACTGGTTTACAATAAATAGAAACACTTTCTAGTTTAACTATCAGAGTAACTTTAAAACCAATTTATATTTAAAGTACTTAGCAGTGGAATATTCAATATAGTTTTAACTGAAATAAACATTCATAGCAGTTTTAACCAAGAGGTTCAGTCTCAAGCTGAGACTTATTACTCTCAAATAGTTTATATAAAACTTTGATCCATACTCTGGATCAGGGTTTACAATAGTACTCAAACTGTTTAGGTCCTCAGACCTCTACCACAAATCTACGTGGGTAAACAAACAACAACAGCACTCAGGCTGTCCAGGTCACACTTGACCTCTTAAAAAATTCAAAGTGGGATACAACAAGGTGTAAAAGGTTTGGGTTGAGGATTTAGTATCCTCCAGTTCATCCCAGGAGTCAGTGTGTGTCTAAGTAGACAAATGAACACACACTATTCAAAAAGTTAAACAAAGGTATACTACAGAGGAAATGAAAGGATAATGAGTTTAGAATGCTCTAAGTGATTGAAGATGAGCTCTGGACTTATTTGAATGTTTGCATATGATATTCAATCCCTTTCTGGTGATGATGACACAAAACATAGTGTGGTTGTTATTCCCAACTATAGTTATTCAGCATTGTGCAAATGAAGCTTAGTAAGGCACAACAGCTTGGCTTCAGTGTTTGTTCCAGGTGAATGATCTTCTTGAAGCTCTCTGGTTTTCACAGGTGTTCTTCGAGTTATTATTTTGTTTCATGGACCTTCACACACACATACGCTCTGCTTATCCTTGTGTATATTTTTTGTGTATATTGTTTGTCCTTCTTTTTAACTATAGAGCGAGATTCCTTTTTTTATTCCCTGAGATCCAGAAAATGAAATGATTACTTTCTAACAGGTACGAGGTATGGTTCCCTGACATCCAACCACCAATATTAATTAATAGTAGGTGCATTAAATTAAACAAATATGACCGTTGGAATTAAATATGAGTTAATAAAAATTCAAACAGTTTTCATGACTATCGGTGAGTCATGAGATCGGTAGGTCATTTGAATTTGCATTGTCTTTGGTAGATCATTTGATCAGCATCGTCTTCATTAGGTCATTTGATCTGCATCAGCTTCGGTAGGTCATTTTATCAGCATTGGCTTTAGTAGGTCATTTAATCAGCATCGGCTTCGGTAGGTCATTTGATCAGCATCGGCTTCGGTAGGTCATTTGATCAGCATCATCTTTGGTAGGTCATTTGATCAGCATCGGCTTTGGTAGGTCATTTGATCAGCATCGAATTTGATAGTTCATTTTATCAGCATCGTCTTGAGAGTTTTATCATTGGTGTGACCATTGTCATCGGTGTGACCGTTGTCATTTGTGCGACCGTTGTCATTGGTGCGACCGTTGTCATTGGTGCGACTGTTGCCATTGGTGAGACTGTTGTCATCGGTGCCACTGTTTTCATTGGTGTGACCTTTTTCAATAGTCTGACCATTTTCATCGGTGCGACCATTGTCATTAGTGCGACCATTGTCATCGGTGCGACCGTTGTCATCGATGACTCAAGAAAATAACTAACGGTGAGTCAAAAACATAAAATTCTCACAAAGTGTCTGTTTAATCCAGAATACTTCCAGGTTAGTAGTAAACCATAAATAATCATAGATTAACATATTTAGACATGATTAAACATATATAAACACATTTAGAATAGATTCAATAATTGACTAAATTGACTTATAAAAGAAAACAACAGTGATTTGTGATTATTGAAATAATTATCACATAGAGGGTTCAACAATCTCCCCCTTTTTGATAATCACAAATCTATGGCATAAAAGAAGGGGGGGGATTATATAACACTCAGTATGCTCCCCCTATGTAAAAATAATATATGTCTAAAGGTAAAAAAGTCATTAGAGCATGGAATCAGATCATAAACAAAGTTAGAGTATATTAACAAAGCATCAGAGCTAGAAAACATGACAACAGAGCTATATGCCTATTGGAGCTTATATAATCTATATCATGGTATTAGATCTTAAAGCTTATAAAGTGCTTATATACTCTTCTCCCTTTAGTTAGATCATAAAGATTATATAGAGCTTATAAATTGTTCTCCCCTTGCTTAGAGATTAAAGCTTATATAGAGCTTATATATTGTTCTCCCCTTGCTTATACTTAGACCTACTGTTCTCCCCCTTAGATATATATATATATATATATATATATATATATACAATTCTCCCCCTTTGGGATTATCAAAAAGGAGAAAAAAGATAGAGAAGAAAAGAAAAAAAAGATTTCATTGAAATACCGTCTGAAAAGATACAAAAAAAATACAACCTATCAAAAATGATTGATACAACTCTTTCTAGGGGTGCAAAGGTGCTTTCCCTTTAGCAGAGGGAGGAATGGATGGGCCAGAAGGCAGTTCGGTGGAAGGTTGATCTGGCCGGATGGAGAGAAGAGGTAAGACAACTCTGGCTGGAAGCAGGCTGGGTGCTAAGGTCACTTGTTGGGGACCAGAAGATCCTATTGGAGGTGACTACTGAATGACTGGCTGAATATTAAATAGAGCTTGAGAAACTGATATCTGACTAGGAGCAACATAGGATGGACTGAGAGGCTCAGCAGTAGGAAGAACAATTTCCTTTTCTTGAACATGAAGATATGATTTGAGCAGATTGATAAAATCCTGAATTACTTCACCACCATATTTCATGGCCTTCTCAAAATCATCATTGTTTTGCATGAAACTCTATAGAGTGGGAGTAAAATCCTTCAACTATTGGACATGTTCCTTAAAGGCTTGAGTGACTGGAGGTAGCCTAAAATTCTCATCCAGGACTTTAAACTGATGGTTCAACTCATTCTTGGTATAAATTTTAGAAAAATTGTGATCCACTTTTTCTTTGATCGCTTTCTGAGCTTTAGTAGCATCAGCCGAATACAGCTTCCCCATCTTGTGAATATGATCACTATTACCTTTCATCTTTCTCAAATAATCCAAGTCCAAAATCTTTCCAATGGTCGCTAAGTCTTCTTTTATAACATCTTTTAAGGCATTAATCTCATTTCCAGTTATCTTGGTCACTTTGGAGGAACTGGCTTGAGCAACAATTTGAGTTATCTCAACCTTCAATTTTCTCAAATCATATTTCTTCAGGTGTTCTATCAAATTTCTCAAAACATGCATTATACCAGTGATAGTTTATCTAAATTCTCTTGATAGAGATACTAAGTCACTGCTCAAATCCTTGAGCACTTGATTCGGAGAGGAAATGTGTCTGCCAATCATCTCACCAGTATTGAACAGGTCTGGCTTAATAATATTTACCACTCTTTGAGTTATAGAATCCATAGAAGCCTCAGATAGATTCACAGGAGTAGGATCTGGATCATTAGATAATTCCTCTTTCATTGTTTCTCTGACTGCATGGAGCAACTCATCTTTAAACTTGTCAAAATCAAATCGAGAAATAGACGAACCAGGTCTTTCTGCAGTCATTTTCACTTCCTCATTAACCGGTTCAGCCTCAACGAGATGGCTTACTCTTGCGATATTCACTTCTTCTTCATCTTCCTTTGAATAATCCAATCCTAGAACCACAAAACCTAGGTGGTGTTCCCATTCAGCTTTACAAGAGGTCTACATAGGCTTTACTAAATCAACTTTACCATAATTTTCAAGAGAGTCTTCCCCATCTACATCAATTACAGTCTGCACTGTCCTTTCAGCCTCAGTAATAGTTTCTTGCTCAATTGATTGTGGTTGTGGATCATCTTGAATCATATCATGACCATCCACTGGTCTAGTACTTGCATCATCATCATCATCATCATCATCACCATTACCATTTCCATTATTGTTTACCGAAAGTCTCATTGGAACTGTCTTTGTTACTGGATTCATACTGGTCAGAATTGGATACTTCAGTGTCAACTTATTATTCATCACATAGAAGGGGTTCTGACTCAAGTAACTTAAGGGGTGGAATTGCTGGTCCAAATTCCATTATTTTCTTAGGACTTATTGTACCAGGGTCACTCCTATCATTAGGAGGTAACTTAGGTTCCTTTCCAGTATCGACATCATCATCAGCTTTAGCTTCCCCTGTTTCCTTCCTACTAGACTCTCCAGTGTCCTTAGGAACTTCTATCTCTTCTTCCTCATCAAAATAAATAATTTCCTCATCAGGTTTTAAACCGGGATCTCTCATCCCCTTTGGTCTTTTAGAGTGGTCAGAAGGATTATAGGAATCATATAATCTATCTTCATCAGCTACCCATGACTTCTTCCATGGATTCCAGTTAATTTTCATTATTTTTTAGATATCATTGATAATACAAAAACCACTACTAGATGATATACACTCATCTCCTTCTTTAACACAACCCAAAAACTTTAGCATGGCAAATACTTGCTTAAAATAGAATATGGTTGTAGCCTTATTGGATGGCTTTACCATCTCAGCAATATGAACAGTAAAATATATACCCAAGTTGATCTTCTCATCATTTAGCAATAAAAACAACAAGAAAACGTCTTGATACTTCCCAGAAGCAAAATCACCCTTTCTGGGACAAATTTGGTGCGAAATAAACTTAAACAAGATTATACTTTATCCATCTAACTCAGCAGCTGTTATTCTTCTGGATTCATATTTTCCAGTCAACATCTCCAGAGCATACTCATATGAAAAATATTTAGTGGTAGGAGGGATATTACCAACGTAATCCTCATATCTACCTTTATGTGGTCCCCCCAAACACTTAGCCCATTGCTTTGATGAAAAAGTTATCTTTTTTCCCTTGATCACTGAAGATAATCTTGCAGCTTCTGCTCCATCCAATGCAATACTCAAATTGAAATAAAACTCATGCACGAGTTTTGGGTAGTAGACTCGATTATTATCACAGAACCAGTCTTTCCATCCTTGTGTCTCCAACACTTTAAAAAGCGCAGACCTACTGGATAACACCCATTCAGAACTTAATTCCTTTTCTGTGGTGACCACCCGAGTCTCCAATTTCAGGTTCATAGACTTTTGAGTCGTGCTACTTTATTCTATTCGAGTGATTTTCAAAGGTGAGGAGATGTCATATTCCTTGCCTTTCCGCTTTTTCTTTTCCATTAGGAGGTTCTAGAGGTTTGAGAGGTTCGAATGTTCAAGATTTAGAAGATGTGGAGTTCAGCGGGAGATGTAAGGTCAACAGTTATTATGAATTGAAATAGATGTAGGTCATTAATTTTATCATTTAGGGTTACAATATTAAATATAATATCGATTAAGTAAAACAACGTCGTTTAGATAAACACTAATGGTTTCATATACTGTATAACTTAATAGGTAGTAAAGATCAGTTTCACTGATCGGTTTCACAGATTGGTTTCACAGATCGATTTCACATATTGGTTTCACATATCAGTTTCACAGATTGGTTTCACAGATCGGTTTCATAGATCGGTTTCATAGATCGGTTTCACAGATCAGTTTCATAGATTGGTTTCATAGATTGGTTTCACTGATCGGTTTCACTGATCGATCATACCTATCTCCTGTTTAATAAAATCTAACCTTTCAGAGCTTAAAGGCTTGGTGAAAATATCATTCGATTGATGTTCAGAGTCAATAAATTCTAGAGAAATATCACCCTTTTGATAATGATCTCTCAAAAAGTGATGTCTGACATCAATGTGCTTAGTCCTAGAGTGATACATAGGATTTATAGAGATGTTAATTGAACTAGTGTTATCACAATTTATAGACACATGTCTAAAATGATATCCATAGTCCAATAAAGTGTGTTTCATCCATAGAATATGTGCACAACAACTTCCAGCAGCAATGTATTCTGCTTCAGTAGTAGATAATGCAACAGAGTTCTATTTCTTATTACACCAAGATACCAGGGACTTTCCCAACTGATGACATGTTCCAGATGTCCTCTTTCTATCTAACTTGCAACCAGCAAAGTCAACATCTGAATAACTTTTTAAGTCAAAAGTTTGTCCTTTTGGATAAAACAATCCCATATTGGTAGTATGTTTAAGATATTTGAAAATCATTTTAATAGAAAACAAATTAGATTCTTTAGGAATAACTTAAAATCTTGGACAGATGCATACACTAAACATGATATCTGGTCGACTAGTAGTAAGGTAAAGTAATCTTCCAATCATACCTCTATAATTGGTTTGATCAACTTGTTTCCCAGTTTCATCATCATCCAACTTACATGTGGTACTCATAGGTGTATCACTTCCCTTATTACTATCCAAACCAAAATGTTTTATAAGATCCCTTGTATATTTACTTTGATTTAAAATAATACCATCTTTATTTTTAAAATTTTGAAATCCAAGAAAATACTTGAGTTCTCCCATTAAACTCATTTCAAATTAATTTTTCATAATCTTTGAGAAATCAGTACATAAATAATTTTTAGAAGATCCAAGGATAATATCATCAACATAGATTTGTACAATCAAAATATATTTATAAATTATTTTAATAAAAAGAGTGGGATTAGCAATTCCTTTAGTAAAACCTTTAGAAATAAGAAAGTATGTAAGTCTATCATACCAAGCTCTTGGAGCCTATTTTAAAACATATAAAGCTTTAGAAAGTTTAAAAACATAATTTTGAAAATGGGGGTTTGTAAATATAGGAGGTTGTTCAACAAAAACATCTTCAATTAAAAAACCATTTAGAAATTCACTTTTGACGTCCATTTGATATAATTTGAAATTCAGATGAGATGCATAAGCAAGAAAGATCCTAATGGATTCTAATATAGCTATAGGTGAAAAGGTATATTCATAGTCAATTTCTTCTTCTTGATTGTAACCTTATGCAACTAATCTAGCTTTGTTTCTAATGATGTTATGAGATTCAACAAATTTATTCCTAAACACCCATTTAGTACCTATGGTCAAAGTGTCCTTAGGTTTTTTACTAATTCCCAGACTTAGTTTCTTTTAAATTGATTTAACTCTTCTTGCATAGCCATTACCCAAAATTCATCATTGATTGCATCATTGATATTTTTAGGTTATATCTGTAAAAGAAAGGCTTGATGTTCAACATGATTTATCAGAGAAGCTCTAGTTTGTGTTCCTCTATCCAAGTTACCTACAACTGCATCTAAAGGATGGTTCTTTAGAATCCTAGTTGATCTAGTAAAGATAGGACTAGAAATTTCAGGTTCTTCTCTTGATTCGGGTTCAACAGAATCAGGTTCTGGTGTGTTTCTAGAGCTGGTTGTCTTTACAATCGATCCACTATCTTTATCAATAAGATTTAGAATAGACAAGTCTTTTTTAGAGTTTTCAACAGCAGTTTTAGTTTTATGTGGATCAGTTTCATCAAATGTGATGTGAACAGATTCTTCCACACATTTGGTTCTCTTATTAAAAACTCTATAGGATTTTCTAGTAATTTAATATCCTAAAAAGATTCCTTCATCACTCTTGGATGAAAAATTTTCTAGGTTGTCTTTAGTATTAAGAATAAAGACTTTTCAACCAAAAACTTTGAAGTAACTAAGTCTAGTTTTTCTATTATTCCAAAGATCATAAGGGGTCTTCTTAAGAACAGGTCTAATCAAGACTCTATTTATAATATAACAAGGTTTATTGACAGCTTCAGCCCAAAAATAAATAGGTAAATCAAATTCATTTAGAATAGTTCTTGCAATTTCCTGAAGAGTTCTATTTCTTCTTTCTACTACACCATTCTGTTGAGGTGTCCTAGGGGCAGAGAAGTTGTGATTATAGCCAGTATGTGAGCAGTAAGATTCAAACTCATGATTTTCAAACTCACGACCATGATCACGTCTCAAGGTTTTAATCTTAAGTCCACTGAGGTTTTCTACAGTTTTGGAGTATTTAATAAAGTAAGAGAAAGCTTCACTTTTGTGAGCCAAAAATTATACCCAAGTATATCTAGAAATGTCATCTACTAGAACATAAATATAGTTCTTACCATTTAAACTAGAAACTCTAGAAGGTCCAAAAAATTCCATGTGAACCAACTCGAGAGGTTGAGAAGTTTAAACTTCTTTCTTTGATTTAAAAGAAACTTTATGTTTCTTTCACTTTTGATAGGGATAACAAACTTCATCATCTGGGAAATCCAGTTTAGGGAGTTCTCTAACTAAGTTCTTCCTGGTCAGTTTTCTAAGAGAATTTATATTGAAGTTTCCTAATATTCTATTCCAAATCTAAGATTCATTATTAAAAGCATTTAAATAAGTAATATACTGCTTAGCAAAAGAATTCAAATCTACAGCATAAACGTTTTCATTTCTTAAGGTAGAAAATACTAAAACATTTTTAGAATTAAAAACATTACAAGAATCATTTTCAAATTTTCCATTAAAACCATCATCACATAACTGAGAAATACATAACAGGTTATATTTTAATCCATCTACAAATAAAACTTTAGAAATTAAAATTGAATCAGTGTTACCAATTTGGCATAGGCTGATGATTTTACCTTTAGAGTTATCACCAAAGGTGACATATCATCCATCAACCTTGATTAATATTTTGAAGGACGAAAAGTCTCCTATCATGTGTCTTGAAATCCATTGTCCAAATACCATGTCTTCCTACAATAAATTTTCAAGAAAGTTTCCTACCAAACAATTTTAGATAGAAAATGATTTTGGTACCCAGATTTTCTTGCATCCAGATAGGTTAGAAAGAAAAACTTTCAGTACCCATATTTGACTAATGGGTTTCATATACTTAACAGAATCAAGAGATTTTGATAGATAAACTTTGTTTGATCTATAACTATGTGAGTATCTAGTTGAGGCATAGGAATTTTCAGAACTAGAAGCATACTGTCCAGATTTAGGAACAAATTTATTCTTTATAATTTGTCTTTGTCCAGACTGATAACCTATACCAGTAGTATAATTTGGTGCCACTTATTTTCCTAAAATTTGTGTATGTGTGTCCTTTACATTAGTAAATTTTTCCAAATCTTTCCTGATTTTCTCATTAGACAATTTTAGTTCAGTATTCTCTTTGAGAAGTTGATCATTCTTTTCCTTTTCTACTTCTAGTGCAGATTTGACAGTGCTAGTTAATGCATGATGCTTCTTTAAGGTTTTATACTTGTCTTTCATCTCATTGCAAGTATCTTCTAGCATGTTACAGTATTCAAATAATTCTTCACTAGACATGTTTCCATAATCAGAATCATCTCCAGAGTAATACGAGTTTAAAGCAGGAGTATCCAATGTTACCTCAGATGTGTTTTTCATGAAACACATATTATTTTTTTGAGATTTTTCATCCTGAGTGGAATCAGAATCACTTGAACTATCTTCTGAAGCACTCCAGGTTTCTTTCATAGATTTATTGTATTTTATATCCTTATAGTCATATTTCATATTGAACTTCAATTTTGGACAGTCAGCTTTCACATGTTCTTTCCTCTTACATTTGTAGCAAACTATGTCATCACTTTTATCATTCATTTTCCAATCCTTCTTACAATGACCTTTATTGTCATACTTTCCCTTATAATTGGATTTTCTGAAAAACTTCTCTTTCCTATAAAACTTCTTAAAATGTCTAGATATCTAATCCATTTTAGCATCACTGTCAGATGCACTCTATTCACTATTTGAATTTTCACTTGTAGCATGAATTTTCTCTTTGTCCTTGATTTTTAAAGTAGAAGTCTGGAAGGCTACTGATTTTTTTCTTGGTTCTTCTTCTTCTTCTTCTTTTACCTCTAGCTCTTCTTCATAAATCATCAACTTACCAATCATCTCTTTAATAGGTAGTGAACTTATGTCACATGATTCTCTTATTGAAACTGATGTGACTCTCCATCTTTCTGGCGGACATCTTATTATCCTCATGATTTGCTCCTTTGCTAGAACAACTTTTCCCAGTGAGCTCATTGTATTGACTATATCATTAAACCTGAGCTACATATTGTAAATAGATTCATCATATTTCATTTTGAAATTATCATACTTAACAGTGTAGGTATTCAATCTAATTTCCTTAACATTAGTTGTTCCCTCATTGGAAACAGCTAAAGTATCCCACATTTCATAAGCAATCTTACAAGCAGATATTCTATTAAATTCTTCATCTCCTAAGGTATAATATAGGGCATTCATAGATTTACAATTATTATTGTAAGCAGCTTTAGTAGGTTCATCCCAAGAATTTCTAATGGTTTCTGGAATCTTATACTGAGTTTCTATGGCAGTCCAGATGTCAAATACCATACTTTCTAAATGAATTTTCATTTTTATTTTACATTGTACATAATTAACACCATTAAAGAAGGGTGTCTTGTTGGTAGATACACCATCTAATCTGTTATCCATAATAATATTTTAGCAAATATATTTAAAGAGATGAAATTTAGAAATAACAGAAATTTTGAGATCTTTAAGATACAACTAAAATCACAGTTGAAAAATTTTCACAAACAGAGAGTTTTGAAAACCTTTTAACTTCCCTATAATACCAAATATTAGTCGGAGAGGATACTCAAGAGGGGGGTGAATTGAGTTCCTATTAAAAATTCCTTTTTAAAAGATTTGTATTAAAATCCCCCAATTTAAATAACAAGCTTAACTATAGTGAATTTTTAATACAGTAAATGTTAAGTTAGGTTCTCAAAAAATTGATTAGCTCTCAGTTAATCTAATCTAAAGAGTAGATTAGCTTTTGAAACTAACCTACTGGTTTACAATAAATACACACTTTCTAGTTTAACTATCAGAGTAACTTTAAAACCAATTTATATTTAAAGTACTTAGTAGCAGAATATTCAATATTGTTTTAACTGAAATAAACATGCACAGCAGTTTTAACCAAGAGGTTCAGTCTCAATATGAGACTTAGTCCTCTTAAATAGTTTATATAAAACTTTTATCTACACCTTGGATCTGGTTTTACAACAATACTCAGACTGTTCAGGTCCTCAGACCTCAACCACAAATCTACGTTGGTATACAAACAACAACAGCACTCAGGCTGTCCAAGTCACACTTGACCTCTTCCACAATTCACAGTAGGATACAACAAGGTATAAAAGGTTTGGTGTGAGGATTTAGTATCATCTAGTTCATCCCCAGATTCAGTGTGTGTCTAAGTATACGGATGCACACACACTGCTCAAAAAGTTAAACAAAGGTACACTACAGAGGAAATGAAAGGATAATGAGTTTAGAATGATCTGTGTGATTAAAGATGAGCTCTGGACTCATTTGAATGTTTGCAGATGATATTCGAGACCTTTCTAGTAAATATGAAACAAAATAGAGTGTCGTTGTTCTTCCCAGCTATAGTTATTCAGCCTTGTGCATATGATGGTTAGTAAGGCACAACAACTCAGCTTCAGTGTTTGTTCCAGGTGAATGTTCTTCTTGAAGCTCTCTGGTTTTCATAGGTGTTATTCAAGTTCTTCTTTTGTTTCATGGACCTTCACACACGTATTCTCTACTTATCCATGTGAATATTTTTTGCGTATATTGTTTTTCTTTCCTTTTAACTGCAGATTGAGCTTCCTCTTTTTTATTCCTTGAGATCCGGCAAAGGGAATGATTACTTTCTGACATGTACGAGGTACGGTTCACTGACATCCAACAACCAACATTAATTAATAGTAGGTTCATTAAATTAAGAAAATATTACTGTTGGAATTAAGTAAGAGTTAATAAAAATTCAAATAGTTTTCATGACTATCGGTGAGTCATGAGATCAGTAGGTCATTTGAATTTGCATCGACTTCGGTAGGTCATTTGATCAGCATCGTCTTAGGTATGTCATTTGATCAGGATCGTCTTCAGTAGGTCATTTGATCAGCATCGTCTTCGATAGGTCATTTTATCAGCATCAACTTCGATAGTTCATTTGATTAGGATCGACTTTAGTTGGTCATTTGATCAGCATCGGCTTCGGTAGGTCATTTGATCAGCATCAGCTTCGGTAGGTCATTTGATCAGCATCATCTTCGGTAGGTCATTTGATCAGCATCAGCTTCGGTATGTCATTTGATCATCATCGGCTTGACAGTTGTATCATTAGTGTGACTGTTATCATTGGTATGATAGTTGTCATCGATGTGACTATTGTCATTGGTGACACCGTTGTCATTGCTGCGACCGTTGCATTGGTGCGACCGTTGTCACTGGTGCGACTATTATCATTGGTGTGACCATTGTCATCAGTGTGACCGTTGTCCTTGGTGCAACCCTTGTCGTTGGAGTGACCATTGTCATCGGTGCGATCATTATCATCGGTGCGACCGTTGTCATTGGTGCGACCGTTGTCATCGGTGACTCAAGAAAATAACTAACGGTGAGTCAAAAACTTAAAATTCTCACAAAGTGTCTGTTTAATCCAGAATAATTCGAGGTCAGTAGTAAACCATAAATAAGCATAGATAAACATATGTAGACATGATTAATCATATATAAACACATTTATAATAGATTGAATAATTGACTAAATTGACTTATAAAAGAAAACAGCAGTGATTTGTGATTATTAAAATAATTATCGCATAGAGGGTTCAACAGATCTTTCTCCAAATTAGACGATTTAATACCTAGTTTTAAAAAACATTAAACAATTATGGTCATTAGGCATTTGTTTGTGTAATGTATTGAATATTCATCTAAAAATATGTAACATTTATGTATGAAAAGAGAAATTCTCTATACTTTTGGTAATAATGTTTTTATATGATATATAGGTATATAGATATGTTTTGGATTGTAGCACCAAGATATAAGTCATTGTGGTGGGGGGGAAATCATTTATTGGTGATTTCAATTTAGGGTACCTTGTCATATATTCATGATTATTATATTACTCAAGTTGTTTGTATATTTGGGTAAGTTAACCTTTGTGAATATGGTTGGTAGTTGATTTATTGTAGGTAATAAGTTGGTTCTACTAATTATTAAATGAGGATTTAGTATGTTTCTTCCACATTTTCATGATAAAGTCTAGGGAGTAATGTATTGAGTATACTTGTATCCCCCCATTACATATAAATAAACTATTTTTAAAGTTCCATATGTGGTTATTGGAAATCAATATGGATATTTCTAGCTTGTTTCATGGAGTTTTGGAGTTAGAGTTACTCTCATGGGAGATGTTTTTTGGTGTATTCTTTTTAGATACCTTATTTATGTATAGAATTACATGACTTTTTGGGATAATGAGTATCATTTTATATTATCTGTTAGAGCTGATTTGTTTTTTTACTTTATCTTTTATGGCATTATGAGGGTAATGACTCCAATAGATGTGTTTTATACCCTCAGAGCAAGTTAATAACCAATGTCCTATTAAAGGTGGGATTCATGGGGTCACACAAATATTAAATAACATAAAAAAAGAGTAATTTTAGTAGGTTTGGGCCATAGAAGAGTATTATTAAATATTATGGATTTTTTATGTAAAGACCCGGAAATTCCATGTAATTTTTTTTAATTAAATGGGAATTTTAAAAATCCGTAAAAATTGACGCCGCGTGATTCTGAGGCCCGGTGTGCCCGAAATGAATTTCTGAACTTTTTTTCGGGTACGTTCAGAAAACGTGTGAGCAGGTTTTTGTAACTTTTGAACTAGTGGTTGGGATTTAAATCTGAAGACACCGTTGAACTCTCAGCATCGGTATTTACTTAAAGAGACCTTCACCTTGATCGTAGTGGGTCGAGAGTGAAAAATAGTTTTTGTGTTTTTCATGAAAGAATGTAATAAATAAAAATGTTAACATTTTTATTTTATTTGTTGAAACCCCTCAACGTGGGTTATGGTGGTGGGGGCCACCCGAGCCTAAACCTCCCATGTGGATGTCTAGAGGTGGGGACCACCTGAACTAACTCCCTTTTTGAATTTAGGGGCGGGGACCACCCAACCCCTCTTAATTGGGGTAGGAACCTATCAACTCCTCATTAATCCTTTCCTCCCATTAATTGGAGCCAATTAATTATGCCAACATGGTACAATTAATTGTGCCAACCTTTTAATTTGAAAAACATAAATTAACATGGGGCTATTTTCACATTTTGGTGGAATTGGGAGAGGAGAACCTTTTGGAGGATTACTCTCTCCAAAGAATAACACGTTCTCCAATGAAGAACACGCTTCTCAATGAAGAATGCTCACACCGATGAGGAACATCTTCAACGACAACGAACCGACGATCGAGGAAACACCGACATCACCAACGTCTATCTATCCCCAACGACTTCATCTCTCTCCTCATGACCTTCGTCGACAAATATCATAGGTAGGGGTTTAATTATGTGTGATTATTGTTTCCCATGTTCTTCCCTTCTAAAATAAAGAATGTTGATCAACTATCTAACTAGTTGATCCACGGATGATTTATTTTGTGGGTTTGGGAATAATCAATTGCAGGAGGTTGTAGGGTTTAACGTTCATCATTCAAGATTTTGTTGAGCTGCTTGTTACAGCTCTAACGTGGAGGGTGTGGGCCAAAAAAAACATGGTCTGACCCCTCCACCATTCTTTTTGAATGGTGTGTTCATCACAATGGAAGAAGGTAGCTTTGTACCACGGCGTCGAATGGATGTGGAGGCCAGCACACTGTCGGCCACAAAGAAGGTGACAAACAGAGGGCGCCTGGTCCAACCGACCACTGGTGAAGGCAGGAAACGTGACCGCACCGTGGCCTCTGACTTCCCCCAGCCTTGCCGCCTCACGACCCCCATGGCCTCATCGTCCTGTGGCCTCACCGCCCAGCGGCCCTCTTCATCCCACATGGCCTCACTGCCTCGTGGCCCTCTGCGCCACCCCGTGGCCTCTCCACCTCGCGACCCTCCGTGGCGCCCCACAGCCTCTCCACCCCGTGAAGCCCCACGGCCTTGCTGCTCTACGGCCTCACTGGCTCGCGGCCCTCACGCATCCCTCGCGGCCTCCGCTTCCCTCACGGCCTTCGCGGCCCTTGAGGCCCTCCGTGGTGCCCCGCGGTCCTCTGCAGCGCCCCGCGGCCCTCGGCGGCGCCCCGTGACCTCGCTGTCTTGCAGCCCTTGCGCCGCCCTCACAACCTCCATGGATCTTATAGCCTCCATATCCCCCACAGCTACCATAGCCTCGTCGCCCCGTGGTCCTCCCCCCCCCCCCCCACATCGTGGCCTCACGCCGCCCTCACGGCCTCTGCGGCCCACACGGCCTCGCGCCGCCCTCACGGCCTCCATGCCACCCAATGCGGCCGGGCCGGACCCAGCGGGCCAGACTAGACCCATTGGGAAATACCAGACCCAGCGGGTTGGGTCGACCCGAATTGGGTTGGGTCGGCCCAGGCCGAGTCGGACCAAACCTAGGCCAACTTCAAACTTTTCGCTCTATCAACCATAACATTGGCACCGGGAATCCGTTTGATGAACCATCAGCAGTGCTGGAAAACATCAAGCGAGATAGTCTCTTTGAGTATACCACACAAGATATTTGGATAAATTTGGAGTACGGTCTGGTTGGATTGAGCACAAATCCAACTGGGCCGTTGGAACTAAAAGGCTAATAACTCACTGATCGGTCATCCGATTAACGCACCATCTATTGCATTGAGATCTTTATGGCATGGTTGTCCTTTGTGATACTTCTTCATTGGACTTCATGGAAGTTAGAGTATAGAATAGTGGCTTGAGGAGTGGACCCTCCTGTAGATGAGCAAGCTTAATGAGGAAACCCAGTAGCTGGCTGTGACGTGAAGAATGAATAACGATCCTGTGTGGGTCAGTACCTAGTGATCATGTGTGGGTTATCATCGAGTGATCCTGTGAGGGTCAGCACCGAGAGATCCTGTGTGAGTCAGTACCGAGCGATCCTATGTGGGTCAGCACCGAGCAATCCTATGTGGGTCAGCACCTAGCAATACTATGTGGGTCATCACCGAGAGATCTTGTTTGGGTTAGCAGCAGTTCCTCATAACAGAGTAAGATGATATAGTAGTTAGATCTAATCATCTCTACTACTATACTTAAGTTATACCTGGTGTGAGCTGAGTTTGTACCAGATCGGTACTTTCCTTCATGGTAACACCTTGGTGGTATTCTTCTTTGTGGCGTACCTCTGTGGTACTTACCTTTGTGGTATTCCTTCCTTTGTGGAACAGTTGAGCTTTGGGATTTTGGGTTGGACTGTGTGTTTCCTCATGATTGAGATAGGTATACCTAATAACTTAGGTATATGTATGGGCATATACCTAAGTAGGGTTTTCAGTTGATTTCATGCTTTTTGTATATTCTTTGTGGATTTTTTGAGACCTTGAGGGTCTCGGGGTCCCTACTGAGTATCGTTATACTCACCCCTGCACGGGATATGCCCTCACCTTATTGTGTTTGGTGTAGACTACTGACAATGCTGACTGAGTATGAGAGTACCAGGACTGGAGGTAGCTCATAGGTGGACCTTAGACGAGGCATACCGTAGAGACGACCGATCGAGATCTGTACTTACCCTTCAGGTAGGATCCTTGGAGGGCGTTCACAGGAGCTATTCTAGTTTACTTATACTTTCAGTTATTGTACTTTCCATTTGGGCTTGTATTCTGGTCCCATTTACTTACTATACTCACTCTGTTTACTATTCAGTTTAATTGAGTTCGTATCTTGCTTTGTTCTTGGTTGTGTGTGTTTACAAGTTATAAAGGCAATGCCTTCCCAGTTTTAGGCAATATGCCTTCGGTGCTAGTTTCCAGCCCTAGCCTATGGAAGGCGGGCTTGGGGTAGTCACGGAACGGGCCCCGGGGGGGCAGGTTGTGACAAATTGGTATCAAAGGAGTCGGTTCTACCATAGAACATAGGACTCTGATCTTTATTTTTAACGGCTATAGTGTTAAGTGTAGAGAGTGTGGTTATCAATTTAATGAATCCAGTGTTGGTGCGGCGGATGACATATCAGAACACTAGGACCCTGACTTCTGATTTCTAACTCAGTGCACAAAAACACTGATTTCTTGTGAGTTTTGAAGAGTTTTCTTTGTGACCTCTTTGAGTCATATCACTAGGTATAACTTTTTTATCATGGCGCACCTGTTTCCTTTCAGGATGCCTTCAAGTAGACAGATAGCTAGGGTTCCTAATATAGTACGCACTGGTAGCCCACCGAGAGAGGAGGCCTCGGTGCAGGGCCCTCTTCTAGTAGAGGAACCAGCGGCGGCACCAGTGTTACCATTACCCATTGGGTCATCAATGCCACCAGCCCTAGCAGCAGAGGGTGAAGGCCGCTTGAGCGCGTTGCACGAGTTACAGTGCCAGAGGCCACCCAGGTTCAGGGGGGAGACGGACCCACAGGCAGCTGAGGATTGGTTAGAGGCCATGGTGAGAGTTTTCCAACTGGTAGGGACACTAGATGGTCTCATGGTGATCCTTGTTGCCAGTCTTCTACAGGCAGAAACAGGCAGATAGTGGAGTTTGATGCTCCAGGTTCACGATGAGGTGACGCTTCTCTGGGTAGACTTTGAGAGCCTGTTTCGAGCAGAGTTTTTTCCAGCGACTCTTCGCGCAGTGCACATACAGGGGCTTCTTCATCTGCAGGAGGGAAACATTACTATGGCTTAGTACTCAGGTAGGTTCACTAAACTCTCACACTACTCCACTGATATGGTGTGGGGCCCATTATTCAAGTTTTGTACCTTCGAGCAAGGACTCGGGCGAGAGATCAGGTCTTCGATGATTTCTCTTAGCATCCCGAAATAGGTGGGGGTGTTAGAGAGAGCTCTCTTAGTGGAGAGTTTCCTTGCTGAGCAGTCACCAGTAGAGAGACCCACCACCAATTGTCATGTAGCTGAGTATTCTGTAGTTGGCAGCAGACATATGTCATTGAGGGCCAAGAGGACCAGACCTACAGGTGGACGACTATAGGATTTAGGGTCAGTTATTCGGGGAACCCGAGGCAGATCCAGTCATGCTAGGAGCGGGCAGTGTTACGCATGCAGAAGGTAGGGTCACATGGCTCGTGACTGTCTAGACCGCCATACAGATGATCTGCAGATATTTGAAAGACAGCCCATGCAGAGACCGAGATTCGACCGAGGAGGTCTGCAGGGATCAGGCAGACATGGAAGAGGATCTGGCCGTGCAGTTGGTGGTGGTCAACGATTCGAGATGTTACTGCCACCTCCACTAGGTGGTCCACCCCGACCACAGGGAGCAGGAGGACAGGTGTGAGCTCAGCTCCAGGCAGCTGAGGCCTACTATCACAGTGCTCCAGAGATGATATGAGGTATGATATGTGTTTACTCCACCTTATATGTAGTACTTATATAAACAGGTGCCAGTCATTCTTTTATTTCCATTGCCCTTGTTCGGAGGTTGGAGAATCCAATGGAGTCATTGGCTTGATCCTTACGGCTAGAGACTCCTAAGGGAGTGGATTCAATGATTATGAACTGGTGTCGGCAGTGCGAGCTTACTCTAAGAGGTGAGAGCTTCGACTGGGATATCCTAGTAGCGACATCGAGGCCTTATGATGTCATCTTTGGTATGGAATGGTTATCTACAGTCCATGCTCAGATTGACTGTAATAGGTTCAAAGTGCGGTGTGTCTGCATGGATGGGACCAGGTTTACCTTCACTTGTGAGATGGGAGCCTTTTCAGTACAGGATGGACTTACCCGGAGGAGGGTGCAGCTGATAACTCATCAGTTGGCTAGACTTACACTTGGAGAAGTTGATGTGGAGAGTCTGAGCTATCCTATAATGGTGGACCATTATGTGTATGAATTCCCTGATTATGTTCTGGGTCTACCTCCTCATAAAGAGGTGGACTTTTACATTGACTTGATCCCCGGGATGGCACTGATATCTACACCACTGTATCGAATGGCTCCTATGGAGATTCGTGAGCTTCTGGTACAGCTAGAGGACTTGCAGGGGAAGGGTTTCATTCAGACCAGTGTTTTATCTTGGGCATCCCCGATTTGGTTCACCAAGAAGGAGGATGGGAGCTTGATGCTTTGTGTTGATTATCGTCGCCTGAACCAGGTGACCATGAAGAACAAGTACCCACTCCCGAGGATTGATGATCTATTTGATCAGATGAAGGGAGCACGGTGGTTCTCGAAGATAGACCTCATATCAGGCTATAACCAGCTCAGAGTACAAGACAAGGATGTGCAGAAGATGGGTTTCAGATGTCGGTACAGTCACTATGAGTTCTTTTTTATGCCATTCGGTGTGACCAAAACTTCAGCAGTGTTCATGGGACTCAGGAACAGGATATTTCATCCATACCTTGATTGTTTTGTAGTATTCTTCATCGAAGACATTCTGATCTACTCGACTACTGAGGAGGATCATGACTACTATTTGTGGGTAGTACTTGACATACTCTGAGAGCACCATATTTATAGTAAGTTCTTGATGTTCCAGTTCTGGATCCGAGAGGTTCAATTTCTGGGACATGTCATCTCAGAGGCTGGAGTTTTAGTGGATCCAGTGAAGATTGTGGCGGTACTTTCTTAGGAGCCATAAAGGAGTGAGACGAATGTATGAATTTTCCTTGGTTTGGCCGGATACTACCGGAGATTTGTGCCTTATTTATCAAAAGGTGCAGCACCACTATCAGCGTCATCGAAGAAGGGGCAACCCTTCGTGTGGTCAGAGAGATGATAGCATAGTTTTCAAGAGCTGAGGCAGAGGCTGACTAGTGCCCCCATCATGAGTCTATCGAAGGAGGGCGTAGGGTACATAGTTTACTGCGACGCATCAGGGACCGATCTTGGATGTGTCCTGATGTTGGAGCGAGCAGTGATCGCGTATGGTTCTCGATAGCTGAGAAAACATGAGAAGAACTATGCTACCCATGACCTGGAGTTAGCAGCAGTGGTATTATCCTTGAATATGTGGCGACATTACTTAATGGGAGAGTGTTTTACAGTCTATTCGGATCACAAGAGTCTCTGGTATATCTTCTCCCAAAAAGAAATTAACCCTAGACATCAATGTTGGCTTGAGTTCCTCCAGGACTATGACTTTGAGATATTATATACTCGTGGGAAGGGGAACGTTGTAGAATATGCACTCAGTAGGAGGTCTGGTATACAGCTACTAGGTGAGGCGACGGAGCAGCCGGCCGCTTTGTATATATCCTTTGTGGATCGGGATGGAGAATCTTTCTTTCAGTCTCTTACAGTCACTCCCCCTCTTCTTTAGTGAGTCAGGGAGGCACATTGTGGGGACACTGACTACGAGACTCAACGTGCTTAGATATCCATGGGGCAGGCGCCTGATGTATTTTCTAAAGGTTGGGAGCAATTCATTTTCTTCAGAGGATGTACCATTGTACCAGTGTCACTTTGGGAGGAAGTGTTGAGGGAGTTCCACACATCCCCTCTAGCGGTACATCCAGGAGTGGCGAAGATGTATCAGGATCTTCGACGACAGCACTGGTGGCTAGGAATGAAGAAAGCAGTAGCAGAGTTTGTCTCTCAGTGCCTCACATGTCAGCAAGTGAAGGAGGAGCATCTGGTACCAGTAGTCTTGGTTCATCCTTTAGAGGTTCTAGAGTGGAATTGGGATGGGATATCCATTGACATCATGACAGGACTTCCACGTACATCTAGAGGTCATGATTCTATCTGGGTGATCGTCGACTGAATCACCAAGTCGGCCCACTTCCTACCGATCAGATAGTAGGGTTCATTAGAGAGCTTGGGACGCCTCTATGTGAAGGAGATTTTGCGGCTACATGGAGTACCCTCGACGATTTTCTCTGATCGTGATGCACTTTTTACTTCCCAGCTATGGAAGGGGTTGCAGAAGGCTTTCGGGACGCAGCATCATTTGAGCACTCCCTTCCATCCTCATATGGATGGTCAGACTGTGTGGACCATTCAAACCCTCAAGTACATGTTATATGCTTGTGTCCTAGACTTCGGTTGCAGCTAGGAGGATCACTTTCCTTTGGTGGAGTTTCCATACAACAACAGCTATCACTCCACCATTGGGATGGCACCTTTTGAGGTGTTGTACGGGCGACCTTGCAGATCACCTTTGTGATAGACTGACCCAGGGGAGTCAGCATTAGTGGGACTAGAGATTGTACAGGTACCATAGAGAAAGTGAAGATCATCCAGGAGAGGATAAGACTGCACAGAGTAGGCAGAAGTATTATGCAGACAGGAGACGGAGACCTATGGAGTTCGAGGATGGCGACCACGTATTCCTATGGGTCTCACCCAGATGAGGTTTACGGAGATTTGGAAAAGGTGGAAAGTAATATTCGAGGTTCATCAGACCCTTCCAGGTCCTCAACAGAGTTGGCAAGGTGGATTACTGCTTATCTCTTCCACCTCAGTTGCACCAGGTGCACAACGTCTTCCAAGTATCCCATCTGAGGAGATACGTGGATGACCCTTCTCACATCATCAACCACATCCAGTTGGACATCAACGATAGGGAGACTTTTACGGAGGTTCTAGTAGAGATTGAGGATCTACAAGAGAGGGTCCTTCGTGGGTGGTCGATACCTATGGTGCACGTTCGCTGGCAGCATGGGAACCTCCAAGAGAACACATTTGAGCAGGAGGCTCAGATTTGTGCTCAGTACCCCAACTTGTTTGTCTAGTTTTGTGATGTGGATTACTGGGATGTAAATCCCTGAGGTGGGGAGAATGTAAAGGCCTGGAAATTCCATATAATTTTTTTAATTAAATGGGAATTTTAAGAGTCCTTGAAAATTGACGGCACGTGATTCCAAGGCCCGGTGTGCCCAGTGTGGATTTCTGAACTTTTCTCAGGTACATTCAGTAAACATGCAAGCGGGTTTTTGTAACTTTTGAACTGGTGCTCAGAATTGAAATATTAGGACACCATTGAACTCGCAACGCCAGTATTCGCTTAAAGAGACCTTCACCTCAACCATAGTGGGTCGAGAGTGAAAAATAGTTTTTTTGTTTTACAAGAAGGAATGAAATAAATAAAAATTTTGACATTTTTATTTTATTTTTTGAAACCCTTCAACATGGGTTATGGTGGTGGGGACCACTCGAGACTAAACCTCCCATGTAGATGTTTAGAGGTGAGGACCACCTGAACTAACTCCCATTTTGAATTTAGGGGTGGGGACCACCTGACCCCTCTTAATGTGGGGAGAAACCTCTCATCTCCCCATTATTCCCTTCCTCCCACCAATGGGAGCCAATTAATTATGCCAACGTGGTACAATTAATTGTTCCAACCTTTGAATTTTATAAACTTAAATTAACAAGGGGGATATTTTCATATTTTTGTTGATTAGGGAGAGGAGAACCTTTTGGAGGATTACTCTCTCCAATGAAGAATGCATTCTCCAACAAAAAATGTGCTCCCCAACGAAGAATGCTCATGCCGATGAGGAACGTCTTCAACGACAACAAACCGACAATCGAGGAAACGCTGACGTCACTGACGTCCATCTATACCCAATGACTTTGTCTCTCTCCTCATGAACTCCGTCGACAAATATCCAAGGTAGGGGTTTAATTATGTGTGATTATTTTTTCCCATGTTTTTCACTTCTAAAACAAATAACGCAGATCAAATCTCTAACTAGTTGATCCGCGGATGATATCTTTTGTGGATTTTGGAATAATAAATTGCGGGAGGTTGTAGGGTTAAATGTTCTTCATTCAATATTTTGTTGAGTCGCTTGCTGCCGCTCTAACGTGGAGGGTGCAGGCCAAACAAACATGGATCGAACCCTCCATCATTCTTCGTGAATGGTGGGTTGATTGGGATGGAAGAAGGCAGCTTTATGCCATGGCGATGAACGGATGCGGCGGCCGGTACACTGTTGGCCGTGATGAAAGCGACAAACGGAGGTCGGCTAGTCAAGCCAGCAGCCGGTGAAGGCACGACGCGTGATCGAGCCACACGGTCAGCCACGGTAGACCCCCGCACCGCGGCCTCTGCCTCCACGTGGCCTCACCACCTTGCGGCCCTCACAGCCCTTGTGGCATCAACGTCCTGCGGCTCTGCAGCCCCCACGGCCTCGCTGCCCAACGGCCCTCCGCGGCCCCCGTGGCCTTGCCGCCCCGCGGCCCTCCACACCGGCCTGTAGCCCTCTGTGCCGCCCCACGGCCCTCTGTGCCTCCCCATGGCCTCGCCATCTCACGGCCCTCATGCCGCCCTCGCGGCCTCCGCCGACCTCACAGCCTTCGCCTCCCTCGCGGCCTCTACGGCCCTTGCGGTGCCCCGCGGCCTCACCACCCTGTGGCCCTTCACAGATCCCCACATCCTCGCCACCCTACGGCCCTCAGAACCACCCCGCTTCCTCACCATCTCGTGGCCCTCGCGCCGCCCTCACGGCCTCCATCGCCCTCATTGCCACTGTCGCCCACGCAACCTCTACTGCCCTCGCGGCCTCTACGGCCCTAGGAGTCTGTTTGAAGAACCGTTAGTGGTGCTGGAAACCTTGGAGCGAGACGGTCCCTTTGAGTATACCCCACTAGAGATTTGGATAAATTTAGAGTATGGTTGGGTTGGATAAAGAATGAGTCCAACTAGGCCCTTAGGACTAAAAGGATAATAACTCATAGATCAGGTGTCTGATTGACGCACCATCTGTTGTGTTGAGACCCCAATGGAATAGCGGTCCTTTGTGATACTTCTTTGTGGGACTTCATGTAATTTGGAGTATCGATCAGTGGCTTGAGGAGTGGACCTTATTAGAGACAAACAAGCTTAGTGAGGGAACCCAGTAGCTGGATGTGATGTGAATAATGAATAGAGATCATGTGTGGGTCAGCACCTGGAGATCCTGTGTGGGTCAGCACCGAGCGATCATGTGTGGGTCATCACCGAGCGATCCTATGTGGGTCAGCACTGAGCGATCCTATGTGGGTCAACACCAAATGATCCTATGTGGGTTAGCACCGAGCGATCCTCTATGGGTTAGCACCTAGCGATCCCGTGTTGGTCAGAAGTAGTGCCTCATAACAGAGTAAGATGACTTATTAGTTACATCTAATCATCTCTACAAATGTACTTAAGTTATACATGGTGTGAATTGAATTCATACCTGAGCGGTACTTTCCTTCATGGTAATACCTTGCCGGTATTCTTCCGTGTGGCGTACCTATGTGGTACCTACCTTTGTGGTATTTCTTCTTTTGTGGAACAGTTGAGATTTGGGATTTTGGGTTGGACCCTGTGTTTCCACATGATTGAGATGGGTATACTTGATAACTTAGGTATATGTATGGGTATATACCTAAGAAGGTTTTTCAGTTGATATCATGCTTTGTGGTATATCCTTTGTGGATTTTGTGAGACCTTGAGTGTCTTGGGGTCCCTAATGAGTGTCGTTATACTCACCCCTGCACAGGCTTTACCCACACCTTATTGTGTTTGGTGTAGACGACGGACAGCGCTGACTGAGGATGAGAGTACCAGGACTGGAGGTAGCTCAGAGGTGGACCTTAGACGAGGCATACCACAGAGATGACTGATCGAGAGTTGTACCTGCCCTTCAGGTAGAATCCTTGGCGGGTGTTCATAAGAGCTGTTCCAGTTTACTTGTACTTTTAGTTCTTATAATTTCCAGTTGGTCTTATATACTGGACCCATTTACTTAATGTACTCACTCTATTTACTATTCAGTTTACTTGAGTTTGTATCTTGTCGTGTGCTTGGTTGCGTGTGTTTATAGGTTATAAATGCAATTCATTCCCAGTTTTAGGGAATACGCCTTCGGTGCTAGTCTCTAGCCCCTATCCTATGGAAGACGGGCTTGGGGTACTCATGGAACGGGCCCCGGGGGATGGGTCATGACATTTTAGTTTGAAATTAGTAAGTATTTCATTATGTTTGTAGGGAGATGATGTTAATTGAACATAGTATGTGATCTAGGAAAGGGGGACCAGATGGGAAACAATTATTAGATCCCCTGTGATCTGACACAAATACATTAATCATACTAATCATAATAAATTAATATTTTGTTAATTATGTGGTAAATACATCGGTATAGTACAGCAATAATGATTAATTACACGTGTGATTTAATATGGAAAATGTAGTGGAAATAAAATATACATAATTATATCATCATAATTGAATTCTATACCATGGGATTAATATTTATTATTGTGTTTATAGAGAAAATTAATTGTCTGTATCCCCGTGTTTTTTAGGATGATGAGGTATAGTGGGATGTTATGTTGGGTAGTTGGAGGATTGATCCTATGGAAAATAATTCTTAGAGGAAGGAGTTGTGTGCGTTTTTAGCACTAGATTTTTCTAATTCATGAGGGGTTAGTCTCATATTAAGGGTCTAAAAGTTCAATATTAGAGGTCTATAATACTTTCAGATTTATTTTATCATATTCTATGCTTTGGATTATGTTTCATGTTATCATTCTGTGAGATAATTATGGGTACTGATGGGTAAATTTCATTAGTGATGGTGATCATTTAGAGGTAACATGGGAGAATTTTCGTAGTCATCTATATGATAATTTTTTTTCTTCTGACCCTAAGGGTGTCTTGGTGGTAGAATTTTATCACTCTCCATTATGGGAGATTGAGTGTGATGGATATTTTAATTTAGTTCAAGTACTTTCTTCATTATGATCCCAATTTACTTTTAGATAATGAGGTGAGGGTGTGGCAATTTTAGGAGGCGTTACATCCAAATATCTAATTCCATGTCACACCTTTCATGATATTGATTTATCTCAAATTTTTTAAAATGGTTGAAGAGATTGATAAGACATTTCTGAGAACTAGTTCATCTTGAGATAGAAATTCTCTATTGTCTATACAGTCAAAGTATCAATCATTGTATAGTGAAGCTCAGCCATCCCTATCATATTTCTCTAGATGTGTAAATTCTCAAACCTCTAATAAAATATCTAAAGTATACTTATATCTTAGTGGGGCGGATGGGAATTATTAGTTTCAGAATATGAACTCTCTTAGTGGTGAATGTGGATCTTTCAAACAATTTTAGATGCAGCCTTTATTGTGGTTGCCTCCAAGGCCTTATCAACACTAGCATAAAGGTTTTTAGGAATTTAGACAATTGATTGGGGATGTATTAGGAATACTATATCCTTATTATAGTACCAATATATGGGGACAAAAGTTCTATCATTAATGACGTGGAAATAATCATTTGGATAATAAGTTAGAGGTGATAAGCATGGTCTTATGCATGCAATAGTTTTTTCAGCATATGGTCTTATCCTTTACCATAGATTATTATTTTTTGGAATCAAAATCATCACACTCCATCATTTTTCATAAATTTTCTAATAATTAGGACAAAAAATGAGATACTTCCAATTCCCTTGGTTTTAACTACACTAGTTGGAGATTCGTCAAGGTTGTTTGAGGTATGTCAGAGTGTGAGTGGATGATGTAGTAACATCATTCAATAGAAGATTTATTATTATTTTAAATAAAATCATAAAATGTTATCCATGGGATTTATTTGTTATATTCAATGATATTTTTATTAGTTCCTTCAATGGGTTTATTTTTCTTACAGTAAACTGTGTGGATATAGTATTCATTGATGATCAGGATCTGTAGATAGATAGAAACTTTTTAGAGGCTGATTCATCACATCTTGAAGAATTCATGTTATGATTATTGTATTTTTAGATAGTTGAGTCTCTAAGAGTTTTTGAAGAGTTTTTTAAATTTTTTCCTAAATATTTTTGACACTACCCATTCTATATGATATCATGTTTAGGATAAATTTTCATCCTAATTTCTCTATGCTTTATATGGCTCTTTATAGGATGAATACTTTTGAGAAATGGGAGATGAGAATTTAAATTTTGGATATATTATATAATTTCTTCATCAGTCCCAATAAATCTTCTTAGGGTGATCTAGTATCATTCGTGAAAAAGGTGGGTGGTAGTTTGAGATTGGGTATCAAACACCATCGATTGAAATTTTTTATAGTGAGGAATCACTATAATATCCCATAAATTAATAATTTATTCAATAAATTCAAGGTATATAGATGGTTCTAAACAATATATTTTTTTTTGGATAACATTGGATAAGGGTGAAGGAGGAGGGTATAGTGAATAGTCCATTTAGATATTGTTATATACACTTTTAGTTCATGATTATGCATTTTTTGTGTCATAAATGCCCTAGATTCTTTCATTGGAGTGATGAACTCACTATTTCATGTGTCCCCAATTAGCTTATAGTATTATTCATTGAAAAATCATAATGTATTCAGGATCATAGAATGATCATACTAATAATTTGGGATCTTTTTTGAAATAATTTCAATAAATTTATTTGTAAGGAAGCCATAAATTATGGGAAATTAAAGTTCATCTCCATGGACATGTTGTATCTCATCAATGTGTAGATATTTATCCTTCAAAGATTGGTGCAGTTATTTCTTTGGCATCTCCCGATAATATTATAGTGGCTCACAATTTCCTTATACTTTTGTGACATTATATGAGGTTTTCATCCGATTTCTCTCAAATTTCATCTCTCTTGATAGCTTTAACTAAGAGGGACTAGGCCTTTGTGTGTACATATTAATGTCAATATATATTTGAGTGATTAATGTCAAATATTATCAATTATTAAATTCTTCATGTATTTAATGGGGGAGTTATGTTTGAGGACATTTTTTATACTTCTCATTTTGGCTTGGGCTATACTTTGATACATTCAAGAGATGCTATCTCATATGGTTCTAGGAAGTTATGTTCTCATGAAAGTAACTACCCTACCCCCGATATCGAGATTTTGGGGATTTTGTTTTCCTTGAATATACGGTGGAATTATCTTTTCTATAAAGTATCTATGTTCTTCATAGATCACAAGATCTTGTGATAGATTTTCTCTTAAAGAGAATTTAATTTTCGTTAGAGAAGGTGGATGGGGATCCGGAATAACTACGAGATTGAGATCTCCTACATAGTATATAAAGAGAAATGATCCATGAAAAAATTTCATTATATTTAGTTCATAATATATTTATCTTATTCCCTTACACATTTTATTCAATATCATTCTATGATGGTTTTAGTGTAACATCCCATTTCATTATATTTTATAATTATTTCATAATTTGGACCACATATGAACAATGTTTATGTGTAAAGGAATTTAATTACAACACCAATTGATTATAAAATGAGGAGTGACCATATAAAAAAGAATAAAAATGGAATTATGTATTTTGGGGTTTGGGGAGAACCTTTCGTGAAGGGGGAGTCATAGGTTTTTAATAATTAGGTCTGAAAATTTAAGGTTAAAAAATTATAGTGTTTTCATGTTTTGTGAAAGGTAAGAGACATAAAAGAATAATAAATTAAAAAAGGAGGAGTAACCATGCAATGAAAATGAAAAAAACTATGTCTGTAGGTATTTATAGATATCTGTCAAGAAGGAAGAGTTGTAGATGGTATTTTTACATGACTGGTACACTTTTACTAGAGGAGTAGGATAAGTAAATGGAGAAGATAGAAAGAGAGTAGTAGATTAAAGAGGGTGGTCATGCGAATATACAATACTAGCAGTGGAATGTAGAAGAGCGAAATTGATTCGAGGAAGGAAGACTGGACAAGATTAAACCTAACTGGATGGAAGGGATCATGGTTTGGAGTGAAATAAGTGAAGGATAATGTGACATGTGTTATTTAAATCCTTAAAGATTAGTATTTATATTGATTAAACATTTCACTTTCATAACACAACTCATTTCCCATTTCATTTTTAAATTAATTTAGTCATTAATCAAAATTAATTATTTCTACATCCCATGGAAATTATAACATTCCAACCACTACAACCTTTTCATACCATTGCATCATCAACCACATCAACAACCCCCAACATAACCTCTTCCACTTCAATAACAACAACCCCACCATGTCATCTCAACCACATCAAACCACCATAAAAAATATCATCGCTCTTTCATCCACCACATGAATATAACAACAACAATACCACAACTACCATAACAATAAATTCATATAAATATAGCAACATCAACAAGGTAAATTATCATACTAACATACAATATTATTCAACATTAAATTTCCCTTTAAGACTAACCATGTTATTTATTATAAAAAATTCTAGATTTTCTTCCTCTTCAATACTTTTCCATTTTTAAATTATTTACCAAATTTTAACATGATATAATATATCTATAAAATAATGATAATGATATCATAATACTAAAACAAAAATTAAATGATAAAAACTCAACAATTATAATAAAAATATATAAAAACATGTTTGTTACATTTACTATTTCTTTTATTCGTGTATGTTTTACAATCTTTGTTAGGAAAAATCATACTCTTAACCTAAAAAACTAAATAATGGTGATTCCACATAAAAATCATAATAAAAATAACAATTTTTGAATATCCTACCTTGGTAGAAGCTTTTATAATCATAACACAATATCAATAAGATAAAAATAATCAAACCCCGCCAAGATTCCAATAGGAATCCTCAAAAACCTATGACACTTCGTCATTACCAATCCCTGCACCAAAATACATCAAAATCAAACCATAAATTCCCTAAAATAAAATTACATAAAATAATAATAAGATAAGAATTAAGGAAGACAATAAAAATGGAAACATGGATCATAAGGGAATGATCATGTGAATAGGAAGGCCTAAGTTCTACCATCAATTTAAGTCTACTAAAAATTTCCCTCTTTCCACATCAAGTTCAAAAGATTGAGAATAAAATTGAATTGGATAAGTGGGGTGTCTAAAATTATAATAAAATATAGGTGTCTTCGCCATGGCATGGTGAGGTCCACATGACATTATAGGGAAATCGATCAAAGGAAATTCGATATTTGTGGCCATAAAATAAGAATAAATACCTTTAAATAACCTAAATGTTTCAATAAAGTAACAAAACATTGACTATTATCATATCATGATGAAACTCGCTATAGTTGTTTCTATCAACCTCGACTCTAACCAATCAAGTGGACACAAAACAAATATTACCCTCATTGTTTACTCATACATCCATGATTGTACCATGTTAAAGACTTCCCATGAACATAACAGAATAAACCAAAACCTCTAAATCATACATTTTATCCTTCCCCATGGATATGAGGGATTTTACCAAGGGACCACACCTATAAAAATGGATACATACACACCATATACAACAACCATTAAATAGTCCTTCCCAAAACATCTATTTACAACCCCATCATCACAAACCCAAAAAAACTATATATCATTCCCTTAAGAATAACTCAACTACTTCTCAATTATGTCGTGACATAGTAGATTCACCCATAATTATTTTCAATCCCAAAAAACATTATCACTTATTTTCTCCCTCGAATCACATCTATGCTCTACACTTACTCCTCAAACAAAACAAGCCCACCAATTAAATTTCTAGGAATTTATAGGCCATTATATGTAATAAAAAATGGATCTCAATACGAAATATTATTTTTTATGAGAATTATAAACCATAACACACATATCCCACATTAATTTCAAATCTTCAATTAGTAATTCAAAACTAAATTAAATATATTATCTAGGTATTTTAATTTATAGATTAAGTATAAATAACATTACATACTTATGATTCACACATAACCACAAATAAAAGTAATAATTTACCAATATAATTGATCATGTAATGTGAGTGATTCCGTGTAAATTATAATCATAAATTTCATATATATATATATATAGTATCAGTTGATTATTTCATGTTTTTTTTATAAAATCAATATATACATTATCAATATATTTAAATTTAATGGAATTTATAGGTTTTCATGGTTTCTTATATCAAATTTCATTATATTTATGTTATGTCAGTTGACTGGGAGTTTCCAAAATTTTAGAACAATTTCTAAATAAATAAATTATTCTAAGGTTTACAAAAAAATTTGATGGACTTAATTAATTTTTCTTGTATCAAGAAACAGCACACTTGGGTGGAGGTTTATATAGAAATGGAATCCTTTTGAAATAACATGTATTCAATGGGACATGAATCTATATTTTCATAGACTATACCCACAGAACATAACATTCATTTAGCTTCTTATATTTGAGAATAAATATCGTTGACCTATGATTACATATCCTTAAATAGAGTAAGTAGTTATATAAAATACGTGTTACTCCATTCGTTGGAAACATTCTTGTTATAAATTTTTAGTGTTGTTTATAAAATTTTAAATTTTGATAGAAACATTATATAGTAACAATTTTACATAGTTAATATTCTTAACAATCAATTTAGGATTATATCATTTCTATTATTTAACAAATTTTACCATTAAATAAATATTATTGATGTTTTCATATACACTTTTATTGAATTCAGATGATTTGATACTCATATCATTATTCCACTCACCAAATTCATTTACTTCTACCCCATGTTTATTACAAAATTTATAAATAAAACTAATTATGTAAAAAAAAATATGTGATATTCCAATTCATATAGACAAATTCACATAATTAATATCAAAATAAACAACTATATTTCATTATATAAGGGAGGATTATATGGTTTATTGACAAATTAATTAACCCAATGATCATTTCCTCATATTCTTTTGACATATGATTAAAATTAAACTATTTTCAATCCATATTTAGACTATAATTTTATAACATGAAATATTTTCATTCTAATGGTTATAATTATATATTATAGATCATATAAAATTATAACAATATTTGATAAAACATATAACAATTCTTTACCTTCAATGTTTATTTTAACTAGTAGTACAAAACACAAATAAAATAACTAAATATAAGAGAGATAATTATATATTTGATTGTGTGTGATAATTATACACACAAACATCCACACATTAAAAGATAGACACAAACATATGTGATAATGATACACACACATAGAATAATTATATATAGATATCTTTTGTGTGTGTGTGTGTGTGTATTATACATATAAATGTGTGTGTGTACAAGCATAAATACATATATATATATATATACATATTTACATATATATATAATATAAAATATACAAATACATACATTTATATATACACAACAATAAAATATTTATTTTAAATTAACATTTCATTGTTTTTAGGTTTTGATTGGTGTAAAAAATAACAATTTAGATCTTAAGGGTACAATATGTTTAGAAATATCTAAGAATGAAAAAATGTGGAGGTGTGATATGCTAGATTATAATTATATTAAGGATATATTTTCTCAGTAATACATGAAAAAATAACTAAGAAAAATAACTATTGTAGAAAAATAATAATTATCAGGTGGAAAACACACATTCTATTTACATAATTGAAATTAAAAAGACATATGATTTTTTATAGTAATAAAAATACGCATTCCTTTTCTATTAATATCAAATTACTAATATTAATTTTATATGTAGATACACGCATATAATTAAATATTATTGAAGTGTGTAATTCGGTAAATAAAAAAATATATGCAGACATTTAAATTTGATTTATACTATTAATATTGAGTAAAATAAATATTTCATGTTTTTATAGTGAGACTATCACACCATGTGATACTTTGATTCCTTCATTACTATAAAAATATGGAATATTCATATTAATAGATATTAATATCATAAATCAAATTTAAATTCATTTATATATTTGTTTATGTATTTGCATTATTACACATTTAAATAATTTTCAATTGTGTCTGTTTGTGTCTTGTTAATGTCAATAATTATATATTAATAGAAAAAATCATATGAATTTTTCTTAGTATGAAAAATCATGTGTATTTTTAATTTAAATTATGGAAAATGTATGTGAATTTTTTTCTCTATAATAATTAGATACTAATAGGGTATGGTTGTGAAATTAATTTTAATTTTAATTATTGAATTCATTAAGAAATTATTATTTTGGATTTATAAATTTAAATTTTGGGTTGATAATTTTCACTTAAAGATGACTTTTCTATATTCATGGAAGTCATGTTTAATAAAATGGTCATGTGGTCACTCAATCTGTCATGGAATTAAATTAGAAAAGTATCAAACCTATCACATGAAGATCATGGATTTACCTCAACTAGGAAAATTTAAAAGGGTAGTAACCTACAATGAGACTAATTTTGAAGTGACACAAGAACAAAAAACTATTCAAACTATCATTCCAACAAAAATGGTAAATTTCACAACTAACCAAAATATGGGAAAATTTATAAAGGGAAAAGGTTACCACATAATGAAGGCTAAGTTACTACATAACCCTCTTTAAATATCGTTTCTATAAAATTGGAAAAGGCATAAGTGACCACAAGTACAATTTCAACATATCATGAGGAAGATTTGGAAAAGAGATAAAGTTCCCACATGAAAAAATTATATCCTATTGTAATGTAGTAAATAATAATACTGTGTGAAGCCTACTAACCTCCTGAAAAACTAAACCAACTAATACTTGGCATCCATAGCCACTTATCTAACTATACATGAGGAAGATGAAGCCACTATACAGGGAGATTTTGTAATTTATCATTCCTCTATACTAAACCAAACATGCCATATGTTATCTAAGATACCCCATGTTGATGAAGAATCTATATTATTAACATGGAACACCAAACATGAGAATTTAAATAATGTAATATGATTTATAGAATATTAAAATTCAATAAAAGGGGATAATCTAGAGAATATAAAACCGAAAAAAATCTTTCTCGAAGAATAACAGTTTAAAGGAGATCTGGCCATGACCAAGCTTGAATAACTCATTCATGACTAGAAAAATATGAATTCGAGGATATTTTATCCTTCCTATTACATGATAAAAATAAAACACTGATCCTTGAATCCCGTTATTTATTCCAATGTAAAATGATGATGAAGATTCAACTAATATGGAGTTGTTAATGTTGAATCCATGTGAGGAATTGATCTCACATAATTTGTGATAGATGGGTGTGTGTTCACTATTATAGACCTAAATTATGAAAAATGAAAGATCCTATGACCGTTCCTGATGTTTTGATCACATATCTATAATAGAATGCACAAAAGGTATTTAAAAAACTACCTTAGTGAGATTAGACAATATCATTTCTTGAAGCACCAATAGCTTTGAAATCTAGAAATTAGGAGCAAGATGGACCCATGCTAGGTTTGAATTTGATAAGATGACTGGAATAAAGTGTTCATAGTTGAATATCCCCAATAATTGAAGACAAGTTTGATTTAAAATATAAAAAAGTAGTTGTCTCAATCTTGGAGAGAGTGTATGAGTTTTAATAGAGGGTTGTTATCACAAGAAGATTTTGAAAACCTGACGAAATCCTATGGACTAAGTGTGAAGGAAATAATTGATTCATTGGTTTTTTATTATTACTGGTTTGGGTGTTCTGTGGATTTGAAATTATTTTTTAAGGGTGTGATTATGAGGATTAAAGTCAAGGCGATGCGGTGCATACATTGTGTATTGATGAATTGAAGGTGGATGAGTATAAGACATTCCAAGGATCAGTGGAAGACTTTGTCCCTTAGTGTAATTTTTTATGGGAATAATACATTGTTGCATTGTATGATTTCAGGGAGAGATCAAAGGTAGATTTCAAAAAATTCACCAGGCGCTTCAATGAAAGACTCAGGATTCTAGGTTAGTACTTATGAAGCCATTCAAAGGTTACTACACCCAAATATGAATTCCACCAGCCCAGGACCAAGACTATTTCACTTATTCCTAATAAATCAATAATCCCCGATCATCTAATGAAAACCCCCATACATCAGCCCATAAAATAAAATCAAAATCTCATTGGTTCCAAAATATTCTAAAATAAAGAAATTATAATTCAAGTATAGGAGCTGGTGATCAAAGATAAATTCCAAAATTGAGTATCTCATCTCAAATTCAAATTCATACCATTTCTATTTTTCTCTATGAATTAAGAAAAAATGATCATTGGCGAAGGAGAATGAGATCATGGGAATGGAAGGAATATTTGAGTGATTCTCACTTTAGAAATTACGTCCCTTCAACTTTCCCCATGGTGACCATCTAGAATTAAGATCTTGGTCACTATTGAGAATATAAATTTGTGGGTAATATCATTCAATTATAAGTGGGTAAAGTTATGTCACCAGTGAGGAGTAATATTTATAATGAAAGGGCAACATAAAATCTAAGGATAAATTTTGAGTGTTATGACTATGAGTTCAAGTTGGAGCATTAGGCACAAAGTTTTTTAATCGGGGAGATAGTTCATAGGAAGTGATGCCTAGAAAATCCCTTGGAGATCAAAAAATAATATGAGAATCACAACTGATCTGGGTAAACTGGGGATGAGTAGTAGGAAACAGAGCATTATTGGAGGTTGGGAAGGGCTTTGGATCTCTTCAACTAAAAATTTCTATCTCTCCTTTATTTATCTATTTGGTCTAATTTTTTTTATGTATTTTTTGAAATATTTTAATGTTATGAACTCAATAATTGGATAACATACTATTGGGGAATTAAATTGCGTTGTTAAAACATTTTACTTCATTTAGTGTGATTTCTTGCTGTAATATACCCTCATATTCAAATCTTAGGTGGGGAACTAGTAAAAATTAAAAAAACAATTGTTTTATTTTATAAATACTTAATCATATTAGAATCATATAAAAATAGATCTAATCATTCATGGTATCACATAATAATAAACTAAGAAGTTTATATTAATGCAAGATAATTTTATCAAAATTTGGATTAGTGGATATTGTTGTTGAGGAACAATAAGATTTATTTTTTCATGGTTCTTCAATAGAAAGAATAGGTCACCCAAATTTATCTAAGATTTAGTGTTTTTATTATAGTAAAAAAATGAATGAAAATTTATTTGAAATCAACAAATCTAATTCCCTAATGTTATATCATGATTTTTTCTTATTTATTATGATCAATGTGATCTATCTTGATTTATTCCTTTTCCATAATACTATTTATTTTACTTCTCATCCTTAAAATTTTCTTTTTATACTATTGTCTCTATTTTTGGTTTATATTTTGTTGATTTTTTTAAGTTCTTTCTTGGTATCAAACACAAACTAGAAGTCCTTTCTTATGTATTGACCCCTATTCACCACTAACCTAATTTTTAATAGGATTTTAAATAATTAATTTGACCCAATCTTAGTAAATGACATAGGAACCAGTAAACTTTTGGCATCATTATTGAGAATGGGGAATCTGTGTCCAATTAAATTAAAATATCATTTTAATAATATTGTTAAAAAATTATAACATCAAATATTATTTTTAAAAAGAAAATTTATAAAAACTAATATAAAATTAAAAAAACACAACTAATTTGTTGGTGAATGCATGCTAGGTCCTATAGTGGAACTCTAGAACCCTTTATCCCTAAAATCAACAAACATATAAGTGCTCTAAAAAAGGATAATCCCATACGGGGAAACCCGGCTAGGGTTTTCTCCTGCCGCCACCTCCATCTTATCTGGATCTGTCTGGCGGCATCCTCCCTCAGCATTCCAACTCGGCGAATCGGGGTATGGCTTGTGACTTTAGGGCTCTTCTTCTATCAATTCTACCATTGTAGGCCTTCTATTGGCCCTATCCCTGAATTTGGTAGTGCTTTTCAAGGTGGCACGGTGAAGGTTCGGAGGACGTGTTCCGTTTCTGTGGATTGCATCTGTGGTTTCTCTGGGTGCGTTGAGAGGTTCGTTGTGGGATTTGAGTGAAGTCTTGGAGGTAGTGATGAGAGTTTGGATCTGTCTTACGGTTTTTTTATAATGGGTGACTGGTTGAGCTGGTTGAATCTTTAAATATGTGGTATGGATATTCTCTTGGTAAGATTGTTTTGTGGCACTACGGTCTGTTATCTTGGGTCAATGCATCAGATTCTTCTCAAAGGATGGATTTAGAAGAGGTTCAGAGAAAGGATATTTCATGGAACATGGATTTTCAGAATTGGATGGTTGATAGGGTATGGTGTTTTCCATCAGTTATGCGCCCCTTCATTCATGTCTGGGATTGCTTGTTGTGCAGTGATGTGAAGGTGTAATATCATCACTATGATTTTGATTCTAGGGAGGGGACCATCTTTGTAGATTTAAATCATATTTTTTGTGGTTATGGGACATTGTTCTATGGGTCTTGATTGAATTTATGTTTTAGAAGTCGTTTGGGTTCCCCCTTACCCCTAAAAGGGGGTTTATCTTATCGGAATAACAAAAAATTTACTTTTTAGCTAAATAATTCCCACCATAATCTATCGTGGATATATTCTATAATGGTCATGCACTATATCTCCAAAAATTGTTTTATAAATCTTATATAGGGGGATTTAGCGATAAAACTATTGAGGAGCTCAAAAAAACTAACACACTAGCATAAAATTCATAGCATTAGCATTCAATAAGTAAAATAATTATTATAAAGGAAGATAGGTATTCTCAAAAATATAATGTCTAATATTCTAGTTTCTATAATTAATATAGTCAAAACACTCTTAGGGATAAATGTCACTATTGTAGGATATTAGGTCATTCAAACTCATGTTGTCCAAATTTTTATATACCTAGACAAGCTCTTGAAAGTTATATTTTTTTATATTATAGACCCAGGACTTAGCCTTGGGATGATCAATTTTCAAACACATATATTCAATTCTACATTAACCATCCTAACCTTTCTTTGATAGATCATGGAGTGCATAGACCCACTGCTCTCAGTGGATTTCAAAAAATAGCCTGGACAACAATCCTAAACACAACCTAAGGCCCAATCATCCAATTTAAAAAAATGTTGAGGGGATTTCTGATCATGTGTTAAATAGAATGGATACTCAAGAGTCACAAAAAAAATATATCATGGATTCACAAAATATTCTTCCAAAAATTTATTGAATAAAATAAAATCATAAATTATTCAAATGGATAGAGAGTTTGGGGGAAGAGATAATGGGATGCCATTGGGCACCACTAAGAGTAATCCTAGATAAAATCCAATGGATATCAGAACTAGAAGTGGTATTTAACTCACCAGGAATCCAAAAGTAATCCTAAACCAACTAAAAATAGATATCTTTGTCAAAAATTAAACCAAAATTTGGTAATATATGAAACTATAAATTTGGGTAGTGGTGCTAAATCTTTTTGAAACCTGTTATTCCATATAAAAACCCTTAAGAAAAAGATAATAAAAAAGTTAATAAAGGGAAGAAAAATCATGAAGAATAAATTGAGGTAATTATAACAATTGTGAATACTTTTTCTCCAATAATTCTTGTCACTGAAAGAGTTAAAAATAAGAATCATGTAACAAAACTTATCACAATAATAGAAATTTTCAATAAACTTTATATCAATATACCTTTCCTATAGTCATTTATTCAATTTTTATCATGTCTTAAACCACTAAGGAAAGTTTTTTAAAATAAGAAAACAATGGACTAATTTTTAATTTATAATCTCATAGAGGATTGCAGTGATGTCTTGTAGAATATGATACCTCCTAAACTTCTAAATCCTGGAAGATTATTCATCACATGCACTCTAAGAGAAAGTGGTTTGATAAAAAATTTATGTGACCTTGTTGTGAGTATAAATATAATTCCATTTTAATTTTTTCAAAACATGAGGTTATGAGAACCATAACCCACCACTATTTTCTTATAGTTAGAAGGTCGTCCCATTACTCACCCAATTGGGAGATTTTGTGACTTTTTGGTGAGAGTAGGGAATTTTTATTTTCCTGTTAATAATCTCATACTTGGTATGGAGTGTGACATGGAAGTAAAGATTATTTTGGGTGGAAATTTCTTATCCGAATAAGGATCAGAAATCGATTTCTATAAATAAATTCACATTTTTTAATTTTGGAGAGAAAATATAAGAGTTTAATGTCTTCTAAAATTATAAGGACCCTCCTTTATGATAGAACTATTTAGGTTTCAAGTTATTAGATATGAGGAATCAATTGATCATGTTAAAGAAAAGTTATATTAACAATACTTGGTTGAAGAAAACCCTTTGGAAACTGAAAATAACTATCCCCAACATTTTGAGAATCATAAATTTGAGAATGTGGATAGATTTTCATAGAAGGATAACAAGGTTGTTTTAACTAAGATTGGTTTTTTTATAAGATTAATTTCCTATATTTTAGCTTAAGATTATTTTTGGAATTATTGAGGATTAATTTAATATATAAAATGAAAAGGGACAATTTTTTGAGTATTTGGGATAATTCAATGAACACTTTGATGATTTTACCCTATAAAACATTCTAAACCTGGTCTTTGATGTTGAGTATGTGAAATACTTTTCTAGGGATAATAAAATGGCTTTCAATTATACCTTCTTTAATATTAATCTTGAAGATATTAGACCTCAAAGACCCAAGTTTCATCCTTCAAGTCAAAAATCACCAAAGTTGGGGCTCAAATACCTTCCTTATCTTTTGGAATACTATCTTCTGGTGGATTGTTCTTCCCTAACTATTATCATTTCTTCCATCTTATAAGGAATTCAGGAGGATATTTTTTCTGCTATTTTGAGAAAGAATCAATATGTTTTTGGTAGTTCCTTATCTATCATTAATCATATAAGTCCTTCTTAATGAAAGTATAAAATTCCGTTAGATATTAAATATAAACCTATAGTTGAGTGGTATATACAGTTTAATTATAACATGAAATAGGTATTTAGGGAAGAAGTGGTCAGGTTTATTGATGTTGGAATAATTTTTACAATCTCATATATCCCTTGGTTGATTCCTTTTTAGGTAGTACCCAAAAAAAGAGGAGTTATTTTTATAAAATAGGATAAAAATGATCAAATCCAAATGAGCATTCTAAAAAAATAGTGACTTTTTAAAGATAAAGGAAAACTATATGTTTTCAATATTAAAGAAATTTTCCCAATGTTATTTCTTAAGTAAATTCTTGAGAGGATGGATATAAATGAGTTAATTTATTTACATGATGGATATTTTGGTAATAACTATATTACCATGGCTCTTAAGGATTAGGATAAAACCATTATCACTAATCTATTTGGGAAATTTTTCTATCGACGAATACCCTTTGGATTGTGTGGTGCTTCATCAACTTTTTAGAGATATATGATGAAAATTTGCTCTAATATGATTGGAAGTATAACTAATTTTTTCTTTAATGACTTATCCATTATTGTAAGTAAAATTAAAAAATATCTAGAAAATCTGGAGGCTATTTTGGAGAGGTGTGAGGAGACAAATATTATTTTAAACTGGGAAAAGTTTCAACTCATCATCAAAAAGGGAATTGTCTTGGGTCACAATGTTTCCAAGAGGAGAAATGAATCATAAAATTAAAAAATTGAAGTGGTTCAAAAACTCCCACCTCCTGAAAATTCCAAAGGAATTATGAGATTTCTAAGAAATGTTAGTTTATACTAGAGCTTCATCAAGGAATTTTCCAAAATCATCAGGCCTTTATGCTCACTGATTGTCAAGGACACTCTGTTTGTGTTTGAGGAAAAATTATTGAAGTTATTTAACCTTCTCAGGTAAAAACTTATAGCCTCCCCAATAGTTCTTTTCTTATATAGGAAATATCCTTTAAGGTTATATATTATGAAAGTGATGTGGTTGTAATCTTCATTATTTATTTTTCATAACTATTTTATTTTTTCACTATAATCAGTTATCTTAAATCACTATTATTTTTTAAAAATCTATATTCTTTGTGTATATTAAAATGAATTATTTTTTCTCCCAAAAATATGTTATCTTCATTATTATTTCTATAATTTGTTAACTTTATATAATCTATAATCGTTTTATATATTAATATATTATATTTTTATATATTAAACAACATTATTATTTCTATCTTCATTATTTTTTAATTTATGTAATATAGTTTATTTTTTATATTAATATGAATTATCTTTTTGTATATTAATCTATTTTCTTTGTGAATTATTTTATTTATAATTACATTATGCATTATTTTTTTCAAAATATGAATTATTAATTTTTTCTTCATAATTTATGTTGTCTATTATATTTGGGAATTATAATATATTTTTTTCAATTTTTTTAATATGATATTAAATAATACTTATCTTTTCAATAGTCTAAATGTGTATAAACTATTAGGTATTCTCCGCCAAATTATTCTATGATTCATAACATTACCTTATCTTTTTTTATGGATATTTATATTCACTGTTCAAATTGATTTTTTGATATTATATGGATATTTCACATGATAATTGATTTTGTATTATAATACTTTGTCACACTCTCCTATCATGGGATTTGTAATATTATATTAATTTTTGCCTAAGGGTGTAGTGGTAGTAGTGGAAAAAATATTCTTCCAGGATAAGTGTTTTAATATAGTTTTCTTGAGTGAAACAAGTAAATAAAAGAACAAAACTAATATGACTAGAAAGAAAAGAAACATGGATTATGAAATTAAGATTAGAGGGAAGTGATTGGGTTTAGTATTAGACTTCCTTTTTATTGTAATCATGGTATTTTTATAATAGATTCTCCAATATTTATTATTTGATTAAATGAATGGTTCCACAATCACATTCCCATTTTCACCCTTGATTAAATTTGGTAAAGAATGAAAATAATAATCACAATTTCCATTCTTGTACAACCCTCCTTCCAATGTGTGAGATCCACAATGATTCATTTTTAAACTACCTAAGAACCTATTTTTGTATTGATATCCCCAAGTATCCAATTTAGATCATTGTTTCTTCCCCATGTGTTTAGTAATTACTAAACACTTTCTAATTGATTCTAAATAAATAAATCGATATTACTCAACATAAAACTGAGGGAGAATAAGTTTATTTAACCAAGGTACTAATTTAAATTAGAATTATTCCTATATAAAATCACATTCAAACTACTTAGTAATGTTAAATATTGAAAAAAGAAATTATAGAGAAAATAAATACATATTTTCACTAAAAGTTCCTAGACTTAAGAGTTTTAGTTTGCTTCACCTCTCATTCACCCAACCACTCAAGGATTATACCCCTCCATTAGATAAGAAGTAATGGGATTGAGGGTATAGATCTCATGGTAAACATAGAAGATAAATAAAAGTAGTAGAAAATAGAGCAACCAGCAGAAGTGTTTGTTCTCCTAATATTCATCCTTCGATCCTTTTTAGTGGCAGAAATCCTTTTATTTATAGAGGTAAGAGTCCATTACATCTCTCTAGTTTGTATTTCAATCATATATATGATCACTTTGAATGTAAATTTTATGATTCATTTCATTAAATATATAGATATTTCAGGTGTTTGAAAATTTTATGTGTCGACTCGTATTCCTCAGTGATGGTACTAGCATTTACCATTGTGAATCAATTATCGGTGCACCTCCACACAAGCATACAATATTTCATTTCGCATCTATCGTCAGTATTAAGGTATTATCATCTACCATTCCTCAACATTAGATCATTACATTAGTATGTTAGTAGTAGGTATCTCCTCCTTACCTATCATATGGACACCCTTTATGGTGTAATGTAAACTACCTTGGTACACCTTCTTCAACCTCATGATCCCATAGAAAAAAAAGCCAGGGAAATTAGTGTAGGTTCCTCATTATGGTGATCTTCCCTTCACATCAGCAGTAGATCATGCATGGTTTCATCTCCTCCATCCACATCAGTGGTAGTGTCCTTGTTATCTCACTCACTACTTTATTACTAACATTAGCTTCATCCATAATGTTTATGCAAAGTATTCATGGCCTTGGCCTCCTCCATGGTAATATGTATGATTTAAATTCCTACATAGTGTTTTTTTATCCATATCTATCATTTCCTAAAAGGTATATTACAACTACTGACAGTGTGCTTCATCAATTTTTTCCTTATTCACGACACTTCCATGAGTTCCCGTTCATTGTGGCATATATACCATTACCACAATGGTACTACCGTCGTTTCTCAATGGTATTTAATTATCAATGATTAACTAAATGTTATCACAATCTGTGATACCATTCCATTTTCTATCTAGGTCATCCTTCATAGTGGTGCTTGATCACATCTGGTAGCACAACATAATCTACCATTGGTTCTCAATGGATAGTCCACCCCTTATCCACCATTGGTAGCATGTCCCCTTATGGGTGAATCTTTTTCACATAGTTGAACTCCCCACTACTTAGGTATCCATTTTATGCATGGGATCATGTATCTGAATCTTCAATGATCTTTCATATTTTCTCCTCATTTCTCTATGAATCTTTTTATTATTATCACCATGTAGACTAATTGTGAAAGGTTTGAACATAGATTATTTTCTCTACTGGCCACAAAACAATTTCCTCGGTGTAGTACCATGGTGAGAAAATATCCCCTTGGTGGTATTTTTGTGTAGTGAAGGGGAAAATGGATTGAGATTCCTATTTCATTTATCTAACTTTCACAGTGGTCGTATAGGATATTGTAATGTCATGAAAGGCCTTGTTCCTATCCTGTTTGTCTTCTTGGTCCCCATTCGTGGTCCCTCATATGCTTCATGGTGATCCATAGACTTGGAAGTGGACATCCTCTTGAACTAGAGGTGGTGTTTACCCTATGGGAGGTTTAATCTTGACCCCACAAAGAGTTTCAGATGCAAGTCTTTTAGAGGTTTAAATTAATTAAACTTTTTTTATTAATTTTCTTTATTTAAACATGATCCAACCCCTCCCTCTCCTTTGTTTTTCCTGGAGGAGGGAGATCTCAATCAAGGAGTTCCCAACGTCAACCTCCTCTCCTCCTCCCATGATCCAAGAAAAAGTGACAACGATGGTGGCGCGGTGAAGGTGTGAAGCCTCGTGTTATGCCCAGCAGGTAGGCTTCATTGCGTTTTCATTTTGGTTTTCACACCCTCTTTGAATTTGATTATATACATTTAAATTATGTTTGATTGTTGAGAAACGCCCATAACCATGTAGTATATGTTTAGATATATCCAATGCATGTTTCAGATTGGAAATCTAAGTTTGGATGCGATCGCAGTCGTCTGCCGAAGATCCGCTGGTTTTTGGAGGTTTTCTAGTTGTTCTGGCCGATCCGGCGGCGGGCGGCTCACCTTAGGCGGTGGGAGACTTCGGCTCAGGCGGCGGCGGCTCGGCATCAGGGTGTCCGGGTGAGGCAGTGTCAGTGCGAGTGGGGAGCGGCAAGAGGCCACAGGTGTTGGCCGAGTGCGGTCGAGCAGAGGTGTCGGGCGAGCGGGCTCAGGCGGAGAGGGCGACTACCTAGGCGGCGCGGTGGCTGAAGCCACCGGTGCGGGGCACGAAGGCGGCGTCACGGCGCGCGACCCCGTGCGGGAACAGATACCCACAAGTGGAGGGTCTCCACGCACTACCGTGACCGGCCACGAGGGTCAGTAGGCACTGCGTGGACCCAAGGTCCACGGCCGGGCCCCGCGGCTGAGCCGCGGGCTGGCCTAGGCCGATCCAGCCCATGGGGATTCGTCCCCTCGAATTTGGACGCCCATAAACTTCACTACAGGGGTCCGTTTTGTGTGAAGTCTATGGAAGTGTGATCCTCGGCTCGAGAAGAAATTTTTGAGATAGTCTCGGGTATTTTTAAATCCCGAGACAGGGGTTTGGTGGCACGACACGTATGTTAAGTGGTTTAGGGTGCTTTTCCAGGGATTCTTGTTATGGGCGACGCAAACACATCTGGACTTCGTTTTGAGTGTCGTCAGCGGTGTTGGGACCCTGGTTCCGAGGTGGATCTTTCTAGGGTAAATTCAGGCATTGAAGCTGGAGTTGAGGCATGGACCCCATGGCTCGTCGTTTAAGATGTATGCCATATTTCACGGCTTTTTCATCGGATGTCCGTTTGGGGCGTGCAAGCAGTCGTTTCTGAGTGTTTTTCCGAGGGCATTACAATGGTGCAATCTGCCAGCTTTAATTATGCATAGTGGTGCGGGCCCCATGAGGGTCATTTTGAGCATTGACGGTTGTCACCAGGTGTCCTTCTTGGACAAGTGTTTAGTCAATCTCGTGTACTTTTTTGAGAGGATTGCAACGGTGCGATCCGTTCGTCGCGCTTCAGGACCAAGATAAGGGTCCCACGTAGCATCGCTCGTGTGCGGCATGGAAAGATGCATCTTTTTCTCCGGATATCTATTCCACTCAATTGAGCATTCAATTTGACGTGTCTTTTCGAGGAGATCACAATGGTGTGATGCGCCTGACTGTTTTCAGGACCGAGGCTTAGGACCACGGGACGTCGTTTGGGCATAAAGCAGTGTTGAACGACTTTTACGTCAGATGTCTGTTGGAGGAGAGTAAATAGTCTATCTCGCATGTTTTTTCACGAATAATACAATGGTACGAACCGTTTGGATGTGTGGAGTCTCTTTCTAGATCCCATTAAATGAAGAATCATGAAAGGTGCTCCGGTGGCAGTTCTTCTTGCTATGTTTGGAAGTGAACCCTTGGTCTGTGATCGTGTTCACTTCCGTGAGAGTGAAGTTAGTGTTTAAAGAGGTGTGGTTGTCTGTACTAGGTTCATGGAGGAAACAGGTTGGAGAAATTACATTTTCTCCCTTTGCGTTGACATTGGGTATCGTGTGCATGATCGCCTTGGGTTGGAAATGTGGCATACTCCGAGAGTATACTAGAATTCTTGGAGGTACATGTTGTAGTTTTTACCTGAGAACATTTGTGCACTTGGTTTGGACATGATTTTGGGCCACACGTCATGTGGGACCCATGTTTGTTTCGTGTTTTACTTTACATACCTTTGACCTCTCACGACATAAAGGGTCCTTCTATTCTTGATGGTTTGACTGGTAGAGTTGTTTTGATTCCCCTGTTCTTTCAGCTGAGGGGCTTTTCAGTGTTGTGTCCCTTTCAACGGATTACCAAATAATTTATGGCTACGTGCGTTTGTACAGTGTGGGTGTGCTCCCACTTTTTGGAGTGAGTTGTCGCAGTCCGCTTCAACAGTAGACTCAGCGAATTGGAGCCTGTATCACCCCGACAGGCCCAGGGAGATCCTCACATCCCTTTGTGTTCCGTGGTAGGGTTCTTTGGGTATCGGTGTGACCAACACATTACGCGGGCACTGATCCTCTACCTAGGAGGTTGTTTCCAATAGGGTACGGATCCCCCAGTGAGCCCTGGGCACAGACTCCCTAGCTATGTATCGAGACCATATCTTCCTTCCGTGATCTTTCGTGACGTGTTTCCCACTACATGTTCTGGTTACTAGTGGTGTACCATCCAACAGGGATGGCCAGTGAGGTACCATCCAGCAGGGATGGCTAGTGGTGTATCATCCAGCAGGGATGGCTAGTGTGAAACCATCCATCAGGGACGGCTAGAGCAGATCCAGGTCTCCCTCTAGCAGATTACCCTTTCGCGGAGCTGGGCAGTGGGAACCCATAGACTTTGAGAAGACCTCTCGACAGTGTGACAGTGACGAGGTGTGTCTTGAATTTCCCCCAGAACTCTCAAGAACGAGGGGTGTTTTCCCCACCGCGACGCGTCTTTGTGACGCGACCTAAAACCGTGCGGGCGAGTCAGTTTCGTCCAAAGCGGACAGTGTCAAGGCGCGGTGATTTGAGTCCCTTGACTTGTAGTTCGGGGTAGACGTGCAGGATACTAGGCATCGATGGTGTTTACTGTTGGGATTGTTGGCTACTCACTTTCTTGGTATGAGCTACGAGATGGAGATCCCATTACGATCATGTTCGGGTTTCTTGACAGAGCATATATATATATGTATACATTATTCTAGTACCCACTCCTTGGGTTTTGGATACTCTCCTTCCAGGAGAGGCGAAGATGCGTGGGGTATGCCACGTGCTTTCCATGTCTAGATTCTCGTGGTTGGATGAGTCTACTCTCTTGCTATAGGTAGTGAAGACTTGATGGGAAGTTCATTTTCTCACCATTTCTAGCTCCTTGAGTTAGGATGAGTATTCTTCCTTCATCTTGTTGGGTTGAGCTGTACTCTTTACTACACTCTCGGTTATACTCCTTTAATTTTCCCTCTTCGATCTACTGCTCACCTCTTCAATACCTCCTTTGTTTCTCCCTTGAGCCTTCGGGTCATCCTAATGAGTATTTTTATACCCACCCCTGCTTGGGCTTTTCCCGCACTTGGTGTGCCCTTGCAGACAATGGATAGGTTTTTCATGACTTCAGCGGAGCGTAGGAGTTCGAGAGCTTGGACCGCATACGGTGGTCATAGTCAGGATCCATGTAAGGGACCCTCCCAGCTGTTGTACTTTTGTTTACCTGTTTTCGGGTTGTGGCACTTTTCTGTTTGGGCGTGTGTTTTGCCCTTTTTCTTTTTAGTTTACCTTCAGCATTTACTTTGTACTGTTTAGAGGTCGATGCACTTTTGTGTTTTCTTATAGAAGTTAGTACTTTACTTTTCCTTTTACTCTGCACTGCTCCATTGAGTGAGTTGTGTGTGTGTGTATAGGTACTCAGGCAAAGGCCTCCCCGATTTGTTTAGCCTTCGGCGCTTGTCGCTAGCCCCTAGCCTATGGAGGCAGGCTTGGGGTAGTTGTAGCTCGAGCCCAGGTAGGTTCGGATCGTGATAGCAATGGGTTGTCACCCAACTTCCAAGTTTTCCTTTTTATAACAATCCAAAAATAATCTTAAGAAATGATTTAACCTTAACAATAGTTTCCAATTTCAAACTTAATCCATTCCAACCTTTAGAATTATCCAAAATACTTCTTTCCAAACTCACAGTCCAAAATTTATTAGGAAGGTAAACACAATGAAGATATTTTTTCCACATAATAACATGTGAATACCTTCATCGTGTATTATTTTAAAACACAGTAACACCCTGAATCATCATAAAACCTTATTGATTAAATTAATACTCCCTTATTCCTTATAGAATACTAGATATACTCCTTATATCCAAAAATGTTGTAAACTCGAACAATAATGGAATAAACAAAAAATTAATTAGTTTCAAAGTAATCAATAATATCAATTATAATTTATCCGAATCAATAAAATCTTATTCCAAAATCACTACCTCGGTATCTGAACCATATTAAGGTTTATCTTTCCTTCAACCATGTATTTTCCAAAAAGTTTAACTTGCTATTGAGTCACATTTTTTAGAACCATATAATCTCAAATCCTCAATGAAATAGTACTACAGTACAATCCTTATTTATTTCCATAATTCATATAACCAGTACTTCATTGATACAACACTCAAATGAAATAATTAGTTAATAATAACAGAAGAACACTAGTCATTCCTATTCATCAATCCTAGTATAATAACTTGATTATTATCCAATAGTATCATTTGGGAAATACTCTGATGATTTGTACATTGATTCATGTAGTGTCCCAACTCCTTTCAGATGAAGCATTGTACATTTGAAACATTTTTCTTACCCTTTCAATCACATACTTGGTGTCCTTTTTCTCCAAACTTATAAAAACCTCTCATTCCATTCAAGAATCTACCAAGGTGATTCATTCCACAGTTTTTACATATGGGAAAATCCTTCTTTCCCCTCTTATCTCTATCCATATTTCTCTCTACCATCCTTTTCTTCTCTTGCTTCCCTTCAAAGTCATAGGACTCAGATAATTATTTACATATCTTATTAACACTTGATATTATTTCTTCATATGATGAGAATATGTGGGAGACTATTTACCTTCTAAATGATGTCTTAATACCATGAAATATATAATCTTTCTTACTCTTCGGATCATGCATATTATTGGAGTTCTCATTCCTTCTAATGGGTGCCATTTCTAAAAAATGGCATACACTAGGTTAGTTTATGAATCGCAATGCATAATTCCAAACTTGTAAAATACCTAACCTAAATTGAAAAGATTATGTATATAATATATAATCATAAAAAAATGTTTTCTTTGGGGAATGTATTTACTTATAAATCCTTCATAATGGATTTTAAATAAAATAAGAATTATCCTAAGCATATCACCTGGGAGTCTCGTAACCAAGAGTACAGCAAGGCTTGTTGTCATGTACCAGGATACCCCAGGTCAAGCCTGAAACTCCTTGTCGGAGTTTTCAATACTAGGTACATTTATGCTAGGGTCGTCTCTACATGCTTGTATCCAAATAGGGATGTATTTTTTGGAGAATACACAAAATCTATACATTATTAAAATTCTAGGAAGTTCTTCTATACTAATCCTCAAAGTCTATCTTAGGGTGTTGTTATCTAATCAGAGTTTTCTAAATCTAGTTTCCAAGGTTTTTACTAAATTTTCTCTAATACCAACTGTAATGCCCCAACCCTAGAAGCCCAGATCCAGTGCATTATTTTAATACATTGGCATGATTAAAAGTAATCAAGTCCCAAAGGACCAATCAGTTCAATATTCTTGGAAAATAGATTACATACATGATATTACCTTACACATTCAAACATAAATAACAACATAAATATTTCGTTCAGAATTCCATTATACCCCTAGATTAACCTTGCATATCAAACATAATACACTTTTTGTAATCCTGGAAAAACAAAACATAAGAAAGGGATGATCTCAGATGCTCAGTAAGGATAAATAATTTAGCAGAAGCTATAAACTTTTAAGGCAATATGTGTAATAAAAAAACTTCCTTTTTAAACATAAACTTGAACATAATATGGAGAAAATAAATCAAACATTACCATATAAACATGAACATGGATATTCTACTAGTTGAATAATCACATGTAATAATAAATTTCATAATGAAGGAATGTCTAACGCTGAACATCATTAACACATAATCAATGCCTCGGGCCAAGACTACAAAAAAAAATTTGTCAAGGCCTTATGCCAATACATTAGTTTGTCTCGTGAGATCTATCGATGTATCGAGGGGCTATAGAAGTCCCCACCTATCACTTACTAAGTCCACTGCATTCCTCATATGAAAATGTTGAAACATAAGATAAACATTCGTATTAAAACTAACATAAAAAATATCAATACTTTAACCCTAAATCATGAAGGGTATAAAAATAGAACATCCATAGTCAAACATATCATAAATCATTCGATATAATTTGTAAGATTGTATTATAATAAATCAACCTTAATCCATAATAATATCCAGTAAATAATGTTGACATAGTTGAAATTGATTAGTTAAACTTTTTGAGATAAGTATCCCTTTTTTGTGAAATCATTTAAAAGTCACACATTTATAAAGGAAGTCATTTAAAATAGATTTTTAAATAAAAGTTTCCCATACCACTTTGAAACTTTTGAAAATAATTAATATTTTAAAACAATTGTGTTCATATAAATAAATCCTTAAAACCATTTTGAAAACATGGACATTAATGACAAAGATTTAGAAGAATAAATATTTTAAACATTTAAAATAATGGTTTAGTTAAAGAGTACCTTAAAAGAATCATTTTGAAATGTCTTTATGAAACATATACATGGATAATAAATATGTCCTATAAAATACTTACACATAAACAATCTCGGATAATAATGTGATTGAGGAATTAACCATTACATTTCACTTTCCTTTGGTCGAGGGTACGTTTAACCTCCAGTATAATGACCACAGTATGTTTTTAAATTATACCATAACCATATTCATATTTATTATAACATACATTATTTATTTATGACTTTATACTACCCATTTAATAATGATTTCCATGTTAAATTAACATCTTGGATAATAATTCCTTTCTTTATCGTACATGTTTTAACTTGTTATTCTTGATCGTATCATTTAGATCGTGATTTAAATACTTATAGAATATAAAATATGATTTATATATAATATATATTTATAATATAAATATTTATAATAGATATATATATGAAATGGAAAACACCATTTATGGAGACAGTATGTTGTACGTACGCATAAATGTTGATTCTGTTTTCATATCGTATTGAACGGAAGTAAGTGAATATGATATATGTAAGTACATATATATATATATATTCAGTAGAATTATTATTTCATATATTACATACATATTAATAATATATATTTTTATAATCATTACTGAATGGTGAACTTGGAAATGAATCGCATCGCGTCGTGGAGACGGTAAGTCGTTCGTAAACATGAGCAACGATATCATTTCCTTAATGATTAAAAATTGTGGAATTGGATGGTATTTTAATTTTACAGAGAAATTATCATATTATTTTCATTATTTATATTCATATTATTCATCATTATATCTATCCAAATATCATAGTGTTGAATAACAAATTACACCACGGCGTGGAGACGGTAAGCCATACGTACGCACGCATGGTGACATTATTATTCATAGGATGGATAGAATAATGAGTATGGTTCTACCATTTTTATAATAACATCACAGTATTTAGAAGGTACTGTAGTTATTATTTTGGTATAGAAATAACAAAGAAATAAAATGTGGAAGAAGAAAATAACTTTGAAAGAGGTGATAAAATAATTACCACTTCTTTGGGTGTTTCATTTCGATTTGAACAAAAGGCCTCCTTAGGTTGGATTTCGTATCAATGGAAGGACTCTAGGTTGAATTGAGGGAATATGGGAGGAGATTTGGGCAGGGTTTGGATGAGTCAAATGGCTTTGGAGGTGTGATTTTGAAAGAAGGGGAAGTTCCCTTTTATAAGAGAGGTGAGAGTCACTTTTGAAAAAGTTTGAAATATTATTTTATTATAAAAGAATTTTTGGTTTCTAATGTCACCAAATTGATTTATTTAAAATATAATGTAGGAATGTGTTGAAATACTCTCAAACAATAGGTTTTATAAATTTTTAGGTAACCATATTAACCTTATCTTTTAAATTTAACTCTTGGTTAAATAGTTTAACATTTACCATGACTACTTGTATTTTTATATTATATGGTTAATAAACTTACTATAAAATGACAATAGAACCCCAAATGGTTATTTAATGAAATATATATAATTATATAAGTCCTCTGGCCGATCCTTATATTTTTATGACTACTATATCATTTAATAATATATTATTTGTTTTAAAAACTCATTTATGTCAATTTTGACATTAGTTAGTATTTGGTTTTTGTGAAAGTCATAACAACTTTATCACTTCAAAAAAATATTTAATCAACCCTAAAATGTCTTATTAACCTAGAAAATTCTTGAATGGCATAAAAATCATTAATTTACATTTATTTTTATATTTATAATAACAATTATTTCAATCTTTCATTGATAAAGTAATTACTACATCATCATTGTGTCAGAAATAAATTAAATTATTTAATCACTAAAAATTATAAATAAAATACCATTATTTATTAAATCGTTTTAGATTTCTAATGAATATTTATAGTCGAATTTATATTATGTATTACCCTATATTAAAAATGTTTTAGTTATTAAACTTTGAATTTAACACTTTTAACTCTTCTTTAAATAAAATAATAATAAATATCCAAATCCAATCCATGTGGACCAAAAGGATCATATTTTATTCCTAAGGTTGGTTTTGGAATAAATACACTTATCCAATATAATTGAAACATGTTTTAGGGTAATTATAATATCATTTTTACCTTCAATTACCCTATTTACTTTTAACCGTGGTAAATAAAAGTCAAAAGTTACTATTCATCAAATATTATTTTCATCTTATTAAACCAAATTTTACTTACCGATTTCAACTATGTCTCTCAGATTTTTGAAATTAAATTCATAGAAGCGGTAAAATTATATTTTATGCAAATTTGCAAATGTGCCGAGAAGATGGGTAAAAGACGTTAAAAAGTTCAATAAAATTTTATACATCTAATTTTATTATAAAATGACTCCAATTAATTACATTGAACTTATATAGGTATTATATGTCTATTTTTACTTAAAATAAATTTAAATAAAATAAATAATTATTTAAATTAAAAGTCGGTTTTAAACAATAACGCAGTGTTTTTCACTATTCAACAAAAATGGAATGTTTTTAGAAAAATAAAAAAATTAACCCTAATATAATTTTGATATTATGAATTCAAAAATAAATTATATTTTAACAAATTGAAAACATAGAATTTTTATTAATTAATTTAAAATTAATTCCCATTGTCAATACCAATAACTGGGTTTTTTAAAAAGTAAAAAATATCAAAAGATTGACATGTGTTTATGTCAAATTTAAATGTAAAATTACTTATAATTACATAAATTGTATTAAATTATAAAAATATAATCTAATTATACTTCCAAACCATTCAAATATATAATTTAAGACTATAAATTATTTTGATTAAAAAAGTTGTTTTCAACTAAAATTTAGTATTTTTCACTATTCACCAAAATATAAAAGTTATTAGAAAAACACCAAAAATTTATCAAAACGAAATTTTTATGTTGTGATTCTAAAGAATAAGTTTATTTTCTCAAATTTAATATATAAAAGTGTCAAATATTTGATTTAAAAATGGTTCTCCATTAAAAGGCGGTAAAATTGCATTTTCTGAAAAATACTTCCTTTATCTGAAAAAATGAATTTGTTCTTATATTATGGATAAGAAACACATAATATGGATGTTAAAATTATATGGAGTATATAGAATTCACAATGTAGTTAATACGATTCATAACTACTTTTTGAACGGTCAGTTCGGTAAGTCGTGGTGCGATCGAACTCAATGTTGTGTGTAGCGCAAGTTATTGAATTACATTAAAGAGATAACGTACTATGAAATATTGGGGTGTTACATTATCCCCTCCTTCAATAAATTTAGTCCTCTCAATATTAAATTTTTCTTCTAAAATAACTGGTTAAAAATAGAAAAATTCCTTTGTGGAAAACCCACATCGGAAATTGGGTTAATAATATTTAGTTTTAATAAGAGGGAAAGGGAAATGAAAAATTCACCACCAAATTATGATCTCGATTAGAAGAACATTGGTGGAAATTAGGGACACATAATTGGAGGGAAACTTAAATAGTTATAGGGAGTGATTGAGGTCGTCAATCACAAACAAGTGTAAAATTGAGGGCCTCAAAGCCATCAATCTATGATGTTTAAAAATATCATCGGTTCAATAAGGTATTAGGATAACACATTTTTGGTTTCAAGATCCCTTCCATAAAGTTTAAGAATTAATTTATTCATAGAATAAGAGGGGAAAATATACTTTAAAAATAGAGTTTCATCATTCTACTAATTCCTACCACAAACTCATCTTTCACTACAAAAGATAATAGAATTCAAAAATATTCTCATTATCCTAATCGTATAGGGTTCCAAAAATAATGAATTTATAATTCATTTGTCAGAATATTTAAAAAAACTACATTATACAAACTAGTACATCACATAGGCTAGTGGTAAGTGATGCACCCTTCTCTCCCTTTGGTTGTAGGTTCAAGTCTCGGGGCCTTGCCGGACGCAACGGGTTGTCGCCCGACTTCCAGGTTGTCCTTTTTATAATAATCCAAAAATAATATTAAGAAATGATTTAACCTTAACAATAGTATCCAATTTCAAACTTAATCTATTCCAACCTTTAGACTTATCCAAAATAATTCTTTCCAAACTCACAGTCCAAAATTTATAAGGAAGGTAAACACAATAAAGGTCTTTTTTCCAACTAATAACATGTGAATACCTTCATCATGTATTCTTTTAAAAAACGGTAACACCCTGAATTATCATAAAACCTAATTGATTAAATTAAATATCCCTTATTCCTTATAAAATATTGGATATACTCCTTATATCCAAAAATGTTGTAAACTCCAACAATAATGGAATAAACAAACAATTAATTAGTTTCAAAGTAACCAGGAATATCAATTATAATTTATCCAATTCAATCAAATCTTATTCCAAAATCACTACCTCATTATCTGAACCATATTAAGTTTTATCTTTCCTTCAACAATGTATTTTCCAAAAAGTTTAACTTGCTATTGAGTCACATTTTTTCAAACCATATAATCTCAAATCCTCAATTAAATAATACTGCAGTACAATCCTTATTTATTTCCATAATTCATATAACCAGTACATCATTGATACAACACTCAAATTAAATAATTCTTTAATAATAACATAAGAACACTAGTCATTCCTCTTCATCTATGATATTATCATAACATGATTATTATCCAATTTTATCATTTAGGAAATACTCTGATGATTTGTACATGGATTCTCATAGTGTCCCAACTCCTTTAAGATGAATCATTGTACATTTGAAACCTTTTTCTTACCCTTTCAATCATGTACTTGGTGTCCTATTTCTCCACACTTATAACAACCTCTCATTCCCTTCAATATCTACCAAGGTTATTGTTTCCACAATTATTACATATGGTAAAATCCTTCTTTCCCCTCTTCCCCCTAATTATCTTTCTCTCTACCATCCTTTTCTTCTCTTGCTTCCCTTCAAATCCATATGACTCAGAGAATTATTTACTTATCTTATTAACACATGATACTATTTCTTCATATGATGAGAATACGTGGGAGACTATTTCCCTTCTAAATTATGGATTAATACCATGAAATATATGATCCTTCTTACTCTTTGGATTGTTCTTATTGCTGGAGTTCTCATTCCTTATACTGGGTGCCATTTCTAAACAATAACATACACTAGGTTAGTTTATGAATCGCAATGCATAATTCCAAACTTGTAAAATACCTAATCTAAATTGAAAAGATTATGTATATAATATATTATCATAAAAAATGTTTTCTTTGAGGAATTATTTACTCCTAAATCCTTCATAATGTCTTGTAAAGAAAATGAGAATTATCCTAAGCATATCACCAAGGAGTGTCCTAACCAAGAGTGCAGCAAGGCCTGTTGTCATGTACCAGGATACCCCAGGTCAAGCCTGAAACTCTGTGTCCGAGTTTTCACTCCTAGGTACATTTATTCTAGTGTTGTCTCTACCTTCTTGTATCCAAATAGGGATGTATTGCTTAGAAAATACACAAAATCTCTTCATTATTAAGATTCTAGGAAGTTCTTCTATATTAATCCTCAAAGTTTATCTTAGGGTAATGTTCTCTAATCATAGTTTTCTAAATCTAGTTTCCAAGGTTTGTACTAAAATTTTTCTGATACCAACTATAATGCCCCGACCCCAGAAGCTCGGAGCTGGTGCATTATTTTGAAACATTGGCAGGATTACAAGGAATCAAGTCCTGAAGGACCGATCAGTTCAGTATTCTTGGAAAATAGATTCAAACATTAATGTTACGTTACACATTCAAACATAAAGCACAACATAAATATTTCATTCAGAATGCCATTATTCCCCTAGTTTAACCCTGCATATCAAACATAATACACTTTTTGGAATCCTGGGAAAACAAAACATAAGAAAGGGGTGAGCTAAGATGCTTAGTAAGGGTAAATAATTTAGCAGAAGCTGTAAACTTTTAAGGCAAGATGTGTAATAAAAAACTGCCTTTTTAAACATAAAATTGAACATAATATGGAGAAAATAAATCAAACATTACCATATAAACATGAACATGGATATTCTACTAGTCGAATAATCACATGTAATAATAAATTTCATAATGGGGGAATGCCTAACGTCGAACATCATTACCACATAGTCAAGGCCACGTGCCAAGACTAAAAATAAAATTTCTATCAAGGCCTTGTAGCAAGACACTAGTTTGTCTCATGAGACCTACTGATGCATCGAGAGGCTATAACGGGCCCCAGCTATCACTTACTAAGTCCACTGCATTCCTCATATGAAAATGTTGAAACATAACATAAACATTCACATTAAAACTAGCATACGAAATGTCAATACTTCAACCATAAAACATGAAGGGGATAAAAATATCACATCCACATTCAAACATATCATAACTCATTTGATACAATTTGGAAGATTTTATTATAATAAATCAACCTTAATCAAGAATAATATCCAGTAATGAATGCTGACATAGTTAAAATTGATCAGTAAAACTTTTTGAGAGAAACATCCTTTTTTTAAATCAGTTAAAAGTCGCACATTTATAAAGGAATTCATTTAAAAGATATTTTCGAATCAAAGTGTCACCACTATAGGAAATACAGTCTTTACCAATGGTTCTAAACCGTTAGGAAAGGCTGCAGAACCGTTGGTATATGTTATACCAACGGTTCTGCAAACCGTTGGGAAGTAAGTCGTTGGGAAAGATTTTCCCAACGGATTACAGTGAACCGTTGGGATAGGGTGGGGAAAAATTAACTTATCCCAACGGTTCTGCCAAACCGTTGGGAAAGTTTTTTCCAACGGTTTGGCCCGTTGGGAAAGGCCAAGAAGTCTCCTCTTTCCCAATGGTTTCTAAACTGTTGGGAAAAGTTTTTTACCAATGGTTCATAGAACCATTGGTAAAAAAAACCAAGAGATGCTATGCCAATGGTTTGAAACCGTTGGCATAGCCTATGCTGTGGAAATTGCATAGCAGCATGCAATTTGCACAGCAGCTCTGCAATTTGCCCACCAGGTCTCATTTTTTTCATTCACTCTCATTTTCAATCCAATTATTGTACCTGCAATAAACTAACACATACATATAAAATTATTGTTCCTGCAATAACCAACTAACACATACATATAGAGAACAAATTCATACACATTTAACATATAATGCATCCTGGAACTATACACATCCATAAGTAAATTAGAATTCATAACTTAATTATAAACATACATAATTCATTTGAAATTCAATTTATAATTTAGATGACAATTATATGTTGAATCCGGAATTCAATTCATAATTTGATCGGTTTTTCGTATACCATATATTTTTACCTGAAATGATGTCCATTTTAAACAAAATACATACACCTAGAGTGATACCGGCCACACCATGCCTTGGATTGATGCGAGGTTAACTCATACACATCACAAATGACCCATCGATCGTTGTCCTAAAGTATCAACATATTCTGAAGTGTTTGATCGGTTTTTCATATGCCAGTTGATGTTTTTCATTTAAAATGACGTCCTTTGGAAACAAAAGACAGACACTTTGAGTGTTTTCGGCCACACCACATCTCAGATTGAGGCAGGGTTGAGTCGTACATGTCACATATGACCCATGGATCATTCTTCTAAAGTTTCAATGGAAGCCGAATGCGTTTGGTTGGTTTTCCGTATGTACTTAAAATGTTGTCCATTTTAAACAAAAGAGAGCCACTTAGAGTGATCCCGGCCACACCGTGCCTCAGATTAAGGTGGGGTTGACTCATACATGTCACATATGACCCATGGATCATTGTCCTAAAGCATCAACACATTTCGAATGCATTTGGTCGGTGTTCCGTATGTCAGTTGTTCTTTTCACTTATAATCCTTTCCATTTTAAACAAAAGAGAGACACTATGAATGGTGTTGGCCACACCGCACCTCAGATTGAGGAGGGGTTTACTCGTACATGTCACATATGACCCATGGATCATTTTGATAAAGTATCGACACAATCTGAATGCGTTTGGTTGGTTTTCCGTATGTCAGTTGATGTTTTTCACTTAAAATGACATCCTTTTGAAACAAAAGACAGACACTTTGAGTGGTGTGGGTCACACCGCATCTCAGATTGAGGAATGGTTTATTTGTACACATCACATATGACCCATGGATCGTTCTACTAATGTTTCAATGGAAACCAAATGCGTTTGGTCGGTTTTACGTATATACTTAAAATATTGTCCATTTTAAACAAAAGAGAGCCACTTAGAGTGATCCCAGCCACACCGTTCCTCAGATCAAGGCGGGGTTGACTCTTACACGTTAAATATGACCTATGGATCATTTTCCTAAATCATAAACACGTTTAGAATGCGTTTGGTCAGTTTTTCGTATGTCAGTTGTTCTTTTCACTTATAATCCTATCCATTTTAAATAAAAGAGAGACACTGTGAATGGTTTCGGCCACACCACGCCTTGGATTGAGGCGGGGTTGACTTGTACACGTCAAATATTACCCATGGATCATTGTTCTAAAGTATTAACACAATCCTAATGTGTTTGGTTGGTTTTTCGTATGCCAGTTGATGTTTTTCATTTAAAATGACGTCCTTTTAAAACAAAAGATAGACACTTTGAGTGGTGTCGGTCACACCGCGTCTCATATTGAGGCGGGGTTGATTCTTACACATCACATATGACCCATGGATCATTCTCCTAAAGTTTCAACAGAAACCGAATGCGTTTGGTCAATTTTCCGTATGTACTTAAAATGTTGTCCATTTTAAACAAAATAGAGCCACTTAGAGTGATCACAGCCACACCGTGCCTCGAATTGAGCCTGGGTTGATTCTTACATGTCACATATGACCCATGGATCATTGAACTAAAGCATCAACACATTTTGAATGCATTTGGTCGGTTTTTCGTATGTCAGTTGTTCTTTTCACTTATAATCATGTCCATTTTAAACAAAAGAGAGACATTGTGAATGGTGTCGGCCACACCGCGCCTCGGATTGAGGTGGGTTGACTCATACATGTCACATATGATCCATGGATCATTTTCCTAAAGCATCAACACATTTCAAATGCATTTGGTCAGTTTTTTGTATGTCAGTTGTTCTTTTCACTTATAATCTTGTCCATTTTAAACAAAAGAGAGATACTTTGAATGGTGTCGGCCACACCGCACCTCGAATTGAGGTGGGGTTGACTCATACACATCACATATGACCCATGGATCATTTTACTAAAGTATCAACACAGTCAGAATCCGTTTGATGGTTTTTCGTATGTACTTAAAATGTTGTCCATTTTAAACAAAAGAGAGACACTGTGAATGGTTCCGGCCACACCCCACCATAGATTAAGGCAGGGTTGACTCGTACACATCACATATGACCCATGGATTGTTTTCCTAAATAATAAACACATTTATAATGTGTTTGGTCGGTTTTCCGTATGTCAGTTGTTCTTTTCACTTATAATCCTGGCCATTTTAAACAAAAGAGAGATACTGTGAATGGTGTCGGCCACACCGCACCTCGGATTGAGGAATGGTTGACTCATACACGTAAAATATGACCCATGGATAGTTTTTCTAAAGTATTGACACAATCTGAATGTGTTTCGTCGGTTTTCCGTCTGCCAGTTGATGTTTTTCACTTAAAATTGCGTCCTTTTGAAACAAAAGACAGTCACTTTGAGTGGTTCCGGCCACACCGTGTCTCAGATTGAGGTGGGGTTGATTCATACACATCACATATGACCCATGGATCGTTCTCCTAATGTTTCAATGGAAACTGAATGTGTTTGGTCAGTTTTCCATATATACTTAAAATATTGTCCATCTGAAACAAAAGGGAGCCACTTAGAGTGATCTCGGTCACACCGTGCCTTGTATTGAGCCTGGGTTGACTTGTACACATCACATATGAACCATGGATCATTTTCCTAAAGCATCAACACATTTTTAATGTGTTTGGTTGGTTTTTCATATGTCAGCTGTTATTTTCACTTATAATCCTGTCCATTTTAAACAAAAGAGAGACACAGTGAATGGTGTCGGCCACACCACGCCTCGGATTGAGGTGGGGCTGACTCATAGACGTCAAATATGACTCTTGGATCATTTTTCTAAAGTATCGACACAATCCAAATGTGTTTTCTTGGTTTTCCGTATTCCAGTTGATGTTTTTCAATTAAAATGACATCCTTTTGAAACAAAAGACAGACACTTTGAGTGGTGCCGGCCACACCGCATCTCAAATTGAGGTGGGGTTGATTCATACACGTCACATATTACCCATGGATCTTTCTTCTAAAGTTTCAACAGAAACTGAATGCATTTGGTTGGTTTTCAGTATGTACTTAAAATGTTGTCCATTTTAAACAAAAGGGAGCCACTTAGAGTTATCTCGGCCACACCATGCCTCATATTGAGCCTGGGTTGACTCGTACACATCACATATGACCCATGGATCGTTTTCCTAAAGCATCGAAACATTTCGAATGCGTTTGGTCGGTTTTTCGTATGTCAGTTGTCCTTTTCACTTATAATCCTGTCCATTTTAAACAAAAGAGAGACACTATGAACGGTGTCGGACACACCGCGCCTTGGATTGAGGCGGGGTTGACTCGTACATGTCACATATGACCCATGGATCATTGTGCGAAAGTATCGACACAATCCGAATGCGTTTGTTCAGTTTTCCATATGCCAGTTGATGTTTTTCAATTAAAATGATGTCCTTTTGAAACAAAAGACAGACACTTTGAGTGGTGCCGGCCACACCGTGTCTCATATTGAGGCAGGGTTGATTCAAACACATCACATATGACCCATGGATCATTCTCCTAAAGTTTCAATGGAAACTGAATGCGTTGGGTTGGTTTTCCATATGTACTTAAAATGTTGTCCATTTTAAACAAAAGGGATCCACTTAGAGTGATCCCAGCCACACCGTGCCTCGGATTTATCTCGAGTTGACTCGTACACGTCACATATGACCCATGGATCGTTTTCCTAAAGCATCAACACATTTGGAATGCGTTTGGTCAGTATTTCGTATGTCAGTTGTTCTTTTCACTTATAATCCTGTCCATTTTAAACAAAAGAGAGACACTATGAATGGTGTCGGCAACACCATGCCTCGGATTGAGGCGATTTTGACTTTTACATGTCACATAAGACCCATGGATCATTTTTCTAAAGTATCGACACAATCCGAATGCGTTTGGTCGGTTTTCCATATGCCAGTTGATGTTTTTCAATTAAAATGACGTCCTTTTGAAACAAAAGATAGACACTTTGAGTGGTTCTGGACACATTGCGTCTCAGATTAAGGCGGGGTTGATTCTTACATGTCACATATGACCCATGGATCGTTCTCCTAAAGTTTCAACGGAAACCGAATGTGTTTGGTCAGTTTTCCGTATGTACTTAAAATGTTGTCCATTTTAAACAAAAGGGAGCCACTTGGAGTGATCCCGTCCACACCGTGCCTCGAATTGATCCCAGGTTGACTCGTACACGTCACATATGACCCATGGATCGTTTTCCTAAATCATCAACACATTTCTAATGTGTTTTGTCAGTTTTTCGTATGTCATTTGTTATTTTCACTTAAAATCATGTCCATTTTAAACAAAAGAGAGACATTGTGAATGGTGTTGGCCACACTGCGCCTTGGATTAAGGCGGGGTTGACTTGTACACATCACATATTACCCATGTATCATTGTTCTAAAGTATCGACACAATCCGAATGTGTTTGGTCGGTTTTACGTATGCCAGTTGATGTTTTTCAATTAAAATGACGTCCTTTTGAAACAAAAGACAGACACTTTGAGTGGTGTCGGCCACACTGCGTCTCATATTGAGGAGGGGTTGATTCATACATGTCACATATGACCCATGGATCGTTCTCCTAAAGTTTAAATGGAAACTGAATGTGTTTGTTCAGTTTTCTGTATGTACTTAAAATGTTGTCCATTTTAAACAAAAGGGAGCCACTTAGAGTGATCCCGACCAAACCGTGCCTCGAGTTGATCCCGAGTTGACTCGTACACATCACATATGACCCATGAATCATTTTCCTAAAGCATCAACACATTTAGAAAGAATTTGGTCAGTTTTTTGTATGTTAGTTGTTCTTTTCACTTATAATCATGTCCATTTTAAACAAAAGAGAGACACTGTGAATGATGTCGGCCACACCGTGCCTCGGATTGAGGCGGGGTTGACTCGTACACGTCACATATGACCCATGGATTGTTGTTATAAAGTATCAAAACAATATGAATGTGTTTGGTTCTGTATGCCAGTTGATGTTTTTCAATTGAAATGACGTCCTTTTGAAACAAAAGACAAACACTTTGAGTAGTACCGGCCACACTGCGTCTCAGATTGAGGCAGGGATGATTCGTACACGTCACATATGACCCATGGATCATTATCCTAAAGTTTCAATGGAAACCGAATGCGTTTGGTCAGTTTTACGTATGTACTTAAAATGTTGTCCATTTTATGAGAATCCTCATGTGTCTATTAGTGGAATGGTATTTACTTAAAATCTTGTGGACATTCATATAGAATATTTTTATATCATTCTTAATATGGATTAGATTTTAGTTTATCATGCTATGAAACATTTCGAAGCTAACAATGTCATGCCCGATGAATACATCTCTTTTATAACATACCAAGAATCTGTTATATTGATTAGATGTGTAAATGTGATTTACATTGATTATCATGATGAAAATAAATAAAATATATATTATAGATTTTCTAGTAGTAAATGACATAAAGGAGGGTGGGGGGATGTCCGGAGGGGCTGTCCGGGGGGCTGTCCGGTGGGTGTCCAGGGGGGGCTGTCCGGGGACCAAGGAGGAGGTGGGGGGGTCTGCGAGGGGTTGTCTGGAGGGTGTTCGGGGGGTTGTCCGTGGACCAAGGAGGAGGGTGGTGTGTTGTCCGGGGGGCTGTCTGAGGTCCAGGGAGCAGGGTGTGGGGGCTGTCCGGGGGGCTGTTTGGGGGGCTGTACGGGGGGTGTTCGGGGTCCAAGGAGGATGGTGGGGGGTTGTCCAGGGTCCAAGAAGGAGGGGGGTTCCCAAACACACAACCACTAAAAGACAACAACATCCATAAAAACAGATAATATATAAAAATAACTCAACTTCAATACTATACTACAAGTCTCAAAAAAACCAACAACGAGAATATATTAAATATCAAATCTTAGTAATATTAGTAAAAAATGTAATGGATCAATTTTTCCCACATCACCATCACCATCATCACCATCATCATCACCCTCGTCCCCATCCCCATTATTGTCCTCTCCCTCCTCAGTGACCTCATCCTCACCCTCTCCCTCCTCATCGCCCTCGCCACTCGCCTCGCCCTCCTCTTCTCCCTCCTCTTCCGCATTAAACTCCTTGCCATCATCATCGTCAATCTGGAAATCATCCTGACCACCACTAGAACTACCACCTGGTGAACCATATATAGAATGTATCAACGACATATACTCATAAAAAGCTGGGCTGGCCTCTACTGGAAGTGTTGGATGTAGAACTTCAATAAATTTCATAAACGCATTGTTTTCCCTAGCAGACTGTTCTGCCATCTTTGTGGCCCTTTTCTCAGCCTGTTCTGAAAACTGAAACTACAGTGATATTTCAGTCTTCGAGATCGTGTATTCTTCATAAAAACTGGACATGACAGTTTTCCCTTTGTGCTCCATCCATACATCATTTCAAAAGCCGAAAAATCATTGATCGTCCACATAAGCATAGCACACATCTGAAATATGTCTTTCGAACATGCATCGTATGTGCACACACCCACATCCAAAAGAAGTTTCAACTCTTTTAATAAAGGTTGCATGTATACATCAATATCAATCTTGGGATCAGAAGGACCAGATATGAGTATACTCATGAAAGTGAAAGGTTTTTTCATACACATCCATTGGGAAAGATTATAAATGTGTATAAAAACTGGCCATGTGTTGTGTGAAAGTAAGAATCTGCCCAAACAGATTAAAATCGTCGCATGAAAGACCCAACCTCACATTACACATGTCAGCTGCAAAATCAGAATGTCGAGCATCAAATCTCTGCCATGAAAATCCATCTGCAGGATGAACCAACTCATCATTAGTCTTCTTTCTCTTGGTATCATGCCATCTCATTTTTATTGATATGTCATCCGACATAAAAATATTATGGAGTCTGGGGATCAATGGAAAGTGCCGAATTACTTTCTGTGGAACGTGAGATAGTGTTTCATCAGATTTTGACTTCCAGCGGGATGTGACACATTTTATACAATAATTTCGTTCAGCGGTTTCCTCCCAGAATAAACTACAATCTTTCGGGAAAGCATGAATTTTGTTTTTTGAAAATCCAAGTTCCTCAACTAACTTCCATGCCATATAGTGGTTTGAGGGAATATCTTCATCATCTGGAAGTAAATCCTTCAAGAGGGTAAGAATGTAATCGATTGTTGTATTAGAAATCCCACACATAGTTTTCCCATGAAACAATCGGATTAAAAATTTCAGCTTTTTCATTTTATCGCATTGTCGATATACTGGAGTAGTGGAAGCATCATTCAATTTTTTCACCCTATCAATATCATCATTTTCACTAGATGCATCAGCTGTCCTCATATCGAAGTCTTCTTGAGTTGAAATCCTTTCTTTTTCATGATGACAAATAAACGGAAACCAATAATCTAACAAATTCTCCATTCCAGTCCTTTCATTTCGATCATCACCAATTTGAGATTTCATTTTCTCCCCATTGTGATACCACACAAAGTAGTTTGCTTGAAAACCATTTTTGGTTATGTGGTAGCTGACTTCTTCATGGGTCAAACAAGGTCTACCTACACAATTGGAACATGGGCAGTGTATGCGACCACTATCTAAAGCATTATGAAATGAAAAATCTATAAAGCTCTCCAAATTGTTTTGAAAATTGCTTGAGATCTGATCGATTTCATACATCCAACTTCTATCCATTCTGTAAAAAGAATTTATATAATTCATTTTGTAATAAACAATTCAATAGGATTGAACTTTAATAGAAAATACATTTAAGTAAACGATTAAGGAATAAAATAATCAAGGTATCAACTACACGTGTCAAAAAAAACATACTAATGTGTTATTGAAAAAATGTAAAACCAACAAGAACTTAATGTGTTATCACATCACAGCATGACTCATCTCATAACCATATTAGTAGGGTATCATGAGCATGAATAACATTAACCTTGTGCCATCCTCCCACCCTACATGACCCCAACCACATGCTACATCTTATTATAGCCTTATCACATCGCACCTCACCTGAAAACACTGGGGAAATCATTGTACATATCACCTGAAGACACATGGACAATCACATCACATCTTTCCTAAAAACACATGGTCAATCACTTATGAAGGAAGAGTAGGGAAGACATGGTAGTTATCCAACCATATAAACACCATCCTAGATATTAGAAAAAATACCCATAATTCAAAACCTCTGATCGTTGGTAAGTTTATCCAACACTGGTTGGGAATGTGTAGAAATAACATAAAATACATGATATATAGATAACACAAAATACCCAACCTATGGGTTAACATTAACTACATAATCACACACTTCACTACTACCATACAACACATAAACCATCACAACCACTTTCACCACTATATGCAACACACCACACCACCACCACACAAGACACATAGCATTTCCCACTTTCATTTATAAGCCACTTCATTCACACTTACATTGTCCATTCATTTAATGTTAAATTATTTAAATCCATTTACCACAAATCCATTTCTATTCTATCTCATTTATTTACTATCTTGTTTTCTTGTTTTAACAGCATAATTTATTCCATAGATAACCAGGAAACTAATAAAACCACCAAACAACAACTCACCATCTCACAATAACCATCGTCGCCATGTTACATCATCCAACCATCTCACCAAAACAACCACATATCACAACAAAACTATTGCACATCACAAACCACCGCACAACCAAAACCACCTCACTACATCATACACCACAACCTCATCACACATCACCTCCACACAGCACAACACCACCACACATCATCACTATCACACAACTTCACATGTCACATCCATGCCCACTAACCATCACATTACAACCCCACATATCACAAAGCCCAACTGGTTACCATGATCACCAAACAACAGCCTACAACATACAATGAAATACAACAAAAAACCTCTCATAGAAGCAACATACCCCAACTTCCACAATTTAGTCAAGGCCTTTTATTACATTACCACTTTATTTAGCAAGGAAATTATAACACAAATGATATTACAGGGGAAACTAATTAATTAACAAAATATTCGTTCATTTCCCTATTTTTCACTATGAAATCACATCAAAATCCAAACTTAAAACAAAAATATTAGATCAATAACAATAAAAACAAGGTAGCATATTTGTATAAAGAATAAAATACCTGATTTTAGATGATTCAGATGGTTTTTCACCTGTTCGGATGGGGGAGTTCGTGAGAGGAGCAGAGCGCCTGATTGATTTTAGGGTTCTGTCGCGAATGGGGGAGAGCAGCAGCCCGATTGTATTTGGGGAAAATATTTGCCAACAGTTTTTAAAAACCATTGGAAAAGGGGTGTTCAGGGTACCCTTTCCCAATGGTTTCATAAAACCGTTGGGAAAGGGTAACTTCAACACCCTTTTTCCAACGGTTTTATGAAACCATTGGCAAAGGGGTACCCTTTCCCAACGGTTCTAATGAACCGTTGGTAAAGGGTTCCCTAAACCTTCTTTACCAACGGTTTTAGAAAACAGTTGGTAAAGAACCGTGGGTAAAACCCACATTTCCAATAGTGCCCATACCACTTAGAAACTTTTGAAATCAATTAACATTTTAAAACAATCATGTCCATATAAATAAATCCTTAAAACCATTTTTAAAACATGGACATTAAGGAGAAATATTTAGAAGAATAAATATTTAAAACAATTAAAATGATGTTTTAGTTAAAGAATACTTTAAAAGAATCATTTTTGAAATTTCTTTTATGAAACATGTACATGGATAATAAATATTTTCTAGAAAATACTTACACATAATCAATCTTCGATAATAATGAGATTGAGGAATTAACCCTTACCTTGCACTTTCCTTTGGTTGAGGGTACATTTAACCTCCAATATAATGACCATAGTATGTTATTAAATTATACCAAAACCATATTCATATTTATTATATCATACATTATTTATTTTTGACTTTATACTAACCATTTAATAATGATTTCCATATTAAATTAATATTTTGGGTAATAATCGCTTTCTTTATCGTACATGTTTTTACTTGTTATTCTTGATCGTATCATTTAGATAGTGATTTAAATACTTCCAGAATATAAAACATGATTTATATATAATATATATTTAGAATTTAAATATGTATAATAGATAGATATATGAAATGTAAAACACCATTTATGGAGATGGTAGGTTGTACGTACGCATAAACGTTATTTCTGTTTTCATATCGTAATGAACGGAAGTACGTGAATAAGATATATGTAAGTACATACATATACATATATATCTCCAATTTCATTTTTATTTCATATATTATATAATTATTAACAATATTTATTTTTACAATCATCATTGAATGGTGAACCTGGAAATGAATCCCATCATGTCGTGGTGACGGTAAGTCGTACATACACACAAGCGATGATATCATTTCCTTAATGATTAAAAGGTGTGGAATTGGATGGTATATTATTTTTAAAGAGAAATTATAATGTTATTTTCATTATTTATATACATATTACTCATCATTATATCCATCCAAATAACATAGCGTTGAATAACAAATTACACCATGGCGTGGAGACGGTAATCTGTACATATGCACACACGGTGACATTATCATTCATCGGATGGATAGAATAATGAGTATGGTTGTACGAATTTTATAATAACATCATAGTATTTAGAATTTACTAGATTTATTATTTTGATTTGTAAATAACAAAGAAAGAGAATGTTTAATAAGAAAAGAACTTTGAAAGAGGTGATAAAATATTTACCTCTTCTTTGGGTGTTTCCTTTTGATTTGAACAAAAGGGCTTCTTAGGTTGGCTTTATTCTCAAGGAAAGAACTCTAGGTTTAAGTGAGGGAAGTTGGTAGAAGATTTGGGTAGGTTTTGGCCGATCCAAATGGCTTTTGAGGTGTGATTTTTAGATAAGGGGAAGTACCCTTCTATAAGAGAGGTGAGGGTCAGTTTAGAAAAAGTTTGAAATATTATTTTATTTCAAAAATACTTTCGGTTTCTAATGGCTCAAAATTGATTTATTTCGAATATAAGGTGGGTAGGGGTCTAAATACTATCAACTAATAAGTTTTATACAGTTTTAGGTCACCATATTAACATTATCCTTTAGATTTAACTCTTGGTTAAATAGTTTAACATTTACCATGTCTACTTGTATTTTTATATTATATGGTTAATAAACTTACAATAAAATGACAAGAGAACCCCGAGTGGTTCATTAATGATATATATATTATTATATAAGTCATTTTTCTGAATCTTAGATTCTTATTACTATTATATCATTTAATAATATAGTATTTGTTTTAAAAACCCATTTATGTCAATTTTGACATTATTTAGTATTTGGTTTTTGTAAAAGTCATAATAACTTTATCACTTCAAAAAAAATTATTTAATCAGGCCTAAAATGTCATATTAACTTATAAAATTATTTAATGGCATAAAAAGACTCAATTTGCATTTATTTTTATATTTATAATATCAATTATTTTAATCTTTAATTGATAAAGTAATTACTGCATCATCATTGTGTCATAAATAAATTTAATTATTTATTAAAAATTATAAATAAAATAAAATTATGTAGAAAATATTTTTATATTTCTAATTAATATTTATAGTCGAATTTATCTTATGTATAACCCTATATTAAAAGTATTTTTGTTATTAAACTTTGAATTTAACACTTTTAACTCTTCTTTAAATAAAATAATAATAAATTTCCTAATCTAATCCAAGTGAACCAAAAGGATCATATTTTATTCCTAAGGTTGGTTTTGGTCAAAATAAACTTATCCAATATAATTAGGACATGTGTTAGGGTAATTATAATATCATTTTTTACCTTTAATTACCCTATTTACTTTTAATCGTGGTAAATAAAAGTCAAAAGTTACTATTCACCAAAAATCATTTTCATCTTATTGAACAACATTTTAATTACCAATGTCAATAGTGTCTCTGGAACTTTTGAAATTCAATTCATAGAAGTGTTAAAATTACATTTTCTCTAAATTTTCAAATGTGCCAAGAAGGTGGGTAAAATACGTTAAAAATTTCAATAAAATTTTATAAATCTATTTTTATTATAAAATAACTCCAATTAATTACATTGAACTTATATAGGTATTATATATCTATTTTTACTTAAAATAAATTTAAATAAAATAAATAATTATTTAAATAAAAAGTCGATTTTAAACAATAATGTTGTGTTTTTCACTATTCATCAAAAATTGAATGTTTTCAAAAAAATACAAAAAATTCAACGTAAGATAATTTTGATATTCTGAATTAAAAAATGAATTATATTTTACCAAATTCAGAACATAGAAGTTTTATTAATTAATTTAAAATTAATTCCCATTTCTAAAACCAAAAAGTGTGTTTTTTAAAGTAAAAAACTATCAAAAGATTGACATGTGTTTATGTCAAATTTAAATGTGAAATTACTTATAATGACCTAAATTGTATTAAAGGATAAAAATATAATCTAATTATAATTTCAAACTATTCAAATATATAATTTATCACTATAAATTATTTTTATTAAAAAAGTTGTTTTCAATTAAAATTTAGTATTTTTCACTATCCACCAAAATTTGAAAGTTATCAGAAAAATCCCAAAAACATATCGAAACTAAATTTTTATGTCCTGATTCTAAAGAATAAGTTTATTTTTTCATATTGAATATATGAAAGTTTCAAATATTGTACTTAAAAAGGGTTCTCCATTAAAAGGCAGTAAAATTGCATTTTCTGAAAAATACTTCCTTTATCTGAAAAATTAACTTTGTTCTTATATTATGTCTAAGAAACACATAATATGGATGTTAAAATCATATGGAGTATATACAATTTCAAATTCAGTTAATAATATTCATAACTGCTTTTTTAAAGGCTAGTTTGGTCAGTCGTGGTGCGCTCGAACTCGGTATTGCGTGTAGCATAAGTTATTGAATTACTTTGAAAAAATAGCGTACTATGAAATCTTGGGGTGTTAAAACTTGTGTAAGGTATCTTGATGTTGTATTTTTGTGATTTATAACTCTTTCCCACTATTAGTTGACTCAAATACTTGGGGTGATCTTCACACCAGTCTTTGTAAGACTTCCTACTAATAGCCCCTGTTACTTTTTATTAATAAATTTCTAGGACTAGGAATTCTTGATTCCTGAGCCTTTTTTATTAGTCTGTATTATTTTATATTTAAAAATAATATTTACATTATTTTTTCTATAATTTTTTATCTTTTTATAATTTTTTTCTTATATTATTATGTTATATTTGTTTATATTAATCTATGGTATTTTTTCTATCAAAATTAGTTTTTAATTTATACAATGGATTATCATTGTGTATATTAATCTTCATTATCTTTGACCATATTAATTTGTTATATTTTTAAATTATTTATTTTTCATAATTTATATGTGCATTATTTTTTAAAATCATCACTATTTATTTTTTCTTAATAATTTTTATAGTCTGTTATATTTGAGAATTAAAAATATTTTCCAATTTTTATAATATGTTATTTAATAATCCTTTTGTTTCTAGTAGTACATCAACTAAGAAATTCCATCAATGTGACCTTTTTTATTGTGTGTGAAATATTATGTATTCTTTACCAAAGTTTTCCATGATTTTTAACATTGTCTTATCTTTTTCATTAAATATTTATATTCATTACTCGTAATTATTTTTTATATTACATGGGTATTTAGAATGATAATTTATTATTTATTATATGCCTTTTCTATAATTTTGTAACCTTGATTTTTATTTTATTTTTATTCTTATATTTTCCAAGTTAGGAAACTTTCTTCTCCATTGTTGGTGAGTTTCATTTTTTTCTTCCACAGTATATAATCTCCCAAGTTTGAAGGCCTAAATCAATTTCAGTTCCAAATTCTGAAGCACTATTTCTTTCTGAATCATTCTGTTTTTTACAGGTATTTCCATTTATTTATCTTCTGTAACATCATTTTTTTCTTCTTTTCTTTCTTCCTTCTATAAAAAGTTTATTTAAATATTCCAAAAATTCTAAATATCATTAATCTATTTAGAAATATGCTTTTAATATCTACATATTAACTACAAATTAATTAATTTTGTAGTAAGGGCCTTTCCATAAATGGTTTATTATTAGTAGGAGAAAATCATATAATTTATCTTTCACATTATCTAAAAATTTGATATATTTTTTTACTTTTATTACAATTATTTTTTGAATTAGCTTATATGTTATCAATTTCAAATATATTGATTTTTTTTACTCCTAAATATAAGTAGTCAATTCACCATCACTACATACATTTCCTATAATCCCCAATTTAGGCTTGTCCTACTTTGAAGTTATAAACCTTATTCCATCTCATCCATGAAAAATTGTGGAACACAGTGATCTATTCATAATAGTTCTGTTCCCTTTTCTTCTTCCTTTAGATAATTATACTATACTACAATTTCAATATCCATTAAATTTATAAAATTACATCTTTCAATAAAACCAGGATATTCTTTAATTGATAATATTCCTATAAACAATTTTCATTCAAAATTTAGACAATATACATGAAGACGAAAAATCTAATCTCATGGATATTTTCTTTATATACACACAATATATTTTCAATTATTATGCATATTCCCTATACAGTATATAATAAAAATTCATATACATTTTTTACTTCCATGAATTTTTTTACGATTTATCATATCATAATGTCATGAACGGACCCATATTACCTATCTAACCAAAACCCAATCCAATCCTGAAATGGCCTGAAGGTAATTCTCAATCCCTTCGGGATAACAAAAAATTCATGGGCAATAAAAACTACTTTTAAGAATAATTTACTCACAAAATAACATAGAATGAGATAACAATAATATAGATAATTTTAGTATTCTAAAACAATTCAACATTAGAAAAGGTATAAAATAAATAAAAAATAGGTGACTAAAAACCATAATGACAAACCAAAGTACAAAAATAGAAAAAACCCATATCAACGTGACATGTCATCACCTTCAGACTCCAATAGTCTATTAAAAAAACCACTGCCACTTTGTAGCACCTTTCCCTTACCTACATTAGATAACATAAGATATATATACTCCCAAAGTCTTAGGTAGGGTTTGAGAAAAATAATCATAGTAGAATCCCACCTAGTGTTTCATTAGAATAATTTGTAAAATAAAATAGTTCTACTCAAGTAAATAATGATGATGCATGAAATACAACTTTACATAGTTTAATATAAAACATATAAAACTACCCCTTTCTAAGTTTGTAAAACATACCAATAAGTCCAATTTTCAATTCATTTCTACATATATTTCAATATTCATTTTAAGGATCGTAATAGATAAAACATTCCCAATTGATAATATTAGTCTCGGTCAGTAAGGATCAATGTACAATTTATGTGATCGATAGACAACCTGGTGGGAAAATTACCTTAATAAAACAGGACGAGGTGAGTGTTCACACCTAAGAGTGGCTCCATCCCACAAATTAGGCTACCTAGTTCACACATTACCCTAATAGAATAGGCCTAAGGGGTAATATTTCATCCCTGAGAATGGATCCCTGCCTCATCATTGACTATAATCAGGTTTACCATATCAAAATCATTCAAATGGAATTTCATATTTAAAACCAAATAAATCTTTCTTTAAAAAAAATTCATTAACAACACTAAAGGTAGAAACCCATTTTCAAAAACATAATCAAAACCACAACATTTTATCAAAACAATTTTCATGCCTTTACCCAATTTTAGAATCCAATTAAAAATAACAAGAAAGGATGGTCTAGATAATAAAGGATTTTTATGAAACTGCCTAACTTGAGACACTTGAATATCAACACTCACATGGAATCCACAACTAAAGAAGCACCAAGGGATTAAGAAGACAAGGAAAGGCCATAATTTATGAATTCCAAAATAAGAATCACTAATTCATTAACTTCTAGAATAAATGAAATGGGAAAAATCACTTACCAAAATGATTCATGAATAACACACAATGATAAATGAATATCAGAAAAATAATTCCTAATTACATGATGGATCTATAATAAACCCAATTATATTATGCCACAACTCTTATATATATCCTCAACATCCCTGATCTAAGGTTTCATTCAAGGAGAAAGTACTGAATTTATAATATCATCAAAGAATAAAAAATAATGGTGACATACCTTTGAAAAACTTGATCCAACTCCCAAGGATCTATAGAAAGTGAACATTATAGGAAAACAATCTTCAAAATCTCTATGATGAGCCTCCTATTTCAAGAACATATTCCACTGGAATAAAAATGATGCAAGTAATAGGTGTATCGGGTATTAAAAAAATAAAATTAGATAATCTAATTTGGGTTGCATGATTTGGACACACAATTTAACAAATGGTGTGCCAACCATGCACCCCTTTTTGGGCTACTAGAGAAGTATTATGGTTTTGTTGCATGGTTTAACAAATAATTCATCAATGATGTGAAATTCCTATGTCTCATGTTTCATTTTTTTAGGATAAGGTCACATGGTTTGGAATAGCCATGTACCTATTAATTTTCAATCCTATGGAACTCCAAAATAGGCTGAACAAATTCCTAGGATAACCCATATGGTTTTTCCTAATCATTCTCCAAACTATGAACATGCCCAAAAAACTCTAAAATTTCTCCCAAAGAAACTTTGAAAAATCCCCAAAATAAATATGGAAAAAAGGATTTGTGTACCTAAAACCAACACCAATATGTGACAATTATCCCCCACAATGTTTCTTTTAGACCCTATAAATATAAGATGAATAAGGATGATCTAAAATGAGTTAAACCCATTACTCCCTAATTAAATTCACCTGCTCCCAATTTTCATGAGAATCTGAACCATGTTGCTATTGAACTCAGATCAATGGTTTTTAATTCCATTAAAAAACCATCATTTGAGAATATAATGTTTGAAATGATTTATCGGTCATAGAAATATTAGGTTCTATGTTGAGGTATTCATAATTCAAAACATGAGTTGGGTTAGGATGATACTTCTTGACTTGGGAAAGATGGAAAACACTATTGATCAAAGAAAACATCGGTGGTAAATCCAAGAGATATTTTAAATTTACAATATATTAAATGAATTCAAATTTTCCCACATATCTAGGAGTGATCTACCCTTGTTTTTTGAGTTATTAGTGACCCATCCGGGGTAATACATTTAAAAACACCTAGTCATCGATCAAAAACTCCGAAGGAAAATTATGGTGATCCATATAATACTTGTACCATCTTTGATCTGTCACCAAAATCTAATGAATCATCTAAATATATTTCATTTTAGCCTAAATAAAGCTTAGTCTTAGTAAATAATCTTCAATAACCTCTAACCAATAGATAGAGGAGTTTCATGGGTCATCCATATAATGCTTCAAAATATTTCATCTTGATGGGTGATTGGAAACTGTTATTATAAGAAAAATCCACAAACCCTAAATGGATATCCTAAGAACTACTAATGTATAAGACATATGCATGGAGAATATATTCATTAATTTTAATATCCCTTTCCATATTCCCATTCATATAAGGAAGATATGTTGTACTTAGATTGAACTGAGTTCACCTCACCTCCTAAAGACCTTTCCAAAACTGAGAAGTAAAATGAGGGTCCCTGTTGGTCATAATGGTCATCAGTGTTCTATTAAAGCTTATGATTTATTAAAAATACAAATTTTTTAATTCTTATACTTTAATAGTTTCATTAATCGGTATTAAATGAACTAAATTGGTCAACCAATCAATTATCATCCAAATGGTGCTCTTACTATAGGGATAATGAGGTAATCTAATGATAAAATCCATTGATATATCATTATATTTTTATATTTTCATCAGAAGAGGCTGAAGAAAAATATATGTATTTTAGTAATAAACCTTAATCTATTAGCATGTGTAACATCGATATACAAAGTTGGTGTGTCCCATTTCATACCAAGCCACCAGATTTAATGCTTCATATCATAAAACATATTTTTATATCCATGGTGGATATCCCACCAAGAATAATGACCATATCCAGACACATCCTTCCTTGTAGTCGATGGAACAACATACCATTTCCAAAAGAAAAGAATACCTTCTATGGAGAGAGACCATTGACTAAAAGTGTACTGTCCATATAAAGATTCTACGATATTCTAAATCTCTTTATCTTGTTTCTCCTAATATATTATCATCTCAAGGAGAGAGGATATCGAATGAACATTTTATAGAACATGACCAGACCCTTCCTCCCTGACTCCCTATGCATCTTAACAAAGATTCACATCAAGTTCTATTCATCTTATGTTTCCTTCACATCCTGAGAAAGAAAATTCCAACTAATAGTTTCAACAACCACATTACACTTCCTTGGAGTATAGGTAATGTCAAAGTCGAATGAGTGTAGGTATTCCTCTCATCATCTCTTCTATAGGTATAAATTTTTTTAAAAAAAATGTAACCTAGAATATTATGGTCAGAGTAAATGATAAACCTTTTACAAAAAGTATAGTGATTCCAAATTTTAAGGGTATTAACAATGGTTTAAAGTTATAAATCATGAGTGTGATAATTAATCTCACAAGGAAAAAGCTAATGTGATCCATAAGGAACCACATGATCCTTGTGCATAAGGAAGCAACCCAAATCTTAACCTAAAGAATCAAAATAAACCATTTATATCTACTTATCATCTTGTAGGGTAAATATTGGTGTTTATGTCAAATGGAAATTTTGGTCATCAAATGATTCCTAAGACTTTGTATCCCACAATAACTTAACCCCCTTCTAGGTGAGAGTATTCCTAGAGGAAGAAAGATTCAAGAAATCCTTAATGAACCACTAATAATATCTTGCCAAGCACAAGAAGCTTTAAATATCAATTTCATTCTATTATTATTCCCATTACATGACAAATATTACTTTTTTAGGATCAAATGAGATTCTATTCTCTGAGATCACATGTCCCAAGAACTTATCTTCTCATATCTAGAAATATAATATTGATAATTTTTTATATGAGAGGTGATCACTTAGGATTCCCAAAAAACATTTCAAGTGAAACATGTGTTCTTATTTGGTCTTAGAGTATACTATAATTCCATCCACAAAAAACATGAAAAAATTATCTTGATACTAGTTTAAAATCTGGTTCACCAATTCCATAAATATGGAAGGACCATTAGTTAGACCAAACAACATTATAATGTACTTGAAATGGCCATACCTGTTCTAGAAGAAGGTCTTCAGAATTTTTGACTCTGTGATTCTAATTTGTTTATAACCAGACCGAATTTCAATCTTAGAGAATCAATTTTCCAATTTCAACTAATTGAAAATTCATCAATGTGTGGCAAGGAATATATTTTTTATTGTTACTTTATTAAGATTCTGATAATCGATAGATGAGTGGAAAGATCCATCTGCTTTCTTGGAAAAGAGCACAGGGTCTACCCAAGATGACACACTCAAGAGTATAAAGACCTTGGATCTCAAATAAAAAAAATGAAATTTAATCTCTTTAAAATTTGTTGGATATATATGGTAATATGGAATTTATATCAATTGAGTTTCTAAAATTATGTTAATCAATTACTCCACCTCTCTATCTGGAAAAATACTAGAAAATTCATCTTGAAAAACATTATGATATTCATTGAATACTAGAGGAAGCTCACCACTGAAAGTTTATTATCCCAATTAGACCACAAACAAAGACATAAAATTTCTAAACTCTAAAGGAGGTGGTCCAACCTAACTGGTCCTTAGGTCCCATTCTCTTTTAAATACATAGGAGTTCCCATCATGTGTATTAAATGACACCCACCGATGAAAAAATTGATTAAATATTTGTGAGAAACCAACCAATTTATCATTATAATAGCATTGAAGATATCTATGTAGAGAACCATAAAATCCCAAACTATATTAACATCACACATAAATAAAGAGAGCATGGGACATCAAAAACCTTTCCTATTATTTTTTACTAGAGGTGTCTCCAATTCCATAACAAATTCCATGATTTCCCTTAGAATATAAAAAACAGCCACTATATGTGTCAATACAAAATATTCATAGGATCTTATATCAAATAAATTAGACACTAATTTTCAATCAATAGAAATGGTACCTATCAAGGTTGTAGGAACCACATCAACTTCCATTGGATAATCCTCCATCGTATGTAACTAATTTATTCCAAAGGATTATGGCTAGAAATTGGTTGTCCATGTAGATTCTTATTACACAAAATATACTATAGGTGTTGAAAATACTATGATAGAGTGTGGAGAATAAAAATATTGAAAAATCAGCTACATGTCACTGTCACATCCACATGAGTTTCAGGTCTTTAAACTCTCTAAACAAAATTTCTTTGTGTTCCCCATTTGGAATCATTGGTGACACATCAAGCCACTAACCACTAATGATAATTATTGAAAAGTATTCTAAGAAGAACCCTTAATGTTTTCTCTATGAAAATAACTCTATATATTTTTCCCTTTAATAGATCCACCAGAGATACCACCATTGGTGGGAGGAACTTTTATTAGCCCTAACTTACACTTCTTGAAAATATCCACCATCAAAAACCTATCTACTATTTTAGTATAAGTGGTAAGATTTGACATGAATAATTGAGATCAGATATTAGTTCAAAGAATCATATTAAACCTTTAATCCATCATATTCTCATTAGACATGGCCTTAGATAAGAATAAATTAAACTCAGTTAAGCGATTTCCATACTCCATCACCGCCTAGTTCCTTAACTCATTAGTGAGAAAATTCTTTGATTTCATAAGGTCATACGTTCATTGAATCTAGGTAGAATTTTTTAGTGATGATGGCCTTACATTATTTACACTCCAAGTCTTCATTATTCTTTTAAAAAACAACTAAGTCCCACCACCTTCTACTCATACTCTGTAGCTTGAAGACAACACACCTAAACTTGATAAAATTAGGGGTATTTAGGAATTAAAATTGTCTTTCAATATTTCCTAGAAAATCCTTCACCTTCTTAAGATCATTTATCCATTGGAAATATAGCAGTTTCTAGTGAAGAAACTCATGGTTATGATTCTTATCCCCATACCATCAATGTTTCACCTCTCTAACCTAAACAGTGGTAGATTCCACACCTTGGTATATAACTCAGACCGTGTATAGATATTCATCAATGAGATTATGATCAACTAGAGGGATTCTCTACTAAGGTTCATTGAAATCAACCTTCGAAGGAATGATTTGAAGTCTTATAGGGAATTGTACTACATATCATCAGACAAAGAGACATAAGAAAATAAGATCCAAGAATCAATTATGATTTAAAATAAATTATTTTGACCAAAATAATAAATATATCTATAAAATAAATTCTATACATAAACCACTCTAAATCCCAAAATACACATCTCCTAACCACCTATAAAAACATAAGGCTCATCGTGATGAGAGCTGGCTAGACACTCGCTCGCAACATACTCGTTAAGATCCCACCTTCCTATATCATGTATACATAGACATCCCAAAATTCATACCAGAAGAAAAAACATAGTAACTGTTCCCCTAACATCAATTTTTCATGAACCAACCTAGATTAACTAACTAATTAGAACCCGGGATAGTCCTTACATAGCCTCAAGGGCATTCCCAATCCCCACAAAAAAGAAAAAACCACCTAGAAATCAATAAAACATTAGGAATTATTTACCCATAAAAGAACATAGAATAGGATAACAAGAATAAAGATAATTTTAATATTAAAAGAATCTAAATAGTTTAAAAGGTACAAAAGTAAGAAAAAAATGGTGACAAAAAACAGAAGTAAAAAACCAAATCACAAAAATAGTAAAAACCCATCTCCACATAACATTTCATCACCTATAGACTCTTTCACCCTACTAATGAACAAACCTTCCACCACCCTATGATACCTTGACCTTACCTACATCAGAAAACATAAGATCTACATACACCAAAAGGATTATCTAGGGTATGAGAAAAACTTACCCATTTGGATAAAACCTAATGTTTTATAATAATAATTTTTAAAATGAACCAATTATTCTAATGTAAATAAAGATGAGGAATGAGATACAACCTTAAATGAATTAATAAAAAACATGGAAAACCATAATTTTCACAATTTTAAAAACATATCAATATCTTCAATTTATATAGAATTTCTACAAACATTTAAAAGACCAAAATAGGTAATATTTGACATTAGGTCAATATTAGTCTAGGTTATTGAGGATCCTCATACAATTTATATGATGGGTAATCCACCTGATGTGCACATTACCCTAATAAAACAGATCGAGGGTATAGGATTTCACTATTTGGAGTTGCTCTTTATTGTAAATTAGGAAACCTTGTTCATACATTACCCTAGTAGAATTGGCCTCATGGGTTAGATTTCATCCCTAGGGATAACTCCATGCCTCTTTATTGACCATAATCATTTTTACCATACTAAAATAATTCAAGGGGGATTTTATCATTGAAACCATATAAACCATTATTTAAAACTATTTTCATTAACAATACAAAAGGGAGAAACCCATTTTAAAAACCATAATAAAAACAACCACATTTTATTAAAAAAAATAAAACCTTTATCCAACATTAGAAATCAATTTAAAATAAAATGTAGGAATGGTCTATAGAATAAATTATTTTCATGAAACCACCTACCTTGAGACACATTATATCAAAACTCCCATGGGATTCACAATCCTAGAATAGTTGAGGGATCAAGAAGATAAGAAAAGATCCTAATCCAAAAATTCTCAAATAATAATATTTAATTCATCAACTTATAAGATAAATGAAATGGGAGAAATGACATACCTAAATGATTCCTAAAGAATGTAAAAAAATAAATGAATATCTGAATAATAATTACTAATTAAACAATGGATATATAGAAAGTCCAATTATATTATTTCATATCCTTTAGATCATTTCCCAATAGCCCTAATATAATGTTCTATTCAAGGAGAAAGGAATGGATATAGAAGAAAAATAAAGAACTGAGGAATAACTTTGAAAAACTAGATCAAACATACAAGGATCCATGGAATCAAACACCGAGAGGTAAGGAATCTTCAAAATATCTAAGAGGAGTATCCTATGTTTAATTCTTATTCCACTAAAATAAAAATGAGGAAAATAATAGTTGTGTAAGGTATTAAATTAAAAATTCATAGAAATTAATTAACATAATGTGGTTTGGATACATGATTTAAAAAACTAATAACAAACCATGAAAACAAATTCTAGGATAATAGAGAATTTGTATGGTTTGAGCGCACGGTTTGATAAACCACACACTGATCATTAAAAATGCCTCTATCTCATGTTGCATTGTTTTTTATAGAAGGCCACATAGTTTGGACTAACCATGCACCTAATTGTGTTCCCTGCTCTAAAACTTCATAATAGTTTTTATAGTATCCTAGGATGATCGGCATGGTTTTCTCCAACCATTTTTCAAACCGTTAACATACCTAGAAAATTATTAAGGGTCAAAATTTCATCCAAATCAACCCCTTAAAATCATCAAATAAAATATGATAAAAACAAAGGGTTGAAGTTCTTGAAATAATCATAGATATGTGACACATAATCTTAGATATGTAAAATATATATTTAAATTATCAAAAAAATTCTAAAGATGATAATTCCAATGAAAACTAAAGATATTTCAAAAATGGGAGATTATCATACATGTTGTTAAAAAATATTACTTTAATGATACAAATGGATATGATTCATTCTTAATTTAATTAATTAAATTATTAATTAATTGGAATGTCTACCCTTAAAAATTCATCACATTCAATTTTTGAACCAAATATTGTTCAAGTGAATTCAGTGTTATCAAACTAGAGTGAATCAAAAAAATCATAAATTTTTTCATAAAATACTATACCATTTCATGGTAAGTTTATAATTTTTATCTTTTTAAAAAATTATATGATTGGTTTTTTATTTCATTAATTACATTATTAAGTGATAGAAATATTTTGCATATCATGTTATTCACATTAAACTTTCAAGCCACACATAGCTCAATTGAATCGAGTATCCTATAATGACAGTGAATTAAAAAAATTCAAGACGGTTTCCATTATCAGGTTTACCATTCCATGGTATTTTTTTAATATATTTATTCATTTAATTTCTTATGTTAACTAACATTTAATAGGTAAATCATTTTTGTAGATATTAAATAAATTAAAAATAATCATATTTTAATAGATTCTCTTAATTTTGATACTCTACTAAGTAAATAAAGTAAAGGATTGTCGAAGAATGTTCCACCTAATTGTATTTATTAAATTTATTTTATATTTTTCACTCAATACAGTTTGTAATCATGAATTAAACCTTCTATTAGTATTCAATTTAGGTTATTCTAAATAAATTACTCCTAATAACAATCTAGAAATCATTGAGGGAACACCTACCCCTTATGACACCAACCACAACAAATTATTATTATCAAGTTGTCCATGTGTGTTATATTATATTAGGTATATTTCATGCATTAAATTTTATTTTTACCTCTCTATATAATCATCAATGATTCATTATTAAAAAATAGAAACTATTTTCTAAGTAATCCTTTATAGATATTTAATTATGAAACTTCCCCAGGAGAGCCTTCATTTTATAGTTTCATTGAATATATAAAATTTCTAAAAAGGTTTTCTAAACAATTTTAATAACTTTATATTTTTTCAGTGTATTAGTAAATGTGAAAAAAACCTAATTTTATCACACAAAAATTTTATCATATATATTCATTTTAGTGATTATTCTATCCTTTCTATATTTTATTAACTCACATGTTGTTTATTTTTTATTTTTCACACATTTTTTAATTTGATAAAAAAAATACACTTATAACTAAATATAATGTCTCATTAGGATAAATTATCACCATTTTTAGTTCATATAGCCCGTCATGGCATATTTTTCTTTCAAAATAACATATTATATATAATGGTCACATCCATGAATTACTGAATTATGAATATACCACCTTCCTTCATTTCATTATGATAATGTAAATTCTATTAGTAACATAAAATTTATTATTAATTTTTTATATATTTTTCTTTAGTTGAATCAAATTAACAGATATATGTATCATTGTTTTTTCCTAGATGCAACTAAAAACTAAAATATTTATCACTTCTTTGTAACTTAAAAATTTATAGGTTTTTATTTATCCCATATCTATTATATTTATGATTAAAATACAATTCTTATTATACTTGAAATTATTATTAAAATATGATCTGATTTTTTAATTTCTTTTATTCAAAGTATATAAACCTTGGTGACCCTATAAATTTATATAAATATTTTAGTGTACAATTATGGATTTATTAAGGACATAAAAATTAGTGGAAAATAAAATCCACATTTTTCATTGTATTTTAAATTGGGTAAGATATATTTGAAATTACCTCATTGACCTTCATATTACTTAAAAAAGTCACATTCAGCCTTAATTTTGTTGTTTTAAAAAAATTACATGATCAGAGGAACACTTATAATCCAATGTTCACTTTCACATATAAGAGTGTAAATATTTAAGAGTCTATCAGAATTATTGTTGTTCATAATATTTTTAGACTAAACATTCAAAACCATCACCATATTGGTAGTTTACTTCCCATTGATATGGATCCATAAAAATTTTCACAACTTTACATTTATGACACTCTAAATGAAGTAAAAAAAATAGAATGTAGGATATTATCTAATTAAATGTTATTAAGAAACTATAAAATAAATTAAATATAATTATAATAAGTATTAAATTTTCTTTTCCCCATAAAAAATTGGTTAATTCAATTTTAACTCTTTAATATTTCTAAAAGTTATTGAAAACCAATGCCTTATTTTGTATGAGGAAAATCCAATGACACTTCATTTTTTTATTAGCTAAATATTTCCTTAATTTCAATTAATCTCTAAATTTTATGTTATGGATAATTAGAAGAAGATTGAGTGACTCGTATTTATAAAACATACCAAATAGAATCTATTATTTATATACTTATAGTATGTGATACTAATAATCTAAATTAATACTGGGTCATCATCAGAATTTTAAAAATCAATGACCTCAAATGTATACATGAACATTATCCTCTATATCTTTCATTTTAAAAAGCTATAATATTTCCAACTTTTCAAGAAGGATATGTTGAGAAAAACACTCATCGTTTGGCCTCCTTTGCTATATTTAGAATATAGCACAAAGTTAAAATGAGGGAACTATTTTCTTATCATCTAAAACTTCATTCTCCTTGATATTCGATTATTTTATATTCACGACGTATTCTCTAATATTTTAATATTGATTCATATAAAATGGTTGAGTCTCAAATATTATATTTCATCCATTTTAATCCAAACCAACTAATATTTGAGATTTATAATTCTTTTTAATATGCATATATTAGTGGTGAACATGAAGGGTCTTCATATAGAAAAGGTATTATTTTTCCTATTTTTTTATAGGTGTTTCGAGGAATTTGACACAAAATTAACAGAATGTAATGGAAATTTATAACTGGGAAGGATATCTTAATTTTTTTCTTATATTCACATGTAATCTAACTTAGCCTAAAATTTCTTGATTTTTTAAGAATCATAATCTAAGTCCTTATAATTATCCTTAAATACATTCCAGAGTTTTTAATATAGAAGTTTATTATCTGATGACTGATTTAAGAGAAGGATGTTTCGTTAGAATGTATCAATATTTTATACCTATTAAACTGATTTATATTCATTAGTTGTATAGAAATAAATATTTAAACTTATTTTTTCTATCTTTTTTAATAAAAAATCCACTTTTATACTGTTTTTTGTACACTAACCCTACTTATAATTTTTCCCTGATTTGTTAACTTTTAAATTTTATATTTTTTAGTTTAAAATTATTCATGTAAATAGATATTAAAATTCTAAAATCTATCACATTACACAACAACTCTATAACCCAATTGGTTTTTTATACTAACAAAAAACATTACAGGAAATCATTGACTATTGACATGTTGATTATGCTTATTCATTTTTTTCATAGTTTACTAAAAACTATTAGCTAATATGATTTAACATTTTATCAGATAACTTATTTATTTTGTTCTTATGTTTGATAACCAATGATTTGTTATACCATAACAAAAATATTGAAGATTAAAATCAAATATAGTTTCTTATAATTATCATGAAATTATTTTATAAAAAATGTTCAAAACTGTTATGATAGTATCTAGTATATAAACATCAATGTCTTCCCATGAAGTATAAAACCAAGGTTTTTTATCATAGTTATCTTATATTACATCTCATTGAATATTCTTACTATATTATATTTTTCATATTTGAAAAAAAATTGTTCACTTGTGGGATTTTTTCTTTACTTCTAGGTTTAATGTGTATCTACAGGTCATGGATTGAAGTTGAGAATTTTCATTGGTCCCCTTTGATAAACAAGTGATGTAGTTGGTACTAAAAAATTATTTTAAACTGAGAGATAACATTATTAACATAACATATTTAAATAATTTTATGCAATATTATCCTATTTTTTTAAAAGGTTATATTGTACCTTAATATTTTTGCAATGAAAAACGATGATGAGTTTGTATTCCCACCTAAACTAAATATTATGTGGTAAAAAAATGTGCTGTTTTATTTGTAATTAAATTATTATAACTTTTGGAATCATCATCGACAATATATAAAAATACCTACAATGTTTTATTCATTTCAGATAATGAAGTTCAAATCTAATAATTCAAAAACTCATTTGAAAATTACATAGTAATATAATAAGTTTTCCATCTAGTTAAACAATTATTAATGGAATGAACAAAAAACTTCATTTCTAAGTATTTTTATTCAATATATTTTCATTGGATCATGTCTATGGTGGAGCTTCAAGAAATTAAAAATGAGAAGATAAAGTTAGTAATTCATCCTCCTCAACTGGAATAACTCCGGTATAATCTCATATTATCTTCTTTGATTCAAAATTTAAAACTATTCACGTCCATTAGAAGTATAAAACATTCATTCTAAAAATGAATAATATATTATATGCACATATCATAAAGGAATTCCCTAAATCCAATCTAATTTACACATATATACATTATAATTTGTATTTATATACCGCCTCTAGGATGTTGAAATGACTATGTTGAAATAATTATCATAGATTCATTGGTTATGTAATATACATATATTAAATATTCTCTATGTTTTTTATTATGATTCTATATACACACATTTTTAATTACTGAAGTAATTTTTTTATTACACTATTATATGCATCATTGATCTTCCAATTACAGAATACACTATATATAATCTGGTATTATACATTCTATAATATCTTTACTATGTATAATATTTTTACTATATATAATCTACTTACCATGTATTATTTTCCAAATGAATATTACACTATGTATAATATTATTACTATTCTATATGCACACACTACTAATTATTTTTTCTATTTGTGTATTACACTTATTTTTTCGATATTATGCTACATATTATCTTTGGAATAATTTTTTCTAGTATTGTTTATATATTTTACTATTGTATGAATAAATGAATTTCTAATGGAAGATTATTGTATGTATAATAATCTATTACATATTACACTATGTTTTAAAATTGGAATATTACACTATGAATGAACTGTTATTGCATGTACTATGTATAAACAATTATTTCATACACTACTAATCCATAAAGTATAAAATTCATACTCTATCTATAAACTAAAAACATTATTGGATACAATATATAAAATATTTTTAATACACAATTTATACACCACTACGTCATATACTATGAAATAGTAATCCCCAATGAGTGTTTATAATACAATATTACTACATACCATGTGATTGCATACATTATATGTAAAACACTACTATTAAAAACACTACTATATGAAACAATAATTAAATATGCGATCCATTTTTACAATATGTAGTAATATTCTTTAAATATGAAATTAAATTATTATATTCAATCATATTCTCATTGAATTCAATTATATTATAAATCAATGTTTCATCTATTGATACATTATTTACTATAGAAAAAAATAAATACAAAATTTTGATAGTGAAGATTACTCTAAAACTATAAAAAAAATGTGTGTATTTTAGTTTCTTACAAAGAAATTATATTCAAAATCCCATTTCATTTGATTTAATTATGAATGAACTTAAGTATGAGAAAATGCGCTCAATTTTTTTATTTCATATATGACTTCATGCATATTTTTTATAATGTGAAAAAAAATTAAATTTCTATCCCATTACTAGGATGTTGTTATTTCAAATTTAGATATCTATAATATAAATACAAATGATTAAATTTATAAAATAAAACTCCTCTAAAAATTAAACAATGAAATATACTATCATGTGAATACTTAATAAAAGTACAAGTATGATAAATAGGTGATGTTTTTTCTCTTAATTATTGAAAATAAGTGGATTATTAAAATTTAGTAGTTGAAATAAATTGTTTAAAGTTGTAATGGATATGTCAAGGTTTTTTTCTATTAATTTTTTCATTGAATATTTAATATGGTAATGAATTATTAAATGAAACTTTGAGACTATTGTATGGTTGTTGTGTCTATTGTGTAGTGATATAAGTGTGATATGTCTTATAGTTTGAGGTGGAAACAATTTTCCTTATGTTTTGTAACTTTACTTATACCTTTATGTAATTTTGGGTCCATAGTGATTTTTCCAACATCTAGGATATAGGTGATATGGATAGATAATCACTTACCCTTCCCTTCTCTCTCTTACAAAATAAGAATAGTTTTTCATTACCTTATTATATGATATATATATATATATATAATGGGTGTAATGTCCAAAGTTTGTGTTATGTGATAATGATGATGCAATGATGTGGTTATGTGGTTGTGGAATTAATGGTGAGAAGGGCATGAGGTTGATTTCTTTTATAATAGATCTTGTTTTCTATGTGATATGTGGTAAATATGTGGTTTGTGTTTGTATTACGTGGTATATGATTGTAGTATGTGCTATGTGACTATGGTATGTGGTTGTGGTAATAATTTTATAATATATATATATATGGTTATATTGATATGGAATGGATGGTAGCGCCTGAATATTATTCATTGGTGTGTATGGGTGACTACTTTAGTGGGAAAGTAAATTTAGGGAACCTTGATATATTTTCATGATTATTATATTAATCTACTTGTGTGTGGATTTCAGTTAGTGTGCCTTTTTTATTATTGGTGGTATTTGACCTAGTGTGGGTAATAAGTTGGTTCTGTTATTTATTGTTCATGGGATTGTGTGGGTAATTCCTCCCATATATGTGTTTTATACATTTAGTTCTACTCGCCATACCATGCCCTGTTGAAGGGGGTATTTAGGGGTCACACTTAACTCCACTACCATCTAAAGAGGGGTTTTAGTGGGGTTGGGTCGAGACAGAGTGGTATCAAAGATTTGTTTGAGAGTTTGGATGTGGTTTGGAGTTAGAAATTGGTAAGGATTTCATTATATTGGTAGGATATGGTATCAGTTAAACTTACATTGTAATGTAGGCAAGTAATATTGGCTATGATGCAATATTTAGGACACATATGATCTGACACAAATACCTTAATCTTAATAAGCATGATATAGTGAGATGGTGTTAATTTTGGGGTAAATACATCAATATAGTACATGCATCAGGATTGATTATGCTTCTGTTTGAATATGTATAATGTTGTAGAATTTAAATATTCTTAATTAAATTATGATAAAATAACTTTATATCATGTGATAAAGAGTTATTCTTATTTTAATAGATATGGTTCATGGTCATGATCCCCATGTGTTTTATGATGATGTGGTGTAGTAGGATGTTCTGGTGGGTTGTGGTAGAATTGATCCAATGAAGAATAATTCTTAAAGGAGGGAATTTTGTGAGTTTAATTGCTATATATTACCGAAGTATGGGGGGTTGATCTCCTATAAAGGGTGTGAGAGGTGGTTGGAAGAGGTATATTTTGCATTCTGATTGATTTTAAAGCATACTAGTCTTTGGATTTTGTTGATTTTTAGAATATTATAAGTGGATAATAGCTAATGAGGGTGCATTTAATTAGTGATCATGATGTTTTGGAGGTGGTATGGGAAAATTTTATTAGTAACAAAAATTCTATGTTTCTTTTTTCAACACTAATGGTGGATATGATGTATGAGTTTATCTCTATCAAGGGGGGTTGAGTGTGAAGGATATTGTAATTTAGTTTAAATACCATCTTCATTATGCTCCCATTTTTTTCTAAATAATGAGGTGAAGGTGTGGAATTTTTAGGAGTTGTTTCATCCAAAGATATAACTCTAGGTTACTTCCTTCAAGATATTTATATATAATATTGTGTTGAAAATGGTTAAAGTTAATGATAATATTTTGGTACATACCAGTTCATCTTTTGAAGGGAATTATCAAACATTCGTGTGGTTGAAGTTCTGATCAACCTACAGTTAAACTCAATCTTCTCTCTCATGTTTTTATAGATATATAAATTCTCATACATATATTGGATTTCTAGTGTGGACTAATATCTCATTGGGGGATGTGCTAATTATTAATTAGGGTGTATGACCTACCTTAGTGGTCAATATGGATCTTGAGGTCAATTTAAAGTGCATCCATTACAGTAGTTGCCTCCATGGACTTATGAATAGTAGAAAAAGGGTCCTCAAGGATTTAAACCATACAGAGGAGATAGAGTAAAAAAATAAAACCTCAGGATAGTCCAACTAAATATATAATTAATTTCAATTATGAACAAGGTGGTGTTCTTCATTTTGGAAGTAAGGAAATGAAGTTGGGTGTGGTCAGAAGAAAGTGATATTTTTATCGGCTTTAGGTGGACTAGACATTGTCTAATGTTCAATTTGTTTTTATTTTACCTTATATTATTATTATTTGTAATCATGAGATCCACATTCCTTTTTTTCCTTCCTTGGTCGGAGCATTGGCATATAAGGTGTAGTGACTTCCAACTACCTTAGTGTTGACTACACTAGTTTTAAGTCTATCGAGCTTGTTTGAGGTGTGTCATAGATGTGAGTTAATGATGTAGTAACATCAGCCAATAATATATTTTTTCTTATTCAAAATAAAATCATGAAATTTCATCCTTAGTATGTATTGGTTGTATATGGTTTGTATTGTTATTTATTTCTTACAAAGGAGTAGTTGTCTTTCATGTAGATGGTGAGAATACAGTATTCATTGTTAATCAGGATAATTGGATGGATTAAAAATGTTTGGATCCTCATTCATCCTATTAGGAAGAATTATTGTTGACATTTTTATATGTTCTGGTAGTTGTTGTTCTAAGAGTTTGTTATTATTTTTATAATGTATTTTGTAAAGTGTATATGACACTACACCCTCAATATGATATTGATTTTTGTATAGAGTTTCAACTTGATGTTTATTTTATTTCCAAGTATCCCTATAGTTTGAAACCTTTTAACTTAGAGGCGATGAGAATTTAGATTTAAGATCTATTATAGATTGTCTTCATTAGTCCCAATAAATCCTATTATGATTTTCTAGTGTTTTTGTAAATAATTCGGATGGTGGTTTGAGATTGTGCATCGATTTACATCAGTTGAACAATTTTATAGTGAAGAACCACTATATTATATCATGAATTAATTATATATTCATTCATTTCAAGGTATATAACGGGTTCTCAAAGATATATTAGTTGTTTTGATATCACTGGATGAGTCTGAAGGAAGTGGACATCCTTAATATCTCATTTGGATATTGTTATGGAAACATGGAGTTTGTGGTTATGCCTTTCAAAGTCTGGAAAGTCCCAATTGTTTTCATTGGAGTGATAAACTCATTGTTTCATGTATCCCTATATTAGGTCATGGTAGTGTTCATCAATTACATACTCATTTATTCAAGATCTAAGGAGGATTATGATAAAAAATTTCTAAGTTTTCTTATAAGTATCTTGATGACATTATTTTTATAGTAAACCATATATTCTGGGAACCTAAAGTTCATTTAATTGGACATTTTTTATCTCATAAAGGTCAAGCTATTGAATCTTAAAAGCTCAAAGCAGCTTTTTCTTAGGTAGCTTCCAAAAATATTGTAGAGGTTCACAATTTCAATGGTCTTATGGGTAATTGTAGGAGGTTTTTATTTGATTTCTATAAGATTTTAAATCTCTTGGTAGTTTTGATGAGGAAATATCGGGCCTTTATTTGGACATATCAATTTCAAGCTACATTTCATTGAAAGATGAAAAATTGATTGGTGATTCTATTTTATATTAATGAAAATATGGAGTTTTTTTTTAGGAATTTTGTGATGTTTCTCATTCGGTTCTAGGTTGTATTTTGATATAGTAGATTAAGGTTATCTCCTATGGGTATGGGTAGTTATGTACTCATGAAATTAACTAATATACCCATGATCACAAACATGATATGGTTGATTTTTCCTTGAATCTATGGTGTAATTATATTATCTTTAAATTATTTATGTTCTTCATAGATCACCAGATTTTTTGATAAATTTTCTCTCAGCGGGATTTGAATTTCTATCAGTAAAGGTGTATATATTTCTTAGAGAATAATAATTTTGGTATCTCTAACTCATTAGGCAAAGGGGGTTAATTTATTAAAAAAATATTCATATTAATTTTATAATACATTGATCGTATTACCTTACATATGTTTTTAAGATCATTCTTGGATTTTTTTAGTGTAACACACCATTTTATTATATTTTTTCAGCATTTATTAATTTGGAAAAGTTATGAACATTTTTATTGTGTAATGGAAAATAATTATAACTCCAACAGATCATTGAAGTAGGATGAACCACATAACAAAGAAATAAAATAATATTAGGTTTTATATTATTCAAAGAGAACCTATCATGAAGTATGATCCATAGGTTTGTAATAATCAGATGTAAAAAATTAAGGTTTGAAATTATACTATTTTCATGTGTTGTGTAAGGGAAGATAATCCTAAAAATAGTTGATGACAGAAAGAGGAGTAACCATGTAATGAAGAAGAAAAAAATTAGGTATATAGGGATTTGTAGATAATCTATCATGAAATAGAATATTGGAGTCATAGATTGGAGTTTTATGTGAGTTATTCTATTGTTAGTGGAGGTATTTAAGAGTGAAATGGATAAGAATTAAATAAATTTGTATATCAGAAAGGGAGTCCACATGAAGATATGTTATGGGTAGTGGAAATCAGAAGAGTTAAAATTATCTAGGGAGGAATATTGGATGGGATGAAACTTGATTGGGTGGAAGGTATCATGATTTATATGAAAATAAGTGAAGGAGAAGAAGAAATGTGGTTGATAAATCCTTTAGGATTAGTATAAATATATATAGATTCAACATTTTACTTTCATAACACAACCTATTTTGTATTTTACTTTTAAATTCATTTATTAATTATTAATTGTCAATTATTCATTATTCATTATTTCCACATCTTAGGGAAATTATCACATGTTAACCACTAAAATATCATCACATCATTGCATCATCAACCATTCCAACAACCCACAACATCACCTCTTCCACTTCATCCATGATAACCATGACAAAACATATCATCACATTTTCCCCACCACATCAATCCATAAATAAAAATACAAAAACTAGTATAAGAATAAAGTCATATAAAAATAGTAACATCAATAAGGTAAACTATCTCAATAACATACAATATACTTCAATATTAAATTTCCATTTCATTTTAACCATGTTATATATTATCCAAAATTCCATATTTTTCACCTCTTCAATACTTTACCATCGTCATATTATTTATCCAATTTCAACACTCTAAATATATCTAAAAAATCATTAAAATCATATAAGTATACTAAAACAATAATCAAATGATAAAGAATCAATAAAAACAATTAAAACATATAAAAACATGCTCGTTACACTTACACTTTAGTTTATTCCTGGCCATTTTAATATCTATATTGGGAAAATTCATACTATTATCCTAATGAAAACTATCGAATGATAATTCTATATATAAAATATATTAAATAATAGAATCTTTGAACCACCTACCATGGTAGAACCTCTAAAAGTCATATCTAAATATGAAGAAGAGAAAAATGATCAAACTCCACTATGATTCCAAGAGGAATCCTAAAAAATGTATGACACGTCATACCCATCAATCCTTCAATAAAAATCCATCAAAATAGAACCAAAATTCCACCACAATAAACTTATAGAAAATAAGAATATGAGAATATCAAAGGAAGAAAATAGATAATGTAATCATGGATCACAAGGGAATGATCATGTGATTCTGGATGCCTAAGATCCACCATCGATGTAAAAGGCTACTAGAAATTATCCTCCTCCCACCTCAGGTTCGAAAGAGAGAGTATAGAACCAAATAGGAGAAGAGGGGTGTCAAAATCTATAATAAAATCCTGGTAACTTTACCATGGCATGGTGAAGTCCACACCCCAACATAGAGAATCCCAATCAAAGTAAATATAAATTTTTATCCCTTAAAATGGAAATAAATACCACTATATCACCTGACTGTTTCAATAGAGTAATGAAACTTTGACCAATTCCATATAATGGTGGAAAGAACTATGGTTATTTTTCTCTTAACTTTCACTTTAACCACCCATATGACCACATCATAATGAATTCTACCCCCATTTTTTCTTCACACCTACATGATTACACCATGATGTAGTGTGACCATAGAAAAAACATGACCTTTAAAACACCCATTTCATCCTTCCCCGTGGATCATGAGGTTTTCATCAAGGGACCAGCCTATAAAAATGATAGTATACACACCATAAACAACCACCTTAGAATAGTACGTCCTAAAACACCCATTTACAACCCCCAACATCAAAAAACCTATAAAAACAACCAACCTACTATTCCCATGACAAGACTATAACAACTGCTCAAATCGACCATGACAAAGTGGATTCCAACATGCTTTTTTTGGCTCCCAAAACACATTTTAATTGATTTTCCACATATAAAATCATCCAAACTTTACTCTAACTCCTCTAAAACACCAAAACCTCCCATTAAAATTCAAGTAAAGTATATAACTCTATATGTAATGAACAATGTGGATCTCAATATGAAATATTATTTTTTATTCATACACCATAACATGCATAACCCCATTAATTTTGAATCTTTAATTAGTGATTACAAATTAAAGCCAATGTATTTACAAGGTAGTTATTTCTATATAATAATTATAAAAATTATGACATAATTGTGCTTCACGCATAAAAAAATGTAAATTAATAATATACTAACATAGATGGTCATGTATTGTGGGTGTTTCTTTGAAAATTGTAATCATTGTCATTGTACATATATAATAAAAGTGTAAGATTCAAAAAAAATTATAAATTTATAATATTCATGATAATGTTTTTACATTTATGGGAATATATGGGTTTTCAAAGTTTCTAATATTAAATTCCATTATATGTGTGTTATGTTAAATGAGTTGGAGATTCAAAATTTTATAAAAAATTCTAAATAATTGAATGATTGTAAATTACAACTAAAGTTATTACATACTTGATTCATTTTTCAAGTATCAAGAAACATCACACATAGGGAAGGTTTTTTTTAGATGTACTATTTTTGAAATAATATTTATCCATTGGGACATGAAAGTATATTTCCATAGCCCATACTTATGGAACATAACATTTTTTTTACTTATTATATTTGATAATGAATCTCGTTATCCTATGATAACTTATACTTCAATGGTGGTAGTAATTCAATATAATAGGTTCCACTCTATCCATTGGACACATTTTGGTCATATTGTTTTAGTAATGTTGATAACATTATAAATTCTGAAAAAAAAACATTATATAATAACATTTTTAGATAGTTCTTTAACCTCTCAAATAATTTAGGACTATCTTGATGCTCATCTTTAACAACAATTTTCATTTACTAAATATTATTGATGTTATCATATACACTTTTATTGAAATTGGGTTATCTTATACTCATAGTATTATTCCATTCATTATATGAATATACTTTTACCCCATGTTTATTACAAAATTTATAAATAAAAACAATTCTGTAAAAAACTTTGTGTTCTTCCAATTCATCTAGACCAATTCACCTAAAGTAATAACAACATAAATAATTACATTCCATTACATAAGGGTCAATTACATGGTTTATTAAAAACATAATGAAATCACTGACCATGTCCTCATATTCTTAACATTAAAAGTTTTTCTATCCCTATTTATCCTAATGTTTGTAACATGAAATATTTATATGCCAATAGTTATAGTTATGTGTTATAGATCATATAAAACTATAAAAAAATTAATAATAACAAACAGAGTTTTTTTATATTCAAATTCATTTTTACTGGTAGTTCAAAAAATATATATATATATAAAGGAGATAATTATATATGTGAGTGTGTGTGAAAATTATGTAAAAACACACACATTCAAACACACAAAAAAATTCCAAATTCAGATTCCATATGAAGATACCAGACAGAGACATCGGGCAGAAACATCAAATGAAAATTTGTTATACCAAGTTTCATTAGAATTATTTCCTTTTTATCTAGAGTTGGATTGGGTTGATAAGTAAAATTTTTGTAAATGGAGGGATTTAGTATAATCCATATAACTGATAAGATTCATTGTAATCTTTCCTATAGGGAGATAGATGGAGCCTAATAGAATTTGGATCATTGTATTCACTTTTCTATTATAGTGAATTTCCACAGACTTTTGAGAGTCTCCATTTCAAGGATGTAGTCACCCACATTGGGTGAGAACCTTGTAAATAATATATTCCTTTCATTACTTTCCTATTTTTCATGATTCTAATATTTTTTTTATAAATATTGATAAGGATAAAACTCTAAAAATTTATAGGGTTAAATTTCAACATAATTGAAATCGTAAAAGATCACCTTGTATTTAAGAAAAAGTGATTTTAATTTATTTTCTTTATTGATTATTTCACTCGGATGACTAATAAAATGTTCATGAAATATAAATCATATTTTTTAGATATGTTTAGATGTTTTAGAAGTTAAGTTGAAGGATATATGGGTATTTACATACTAAAGTTGAAACAGACAATATAAAGTAATATACAAGAAATTATTTTGAATTATATCTGAAGAAATATGTAATCAAAAACCAATATAGTGTTCAATAAACTCTTCAAAAAATGGAGTATTATAACTGAAAAATATAACTTTAGTATAAATTGGAATAAGTATGTTGGATAAATATAAAATTTCTAAAAAAAATAGAGAGATGCTCTTAGTAATATTGTTCATTACAAAACAGATGTTTGTTGTGGATATAATCTAAAATGAGTCCCTATGAGATGTGGTATAAGAAAAATACTTTAGTAAAATACTTAAAGGAATATGGTATTCCTTTCTTAATAAATATAAAAAAATCTAGATATTGAAAATTTTAATTAAAATGAAGAGGAAGTATTTTTCATGGGTTACTCACCAGATGGAAGAAGTTACAAATGTTAGAACAAAAAAATCATAAATTTGTTGACTTATCTTATGTGAAAGTTATTGATAATACAACCTCCTCAAAAAAAAATTGTTAAATATGTTATAGAAGATATGTTGAATATTTCCAATGAATAGAACAAAAGGGATGATTTGTAAAGTACAAAACATGTACGGGGTGAGTCTGATGAATCTTGTGATGAAAAAATTAAGACCAGAGGAAAATGACTAAAATTTTATACTTTAAAAAAGTAGGTTGAATCTAAAAACATCATTATAAATAAGAAAGATTTGGTCCTGATAAGAATAAAACTAATATTGGATAATAATAAATCACTTATCTCATAGGTGGAACCACATTCAGTTTTAAAGGTGGTTGAAAATAAAGAGTGGGTACAATCTATGAATGAAGAGTTAGATCAGATTGATAAAAATGATTCCTAGGAAATTGTTATATGACATATAATAAATAATGTTATAGGAACAAAGGGGATGTTTAAAAACAATCAAAATGAAAAATATAAATTTAAAAAAATTGATCATGACTTGTTTGCAAAGGTTAGTCATAGGTAGAAGGTGTTAATTTTAAAGAAATTTGTTCCCCTGTTCTAATACTTGAAACTATAATAATGTTATTGGAATTTATAGAAAATCATTGTTGAAAATTCTATCATATGAATGTAAATTTTGTAACATCCTAACCAGAACCATTGGTTCTTAGCCAGAATGGCACAAGACCTCATGTGTGCCTCCCTGTATGCAATAGGGTGCTGACTAGAAATGAGTGTCTAAGTCTGAGGGTGGGGAGACTATACCCTCCATATCATGTCATCGAGCAGGATAATAAATAATAACAACATGATTAATCATAGTAAATGAAAAAACTAAATATGGTATACATGTTATATAAATAAGAGCTCACAAATGGGAAAGTTAGTGACGAAATAAAATAATAAATAAATGTAGGTTCCTTTAGTGTTTGTCCTGGTCATCTATAGCTTCATACTCTACCTTATTATCCATCCACCATGGGGACCTTTCCCTTTGATGGGTCTCTCATGAAATCTAAAAGTGCATAAAAATTCCTAAGTAGGTTGTGAGTACAATACATAGTAGGACAGTTCTAACCAAGCTTCCACAAACCCTCGACTATACCTGCTTCAGTTCTATACCAGAAGATAAAGGAATGAGTTGGAAGAACTAAATCGTCCCTTGTATGGTGTTGTGGAGAAGATACTCGGCATCATATATCCCTTAAGAGGAATATGTAACTTGGATCCTCTAGGAGATAATATCTAGTACTCACATCGACCAGGCTATAACATGGTGAATGGAACTTTGAAAATCAAGGATACCTTGAGCACACCCTCAACATGACAGCATGGCTACCTCGTACCTCCACCCTGTGTCCATGCCCCTCATCGATAACATGGAAATTAAGCACACTCCCCCACTAAGGGATAAATATTTAAAGATGGTCCACCTATCTCAAATAACAATAAAAAACACCAATGAATGGTGACATACATACAGGGAAAGAACACAAGTAGACAAAACATAATATATCATCATGATTATATATTAGCAAACATAACATCATTCAATAACAGTCAAACATAGAAAAAGAAACACTGATATCACTAATGGAATCACAAATGTCCTCATAGAATACACACACACCCACATGAAATAACAATCAATAACGATATCAAATAATCCAACACATAAATCAAATATGGAAACATGGGTAAATGAGATCCCAAGAGGTAAGAAACTTCTTAACACAAAGTCATCAATGTCAATGGTAAGGATAAACCATCCTTTGTGGTTTGATAGATGGAGTGAAAACCTAAAGAGTCAAGAACACCTCTTCATGGCCTTATTATTTTAAACATTGAAACGTCAAGCTCAAGGTTCATCAAGGGTTCCTAGTACCAAAACCAATTATTTTATTTCATAAATAAATAAAATATCACATGCGATGATACATTCTCTCTCCTAGATAATTTATAAATTATCATTCTAGGCCAACGCATTAACTCGAAAAATTATCCTTAAAAATAATTATCTATTTTTAATTTATCATAAATTATTATTTATAATTATATTTTTATAATTCTAAGAATTTATCCTTTGATAAACTTGTAATTATCATTTGATAATTTTAATAATTATCTTTTGATAATATTGCGGTTATCATTTGATAATTTAAATAAATAATCCCTTGATAAATTTATTTTATTATCCTTTGATAATTTATTTCTATAAATTATCATTTTTTGATCTACAAAATATCTATTAATAATTTTAATATTTTTTCTTCGATAAAATCTCAATTATCATTTCATAATCTTTCACAATCATATTTTTTTAATTTATTTATTAATTATCATTTTATAATATTGATAAACTATCCTTGAACATTAAATGAGATTATCATTTCATAAAATAAATATTATCTTTTGATAATTTATTGTGAATTATTAAAATATATTTTAGGTTTAATTATTTGTATTTAAATACTATAATTTTTCTATAATTTTTTAATTTAGGAAAAAATCGAATAAATTAAATAAAACAAATTAAAATAAATAAATAAGAACTCACCTTAGGCACCATGCACAGGGAAAGGAGGAGGAGATCCGCGTGCACCTGGATCAGATGAACAACTTGAACCTGATCTTGGGAGTCCTCTTGATCACATACCGAGGAGTTTTGGGGTCTCTCAAACTCATTAGGATCAATAAAAGTGAAGCTGAGATGGTTTGGGTATTTAAACTCCCAAAACATGGTACTCTAAAACACTAATTAAAACACCTGTTTAAATCCATGATTGAACAAAAACTTCATGAAATAGTCATTAATTCTACCCCAATAAGGCGTTAAAAATTTAAACTAGTCAAAATAGTAAAAAATACAAGCTTTTGAATTCAATGGTGGTTAAAAATGGAGGTTTCACCAGTTAATTAAGATGGGTTATTAGAAAAATTAATTTAATTAATTGACTTCATAATAAGAATATATATAAATATTACAAAGTTAACCTACTTAGTGATCTGACCAAACACCCAACACACATAAAATTTATGTCTTTCCTATGGTAAATCCTGCATCTTAGAACTAAATGTGGTCTCAGATTTCTCATACAATGCACTGTTTGGGAAACATTCAATTATTTTCGGAAATATATAAATAATAATATTAAATAATTTTTCCTCATATACGATGTTACCAAACACCAAAAGCATACAAAATTTATATCACACCTTAGTTAAACCCCGCATTTCAGACCTAATGGTGGTCTCATATTTCTCATATGAAGCTCCATTTGGGAGATATTCAATTATTTTCAGAAATATATAATAAAAATATTAAATAAGTTATCCTCATGTGCGATATTATGAAACACGTGATGTGTACAAAAGTTATGTTGCGCCTTGTACAAACCCCTCATCCAATACCTAATGATGGTCTTGGATTTCTCATATGACACGCCATTTGGAAGATATTCAATTATTTTGGAAAAAAATCATGATATAATATATTTAATATTTTCATTCTGTCTATGCTAAGTCTCTTTGGGCCTCAGAATCTCATGTTATCTCAGCACCTAACTCTGAAAATATTCCATAGAATATTATAATGTGTTATCTGTACTTTTAACCTTACAAAAATTCTTTATATCATCAATTAAGTTTTTTATTGAAAATTATATTTTCAAATAATAATAATCATAAATTATTATCTACAATGGATTTATTATTTTTTAAAATTTAGGATATTACAATTCTCTCCCTATATCAACTTATAGTCTCCAAAATTATCTCTAGTGGACTTTCTCAAACAAATTAGGCCACTGATCTCAAAAAAAAGACTCACATTTTAACATCTTCACCAGGATCCATTTATGCTAACACCAAATTCAGACTAGTGGTATCATATTTCCTCAAAATACCTTCTTTCTTTGATCTATTATCCACATAGTATGCTCCTCATAAAATGAATCACTATCCATCTCAACATACTCTCCATCAAAAACATATTCAGGTTTGGGTATTGTAGAGACCAATTTTTTTCCTTGTAAGACTTTGAAATATTTCTATATATATTTCCAGAGATAGGTGCGGAGACAGTTTGCGATTCTGAGACCCGGTGTGCCCATAATTAATTTTATAAAAATATTAAATATATTTTATATTGTGTGCATTCATATTATTAAAGATAATTGGATAAAACATAAACAAAATCTCATATAAAATATTTGATACCACGGTTGAGTCTGTACTGCGGTGTTTACCCTAGGCCTAACATAAATTGAGTTGGTGTGGGGCGTTCAGACTCCTCGTTTGTTGGTGGTTCATTTAGTAAGTTAATTCATTTATTCATTCATTTATTTAAATTAAATGAATAACTCTATAAGACTATAATAAGGATTATTTCTCCTTATTTAGACCTATAAACCCTAGGAGAAATCCAAATCTCCTCCACCCTCCTCTATTGGTGAATCTTATCGGATGATGATGAAAATCCAGGTCTGATTAGATCAAGATGTAGTGAACACAAATCTTCTCTAAATCATTGGAGGATACGTTATTCATCAAAAAAAATGATCCATAATAATGGTAGAACTCTTCATTTGGTATTTTTACACCCTTTTATTAAATAAGTGAGAAGATCGATCATTTGTCTTTGATCTACATCCTTTTACAGCCTTTTCTTGTGCCCGAGTACTAAAAACTCAAATAATTTCAAATTTTTTCTAACCCTAGGTTAAAAATTATTGATAGATTGGAAAATAACACTTAGGATCAATCATTATTATTATATATGCAGCCTTTTACATCCATTTTATGTGACCGAGTGCTGAAAACTCAATTATTTTCAATTATTTTCTGATCTTGGGTTCCTAGTTCTTGATCAATTAGACAAGAATGCGTATCATTGACTATTTAACCTTTTTTATTGGGATTTTATCCCTTTTTTCATTGCATTAATCATTGGTTGGACCCTAAGGTCCCATTTCAACAAATTATAGGTGGTAACGAGCCCGATCATACCCTTGGATTCATACAGGTTTCATGAACAAGGAGTTCATTGATGAAATAAGAACAGATCGGGGATTTTTTCAAGTTGATGATGATATTTATTATGATTAGAGGTTATGAAATCAAATATGAAAGGTCTTGGTGTGTACGGGCTTAATGAAAAAGCAACAATACTGTACATGTGGCCATTTTCCAGCAAATGATAGACAGAAATGCTAAATTTGGCCTAGATTCTATGTTTTTGGGGGGATTAGAGGCTGAAATAAAAGCTGTGTGAACATATTCAAGGCACCAAGATCGGATTTGAAATTCTAGTGAAAAATTGACTACACACCATATAGTAAGATGAACACATGGAATGTATCTCCCTCAGTAGTGGTGGCTAGGGTTTTTAGAAAATTTATAGATGACACTGCGTGTAGTCCACCTACTTGTTGTGTACCCCTTTCCAAGATGGAAACCCATGTGAAGGATCACACGGGTGGGAGACCATGTGGAAGTATATATCCAGGCACATGAACATATATTCAAGTACATGGAAAAGGGTTCTGGTACATGAAAATAGGGTCTGGTATATAGACGTGGGATCTATTACATAGACACGAGGTCCGGTGCATGGACAAGGCTCGGTCCTAGTTATCTTGTACATGCCATATAGTACACTTATACAGCATGTACCACTACATGGGGTGGAGTCGTGTGTCGTCCGGGGACATGGACAAGAAATGGACTGGGTCCACATGCTATGTGGGTCCCCTCGTATGTTGTGTACTCCTAGATCCTTTTTGAGGAAACATCAAATGTCTGTATACCTTTTGTTTGAACTTGGATTTTGGCCTATGAGAATCCTATCTTGAGTTTTCATTCATGTATATCATGATGGTTCCCACTTTTGTGGATTATGAGATATGATGTGGAATGATCTGGGCATGGTGTATACCTATGTGATGCCTGATGAAGACAGTGATTAGGCAGGATCATCAGAGGCTTCATTCGAGTGGAACCCCCCTATCAGATAGGGAATGGGTCCTCGATGATCATAATGGAAACCCTAGGCGGTATCAGGGCGTGATTCCTTGACCAATAGAGTGGAACCCCCCATCATCATGGGTGTGGGTCCTCTACAGCTACCTTCTGAGTAGAACCCCTGTCATACCAGGGCATGAGTCCTCGACTTCCGATTAGAACCACCCTATTTGATAGGGCATGGGTCCTTTATGACTAGAGTGGAACCCCTATTACACCAGGGTCTTAATCCTCGACCTATAGAGTTGAAATCCCCATCATCTTGGGCATAGGTCCTCTACCTACCAAGTGGAACCCCCTATCAATATAGGGTGTGGGTCCTCATGACACTAGACTAGAACCCCCCCCCCCCCCATCAACATGGGAATGGATACTTATAGAGTGGAACCCGCCTAACACATTAGGGAATAGGTCCTCTACTTTGAGTTTGTTCCCCCTCGACTAGGCGGCATAGTGAAGAGGCATGGTTTGACTTGGATGGATACTTCTAGGAATACATGTGAGATTTTGGGAATCATTGATGGACTTTTAGTACTTTTGACTACTCTTATTCTTGGGATGAGTTGTGGGATGGAGATCCCCTTACTCTATTGTTTGAGGAGAAACCTATGGAGAACCAAGACCACAAATAGAAGGTGTTTTGGGGGCGTTCTATTCCCTGGTTCATGTCTTGTGGCGACAAGGTGGCATGGAGGAGAGTACCTAGGAACGTGAGTCAAAGATACATGCCCAGTACCCAGATTTGTTTGATCTTTAACTCTTTTCATGTAATGATGTCCCCTTTGTGGTTATAAACCTTTTGTGTTTATGAGATGGTTTTCTTTGGTTGATTCTTGTGTAATTCTCTCTTTTGAGAGGTATCTCGATGAATGGTTGTTCAGACTTCTTTTCTGTTTCCTTTTAGGTTGGTTTTGAATTCTTGAGGACAAGAATTTTTTGAGAGGTATCTGATGTAATGGATCAGAACTCTCTGGTCTATTCCTTCAAAAAAACATGGTGTCCAAGGTGTTCCAGGAGGTCAAGGTGACTTATTCCCAACACTTTTCCAAATTTCCAGTTCTATGAACAGTGTCATCGGTATCCTTTTCTGAACAGTTCAATAGTGAGGTTCCAATGATAAGTTTCCAATGGTGACCTCTTTCCTTTTCCAAATTTTGAGTTCATGAATAGTGTTTCCAGAATGGTGAGATTCCAACGGTGACCTCTTTCATCTGCCAAATTTTGTGTTCATGAATAGTGTTTCCAGAATGATGAGGTTCCAATGGTGACCTCTTTCCTTTTCCAAATTTTGAGTTCATGAACAGTGTTTCCATAACAGTGAGGTTCCAACGGTGACCTCTTTCTTTTGCCAAATTTTGAGTTCATGAACAGTGTTTCCAAAATGGTGAGGTTCCAACAGTAACCTCTTCCCTTCGCCAAATTTTGAGTTCATGAACAGTGTTTACAGAATGGTAAGGTTCCAACGGTGACCTAGTTCCTTTTCCAAATTTTGAGTTCATGAACAGTGTTTCCAGAACAGTGAGGTTCCAATAGTGACCTCTTTTCTTTGCCAAATTTTGAGTTCATGAACAGTGTTTCCAGAACGATGAGGTTCGAATGGTGACCTCTTTTCTTTGCCAAATCTTGAGTTCATGAACAGTGATTCTAGAATGGTGAGGTTCCAACAGTGACCTCTTTCCTTTTCCAAATTTCGTGTTAATGAATAGTGTTTCCAGCTTCCTACAGTTTCACCCCTTGGACGTTTCCTTTGACGTAAAATGCATGTAAAGCCTCATTTTAAGGAATCTAAGGCTGATTCAAAGGCCATAACTCCTATATTAATTTCCCTAAGGCTCGGGGTACTTTTACTCAGTCAAACCGTGTGGTTTAATGTGATCTTTTTTTAATAGAAAATCCAGTGTATCTTAAACCACTACTTCATTAAATCTTCTAAAGGGACTATATATCTTCCTCCATAGTTCATTCTCCTTGTTCTCATATGTGAGATGCTCAGACCTTTCATTCCATCCCATAGGAGTTTCACAATCAAACTTTCCTCATTGGATTGGTTCCCCTCTGTTTTGATGCAACCAAGTAGTATCGATCTATCTTCAATATAAGGTATGTTGTGTCATCATACTTTTGGGTTCATCTCCTTCAGTTTCCCCTCTCCCTTTAATGGAATACTATCTCCATGTTCCTAATGGACTTTTCTTGGGTGTTGACTGGTGTGGTGGTGTCTCTGCATCCTCGAGTGGATACAGTTATCACAGGGGGAGGAGATCATAACCCGTTGTGTGGTTCATTCTTTTATAATGAATGTCAAGAACCGTTTGAGGTAGGGGATTCATTGATTCTATTTTATTTTACGTGAAACTATATAGTTAGCATGTTTTATCCCACTGGATCACAATGGAATTGACATAATAAATATTTGAACCAGATAAATAAATTGATATCGATCGTATTTTATTGCCTCTTGTTTTACTAGATAGTGTTATATCTATGCTTGCATTTTTTAGCCTTTCATTCTTGATAGAAATTGGTAAAGAATGTAAAGCATGAATTAATTGATAATTTTTTGTCTAAAGATGATGAGGCATGTAAATGAATCTAGTTATTCTTGTTGTAATTTTATGTTAATCAAATTGGTGCAGTAAGCATGTTTAATTATTTATGATAGCTTACTGGTTAGGTTTTCCGTATTTGGAACCTAAAAATAATAAATCGGTTAATCCAAGATGGATTAAATAACTGTTTGTTCGATAAAAGATAATTCCTTATAGGGTTCTGAGTTACCCTCTTAATTGTTTAAGGGCCAAGAGCCCAATTGATATCATTTTTGTTTTCCTTCTGCTTGTGTTGTAAGGTGATCTTAAATGAATTTTGTGGTATGTGGGGGTATGGAGTCCTACTAGTTGTCACAATAATTGATTCCTAGAGTGGTGAAATGCATCAAGTTATGCATGTGGGTTTCGGGGAGGACAACAGGGATGATTAAATGGGTTGGATGTGAATGTTTGGATTTTTACTAATTCTTATTGGTTTTTTATCTGCTTTAATTTCCCCACTTCTCAATGAAATTGGTCTTTCTTACCCTTTTCCCAAAAGGGGTGAAGATGTGTGAGGTATGCCATGTTCTTTCCGTGTTTAGCTTCTCAAAGGGAGGATAGTTCTATGCTCTTGCTATAGGCAGCAAGGACTCGACGGGTAGTTCATCTACTCACCGTGTTGAGCCCCCTTGTGTTTAGTAGCTTTGAATGTTTTCTAGAATTTATAGGAATATAGGAAAGTAATAATTTTATTAATAAATGATTTAATAAATGATGTTAACCTAAGGGTTTGGAGCTTTCTGGGACGCAATGATGAGGTTACAATTTAAAGGGATAGTGGACTTTGGGTGTGTTGATAATGAAATTTAATGTTTAATTATTGATGGTTAATTAATGTTTAAATACTTAATTAATGTAAAGTTAAAGTGACAAAAAGGGAATGAATTAATTTAATAAACCTCTGTAAATAGTTGTGTGTTTATAGGATACCTAGTCTTAGAAGTGGCAGCCGGGAGTCCGAGATACATTAGCTTCAGTTGATTCTAAGACTATTTTATGCCCATAGTATGGTTGTGAGATATATTATATTCTGTAATTTGTATGTTTCTGTACGCTACTCCACCCTATCAATTAGGGAAACTCACACCCCGGGGATTCTGAGCCCTGGGGGGTGTTTTCCCCAACATTCTGGTGGGAGGATGGATAGCTGACTACCCCCTTTGGCCTTGCTCTCTTCTCTTCTTAAATACTTGTGCTAGTAGGCAAATTGGTTAGTTTTCTCCATATATGTTTGTAGAGGGATGTAATGGCTTATGGTTATTAACACACATATATTCTGGATATAGTATCATATGGACTACTATAGGTGTAACGTGTATAGGTTGTGATGGCTTGGGGATCCTTACTCAGTGTATGGGATGTAATGGCTTGAGGTATAATACTTGATGTATGATACACGTTATACGAGTTGTGGTGGCTTCAAGAAACTACCTGGTTAATTTCTTACATGGACATGGTGGTTTTTTTGCACGAGGTGGATATTGTGGTGCTTTGCCCAGGTGTCTGCAGACAAGCCTTTTTGGAGAGAGATGCTTAGGACGTGCAACATTGGGGAAAAGTGGAAAACCAGTGGGTAATTAGTAGTGGGATACCCTATATATTATTTATTATATTATATACTCTTGTATGTGTTACTTGGTGAGAGTAGCCATGGTGAGGATGGGAACAAAATATACCTATTTAGGTGATGAGTTAGTTTCACTTGTTATTCCCTGTGCATTAGCATGCTTTCTTTACTTTTACATGAGAGGCTTCAGGGAGGATCCTAATGAGTATATTTTTATACTCATCCTATGTGTATATAAACTGTTTTTCAGGTCACTTGGAGGAGGTTGGAGATCAATATGGTTTCTACTAGCTTCGGGTTACAGGAGCTGTTTGGGCTTGTGGTTCCTGCTGTTTTTACTTTTTTTTTGGGTATTTGCAGTTTTTCCCCTTTCAGCTGTAGTAGTTTGCATGACATTACATATGTGTACTTGGGTTTTCTATTATATTTCAGTCTGAGTTGGAGTTGATTTGTGTCTATATTAGCTCTCTCTTTCGCATGTGTTTCTCTTATAGGGTAATGCCTCCCATTTTTGTCTTACTATACCATCGGTGCTAGTTGCCAACTTGGGGCCTACTGGAGACGGGACTCGGGGGTCATTATCTCCCTTCTCACATTGCCGGCCCAGGAGGGGTACACATTGTGGGGAAGTGGTTCATGACATAAATAGTTTAATTTTCTAGTTTTTTCATGTTGGGACATATTTATGGTTGGGTGTGTATTTCTCCCCTTTACCTTTTGGTTTACACTACCATACTTTTGTACTGTCTGGAGGTTCAAGCATGATTGGTTTAATCTACATTAGCGTTTCATATTTTTCTCTATCCATCTAAACTTTTTTCATTGAGATGGTTGTGTGTGTCTGTAAATATTCTTAGGAAAAGGCCTCCCCATTTTAGTTACTCCTTCAGCACTAGTCTCTAGCCTCTATCCTATGGAGATGGGCTTGGGGTAGTTGTGGCTCTAGCCCCAACTTGGGTCGGATCATGATAGTTATGTACCTCCAAATATATGATAAAAGGAACACATTTTTCATACCTTTATAGTGAGAAGTGAGTTCTAGATGATATAAACTACCCCTATATTCTCTATGATCTCAAAGGGTCCAAAAAAACATGGTGTTATCTTTCCACTCTTTCCAATATGTTTATTCCCTAACTGATGAGTCACTCTTTAGAAAACCTGATCTCCCACAAAGAACTCCAAGGGTCTCCTCCTATGGTCGTAATATGATATTTTTCTACTCTGATTCGTGATCAACCTCTTACATATCATCTTCACTTTCTCTGAGGTCTCTTGAACCATACTAGGACCAAAAATTGTTTCCTTACCCACCATATTCCAAAAGTGCAATGGGCAACACAGCATCCCATAAAGAGCCTCATAAGGTGCCATCTAAATAGAAGACTAATAATTGTTACTGTTTTTGAATTCAATGAATGATAGGTGATCAACCCATGATTCTCTAAATTCTATCACACAATCTCAAATCATATCCTCTAATATGCATAAAATCCACTCAGACTATCTGTCTGTATAAGGATGGTACGTCGTGCACAATCTCAGCTAAGTACCTAGGAATTTCTACAAAACTTGGAAAAAGAGCGATGTAAAACATGAATATCTATCTAAAACAATGATCAATGAAACTCCATTAAGGTATAAAATCTATCAGACATAGAGCTTTACTATATCCTTCACTGAGTGAGCATATCTAATCAGTAAGAAGTGAGAATACTTCATTAGCCGATCAAAAATTACCCAAACTATTTCATGACTCCTCAGGGTCCTAGGAAACCTCATCATAAAGTCCATAATTATTCCCTACCACTTCCAAATACATATAAATAGTGTCTAAAATAACTCACTGGGATTTTGGTTCTCATCCTTCACCCTCTAACTTGTAAGGCATCAAGAGACAAAACCAACAATGTATCTCTTCATACCTAGCCACCATAACTACCACCTGAAGTCATGATGCATCTTGGTCACACTAGGATATGATTCCATATAGATGTTGGTAATACCTCATCATATCCTCTCTAATGGAATCAGGTACTACTAATATATCATATACCAATATCACATCATCATCATCAATCAACCATCCAGATATTGATTCACCACCATCTAGTTTTTCCCTCATTACAACACACTCTAAGTCAAACTTTTGTTCATCCTTTACATGGTCCACTAGTGAAGATGCTTCTACCAAGGGAGCATAAGACATAGAACTCTATTCCTATGAGGCATCCATACTCCAATTAGCCAATAAGATCATCAAGTACCACTTCTACTCTGATATCCTCTCTCCAAACTCCTTCTCAACTTGTGTCTTATGACTAAGAGCATCTGAAATGAAATTAAACTTTCCAAGTTCATACACCAGGTCAAATTTTAAGTTTTATAGATACTCAACCCAACACCTATTTCTTGGGTTTAGGTACCTCCATATAAATATATATTTAAGGCTCTAGTGGTCTATGTAAACAATAAATATTTCATCGAAGAGGTAGTGTCTCAACATTACAAAGTGTGGAACATGGATTATATCTCCAAGTCATATGTAGGGTAGTTTCTCTCATGGGGTCATAGATGAAAAGACCTATAGCCTATTACCTTATTTATTTTCATCAAAACCTCTCTTAGAACAATACATGATGCATCATAGTAAGTCTTATAACCAATATTAGGCTCAAGGAGTATTAGTACTGGATCTGTTTTCAACCTTCTCTTTAGCTCAAGTAACATCTCTTCACATTGGTCCGACCACCAGAACTTCTCTTCCTTCTTTATTAAAATTTTAATTGGTGTTGATGGTCATGATAAATCCTAGATAAATTTCCAATAATCTCTATCTAAATACACAAATATCTTAATATCAAAAACATTCTAGAGATATCTCCCTAACATGACTACCTAAACTTTATCTAGGTTTGTGGATATACTAGTCTCATCAACCACATTCCCTAGGATCTTCACCTCTCAAATCCAAAATTTACACTTCAACAACTTGGGATAAATCATGTGTGCTCAAATCGTACTCAGTACTATCTCAAGATACCTAGCATGTTACTTTGGTGTTGGTGAGTAGATGAGGATATCATCAATGAAAACCAAGATAAATGGGTCCATGTATGGATGGAAGTTCTTGTTTATGAGGGCCATAAACACTGCCATCTCATTAGATTTCCAAAATGGCATTACCAAGTACTCATATAGTTCATACCTACTCTGAAATGTTGTCATTGGAATTTACTCTTCTCTAAATCACAATTTACAATAACCCAATAAAAAATCAATCTTGTAGAACCAATGGGATCTCCAGGATTGATTGAAAAGATCATATATACTGGGTAATGGATATTGGTTCTGCACCTTCACGTGGTTCAGATTGTAGTAATCAATGCATTATGGAAGACTATCATTTGTATTCTTGGAGAAAATCAAAGATAAACCCCATGGTGAAGTACTCTTCCTTATGAATCCCTTCCTCTCCACATCTTCTAGATGATCCTTGAGCTCCTTAAACTCGGTGTGTGATATATGATATGAAGTATCGAAATGTTTGTGCTCCTAGTATGATCTCAATCTCACCTTAACATATCATTCCATTAAAGTCTCTACAAGGTAAAAGATTCCCAAAATGATTTAAACCCATTCTGTAGTATCCTGAGGGCCTTTGGTGTTCAGGAAGGATGAAGAATTATGGGGCTGAAAATCATGGATTATTCAACTATAGTTTTGAACTCGTAATCCTAAGATAGGCACTAAGTAAAAGAATTCTGATTGAAGTAAACCTGATGCCTAAACCACGTAGAAAGTGTAGGAGCATTTTCAACTTCATTATCTTAAACATCATGTGTTAAAGCAGACACATACTCCATTGTGGAAGTATTTTGGCCAGCTTCATAAGTAATCCCATAAAAATACATCAAGGATACAAATTATATAATGTATAGGAACACACATTAGAAAAGAAATGGAGTCATTAGGATAAACCATATTCGGTCTATGGTATCACACAATGTTTTCCTAGGAGTCTACCCTTAACCCAAGGTATAACCCCTAAAACTAACCCTTTTTTCATCCCTGCACGTTTTTCAGAGTCATCATATATATACTAACACAATAGTATGCTCATTTCAACTAATTAAATTCAATAAAGATATATCAAAACAGCATGGAAATAGATATATCAAACAAGTAGAAACTAACTAAAATATATATCACTATTCAATTCATTTAATTAAGAACTAAAATTCATCCCAAAATCAATTATATATATGGTATGTGAACTTACATGCCTAGTCATGACATATGAATGCACCTAAAATCTCATTAATCACATATCTACATCATGTGCATCACCCAAGGTGAGTTTAATCAATAGTAATAGAAAAAAATAAATTCTATGCTTTATGGAAACTCTAAGGCCCACTAAATTGTGTTATCTAGGCATTGTCATAGTTTCCCTACTCAAGTATCAACTATCCTATCTCATGTCTATATTGACCCATCCCAAGTAAAAGTTAAGAATATATTAGTGAATCATGGTCCCCTAATACCATTTTGTAACATCCAAACCAGAATCACTAGGTCTGATCCATAATTCCACATGACCTCATGTGGCCTCCCCATACGCAAGAGGGTGTTGAATAAGAGTGAGGGTCTAGGTCTGTTGGTGGGGAGACTATACCCTTTGTATCATGTCATCGATTAGGATAATAAATAATAATAACATGATAAGTCATATTAAAATTTTAATGTAAATATGGAATATGTGGAATATAAATAAAATCTCCTAAATTATAAAGTTATCCATAGTAATGAAGTAAGACAAAAAATAAAAGAATTTTGGGGTCTTATTGTCTCTTTTCTGGTCTGCTCTAGCTTTATGCTCTACCTACTCATCCATCCACCACTGGGCTATTTTCCTTCACTATTTATCTCATGAAAACTATAAGCGCATCGAAATGCCTAAGTAGGGTGTGAGCACAAGACTCGGTAGGGAACTACCAATGCATCCTTATCCTAATGTTCTCAAGTAAACAAGTGTATTCCAAAATAATAATAAATGAATAAAGTCATAAACATACAATCAAAACCAAGCGGTAGTTCTCTAACCAAGTTACCAAAAACCCATGGTTGTTCCTTCTTCGGCTCCATGTCAGAAGATAATGAAATTAGTTAGAATAACTAAACCATCCCCTATACAGTGTCCACACAGTGTCATGAAGATGTTACCTAGAATCATTTATCCCTCAAGAGGACCATATCACCTGGATCCTTTAGATGAGAATATCTAGTACTCACATCAACCATGCTATCACATGGTGAATGGAAGTTTTAAATTCAAGGATACATTAAGCACACACTCAACATGACACCATGGCTACCACATACCTCCACCATGTGTCTAAGCCCCTCATCACTATCATCGTAATTAAGTGCAATCCCCTACTGAGGGATAAATATTTCACGATGGTCCACCTATCTAAAATACCACTAACAACCACCAAGGAATGCTAATATACATATAAGGTGATCATAAAAGAATACATAACATAAGCCAAACAATAAATAAAATATATCAATTTGTGTAAATGAGTGACAAAGAGGTAAGAAACTTTCTATATCAAAGTCGTCAACATCAACATAAAGGATAAACCACCCTTTGTGGTTCGATAGTTATATTGAAAACATCAATAGTCAAGAACACCTATTTTCAGCCTTATTATTGTAAACATCAATATATCAAAGCTTGAGGTTCATCAAGGATTCCTAAAACAAAAAATGGTTATTTTATTTTAAAAAGAAATAAAAATTTCATTCGATGATACATTCTATATCCTGAATAATTTCAAAATTATCATTCTAGGATAGCGGATGTGCTCTCTAAATTCTTCTTAAAAATAATTACCTCCTGATAATTAATCATAAATGGTCTTTTATAATTATATTTTAATAATTTTAATAATTTTTCCTTTGATAATCTCATAGTTATCATTTGATAATTTAAATAATCATTCCCTTGATAAATTTAGGCGATTATCCTTTGATAATTTTTATTTTATAAATTATCCTTTGATAATATAGAAATTATAATTTGATAATTTTAATAATTTTTCTTCGATAAACTCACAATTATCATTTGATAATCTTAAATAACCATATTTTTATAATTTATTTAATAATTATATTTGATAATCTAAAATAATTATCATTTGATAATTTTAATAAATTATCATTGAAAATTCAATGACATTCTAATGTCATAAAAAATTATGTTTTTATTATTTATTGTGAATTATTTCTATATATTTTAGGTTTAATTATTTTTATTTAAATTACACTATTTTTTCATAATTTTTGAATTTATGAAATAATGGAATAAAAAAATAAAATAAATAAATAAGAACTCACTTAGGTTCCACGCATAGGGAATGGAGGAGGAGAATCATTCAAACCTAGATTAAATTAACAACTTGAATCTGATCATGGGAGTCCTCTTGATCATGCATAGATAAGTTTTGGGGTATCTCGGACCCATCGAGATCAACAACACCAGATTTCAAGATGGTTCATCTATTTAAACCCCAAAAATATCATCACTCAAATATCCTAATTAAAAGACCCATTTTAATCTGTGATTCAACTCAAACTTCATGAGAAAGTCATTAATTATACCTCGTTAAGGAGTTACCAATTTAAACTACTCAAAACGATGAAAAATCCAAAATTTTGAATTCCATGGTGGTTTAAAATGGAGGTTTTCTAGTTGAAGAAGATGGGTTATTAAAAAATGAATTTAATTAATTAAATTCGTAATAATAATAAAAATTAATATTAAAAAGTTATCCTAATGAGTGATCTGACCAAATACTCGACATGCATAAAAGTTATGTCCCACCCAGGGTGAACCTCACGTCATTGATCTAGCAATGGTCTCAGATTTATCATACAATGCACTGTTTGGGAGATATTCCATTATTTTCAAAAATATATAAATAAAAATATTAAATAATTTATCCTCACTTGTGATGTTACAAAATTCTTGATGCGCACAAACTTTATATTGTGCCTAGGGTAAACCCCAGAACCAAGACCTAATGGTGGTCTCATATTTCTCATAAAATGCACCATTTGGGAGAAAAAAAAATTATTTATGGAAATAAATAAATGAAAATTTTGAATAAGTTTTCCACGTGTATTTTGTTACCAAACTGTAAGATCCCAACCTTTTATGAAGTCATATCAGGCACATTTTTAGGTATTTTGTTGTTTTTAAGTACCTCTATTTTGGAGTTATGGATTGGGGTGAGTTTGGGTGAGTTTTTAAGAAAAATTAACGGATAGAGGATTGTGTATAGTTTCCGCACAGTTTGAAAAATTGTGCACCTAAACCTAGGTAACCAAGCAAACCTGGGAAAAAATATATGCACGGTTGTCGCACGGTTTACCCTAACTGTGCGCCCCTGCCCAGGAATCTGTGCACGTGGGTTTCTATTATCCAAAAAGTAGTTTTTAAATCACCCAAACCTTTGAAACCCCTCTATTTTGAACTAGGATTAGGCTTAAAGAATTCTAGGTGATCCCGGGGCCTTTTGGAGGGATTCCAAGGTGATTTAAACACCGTTATTCGAGATCTAAATCTCATATTGAATATTTTCTCTCTTCTCGGTAAGTGGATTTCGTTCTATTGATTCTTCCATTCTTTCTTATATCTTTATTTGATATTTTCATGAAATATATCCACTATTTCCATGTATCTAAACCTATGTGTTGAGATCTAGATCTATGATTGTAGATCTAGATCTAGAGTTTCAAGATATTGATTCATTTGATCTTCATTTTGGGTTTAGGGATTTAGATCCAGATCTTGATTGAAATCGTTATGTTGCTCGGATTTTGGGGATTTATGCTGAGAAAACATCCATCAATGAGCTGAGGTAAGTGGTCTAAATAGAACTCCCATAGTCATGGATTTGATATGTGTATGTGATATTATTGATTTTTTAGCTTCCCTTGATAATTGATTTTCTTATTGAAATAATTCAGAATGTGAAATTGGATTGTGGTTTCCTTAGTGATTAAATAGATTATTGAACCATGGGACTAAGGGGATGTGAAAATATATGATTGATTTGGGGGAATTTTTTATTATTTGGCGTATTGTATTTTAAATATTTATTTTTTTGTGTTAAGTTAATTAATTGGTGGAAATAATTATGAGGTAATGATTTGGCTATGTTGAGATAATTAATGGGGGATTAATTATGTGCCTTGATGTTGATTAAGATAATTAATTATGAGATTAATTATGAAAATTTGATATTTTTTTTGGATAATTAATTGTGGAGAATTAATTATGGAATAATATTTTTGTTTATTGATTAATTAATTGATGAATTACTTAATGGGTTGTGTACTTAGTTAATTGTTGGGTTAAAAAATGGTATTTGATATGTTTAACTAACAATTGGATTAGTAAGGAATGATGTAGTTAATTCTGATGAATTAATAAATGATATTAATGATTGAGAAAGTGGGTTCTAGAAATGTAATTTTATACCAAGTGTGATGTTTTAGTGTGAGACATGGCGTTCTACCCAAATAGGTGATACAAGTGCTTGTGAGGTCGAGTGGTAGACATGGTGATATACACTAATTGAGAAAGAGGAGTGTGATACATGTCAAGCTACACCGATTGAGATGTTGAGTGTTATACATGGCATTCCACACCAAACTAATGATAATGAGGAATTGTGAGTTGAATTAAAGACATTGATAAAACCTGAGTTTAATGTAAAAATTAAAGAATAAATGACAATGTTATAACTGTTTAATTGTGCATTGTATCTATTTCCTTATAGAGTTGTATACACTATATTTTGGCTGGACTTGTTTTATAAATTGTTGGTGGTGGCCTACAAAGTTGGAATCAAACCCTATTCGGGCTGCCTGATCAGCATCCAAGCATACATTGTTGTTGTAGGACATGATAAGGGTAAGACCCTGGGATAGGTTGTTGTTTGGGAATGGTGAATGGGTGAGGGAACTGGATGTGGTTATACACCATCTTGGGAGTTTTTATGTCTTTATTTTCAGTTTCATTATAGACACTTGACACTTGCATTGTCATAGCATTCTTTCCTTTTTTTAGTTGAGTATTGTATTTCCTATTTTTACTATCATGTGACTTGGTATTTTTCTTATTATTTATATGATTCTGCACTTGTTTATTATTTTTTTATTCTATTGGTGTTTCACTCTGATAAAAGATGGTATAGTATCCCCATGACTAACTTACCAGACCCTTACTTCTAGTTGGCACCCTCTAGCATACGGGGAGGCACACTTGATGGCATGTGACCAACCAGCTTGGGGCATCGTTTAGTGGAACTCGATTTGAGACATTATAAAGTGGTATCAGATGAGGTTTTATTTCTTTATTATCATTTTGTCTTACTGTTTTGGGAAATGTAGATAGGATACTTGGAAGATTCGGGTCTTGGTAATGAGCTTATGCATGGGAGTTTCAAAACCATGTACGGGGGAAAATTTGGGTACTTAGGGTGAGATTGTTGAGATTTATGTTTATTGTTACAATTGGATATTATTTCACCTTGGGTGACACACTTGTGGTGTGATGTGATAATTGTTTTTGAGAACTGTTGATTATTGATTTGTGTCCTAAAGAGGAATGAGATTTGAGTCTGTATGCATCATTCTAGGCACTCAGGTTTATTGTGACATGCATCATTTCAGGAACTCACATTAAAACGGGTTATGAGTAAGTTGTTGAACATAAACTATTTTCCTTGTTGTGAGATTGAAATAAAAATGGTGTCTAACATGAATTGAGAAGTGTTTTAAAATGATACAAGATGAGAATAAACAGGTCTCTAATTAGAATCTTGATTGATGAAATAAGTATGATTAATTAATTAATTTTTGAATTAATTAATTTGAAATAATGAGATTAATTAATGGATGAATTAATTAATGAAATTTCATTACCCTCGTAACCAAGACCTTGTAGTAGGATGGTTAAGGGAAGTGGTAGTTCCTTGGTGTTGACCATGTGGTGAGAAATGGGGAAGGACATATTGAAACTTGATGTGTTTCTTTCTCCTCATACATAAATGTTATAAGGTTGTGTTGTGAGACCTAATATGTGTTCTTGGAATTGTAGAGAATATTCCTCCATGATGCTTGTTTAGAGGGGGACCAAGGGGTAAGGCCTAGAAAAAACTTCTAGATAGGGAACATGAGGCACTGTTAGTGGAAGCTGAAGAGGAAGGGGATTATTTCAAAGAGAAAATTGCTCATTTCATGAAATTCATGGAGAGAGGCCTAGGGAGGGTTCTAGAAAGCATGTCTATGTTCACAAGGGAGTTTCAGCAGCATCACCCTCTAAATTTTACTAGAGAGGGTGGACCTAAGGGAGATGAATTATAGATTGAATAGAGATGATATTTGACCATTTTGAGACTCTAGTTGATAAGAGGATTAAGTTGGTTTCTTATATGCTACAGAGGTCAGAAAAACATTGTCGGGACATTCAGGTACGATTTGGACAGACTGATGATATGTTATGGAAAGAATTTTTGGACAAGTTCATGGAGCACTTCTATCCAGAGACACTAAGATAGGAGAAGGATTCATAGTTTATGCATCTGGACCAGGTAAGCATGTCCATAATGAATTATGCCAAATTTTTCATAGATTTACAGTATTTTACTCTAGATTTGGCGGTAGATGAGGCTTCTTTGAAAAAATGATTTCAGGACAGACTTAAGTGTGATATTAAGTCCCAAGTGAATATTGTTTGGCTGGAGAAGTTCTCAGAAGTGGTGAATTAGACTCTCATTTTAGAGGCGAACCTGAAGGAGGCTACCAGCACTGGATAGGTATTTGTCACTAGGTGATCAGGTAGTGTGCCTTCTGAGAGAAAGAAGCACTGTTACGAGAACCTTAGTCGAGATAGTGAAAATAAAGTTGGAAAATCATGAGGAACAATTGCACAAGATCTTACTAAATTTCTTTTCCAGTAGTGTGGTAAGCTGGTACACTATCGCAGACTTTGTCCTCAGCCACCAGTGGAGTGCTCATTTTTTGGTAAGATGGTACACCTAAAGAACTTCTGCAAGAAGTAGTGATAGGCTGGTGATGAGGGAGCAGCTACGCAGAGTGAGAGTGTGATAAGGGGTTCTTCTACATCTTATAGTTCTGGGAGCTAGATTTATACTAGAAGAGGTGGTAGAGGTAGTGGACATGGTGATTTAGGGTATGAGTGTTCATATCATCATATTAGTTCTACTCAGGGGAGTCAGATGTTTCCATAAGGGAGAGGGGTTGGAGAGTTAGATGTGGTGTAGTCTACACTTGTGGAGAGTGAGGTTGGTTCATCGATAGTGAGAGGTAATATTATAGTATCTTATACTTTAACTAGTTCCTTGTTTGATATTGATTCCTCTAATTCTTTTATATCTACAATTATTGTTAATTTCTTGAGTTTAGAGGTGGTTTCCATAAATTGAGTAATGAATATCGATAAACTAATAGGAACACGGTCTAGAGATATCTGTTTGTGTAAGCGTTGTTCAGTAGATATCGGAGAGTATTGTTTTCTTTCGGATCTCTATGTACTTGATATGATGGGCTTCGACCTGATTATGGGTATGTACTGGTTTGTCGCACACCAACCCCACATCTATTGTTACTGCATAAGAGTGACATTTGTATCTCCTAAGGGTGACATGTATGTTCATCGTGGAGAATGGGATGTCTATACAAGTATAGCAGGGTCTGTTACTCAGCAACAAGGAGAGCTCACAACCTATGTTTTTAGTCTTTTTATCAATGATGGGAGTGGTAGGCAAGACTTCCTTCCACCAGTAGTAGAACTATTGTTGGATTTTTTTTATGAAAACTTCTCAGGGATTCCACCATAGAGAGATGTGGAGTTCACTATTGATATCATGTTGGGTGATGAGCCAATATCTATTCCACCTTACAGAATGTAACCGACTAAGCTTCAAGAGATCAAGACGCAGTTGGAGGAATTGTAGGATAAGGGGTTTATCCGTCCAATTACATCGCCTTGTAGATCACCTGTGTTGTTTTCAAAGAAGGTTGGTGGGAGTTTATGTTTGTGTGTCGATTATCAAAAGCTGAACAAAATGGATATGAAGAACCAATATTTACTTCCGTGTATCAATGAAATGTTTGACCAGCTCAAGAGGTCTTGTGTGTTCTTGAAGATTGATTTGAGATCAGGGTATCAACTGGTGATATTTAGAACTTCTGATATACCAAGGACTGCTTTCAGGAGCAGGTATGGACTTTATGAGTTTTTTGTGATGTTGTTTGGGTTAACGAATTCTCCAGTAGTTTTTGTGGACTTGAGGAACAATATCTTTTATCCATAACTGGATCAGTTTGTGGTGGTGTTCGTGGATGACATCTTAGTGTACTCCAAGACTCATGATGATCATGCTCAACATCTTGAAATCATTTTGAGTACACTGAGAGAGCATAGATTATATGCCAAGCTATCTATGTGTCAGTTTTGGATTAACCAGGTACACCTTTTGGGGCACATCATCTCGGAATAATGTTTGGAATTGGACCTAGAAAAGGTGAAAGTAGTGGTTTATTGGGAGCATCCCAAGAATGTATTTGATATACAAAGCTTTTTGGGATTGGCTAGATATTATAGGAGATTCATCTAGGACTTTTCTTGATTGGTAGTGCCACTTTAGGGTTTGTAAAATAAAGGGATAAAGTTTGAATAGATAGAATAATGTGAAAATGTTTTATGGGAGTTTAAGAAGTGATTGACATCACCACCAATTTTGTTCTTTCCTAAGTCGGGTGAGGAGTACACAGTGTATTGTGATTCTCCTAGGATAGGACTTGGAGCTTTGTTGATACAAGGGGATTGAGTCGTTTCTTATGGATCTCAACATTTGTGTTCACATGAATGGAATTACCCGATGCACGTACTTGAGTTGGAAGTGGTGGGTTATTCTCTTAAGTGTTGGAAACACTATATTTTGGGTGAAATGTTTACAGTTTTTACATATCACAAAATCTTGAAGCATATCTATTCACAGTGTGACTTGATCCTTCGACAGCAAAGAAGGGTAGAGTATATGTAGTCTTTTGATTTTGAAATAGCATATACACCTGGAAAGGGGAATAGTGTGGCCGATTCCTTGAACAAGAAAACTTGGACTCAATTGGTACATGAGTCGAGTGCAAAGTGGAAGATGATGACTTTGCTGGATGAAATGCATGTGGTGGTTCAAGAGGATCAGGAGAAAATGACTCTAGTTTCAGTTACAATGGAGTATACACTTTTGAGACAGATCAGGGACATGAATTACAAGGATCAGGAGTGCTTAGCCTTGAGGGAAAGCCTTGAAGGTGGGGATACACCTTCATACTGGATGATAGATGAGGATGAGATCGTCTATGTGAAAAATCAGGTTTTTGTGCCTATGAGTATGTGAGAGGAACACATGCGATAATTTCATGCCTCTAAGTGGGCAGTACATCCTAGGGTGACAAAAATGTATTGTGGCCTATAAAGATAGTTTTGGTGTCCAGGTAAGAAAAAGTAGATAGTGGGTTTCAAGACAAGATGTTTCACCTTTTGGCAGGTGAAGGTAGAGCATCAACAACCTGGAGGTCTATTGTAGTTGTTTCCTATTCTAAAATGGAAGTGGAACAACATGACTATGGATTTTGTGGTAGGTTTTCCAAAGATGCTTGGGAAGAATGATGTTATTTGGTTCATCATGGATTGACTGATGAAGGTAGCACATTTATTACCTATAAGGGAAACCTTTACAGTAGAACAGTTGGGAGAACTATATGTTCAGGACATATTCTTTTTGTATGGGGTGCCACGGACTATAGTTTCAGATCTTGACTCATTATTTACTTCACCTTTTTGGAAGGGATTGCTGAAAGTGATTGGCACATAGGTTTTGTTGAGTATGGATTTCCACCCAAAGATAGATGGGTAGTTGAAGCATACAATACATGTGTTAGAGGATATGTTGCGGACATGTGTACTTTCTTTGGTGGTTCTTGGGAGAAGTAATTGGATTTAGTGGAGTTCACATATAATAACAGTTATCAGGAAACTATACATATGGAACTATATGAGGAACTTTATGGTAGACTTTTTAGATCACCACTATTCTAGATAGAGGTGGGCGAGTTAGAGCTGTTGGGACTGAGTATTGTGTAGGAGACGTTGGATCTAGTGGAGTTGATTCAAAAACATATGGATATGGATAATAGTAGAAAGAATATGTATACTGATAAACAGAGACAACCCCTAGAGATTACAGAGGGTGATCATGTATTCCTCCGGGTGTCACCTAGTTTGGGTCACCACAGGATACGGAGGTAGGGCATGTTGGTGCCCAAGTTTGTAGGACTGTTTTATGTAGTGGTGGGAATCAGGCTGGTGGCATACCGATTGGACCTTCCATAGAAATTTAGTGGTATTCGTGACGTTTTCCATGTGTCACAACTATGCCGATATCACCCTGACCCTTCTCATGTGATCGATGTGGATAAGGTTGGCCTCGAGATAAATGCATTTTTTTAGGAGCATCTGATACGTGTGTTGGATTGCAATGAAAAAGTGTTTTGGGGAAAGACCATGCCAATAGTTTGTGTGTAATGAAAACATGGACATGTTGAAGAGGAAAGTTGGGAATGGGAAGTATACATGAGGGCTCAATGGCCCAATCTTTTTGGCTCAAAATCTTAGAGAGGTTCCATAGTGTATCTCAAGTATGATCTATTATAAGGTGGGGAGATTGTAAGATACTGGCCTTTTACGAAGTCATTTCGGGCATTTTTTCATGTACGTTTTGTTGTTTTTAAGTACCTTTGTTTTAGAGTTGTGTCCTGGGGTGTTTTGGGTGAGTTTTTAAGAATAATTAACATACATAGGGTTGTGCATGTTTTGTGCATGGTTTGAAAAACTGTGCGCCTAAACCCAAGTAACCGTACGAACTTGGACAGAAAGGTCAGCACGGTTGGCGCACGGTCTACCCTAATTGTGCGACCCTACCCTGAAAACCATGTGCAAAAGTTTTTATTATCTATAAAATGGTTTTTAAATCACTCGAACCCCAAAAACCCCTCTATTTCGACCTAGGATTGGGATTGATTAATTTGAGTTGATCATAGAGCCTTCCAGAGGTATTTCAATGTGATTTAAACATCGTTTTTCGAGATCTAAATCTCAGATTGAAGATCCGATCTCTTCTCAAAAAGTAGATTTCATTATGTTTCTTATTTCATTCTTTTATCTATCTTTATTTGATATTTTGATGGATTATCTATAATGTTTCCATGGATATAAACCTATGTGTTGAGATATAGATCTAGGATTGTAGATCTGGATCTAGAGTTGCAAGATCTTGATGCCTTTGATCTTAATTTTGGGTTTGGGGATTTAGATTCGAATATTTATTGACATCATTATGCCAGTCAGATTTTTGGGATTTTTTATGGGAAAATATCCTTCAATGAACCAAGGTATGTGGTCTAAATCGAACTCCCATAGTCGTGGATTTTATATGTGTATGTGAGATTAATGTTTTGTTAGCTTCCCTTGATAATTGATTTCCTAAATTGGAGTAATTAGGAATGTGGAATTGACTTGTGGTTTCCTTTGTGATTAAATGGATGATTGAACCATGGGGATAAGGGGCTATCCAAATAGATGATTGATTTGGGGGAATTTTTTATGATTTGGGATATTGTATTTGAAATATTGAATTGGTTGTGTAAATAAAATTAATTAGGGGAAATAATTATGAGACAATGATTTGGCTATGTTGAGATAAGTAATTGGGGATTAATTATGTGCCTTGATGTTGAATAAGATAATTAATTATGAGATTAATTATGAAAAGTTAATATTTGGTTGGGATAATTAATTTTGGAGAATTAATTATGGAATAAAAAATATGTTGATTGATTAATTAATTAATTAATTAATTAATTAATTAATGTGTTGTGTACTTACTTAATTGTTGGGTTAACTAATGGACTTTAATATGTTTAACTAATCAATGGATTAGTAATGGAATGATATGGTTAATTCTGATTAATTAATAAATTATGTGAATGATTGAGAAATTGGGTGCTAGAAATGGTGTTTTAGACCAATTGAGAAGTTAGGGAGTGAGACATGGAGTTCTACCCTAATAGTTGATACAAGCGCTTGTGAGGACGAGTGGTAAACATGGCGATCTACACCGATTGAGAAATAGGGGTGTGATACATGTAGATCTAAACTGATTGAGATGTTGAGTGGTAGAAATGGAGTTCCATGCCAAAATAATAATAATGATGAATTTTGAGTTGAATTAGATACATTGATCAAAGCCGAGTTTAATGTGACAAGTATAGAATAAATTACAATGCGATAACTATTTAATTATGTATTATATTTATTTACTTATAGAGTTGGATGTAATATATTTTGGATGGACTTGTTTTAGACATTGTTGGTGGTAGCCTGCTGAGTTGTACTCACACCCTATTTGGGCTGCCTGATCAGCATCCGAGCAAACTTTGTTGTTGCAGGACAGGATAATGGTAAGGCCCTAGGATAGGCTACTGTTTGGGAATGGAGCATGGGTGAGGGAACTAGACATTGTTCAAGACCCACTTGGGAGTCTTTTTGTCTTTATTTTTTGTTTCATTATAGACACTTGACACTTGAATTGACATAGCATGAGTTACCTTTTTAGTTGAGTATTGTATTTCCTATTTTGACTATCATGTGACTTGGTATTATTCTGGCTATTTATATGCTTCTGCACTTTTTTATTGTTGTTTGCTTCCATTTATTTTTTTACTATGATAAAATAGGGTATAGTCTCCCCATAACTGACATACCAGACCCTCGCTGCTAGTTGGCACCCTCTAGCATCCGGGGAGGCGCGCTTGAGGGCATGTGACCAACCGGCTCATGGCACCATTTAGTGGCACCCAGGTCAGAACATTACACAAACCCTCGATGTGCATAAAAATTATGCCGCACCTAGGTAAACCCCTCATCCCATACCTAACGGTGGTATTGAATTTCTCATATGATATACTGTTTGGGAGATATTCAATTATTTTGGGAAAAATCACATCCACGTAATATAATATATTTAATATTTTTATTTCATCTTCCTTAAGGATTTATGAGCCTCATAATCCCATGTTATCTTAGCACCTAACTCAAAAAATATTCTATAAAATATTCCAAGGTGTTAATTGGGATTTTAACCTTAATCAAATCCTTTAAATCACCTATTATGTGATTTTTATTGAAAAATTAAATTTTCACATAAAAATAATCATAAATTATTATCTATGAGGTTTTTTATTGTCTTTAAAAATTCAAGATGTTATAAAGATGGAATTTTTAAATGGATAATTTGATAAAAAAAATTACATTGAGCAACCTAGTGGGTTCTTACTTGATAAATATGGAACCATGGTGTGTAAGTTAAAGAAAGATTTATATGGGTTGAAAAATCTCTTCATGCCTAGTAATCAAAACATGATAGTTTCAATAAGTAGTTTATTTTTTTTTTGAAGGACAATTTGATAGTAACTTATATGTGAAGGAGGTGAACTCAGGTACTATGATTTCTATTTTTTATGTTTATGATATAATTATTGTTGGGGATAGGGATAAATATTATAAATTTTTTTCAAAAAATGAATAAAAATATTGAAATTTCAATTGTCAGGGAGTTAACTTTGTTTGTCATCCTATATGTTTAAATTAAGTAAATACATATCTTTATATCACAGGAAAAGTATGTTAGGTATTTTCTTCAAACTTTTGTCATGGTGGATTCCAAAGAAGTTTCTACACTCATTTTTTTAGCATGAAGATGATTAAATATGAAGCTGGTAAAAGTGTGAATCATGAAAACTTTTATAAGTTAATAGGAATATTTATATACCTTATATCTTCAAGGATAGATATTTTTATGTTATTACATTATGTGAAAGATATAAAAGCGATCCTAAGTAATCGGACATGTTGTAATCTTAAATAATACTAAGGTATTTTAGAGGAACATATTCCTATATCCTATTGTTTAAAATAATTTATCATATGAAATTTCTTTGATAGAGTAATGATGATTGGGATACAGATTATAATGATAGAAATTAAAAATTAGGAGGAACTTTCTTCTTGGGAGAATGTTGTGTGAGATGAAATAGTAAGAAATAATTTTTTTATACTTTGACTATAGGGGAAGAAGAATATATTGTTACCACCCACACTTATATGAAAATGATATGGATAGAAGTTAAGTGGGAATATTTGAGAATTAATGTTACAAAACCATTGAAGATTCTTTGTGATAATCAAAGTTCATTGATCTTTCAAAAAACCTTGTGCAGCATTCCACATCAAATCACATTGATATTAAGTATCATTTCATTAAAAATAATGTTGATAATAGAGATATTATTCTTTATTATATTTCCATGAAGTACCAAATTGTTGAAGTTTTCATAAAATCTATTCCAAAGGAAATATTTTAAGAATTGGGGATATAACTACATATTCAACCTCTGCCAATAAATTATTAAATTTTTTAAGGAAATTCCCCCATTATTATTTGGATTATGTAGTCAAAGGAGGGGAGTAAGTAAAACTCTATAAGAAGGTGTAGAACTCTTTTTATTATGAATATGAAGTTCTTTTTGTCATAAAAATGGAGTGAGAGAGAGAATTTATGGCTGTTATCTTATCATAGAAAAAAAAATTCTTATCACTGAGGGATAGAACTCCTTTAAAAACATTGATTTGTCTAGAAGTGTGGTGTTAGGAAATTATCTATGTGAAATTTTTTGTTATAATAAAAACTTTAGAAAAGTGTTATTTTTAGAAAATTGTTATAAGTTACAATAAATATTACCAAAAAAACTAAGGGGGATTGAAGATCCATTAGAATTTTGGGTGACAAGTTTTTTATTTTTTCCAATATATCTTATTGTTAATTTTTTTTCAAATAGATGAAAAATAGATTCCATAATTGTTAAAAAAATTATTATAAAGTTTTGTATAAGGTGAAGGAAGTTTAAAAAACTATGTTAGGAAACTTTCCTTTAGTCAGATGATGTTATGTCATAATTTAAGTTTATAACATCATAAATAAACTCATGATTTAAGAAGAATTTGTACTCTTTAGTACAAAGGGTAAAAAGTACAGTGATATCACCTGATGGATATTTCCTAATGTCACTAGATGAACCAAGAACATTATTACTGGATAGATATTTGTAATAGGTCTAAGTTTAAGCAGTAGTACAAAGTTGAAGCTGAAAGATAAGGGACACTGTAACCATAAAAAGGGGTTGAGATTAAAAGTTCAAGACAAAGTATCCCAATGGATAAGCCTTTTGTGATAGAATTATTTAGAAGTTTCAATAATGTTTTTAGAAAGTAAATGACTTGATTTTACCAGATAAGGTTAGAAGAGTATTCTAGATAAACATTTTATATGATGTTCAAGTTGAAAAGCTTATGTTACAAGTTGTGCGAAGTTCAATGTTATGAAGAGTATCAGTGCATTGGTTTGAGAAAGTGACCTATTTCAATGATGCTTCTATTTAATCCACATAACTATTTTATCAATGTATCTAAAGTTTAATTTAAACCAATTGGATGATTTCTACATAGCCAATTTTAACATAGTCAATTTCAATGTTACTAGAAGAATAATTTTATAAAATTCATGTGATTGGTCAAAGATCCATTAGAGGGATGAACATAGTGTATATTACTATTATTTAATCAAACATAAAATCCTATGAATATAACATAATGATTATTTTTAACCAAGTGAATTGTTTGAGCTGAGACAAGATAATCAGATGGATTCATGTATTTCATTGGACAAATGACATTGGATGGACATATATAATGTCCAATGGTCAAAGGGAGAACCAATCAAAGATAATATGAGTTAATCAGACTAATTCAATCAGTCAATATAGATTAGATAGAAGGGATTCAAATAGATCTAATCCTAATGGATAATTTATTATGAAGTCATTAAACAAACTCTTACTCGACAGATTTCTCAAGATCTTTACAAATCTTAGTAGAGCCCTTTGACTTTGATGATGCTAAGTTGTTCCTTCAACCTTTTTTATCTATCTAGGATAAATAAATTTTTATAAGTTCTTTAATGATGAGGTTATAGAAGTTAGAAGAATATTGTGGATGTTGGAGTCATTCAAGAAACTTAAAGTAAGTTCAAAAATACTCTAGAATGTTTGAGAGGCATCCAATGAATTTCAAATGAGTGGGAGATTAAAAATTTGGTGTTTTTATTATGAAGGAAAATTAAATTTACTTCCCACCTATTATCCTATGATCTCACCAATAAAAGGGATTAAAAGTACAATATTATTTCTGTACTGTTCATGCTAGTTAGAAATATGAAGTGTTTTAGAAAAGTTATTATATGGAGACACCATATGAAGAGAAAAAAGACAATTTTGTGAGAAAGGTGATTTTCAAACAAAGGAATATATTGTTAGAAGAATAAGTGGCTACTGGATAGAGGTATAATGGTCAGAGTTATTGAAAAGAGGCTTACCAATCAGAGGCATTAAATAGAGCACCAAACAGATGTGTTGTATTATGTTCATCAAACAAAGAACCAATATTAGGAATAAATCAGTGAGGTGTAGTTGTTTTGTTCATAAAACATGGCATATAAGATAGGTGTCATTATGTGACACACACCAAAAAAACTATATCAAACAAAAACATAAGGAACACTAGATGGAGGTATAGAATAGATAAACCAGAAAAATATATCAAAAAAAATTGTGGACCATGTTTTTTGATAAATATTTCTTATTTATCTGGAGTTGTATTGGGTTGATTGGAAAAACTTTTTTAACTGATGAGAGTTGATATAATCCTTATAACTGATGGGAGTTATCATAATATTTCATATAGTGAGATAGAAGGAGTCTAAAGATAGTTGGTTCATTGTATTTACTTTTCTATTATAGTGAATTTCCATGGATTGATAGGAGTATCCATTTTAAGGATGTAGTCACCCACACTGGGGGTGAACCTTGTAAATCTTGTGTGTCTTGCATTACTTTCCTATCTTTGTGTACTTGTGAATTTTTTTTATAAATATTGATAAGGATAAAACTATAACAAGTTACATGGGTTATTTTCAAGATAATTGAAATTGTAAAATAACACCCCCGATTCAACCCCACCCCCCATCTCAATGGTTCTCATGATCCTAAATAACTTAAAAATAAAATCATAAATCCACTACTATAAACTTAGGGAAAATAAGAATAATATAAGAATGATGGAAGAAGTTATATAATAGAACCATGGATCACAAGGGAGTGATCATTTGAAGAGGGAGGTCTAAGATTGACCGTCTATATAAAAGGTCACCAAAACATAGTCTCTTACCACCTTAGGTTCAAAATAGAGTGAATAAAATTGAATATGAGAATAGGGGAATTCAGATTTATAATAAAATATGGGTGAATTCACCTTATCATGGTGAAGTCCATATGATAGCATAGATAATGTTGATCAAAGGATATCTGGTGTTAGTGGCCTTAAAATAGGAATATCTACCTTTAAATCTCTTGATTATTTCAATATAGTAACACAATTTTTACCACTATCATATCATGGTGAAACTCACTATGGATATTTTTCTCTCAACCTAAACTCTAACCATCCAAGTGACCACAACATAAAAATTGTTACCCTAATTGTTTCCTCATTCCTATAATGACCCAGGATTCTCATACATGGATATTACATCTTTTTAGATGAATATTCAATACATTACACAACCACACGCCTGGGGACCATAATATTCTTCTTCCATTGGAAACCTGGAACACGGTCTTCTAATATGGTGAAAGATCATAAGAATATCCAATAAAGATATTCTCACATAGTAGTCCTATTATTCATACCCTACGTAAACCATTCTTCATAATCCTAGGAAATGAAACATAATAAAGGGTGAGCTCGGATTCTCAATAAGGTTAAACATAAGATATATCAATCTAAGATCATATGAAAGAATAATATAAGCATAAGGGTATGTGATCATGATCAAAACTTACAAAGCTCATAACCAACCAACCATGGATCATAAACAATAAGTCATGTAATAAAACTTTATCATTTCATAAAACATGAACCATATGAGTGATAAATCATCATAAATCAATCATTAACTATAATCTCATTTCATAAAAGTGTGGAACCATCATAAATATATAAAAACATTTCATATATAAAGGTAAACATCTAATACCATCAACATAGTGGATTATTAATTATCACTTATTTCTAATTGTAGATAAGGATTCACTTGTTTCCCATTATGGACCAGTACACACATGTTTCCCATAGTATATCTAGACACACCTGTCTCCCATAGTGGATCAGGACACACCAGTTTCCCATAGTGGATCATGTCCATCAACATTTTTCCCATAATTATCTCATGAGATATAAAGATTTACCCAATGAATTGGAGGGATATATAGGTTCCACCCATCTCATAATGAAAACTATACATATGTGTTCCAAAATATCATAAAACATTCAACATATCATTCTGTCATAACTTTTGTAAAGAAAAAAGGTTTCATAAACATTCCATTAATTCACCATAGTATGACCTATGAAAAATAAATGTGTTTTCTAAAAACTTCATCAACAAAAACATTAACCATCCATAGAAATAATAATAATGGTTTCATTCAATATTATCCCAATCAAAACATAAATAACATCATAAGATGTCATCTTAGTTGGAAAATAATTTTTAAAGGACCCCTGGAACATTTATTTAAGAAAATAACTTTTATTTGAAAATAAATTTTCAAAAAAAAATTCATAAAATATATTGAAAATACTTTTCTTTTAAAATAACCATAAAAACTTATAAAGCAAACTTTTAAAAAATCAATTAAAATATTTATTGAGGAAAACATCATTTCTACTTTCAAAAATAATTTTTAAAACATAAAAAAATATCAAAATAATTTTCATTGAAAATAATCTTGGAATAATATAAATTAATCTTCAAAGAAATTATTTTTTATGGAATTGGATAATTTCGTTTATGTTACATAAAAATGAATATTCCTTTCAGATTTTAGTTAAAAGCCAAGTGGTAATTGTTTTTAAAAAATACATGAATATTCCTTTAAAAAAAATTTGTAAAATGTAAAACATGGTTAAAATTTTATTTTTATAAATAATATAATAGTAATAAAACATTTTTGAAACCATTTTTAGAAAATTTTGTTTTAAAATAAAATAGATTTTTAACCAAGGAGAGAAATAAAGTCAAATTTCATTAAAAAAATTCTCAATTATTTTAAGTACCAAAGAGTTTATAAATAGTAATATTACTTGTAAATATTATGAATAACCATAGGATAATAAAATCCACGAGTTTATTGAGAGATGGATCAATATATTTCATCATTGGAAGCATAATTGTAAACAATCTTGATAAATAAATAGATTGTAACATAACACTCTTACCAATTTGGTAACATTGAATCATAATCCCCATATAATAATAACATTAAATGAAACTCATAGTATAATTAAAATAATTAGATTCATGATATAACATTTCATATGGGTAGTATATACATCTCATAAAATAAGATAGGTGTATAACATAACATACCTCATAAATAATGCAAATTGAGATAAAAATTCATTACCGCTTTGGTAACTTTAAAACTGTAATCCCCCTGAAAGATTGATCCAAAAATGGATATTTAAATCCCCATAAATTTAATGATAAGAATAATAATACACATTCATGGGTAGTATATAAACCATGAAAAAAATATGTGGCCAATATGGAATGTGCCACATAGAAAAATAAAAGTGAGATGGAAATACCTTACCACTTTAGTAATCTTTTGAAATATAATCCCCATTAAATAATAACATAGAATGAAACTTTAAATTTCACACCCTAACCTTTTTAATTCATTTTTTATTTTATTGTCTTTTTATCTCTTTGGTTGAGGTTTGGGTTTATCCCCAGTTTAAATTTATGAATTTTTGAAGTTTCGGGTGAGCTTTTGGCCTACGCACGGTTAATGGAAACCATGTGCCTTTCCCATGTAACTGTTCAGTCTTGGTTGATTCTAGGTAGTGTAATTTGGAAAAATTGGTGTATGTTTTGGAAACCATGTGACCAAGATGTTTTGGGTGTCCCTTATGGATAGTGAGGGCTACATGGTTTGTCAAATCGTGTAGCCAAACTGTGCGAGCTTCCCAAAAAACTTAAAAGTTAAAAACCTTATTCAACCCTTTTACCCCATTTCACCTCCCTCCTTCTTGGTCAAATTTCGTGCAACATGGGGTCCCAAAACCCCTCTTCCCTTGGCTACACCTCCCTCCATGGTGCTTCATCTTCTAATTCGATGTAATTTTTAGGGTTTTTGGTTGATTTCCTCCCCTATATCCATTCTCCATTGATTTCTTGGTTTTCCTTGTGGGTATTATCCTTCAGATGAACCCAAATGGTTAGGGTTTTTGTTTGGGTTGTGTTTTCTTTGGATTTAGGGCATGTGGTTGGTCCATGAGACCTTGTTCTTCCTCCCTTTAAATCCCTATCAAATTGGCACCCCTTTCAGGTAAGCATTTCCATATTTTTCCATTCTAGAACATTCCTTTAATGTTTAGGCACTTTAAATTAATTTTTAAAAATGATTCACACCTCTATAAGGCACATAGTTATCTTATTGTAGTGTTTTCTAGTTTGTATAAGTTTTTAAAAATAGTCTTTGAAATGATTCATTGAATATGACTATTTATTTATGCACCCATTGTGTTTGGTGAAATGTCAGGTGTTCTTTAAAAGTGAAATTAATACTTTTCATGTTTTGGTAAATTATATTTAATGTGTGGATTTAAATAATGTGTGATTGATATGTCTTTCATGGATTGAAAGTTGTAGTGGGGTTATTTTTAAATGATTCTCATTGTTTTTAAAGGGTTGTTTGTACCTTTACAATTATGTGAAATTTATGGGTTTGGTTTGAAAGGAAATGATGGTTCTAAAGATATTTTTGGGTGTCTCATGGATATTAGAGGGTACTATTGGATATTGGAACATCCAAGGGTGCACAAGGTGCACACATGGATGTGCAATCAAATTAAAATAACACTCTAAATACCATTCCCTTAAAGATCATTAACCCTCCTTCCCTCATTTTTCTTAAAATGGTTCTATGTTTTTCCAAATGAGGGAAGGTGTTGATTCCAATGATTTTAAAATGTAATTCTAAATTTTTTCCTTAAATTTTGGTCTTTTTGTCCTTGAAATTAATTTTGGTGAATATTGGGACTTAAGGGCATGTTGGTCATTTGAATAATTAAAATAAATGTTTTTCATTGACTTTAGAAAATTATTTCAAAGAAACTTTGTGAATTCATTTTTGTTTTAGAAGTATAAGACCTGGTTGGTACTTTGAAATATTGGGAAGTAAATCTGGTTTGAATGTTTATTAGATATGGTGGCCTAGTTGTCACCTTGTATAATGTGATATGTATATATGTATATAGGGAACCTCTATAGGAGGTATTTCCCTTTATGGGTTATCATATAGTGGTGTCTATGTTTGGGGTAGGAAAGTACGGTGACAGCATGTAAGGTGAGTCACGTGTGAGAGGGCCTTATACATACATTGTTTATGTATATCCATCATGGGTTCCTGGGAAACTTTTAGAGGATCTAGTGATGGTATCTTGCTAGCCTCGAATAAACAGGATGGTACCCCGTCGATCACTAAGAGTCCAGGTGGGTTGTTCCACTGGATTAGTCAGTTGAGGGCGTCTAGTTGGTTATAGACTTAGGGGATTCACCATATTTTAGAAGGTGGTTCCAAACCGAGTACGTCCAAGGGTCCTTCTAGGGATGTTTAGTATCACCCATGGTTACTACTTATATCTGCTTACTTACTTTTTGTGGCATTTAGTTTTCAGATTACATTGTTTATTTATTTTTAGCACAACCTGGTGTTCCCTGTTTTGGGTTTTGGTTTTAAAATGGTAATTTTTTTTGGAAATAGAAACATAGTTTGAAATGTTTTGAAAATAAAGGAAAATAGTGTTTATTTATTTAAAATGAGGAAAAACCTATTTTATACCTGTATTTCAAACTAGTGTTAATGGGTTGTTTTCAAGAAAGGAAACACATGGATTATATGGTGTTTTACTACTGAGATATGAAGCTCACACCTTACTTGTTCCACTTAGTGTCAGTATACCTGAGCTATTTTCTAGGTTATTATTTTTGTTTAGGTTTCCATGTTCATGTGCTCATCATTGGAGTGGTTTGGTCTCATGGTTGGTGGTGAACTTGAATTTACATAGATATATGGTCAGTGTGGTTTAGTTTTCAGTTTTATAATTAGTTTCTGTTTTGTTCAATTGTATCATGTAGCTGAATCTGTTCTTATTTTTATTTGAGACTCAACTTTTGGTTCTTCTATTTGTCCTTTTTTATTTTACTTATCCTGTTTTATGGGCTGGAATCATTTCCATATGGTTTATACTTAATACCCATCACTAGTTTCCATCCCATGGGGATCGGTAATACCCTTTGGGTCATGTTGTGGATCAGGTCAGGTGTCAATTTAGATGACATCCTGGGCTGGTTCATGAAAAAATTGAATCAGAGCAATCTATTGTTATTTGGGGTTTTAGGTAGTTGGATATTAGGACTATCAGGACTTGGGAGGTAGGTACGGGAAAGGCGTCATGAACCCTTTCTCATTCTGAACCTCAAGTTACTAAGGGTAGTCCAGGATTTGAGTCCTTTGTCTTTGTTTTATATTGAGGAATGATAATAGAGGTGAGTCGGTTCCATGTTGTGATTTCACATAGAGTAGTGACCCATGTGATGTCCAAGTTCCTAGTTCAAGGTCCTCTTAGTGTTATTCCTTACTTGGGTAATGTCCCACTACCATGTCACTGAGTTAGGCATAGTCACTAGTTCCTCATTCATATGGTTCGATGAAAGTGGTTTTTTATCTTGTTTTTGGTTTGTGTAAGTGTGTTTTTGAAGTGAAAGTGGTTTATAAATGGAAAATTATTTCTTTCAAATGGTTTTTAAATTGGTAAGGTGGGTTTTAAAGGAAATTGTGTTGGTTTGAGAAATTTGGTTCTTGTTTGGAATTGGTAAATAAATGGTTTGGGTACACCCTTGGTGTTCCTTATGAACATTTTCACATGTAACGGTATGTGTGCGGAAGGTGCATGTTGGAACGCATTAATGGAAATGGATGAACACATGTACAATGGTTCATGAGATTCCATGGGTGGGTAATTGAAATTAAAGGCCTAGACTTGTTTTCAAAAATGATTCTGTAAATTGAATTTGGGTGGAAAAAGTGGGTGTTGGTACTTGGAAAATTATATTAGAAGAAGGATGTTTTGAAATTTAAATTAAAATGGTTGATTTTGAAATGAATTTTTTGTTTATGTTTATGTTTGTTTGGTCCTCGAGCCTATTGTTTCGGGTTGTGGTGTTCTTTTGGGTTGTGTTTTTATTTGATGTTGGTTCTGGTTTCGTTTCCATTGCGTTGCTTATAAAATGATGCCTAGAAAAGTCCCCAAAATTGCTAATGAGTCATGCCCAAATTTTGGTTCCTATTTAGTGTTTCATGTTTATCATAGTGATCAAAGTATATTAGAGGTAGTGAAGTGGATTGATGAGTTAGATCGTGTCTTCATATTGTTGGAAAATCCCGGAGTTGTGAGAGTTTGTGTTTTCTTGGGTTTGTTTGAGGGTCTATCCTTGGACCGGTGGAAGTTAGTTTCCTAGAGATCGATAAAATATGGGATGAAATTGGAAGTTTTTAAGTCTATCTTGGTCCAATGGTTTATACTTACGGAGGAGAATATTGAGAAGAGGGAAGATCTCATGTATGTTCAATAAGGCCAATAGATAGTGATGGCCTATGTCAACCAATTCAAATAGATGGTTTCCTTTTCTACATAGGTAGTGTCACATGATCCATTGAAGGTTTCCATTTTCTTCGAGAGTCTTCATTCAGATATTATGGATTCGTTCCTCTCTTCTAAGGACCTTCATTTCAATAATTGATGGACAAATCATTCCTAAATGATTTGGTTTCCAGAGAGCAGTTGGAAATCAGGTATCCCTTGTCATTCTTAAAGGTTCCCCATCTAATGAGGATTCATACTAGAGGAACATGTTTCTAGGAAGTCTCCTCCATTGGTTCTGGAATCCATTTTTCAAGGACATTCTCTTTTGTGCCACCAATTTGGTAGGTTCAGGCATTTGAAGTCATCTTATCACATCCCTATGAAGACCTTCCATTATTGAGGTTGTTTATATCATCTAGATAAGTTTTGAAGTAAGTGTTTCTCAAATAAGGAGTTTTTATTAGGGGATGCTAGTTCTTGACTATGAGGCCGGAGATTCTTCAACCATTAGATACATAGCCATAGTTCTCAGGGTGAATCTTATGCACTATCATAAGATTTCAAGGGTGTGTGAAACCTTGGCCTGGTTTTTGTTTTTATAATTGAGATTGAAATTTTTAAAGTTTCCTTGTTCTTGTTTCCCTTTTGTTGAAAGTTCATCTTTTGTTGTGATGGCATGATGAACTTGATCTACTGAAATCCAAGCAGTTGTGTCTATCTAAATGTGGATTTTTGATCTATTTTTGTAAGTGTGTTTGGCATTCATATGGTTTGTTTTCGGTTATGTTTTTAGTTGTGCTCATTTGTAGATTTTTGAGTTTTGTGAGATGGATGGATAGTAGTTTTGGTTCGCTATTTTTTGTTCATTGGAGTTCGTTTTGTGGGTCTCTTTTAGTTTTGGGGGTCCAATTTGTGTGGGAGATTTCCAGAATGGGTTGTTAATTCCCTCATCCTAGTGTCCTAGTTTTTCAGGTTGTCTTGTAGTGGGTTTTCTATTTAAGTATCGGCGGTGTGGTTTAGATGTGCAGAGAATCGGTTGAGTTTAATATTGGGATTTCCCATGTTGGATGGCCCAGGGTTGAGTAGTTAGGGTTTTTGTGAAGTTTCCATCGTTTTGGGGGTTTAAATGTTGTTCATATTAGTTGAGTTCTTGTATTGGGGATAACCCTTAATGTTCTCCCATCATTCTTGTTCTATGGTTTACTCTTGGCTGGTCAGTTGTTACTTTTGGAGTGAATAGTCACCTTGAGGTTCTTGGTCTTTCTGAGTTTTGATCGGTCATGGATTCGTGTTTTAGATATCATTTGTCTTGGTGACTTTTTTGGGGCATAAAGTGTCGATGGTGGGGATAATTATCAAACCCCAACCTTTGTAATTCCTTTATTTTTTTCTTTTCTTGTCTTTGGATTTCTTTCGTTGAGGTTCAGGTTGAGCCTTAGTTTAAATTTTTGAATTTTGGAAGTTTCAATTGATTTTTTGGAATGTGCATGATTTATGCAATAGTAGTGGAAACTATATGCCTTTCCCAGGTAACCATGTGGGCTTGGTTGATTTTGGGTAGTGGCATTTGGCATAGTTAGTGCACAGTTTGAAAACCCTATGACCAAGCTCTATGGGGTTTCACTTATGGACATTTAGGAGTGCACAGTTTTTCAAACTGTGTGGCCAAACCATGTGAGATGCCTAGATATTTTAAAAGTTAAAAACCCTATTCTACCCTTCTACCATTTTAACCCATTTCACCCCCCCCCCCTTCTTGGTCGAATTTTGTGCACCAAGGGGTCCCGAAACCCCTCTTCTCTTGTCTCCTTATCCCCCCATTGTGCTTCCTCTTTGAACCCAAGGTAATTTTTAGGGTTTTTGTTGATTTACTCCCCCTATTTCCCTTCTCCCTTGATTTCTTGGTTTTTTTATTGGGTTTCTTCTTCATTAAAACCCTAATGGTTAGTGTTTGTTTGTAGGTTGCGTTTTCTTTCAATTTAAGGTGTGTGGTTTTTCTGGAAGGCCTTTTTCTTCATCCCTTTGAAGCCTCATCAAATCTGCACCCCTTTGAGGTAGTCATTTCTAACTTTTTACTTTATAGTGCACTACTTTGATGCTTGGTCACTTTCAATTATTTTTTAAATATGATCTACACCTCTATAAGGCACATAGTTAGATTATTGTAGTGTTTTTGCATTGGTAGAAGTTGTTAAAAACATTATTTGAAATGATTCTTTGAATATGCCTATGTATTTATACACCCATTTTGTTTGGTGAAATATCATTTGTTATTTAAAAGTTAAATTAAGCCTTGTTATGTTTTATAAAATTATATTTAATGTCCAGATTTTAAGAATTTGTGGTTTGGATGTCTTTCATGGCTTGAAAATTTTAGTGGGGTTATTTTTTAAGGATCCTCATGGTTTTGAAAGGGTTTTTTGTACCTTTAAAATTATATGAAATTTATTTCATTGTTTTTTAAAGGAAAATGGTGGTTCTAAATATATTTTTGGGTTTCTCATGGATATTAGAGGGTACCATTGGATGTTGGAACATCCATGGGTGCACAAGGTGCACTCATGGATGTAAAATCAAATGAAGATGGCACTCTAAATACCTTTCCCTTAAAAGTTCATCATCCCTCCTTCCTTAATTTTACTTATAATGGTTCTATTTTTTTCAAAATGAGGGAAGGTGTTTCCTCTGGTTATTCGAAAATGTAATTCTACATGTTTTCCTTAAAGTTTTCCCCATTTTTCCTTGAAATTTGTTTTGTTGAATGTTGGGACTTAAGGTCCAATTTGATATTTGTATAATTAAAATCAATTTTTTGTGTTGACATTGGAAAACTATGTCAAAGAGACTTTGTAAATTCATTTTTGTTTTATAATTGTAAGGCTCAATTGGCACTTTGAAATATTGGGAAATAAATTTGGATTGAATGTTTATATGATATGATGGACCATTTTCATCTTGTATAATGTGATATGTATATATATAGAGATAACCTCTATAGGAGGGATTTTTCTTTATGGGTTATCATATAATGGTGTCTTTATTTTGGGTAGGAAAATGTGGTAATGGAAAGTAAAGTGATTCACACGTACAAGGGCCTACTACTTACACTATTTAGGTATATCCACCATGGGTTTCGGGGCGTCTTTTAGAGGATCGAGTGATGGTAGCTTTATATCCCCAATTAGATGGGCTATTACCCCCTGGATCACTTAGAGTATAGGTGGGTTGTGCCACTAGATTGGTCAGTTGATGGTGGTTAGGTGGGTTATGCCACTGGATTAGTCAGTTGAGGGTTTCCAATTGGTTATAGACTTAGGGACTTCGCCATATGCCGATAGGTGGTTCCGAATCGATTATGTCCAGGGGGATTCTAGGGATGTTTAGGATCACCCATGTTTACTACTTATATCTGATTATTTACTTTCTATGGAATTTAGTTTTCATCTTTCACTATTTATTTATTTTCATCATAACCTGATGTCCCTTGTTTTGGGTTTTGGTTTTAAAATGGTAAATTGTTTTGGAAATGGAAACATGGTGTTAAATGTTTTAAAGAGAAATTAAAACAGTGTTTATTTATTTAAAATGAGGAAACCCCTATTTTATACCTGTATTTAATACTATTTTTAATGGGTTTTTTTTTTGGAAAAGGAAACTGATGGATTCTGTGCTGTTTTCCTACTGAGTTGTAAATATCACACCCTACTTGTACCACTCGGTGTTGGTAGACCTAAGATGTTTTGCAGGTTCTTATTTTTGTTTATGTTTCTATGTTCATGTGATCACTATTGATGAGGTTTGGTCTTATGGTTGGTGGTGACCTTAAAGTCACATAGAGATCTAGTCAGTGTGGTTCAGTTTTCAGTTTTATAATTACTGTCTGTTTTGTTCAATTATATCATGTAGCTGAATCAGTTGTTATTTTTATTTGAGACTTCAATTTTGGTCCTTCTTCTTATTCTGTTTTATTTTACTAATCCCAGTTTATGGGTTGAAACCATTTCCATCTGTTTTATACTTGATGTCTAACACTAGTTTCCAGCCTGTGGCAATCGAGAACGCCCTTTGAGCCATGTCGCGGACTAGGTCAGGTGTCAGGTTGGATGAAAACCCAGGATGGTTCATGACATTAAATATCATGAAAATAATTTTATTCATGATATAACATGTCAAAGGGGAATTATATACACCATATAAAAGAAATGAGTGGTCAATTTTCATATGTCTCCCAAAAATAAAAGAGAGACTAAAAATCCCCTTACCTTAAGTATTAACTTCCAGAATATTCATTAAAACCTCATTTATAATAAATATAAGTTTATTATACATATATTAAAGGACTATAATCATATATATAATTCTATTTATTATTTTTCATATGACCTTTTGTTACCTGTTTATTAATAATTTCATGTTAATGTTTTGTTTGGGGAAACAACTGCTTTGTTTTTCATGTATGTTTTGACTTTTTATTTTTGGTCCTCTTAACTTGATCATGGTTTCATCATATACATAGTTTTAAAAATTATATAAATATAATATATATTCATTATATATTTATTTATATTAATCAATAAAATTTAGTGATAGAAAATGAAGTACACCATTTATGGAGACGGTTGGTCGTACGTACGCATGAACATTGTTTCCATTTTCTTATCTAATTGAAGAAAAAGTAAAGGATATATTACCATTATAGAATAATTTTTATGTCATGTATATAACATATTTTTATCAAACTCATCCTTAATACATTCCATGTAAAGCATGAATGAATCAAATCACTTCATGAGGCGGTAGTCTTCCGTATACATGAGTGATATTATCATATTCCCAAAAAATGAATAATATGAAGTTATGTGTGATATAATAATTAAAAAATAAAAAAAAATCATAAATATTATATATAAATAATAAATACATAAATATTTCAAACCTTCATAGGTGGTAATGTAAAACTTAATGATATTAGTTCGTGAGGCGGTAGTTTGTCTTACACACGAACGATGATTTCGTAACCCATTTGATGGGAGTGGATTTGTTTATAGTTCATTACCTTAACATAAAAAAATCTAAGTATATTTAATATATTTTGGTTTTTATATAATCATTTTGTAATAATAATTTAAGGATGTGGAGTAATAAATAAATCAAAAATTCTCATTGTTGAATGTTACCTCTTCTTCGAGTATCCTCCTTAGGTTTGCACTAAAAGCCTTCTATGGTTGGATTTATGACCAAACTAATGCTTATAGGATGAGAGGATGGAATTTGGAAAGTTACTTGGGTATGTATTTTTCGAAACAAAAAGTTCTTAATGTGTGAGGAAGAGAGGATAGGGGTCGCCTTTTATAAGTAGGGGAGAGGACATAGTTGGTATTTTTGAAAATAATTGAGTGCTCCCACATTTTTCATATGTCAAAAGGGTCCAGAATGGAAAATTATAGAACCTTATAGTTTTAATGGTCTAAATATGTCCATAAAATAATTTTTATAAAAGATTATATGTCATTTTTCCCTTATCATTTTAGTTTAAACCCCCTGTCAACCCATTTTTACCTTAACCTCGGTAATTAATTTTTACTACATTCACTATTCATTTTGGTAAAAAATTACAATGAAATTATTAGATAATATAAATTATGATTATTATAAATATTTAATCCATTTTTTCAAATCCATTCCCATAATTGGAAAAAAAAAATGAATTAAAATTAATCTCACACACGTGATGAGAAAGCAGGATTTTAAAGAGAAAATGTTCAAAAACTTACAAAGTTTTTATATTAAAATAAAATATCAAATTTATTAAAATGACATAAATTATATTAATGGATGTATAATTGAACTAATTTAACTTTAAAAAAAATTCAAATATAATTTAAATTTATAAATAAGTTAAATGAAAATGCGGTTTTCAATTAAAATTCAGTATTTTTTAGTATTAATCAAAAAATTAAACTTTTCATAAAAATACCAGAAATAAACCCTAAGATAATTTTGATATTAAATTTTAAACAATTAATCTCATTTTTTCAAATACATTTTATAAAATTTGTGAAAAAAATAATTTTAATATGTGTGTCAAAGGCGACAAAATAGTTTTTTTAGAAAATACAGTTTTAAGCGTATAATTAGATTTATTCTTATCTCTTGTCTAGAAAACACATAAGATGAATGTTAAACAATTTATTGAATATATAATATATAAATTTCATTAAAATAATTCAAAAAAAATTATTCTTTTAATTTATTGAGGTAAAACATGTTTATGTGCATAAAAAAAGTTTTTGATAAAATGATTTTCTTTGTTTTAAAATATTTTTATTTTCATTTCTAATTAATTTGTCACTAAATAATTCATTATATTTAAAAAAAATTAACCATATATTTTCATAATTTAGTTAATCCTATTCATACCCATCATTCTAAAGGCTATGTGATAACAATCATATTAAATAATTATATTTATTAGTATGTCATGTTTCATTAAAACTCGGTAAAACATGTGACGCAATATAAAATCAGTGTTTTGTGTAATTAAAGCCAAACTAATTATTTCATGTGGTACAAGATAAACTTACTATTGTGTGTAATGAAAAATATCGAAAAGATTAAAATAATTCAAAATAAAATTTCACAAAATCTTGAGGTGTTACAATGCCTTTGTGACTACACCATGTTGCGAAGTTCCCATGAACATAACATAACAAACCAAAACCTATAAAACAAACATTTAAACCTTCCCCATGGATCATAGTGATTTTACCAAGGTACCAAAGCTAAAAAAATGACTATATATTCCCCATAAATAGCCACCATGACCTAGGCCTTCCCTAAATGGCCGTTTCTAACCCCGAAATCACAAACCCAGCAAAAAAAACCAAACTACCAAGGCCACGACAATACCACAACCACTACTCAACTCCTCCATGAAATAGTTTCTATAGAACCTTTTTTCCTTATATTTAATTAGAATATGTCTAGAAATATTTTCGAAGCCAAGTGTTGAGATGATGTGTGATTTCAAGGCCTAGTATGCCCGAAATTAATTTTATTAAAATATTAAATATATTTTATATCACGTGCACACAGTTTCTTAAATAAAATTGGATAACTTTTAAATAGAGTATTGGATCAAAAATCTAATACCATCGTTTAATCTGGAATTCATGGTTTACCCAAGATGTAACATAAAATGGGTCGGCGCAGGGCGTTCGGGTAAAATAGTCGTTGGTGGGTGCATTCAGTGAATTCATTCATTCATTCATTCATTCATTCATTCATTAAAACCATAAAAACATAATTCCTTATATTTAATCTATATCAACCCTATCCATTTACACATTTTATTACATGATTTGAAGCATAATTAACCAACAAATACAAGTCATTGATCGTAAGGTCTAGTATCTTTAGAAGATTAGATACATAATTTGAAAGCATGAAACCTAAATAAAAACATTATTTATTTAATCTCCATAAATAGATTCTAAATTTATTTTATATATTACATTTACATAGGATATCCAATGGAATACATGAATAAATGGATGATCTAAAAAATCCCGTAAGGGAAATAAACATATAAATAAAGCATAGAACATGGTGTAGAAGGCATAACTTGATGACATAAAAAAGGCATGGAACATGAATAAGTGTAAGGAAGAATAAAATGTATAACATGGGATCATGTAACCATGGAATCATAGGAATTTGTAAACAAAATAAATCCTGACATAATCATAAGTCAATGCTAACTTTGAAGACCATTGCACATGGAGGAGCGTGAGTCAAGGCTAACTGCCAAGACCATTGCACATTCCAAACAAAGTCCCATAAAGGAATCAGGTTTACTCCATATCCCAACATAAAATATCATGAGACTAAACATTAAACAATTAATTTTAGGGATATCTGGGTGCATCTATAATAACATGTTCATGAATATGTTTTCCACATGAAGAATCAATCATAAGGGTTACCCATAGAAGGAATTGGGTATCATAATCATCTTATAAGGTATAACAAAATAGAATATCATAATGGTGTCCCTGAAAGAATGGATTTCAATCATAAATGGAAATAAATATGTGAAAATAGGTGTATATCATGATAATTGATGTCAAAATTAAGTGAAAACTTGTAAAAAGAGTGTTTAAAAAACATCAGAAATGAAACATTTTAGTGCGGTTTAAGGGAAATATTAAAGAGTCTTTAAAGTGAGAAAGTGTATAATTGTTTTCATAAAACCAAAAAATAAATAATATGGTTTATTGTGATAAAATTTTTGATTATATCAAAAAAAAATTGGATTAAAACATATTATGGAGTGTACTTGAAAATGGGTATGAAATAGGGAAGTTTCCTTTAATCGAGATTACTTATCGGGAGGAATTGAGAAGTGAACCTTATAAAAGATGTATTTCCCCATAAAAGAAAGAATAATTGGGATAGGAACATATTTTTCGTACATAAATACATAAAATATTAATATTACATAAGAAGAATTAATAATTAAATTGGTTTAAAAAGAGTACACGTAACCCGAAGGAAAAATGACGGTTCGGATAGAATCTCTTACCTTATGTATGAAAGTGTTATTCACTTGAACTTAATTTCTTGGATAATAAAATTAGATATATTAATTAATTAATTTATAATCTATTATATATTAATTTAATTTATTATAATTTTATTAAGTTCATTTATGACCTTTTTGATGAGTTATGCGATTCAATTTCATTGTTCCGGGAGCGTTCATTTCCTTGGTTTTCATGATTGGTTTACTTGTATACGTGAATGGAAAATCGTGTAAAATGAGAATAGTTATCCATAATTAAAATTATATGAAATTAATGAAATTAAATAATATTAAATTTTCATATATATCATTTATTCATATTTTAGGATGATTCATTGGATAAAATGTTAATGATAATCGTTTAGATTATTTTGGTGTTTTTTCGATCATCGTGAACTCGTTTTGTTTTATTAATTGATATTATGTATATATAATGGTTCTAGAAAATTAAATAACATTTAATGCATTTATTATAATCTATTTTAACCAAAAAATGTTTTTATGACAATAATTTTAGGTGATAATGGAAATTAAAAACTCGTCATCCTTGAATGCGATAAATCAACACATCACGGGCGATGTTTTCATTTTTAGAAAAAAAGGAAAGGTGAAGAGAATTGATGATGGGTTGTTATATTAACACAATAAAATTATATTATATAAAGTATACTAAATTTATCATGTCACTTAGATAAGGTTATGTGAGGAGAGTAAAAGAAAAGAAATATGAAAAGAGAATAAAAGAAAACGAAAGAGGATTTTACCTCTTGAATTCCTTCTCCTTGAGAACCTCATTGAGGAACTTGAGTTAGGTATTTTATCGAGACCAAAAGATCCTGAACATGGTTCAGAGACATGGGAATAGTATTTTGAATAATTTGGACAAGCTTCAAGGATTTTTAGGTGTGATGAGAAGAGGTGGTGAGGGGTGGATTTATAGTGGAGGAGAGGGGTGTTTTTTTATTATTTTATTCATTTGTTTATTATTTTGGATCAAGACTATCTATAGTGTGGGTTATTGTGACTAATTGCAGTAACTAGTGAATTTTATTTTGAACCAAAGGTTCTTAAATTATCCATACATCATCTATGACTAAATAATTCATTTATTTATCTTATACTGTAAATTATCGCATTTCACTATTCACCAAAAATTCAACTCTTTTAGAAAAATCCCAAAAAATCAACCTTACCATTTTTCAACATATAGAATTAAAAAATATACTTTATTTTATGAAAATAATTTTCTATATAGGAGAAATTTAATTTTTAATTAAAATCGTCATTTATTCAAAAAATACCAATTTTAAAATTATAACTAACTTTATAACATTTTCAAAATTTAATTAAGGTCTTATAAAATTATTGTATAATTATAAGAAAAAAAATATTAATTTGTGAATCTATTTTATAAAAATAAAATTTATTATAAACCATTATATTAATTATAAAATTGTAAATAATCATTTATGTTCCACAAGAATATTAATACCTAATTTATCATTTTAAAAAAAATATTTACTTATTTCATGATCTAAATATATCATATTTTCATTTATAATACGTATAAATTTTATTTATAATTTCTTATGTGGGGTTGTTATTTTATTTTTCGGGTTACTCTTAATGGTACCATTACTATTACAAAGTTTATGTTGTTAGTCCTTTGGTTGAGGTTCCTTAATTTCTATAAATACTTCTTATTTCATACATTATTCATTTATAAAGTTTTTATTGTGTTCTCTAATTGATTTTATTTGATTTATACTATATTATAAAATTATAAGAAGGAAAATTTCATTGATGGAATTATAGGTTGTTACATTCTCCTCCCTTATGAAATTTCTGCCTCAAAATTTCATTTTACATACTAAGGTGAAAATGTGTGGGGGTACTTCTCCTTCATCACATACTTTAGTTCCCATGTTGCATATTTGTACTTATGGTTCCACCATAGTACTTTGACTAGATTAATAGTCTTGTTATGTAGAAATTTATCTCTGGGGTCCAAGATCTTCATTGGCTTCTCATCATAAGATAGATCATTTTCCAACTATACCACCTCTGAGTTTAGTACATGTTATGGATCTGGTATGTACTTCCTCATGAGGTATATGTGAAATACATCATGTGCTTAATACATGGTTGGTGGAAGTGCTAATCGATAGGTCACAGGTCCCCACGATGAGGGTTGCGGAGATTTAGAAGATATGGAAAGCTATATCCAAGGTTTATTAGGTCATTCAAGGTCTTGCAGAGTATAACGCCCTGGCCTTAAACCTTACTTAATATTGAATTAAATGAATAATTTACATTGAGTATCTTTTCAGGTTTAGAGTTTTAGAGAATTAGGACATAACTATTACATCTCAAAGAATTACAAAGTAGACACTTCTACTAAGTTTCCATAGAATAAAAACTCTTAAAAAGAAACATGTCTAGTTCTATGTTTTATATAGCATGGCTTTCCCTTGATCCCATCCTTGACCCTATTCCACATTAAGTCCTGTGAAAAACATTTCAAAAAACTTGGGGTGAGCATAAAAAGCTCATTAAGGGATACACAAAGATGAAAACTGTTAGTTTATCAAAACAACAAGTAAACCATGTATACTTTATCAAAGTAATACTTTTCACCTTTATGAAGAAGTAAAAACTCTTCACTTAATAAAAGATCATTACTTACCCTTTTGTAACCAAAAGATTACCACAAAACCCATATAAAGATCACATAACATATAAAGTTAACTTGGGACATAAACATAATTAAATGGAATAACCATATGGTCGACTTCCACACATATCACTTAATGGAATATCCATACGGCCTACTTCCATACCCAATGCATTGGAGGTTATAATGTAACCACCCGTCCTGGTATTCACGGAACCACCCGTTATATGGTTTATCACGTAACCACCCGTCAAATGTCCAAGTACCATTATAAAATCATAAGACATAAAACAAATGTAATGGAAAGAAAAAATTTCCACACTTTGATCACAATATATCACTTAAATATATTGACATAACAAATCCATTATTAAAAACCATTTTCAATACCAAAATACATAAAAGATTATATGGTATTTATTTCATTTTAAAAACATTACGGCTTGTTGAGGAAGCCAAAGACCAAATAATACTCACGGCGGCAAAAAAGGTCGTTTCCACCACGTACGTTAAAAGAAACATTCATTTTTGTCGTTTAGTAAAACGCTTCATAGAAAAAGATTCCTTTTGTATAAAAGTAAAATTAAAAGGGGTTTATACATCGTATAAAATAAAGTTGTGTATAAAATGAAATATGCATCAATGAAAGGAGATTGAGACGAAGTCCCTTACCTCAGGTCCGACTTGACTCGATCATTCTTTAATGTCCTGAATAATAAACTTGAGTTAATTTCTACTTGCTTAAGAATCCTTTTCAATTTAATTATTACTTTTATATCACTTATTACCATGTTATAAACATTATGTAATCATTTAATTTAATAATGTTTGTTTTGTCGATATTTGGTTCTTAAGTCGAAAGTCAACTTCTTACAATTACATGTTGTTCGTGTGGTCAAAGGTTCTTTATATCCAGAATTATATCCATGATTTGGATATCATATATATCATATATATCCAGAATATACATGTATTTACAATATTACATAATCATTTAGAGGTAAGAAATGAAATGCACCATTCATGGAGACGGTAAGCCGTACGTACGCATGAACGCTACTTTCATTTATATGTCATATTAATGGAATTAAAACTAAATGATAAGTATGTATTTTTTAATTACAGAATTATATTCATCATTTATATGTAACATAAATCATATATAATAACTTTAAATCCATACTTTATATGTCCCACATATGGCATTAACGAATCAAATAACTTTGAGGGGGCGGTAGTCCGCACTTCCTAAAATGAAGATATCGCGTATACCCATAATGGAAGCCATAAAGGTATACCACAAATGAAAAATACATAAGCATAAGGAAAACATAAACATAATATATATCATATATAAATATAGTGACATCTTAATGGCCACCATTAAAGGTGTTAAAAGAAGATTGAACAATCATCGTTTCGTGAGGCAGAAATTCACCAACCACAGAAACAGTATGTTCTTTAACCATTAGACGGAGGTGTGTGTAGGTGTAGCTCGAATACTTATTATAACAACATCCTAGTATATTGAAGATACTGGTGTTGTTACAAAATAAAGGAATAAAAAGAGTTTATAGGGTTGGAGAAGCAAAATAAAACAAAATAACACAAGAGAAAACACTACCTTTAAAACGGGTAACTCTTTTTGATTTGAGATCAAAGGCTTCCTTGGGAAGACTTCTACCCAAAGTGAGGATTCTAGGAGTAAGAGAGAGATTTTGAGAGACAAAATTGGTAGATATTGGCCGAACAAAAGGCTTGAGAGGTGTGGGTAAGGTGGTAGAGGTGGGGGCCTTTTATAAGAGGAGAGGAGGGACACTCTTGGAATGTTATAAAAGTTTACTTTATTATAAAATGATTTTCGGATTTTAAAGGTCCCACATTGATATAATTCGAGGATAAGGTGATAAGGGTTCTAAATATACTCATCCAATAGGTCTTTGACAAGTCTAAGTCTTAGATTTTACATTATCTTTTCATTTTATTTAAATCGTTCATTAATGAGGTAATCGCTGCATCATCATGATGTCATAAATAATTTAATTTATTTAATGTCTAAAAATTATAAAAAAATATCATGATGTAAGAAATATTTTTATATTTATAATGAATATTTATAGTCAAAAATATGACTTGTATAACCCTATTTAAAAATTGTTTTAGTAAAACAACTCATGTTTGTGACATTTTAATTTTAACATTAAATAAAAAGTTTTTAATGTCATTTTCCTACCAAAGTGGCTCCATGGGGTCCCCAAGTTGATCCATGGATTTTCTTGGTCGTCAATGACACATCCAATAAGGGTAGGACATGTTTCAAGTTCATTTCATATTATTAAAACATTATTTTTACCTTAAACTACACTAATTACCTCTAATCGCGATTAATAAACTTAAAAGTTACTATTCATCAAAAAAAATTATTTTAATCCCATTGAACCACATTTTACTTATTAATGACAACCATGTATGTCGGATTTTTGAAATTCAAAACACAGAGGTGGTAATATTTCATTTAAATGAAAAATTAGTTTTTTTAAGTACCACTTAGCGGTTTCACAATTCATCAAAAATTGAAGTTTTTCAGAAAAATACCAAAACTTCACCCTAAGCTATATCTGATATTCCGAATTCAAAAATGAAGTATATTTTACAAAATTCAAAACATATAAGTTGAATTAATTAATTTAATAATTAATTCCCACTGTCAGAGCAAATAGCGTGTTTTTATGAAACAATAAGTATCAAAAGATTGACACTAGTTTAAGTCCGATTTCAAAGTGAAATTAATTCCAACAACCACTATTGGATTAAATGGTAAAAATATATTCTAATTTCACTTTAAAACCAATTCAAACAATAATATAATCATATAAATAAATTATATTAAAAATAGGTTTTGAATTAAAATACAACATTTTTCACTATTCATTAAAAAATGAACTTTATCGAAAAAATACCAAAAATTTACACAAAGTAAATTTTGATGTCCCGATTCTAAAGAAGAATTTTATTTGGTACAATAGAATGTATAAGAGTGACAAAAACTATATTTAATGAAGGTTCTCCATCAAAAGGTGATAAGTGGACCTTTAGTAAATATTAGAGTATCTATGCCTAAAATTGAATTCTTTTCTTATTTTAAGCCTTTACCATTATTGGATAAATGTAAAAACATTTAACATATATAATCATATTTTAGTTATTTCTATTCATTCCCGCCAATACAATGGATACGTGTTAACTACCATTTAAAATAATATTATTTTATTACTAGTGTGCAACGTAAGATTTCAAAGAAACTCTTTGTTGCGTATCGGGTATGCTATCGAACATAGCAACCCCTTTAAAGTAAAATTAATTTTTAATTCATAAATGTTAATAAATATAAAAATGTATTATTCTTTATTTACTTGGGATGTTACATCCTTCCCCCCTTTTGGGAATTGCGTCCTCGCAATTTTATTCACTTATCAAAATAAGTGGGGGTATTTATCCCTCATAGAATTTTCAGATTCCCGCGTTGCCTCTTCAACCATATGGTTTTTCCAAAAAACCTTTACCTGGTGAATTGCCTTATTTCGCAACACTTGCTCTCTTCGGTCAAGAATCTAGACTGGTTGTTCTTCATAAGAGAGATTCTCTTCCAACTGAACTACCTCTGGGCTCAAAACATGAGATGGATCTGGCATATACTTTCTCAACATCGAAACATGAAAAACATTGTGTACCTGAGATAAACTCGGAGGTAATGCCACTCTGTATGCAACTGATCCAATTCTCTCTAGAATTTCATATGGTCCAATGAACCTTGGAATCAGCTTTCCTTTCTTACCAAATCGCATCACACTTTTCCATGGAGAAACCTTGAGAAAAACATGATCACCTACCTCGAAAGATAGATCCTTCCTCTGGTTATCCGCATAACTTTTCTGTCTGCTCTAAGCTGTTCTCATGTGTTTCTGAATCAACTGAACTTTTTCTGCCATCTCTTCTACCAATTCTGGTCCCATCAGCTTCCTTTCACCTACTTCATCTCAAAAAGCTGGAGTTCGACACCTCTTCCCATATAATGCCTCAAACGGTGCCATCTGTATACTAGAATGAAAACTGTTATTATATGAAAACTCAACCAAAGAAAGATGTTGGTCCCAACTTCCATGATAATACATAGAGCAAGCTCGTAGCATATCCTCCAAGGTCTGAATTGTTCTTTCTGACTGCCCATCTGATTGTGGATGAAAAGCTGTACTAAAATTTAATTCAGTACCCAATGACTTTTGAAGGTCTTTTCAAAAGTTAGAAGTAAACCTAGGATCACGATCAGATACAATGAAGAGGGGAACTCCATGAAACCTGCCTATATCTTTAAGATACAACCGAGCAAGTTGATCTAGAGACAAAGTATCTCGAATAGGAAGGAAATGAGCAGATTTATTCAATCGATCAACAATAACCCAGATTGCATTATTACCTCTAGATGTCTTCGGTAATCCCACAAAAAATTCCATGGATATATTTTCCCATTTCCACTCTGGAACTGGTAGAGGCTGAAGCATCCCTTTCGGCAACTTCCACTCTGCTTTAACCTGCTGACAAGTCAAACACTTCACAGTAAAATCAGCAATATCTCTTTTCATTCCATCCCACCAGTAATACTCCCGCAGATCTCTGTACATCTTAGTAATGCCAGGATGAATTGAAAACGGGGAACTATGAGCCTCACATAACAACTTATTCTTCAACTGTGAATCACCAAGCACACATAATCTCTTCTCAAACCTCAAAACACAATCATTATCAATATTGAATTCAGGCAACTTACCCTTCTGAACCAGCTCTACCTTTTTCTGCAACTCATTGTCTTCCCTCTGTGCATGCTTAATTCTATCTGATAGGGATGATCTCACTGATACCTGAAACAAAACAGAAGAACTTCCTGCACCAACAACTTCTATGCCAAATTTCATCAAATCAAAAACTAAAGGATCTCGTTCCAAACGTAGCATGGTTAATGAAGCATTACTTTTTCGACTCAAAGCATCAACCACTTTATTTGATTTTCCTGGATGGTAATGAATTGTACAATCATAATATTTGATTAATTCTAGCCATCTCCTATATCTCATGTTCAATTATTTCTGAGTGAATATATACTTTAAACTTTTGTGATCAGTATATATTTCACACTTTACTCCATACAAATGTTGCCTCCAAATTTTTAAAGCAAAAACAACAGTAGCTAATTCCAAATCATGTGTAGTGTAATTTAACTCATGAATTTTCAACTGGCGTGAAGCATAAGAAATTACCTGATCATTCTACATAAGGAAACAACCAAGTCCTTTCAATGAAGCATCACTGTAGATAACAAACTCACCATTCCTGGAAGGAAGTTCCAAAACTGGAGCATTCACCAATCTTCTTTTCAACTCCTGAAAACAATCATCACATTCTTTTGTTCAGATAAACTTAACACCCTTCCGAGTTAGCTTATTCATTGGACTAGATAATCGTGAAAAATTTTCAACAAACCTTCGGTAGTAACCTGCCAAACCAAGAAAACTACGGATCTCGGTTACATTTGTGGGTCTTGGCCATTCTTCAACAACTTTTGTTTTAGCAGGATCAACAGTTATGCCATTTTTTTAAACAATGTGACCAAGGAAAGAAATTTGTTGTAACCAAAACTCACACTTGCTGAATTTTCCATATAGTTTCTTTTCTTTTAAGGTTTGCAAGATAACCCTTAAATGACTTTCATGCTCCTCTTTACTTTTAGAAAACACCAAAATATCATCAATGAAAACAACCACAAACTTATCCAAGAACTCATGGAAAATTCTATTCATAAGGTTCATGAATACAACAGGTGCATTGGTTAACCCAAAAGGCATAACTACAAAGTCATAATGTTCATATCTAGTACGGAATGCAGTCTTCGGAACGTATGCTTCTTTTACTTTCAACTGATGGTACCCCGACCTCAAGTCAATCTTCGAAAAATAATGAGCTCCCTGGAGCTGATCAAACAAATCATCGATATGAGGCAAAGGATACTTGTTCTTAACAGTAATATTATTCAAGGCTCTATAATCAATGCAAAGTCTCATTGATCCATCTTTCTTTTTAACAAACAAGATAGGAGCACCTCATGGTGATGTGCTAGGTCAAATGAAACCTTTATCTAATAACTCCTGCAATTGCTTCTTTAACTCTAAAAGTTCAACTTGATCCATTCGATAAGGGGGTTTTGAAATTGGCTTAGAATCAGGAACTAAGTCAACAGTAAATTCAACTTCCTGATAATGAATAATACCAGGCAACTCATCAGGAAAAACATCAAGATACTCATTTACCACTGGCACATCATTAATCTGAATAGTTCCTTTATTTTAAACAATATGTGAAAGGTAACATTCATTTCCATCTTTTACTAGTTTCTCAACTTCCTGATATGTTATCAAAATCAAGGGTTCATTCTTGTACACAAACTGAAAATATTTCTGAAAAGAAACCATTTTAGCTCTGTAGTCAATCTTAGCATGATAAACAGAAATCCAATCCATGCCCAAAATAACATCAAACTCTACTAGAGGAAAAACAATAAGTTTTGCTGGTAGATTCTTTCCACACACAAGGATAGGAAGGTTCTTATAATTCCTTTTTGTCTCAACGTTCCCTCCGGGTGTTTTCACCATAAGTTCAGGATTCATATCTTGAGATGGAATTTCCAATTTACTAGAAAACTTCTCAGAAATGAAAGAATGTGTAGACCCTGAATCAAACAACACATTGGCATAATCTGAACAAACAAACAGTGTACCTGATACTACTTCATTCGATGTCCCAACATCTGCTGAAGTAGTTGAAAAGGATTTCACCACCCCTTTCTGCTTGTAGTCTGGCTTCTTTTCCCCAGTTGAGTTCTTCGTTAGACACTCATTTGCATAATGACCCATTTCATTACACTTAAAACATCTTACCGCTGGCTTTTCATTTCCTGCTTGATCATCTTCCTTACAGTTACGAGCAATATGACCATACTTACCACACCGAAAGCACTTTCCAGACTTGGATAAACATTCTTCAGGATACATTTTACCACACTTCTCATAGGATTGATATTTGGTTTTCTTACCTCCTTGCTTCTTTGATGAATTCTTCCCCTTTGCCTTCCAACTGGACCTCTTATTTTGTTGTTTGTCAAAGAACACATGATCATCGGCAAACTCCATTTCCACCTTCTCCGCACATTGAACAAGTTTTTCCTAACTTTTGAACTCATGAGAAGTTAAAGCCTTTCGATACTTTGGCTTTAACCCTGAGTAAAAATGGTTTATTTTACTATCAAGATCTCGTATGAAGTTTGGAGCATACCTTGCCAATCGAGTGAACTTTGCTTCATAAGCATCCACTGAGTCATCCTCCTGCCTCAATTCTAGGAACTGTTTTTCCATCCTAAGATGAACCACCTTAGGAAACTATTTCTCAAGAAACATACCTTTGAATTCATCCCAGTGAAGACCATCAATCTCATCACTATCCCTGATATTTTTCACCATCGACCACCATTGATCAGCTTCACCTTCAAAATGGTAAACAGCAAGACTAACCTTTTGATTTTCTGAACACCCCATGACATCAAAAATCTTCTCCAGTGATTTAATCCACCCTTCATCTTGCACGGGGTCAGATGATCCTATGAATGATGGGGGATGTTGCCTCATGAAATGTTCCACCACTAACATGTTCCTCTGCGGTTGATCTGGATGATCTCGTGCATGGATACCACCACTATTTATAGCCTGAGTCAATTGTGCCATCACTGCAACAAACTGTTCAGTTCCAATTCCGACCATCTCAGGTTGCTAATTTGGAAGCTTGTCTTCCTCCTGATGTCGTCCCAACATAGCTGCCTTGTTTCCTCTGCGGAAAACCATTCTGAACACAGAAATATCTTAGGCGAAGTAACATGGTAATCTTTAAATGCTATATCATTTCAGTCATACCATAAATTAATTTATAATTTAATAATTTTCTAACTCCTAAAGTTGTCTAAACCAACCTCTGATACCAACTATAAGGTCACGGCCTTAAACCTTACTTAATATTGAATTAAATGAATAATTCACATTGAGGATCTTTTCAGGTTTAGATTTTTAGAGAATTAGGACATAACTATTACATCTCAAAATATTACAAAGTAGACACTTCTACTAAGTTTCCATAGAATAAAAACTCTTAAAAAGAAACATGTCTAGTTCCATGTTTTATATAGCATGACTTTCCCTTGATCCCATCCTTGACCCTATTCCACATTAAGTCCTGTGAAAAACATTTCAAAAAACTTGGGGTGAGCATAAAAAGCTCAGTAAGGGATACACAAAGAATGAAAACTATTAGTTTATCAAAACAACAAGTAAACCATGTATACTTTATCAAAGTAATACTTTTCACCTTTATGAAGAAGTAAAAACTCTTCACTGAATAAAATATCATTACTTACCCTTTTGTAACCAAAAGATTACCATAAAACCCATATAAAGATCACATAATATATAAAGGTAACTTGGGACATAAACACACTTAAATGGAATAACCATATGGTCGACTTCCGCACATATCACTTAATGGAATAGTCATATGGCCGACTTCCATACCCAATGCATTGGAGGTTATAACGTAACCACCCGTCCTGGTATTCACGGCACCACCCGTCATATGGTTTATCACGTAACCACCCGTCAAATGTCCAAGTACCATTATAAAATCATAAGACATAAAACAAATATAATGGAAAGAAAACATTTCCACACTTTGATCACAATATATCACTTAAATATATTAACATAACAAATCCATTATTAAAAACCATTTTCAATACCAAAATACATAAAAGAGTATATGTTATTTATTTCATTTTAAAAACATTACGGCTTATTGAGGAAGCCAAAGACCAAATAATACTCACAGTGGTGAAAAAGGTCGTTGTCACCGCGTAGGTTAAAAGAAACATTCCTTTTCGTCGTTTAGTAAAACGCTTCGTAGAAAAAGATTACTTTTGTATAAAAGTAAAATTAAAATGGGTTTATACACCGTATAAAAGAAAGTTGTGTATAAAATGAAATATGCCTCAATGAAAGGAGATTGAGACGAAGTCCCTTACCTCAGGTCTGACTTGACTCGATCGTTCTTTAACGTCCTGAATAATAAACTTGAGTTAATTTATACTTGCTTAAGAACCTTTTTCAAGTTCATTATTACTTTTATATCACTTATTAACATGTTATAAACATTATGTAATCATTTAAGTTAATAATGTTTGTTTTGTCGATATTTGGTTCTTAAGTCGAAAGTGGACTTCTTACAATTACATGTTGTTCGTGTGGTCAAAGGTTCTTTATATCCAGAATGGTATTAATGATTTGGATATCATATATATCATATATATCCAGAATATATATGTATTTACAATATTACATAATCATTTAGAGGTAATAAATGAAATGCACCGTTCATGGAGATGGTAAGTCGTACGTACGCATGAACACTACTTTCATTTCTATGTCATATTAATGGAATTAAAAATAAATGATAGGTATGTATATTTTAATTCCAGAATTATATTCATCATTTAGATTTAACATAAATCATATATAATAACTTTAAATTTATCCTTTATACGTCCCACATATGGCATTAACAAATCAAATCACTTTGAGGGGGCGGTAGTCCGCACTTCCAAAAATGAAGATATCGCGTATACCCATAATGGAAGCCATAAAGGTATAACAAAAATGAAAAATAAATAAGCATAAGGAAAACATAAACATAATATATATCATATATAAATAGAGTGACATCTTAATGGCCACCATTAAAGGTGTTAAAAGAATATTGAACAATCATCATTTCGTGAGGCAGAAATTCACCAACCACATAAATAGTATGTTCTTTAACCATTAGACGGAGGTGTGTATAGGTGTAGCTCTAATACTTCTTATAACAACATCCTAGTATATTGAAGATACTGGTGTTGTTACAAAATAAAGGAATAAAAAGAGTTTAGAGGGTTGGAGAAGAAAAATAAAATAAAAGAACACAAGAGAAAACACTACCTTTAAAACGGGTAACTCTTTTTGATTTGAGCTCAAAGGATTCCTTGGGAAGACTTATGCCCAAATTGAGGCTTCTAGGAGTAAGAGAGGGATGTGGAGAGATACAATGGGCAGATCTTGTCCGAACCAAAGGCTTTAGAGGTGTGGGTAAGGTGGTAGAGGTGGGGGCCTTTTATAAGAGGAGAGGAGGGGCACTCTTGGAAAGTTATAAAAGTTTACTTTATTATAAAATGATTTTCGAATTTTAAAGGTCCCACATTGATATAATTCTAGGATAAGGTGATAAGGGTTATAAATATACTCATAAAATAGGTATTTGACAAGTGTAAGTCTTAGATTTTACATTATCTTTTCATTTTATTTAAATCGTTCATTAATGAGGTAATCGCTGCATCATCATGATGTCATAAATAATTTAATTTATTTAATGTATAAAAATTATAAAAAAAAATCATGATGTAATAAATCTTTTTATATTTCTAATGAATATTTATAGTCAAAAATATGACTTGTATAACCCCATTTAAAAATTGTTTTAGTAAAATAACTCATGTTTGTGACATTTTAATTTTAACATTAAATAACAAGTTTTTAATGTCATTTTCCTACCAAAGTGGCTCCATGGGGTCCCCAAGTTGACCCATGGATTTTATTGGTCGTCCATGACACATCCAATAAGGATAGGACATGTGTAAAGTTCATTTCATATTATTAAAACATTATTTTTACCTTAAACTACACTAATTACCTCTAATCGCGATTAATAAACTTAAAAGTTACTATTCACCAAAAAAATTATTTTAATCCCATTGAACCAAATTTTACTTCTTAATGACAACCATGTATGTAGGATTTTTTAAATTCAAAACACAGAGGTGGTAATATTTCATTTAAATGAAAAATCAGTTTTTTTAAGTACCACTTAGTGGTTTCACTATTCATCAAAAATTGAAGTTTTTCATAAAAATACCAAAACTTCACCCTAAGCTATATTTGATATTCCGAATTCAAAAATGAAATCTATTTTACAAAATTCAAAACATATAAGTTTCATTAATTAATTTAATAATTAATTCCCGATGTCAGAGCAAATAGCGTGTTTTTATGAAACAATAAGTATCAAAAGATTGACACTAGTTTAAGTCCGATTTCAAAGTGAAATTAATTCCAATGACCAATATTGGATTAAATGGTAAAAATTTATTCTAATTTCACTTTAAAACCAATTCAAATGATAATTTAATCATATAAATAAATTAGATTAAAAAGATGTTTTGAATTAAAATACAACATTTTTCACTATTCATTAAAAAATGAACTTTATCGGAAAAATACCAAAAATTTACACAAAGTAAATTTTGATGTCCCGATTCTAAAGAAGAATTTTATTTGGTCCAATAGAATTTATAAGAGTTACCAAAACTATATTTAATAAAGGTTCGTCATCAAAAGGTGATAAGTGGACCTTTAGTGAATATTAGAGTATTTATGCCTAAAATTGAATTCTTTTCTTATTTTAAGCCTTTACCATTATTGGATAAATGTAAAAACATTTAACATATATAATAATATTTTAGTTATTTCTATTCATTCCCGCCAATACAACGGCTACGTGTTAACTACCATTTAAAATAATATTATTTTATTACCAGTGTGCAGCGTAAGATTTCAAAGAAACTCTTTGTTGTGTATCGGGTACGCTATCGAACATAGCAAGCCCTTTAAAGTAAAATTAATTTTTAATTTTTAAATGTTAATAAATATGAAAATGTATTATTCTTTATTTACCTGGTATTTTACACAGAGGGTTGGAGAGGTTAATTACCACCTCACCCTACCCCCACAATTGGAGCTGGTGCTTGACATCTTCCATGTGTCACAGCTGAGCAGATAGGTGCATGACCCTATGCACGTTATTGACTGGGGTGAGATGGACATCAAGGTTGGAGCCACTTTTTGGAGAATTTGGTGGTGACTGATGATTAATGGGAGAGTACCCTTCATGGATAAACCATTCCTTTGGTTTGTGTGTGGTGGTAGCATAGGGGCAAGCAGGAGACCTCCTAGGAGTGATAGAGCCAGATGTGGGATCATTATCCTGACATTTTTGTTTAGTTTTTTTTCATGGATTAAAATATTGAAGGTGGGAATAATTTTAAGACCCTATTTTTTCCTAGTAATACTTCATAATATATCTAAAAATATTTTTGGAGTTATAAGCTGAGATGACATGCGATTCCAAGGTCCAGTGTTCCCAGAAATAATTTTATAAAAAAATTAAATATATTTTATATCATGCACACATGGTTTCTTAAAGAAAATGGGATAAATCTTAAATGGAGTCTCGGATCGAAAATCCAAGACCATGTTTGAATCTAAAATGTGAGTTTTACCCTAGGCGTGACCTAAATGGTTCGGTGAGGGATGTTCGGATAAAACGGTCATTAGTGGGTGCGTTCAAATAATTAATTCTTTCTTTCTTTCTTTCTTTCTTTAAACCCCTAAAAACTTAATTTCCTCTATTTAATTCATGTAATAGAGAGTATCCATGTTTACCCTCATAACCCTATGATCATTGACATGAGAGTTCTTACAACTCTGTTGGTGAATCAGAATCAGACAACAATGAAACTCTGAATCATGGTGAATCGATGTATAACAAAAGAAAAAACTTCTCTCATTCATTAGAGAGCATGTTCTTCATCAACGAATGGTCCAAATTGAGGTAGGACTTTTCAATTTATGGATTCTACCCCAATTGATTAAATAGATTTATCATGAATGAATATATCTCTTGATCTGCATTAAATCGAGCCTTTTCATGAGCCCATGAACCAATTTTGAATTTTTTATTCAGTTTTTCTAACCCCGATAATCCCAAGTTGTATTTTTTGGTCAAGAAAGTTTGTCCAGAGATTATTTCACAACAATTCCTTGTGTTTTCCCTTTTTTCTTCACGTTCTTCGCTAATTGGCCTACGGGATCTCGGATCGACATTTTCAGGATGGATCGAGCTCGATCGGACCCTTGGATTCATGGTGGATTCACGTATAACAAACGGATTTTTGAATCAAGGATGGATTTAGAGGATTTGTGAGCTGTTGATGATTTCTTCATGGATATAGGAACAGAAGCAGGATTTGGCATGGCACGGGAAGCATGCATGGAACATTCGGGGGATGGATAAAGCATCAGAGATCTTTTTTCCGACCAATGGATAGCCAGAAATGACGAATGAAGGCTTCCCCTTCGATTTTGAGAGGCCTGGAAACAAGATTCGAAGCGGAGAGGTTGTCTTGGGAATCCATGGAATATATCTGTGTTTATAGGGAGAACTCGATTACATGGCATGTAATTTAGAAGAACATATGGTGTGTTCCTCGAAAATATACAGTGCTATGATTTCATGAGTTTATAAGTATCACACGTCGTGTGGGAACCCCACATGCCATGTGACCCTGTGCTGATGGTCTCTCCAAAATTTACCTGAGTTTGTAGGGTTAAGCGGTCGCTAGTAGTTTAGCTTGGGTTGTCAAATCCTCAGATACCTAAGAAGAAACCTATAGACACGTACATTCTATGGAGTGTTTTTTTTCTATGAAGTGGCCGACTTTGGGTTGATTTTATAAGGGGTTTAAGTGAAAACTAATATTCATAAGTGAATTCAAATTAAAATAATGAGTTGATCCTAGGTTATCACTTGGGGTGTATTGGATGTATTCCTTTTTTAATGATTTCAATTTCATTAACTTGAGAAGGATTCATTCAATGAATTCAAACTATCCTCATAACTTACTAGTTAAACACCTTAACAAACACATTCAAATCACCTATACACTTGTAGGATCATTTTAATGATAACTCCAAGGTAAAGGATCTTATTATCACATAAAAGTGGTGTGAATAAATTCAATATGGAAGAGGAAGAGAGAAAATCATTGAATAAAAGTCTCAATTTAAAGAAGTGATTAGACATTAATGGGGTGATAAATAAAATCCAATCCATCCCCTTGATACTCCCTTTAATTAACCCATAAGAGTGTTATCTCTCCATTGATTCTATGGTTTCAATGGAAGTGGGAAGTAGACTCATGAGGGGGGTGGAGATGTAAAAAAACAATAAAAAGAAAATGATCAATCCACTATTGTGTGAATAATTTCACGAGGTTTGGTGTGAATAAATTCACACCTTGAGGAAATGGTATCAAAGTGAGATGTAGAAGAATAGAATAATAGTAAAATAAGAAATTTTACTAAGAAACTATGATGAATTAAAATAAATTGCAATTGAGGAAGAACATTACAAAGGAAAAGTGGCAGCATAACATTGCAATGAAAGAAAGCATCCAAGATGATTAAATACTCCAACACCACTACCTTAAATATTAATTTTGGAAGCCTTGGGTTGAGTCTCCAATAGTTAAAGTCATCCCACTTGATTATGGTAGGCTTAGGGTGGTGGAAAGCTTGTGGAACTTGTACTTTTCCACTCTTGACCCGAGGTGGAATCCAGCTTGCATCCACCGAACAGAAGAGCCTAAATGAGCTTCTATATGGAAGAATTATAGTGGTCCATATAAGAATAAAATGAATATGAAAATGTACCCCAACATTATGTAAAGTTTCATCCCAAAATAATTTATGGTGTACGAGATATGTGTAAAATCGTGGGATGTTTTTTTGGGCCACAGTATCTGGCCCAGAATTTTATCTCCAACTTGGGCCGCATAGAACACCATTCAAACATCAGAATTAGCTTTTTTCACTATTTAATGAAATTTTACACATGATTTCATATATCTTAAGCACAATATTCAGAATTATTGGGCTTGGATATTGGCCTCTACAGTAGTTTTATTGGGATGTTGTCCAGTTCAATTCACCCAAAATGTTGTTTGTTCAGGGCTAACTTTGGTGGTCTTCCAATATGAATATTCAAGTACTCAAAAAGTTTGAATTGTTACCAATGTAATGAGAAACCTTAAAATTAAATATAAAAATAAAATCATGATCATTGGGTACTTTAAATGATGTTAAAAATGTACCATGTAATAGTGCATTTTAAGAAGGAATTACAACTATAATATGAAATAATGTTCAAAGTGTAAAATGCACTAAAATAGTGTTTATGAATAATAAATCACATGAATATTATATATATTAACAATGAATATTATCCTCATTAAATTGTTAATCACACACCCACCCCAACTTGAGTTTTTCTAGTCTCGAGAAAAATATATCTCAAAAATGTGAAATTCAAATTTGCTTCTCCAAAAACATTTTAATAAACAATGATCACCAAAAACCCTTATATCAAACAACTATGAAACCCATAAAAATATTTTAATACAAGATAGTTTCATAGGAAGATATCAATCCCAAGCCCATTCCTTTTTTCAAATTCATCACCATATTTCATCCAATATCAATTAAGTATAAGGATGTGTTGTGTATCACAATAGACATGGGGGTTCATCTTTATTCATGGGGGAAATGACGAAAGTGCTAGTTGTAATCACATTTCAACATTAAGATGAGTATTCAAAAAAAATCAATATTTTCATGGTAATTGAAATTGCACTCAAAAGAGTCAACCCATGTAGCGAGACTTTTCCGATGACTCCCAGGCTCAAAGACCTTAGGGCACCAAGTGAATCCCACATACTCAGGCATCATCTCGAGTTAAATCAGTCAAAAACACATTCAAATTACCACAAATAGAGATAATATTACTAAATTTGGTCCAGAAAACTATGGAGTCACGATCCCCAAGTGTTGAAAGCCAAGCATTAGGTCATTTCATTGCTCTACGCGCAAATTTATTATTTTTGTTATTTTTTTATTGAATACTCATATTAAAACTAAAATGATCACCAAACTTATGCTATTTATTTGGGTGACACCATGAACTCAAACTAATACCCCACTATTCAAAGGATGTGTGTTATGATCTCTTTTTTTTATTTGGATGGAAATATAAATGATGAAATTTCACATTAGACAACCACACTTTCCAAAATCTATGCTCATGAAATTATACGTTGATTAAAATTTGAATCAGGGAATGCTAAATTATATGATATTTATTTCAAAGTGTGCAATGTGTATTATCATGTTCAAGGTTAAATAAATTTTTCCTTCCACACATTTTTTATACACACAAAATTAATATATTTTTTTCATTCTTTTCACCCCCCCCCAACTTAGAATAACACTGTCCACAGTGTTTAAGGAAAATAAAATTGAGAAGGGGGTAGAGGTAGATGATAGGAGTTCTAAAAGGAAATTTCAATATTAGTATCATGGAATGAAGTCACCTGGTGGTTAAAGTTGAAGTTCTTGATACACTAATTTATTCCTTTGATATCCATGTCACTTGCAGAGTTCTTAGTGGAAAAAGGAAGAAAAACAAACAAACCAAACAATACAATATATATAGATATATATATTTATTAATATAATAAAAAAATTAAAATATAAGTATATATACAAAAAATATAGAATAAGAAATCACTATAAGTCGTAGGTTAGTGATACGCGCACACCCCTATCTCCCTTCGGTCCCGGGTTCGAGTCCCCGCAGCTTCACCGGTTGTGACGATGTTTGACTCATGACCTACGACGCGTCCTTCTAATTTTTTTATTATTATTTTTTATAATTTTAACCTATAAAAACATAAAAATAAAATTAACTGATGATACATTGTCTTCTTTTTAAATTTCTGGGTAAGGTATTACTCAATGATCACACCACGTGACATGAATGAATATGGAACTCCCCTTTCATACCCATTCATACTCATAATAGAAGAACAGGTCAACAGTCTATATATATATATATATATATATATATATATATATTTAAACATCAAAATGATTCATTAATTCTATTTGAAAAATAAAGTTGATTCAAAAATATTGGAAACATGAAAACCATGGGTTGCCTCCCATGCAGCTCTTTTGGTTAGCGTCGCTAGATCGACATAGACCCCTAATTGTTTAAGTATTTTCTTCATCTAAGGTTTGTTCACACAATTCATCATCTACTTCATATTTTTGGAATGGTTCAATGAATGTTTTGACTCTATGACCATTAACTTTAAAGGTTTGACCATTGGTGGGATCTTGAATTTCTACAGCCCCATGGGGGTACACCTTATGCACTATGTATGGACCTGACCATCTAGACCTCAACTTTCCCGGGTGTAAATGAAGTTTAGAACTATACAAAAGAATAATTTTACCTGGTATAATGTGTTTGGTTTTAAGATTTCGAGATTGGTAGGCTTGTACTTTAGCTTTATTGATCCTTGAATTTTCATAAGCCTCCATCCAAAGTTTCTTACATTCATTGAGATCTAATTTCCTTATTGTTTTAGCCAATGAGAGGTCATAATTAATTTTATTAATTTCCCAAAAGGCCTTATAATCAATCTCCACTAGAAAACGACATGCTTTACCATAAACCAACCTATATGGGTACATTCCTAAAATGGGTTTATATGCAGTTCGATAAGCCCAAAGAGCAGTTAAGAGTTTGTTCGACCAATCTTTCCTAGATGGATTAACAATTTTCTCAAGAATTTGTTTGATTTCTCTATTGGCTAACTCATCTTGACCATTGGTCTATGGGTGGTAAGCAGTGGACACTTTGTGAGAAATTCCATACTTTTCCATGAGTGCTGAGAATGGATGATTGAAAAAATGAGTTCCACGATCACTAATGATAGCCCTAGGAATTCCAAATCTAGAGAGGATGTTTTCCTTGAGAAATCTAATCATAGTTTGATGATCATTGTATTTTTTAGGAATGGAATCAACCCATTTGGAGACATAATCGACAGCTAAAAGGATGTATAGATATCCCCTAGAGTTTGGGAAGGGACCCATGAAAACGATTCCCCAAAAATCAAAGATTTCAATCACTAAGATGGGAGTGAGTGGAATTTGATCCCTTTTTGTAGTGGACCCTAATTGTTGAAACCTAAGACAACTTTGAAAAAATTTGTAGGAGTCCCTTGAGAGGGTTGTAAAGAAGATACCACACTAAAGAACCTTATAAAAAGTTTTTTTTATAGGAAAGGTGATCTCCACATGCCTCACTATGACAAGATTTAAGGATAGACTCTTGTTCAGATTCTGGGACACACCTCTTAATGACTTGGTCCGGGCAGAACTTATAGAGGTATGGATCATCAATCACATAGTTCCTAACATCAAAAAGGAATTTCCTTTGAGCATGAGTCCCTAAGAATTTTGGAATGACTCGTGTAACTAAGAAGTTGTCTATGTCGGAATACCATGGGAAATCACTCACTGAATAGAGGTGCTCATCGGGAAATTAATCAAACACAGAAATGTGATTTGATTTTTCTTTTAATTCCATCCTAGAGATATGATCAGCTACAACATTTTCAACACCATTTTTATCCTTGATTTTGAGGTCAAATTCTTGTAATAGAAGGACCCACCTAATCAGTCTAGCCTTGGCATCTTGTTTTTGTAAGAGGTATTTTAGTGCAGAATGGTCAGTGAACACAATGATGGGGGATCCTAAGAGGTAGGACCAAAACTTCTCTAAGGAAAACACAATAGAAAGTAACTCCTTTTCAGTGGTGGTGTAGTTGATTTGGGAATCATTTAATGATTTTCTTGCATAAGAAATGACATAAGGAGTCTTATCACAATGTTGTCCTAACACAGCTCCTACAACAAAGTCACTGGCATCACACATAAGTTCGAAAGGAAGGTTTGAATTTGAAAATTTCATAATGGGAGGAGAGTTGAGAGAGTATTTGAGGGTTGAGAATGAACCCTCACAGCTTTCTGTCCAAACAAATGGAGCATCCTTCACCAATAGAGCACAGAGTGGTCGAGAAATAGAGTTTAAATTATTAATGAACCTTCTATAGAAACCGTCATGTCCTAAGAAATACCTCACTTCGTTGATAGTTTTGGGTGATGGAAGGTGATGAATGATGTCAACCTTGTCTTTATCAACTTCAATCCCCCTACTCGAGACTAGATGGCCAAGGACTAGTCCCTCTTTAACCATGAAATGGCATTTTTTATAGTTTATGACTATATTATTTTCTTCAAATCTTGATAAGACTCTCTCTACATTCCCCAGAAATCCCTCAAATGTATCCCCAAACACAGATAATTCATCCATGATGGCCTCTAGTAAATCCCCTACCATGTTTGAGAATATTCCCATCATGCACCGCTGGAAGGTTCCAGGGGAATTGCTTAACCTGAAGGGCATGTGTTTGAAAGAAAAGGTGCCTAATGGACATGTGAATGTAGTCTTCCCTTGATACTCTATAGTAAATGCAGACTCTCTATCCACTACTCACCCTTGTTGGAAGAATCTCTCCATCCTTATTGGTAATCACTGTGATTCTATCTTTTTTTGGAACCACATGGATTGGGCTGACCCACTCACTCTCAGCTATATGATATATGATACCAGATTTTAACAATTTTAGAAGTTCTTTTCTCACTACTTCCATGAGATTATGATTGATTCATCATTGAGGTTGACGACATGGCCTTGAACCAGATTCCAGAACAATCCTCTGAGTCCCGATAAGTGGTCTAATCCCAGGAATATCAGACAGGGTTCATCCAATGGATTTCTTGTGTTTCCTAAGGACATATAGAAGCATCCTATAATGATTGGCTTGAATAGAAGAAGAAATGATAGTAGGATGTGTTCCGTTTTCTCCTAGAAAGGCATACTTAAGTACAAAAGGAAGTTCTTTCAATTCAAGATCAGGTTGGTTCAAAATTTCATTACAACATTGCGACATTAGATCAAGATCAATTTCTTTTTTTAGAGTATCAGATAGGATTGATTCCCCACATGTAGAAGTTTCAGCTATTATATTGGATTGATCATATTTAGGGAAGGAAGTTGGAGTGGTGTCCATGAAAGTGGTTTCCTGAAAGGTTTCACTGATTGTTGGACCTAAGACTTCATCATAAGAGCAATTTGAAAATGATTCAATCCAATGAGATAAAATTACTTCATGTGAACAAAGGAAATCAATCTCATCCTGACTTAAACATCCATAAAATATTCCTTGATGTTCTATGGATTCATTATCAACGCTTACTATCATGTTTACTTCATGAATTTCCTCATCATCCCCTATTTGTGAGCTTGCATTAAAATGTTCAAGTCTAGACTCATGTTTCTAAAGGTGATAGTCATGTTCCTGTTTCGAACACAGATAACAGAGTTTATTTTTGAAAGGAAAGGATGACCAAGGATGATTGGGGTTTGTTCCTTGTTGCCTAAGTTAGGATTGTTATCAAGGACAATGAAGTCATCAGGGTAGATGAAGTTTTCTACTTTTACCAGATCATCCTTTAAAATCCCCCTTGGAACCCTAATGCTATGATCAGCAAGTTGAATTTTGATAGATGTGGGTTGGAGCTCTTCTAGGCTTAACTATAAGTAAACAGCATAGGGTATGAGATTTACACTAGCACCTAGGTCACACAAGGCCTTTAAAACTTTGCTCTCTCCTAGTTCAACATTGATGAAAGGTCAAAATGGGTCTTTCAACTTAGGAGGAATGGTCCCTTGAATGGTAGTACTCACATTATCAGCCAAAAGGACTTGGTTTTTATGTGAAATTTTTATTTTAAAAGTGCACAAGTCCTTAAGGTAATTTGAGTAGGTAGGTATGGTTTGGATTTCATCGAGAGGGGTAATGTTTAACTTGACTTATGAGAATATTTCCCTCAATGTTTCACTCAATTCAGGCTTGGTTTTCCCCCTCATGCATTGAGGAAATGGTGCAGGTTGTGGTTTTGTTTATTGAAGGGTTGTTTCTTTCACATTATTATCAGTTTCATCAGTTTGATCATGTGGTTCATTTGAATTTCCATGCAATTTTTAATCTTCAGATGGGTTCTGAATTAGTTCTTCAGGTTTCTTAATTGATTTCCCACTTCTTAAAACAGTCACAGCCTTTAGTTGTTCATGAGTTGTTTGAGTGAAACTTGACTCTCCTCTTACTTTTTGTTGTGTAATGGCTTGTGAAGGCATGGATTCCTTTCCAGTTTTTATGGTTTGAAGTTCTTGTTTTTTGGAAGAGACTTTTGAGTTCATCCTTTCCATTTGTTTGGACAGTTGTTCTAATAGGCTTTGTGGAACAGTTTGTGTTGGTGCTTGAGAAGATTGGTTTATCCCAGGGGGATATTTTGGAGGTGGGATGGTTTGTTGGAAATGGACCGGTGGATGTTGGTATGGGATAGGTTGGGTTTGGAACTGGTTATGGGTTTGGTAGTTCTAATGGGGGTAAGGATTTTGTCTATGTGGTTGGCTAGGTTGTTGGTTATCTTTCCAACAAAAGCCTGGGTGGTCATTATACCTTGGGTTGAATGTGTTTTGGTATTGGGACTTTTAAAAGTTTAGATAATTGACCTCTGTTGTTGGTCCTCCTAGAATAACATCTTTAATGTAAGGGATGGTTGGGAAGTTTTCAGTCTTGTGGTCATGTTTGTCACAAATTTTGCAAACAGGGACAATAGTTTGAATTTCATGGATCTTCCTAATATCGATCTCCTCGACCTTCCTAGTGAGTGCAGCATGTTTCTCCTTAAGGATTTTCTCCTCCCTAAGTGTGTGAATTCCACCATATTTGGGTGGCTTCTCATAGTAAGGTGATTTTATACATGTTTGATTTTGTTCAACAAGGCTTTCTAGATACTCATAAGCATTATTTGGGGCTTTGTTTTTTAAAGTTCCATTACACATCATGTCAATGAATTGTTTGTTCCCCAGACCCAACCCTTAATAGAAAATTCTCACTTGTTTAGGAATAGAAAAACCATGGTGTGGAACCTTGTTTAGAGTGTCTTTGAACCTCTCCCATGTTTTGTAGAATTACTCTCCCTCTTTTTCAAAAAACTTTTTGTTTCTCTTTTTAAGTGAAATTGTTTTGTGGTGGGGAAAGTATTTTTTGTAGAATTATCTTTGTAATTGGTCTCAAGAGTTGATGGATGATGGTATCGAATTGTTTATCCAATTTTTAGCTCGATCCATTAAAAAAGGAAATAGCCACATCTTAGTTGATTCTAGTTTATGTGGGTGCACATGGTTTCTACAATGTCATTGAACTCCTTAATGTGAAGGTAGGGCATCTCGGACTCCATTCCATGGAATGTGGGAAGGTGGTTTAGGACATGGGGTTTAAAGATGTCGTTGGAATATCATAGGTAATTGTGTCTAATGCATGAGGGGGCATTGGTCCAGGTAGGTGTGAGGTAGTCATTCATGGTTTGATCGACTGCATTCCTCAAGTTTGGGGCTGCCTCACTTGGATTTCCATTTTGGTTCCCACCCAGGTTTATGAGTTGGTTTCTTTGAATACCTCCCATTGAAATGGGCTCAATTTTTGACTCTAGAGTATTAAGAAGATTAATATCTAATAGAAAGAGTTCCCTTGGTGTACTTGACTCCCCAACCCCAAGACTATCCACCCTAACTAGACGGGTTGATTGGTTACGAGTGTAGGCGGACATGTTCCAAAAGAAAACAAATGATAAAGGGAAACGATAAGATAATTTGGATGAGAATAGAATAAATGGGGGAGAATAGAATGGGTGTTTAGATGACTTACTTGGGTCCCTAGAAATGGTGCCAAAATTTGGTCTCGCCCAAATTTACCCATGTTTTTAGGGTTAAGCAGTCACTTGTAGTTTAGCTTGGGTTGTCGAATCCTCAGATACCTAAGAAGAAACCTATAGACACGTCCATTCTATGGATTATTTTTTGCTATGAAGTGGCCAAATTTGGGTTGATTTTATATGGGTTTAATTGAACACTAAGTGTTTTAAGTGAATTCAATTTAAAAGAATGAGTTGATCCTAGATTATCACTTGGGGTAGATTGGATGAATTCCTTTTTTAATGATTTCAATTTCATTAACTCGAGAAGGATTCATTTAATGACTTCAAACTAACCTCATCACATACTAGTTAAACACCTTCACAAACACATTATAATCACCTATACACTTTTAGGATCATTTTAATGACCATTCCAAAGTAAAGTATGTTATTAGCACATAAAAGTGGGGTGAATAAATTCAATATGGAAGAGGAATAGAGAAAATCATTGAATAAAAGTCTCAATTAAAAGAAGTGATTAGACATTAATGTTGTGATAAATAACATCCAATCCAGCCCCTTTATACTTCCTTGGATCAACCCATAAGAGTTTTATCCCTCCATTGATGTTATGGTTTCAATGGAAGTGGGAAGTAGACTCATGAGAGAGGAAATGGAGAAGTAAAAAAACAATAAATATAAAAAGATCACTCCACCGTTGTGTGAATAATTTCACAAGGTTTGGTGTGAATAAATTCACACATTGAGGCAAAGGTATCAAAGTGAAATGTATAAGAACAGAATAATAGGAAAAGAATAACTTTTATTATAAACCTAAGATGAATTAAAACAACTTACAATTGAGGAAGAACATTACAAAGGAAAAGTGGCAGCATAACATTACAATGAAACAAAGGATAAAAGATGATTAAATACTCCAACACCACTAACTTAAATAGGCATTTTGGGAGCCATGGTTCGATCCTCTAATATTGAAAGTCATCCCACTTGATTATGGTAGGATTATGGTGGTGAAAAGCTTGTGGAACTTGAACTTTTCCACTCTTGACCCGAGGTGGCATCCAGCTTGCATCCACCGAACAGAAGCTCCTAAATAAGCTTCTATATGGACGAATTAGAGTGGTCCATAGAAGAATAAAATGAAGATAAGGATGTCATCCAACCTTCTGTAAAGTTTAAACCCTAATTAATTTATTTTGTATGAGATATGTGTAAAATGGTGAACTATTTTTCTGGGCCGCAGAATCTGGCCCAGAATTTTATCTCCAACTCGGGCCGCCTGGAACTCCATTCAAATATCAGAATTAGATTTTTCCACTGTTTAATGAAATGTTCCCCATGATGTTCTATATCTTAAGTTAAATTTTCAGAATTATTGGGCTTGGATATTGGCCGCTATAGTAGTTTAAATGGGCCGGTGTCTAGTTCACTTCACCCAGAATGTTGTTTGTTCAAGGCTAACTTTGGTGGTTATCCAATATGAATCTTCAAGTACTCCTGAAGTATGAATTGTTACCAATGTAATGAGAAACCTGAAAATTAAATATGAAAATAAAATCAAGATCATTGGGTACTTTAAATGATGCTAAAAATGTACCATGTAATAGTACATTTTAAGAAGGAATTACAGTTATAATATGAAATAATGGTCAAAGTGTAAAATGCACTAAAATGGTGTTTATGAATAATAAAGCACATGAATATTATATATATTAACAATGAATATTAGCTTCATTCAGTGGCTAATCAGCTGGCAACCTAGCATGTACTCTGAAAGTACATGGACACAGGCACAACCAAACACATGTCGTGTACTGACGCACGACCAAGGCACACGAACACGGCCCGAAGGACACATGTGAAACCTTGTGCAGGAGGACACGTCGTGTATCGGAGTACACAGACACGGGTAGGTTTACACAGACCGGACCAGGAGCACGGTTAGGACCCTAAGTGGTGGAAGCATGTCGTGCAGTCCCCTTACACGTCAAGTAGGGATACACAGGGCAGTGAATCATGTATCGAAAGGGACATGGCCAGGTAGTGAAGTGAGACCACACGTCGTGTGGGTCCCATTACACATCGTGTGCCCTTCCTTTCGAAGGAAACTTCTTCCCCTCGTATCTCCTTTGTTTGGACTCAGATTTTGGCACGATATTAGTCTATCTCGTGTGTTTTTGCATGTAGAACGTGATGGTAGTATTTGTACTACCTTTTAAGATAAGAGGTGAGGTGTTCTAAGTGTAATGATTCTTTAGGTGGCACTCGACAATGGCAGTAATCGGACATGATCAGAGAGTGGTACCCCCTATGGAAATAGGGTGTGGGTCGTCTATCTACTAAGTGGTACCCCCCCCCCCATGGCATAGGGTATGAATCCTCTATTTACTGAGTGGTACCCCCTATAGCATTAGGGTGTGGGTCCTTTATCTACTATGGAATTAGGGTGCGGGTCCTCTATATACTGAGTGCCCCCCCCCCCCACATGGCATTAAGGTGTGGGTCCTTTATCTACTGACTGGTACCCCCCCCCCCCCCTTATGGCATTAGGGTGCGAGTCCTCTATCTCAAAGATTGTGCCTCGTAGACTGTGCAACGCAGTGGTGAGGTGAGGTCCCTCTGCACGGTTACTCCTATGGGCAGACACACGAGATGTTGGGCATCGATGATAGACTTTTGGAACTTTTGGATCTCTTTTCCTGATCTGGGTTGTGAGATTGAGAACTCATTTCTCTTTCATTTTCACTTCTTTTGTTGGGCATGTTTGTGTGTGTGTCTGTGTCGTTTATTTTTGTTGCTCTCTTACTTTGGGTTGAGCAGTCTATTCTTATCGTGCATTTTACTGCTCCCCCTTCATCTTTCGGGACGTCCTAGTAGGTATGTATATACTCAACCCTTCATGGGTTTTTTCTGCACATGTCGTGTCTTATACAGACGACAGATAGGTAAGAAACGTTTACAAAGGAGCACAGGGATAACCCGGTACATTTGACCACGTACGATGGTTGGAGAATGGTGATTTGGAGCGGGGCTTTCTCAACATTTACTTTTCCAATTTTGTTTGGTTGAGACATTTTTCTGATTGAGCGTGTATTTTTCCCTTTTTACTTTTCAGTTTACACTGTCGCGCTCTTGTACTCTCTAGAGGTTTTACATGCATGATTTATTTCCTAGATGTTGCATCTTTTATTATTATTTATCTACACTTCTGCATTGATATAGTCGAGTGTATGCGTGCTAGTACATTAAACAAAGTATAGGCCTCTTCATGTCCCAAACAAAATGGATCTCAATATAAAATATAATTTTTTATGAGCATTGTACACCATAACACACATATCCTGCATTAATTTTAAATCTTTAATTAGTGGTTCCAAATTAATGTAAATATCTTTACTATATAGTTTTGTTTATTGAATAAGTATAAACAATGTGACATACTTGTGTCATGTGCATAACCACAAATGAAAATAATAATTTACCAACATAATCACGTATTGTTAGTGATGTTTTGAAAATTATAACAATCAATGTCATACATATATAATACAAATATAATGTTTATATATATGCACACACATCTAATTAAATATTATTTAACTGTGTAATTATGTAAATACATAAAAAAATATGCATACATTTAAATTTGATTTATAATAGGTAGATTAATATCTAGTAATATAAATATTCCATGTTTTTGTAGTAATGACGGCAGAAAAACATCATATGATGCGATATATTTTTTTGTACAAATATAATGTTCATGAAGGAAATTATAATTATGGATTTGAATGAAAACGTGATGATAATTTATTTTATTTTTAAAATGCAATAAATATAAATTACTATTGTCAAAGATTGATATGACGTCACTCTGGAGTCATCGCTTCTCCAAATCTCTACTTTGACGGTGAAAATTAATAATAAATATAAAATAAAATTCCACGGAGCATTATTAATAAATATAAGAACATTATTTTTATTTGAGATTAAATATTTATCAAACAAATGAAAAACCCGTCACCTGTGAAAATAACGACCATAGATTATGACTTTTAAATACTTTACAGCCCCAACCTTTTCAACGAATATTCCTTAAATATTCTCAGAATTGATTGCCTATTTTTCATGTAGGATATGAAAGGTATAGAGATTATTTTAAATAATTCTCTATAATTCTTATTAAAGTGACATATAGGTCAACATACCTATATAAAAATGACATTATAATACTCAATGATAGGTGATAAAAATAATTATTACTAAAATGGAATATAGGTCTCAAAAACGATATATAAATTTTAGTTTAGCCAGATGTAAATTATTAGTAATTATTCAATAAAATAGTTTTATTTATTTACATAAGATTAATTATTTCAATTTTCTTTAAAAAAAATTATTCTGTCTTTAATTTCTCAATGTTAATCATTTAATTAAATTGATTATTTAATTTTATATAACACTTATATGTAGTTTTTTTAAATTCCCAAACTCATATATTAGTTTATATTAATAAATAATTCTAGTTTATATTCATAAATAATTATATTATCTTTCAAGCATTAAATTTTAATTTCATACACCATGAAAAATTCAGTGAAATAAAGCATTGTTTTTATCGGTGCTTTTTAAAATCAATGATTAATTATAACTTTAATCAGTGCTAAAAATAAGTGTCGATAAAAGTCCACATTTATTAGCGTTTTATTTAGCACTGATAAAAATATGTCTTTATTATTGTTTGATTGAGCGCCGATAAAAGTTAATATTTATCAGTGTTAATCTTAGGGTTGATAAAATATTTATCTTAAAAAATAGAAAATTAAGGAGTACACACACACATCATTGGTTGTGTGTGTTACACACACACACAAGTACACACTGTCACTCACATTTGGGTTTAGATAATAATATGTATGTATATTCACTACTATAGATAGTGGTTCTAGAAGTTAGAAACCGCTTTGAATAGTGCTAGAAAAGTACTCTTAATTGTAGTGAAGATAAAGGGGGGGCCCTTTAACAGTTCTGAAAAAATGATGATAAATGGTGTCCTTTTTCCGCGCTAAAAACTAAGATAAATGACCACTTTATCAGCGCGTTAATTAGTACTGATAAATTGGGGAATTTATCAGTACTCGAAATAGCGCTGATAAAGGTCTAGCTGTCTGTGATGTGCTCTTTATATTACAGCACACCCAATACCTACACAAAAAATCACCTGCACAAAACAGTACACACATGAACAAAACAACACACATAAGAGTTTAACAAACAATGTTTTATATAATTACATTTACAATTTGTATGGGTTGGTGTCCTGAGAACCAATTGTTTTGTTCTTTGATTACATGAATGTTCACTTATTATATATTGTTCATTGTTCTTCATAAATATAATATAATTATGTCCCGGAATATTTGTTTCATTGATAAGGTCATGGCAGATCCCCGCTATGATGAGAACCTTGAAATGCTATAACAATATTCTTAAATAAAGTTCTACGGTTGGATGGCATACTATAATAGGACACACAGTATGCAGACCGTCATGTGCGAGTACTCGTAAGAAGATGAGACTCTCTCTCATGGAGTTTGCACTTGGTAATCTCCAAGATGGAAGATTATGAGAACAGACCTGCCAATAACAATTCTACATGTCTTGGTGTCATCAGACATTGCTATCTACGAGCGTGTGTAATGGTCCTTAGACTGGAATATTATCATTAACTCATGTCATGACTCGCGCACTTAGATTTACTGACGAAAACCGTCATGCAGACAGTTGATGGGAAGTAGGGTATGTTGGGTGCGTCATGAGTAACATGTTGTTAATGGATAAGTCGAGGAAGGATTTGTCTCTTCCATTTATGGAAGTTGATATCTCGGCCCTTTGATTGAGATAGAACTGTCACATTAAATTCCATGACCATGGTGTGAACGACGAGTTTATTTTAGGTAGTCAAAGAACGACGGATCAAGCATATATGTTTATGACACTGCCATGAAACCTGCTGGATGAGATATCGAGACAAAGAGATTAAATTACACAGTAAGCGTTCGTATGAGGTGATACGTCAATGCGGCGTCAAATTCTTTCTCTTGGATGCCTTGACCCGTTGCTAGACAGTAATCTTGGACTTTAGGCAAACCCGCCTAATGCCAATGAGAAAGAGGCCTAGAGGGTCACCCACTAAGTGTATCCAAGTATCTCAAGTTGAATAAAGATTATTCCCATACGTGGTTTAATAATTATTCAAGGAAGCCTATGTTGTTTTAAATGATGGAGGAAAAATAAAATAAAACAAGTACACGCCGTGTATTATTAAATGTACACGTCGTGTAGTTTTATTTTGGAAAGGAAATGAATAAATGAAAACAAGATATACACGCCGTGTACTTTTAATGTACATGCTGTGTAGTTTTCAATGAAAAACAAGTACACGCCGTGTATTTATTATTACACGCCGTGTAGTTTTTCCAGTCGGGATTTTGAGGATATAATATTGTTTTAAATGATATTTATTATAATCAGTATAGGCGCATGTCAAGGAATTATTTATTCAACATGGGGGTTTTAAATAAGAGTCAATGAAATAAATAAAATGCGTAACGCGTTTATTTATTATCATAACTCTATAACCCCACACACCCGATTATAAATATCCTCACAACCCCAACTCTTTTCCAACACACAAGAGAATCATTGTGCACAACATCTCTGGAGAATTCTTTCAAGGCTGAAAGAACCTCTTCCTCCAAGAACGCTATCAAGACCGAGAGAGATCCTCTTCCATCGGATCAAGACGATCTAAGGCGGACAACGCAAGCAAAGACTTCTCCACGCTAGCACCCGGAGAATCCTTTGGCGACGTCCAGAGATACGAGGTACACGTGTGGATCACCGCTAGAGGTTGTCTACACTTGGCTTCTGCGATGCAATGACGGATCACATAGACAACGTGATCAAGAACATCAACGAAGAAAGAACACCCAAAAGGTATTTCTTTATAATTAATTAAATTAATTATAATCAACCTGTAACGATCCTTGTTTGTGGTTCCGGGACAAACCATCTTCTTTGTCTTTTTCTATGATTCGATCCATGGAGACTGACGTTTATCGTCATATTGATCCCGGATTGATAATTGCTAATGAAAAAAATCCAAGTGGTCACATCCACCCACATGCTTCCACTGCGCCCGGAACCTTCACAATTATCCAACAAACTTTTAAAAACATTAATGTTTCATCCTTTGACATCCGTGATTCCCTCTCAAATATGTCCGCCCATGGTATTAGTTACCTAACTAATCACCCCAACTCAAAAAAAAGATTCCACTTATATAAGAAAACAAATATTATGTAATTAATACTATCAATAAATAAATTAAACATTAATATGAAAGAATACATTAATAAAATGTCAATTTGTAATAAAAAAACACATTTGAAGTTATACTGCTCACACCATGCGTCTTATTGAGGTGGACTTGAATCTTACACGTCACAAATGAGTTATGGATCGTTTTCCTAAAATATCAAAACAATCGGAATGAGTATTCTTGGTTTTGAGTATGTCCCTTGTTCTTTTAATAAAATTAATATCAAATTTAATCTAAACATTTGGATTTATACCGGTCACATCGTTCATCAGATTTAGGTGTGGTTGATTCCTATACATATCAAATTACTCATGGATCGTTGTTTTAAAGCATCAAAACAATCTGAATGTGTTTGCTCGATTTTTAGTATGTTTGTTGTGTTTTTTACTAAAATATCATTTCAAACCGAAAACACGCATTTTGAGTCATACAGGTCGCATCGTGCGTCACTTTGAGGTGAGACTACTTCATACACGTCACAAAGGACATACAAATCTCTGTCCTAAAATATGAAGACAATTGGAGGGTGTTTGCTTGGTATTCAGTGAGTGACACGTTTTGAGTTAAAATGTCAATTTTAAACAGATAACGGACACTTTTAGTCATACCAGTCACACCGTGCATCGGATTGAGGTGTGGTTGATTCCTACACATCACAAATGACTCATGGATAATTGTCCTAAAATATCAAATCAATCCGAATGATTTTGTTTGGTTTTCATTATTTCACTTATTCTTTATTACTTAAATTAATATCAATTTTAAATAAAAAAACATTTGGATTTATATTGGTCACATCATTCATCAGATTGAGGTGTGGTTGATTCATACATGTCACAAAATGACTCATGGAATGTTGTTCTAAAGTATCAAAAGAATCAAAATGAATTTGCTTGGTTTTTAGTATGTCAGTTGTGTTTTTTTACTAAAATATCATTTCAAATCGGAAACACGCATTTCGAGTCATACTAGTCGCATTGTGTGTCGGTTTGAGGTGAGACTACTTCATACACATCACAAAGGACTTAAGAATTTCTATCCTAATGTATGAAGACAATCAGAAAGCGTTTGCTTGGTTTTCAGTGAGTGACACGCTTTGAGATAAAATATCAATTTTAAACTGATAACAAACACTTTTAGTCATACTGATCATACTATGCGTTAGATTGAGGTGTGGTTGATTTCTACACGTCACAAATGACTCATGGATTGTTTTCTCATAATATCAAAAAAATCCAAATGTGTTTGCTCAGTTTTCATTATGTCACTAATTATTTTTAGTTAAATTTATGTCAATTTAAAATAAAAACACATTTGGATTTTTACCGATCACATATTTTATTGGATTGAGTTGTGATTGATTCTTACATGTCACAAATGAATCATGTATGTTTTTCTAAAGTATCAAAAGAATCCAAATGCGTTTTCTTAGTTTTTAGTATGTTAGTTGTGTTTTTTTACTAAAATATCACTTCAAATCAGAGACACACATTTTGAGTCATACCGGTCGCATCGTGAGTCGGTTTGCAGTGAGACTGCTTCATACACATCACAAAGGACATATGTATCGCTTCCCTAAAATAAGAAGAAAATTGGAAAAAAAATTCTTGGTTTTTAGTGAGTGACATGTTTTGAGCTAAAATGTAAATTTCAAACTGATAATAGTCACTTTTATTTATACTGTTCACACCGTGCGTCAGATTGAGCTGCAGTTGATTCCTACACGTCAAAAATGACTCATGGATCATTTTCCTAAAATATAAAAACAATACGATTGTGTTTTTTTTGGTTTTTAGTATGTCACTTGTTATTCTTTACTTAAATTAATGTCAATTTTAAATAAAAAGACACATTTGGATATATACCAATCACATCATTCATCAGATTGAGGTGGGGTTGACTCATATACATCAAAAATGATTCATGGATCATTTTCCTAAAGTACCAAAATAATGAGAATGTGTTTGATCATTTTTCAGTATGTCACTTGTTCTTTTTTACTTAAATTAATGTCAATTTTAAATAAAAAAAGACAATTTTGAGTCATACCGGCCACATCATGTGTTACCATGTTTTTCATCTGTTTTCTTTGTCAAAATGGAAACACCGTATTGTGAGGGATGCATAGCCTATCCATGTTTAAGAATCTGCCCCAACTCAAACAATGGAATCCACATGTATAATAAAAAATTCATAATTATATGAGTCATACTACAAAGAAGTAAATTAAACATAAAAATGAAACAATCCACTACTTCTATTAAAGTCACATCTTCATGTAATTTATGTACATTTTCCAATAAAGTATGCTTCCCATTTATTTCTAAACAAATCTATATCATCTTGTGAATAGAATTCTTTTCTAAAGTCATGGTATTATCGAAAAAATATAAATAAAAAAAGGATTAATAAATATTTTAAATGAAATAGTAATTATCTTCGAAAATACCACTTCAGGGATGTTAGTTTGTTGATGAAATATAACCTCTTTTATATATTTACAAACATAATAACCACATCCTTTTCCTTTTGTTTGTTTGAGACACTACATAAACATTTGAGAAAAATAAGTAATTTTTTATATGTGTTTGGATAGTTAAATCTTATTATATATACCCGATACTTATCCAGTCGTTGTACTTGTGATGTTCATTGTACTTTTCTCCTAGGCTCATTCCATGATGTAGACGATATTGATGCACCACTCTATTATAACAAGATCCTTATTAAAATATAATATAAATTATATAACTAGATTTTTAGTTCTAAAATGTTGGATGTATTGAATTACAAATTGAAAAATGTCATCAAGTGTGGTCAGTTTGTTGGATATCCATGATTCCAATCCAAGAAATAAATCTTTGGAGTATCCAAATTGACTGCAATGAGCCTCCATTGCTGCCTAAAAACACAAAAAGAAATAAGTAATTAGTCAAATTAAAATATATTTGATATGATTAAAATGTAGAGTTTTCCCCTAAATCATGATATTAAGAAGAATATATGATCCGTATTTTTATGGTTAAACGATTTGAGTAGGCCTACCACTATTTCACCCTCTTGGAATTTATTTCTTTTTGTTCTATAGAGGTGATGTGGGGACTAACAAGTCCAAATTTTTGTTCATGAAAAAATCCCTTTAATCGTTTTTCATATATACACATGTGTAAAATATGAAATGTATTTAGTCATAATTTACATAATATATCATCTTTTTGAAAATAAAATCATGAAAACATACCTCATGTAGACATTTACAACTGAGATTCCTAGCCAATCATGCTCCATGATTTTACTTACATTGTCAACACTAATGAAATCTGGATCTTCCCCTTCATACATATTTTTATAAAAAACAATTTTGTGAGTACTACCGTCATTTAACTTTGTATTCACATAATCCTAAAATGATAATAAATGCAGATATAAAATGGGAGGGTTTACGGTGATTTTGGTAGATCATTTTGATCGGTTGGTTAATCCTTAAGATGGTTTGGACTCGTTCTTTCATTTCAACCATTCCCTTTGTCCGTATGTAATAACATTCATTGGTTCATACCTTTTTTCATTAAATGTTAAAGGTTTATCTTGAAAAATAAATTGTAAATGAATACCTCCTTGTCGACATTTTTTTACAAGATGTGTTAGCCATGCAATGAATGTTCCAGGAGCTTGTTCGACCTTATGAATATCTTCATCATCAATTGGAATAGGTATCTCGGTGCTTGGATCATAGGATATGTTAATCAACTCCTTGACATGACCTGTTAAAAGTGGTCTGTTGTGTAGCATTTCATTCTAGATATTGAACACCGTAGCCCTCGCTACAAGGTGATGGGTGGGTGTTGATAGATATAAATCACAATTATTTTCACTCTGTAGAATATCAGAATAGGAAAGGTATCCATGTCTATATAATTTACAATCCATAGAAAAAATTATTAGAATATTGATTACCTCATCTAAGATAGGTTTTTGAGGGGAATAACTCGCCTCAAAGCTAGTGGTGGTGGGGCGGGATCTTCACATGCTGGTTGTCCTTGAGTTTCTTCTTCTCTTTTCACCCCATAAAATTTGTTATCATCTCTCTCTACCATTGAATTTTTTCGTCAAGGTTAGCTACTCTTTCTCTCATCATTTTCATTTCTTCACTTTGATCCTCCTCTTGTTTTTTTCTCAAAATATGTTCGGGGTGTCACCACAAAACCCGCACCTCTGATGCAATCATATTGTTCTGGATTCTTCGAGGCCAATAAATGTATGTCTGCATCTGGTGTGGGTGTTACTGATTCCTATGACTATATTAGATAGAAAATATAGGAAAATAAGGAATCATTGTTATGTAATAGTTATTTAAAGAAATAAAATATTTATTATGTCATAATTACACATGTTTCCCACACTTTTTCTCTATTTTCATCTATTAGTATCCCATATTTTTTTTAAATGTGCCTCCTTCCATAGAACATGGCGTGGGATGGAAGTGACATTGTATTTCGATTCATCAATATGCATATAAATAAAGGAACATAATTATGGTTTTTTTATGTCACATAAAAGTATTATGGTAGATTTAAAATTCGTATTTTTTTTCAAATGAAGCATACTTGATCCTTGCATTATGGTAGGGGTATGTTGGTTTTGTTTCTCATTCCTTATTTTCAGTACTCAGTTGCTATTTCATAAATAAAAAACTGTCAATCAAAGTGATGAATATATGTATATTCAAACAATGTATTACCGAACACAATGTACTTGGAAAGACCACTCCACACGATGGCTAGTAAATGCATCCCACACTCCTTGGGTTATTAGGTGTGCATAAAGAGGATGTGGGTGCAATTTTATTTTCCCTTCATCATATTTAAGATGAAATCTTTTTAAAATTATGCAAAAGCCTATGTGAATCCTTCTAGAAACCCTTAATTCATAGTCTTTGTGCAAGTCATCTACTATAAATGCACCCTATAAGGGATGATGAATAGTAAGTCAATGTTTCATTATTTTATATTTTAGTAAATTAAAGAAATGATATCATAATGTTACCATAATATCTCCCCACATCAGTGTTCTAAGCCTAGTGACATCATTATACCATGAATGTACATTAATCGGTATGTGTTTTCGAGTGATGATTCCAATGTAACTACTGAACATGTCCTTTTTGGGGTTAACATTATGGTCATACTTATTCTATCTGACCTCGTATTTGATGCCTTTTTCTTTTTTCCTTAAGGATTTTTTTCTAACACTATCAAACTACAGTTCTCCTATTCTTTATGCACCGCTAGTGTTTCATTGCCTAACATTTCCTTGATTTCAATGTCATCATTATGTTCCTCCAATGCGATAGCATTGGAATGTGCAGATGGTGGTTGTACCTATTCACTGGGAGTAGCAGTAGGTTGAGAAACTTGTTGTTCCTCTGCACTATGAGTAGCAACATGTTGAGAGACCTGTTGTGCCTCAGGATTGGGAGCATCATCACATACAAATTTTATTATCTGCAGAAGTAGTTTAACATTTAATTTAGATTATATAAAATCAGTAGAAAATAGATAATAACATAAGGTAACACGATGTATATTATAATAAAAATATAACATGATTATTGAACTCTTTTTTCTAAAGGCTGAAGGGATTTGACCCCTCAATCCACTATCCAAATCCCTTCATTGTGGTCTCCTTTGTCATGAAAAATTCCGTCTATATTGGGATTACTATGAAATGATTGTGACTTCCCAATGAAAGGGTCTCCCTCGATTTAATTTTCATCTGACGCTTCAGTGGTTTTGGTCAATAATAGAACAATTGACAAGTTTTGGTTTGGAGGATCTGGAACATAAAATACTTGTATAGCTTGTGATGCCTTTATAAACAGTTCATCCTTGTACCCTTCCTAACCAAAATCAAATTTCACGAATCCAAATTCATCTATTTTAACAAAACTTCTATTATCAATCAACTTGTATTGAAAAAATGGCACTAAGAATTTTGTATAATCCATCTCCTATATTTTTTTGATGATTCCAACAAAATACATATTCGTATAAATCAAATTTATATCCTTAGCATCAGAAACATTCATCACTTCATCCCCAAATGTAACTCCACTATTTTTCATGGTATTGTCCTCATAATGTTCATTAGTATAGAATGTATAACCATAAATTAAATAATCATTGTAAGATAATACATAAACACTTGGTCCTCTGGCTAGCCATCAAAGTCCTTTTGAAATTGAGTCCAGATTTTCATCTGACTCCTTAAGTATATAGTCCCAAAACCATCCTATAAAATTTTGATTATGTGTATTTGATATCCATTTTTCATCCCATGATGGATTCAAATGTCTAATAATTTCTTTATGGGTTTTAATATATGGGTCAACGTCGAAACTGTTATGAAAATTCTAATGGTGGTCCCACTCTTGATCTGTAATATTAATTGTGACAGCCTCACTTCCAGAAATTCCTTCACCCACAAGTTTCCTAGTGCATCGATATTTCGGTAGACCAATTATTTTCACACCAGACATGTATTCGGTACAAAATTCAATAGCTTCCTCAACAATATATCGCTCCATAATACAACCCTTTGGATGACATTGATTTTTGATATACCTTTTCAAAATCATCATATACCATTTAATGGGGTACATCCATCTATAGTGTTTAAGACCACATAGTCAAATCTTTCTCACCAAGTGAATAGTCAAATGGACCATCATATCAAATAATTTCAGTGAGAATCACATTTTCAATTCACATAATATGATGATAATTTCCCTTTCCAAAGTTTGCAATTTCGTTGGGCCTATAACTTTTCTGCATATAACTTTTAAGATTAAACAAGGCTTCCTTAATATATTATGGAAATTAATAGAAAAAATTAAATGTAAAGCTATAGGAAATAGATCTTGCATCAAAACATGAAATTCATGTGATTTTAAACCCAGTAACTTTAATTATCTCATTTACATGATGTTCTTAATATTCTATGAATACCCCTATGAAACCTTTATGTCATTCAAGTAGTTGAAAAATTGATATCTCTCCTACTTGGAAAGAGTGTAAGAAGTAGGAGGAAGAAATATTCATTTTTCACCCTTCACTGGTTCCAAATATTCTCATATTCCCATGTCAACCATGTCCAAACTAGACTTAATATCATCTTTTGTTTTTTAAGGTGTATTTAGCAACATGTTGATGACACTATCACGTTATTTTTTTTCAACATGCATAACATCAGTAAAATGTCTGACATTAAGACAATTCCAGTATGATAAATAAAAAAATTAATCTCTTTTTCTAACAAGTTATTGTAAGGTTTTCTGAAAACGGTTTACCAAAAGGAGTGTCCATATCTTTTAATTTCTCAAAAAATTGATCATCTGTTAGTGGAGACACTGCTATAAATTTTTCGGAACTCACATAAAATGATGTCATCCAAGATTGGTACTTTTGTCATCGGGGTAGAAATCTTTGATGTCCTAGAAACACATTTTTCAATGAAAGTTTCACCCTAATTGATTGTGTACCTTGTTCACAAATAGTACACCCTTGAATTAATTTAATGTTACATCCTCAAAAAATTTACATAAACTATAAATTCATTTATCATCCTGTACAACATGGATCTAAAAGTGAAATCTTCATTTCTGTAAGCATCATACAACGTAACACATGAATCCCACAATAATATCAAATCCTATATCAATGGAGCCAAATAAACATCAATATCACTACCCGGTTGTTTTGGTCCTAATATAAACATAGATAACATGATGTATTTTTGTTTCATGCATAACCATAATGGTAAGTTATAATTTACTAACATAACTATCCATGTACTATGATTTCTACTTTGAAAACCAAACGGATTTACACCATACGTAGATAATGAAAGACGAAGGTTTCTCAGCTCGTTTTCAAATTCAGGATACTCATGATAAATTATCTTCCACTAAGGAGAGTTTTCTAGGTGACCAAGTTTTCCATATTTATTTTTCTTATCTGCATACCACGTCAATTTCCCTGCAGTCTCCACAATTTCACATAGGCGCCTAAACCATGGAATGATTGGAAAGTACCTTACAACTTTTGTAGGAATGGATTCATATTTCTTGTATCGAGAAACACTACACTTTGTTCATTCTATAAGTGATTTGTGGTATTTTTGAGATAGTATAGAATCATTTAGGGAGGCATGTATTCTTTCAAAGATCATACCCATTGAGTATAAAATTCCATTGGTGTCGTATGTTCTGCTTCAGAGATCATTATATTTTGGGAGAATGTGATTCAGGAGAGAAAGTAGTTCCATAAAACTAGCATCACTCCATCTGTTTCCTACATTCAAATTATATAGCTTTAGTATGGATGCCAATGTTATATATTTAGTGCAACCAATATACAAAAATGTCTTTAAAAAACTCATTAACTTCTTAATCAATTTTGGGCAATCATGAAGTTCATCTTGAACTATCTCTTTCATTTCCCCAATACTATCTTCATCATCATTCTCATCTGTAATCACATCCTCGATAAGGCCTTATTCATTTTTCACACTTGTAATCACATCAGATTATCCATAAAATGAAGTTTTATCCCACCACTAACTACATTCACCTTTTTCCCCATGTTTATTCCAACATTTATAACTTCGATCTATTCTGTTACATATCAAGTGTTCTTCCTACTTTTCTAGACTATTTTTTCTTGAATAACAATAGCATAAACACAAAAAAAGGGGTTTGATAAAGGTCATAAGTATGATATTTTGCAAATTTGATGAACTCTTTCCTGCCATCTTCATACTCTTTTGTCAAATGACTAAGATTCATCCATTCTTTATTCATATCCATCCAATTTAATTTAGTAATATTAATATATAACAATATAAATACAAAAAACATTGATATAATGTAATGGTTTTCCTAATTATATAAAAATATACACATAAAATATTATAGAAAAACTACAGTTCAAATGTCATTTGAAAACTATTTATAAAATCACACTTGAAATCCCATTAAAAAACCAACCATTTACACAAATTACACTTTAAAATAACATACCCATTTTAAAATAAATCAATCAGTTCCAAAAAAATCTTTCTCAAAACCACAATTCCTTTTTTAAAGAATTCAAGGAAACTTCATGACCCAACAATCCTAGTCATTTAAAATGAGAAAAAATCCTCTAAGAAACATTTCAAAACAATTGAATCATTTTAAACAAGACACTTTGGAATTTTCACTAAGTCTTAAATACAAAGAGAGGAACTTCATAAAAGATACATATAAAAAACCTCAATTTATCCCAAACAAATTAGTGCTGTATGATTCTATCACATTATTCTAAATTTTGGTTTAATAATAATAATTTCTATAAACATTTGATATTGTGATCCCCACCATTGGATATCCCTTATTCATGCTTCCATTTCCATGTTATATCAATTATCCTACACCACAACACTATAGTCCTAATGGATATGTTCCATAGTCAGTGACCACACTCACAACCATGAAACAATCATGTTCCAGTTTACTAAAAACACTACATTATACCAATGATCCTTGGGTCACACCAAATTAATTAGTTGTACACCCCAAGAACAATGTATACATATCTCACATGAAGTACTATTGGTTCCTTCCTTTATAAATACACCTAAAAAAATTTATAAGCATGAACCCATTATATAATAAAAAATTTCTCAAGTTTCATTCCTTTCACATAAAGAATTTCCCTATGCCACTCATCACAAGAAGAAACTATATTGCTTTCCCGATCCTTTTATGTAAATCATGTCTCAGGTAAAAATAAAAAAATAACTATGGTAATAAACTAATAAATGGTATGATTTTCCATAGTATATTTTCTAAAATCTTCACAATGATTTATAAATGTCATTACAAAGACTAGTAATTCTAAAATCCTTAACTAAACTCATATCAGTAACTTCTAGAATCAAAGTTATGAGAGTATCACTATAAGTCTCAATAGAATTATTACCTCTTCAAAAATCATTGATGAGGTTAACAACATCAAGTCCCAAAATAGTCTATAACCTTTTAAATAAAATTTCATAATGAAAATCAAGGTTTGGTGCCTTGGATGGATGTATCAACCTAAATTCTACAACTACTTCAAAACATTGAATATCAATAGTTAATAATTCATTCATATAATTTGTTAAAGCTGTAATAAAATAATAATTTATATAGTTAGATATAAAATTATATTGATAAGAAAATGTTATTTGATAATCACTTGAATTATATCATTTTTCCCTTTGAGGGGATTCACCCTGGAAGGGTTCATTACATGTGTTGTTATGGTTATTTGACAAGGGTGTTCAGAAAGTGTTGAAGATTTAGTGGAATTGCACTAGTAATAATGTGGTGGGTCCATTGAAATGGGTAAGGTTTGGATTGATATTCAATGGTCAAGGATTTATACTTTAGGGAGAAATGACCTACCTACTCTGGGAGAGTTCAAATTTTACATTGATTTTGAATTAGTCACAAGCGAGGTGTTCAGTAGAATGAGAAACCATGAAAGGAAAGAATTAGGGAATTTTTTAAAAGGTGTGACCAATCATGGTATGGATTATATCGTAGTACTAGAGTTGTAATAATTATTTTGTTATTTTGGAATTATTATTACACAATCTGAGTGAGTCTGTGTGACATAAGATTTGGTGGATCAAAACTGAATAAATCTATAAGGTTGAATTGAAATTAAAATAAATCATATAATATTTTAAGTGAAAATTAATTCAAACCTCCCATATTAGTGTTTAATCTACCATATAGGCACCAAAATTGGTATCAGACCAAACCCAGGTTCCCTCTGAAAATATATGGATGAGTTCCCATCCTTTTCAAGAGATATATGGATGTATCTTCCAAGACACTGAAATAAAAGTGAATGTAAGAGTCAAGGAATCTGTGAAAAATTTGAATGAAGGAATATTAAATATCAATAGATAAAGTTAAATGGATTTTTGAAGATTTATTTGTTATATTTATTGATTTTTATTCCTTTGATGATGTTAGTTCAAGTTATGATGTTCATGAAGAGCTAAAAAATGTGAAATAAATTTATTCTCATGTAAAATGTTATTCAAAGAATGTTCCAATTGATGTTTTTTATAACACACATAGTTTTATCATGAAACTATTTGATAAAAAGGTATAGTTAAAATAAGTAGTAGATGCCATGAGAATTCCTTGGATAAGAAGTTTGGAATATACAACACCCTCCCAAAGAAAGTGAGGGAGAATGGTGAAATTGTATCAATTTTAAATGAAAGACATTATCAATAAATTGAATAAATTAAAAGAATAATAATGAAAAGGGTTTTTTGAGGTTTCTATTACTGAAGTAGTCCATGGATTAGATAAGTTATGAATAGTTAGAGTAAATATAAAATATACTTTTTTATATGTGATGTAAAGAAGAATTAAAGAGCTTAACAGTTCAATACAAAAAATTAAAAAGATTTATTATGGTTTAGATTAAAACATACAAAGTGATTGGTAAGGAATTATGAGATATTTAGAGGATGATAGGTACACCCTTAATATGAAGTCCCTTTTTATGGAAGTCACATTGAAATGTTCGGAAGAGGAAAAATCTGAAACTACCCGATTAGTGGAGCAAAGATGTGATGCCACACAATGGTTGGAATTGATTCATACATTAAATAAGTGTAAAAATGGTGGATAAAATATATTATATCTTGTAGAGTGGAATACAACTCTATGAAATAGAACATGGTAACCCACATTACAAATAAAGTTTCTTTCACTAAATATAGTATTTTTTGAATTTATAGACAAAACAAAAATTCTAAAAAACGTGGAAGAGAAAAATTATCATAACTTCCACCAACATGTCAAGAAAAAAATTGAGTATTCCCTAGAAAATGTTTTCACCAAAATGAACCTAAATTATTGGGGTTATATCTCTAAAAATATAAGAATTTATTTCTAGAAAACATACACGTGAAGAAAAAAATAAGATTAATTATATGGTGTTGGTGTTTCTATAGGTTTTGACATAATTAAATTTATTTCTAGAAAAATAGGTTACTGTGTACATGTTCTAAAAGGCTAAAACTTAGGGGGATCAAGGAAGTTGTACTGATGAATGTGGCTTGAAAGAATCATACCTCACAGAAGGGAAATAATCTATATCTGAAGAAAATATTTGAAAGCATGATGAATTTTTATAAGATGCATATCATACGTGGTCAAAATGTTGGTAGAAGATGACAAAACCCTTCCAGGTACCATATATTTACATTATATAAAATATAAACTTCTAGGTATGAGAAGAATGTGAAAATAGTATGTGAATTATTCATGGGATAAAAATATGTAAAGAGTAAAGATGAATCATCCACACCTAAGAATAACATAAGATATATGAGGAGGAGGTCAAAACCACTGGAATGAAGTGATTATACTATAGAAATAGAGTCCATATAATTAACTAATGTGGGATGGTCATGAATATCAAAGAAAATTGGAGGAAACTAAAGGTAACAAAATAATCGTTCAATGAGAGAGATTATAGGATTTTATTAGTGGTTGATACTATTTATAAAGAAGTTGAGAGACAACCTAAGAAGAGAAAATCTAATGCTAATATAGAGGTTTATAGGAGGTGAATGTATGAAAGACACATGGATCATGGTTGTATGATTTTTGTCATTGAAATATGAAACAAAAATTAAAAACACCTATGAGATAAAGTGTAAAAAACTTTGTTTGAAAGAAGGTATCAATACGAATGGATAAGGTGGAGCATGTTCCTAACGGTTGACTAACCATCAGGTTAGATTAGTTGTAATTAGATAGAAATATTTTGAAAATTAAATGGAAATCTAGTTCTCAATATTCTAATTTATATAATCCCATTCTAGCTATGGAAGAAAACAAAAAGGTGAAGAAGACCACACAACACAAAGATGAATATTCGTACAAATCATTGTATGTCCATAAAAAGTACATGAACCTTGTTAATTTTTTTCAAAGTACTTAAGGATTTTTGAAGTGGATTTGTAATAGGAAGAACTAGATGGAGAATACCAACCTCAGATGTGGAATAAAAAAAGTTATAGAAGACATAGGTGCATCAGATGGAGTGTAGTAGATAGAGGTAACTTATAGACACTTACCAAACTAAGTTGTTTCAGATTGAGATGTTCTGGATAGAAAGGAACTAGATGAACATGAACTAAAAACATATTATAGGTATTATACCAGATAGAGGAGTATCAGATAGATTTTAAAAAGCATCTCTTATTCAATTCCTCTTATTAATTCATGGGTTATCACATAAGTTGTATCATCCTGGGGAGTTCATTCATTAGTAGAGTATACATAAATTACCAATTTCCATATTCAAATGTTCAATAGGAACAAACCAACATGAAATTCATTTAGTGCACAAACATAGACCACCAACGACCATGTTTTTTAACAGGGCTTTTAGCCCGTACAATTCACAACATCACCATCAATATCAAAATGTAATAACATGAAAACAAACCCCATTTCCCCTTTCTATTTAATTATCCAGTTCCTATCTTTGATTAGTGTGGAACAACTATAAAAAATATAAAAGAATTAGTAGATCTCTCCCACATGATACACAAACAAAGAGAAAAAAATAAGAATCCCTACCTCAAAGAAGCTTTTCAACTCATCCATGTAGCACAGAGGAGAGGCACGCAATAGAGGAGAGGCATACGACTCACCATAGAGGTGTGGTTAAGAGTGTAGTGTAGGAGAGGCATGTGGTGGGGGAGTCCTCTAGTAGAAGAGAGGCGTGCGGCATAGGAGAGATGCACAACAAAGGAGAGGCACGCAACAAAGGGATTTGTGGCCGCAAAGGAGTAGGCGAGAGAGGAGGAGGAGGAGGAGGAGGCAACAATGACATAGATCGACTTTTGCAAGAGCTTGAGGGGTGTGAGGAAGAAGGAGAAAGTTAGAGTTTCTTTATAATCTCGGTGACACTTTTGTCAGCGCTAGATAAAAAGCACCAATAAAGGTATGTTTTATCAGTGCTAAAATAGAAAACAATGATAAAACATGACCTTATCAGCGCTAAAAAAACATTGATAAAGGAAGTCTTTATCAGCGCTAATAATATAACGCTGAAAAAGACACATTTTATCAGTGAATTTTTAGCACTAATAATGATAGACCTTTAACAGCGCTAAAAAGCACGGATAAAGATATAATGTTAATAATTTATTTATATTATTATATATATTTATAAAATTATATATATGATAAATGTTTATTTATTTATTTATAATTATAACTAAAACAATATATATATATTTATATTAATAAAATTATAAGTTAAATAATTATAAAATTATAAGAAATATACTTATTATATTATAATCATTGAAATATATATAATAAATATATTGATTATATATATTTATAAGATTATAGATATAAATAACTATATTTTTTCTAATTTTATAATTATTTATATGAATATTTATTCATTTATAATTATAATTATAAATTAATATATAATTATTTATTTTAATAATTATATAATTATAACAAATTAATATTTTGAATATTTATAATTTTATTAATATATATATTTATTATATTTATTATAATTTTATAATTATTTAAATATATCTATATTTATTTATAACTATATATTTTTTTGTTTTATTTATTTATCAATATTTATATATATTTATAAATATATTTATGTAATTATAAAAAATATAATATTTGAAAATAATAAATATATTTTTTATAAATAAATAATTATTTAAATAAATAAATAATAATTTATATTTATAACTAATAAATAAATATATATTTATTTCTAATTAACATTTATAATAAATAAATATTCATTTATAATTGTAATTATATATATATATATATTTAAATAATTATAAAATTATAACAAATATATTAATAATTTTATAAATATATATAATAAATATATTTATTATAATTTTTTTATTTAAATATATCTACATTTATTTAGAATTATATTTATAACTATTTGTATTTATTTATAAATATTTGTATATAAATATATATAATTAATATATTTATTATAATTTTTTAATTATTTAAACAACATTCTTCCTCTATTTCTACCCCTCCCATGACATCCATCGCGTCCTCTTGGATGCCTTCCCCTCCTCCACTGCTTTGGGGTCTGCTTGTCATTACCTTGATCATCAGCATCCTCATCCACAACATGATCACTAGCTTGGGCATCTTTTATAAGAGCCTTGTCATCTACTATATCCATCTTGGCTGTCAAGTCCGCACATGAGGATTTCCCAATCAACTGATCCTGTTTAGAATCCTAAGACAAAGCAGAAAAATTAGCAACAAAAGATATCAAGGATTTAGTACCTATTAGGTCTCGGATCTCCTTGTAGAGTTCATCAATGTCTGGGGAATTAATCAACTCCAGTGTGGAAAAGAAGTTAAATTTTATAGAAGCATTAGGTTGTGTAACAACATGTGTCTTCTCATCCATAATAGAATTCAAAATAGGTTGAGAACCTACATTAGTTGGCAGCAACAAACTGTCAGTCTGCCCATATTTTTTACCAAGCATTGCGGCCTCAAAGTGCGCAGCAGAAGCACTAACTTCCAATGATATAGGACAAGAAGGATGTGGAATCCTAGTAGAATTCCTACTATCCTCATTGAATCGTGTAACAATATGAAAATTATCAGCCATAGGAGTACCCACAATGGGTTCGATGTCATCATGAGCAGGTAATTGCACATGTCCAGTTCACCCAAAATCATTAACAATGGTCACAACTAAAGAAACCGCCAATGAAGTTCCCATATTAACCACAACACTAGTAACCTGTGTAAAACATGAGCTCAAATTCCCTTTCGAGGGGAATTGATCATCCAAAAAAGTCACCCTATTAATATCATCATCACTACAAGGTTCATCATTTGACACATCACCCCATTTTGAGAGGGAAGCTTCCCCTTGGTGTAAAACTAGAACGTTAGACACTGGGGAAGCCCCTGAAGAAACCAGAAGAACACCCACATTACCGTCGACTTTGCATTCAGGAAAACAATGTCCAGCTTTCTCAGCGACAACCAAAGAAAAATAGTTATCCCCCCTTTTCTAGATCCATTCACCACAAAAAACATAGAATTTGAAGGCTCACTATCATATTTCACACCAACAGGGGCATCATTCTTACCAACAGAAGGAATTTTATTTACATTTGTCAACTAATTGTTCATATTGTTACAATTAGAGCATTAAATTCCTCGATGACAATTATCCTTAATATTTCGAATGGATGAAAAATTGAGGAAAAAATCAGGGACATATTCAAAATCTATCTCAAGTTCAAATTTAATTTCACCAGAAATTAACTAAACAGTCTCAATAAGAGGAAAATAGAGATCTAATTCAACCAGTATGCGAAAAAAGGGATCATACCTAACAGATTGAGCCTCCTTGTCGATCTTAATTGGAGTGCCAACAACCATGGCTACATCCTAGAGGATACTGGGATGCCAAAACACCCAATTCAGTCCTTTGATACGGATCTAGGATTGTAAAACAGTGTTCATGGATTGAGAAGGTTCAAACTAGGGGTCCCAATTTTGAATCCAAAGGATCCCTGGTTTGAGATTAATAAATCCCCTACTCCACGCCCTTAATTTCAACTCATTCGACTGAAAGTTAATATGGAAGAAGTTTATCCCAATAGAAACAATATGTCAATCACTAAACCCCCAAATTTGGACAAAACGTAACCTTAGGTCTTCAAGATTTCATGATACATATGCTTGTGAGCTAAGACGGGATATGATCAAATGTTTGTGCGCCTCAATTATTTCTTCAATGAACCTAAGGTTTGATTCAATGACCTCAAGGCACCGTTTCTCAAAATCCAATTGTGAGTAGAGAGTTCACTAGCCCAAGAGCCAGAGAAGAATCAGTCAGCTCTCTTAATCCATAAATCAACTAGATCGCTAACAGACCCTACCGGATTAGATGACTTCATCAGATCCATAGTGGGAGTTGCATCACGCATCAGACCAGATATAGTGCCAACCTTCTTTGAGGGGCTAACAAACACATCAACAAAATTTAATAAGGGTGTAATGTATAAATGGACATTCATGATGATATACATATATATATATATATGCATGCATGATCAGTATATTTTTTGAATAAATTTACTGGAAACACATATATATTTAATAAATATAATATAAAAATACATATTTTTAGAGTATTTATATATATTAATTATAAATAAAATAAATAAAATAAATATATTAAATATAAAAAATATAAAAAATATAATTTAATAAATCTAATAAATCTAATAAATCTAAAAAATCTAATAAATCTAAATAACTAATATAATAATTAATTTAATAAATATTAATCTAATAAATCTATAATAAATCTAATAAATCTAATAAATCTAATAAATCTAAAAAATTCTAAAAAATCTAAAAAATCTTAAAAATATAAAAAATATAAAAAATATATTTATTATTTAATGAAATTTAAAATAATCTTATAATTATTTAAATATATATATATATATATTTAATTATAATCTTATAAATAATTTTTTAGACATTATATATATTTTTGAATTATTAAAAAATATATATTAATTATAAACATGCGTTTTTATTTAATTTATACAATTAAGCATTATTTTTGAATATAAATATAATAATTTTATATAAATTATTATTAAAAAATTTATCAGTGCTAAACATCGTGCTGATATATACATCCTTTATTAACGCTGATAAATACCTCCCCTTTATCAGCGCTTTCTACTTAGTGCTGATAAAATGAGGCACTTCCCTTACCCAATATTTATAAATAAATATTCCCCTATATAAATATAATCACACATTTTAATATTCTTTAGGTAGACTACTTTTTTGGTAATTCTAGTCATCTCTATAAATATATATATACATTTTATTTAGTGTAAATTTTTTATTCATTTATATAATTAATATTTATCAAAATATAACTAATTGTTTTTAAATATAATATATAATTATTAATATTTTATATATAACAAGAATAATATTATATAAATTTATTCAATTAATAATTAATAATATTATATAACAATATTAATTAAATATTGTTTATATATTAGTAATTAATTTTAGTTTATTTGACATAGAAATTACAATAACATTAATATTCTATGCATTGTAATGGATATACACTGGTATGTGTTGAGTTTATCTAATACATGTTCTTAGGTTCTTCAGACACACAAACACACACATTTATATGCGAACAAAAAATGTAATTTTAACATTGATAAAAGTTAACATTTATCATCACTAATTTTAATGTTGATAAGAGTATGACACACACACAGACAAACAATTTTGGTTTTTTGCATTCACATATCTCATTGTAATATATATATTTATATATAAATATACATACACACAATCACACACATGAATCTAGATAATAATATATATGTATATTATATATATAGTTAGAATAAATATAACTATCAATATAAATTTACTTTCATTGAAAATAATATTATTAATCTAATCAAATGAATTAATAAAGAACTTTATATTATAAAAAATTACATTTGTAGAATTTTTTTGTTTTTAAATAATAACAATAATAATAATAATAATATTATATATATCATTATTTATATCACCAACAATTAATTTTATTCACATGTATGTAATGAAATTTTATATAAAAATATATATTTATATATATGAATTTTCATAATAAATATATATGTATTTATGTAATCTATATTCTTTAAAAAACATTATAATTTAAATATAAAAAAAAATGAATAGTTTCTTTTCAAAGCTCGACATGGTCAAGGGCGTGATCATGGGTATAGTCCCAACCACCACAATGTAGTCTTCGACATCCATGATGTGGTCTCCTGTACAATGTACCTGTAATGGTTTTGAGCATCAGGGTCTACATGAAATCCTTATTTCAAAGCCATTGTACCTTTGGGCCTTCATATCATATAAGAGTTCCATTCAACTCAATTAAGAAAGAGGATTCTTTCCTTAATAAAGAGGATTGATACCTGTTTGTTTTAAAAAACATTCTTCATATTAAAAATCAATTATTTATTTTGATCTTTAAAAATTAATGTTATTAATTATAAAAAATAATGAATATTATTTAAATATAATTGATAGTAAATTTAATATTTATATTCAATTAGAAAAATATGTTGAATTTATTTTTTATTAAAATATAATAAATCTAATATTTAAAAATATAATGACACATTTTATTTAGTATAAAATATTTATTCATTTCAATAATTAACACTAATTTATATTATATATATATAAAATTATTAATATTATATACATTTAAGGAATTATTAATTATCAACATTTCTAATATATAAAATTATTATTATTATAAAAATTTATAAAATTTGTATTATTTTTTAGTTTCAGTTGTGTCAACACTAATTTTAACACTGATTAATCATCCCACATCAGTTCTAAAATTCGTTTTGATAATGAAATGTTTTTATCATCACTAAATGTAGCACTGATAAAATATTTTTTTATCATCACTTAAGGTTTTAGCACTGGTAAAGGATGTTTTTTGTGTGTTTTTTTGAATGAAGATAAAAATATTTCCTTCTTTAATAGAATCCCAACAGTCACACCACTCTTCACCATTGAAGGCTTCATGGAATCCAATTTTTTTGCTACCTCTATGGAAAATTTTGGATGAATTGAGCCTTAAAACCGAAGACATGCTATTTACAATTTGGTTTTAAGGATTTCTCAATCGATTCTGCATGAGTTTTTCATGATTTTTTGGTTGTTCATTTCGCAATCATTTGTAAATATGATTGATGATTCTCTATACATGTAAATATTTATATCTGACTATGCATATAATTGTATATATAAAAAATAGGAATAATTTGATCCCAAATTATTTTGGTTGTTCATTGAAAAATCGTTTGTATATATTTATGTAAATATACATACACTTAAATATACATATATATAAATGTGTGTGTTTCTTCAGTTTTTATATGTATAAATATGTATATATTTTGAGAGTCCCTACACTCTGAGATTCATGTCCTAGGTTTCTACTAGGGTTTGGCCTTCCTAGGTTTCTCCTAGGTTTTGATGGGGCTTTGTTTTCTTGGTTGATGTTGGCATCAGCTTCCCAGGATCGTTAGACTGTCTATGTCTCTCTCCCCTTAATTCCTTTCCTCTAGCTTCATCAGTTTATCGATGTGGAGGATACATGGTCTTTTTGTATCAACAAATAGGTTTGTCAACGTTTTGATGGTGACATCGTATTCTTTTGGCAGTGGTATTCTATCATCTATACATATGTTATACCAACCAAAAACCGACCTACAATGAAGACCTGCAACTATTTGATGTGATGAGTGATGCAATGATACCACATCAAATAACCTGATGGAAGAATATTTCATTGAAAGATAAAGAAAAATAATTCATTGTAGCAAAAAATGATAAGGATGCCTTTTTTAACCATCAAATATCACTTCTGGTCATTGATAAATTTATAATTAGTCGACTATTTAATCTAAATGCCCTAAAAAATATTCTTCAAAATATATGGCGTGGAGATGATGGTGTGGCTATAAGTGAAATAGGTGAGGGCCTGTTGATATTTTAATTCTTCAATATTTCAAACATACAAAAGATCCTTAATAGACAATCATGGTCATTTGATAATCATCTTATCTTCATATAAGACCTTAATAATGATAAGACATTCAGAAGATTTCATTTTATAAAACACCCTTCTGGAATCAAATAAAAGGAATCCCCTTTTTTATAGATTATAATGGAATTTTAATAAAATAGGTGACCAAATCAGTGAGTTTTTTGAATGGGATAAATCAGATCCAATACACCGGTGACAGACTATATCACCTCGAGACATTACAATATAAATTTAATTTCGTTTCTTTCTTTATTATTTCAGAACACCATGTTAATATTACACTACAAACAACAATGATGTGTCTTGTGTTACACGCAAGACCCAGTTTTACTGAACAACAATATATTAATAAAATATTATTATTTAATATAATATATAACCTAACCATTAAATTAGCGGTTATGAATAGTATTAACCCCATTTTTAATTTTATATATTTTATATAACTTTAACATTAATTCTATATATTTTCTATACATGATATATGAAAAAAAGAAGTTTTTTGGACAAAAGAATTATTTTTCATATAATGTTGTTTTTCCGCCTTTTAACTACGAACCATTTTTAAATCCAATATTTGAAAATTTTATTTATTAAATATGTCAAAATAAACTTCCTATTTATAATAAGGAGATAAGAATTTATTTTAGATATTTTTTTGGTGTTTTTATGATAACTTACATATTTTGAAGAATAGTGAAAAATAATAAATTTTAATTGAAAATAAATTTTTTAATTGAAATAATTTATAGTGTTAAATTATAAATTTTAATGGTTTTAAAGTATAATTAGATTATATTTTTATCATTTAATATAATTGAGTCCATTTTAATTATTTTTACACTAAAATTAGATATAAACAAATGTCAATCTTTTGATGATTTTTACTTTTGAAAAACTCGTTTTCTCATTTTGACAATAGAGATTAATTTTAATTTAATAACTATGACATCTGCGTTTTAAATTTTTAAAAATGGATTCCATATTGTAATTAGTGGTTTCAAATTATTTTAATAGGCTAATTTTATTTTTGGACATTATGAATTGTAACTTTAGTAATTTTTTTATTACCATGGTTAAGGGTAAACCGGGTAATGAAAGGTAAAATTATTATTATAATTTATCTTAAAACCTATAAAAATACCATTTTATGACTAAATTATAACATTATTATCTATTCTTTTAAATGGAATCATTTAATGGACACTTGACCATGAATATGTAATTGATAATATTAAAATAGAAGAATGTGACAAAATGTCACACTCTCATTTTTTATAAGTATATTAATTTTAATATAGGGATTACCCGAGATAAAATCGACTATATCTAGTCTATCTAAATATAATATAATTACCGACATCATAGAAATTTATTTATAATTTTTAGAGATTAAATAATTAACATTAACGATGACTCAATAATGCCGTAGAAATTATCTTATTAATAGAAATATCAAATAAATGATATTAAAAATATTAAAATAAATATAATTTGAGTGAATTAATGTCATACAATAATTTTAGGGATGGATTTGACATTTTATTTACTGTTTAAATTATTTTTTCAAACATATTCTTATGTTATGATATTTTTAAAAAGCCAACTAATGAATAGTGTCAAAATTGACACTATTGATATTTTAAAATAAATAATATTTTATTAAATTAAATAAAATTCATAAAAATCTAAAATTCATCCAAATAATTGGTATGAAGTTAAATATGTCACCAATGGTCCATTTATGGATCCTTTGTCATTTTAGAGTTACTATATTAACCCGTAGTAATAAAAAGACATGTTGTCATGGTATGAGTTAAAGGAATTAATTAAGGGTAAATCAAAATTATAAGGTCTAAAATAAAACCGAAACATGTCCAAAAAATTATTTCATTTATAATAATCAATAATTATCATATTATTATCTATTTTGAGTTGTATAATGGACACTTTTACATGAAAATAAATTATATATTATTTAAATCAGTGATAGTTACAAAAATATCACTATCTTGTATTTTATTAACTTTTATGTGTCCACATATGTCCAAAAGCAATATATGAATGAATATAAATATCTATTTTGATATAAATAAAATATTTTCAATATATAAATTTATTTTTAATTTTTAGAAGTTATATAATTACCTTAAAATTCTCTTCAATTCAAAAACAATATTTATTCAGTTAATATAAAAATAGAATAAATGATTTTAATAATATTAATTTTATTATATTTTGGATTAGTTAAGGTGTATAAAAATTTTATATATCTATATGATATATTATATATGTGTGAAAGAATTATATTCATATTACCATTTTTTCTTATTATATTTTAAGTCAAATTAGATGAATAGTATTAAATTTGGCAGTAATAATATATTATTGAATTAATTTATTGTTAAATTACTTAAAAATCACAAAAATGTTAAATAATCACAAGGGAATAATATATGGTGTAAAATTTATTATAATTTTTATTTATGGTCCATTTTTTATTATTTATATATAGAATAGTCTTATTATATTTTAATATTTTGGGAGTTTCCTAAAGTGCCCTTCTCCTCTCTTATAAAAAAACATATCCTACCACACTTTATCACACCGCCTTGAGCCTTATAGCTCGACCAACCCATTCCAAATTCTTATATAAATATTCTTAGTTAACTTATGGAGGTCCTTGTTTTTCAAAAAGACCATCTCTAGTTCTCTTAAGAGGATATCCAAAGCAAGTCCAATAAATAAGAGGAGGTCAACACACCCTCAACTAACGGAATGTAAAAGGATTCCAATAAGTGTTTTATGATTGATATGCAGCGTTAATCATGGATAATAATGGAGTTCTCAATGAATTATCTATGTTTTAGTTTATGTTTTGAATTTTAATTTAAGGTTGATGAATGTAATCTATTTCTAAGATTGCTAAATTGATCGGTGCTTCAAGACATGATTCCATGTATCATGCCAATGTATTAAAATAATACATCGACTCCAAGATTCTGGGGTCGGGGAATTAAAATTAATATATGGATCAGAGTGTTAATCAATGTTGTTTAGACACTCATATGAGGCATTTTTTTATATATTGAGGATGTAATGATATGGATCTCTTTTGAATATAAAAAATTACCAATCTTCTATTTCTTTTGTGGATGTATGGGGCATGAAGAGAATGATTATATCTCTAAGTAAATGGATGAATATGGGAACACTAAATTGCAATATAGACCTTGGATGTGTGCAAATAATCAAATGATTTGTCATTTCAAAATCATAGAAACAAAGAGACAAGGAGAGGCTTTTGAAAGCTTTACGTATGCATGCAGACCAATCACAAAAAAACACCATCATGATGGGGCCACAAGTTTATCCTGTGGAATAACATGTTCATTTTCAGTCTGAGTATATGGAGAATCAGGTTACTAGAGATGAAACATGTAATTTTGGAAACCCATGCGAATCTTTGGCTAAACCCTCCCAAGCGAAGAACAAAATCCATGGGGAGAGCATGATCCCTCTTGAAGAAAAGGACCCACCCTTCACGAAGTGGTTATGTACCAACCCACTAGACCGGGTCATTACCCATCCTTCCATCGCATCCATGTTATCCTCCCTATATATTGAATATTCTAGAGAACCTTGTTTTACTACACCAAAAAAAGAATGGGTGTGGAAAAGAAAATTGAGACGAGACAATAGTTGTGATCTAAATTCAATAGATACAGGTGGTCCCAAAATATACTTGGAGGATCCACCGATAAGTGGGAGAAAATCCAAAATAGGGATAGTGTTTGGGGATAGTTCCATTTTGGAAATTTCAGAGGTAGAAGATATATCAGACCATCCCCACCTATCCCAATGAAAATCTTATATTGGAACTGTCGTGGGATTAGAAACCCATGATCATTTTGCATGATTCAATATCATTGTGCTAAAAGTTTCCCTAATATGGTTTTTTGGTCTGAAACCATGTTATAAAGTAAGGAAATGGATGGTATTGTATGAAATTATGGATTCCAAGGATTTTTTTACATCTCATGTTCTGTTCCCTCAGGTAGAACATGCCTTCTATAAAGGGAATATATAGATATTAGGGTGAAGTCCTTCTCCCTCAACCAAATTTCTACTTTCATCCACTAGTCTCATTTCCCACTATGGAACTTTAGTGGATTATATGGATGGACCTCTCACATAAAAAACAAAAATCTTGGAAGGTTCTCAAGATGCATTATGTCACTTTTCCTAGTCCTCTACTTGTTTTGGAGGATTTCAATGAGATTTTATTCCAACATGAAAAGAAAGGGGTGAATGCAGGCCCTATACACCTATGAGAGATTTATAATAGGTGATTCATAGTCAAGAGCTTGTTGATTTTGGGTATTCAAGAAGCCCTTTTACATGGCTCCATGGGAATTTGGATTATGATCATATTGTGAAATGTTTGGATAGATTCTGAGGTTCTTATGAGTGAACTGAATTATTTTGATTCTTCTAGGTGACCCATTTGACTCATACTACCTCAGACCTAATCCCAATCCTTATTGATACAGATCAGAGACTAAGGAATTAGTGGAAAAAAATACCTTTAGATTTTAATTCTTTTTGGAAAATTATAGGGAATTTTAAGAGTTATCATGCTCTTTCTAGAAAGTGGGGGATACCAACATGAATATTAATATCCAAAAATTAGCTGTTGAATTGAAATAGTGGAGTCTTGATAAATTCTACCAACCCAACCAACACTATGGTTTTATTGAGTGAATACTAAATGAACTATACTCTCATAATACAATTTATTATTTACTTCTCAATATTTAGAGGCTAGAAAAATAAATGGAGGCGGTTCATAAAATTAAATAGTGCTTCTGGGAATTATGTTCATGTGAAAACCACATAAAAGAGAGTGATTCCAATATAGTCTATTTTCACCAGAAAGAATCTTCCAAGAGGTATAAATATGCTATCTCTTGCCTAATAAATTAATAAGGGTGTAAAGTGGAAACCAAATATGGAGTTCATGATCTTGTCCTACATTTTTTATGATCTTTATATAGAAGGGGATTCTTTCATTGCTTCTGAAATTGCCTCTTGTATTAAGCTAGTTATCATAGAGATTATGAACCATCACATTACACATGATTTTTCAAATGATAAAATAATTTTGGTTCTTAAATATATCCACCCAACTAAAGCACCAGGATCAAGTTCATTCAATGCCTTATTCTTTAAAAAATTTTAGCATATTTCAGAGAGACCTTCATCCCCCCTTTTCATTGGAGAAATAGACACTCCCTTGTATTCTATTTTCTTTTATCAAGGTACTAGGAGCATCTGGATTTCATGTAATCTCAATACATATAATTTTATAGAGATAGTGAATAGATTCATTCTTCTATTTTTAAAATAGTGTTCTTCGCTCCCCATAGATATGGTTGAATATCTATGTACCTTGTCTTAGATCATCTGAGTGAGAAGAAATGGTTTTGTATTTAACTAGATTTCAAGACTAAATTTCTTTTGGGCCGAGTGCATGTCATATTGGCTAGAGATTTAGAATCACAATGAGATACAGTTTGATGAACCCTTTTCACCTTCTTTCCTTTGTAAATGGATCCCCCCACCTCATATGGTCATGATTAATGTTGATGCAACTATTTATTGAAATGGTTCTATTGGTTTGGGAGTGGTGGTTCATAACTATCGGGGTTTCATTATTACTGCTCAATAGATTTATATCCATGATTTCTAGAATCCCTAGTGGTTAATTCCCAAGTATGGTGCGCTGGTTTTATGTTTTCTGTTGAGATAGGATGAAATTATATCATAGAGTAATCTGACTGTTTAGTCATTATTAATGACATCAATGTGTTAGATTGTGGCCTCTAATCCTTTGGATTACTTGTTATTATGATCCAATCCTTGCTCCCCCCTTTTCTGATTTCCCTTTCACCCTCATTAAAAGATAGTGTAACAAGGCTGCTCATTTGATTGGTTCCCATGGTCACTCTGGAGGGTCACATATTTGGTTAAAGGATTTCCCTTCTTGGTTTTTGTCTCTTTTATGTTTTGATCTTTGATAATTTATTGAAATTCCGTTGTTTTTAAAAAAAATGTATATATGTTTTTGTTTCTGTGTGTTTATATTTATATTTCTCTCTCTGTCTATATATATATATATATATAAATTTATATATTTATATATAAATAAATACATATACACATAATAGTAAGTATGTTCATTAAATTTATATGTATTTTTTGTATACTTCATTTATGCACGTATCATAATTTTCATGTATATTTTTTAAATTTAAATTTTATAATTTTATTTTTTTCTTTATATATATATATATATTTATATGTTTACGCACACACATGTGATTATATATTTACAAAAAATAATTAATTTTGTTTCCATATATATGGGTATATATTATATAAAATTATATTTATGTATACCAATTTTATTATATATATATATATTTTACAATTTATTATAAATCATAGGCTTTATATATATTCTTTTATATACTTTATATATGTATGTGTTATAATTTAAAATTATTTTTTTAAATTTATATTTTATTTAATTTACACATGTAAAAAAATGATACATTATACACATACCTTATACATATTTATTTATTTATTATTAAATATGAATATTATTGAACTAAATAGGATGAATATGAATAAAAAATTGATAGATTCGAACTGTATGAAAAAAGAGTATGGGAATGGGGTTAAAGAACCCACCAAGATTGCAAGAGAGTGAAAAAATGACCATTCTCATGTGATTATTAATTGATGATAAATAACAATAATAACAACACTTAATTTATAAAAAGTAAATTTTCCACATTTTTTTCCTATATCTTATGTTTTAATCTAAAAGTTAATCGTTTCATATTTAGAAATTGTATCAGTTTAAATGGAGTCCAAATTCAAATTTAGTATGTCAGAAATTTTCATGAAGGATCATCTTATATTTTTAATAATAAAATCATTATCATCAATAATTTTTTTTAAAAAAATAATAAGTGTTAAAATGGGTCTCCTAATGTCACTCGAATTTTACTAAATCAACTTGAAACTTATGTTGTCTCGATAATATGATGGAGAGACAGGGGTGAATTATGTCCTTTTAAAACAATTTTTTTTTTTAAATATAATCCCTTTTGAACTTATAGATAGAATATGTCCTCTTTTATTTAAATAGAAAATGCAACTGAAAATTAAAATAGTACAAAATTTTTTATAGTGGTTTGACCCACAAAAATCCACTGTCCCACTCTATTAACAATCTATCCACAAGATCGATGTTTTTCAATAGAAATTATTTTTCTAATGGATCTTGATAGTTGATTGAAAGAAATTATAACTTGTTACAAAAAATTTTATAAGGCCTTCAAGCAGGACTAACATCAGTCCTTGAAACACACCCAAGTGTTTAGAATCGAAGAAAAGATTGATTTTTTTGGATAAACTCTCAATAGAAGCATTCAAATGTATATATTACTAATGACAGATGGAGAGGCCTTTAGAGGAATATATGAATATCTCTACTCATTAGTCCTCAAAATAAATCTCTAATTTACTATAGAAAATACATAAATAAAGCAATAACAACTAATTCAACATTTATTATAGCATGAAAAACACAACAATAGATGATATAAAATGTATATCTCTAAAGTGCAGTCCTCAAAACATTAAAAAATTATTACAGATATATCATAGATTCATACAAAAGAAGGTTTTATTATCCCAAGATTAAAATGAAAAAATGAAAGCTTTGTATGAACACATAGTAATAATAGATATAAGTTCTCTTATGTAATTATAAAATTTTTACCTTTATTTTCAGATAATAATATTCAGATCATCGAGGACTGGAATCTACAAATTTAGTCTTTGAGGAAATAATAATTAAGTATCCCATATTAATTCAGGTCAAATAGATCTGAAAAATTCACAAGATAAATCAAGACTTTACAACACTCAATGTAAATTTAAATTTGAAGTTTAAAATATATGAAAATCATAACCTCCCTTAGAAATTAAAATGAATCAATCTTTTGTCTTCAATATTTTGAAAAACTCATTGAATCGATATATCAAGAGATTTAATCCAATAAAATCCTAATATAAATATCATAATAATTAAAATGTCTAATCTTTCAGACAACTGGATCAACATTGGGATCATTCCGCATGAGGTTGATTTTGAATTGATAGTTTTCGGTGTTTGAATCAATACAAACACAACATTACATAACATAAAGTTCAATACTAACATTCAATTCATAATGAGAGGTATATAACTAACATGAGGATACTTATCTTAGATATAGAAAAAAAATATTAGGAACTTGAATGTGAGGTTCATCAACAAAATTTATGTTCCAAAACATAACATTCAACATAAACATGGTGTTCCAAACGTGAGGTTGGATACCAACATTAGGTTCAACTATTCATTATGAACAATTTCTATATATTTTAACAACTAGAATAATTAACAGAATATTCTAACTCCAAATTGTAGATATTAATAAAAAACATCCAAAAATCCAAGAATAAAATAATAAAATAAATGAAAATTATAAACCTAAAATCCACTCAAAGTAACTTTGTTAGTAAAAGAATGAGGATTTTTGTGAGCATAAAAATCAATGAAAAACTTGTTGGATCTTAATTAACATAGAAAAAATATAGACATTATATAATACATTTTCTAGGCTAGAAATTAATATCTACACGTCTCTCCAACATTTCCCCACCTAACTCTATGAACTCTCACAAAATTCCATTCTTACCCCTTACCTAACATTATTTTCTGAGTATGTGTCCCTATTTTACACCTATAAAAGGATATCACTTACACCCACATGAAGACAAAAATATAGTTAAAAATTCCCTTGAAAATCTACCAATTTTAATTCCATTAGAACCTTTTTACATGTTTTTCATCCCTTAGTCTCAAAAAATTTCCCCAAGTACTTCATTTTGAAAGTACACTTCAAGAGGATAATCAAACTATCAATGTTAGTATTACCTACCCTTTAACTTCTTTTCACTATACTTCTCATCCACACTCCTCCAAAATTATTCTAACTATATGTATATAAAGAAATAAATATAAATAATATAATAAAATATTATTATATTAATGTTACAACTATTATATATTTTCCTCTCATTCATTTAATAATAAATGAAAGCATCGCTCATGCATGTGTGCAGACAACCACCTCCATGAACAATGCATTTTTTATAATCACCCCCTTTCATGGATGGTTCTAAAAATCAGTTTAATGAATATATATTATATTTCATTATTTATATTCTGTAAGTATTAATTAGTCATTATATAATTAATATTCCTAATAAGCGATTACTGTAAAACTAACCGCCTAAAACGAACATACCAAGAGGAAAACCAATTAATTTTTTTATAAGAAATTATTTTTCATTTATTTTATTATTATAACTCATATAAATTCTTATTCATCACCTTAATAAAAATTATGTAATTTCATTATAATTTTGTGATAATGATATTATAGCAAAATAATCTCTTATACATTCATACTCTCAAATAGACTATAACATGTTATTGTTTGGGCGAATTAACCACCTACATGAAAAATGTTATAAATTTATATCAAGGATGGATATGTAAAATTAATATTAGATATTAAATAATATTTTTCCTATAATAGTAATAAAAACATTTAACTCATTAATTAGGATACCACTGTTCGTTCGCTAAAAATCACTAAAACAAGATCGTCAATGATTTTTTCTTCAAGAACCGTAACTAAAACTCTCATGAAATGAAATTAGAAATTTATATTTCATAATTGAACATATTTACCAATACCATGAATTATTTGGGAATGATGTACTTGGTAACAAGAGTGAATACTAACAACATTATTACATAATTAGTACAAAATGATCGAAACTACTAACACTTAACATCGAAAGTAGGTAATAACTAACTAATATACATATAGAAAATGATCATAATTTAAGATATAAAGCATTGTAAATATTAAAGGGCACTGCAAAAAATTATAATTAGAGATTATATATATATATATTTATATTATATGTATATATGTTTATGTTTTATATTATATATTTTATGTTTATTTATATGTTTTTATTATATATATAAATGTTTATATTTATGTATATTATATATATATATATTTTTTATGTTTATATTAATATATATATATATATGTTTATATATATGTGTTTAAATTCACATATATAGAATTATAATTATAACTATATATATATATAATTAGCCACGTTTTAAAACACAAATAAAAATATCACTAAAATAGCAGCATTTTCTTAAAAATGTGACTAAATTTAAAATATATATTAGTTTTTATATACAAATATATGTATATAAATATATTTATATATATATGTGTGTGTGTTTATATATATATATTTATATATGTGTTTGTGTTTATATATATTAATATATATATATATATATATCTAAATATATGTTTCTCTATTTATATATATTTATATATATGTGTCAGTATTTTAAAAATTAATATTATATATATAATGTTTATTTATTAATATATATATATTAATATATATAAATTTATAATATATATATATATATTATTTATATATTTATATATTTTATGTTTAAATATATATGTTTATATTATATATTATATATATATGTTTATATTTTATGCTTGCATATATGTTTATATTATATACATATATGTTTATATTACATATATATTATGTGTTTATATTATATATATATCATTTGTTTATATTAATATATGTGTGTGTGTGTGTGTTTATATTATATATATATATATGTTTATATATATGTATGTGTGTTTATATATATATATATATTTATTTATATGCACCTAGGGCCTATCCTATTGGAAAAGGGTCTTGTGGGGTGTTGGGGTGGTCTCAGGTTTGAGTCACTCCGGCTACCTGTATGTGTGTTTTTGCATGTTTCTTTATAGTTTTGTAGTCCCCCTCCCCAATCATAGGTAATATATTTATATTTATATATGTGTGTGTGTCTGTATAAATGTATATGTCTATGTATACATATATATATATAATTATAATTATATATATAGTAATCCATGTTTTAAAATAGTGGTAAAAATATCGCTAAAATATCCATGTTTTCTTAAAGATGTGACTAAATTTAAAATATATATGTGTTTTTATATATAAATATATTTATAAATATATTTGTGTGTTTATATATGTGTCTATGTTTATATATATATAAATATATATTTATATAGATTTAGGTAAATGAGCTATATAAATATATATTTTTAACGACATTTCCTTAAAAGCGTGGCTAAATTAGCACCGTTTTTCTGAAAACATTGCTGAATTAGTGATATTTACATTAAACGTCACAAAATAAATGATGTTTCCAAGAAACGTTGCTAAATTAGAGATGTTTTTCATGAAACTTTTCTAAATTATAGTTTTTTGTTGTGAGGTTTCTAAAATAAGTTATAAATAAATATATGTTTATTATACATGAGGTTAAATCATGTTTGTGGAAGTTTGAAATAAAGGTAAGAGTTTCATGGTATTAACTCTAACTCTTTTAGACATGTTATATTTTGTGCACCATTTCTTATTTTATATGGTTTAATTTTGATTCAATTTACAGGAAATCCTTTTACTTTATTTTTTTATAAAATTCATGGGATATAAAAAACTAAATTGATTTCCTTTCTTAATTCATCTTTCGATTCAAGTGTTTCCCAATCTGTATGGGTTTCTTGGTCTCTATTATGACTTTTTGAGACATGTTATATTTTGTGCACCATTAATTATTTTATATGGTGTCCTTTTGATATAATTCCCCTGGAATAATTTTACAATATTTTTATGTAACTCATGGGATATATAAGTCCAAATCATGTACCTTTCTTCATTCATTTTCTGATTCAAGTGCTACCCAATCTGTAAGGATATTTTTTCCTTGTCTTCCTTTATTTAATACCTATTTTATTATACACCTAATTTCACTTAAATGGTATTTATAATACCTATTTTATATATAATACCATAAATTATATTTTATTCAAGGAATTTTAATTTCAATTTCAGGACATCTATTTCAATGAGTTTTTATTAAAATGTTTATTAAGTCGTAAAGGAAATTAATAACAAAAAAATATTTCATTGAGTTATAATATTTCTTCTTGAAAATATTTTTTCCATTATTGGGTTCTTACACCATAAAATTGTATTATATTTTATTTTACCTTTCTCTTTATGGAAAATGAATTTTTAATTCAATGATCCTTCCATGATTAATTTCTTTCTTATAAAAGTATAACATTATTAAGAATAATTTCCATACTTACCAAGTAATCTCTTTTTCCTCCATATCCATTTTTTATATTTCCACCAATGTTATCCTTTATATTTCAAACCACACTTATGTGTTATCACTTTTGATATTCACATTTCTATTTTCATCTTTTCAAAAGGATGTTTTATTACACTTTTTATTATGTGTGATTTAAATAAATGTATTTTAAAAGGTATAAAAGATTTTTCTTATATGTTAATTTGTTTTATCATACACTCCACATTTCCTTGATATAGTATTTATTTATTTTTCAAGGCCCCACTATTGAAAATTAATTGAAAAATTATAATTTTACAATTTTTTTCACTTCAAATTTTTCTAAATAAAATTTAAAATTGATTAATAAATTCATCTTTTTTATGATATTATTAAAAAATGTTTTCTAAAATAACTTTTATGGTATATTTATGTGAACAAATTCTTTCACCATTATGAAAATTCTCTTCAACAAAGTATCTATTCCATGTTTTAAAATTGTTTTCCAAATAAAATTAATTCATAATGATTTTAAAATGAGAAGGTGTAGTTTATTTTACTTTTCAAAGTGATTTTCCCAATGATCATGAAATGATATTTTCCATCTATGTAAACATGATATATTCATTACCATGATATTATATAATGATACCATATACATTATTTCTATGGATGTCTTATGCTCATGTTTATTACTACCATATAACCCATTTCTTTATTGGTTTAATTATGATTTTATGGAATTGTGTATGATTTCATTATGTGGAACACATATTCATGTACATGTGATAAATATAAAAGTTGAAACATAATATAAGTCCAATTCATGTGGTAAATAATTAATCTCTAGAGATTAAATCCATATAATACCTTGTAAATATTCATTGGTTATGGTTTATGATACTTTGATTATCAACTTTGGTAATAAGATTTTACAACACCATAATAGTGAAATTTGGTGATATGCTTATGAATGTATCATGTTTATATTATATACACAATACCATGATATAAATAATTATATTATATTTATATTACTCATTATTCTATTTTTTTCATGTTCATATGTTATGCCTCATGTTTTTTCTATGGTACCATGATTTTTTTATATCTATTTCCTTATGCTAAAGCCTTATTTAATGATTCTTGGATTACGAGTCCATGTTGTATTTGGTATAAATCCTTTTTAATTGTTAAATTTCATTAATTATATTATCATACCCATATGTTTATCTTATTATCACTTATGATCTTTGATTTTTATTTTCTACGCTTACCCTTACTGTGAATTTGATATCACCTCGGATTATGTTTTGATTCCCACTAGTTATGATGAAAAGTAATATGGATGATATGTATATAAGAGTATATTTCATGTAGAATTTATGGGAGATGTTAAATACTTAATATGGATTAATTAGATCTTAGTATTGTGAAAAAATGTCCATTATTTGAGAAAGACATGGGATTTAGTAGTTATTTTTTTTTCCTAACTCTCTAAAAATTTACACCTAAAAAGTCATGGGAATGTATGTAATGAAATATTTACTGTAAATCATGTAATTATGGGACATTTATCTCTATATTTTTATATCTAGTATCATAGTAGTATTAATATAACTTTAGAGTTTAAGATGTTATCAATTTGGGATAATCTAAGAGTTATAGATGTTACTAAGGGTTGATAAGTTAAGTTTCATCATAATTTCAAGGTATAGACAACCCATTGGATTGGTATAAAATTGGAAATTAAGGTAATATTGAATATATTTTGTTGTTTGGGAATTAGGATGAGATAAATTTAGTGAAAACCCTAGGAATAAATTTATCCATTTTTTTTGGAAAAGTAAAGATTTTGTTGTTCTCTTAGAAATTACATCATTTTTTATATAATGTCAAGTTGATATAGCTATCACACAGATTCACCTAGGGGTAATCACCCTCAAAAGGTTGGTCAAGTATTAACTTGATCTTCACTTAATGCATAATGAGCATGCCTAAAAATGCACACCTGGATATAAACTCTCAAGGGATATTCTTTGGTTAATCATATTCTCTCTACGAACCATTATAAAAGATTTACATTTAAAAATAATTAGGTTTGAAAACCTAATATAATATGACCATGGATAACATAGATTAAAAAATAGAGATTCATAAGTTAGTCTATATATAAATCAAAATGTGATTTTATGGATAAAGGGTATGTTGATTTTTTAGGAAATAGTTATCATTGATTTTTGGGTCTATAATATTATAAGAAAGGTCATGATAATTTTGGGATAGTTATTTTTGGGATTAATTTAATAAGTATAAAGAATTTTTTTTAAAATCTAACAATAATGAACCAAAATTATTATGGGTTGAAATGAAGCTTTCATAGTGTAATACATCATAATATCAAGTTTTTATATTTTGGCTGATCATTTACTTCGATCATAAATTATCATGACCATTTTGGTTTTGGTATTTGGTTGAAAACAATATCTTGAAAATTAAGCTATGCAAGGTATGTTTCTAGAAACTCTAATGTCTTACAAGCCAATTACGAAATAATATTTAGCATAACTGATTGTGAAAAACAAAAATATGGACATTTGTTTATTAAGAGGTAAATTATGAGATAAATAGTCTCACCTATGATAATAAGAATGAAACCATATTGAAAATAAAATATAGAGTCATGGAAACCCTAAAATATTTATATTAGAATGTTTTGATTAAAATTGTGAGGATTTAATTTATTTAATGTTATATAATGTAACACCCTAAGATTCAAAATTATATTTTTCTTTAAAACCAATTGCAGTACCTTTCTTTATACACAACATCGAACCAAAATGAAGTGTCAAATATTATATAACTATTAAAATGTAGCAGTTGAATTGGAGGATAAAAGTAGAGGTAACAAAACTATGAAATATATATTTAATTAAAAATGAAAGTAATTTTTAATACTAATTTATTGATAAAATTAAATTAGTGTATCTAAATAACTAGTAAAATCCTTTTATATAAAAAATATATTTTACTAAAAAATTTATTTTTACATAATATGGATGATTACATTAAAATTAATTTTTATCGATATTGGAAAATTGAATTTGATGAAATATTTTTCACATTTTGAGTCAATCTATTAAAATTACTTAATAAGGGGAATTTAATTTTCTAAATTATTTTTATAAGGTAAATGATTAATTTCTATATTAAAAGTAAAATAATTATTCATAAATAATTAATTTGAAAAGAGTTGTATAATTTTTAACTAAACAAATTAAGTTTATATAACTTAAATTAGGAATCTAATATGATGTTTAATAACATAAAAACATATTTACACTTATTTAATCACTAATTTATGTGAAATAATAATAAAAACACTAAATTTATAAAAATAAATGTTTCCACGTAATCATGTTTTCCTATGCCTCATGTTTTAATTTAAAAGTTATTTTAATAATATTTATAAATTTAATTAAATTAAATAGAGTATATATTAGTATTCAACACATTAAAATTTCATATGATGGGTCATATTATATTTTTACTAATAAAATAATTACCATGTTAAATTTTTAATCATGATTAATAAGTGTTAAAATGGGTAATCTAAAATTTCTAGAATTTTACAAAATGAACATGAAACTTATGCATTATAGAATAATTGTATAGGCTGTAAAGTCATTCATAAATTCCTCTCCAATATTTCCACACATAAATCTCATGCAATTCCATTCTTCCCCATTAGCTAAAATTATTTTCCAATGTTTTTTCATCTTTTACACCTATAAAAGGATCTCACTTCCACGCACTTCTAGCTAGAACTATAGTTCAAAATTACCTTAAAATTTATCTATTTTGGTTTTAATAGACTCCCTTTACAATTTTTTTATCTCCTGGTATGATGAATGTTCCCCAAGTACTTCATTTCCAAAGGATACTTCAAGACGAGAATCAAACTCTCAACGTTTGTATTAATTACCATTTAACTTATTCTCTTTATCTTTCTCATCCAACCTACTAAAAATATTATATATATATATTATGAAATAAATATAAATAATATACATATATTATTATTATATTAATGATATAACCATTATATATTCCCCTTCTATTCATTAAAAAAATGAAAACGTCACTCATGCATGTGTGCGAACTACTGCCTCTACAAACGACATGTTTGGTTTTTCATCACTACCTTTCATTGATGATTCTAAAAATTGGTTTAGTGAATATATATGATATTTATTTCATGATTTATATTTTTTAAATATAAATTAATTATTATATAATTAATATAAAATTTTTTAAACCATTGTAAAACTAAAATCCTAAAATGAACATACCAGGAGGAAAAGCGAATTATTTTTTTATAAGAAAATATTTTTTTCAATTACCTTATTATTATAACTCAACCAAATTGTGAACCATTTACTTAATAAAATATATGTAATTTAATTATAATTTTAGGATAATTATATTATAACAAGTGAATCTATTCTATAGTCATACCCACACATAGATTGTAGTATGTTTTTGTTTGGGTCAGTTTAACCACTTACAAGAACAATGCTATAAATTTATGTCAAGGATGAATATGGAAACTTAATATTGTTTAATAATAATAAAATAATAATAATTTTTTCTTTTTTAATGGTAATTCAAACATTTATTTCAATAATTAAGATACCACCGTTTGTTCATTAATAATCAGAAAAACAAGCTCGTCACCTCTTCAAGAACCATAACTAAACATTTCATAAAATGAAATTAAAAATTTATATACCATAATTTAACATATATAATAGTATATTTAATAATTTTGGAATTATTTAATTTATAATAATAATTTTTACCAACACCATTATTACAAAACATATACAAATTTTTTGAAAATACTAACACTTGATGTTGAAAATAGATTACAACTGACTAATATAAACATATAAAATGATCATAAATAAATATTATAAAATTTTGTAGACATGAATAAGGATATGAAATTAGATATTAATATAGTTATGTTGATTATACATGATGATAAAGTGCATTTTTGGAAGTCTAAAACAAAGTTAAAAGTTTCTTAGTTTCTATTCTGACTCTTAGAGACATTTTAAATTTTGTGAAAGATTTCTATTTTTATATGGTGTTATTTTGATTCAATTCCCATGAAATAATTTTACTATATAGTTTATTTAATTAATGGGATATAAAATAAAAATCTAGTTCCTTTCTTCATTCATATTTTGATTCAAGTGTTACCCAATCCATAACGATTTCTTGGCCTCAATTCTCACTATTTAATACATGTTATATTTTGCGCACCATTTCTCCTTTTATATGGTGTTATTTTGATTTAAATCACATTAAATTATTTTAATTTATTTTTTTATGTAATTCATGGGATATGAAAATCCATATCAAGTTCTTTTAATCATTCTTATTTTGACTCAAGTGTTACCCAATTTGTAAGGGTATTTTTCCTCAATTTCTTTTATTTGAGACATGTTTTGTTTAAACACCTAATTTAATTTAAATGGTGTGTATAATTCCTATTTGATATATAATATCATTAATTATAGTTTATTCATGTTATTTTAATTTCAATTTAATTCCCTATATTAAAATTATTATTTATTAAAATTTATATTAAGTGGTAAAGGATATTAATAAATCAAACCTTCTTACTTTGATTTAAAATATTTTCTTGAAATTATTTATTCTATGACTAGGTTATTCCACCATAAAATTTTATCATATTTTGGTTTCTATTCCACTATAGGGAAAATGATTTTTTAATTCAAAGAACCATCCATTATAAATTTCATTCTCCTAAAAGTATTATGTTGTTAACAATAATTCCAATACTTAACAAGTAAGCTCTTTATCTCCCTTATCCATGTTTTCTATTCCCACAAATGTTATCATTTATATTTGTAAACCCAATTATGTGTTATTTACTGTGATATTTATATTTCTATATTTCTATTTTCAAAATGAAGTTTTATTACCCCTTTTATGAGTTGGGATTTTAATAGATTCATTTTATTATATAAAAAATGTTTTACTTCCATGTTCCTTTATTTTAGATTATACTATACATTTACTTGAAATAGTATTTTTCTCTTTCAAGGTTATAATATTTAATGTTACATTTAAAAGTAAAATATTTCAAAAGTTTTCACATTTCCATTTTGAAAATAATTTTTAAAAGTTACTCATAACTAATTTTTTTTTAAAATATTGTTAAAAAATGTTTTATAAAATCTATTTTTAGTTTTTTACAATGCGACCACATTATTTCACTATGATGACCATTATTTTTAATGAATCTTACTTCCATTTTTTATAATGGGTTTCCAAATAAAACTAATTCATAATGATTTTAAAATGAAAAGGGTTCTTTCCTATTATTTTTCAATGTGATTTACCCAATGATCTTGAAAAGGAATTTTCCATATATGAAAATGTCTTATATTTATTCCTATGATATTATCTAATGATATAATCCACATTATTTATCTGGATGACTTATGATAATGTTGTGTATTATCATGTAACCCATTCAATTATTTATTTAATTATTCTTTGATGGATTTATGTATTATTTGCTTAGGTGGAACACACATGCATGCACATATTACGGATATGAAGGGTGTACCCTGATTACTCTCTAATACATTGGGAAATGAATTAATCTCTAGAGATGACATAATTATGAAACCTTGCTTACATTCCTTGGTAATATTTCATGATAAATTAGTGACAAACCTTAGTAATATGATTTTATGACACCATAATTATTAAATTTAGTGATATGATTATGAATATATAATTTTTATATTATATCCACACTACCATGTCATGCCTCATGTTCTTATGTTCATATTATGCCTCATGATCTTATATCTACATTTATATGTTATTTCGCATGTTTTGAATATGATTACATTATCTTATGATATTTAGTTCCTTTTTATAAAAACCTCATTTTATGATTATTGTATTATGACTCCATGTTTTATTAGGTATGACCCCATATGATGTGTTCACATTCCTCGATTATATTATCCTACCCACATGTTCATCTTATGATCACTAATGATCTTTCATTTTCATTGAATATTCTTACCCTTAATATACATTTGAGATCAACCCTTTTTATGGTTTCATTTCCCCAATTCAGAATTAAAAGCAATACATATGATATGTCTAGAAGAGTATCTAGTGTGGGGAATTTATGGTCGATATTGAATACTTATTATGGAGGTGGGTTCAAAGGTGTAGGGGGTGCGACATCATCAAATTCATGGGGGTGGTCAGTCCTTGGTGGGATCTACGACGAGGCTTCCTCATGGTAGATCTTGGTGGTGGTCACGACATTGCACAAGCATCGGGTTTCGGGGGCACTACAGTGTAGCGGTCAAGTGGAACCGGCATAACAACTTTCAGGTGAGGACGATGAATGACTTGGTAGCCACATAATGAGGTGTACATAGGAAACTCGAGAAGGTTGGAAGTGGGCTATCTTAGTGGGTGATGGCTAGTGGGAGGAGGATTCATTGATGGGGATGGTGTGAGTATGGAAGAGGTGGTCCCGTGTGATGAAAATAGTGAGATGTAGCGGTGATGATATTTCTGGGTGAGGCAGGGATGGATGGATGTGCTCTGCACGGAAACTTCAGGTCATTTTGTGGGCCTATGGTTCATGTAATGGGATTCATGCCCACTGGGCCTTCAAGACATTTACTAAAAATAAACAAGGCTTGATGAACAAGCTATCTATTAAGGGGGCTATGACCTCCCTTTTCAGCCAGTGTGTGTAGTGTGTGTGTGTTTAATGTAATTGTACCCCTGAGAACCAAATATATATATGATAAAATATTTGATATAAATCATATGATTATGGGAAATTTATCACTTGGATATTGTATTTAGTGCACACACACACATATTTATTTAGGAATAAAAATTTTAATTTTAACATTGATGAAAGTTAACATTTATCAACACTAATTTTAAATATAATAAGAGTATATATGTTATATATATATATATATATATATATATATACAGGCACACACTTTTCTTCACTTTTACATATCTCATTGTAGTATATATATATATTTATTAATATAAATACACACAATCATAAACATGTGTTTAGATATTAATATATCTTAATAATATATATAGTTAGAATACATATAATCATCAATATAAATTTATTTTCTATGAAAATAATATCAATAAATTAGTTAAATGAATTAAAAAATTGATCTATATATTATAAAAATTAATTTTAAATAATTTTTTCATATTTAAATAATGATAATAATAATATTATTATATATGACATTATTTAGAATATCCACTATTAACATTATTCAAATGAAAGTAATGCAATTTTATATAGAAATATAAATTTATATATATGAATTTTAATAATAAATATATATGTATATATGTAATATATATATATTTTTTCAAAATACTATTATTTAATTTTAGAAAACAATGAATATAATTTATTTAAATGAAAATGATAGTAAAGATAACATTTATTTTAATTAATAAAATGTATTGAAAATATTTTGTATTTGAACAATACAATTATAATATTTATAAAGTTGACTATACGTTTTTATTTAATATAAAATATTTATTCGTTTATAAAATTAATTTTATTTTTAAAAAAATTAAAAATTATATTTAAATCAAATTAAAAATTAATAATATTTATAATATATAATATTACTAATATTATATACTTTTTATATAATTAGTAATTATTGATATTTATATAACAATATCAATTAATATTATGTATGAGTTCCAAAAATATGTACGTGTTTATTATATACATATATACATATATACATAGACATAATCACATGTGTATATAATTACAATATAATATCAATATATTGCAACAAAATGAAATTACAACTTCAGTTAACCTAAATTGAGTTTCATTATTTTTTATAGAAACATACATATTTTTTAAATATTATTAATATCATTATAATATATATATATATATATATATATATCATTACTTATAATATTTGTAACTAATTATATTCAAATATAATTAATATAATTTATTAATGAATATATATATATATATATATTCATGCATTTATTATTCTTCGAAATAAAAATCAATTATATATTTTAATTTTTTTAAAATAAATATAATATAGATATAAAAAATAATTAATTTTTAAAATAAAATTGGAAAAAAATTTAATATTTATATTTAATTAGAAAAATAAAGTGAAATTATTTTTTATTTAAATATATTAAAATTAATATTTTCAAATACAACTATATATTTTTATTTAGTCGAAAATATTTATTCAATTAAATAATTAATAATATTTTTAGTAATATAACCAATATTATTTAAATATAATTTGTACTTACTAATATATATATATATATATATATAATATTATTAATACTATATACCTTTTATCGAACTGGTGATTATTAGTATTATATATATATAAAGTTATTATTATCAAATACATTTACATAATTATATTTTTTTAGTTTGTGTTTTATAAGCTCTAATTTTATTGATGATAAAGCTATATCTTTATCAGTGGTAAATCTAGCATTGAAAATTCATTTTTTATTTATCATTTAACATTTTAGTGTTGATAAAAGTTATTCTTATCACTGCCTTTTTGTTAGTCCAAATAAAACTCTTTCCCACTTTTTAAAAGAATGTTAATAGTCGCACTGGTCTTCCTTTCCATTCAAGAATTTGTAGAATCCAATCATTTCTACCACCTTTATGGAATGTTTTAAATGAATCAATCCTTAAAACTGAAGGTATGCTATTTGTAACCTGTTTTAAGGATATTTTGGCATGATTTTTTCATGATTTCTGTTGTTGTTCATCTTGTAATCGTATGTAAATTGGATCTCTGATTATCTATGTATGTAAATATGAATATATATGTTCATATTTAAATTTATATATATACAATGGGAATAATTCTATCCCTAATTATTTTTTTTTCTTTGCATAATCATATATATATATATATTTTTTACACACACAAATGTGTTATTTCATCTATTTTTAGAAGTATAAATCTATATATATTATATTTTTGTTTTCATACATGTGAGTATTTATATATATGTGTGTGTGTTTACATATTAAAATTTATATATTTATACCTAAATAAATACATATATACACAATAAAAAGTATGATCATTAAATTAATATGTATTTTTTGGATACTTCATTTATGTATATACCTTCATTTTCAAGCATATTATTTAAATTTATAGTAATGACTTTGAAAATTTCCTTTATGCGCATATATATAGATGTATAATTATATCTTTACCACAAAAACACACACATAATTATATATTTACACATAAAATTTTACTTTGTATGCAAATCTATGTATGTCTATATATACATATTATAAAATTATATTTATATTTGATTATTTTAATATATTTATATATTTTTAAATTCATTATAAAACACCATATTTATATCTAACCTTTTATATAATTTATATATGTATGTATTATAATTTATAATTAGATTTTTTAAAGTTATACTTTATGCAATTTACACTTGTAAAAATTGATACATTTTATGCACACATTTTGTACATTTATTTATTTTTTGTTAAATATGAATAATTTTGAACCAAATAAGATGAATATAAATTGAAAATGGATGGAAGTCAATTATATGGTAATTAATTAAGAGTATGGGTTTAAATTGATCATCAGGTTTTTAATAGAGTGTGAAAATGACCATTCTCAAACAATTTTTCCATGTTTATGTTATTGTTATCAAGATGAATTTATCTATATGAGTTTGAAGAATAATTGATATATCGTGAAAATGATCAAAGTTATAAATATTGAACTAAACATTGGGAATAAATAAATATAGCTAGTGAATAAGATAACACAATAGGTTATGGATCATCTGATATGAGTACAACTATAAATGATGATGGAAATAATATTAAAGAAAGGATAATGAAAACTGAAGATGACCTATGTGAATGTACAAAGTTGTCTGAGATGTTAATGGGATGTGAGAAGATTTAATGTTATGCTAGTTACTTTAGATTCTAATATTAATGCCTCTGTGAAACCTTAGACTACAATCAGATAACCATTCACTTCTTTTATCCTAGAAATCCAATGTTTCACTTGCATGAGGTTATCTCATTTTTTCTATAAATTCCTAAACTAAAAGTGGTATGGTGAACCTGTACCACCTGAGGAGTCAATTTTAGAAGGAAATACCAATATATAAAGTAATTCTAGGATATTTAAGTGTGGTTTCCAATACAAAAGTTGAGGATGATAAATTTGATGAGACAAATAAAATTATCAAGTGGAAGTGCAATGTTCTTGATGTACTTTCGTAGTAAGTGTTATATATTACCCTAGAAGAAAAACATTTCAAAAATAATTATGGTGATTATAGGATATGAAACTACCTAGTCCATGGCACGATTTGAATTTTTTTTGGAAAAAGTATAGAGAAATAGCATGATGTAAGAGACCTATAAGAAGATCTTACGAAAAATTTTGGAGAAAAAATACATGAAAAAAAGAATTGAAAACTAGATCTACTTGAAAAATAAATTGTTTTGTATTCATTACAAGAAATTTATTCTCTTTAATGACCTTCTATACAGTTTTAATAAAATATTAGTAGATTTTAAATGTTTAGAAGTAATGATCAGAGATAAAGATAAGACCCTCATGTTGTTGAGCTCTCTACCAGGGTGTTTTGATGACCTAACCACTAAACTATTGTACAATAAGAATGTGGTAGAATTTAATAATGTATCAAATTCCTTCATTAAAAGTGGATCTAGTTGGAAGGAAAAGTATTAAAAAGGATATTACACATCAGAGGAATTGAAGGAAACCAGAGGAAGATCATCCAGTAGGAAGCCATGGGGATTCCAAATAGGAAAACCATGATATAAATCAAGAGGTGAGTCTACCTACAGGTAACCAATGAAAAAACTACACCTATTATCATCCTAAAGGGAAATTTATTAAGGATAGTCCTAATATTTGGAAACCAACGGTGAGTTTTATACATAAAATAGGGGGTACAAAATATTTGGATCTTATAATTTCCTCCACTACAATGATCGATCTTGGTTTACTATCGAACCTGTACCCACAATGATCATTCACAAGGAATGAAGGGTATTTATGATCCCCATGGGCTGGAAACGAGTTATTATGTGTCATAAATACACACTTGTTAATTATTTAACCCTTATATAAACAAATAAACTTGAAAAAAATATATCAAGAATTCTATATGGCCTATCCAGGATTTGGGAATTTTTTATATCAATTAATCACAAACAAATTAATATACCAACTAAACAAGAAATAAAAAAATAATCATCCATCCAAAATATATAGTTGGATTTTCAAATAAAAATATAGGAAAAGAGGATACAATAAGAATAAACCATAAAACACTCCATGTTAAACTGGATGATACAAAAATCTAAAAGATAAAGTGGAACATGAAAAAATATAATAAAACCACCATTTGACCAAAAATCACTCACCATATCCCACCATGTCCAACATTATACAAAATGAACAATCAAAAAATGGGATTAAAAATAGGTTACCACAAAGAAAACATAAGATCAACACACACACACACACACCGATGTATATGTAGAGTGTTATCCAAACATGACCTATATGATTCCACAAAAGAGTATATGGATCTCCTTTAATAATATATTCTATAAATTCTAGTTTCAATATAATTTAAAAAATATTTTTTTCAAATGAACAATAATAAATAAAAATTAGTATCACACTTATCTATTTATTTCTAGAACCAGGGTAAAATTTTTAAATAATCAATGAAGCTTAACTAAAATGAAATCATAGTATTAAACCTAATAAAAAAAATTCATTTATTATTTCTTTCACAATCATTAATTGAGGGATTTTAAATTTGTAAACAAAACAACCATTCCTTTTGAATTTCCAAAAATAACTTTTCTAAAATGCCTTTATCAGAACAAAAATCACTTACCTTTTTAAAATACATGATTTCAAAACTATATATAAGATAGTTTTAAAGTAAACTAAAATCACAACCAAATACAATGCATAAATACAACATCACCAAGATATCAATGAAACAAAATAAAAAAACAAACAATCAAGCCATGGTGCCATGTAAAAAAAATCAAATCCAGGGGATATAATCGAGGTTTATGTATTGGGACCCACTAAATGAACCTTAAAAGGATATTAGAAACATATGACACTCTCTAGGATCTAAATTGAATGATAATGGACCTAGTTCATCAGATCACTATCTCTAGAATCCAAACTGTGGAACTGGAACACCCCCCTCGCCACCGTTTTTGATCACTAAGTATGAAATAAACCCCCAGGAGGATGTTAATTTCATTGGATGATAAAAATAATATGCACACTGAGATATTGTAACATAAATTCACACCTTCCACTTATTTACCCAGGGTTCCCATGATATCAACAAAAAATACGCAAGCAAAGCATTCCAATCACAAGATCACATCATTATTTAATGTAAAGGTAATAAACCTAATCTCACCTCTATCATCCTCTCATGAAACAAACCATTTAATATAAATGAATAAACATCAATAATAAATATCCCCCATGGAGAGGCAATTCATAATTATAATAAAATAAAAAAGAATCTTAACAATGATCGTAATCACACATTCTATTTTAAAAAATATCCTTAGAGGTATTTTCTACGTTGAGTATATTGAAAATGAAGTTAATAAAATATTCAATGATTCCTATATAGTCTTATGGAGTCTATTTATCAAATTTTTGAAGATGTTGGGATTGAATCTACTGTGTTTTAATGGAATTATAGAAAACCTAGTTGATTAGAAGGTTTTGATTTTTTGTAAATCTATTATGTGTAGGAGTCATCCAACATCTGCATATGTGTCATCATGTATATTCATATGAGCCTTTTCTAGGTTCTGTATAAGTGATCATACTATATATATATATAAGTTATCAGGTAATTTGTATGAGTCAATCAACATGTTTCTATGAGTCTTTTTAATGTTGTGTATGAGTGATCCATGTTTTAATATGAGTCATTTAGGATATGATTGAGTTTTTTGGACCAATGAATGAGTCATTTACCTTTTCATCTGATCCATATTGGAATTTGGATTTTTAAAGTAGCATGCTAGTTGTAGCATTTTCAATGTATTTTCATGAATATTACATATGATTGTTTTGTGGGGAAACTTACAAAGAGAAAATTAGGTTCTGATTCAAGGGAATATTATTCCATGATGGTTGGATTATTTTAATCCATGTATAAGAGTGGTCATTTCGGTCTACAATAGGCCACATAACTCACCTTTAGGATGTTTCAAGAGTTTATGTGGAGGGTTATTCAGTGTTGAGATGTGTGTATTTTTGAAATAAAGAAGTCGGTAGATTTTGACAATCAATGTTGTAGATGATGTTTTATTGTGAAAGGAAGTAATTTTAGGTTTGGGAGACATATACACAAATCATGGAAAAGTGTATCATGTCTTAATTTTTTTAAAATGTTTTTTTTAAAATGGTTTTGAGAAAGTTCTAGAAAATGGTGAGAGAAGAATTATTTTTAAAAATAAGAAGGGAAAATACATTTTCAAATGAAGTGAATATTGCATCATGAAGAAAACATATATGAAGTTATATGAATCACTGAACGTGATATGATTTTTATAACAAATATAATTATTTAGAGGATGAGGAATTCCATTTTGACACTGGAAATAAGTATATAAAGAGTAAGTGGTTCTCCAAGAGTTCACTCGATGGAAATGATTTTGTGAAGAACTCCAAATAGAAGTAAGTGGATCTTATTTGATACACCATCCATGGTGTACTTCTTATCCTTGGTCTTGAATGAAGAATACAAAATAGGAGGAGAGGTGATTTTTACATAGTGAGAAGATCAATGAGATTTCTAGTTGTATATGGTTGTAAACTAGAAGGGTCAGTGAAACTGCTTTGAATTTTTAATCATAAAAGTAGTGAACTTTATTGTATCTAGTGTATGGTAACATTTTTGTTAATGATCATTGGATTATCCAATGTGCGGGAACCATGTAAAATCACTTGTGCCCTTTATTTTTAATTCACTATAGTTGTGATGAAAAGAGAGAGAGAGAATGTATTCCTAATAAATATAGAACACGATTATTGATAAGGGAATGTTTTAATCGACACTCCTTGGTTCACCCCTCTCATGATGTAAGACTTTTTGGGGACCAATAAGTGTTACTAGATATAAATTTTCTCAATGGATTTCTCAGTCCCTCTGGGGAATGATGGAAATAGTGGTTAATAATAAGAGAATTCCTATTTTTTGGGAAATAACATGCAAATTTGGAAAAATCATATGAAACATTATTTTCATTTTTTGGGATTTTATGTTTATATAGATGAAATTCACGGAATAACGAAATTATTTAAACTGTATCATTAAAATATATAGACCAAAAATATTTGTATGTGGATGCTACAATAATAAATATTTTAGAGTGCAATTTAGAGAACCCTATCTATACAAATGTGTTTCATGCATGAAATATCATATGATGTGGGATTAACATTATAATATTTATGAAGGAAATTCAAAATTTAGGAAGAAAATATGTAAGTCACGTGGAAAATATGAAAATTCTAGAATGTTCCAAAATGAGATAATTGACGATTTTCTCATTTTTTTTACATTCTTATAGATGATATGTGTGGTCTTAGGGAAATCATTGATGATGTAAAAATTGTTAAAAGAATACCTAGTATATTTCCCCCATATTTCAATCCAAAGGTTTCAGTTGTTGATGATAAATAACCAAATTAGAAAACATTATAGATCATGTATAACACTCCTATTTCTTATGAGATTATGTATAATGATAATGAATTAGTTCCAAAATAATAGTCTCAAAAGATATCATTCAAGGCTATGAATAAACTCTCAATCAAAGTACACTAGGATGAAGAATTTTATGAAATGATTTAATTTAATTTCTCAAATCTAAAAAGGGGAAAAGGGGGGTTCTAGGGAAATCTACCATTCACTTATTTACAATGTGGAAAATTATGGAATATTGTGGCTTAGTATACCAATAAATTCTAGGACGATGATGAATAATAATAACCAAAAAATAAGTTCTTCAAAGGTGTGAACATCACGTGAAAACAAAATCATAAATTCTCCCAGAAAATGAATTTTCTATCTAAATTAGATGAGTAATTAGAGTAAATAGAAGTGGAGGAGGTTGAGGACTGTAGAGACCTTAGTGAATAAGTTCTCTTGGCTATTGTAGAAAAGTAATTATAGAAGGATAAAGATGATAATGATATTAAAATTAAGGGAAGATTGTGTCTTGAATTTGAATATGAAGTAACCCTTAAATAATTAGAATCTTAGAGAGTTAAAACAAAAAATTATAATGAATTTATACATTAATATAATATTTATATTGAACAAAAAGAAGAGGAGAAGTCATAACTGAAAAAAATAAAAAAACCATTAATTTGGAAATTCTAGAAGCTTATAAAAAAGAGGTTGAGTTGAGGCTAAAGGATGAGGAACATAATAAAAAAAATTGATGAAATGGTTAATTTAGTAAATGAGATATTTAAAAGAATTAAAGAAATTGATGGAGAATTTATGAAGGGGTGAGGAAAGTGTGAAGTTCAAGAAAGAATCATCACTCCTAGTATGGAATTAGGGTGCACAAGTGCATCAACCACTAAGGAAGTATGTGGGGTGTCCACTGATGAAATTATCCATATCCCATGAGTACAACCATTTGGTGACAATGACAAGTTTTTGATGCCACAAGGGCACAAAAAGAAGGAACCAGTAGTGAATTCAAAATCTTAGGTGCCCGTACCCCAAAAAAATATTGAGTTGTATGATACTCACAAAACTACTATTAATGCTGAAAAAAAGATAATAAGACACAAAATTTCTGGTTTTATTGTTTTTCATTGTTAGGGCACACCCAATACATGTTCTCCATTGCAAGATGACACCTCTTAGTGTAAGAAAGAAAAAAACATACATGAAATTTTCCCCACTCTCAGTATATTTTTAATGAGTACTGATATTAGTATGAAGGTTTTGGGAACAAGTAATTTAATTGATAATAAAAATACTAGATAATCATGCCTAATGATTACCAAAAAATAGAAAAAAACTAGGTAAAAAATCAGAAATAAATATTAAAACTCAAAATATATTTTTAATTTTTCAAGATGAGGAAGAAAATAAGGAACATGAGGTGGATCAACCTTGCTATTCATCAAATAAATTAAACCAGTGAGAGTGGATCAGGAATGGAAGATATAATAATTCCAATATTATTAAGATAGGCTTAAGATCAATGGACAGGTCTAGAATGTGGATTATAGAAAATGGGTTCACTTTCTAAATTGTAGGGAATCAAGACCTCATCATAAGAATGGAAAAAAAAGGGTGGACTTTTCTATTTTTGGAAATTATTAGGGGGTAAATATTATTAGTTCCAAAAAAGACAAGGTTGGTGGAAAATGATTGAGATAAAAGAATTTCTTTTAGCTAAAGGTCTCAGTCACAGTCTACTGAGTGTAAGATAGTTGTGAGATGCAAGATATGTAGTAAAATTTAGCAAAAAGGATTGAATTATAAAAGGAATGGATGAATCAATTATTTTATTAGGATTATACACAAAAGGGAATCATTATCTCATTAGAAAAAAATTTAGGAGCATGTTTTCCAATGAAGAGGACAATAAATTGTGGCATAAATAACTTTGTCATCTTAGCAACAATTCCTTAAAGAACTTGGTGTATAATGATGGAACATGATATTTTCCAAAACTCTCATATGATTACACTCATTTGTGTGATACTTATTGATAATGGAAGATAATAAGGAATACCAAAAATATAAAGAAAAATAAATCAATAATTCCACTTGATCTAGTTCATATTGATGTATGTGGGCTGATGACATAAAAATTTACAAATGGAAAAAATATAATGTTTGGTTCATTAAAAACTATATTAGTATGTGTAGGATCAAAATATAGATGTATATTTCTTAATTAAAAGAGGGGGGTGATTTATATGTTTAAAAAATATGATTTTTAACCTTACAAAAATATATGTTTAATAAAGTTAAAAATGAAAGATTCCCAAACCCTCTTTAGTTCTTAAATAAGGAAATGAATTTCTTAGGATCCAATAAGATGGATCTGATAAAGAAACTTAAGAAAATTTTACTTAGGGAAATATTATTCCTTAAAGCGTATAGAATCATATTTATATCAGAGTATTCAAGTATAAGAAAGTGTAAGAAAGTTACACCTCCTATCTTTAACAAAATGCAACAGAAATAAAACTTGTAACAAAAACATGTAAACAAGTGTAATAAAAATTATAACCCAAAGAGAAGGGTATCCAACAGCCTTGGATAATGTTCCCTTGATTTATACTTTAAATAAAGTTTTTCTTACCCACACCAGGGTAAGCCCTTGATATAAAAATCAGAATCAGTCTTGATATCCCCACAATCCCTTGATTTTAAGGTGATCGGTACCTATATCCTCCTATCCCCAAAATCCTTCAATTGATAAAAAATAATCATAATCACACTAGTAAGGTTGAACTAGATGTTCTCAACTTGAACAAGTTGTTTACAACATTCGCACAATGCATATTGAGCAGAGCTCTCACAGTAAATAGAAGTTCTAGACAATCATTCTTATTTGAGATTTGAAATGACTGGGTATTTATAGATGAAATTCCCAATGTTCGACTTCCCCCTCCAATGGTCATACATTTACTTAAATTTTGGAGGGACCAATACATGTGTCACTCAGCCAACAGTAAGTTAAAAATAGATTTAATGGCATCGTTTCATGTAAGAAAACATGGAAAACATTATTATGTGTAAGAAACAATAATATGTAAGAAAAACATTTTAAAATACTTAAGCATAATATGATCTAATAAAATTGGAACAATATGTTAAGTAATAAATGTAACATTAAAAAATTTGAATAATGGGATTCTAAGGATAATGAAAATTGGTGTCTAGGAATATTAACAATTGGATTCTAAGAAAACTTAGAAACAGAGTTTGAGTTTTGATGAATTAGGAATCTGATTTCTAAAGATATCAAAGTCTAATTTCATGAGAAATCATAGACTTATTTCAGGATAAATCGGAGTCTGATTTTATGAGAAATCAGAGTCTTATTTCAGGAGAAATAGGAGTATGCTTTTCGAAGAAATTAGATTCTAATTTCAGAAGAAATTGGAGTATGATTTTATAAGAAATCAGAGTATGATTTCAGAAGAAATTAGAGTTGTATTTCAGGGGAAATTGGAGTTGAATTTTAGGAGAAATCAGAGTCTGATTTCAAGAGAAATTGAATTCTAATTTTAGAAAAATTGGATTCTAAATTCTACACGAAATTATATTCTAAGTAACTATAAGGTTATAAGTTAGATAAGGATATTATTTTTGTTTTTTAAAAAATATGGTTAGAATTGGTTTAAGAAAATACTAGATAAGATCATAAATATTCTTAGGGAAAGAAAATTTTCCTTAAGAAAAAATTTTATAGAGAAAATTAATTTTTCTTAAGAATATGTGTTTGTGATTTTCAAAACATAAAGGAATGGAAAAGTCATAACAAAACTTCTTGATTCAAAAATCTCCCCCTTTTTGGAAAGTATAAGAAACTTTTAAAAAAAGAATATAAAGATAAATTTTTTCATTTTTTAAATTTAAAAGAAATACTTATCACCCTTTTTTATGGATCATGGTGAATATGACTAACTACCCCTTATTTTTGAAATCCCTAAGGATCATATTCTTGTCTTTCTTAAAGAAATAACCCTTCCTTATATAATAATTTCTTCTTTTTTTAATTTCCCCCTTACTTAGGGAATTCTATTCTTTTAACTTAATATTATTTTTTGATCATTCATTTGTCTCCCTTTGTGATTTTCAAAAAGGAATGGAGGTAAAGAAAAAAAATAGTACCTGAAAGGTTAAGAATATACAAATAAAAACAATGCAAAGATAACAAATTTCATTAAGAAAAAAAAATTAAAAGGAAAATACAAAAAAAGAATGGATTTTAAAATAAAATCATTGATATTTATTTTTCTCCTTTGGGATTAGCCTTTTCAAGGTATTATGATCATCTTCACACTTCTTGATCAACTATTCCTGATCCTGATTTTTCTTTTTGAGGTCTTTGATTCTGTCTTCTTAATACTTAAAAAATTATCCTTGATACTTTATCACTACTTCATGATCTTTAAGTTTTTCATACATCTTTTACCCGAGTTCCCTTTCTCTTTTTAGATTGAGAGAAACTGAATTCAGCTTCCCATTCAGATTTGTATGTTCCTATTGACATCTAGCTTTCTCTTTTTTTAGATTTTCTGAAATATATATTGAAAGGTTCATTATTCGTTAATTTCAATTATCAAAACCATCCATGAATGAATCAGTGAAATCATCAAAAATTTTAAGATCATCTATCACTAACTTAGACCACATAGTTAATTGTTTGCAAGATCTCTTATGAGCATCATAACCGATCTGAAATGTCTTTAACATAGCTTCATGTTTTATAAACCATTCATAAGAATATTTTTTGAATATGACTCTTGATTGACTGTTTGTTGAAGCATTTGGCATCTAGAATCAATTCATGGAAGGAAGGTAATTAGATTCACAATCTTTTTTAAAGACTGAACCAAAAAATCATGTCCTAAGGAGGATGAAGACTCCAAGATAGATTCTTTTGTTATAGAACATTATTTTGGAAATCTTATTTCCTCTTTGATGTTCCAACAACATACTTATTTTCTTTTTAAACAACTAATTTCTTTGTAGAATCAACAACCAGTTGCTTACAATTATTAGCCTTATAGATTTTATTTTCAAATTTATGAGTTTCATACTCACCATCAGAAACGTAAAATAATTTATCATTATCAACATCAACTTCTTTATCAGACTTATCATCAAAATGTTTAATAATATCATAAGTACTACTCTCATCATCTGAATGATATTTATTGACCTCATACTGAGCATAAACATCTTTTTGAATAGATTTTCCTTCTAAAGTGATCTTGGTGGATCTAGCTTGGAAAGTTCTTATAGATAGATTATCATAAGGGTGCTATTTCTATTGATATTATTCCATAATTATTATCACATCCTCACTTTCCTATTACTCTTCTTATTATTCTTCTTCTTGTATAGTTTATTCTTCTTCAACTATGGGTTCCAAAATTGAAAAATATTTCTTTCTCTTATCTGATAATGGAGTATCGGTTGTAAATTGTTCTTACAAGAAATATTTTGGTACCTGAACTTGTTCAGATTCCCTTTTAGAATATCTGAGAAGGGATTGGATAATTTAAGCCTCTGAGTTTTTCTTCTTCAATTTATTCTCTTTGGCTTGCCTCTCAATCCCTTTGGCTCCTTGAATCTTTAAGGTCTTAGAATCAGTAGGGTGTAACCCAAAAACAGCTTGACCTTCATTTTTCTTCTTTTTATGCTCTATCCATTTAGAAATAACATCTTCAAAAAAAGGTCTTTTTTTATTCAGTTTGGGAGGAGTAGATACTAAATCAGGTGCTGGTGCTGTTTCTTTCTATTTCGGCACTTTACCTTTTTTTTTGTAGTTTTCTTGGAGCTTTCTCCAAATTCACCTTTCTTACCGGAAGCTTGATCATCCATTTTAGGAAGTTCACAGAACTATCCTATCTTAATACTAAAACTAATCTTCATTCTTCTCAGGGTATCATCAATTAACAACATTATCTTGAAGACCTTGTCCTTTGAGATGAAAGGGATTTTGAATGATTCTAAGAACACGAACATGATCTTGGAAAAGATTTCAGGGTACATAATGATTTGAGAATTGATGGTGAAATTATTAATATTGTTGATGGTCAAAATAATGTACTTGATGAGGTTCAACTTCCTTATGTTCACCAAAAATTCCATCGCGAACATATCACATGTCTTTAGGGAATCCTTATCTCAACTCCTCAAAATCAGAAAACCATGCATCCAGAGAGCTAGCAATCTATGATTGGTTGAAAGATGAGAAATCTTCGGTGTATTTACTTCTTTAAGTCCAAGGGACTTAATAGCCTTAAACTTATTAAATGAACCTTCCTTATCAGATAATCTGTGTGAGAAAAAGATGGCTTCTCCATCATTAGTAATATCAAAGATACTTAAAGCCTTGTTGAAATACATGTAATTAGTCATCCCATAACTTTTGAATGATTTTTTTTGTCTTACTTATTCTTCATAAAAATGAATTGTATCATAGAATTATATAACAAGATAAACATTTAATGGATCATGATTCTTTTACTTGGCTACACAAATACTTTTCTATTCATTATTCTTTATTATTTTTGAAATCAAAGAATCATATTTGACGAAGAAATTTGGGTCTGCCAACCTTTACTTGAAAATTATCAAATACTTGAGTTCCTTGTTGGAGGCCATCAGAGTCAGCAAGGAAACTTCAAGAGACATTCAGAGTTGAAGATAAGGGAAAAAAATAAACAACACACTTGAATAGTGGTAGAGATTCAACATAAAAATACCGAGATAACTGACGTGGGACATGAATACAAAGGTCCTTTATATAGGCTTCATAGTGAAAATTCATATTCCCAAATCAATATGATGGTTGATATTTTATTAATATGATCTAGTGGTTGAAATCAATATCTAAGAAGGAGTTCGGTTATGATCTTTTGAGGTTTTATGAAAAAATTGGATATTAAGGAAATTGAATCCAATAAGGTTTTATTAAAACATGATTGAAATACCAAAAAACAGAAATGAAATTATGATGATGCAAATAAGGAAATGTACCTTCTAGATTTCTCAGAAAGATTTTTCAGTATTGATATGTTTCTTCTTATAAAACATAGGTTCCAAAAATCTTTATTAGTGAAAGAAAACTTTTTAGGTTCCTAATTTTTTTTGGAAAAGAAAATATAAAATAATAATAATATATACCCCCCCAATGAAAAGGAGTATCTTAATGTTAAGAGATGGTTTCAACAAAAAGTTAATATGGATGATTGCCTTATGGTTATCATTCCTAAATTTTATTTAATCTATTCAAATATTTTGGATGGTAAAGGTTTTGTAAAAATTTTAGTATGTTGATATTGTGTTATGATAAATTGATGAAAGATATCTCCTTTAATTATGTGATATCTAAGAAAGTGATGCCAAATGTCTATGTGTTTGGCATGAGAGTGATGTGCAGGTTTTCTTCATCGAGCAATGGAAATAGAATTATCACACATTATTTTTGTTTTGGTAAAACTTATGCCATATTTTATGAGTGTGTGTTGTATCCACAACACTTGAGCACATCAACTTCTAGCTGCTACATATTCGGCATTAGCGGTGGAAAGTACTACTAATTGTTGTTTCTTGCTTGAATAAAAAACTAATGAATCTCCTAAAAAATGAAAATATCCAGATTTAATTTTTATATCCATTATTCATCCACTAAAATCAACATCCAAAAAACTTTTTAAAACAAAATCATTTCTAAAATAATAGAAAAGTCCTAAATCCATGGTTCCCTTTAAATAGAGAAAAATTATTTTCACTACTTTTAAATGTGATTCTTTTGGATTAGATTGATATCTTACACATTATCATACTAAAAAAACTAAGTATGGATGACTAGATGTTATGCATAATAAACTTCTTATCATACTTCTAAAAGGTGTTTGATCTACTGGTTTCCAAGTTTCATCATGATCAAGAGTGTTTGAGGTACTGATTGGAGTAATTATATTTTTAGTGTTGTCATACCCAAAATTTTTAAGAAGAACATTAATATACTTATGTTGAGATATATATGTTCCTTCTAGTTTTTGAGAAATTTGAAAAACAAAAAAAATGTTAACTCACCCATCATACTAATTTCCAACTCATACATCATGATATTCACTAATGAATCAGTTAAAGATTGATGATTTGATCCGAATAAAATGTCATCAACATAAATTAAAACAATAATAACATTTTTATTATCTTTATTTATAAAAAGGGTTGGATCAACAGTTACCTTAACATAATTTTTTTGTAAAAAAAATCCCACAAGTCTGTCATACCAGGACTTAGGGGATTATTTATGTCTATATAAAGCTTTGGTAATTTTGTAATCATGTTTAGGATGTTTTGTCTCCTCAAAAACAGGAGTTTGTTCAAAATAAAATTCCTCTTGAACATATCTATTAAGGAAAGTACACTTCACATCCATTTGAAAATGTTTGAAATTAAAAAATTCTACAAAGGAAAGTAGAATACAAATTGATTCAATTCTACCTACTGGTGTGTAGGTTTCTTCATAGTATATTCCTTCTTGTTGATTATAGCCTTTAGAAATTAATATTGCTTTATTTCTTACAATGATTCCATTTTCATCGGACTTATTTCTGAAGACCCACATTACTCCAATTATAGAAGTTTCTTTAGGTCTTTCAACCAATGTCTAAACTTTGTTCCTTTTGAAATAATTTAGTTCATCTTGCATAGATTTAATCCAATCATAATCACCTAAATCTTAATTAGTGCTTTTAGGTTATAATTTTTAATGAAATTCTAGATGCAATACTTCATTTCTTAAAGAACTTTTAGTTCTTACAGGTCGATTTACATTACCAATGATACTATCACTCTAATGATTCTTAAGAAACAACTGATTTGGTTTTTGTAAAACCTATTCATCAATATAAGCTAAAAAATATTTTGGAGTAAATACTCTAGAAAAATTTCCTTGACTATTTACTTTATTAGATGAATCTTCCATTAATGTTTGATAATATGTTTTTGAAAACACATTCTAAGATGTATGTTGAGGTTATTTAAAAACGAAAGGATCGGTTTCATCAAATATAAAATGTATTTTTTCTTTAATAGTACAAGATTTTTTTTAAAAAAATCTATTGGATTTAGAAGTAGTGGAATAGCCTAAGAAATTTACTTCATCAAATTTGGGTGTGAATTTATGTATGTTATCTTTAGTATTCAAGATGAGTACTTTGCATCCAAAATACTTTTAAGTAAGAAACTTTAGGTTTTTGACTATTACAAAACTCATAAGATGTTTTATTAAGAAAAGGTCTGATCAAAACATGATTTATAGTATAACAAGAAGTACTAACAGCTTCAGCCCAAAAGTGTTTAGCAAGAATATATTCACTCAACATGGTTCTAGTTTTCTCTTGAATAATTCAGTTTCTTCTTCCAACAACACCATATTGTTGAGGTGTTCTTGGAGCTAAGAATTTATGAGTAATTACTTTCTTACTACAAAAAGTTTCAAAATATAAATTTTCAAATTATACCCCCTCATCACTATGAATAGTTATCAAAGGATGGTTGTTCTCATTTTTAACAATTGATGAAATGGATTTAGAATAATAAAAGGCTTGATATTTCTTTTGATGAAAATAGACCCATGTAAATCTAGTGTAATCATCAAGTAAAATAAATACATAGTATTTTCCTCCAGTACTTCTAGTTTTTGTTGGACCAAAAAGATCCATATACACTAGTTTTAATTCATCAGAAGTTGATATTTCACTAATTGATTTAAATAGTGACTTATGTTACTTTCCATATTGACAAGGATCACAAACTTTCCAATAATCAAATCTAAGATCTATTAGATCCTTAACAAGTCTTTTCTTTTAGAGTTTGCATAAGTTCCTAAGGTTACAATGTCCTAGTATTCTATTCCATAACCAAGTTTTATCTTCCATAGCACTAAGTCAAGGTAGGTCTTAACTCCAAATGTCTTCTAAGTTAAGTGTGTAAACATTCTCATGCCTATGGGTAGAGAGAATAATATCTTCCTTGAAATTGTGTACTTGAAATTTATAATTATTATAATTCATGAGGTAAACTTAATAACATAATTGACTTATGCTTATAAGGTTGTTCTTAAGGCCTTTAACAAGTGAAACATTTGAAATTAAAGCTTTTCCTAGAAGAAAAATGTTACCTATACCAATAATTTCTCCTTGATCATTATCTAAAAAAGTTACTTTTCCACCTTTCATCTTAATAATCTTTTCAAAGAAGTTTTTATTACTAGTGATGTGTCTGAACATCCATTATCCATGTACCATGTATTTTTGTTGGCACTTCCTTTGTTTTCCTGAAAATAAAAAAGTTAGACCTTCATATTCCAAACATGTTTGGATCCAGAATTTTTATAATGTAAAATCTTAGGTATCTAAATTTTCTTTGAAAAGAAAGATGTATGAAAACCTAAGGAATATATTTTTTAAAGAAATAATTTTCTCCCAATTTCCACCACATTGACACTTAGTGCAAAAAGGATAACTTTAGGGTACAAAATAGTGGTGACTAAAAACTATTTTTGAGTGAGAATAACCAAATCCATAACTATTTATAAGAGGATGAAGTTTTAAATATATTTTATCAAGACCTTACTTTCCATGTGTAATGTTTAACAAAAGTTTATTTATGGAAAATATTTAAGATTTTAGTCCGATGACTAAATTATTATCCTCATAGTCATTAGTCTTAGAATTTGAGTTGGTCTCTAAAACATTATAATTGGAAAAAAAATTCAAGATCCTTAGAAAGTTTACCCTTCTCAGAATTAACTTCCTTAAGGTTTTTGGAAAATGTTTCAAAATCATGGGTTTTCTGATCAAGAAATTTAGAAAGATCAGATATTTCTTTTGTTAAAATATATATTATATAATTTTCCTTATCAAGTTTCTTATTAATCTTACTATTTTTATTCTCAAGTAACTTGAAAAACCTAGATACTTCTTCAAAATAAGGTAAAGTGTTATATTATGATGAGGAAGACTCTTCATCCAAAGATTCATAATATTATTTATTATGATAATTATCACTTAAATAAATATTGGTTAAAGATTCAGTAGCGTTTACCTTAGCCTGGAGACATTTTTTAGTAGTAATTCTGGATATAAGACCAATATTCTTATGTCTAGAAGATTCAATATTCAAAGATTCATCATAAGAGCCTCCACCACTATCACTCCAGGTGTCATTATCTTTCATTTATTTCTTAGAAATATATTTCTAGTACTTCTTCTTATTTATTTCTGAATTCACATCCTTTCTTTCTTTCCTTTTAAGCATAGGAAAGTCTGGTCTAATATGATCTACCTTATTGCATTCATAATAAGTTACTTTTGAATATTTCTTATACTTTCTTTATTTATTCCATTATATGTATTGGAAATCTTTCATTCCCAGAATATTGTTCAATATTTGAGAAATATTGGAAAGTTAATTCTCATAATGATCACTATCACTTGATTCAGATATAAAAATATCATTCTTAGTTTTTTATCTAGTAACTCTTTCAGGAGTCTTGGATTTCATATGATTTGTTATCGTAGTGAAAGAAACACTGCCATTACCATTTTTTTTCTTGTTGATGACTTCATCTATTTTCATTCTAGTTTCATGCTATAGAAGATCCCTGAATCACTCATCAAGATTAATTTTTTGCATCTTTCATATTCTCATTAATTGCTGTTCTTTTGGATTCACACTCATTGGGCATAATATCTATTATATTATCTACAAGAATTTCATCATCAAGTCCTTTTTCACCAATAGAATGAATGATGTTTACGATAGTCATAAACAATTGTTGAACTTTTCACATAGTTTCTCCATAAATAAACATAAAACCATGGAATTCAGCTCTAAGCATAACACTTCTGGTTTCAATGACCTTGGATGTGCCAAAATGTGTAACTTTTAATTTCTTTCTGATGGTATTAGAAGATTTGTAGAATGAAATTTGTCTATATATTTTTCTTGTCATAGAATATAATAATGTATTTTGTACCTTAAATTTAAGCTGATACTCTTGTTTTTCTTGATTAGTGAATTATCTGATTTCTTTTTTTTGTAATCTTGTAGTCTCTAGTTAGTATAACAAATTTATCCACACTGGTATTGTTAATAAAATTATTCATCCTATCTCTCCAGTATTTATAGTCATTTCCATCAAATATTGAGGGTCTAATTGGATTTAGATTGTCTATATAACAAACTTTCATTCATTTAATTCTATAAGAAATTTAAAAATATCTTTTCTACAAAAAATATTAGTAGTAAAAGTTTATAAACAGAGATTTTATAAATAAAATCTTAAGAAAAACATGAACAAGTAAAGATACACAAGAAAAGTTGATCAAGAATACTTATATGTAAGTATAAGTATTTCAGATACCACCTCTGATACCAATTGTACAATCAAAATGTAGATTTATATTTCTCAACTACAAGAGGGGGGGGGGTTAATTGTAGGTTTTAAAACTTTCGTTTTTACCCTTAATAAAATCAATGTTTAAAAAAGTTAAACAAGATGGATTCACAAAACCTCTTTTGTTATTAACTAAGAAACTAACTTTATTAGGATCCGATAAGATGGATCCAATAAAAAAACATAATACAAGTTTACTTAAGGAATGATTCTACCTTAATGCATATATAATCATATTTATACTAGAGTATACAAGTATAATAAAGTGTAAGAAAGTTACACTTCCTATCATTAACAAAATTCAGCGTAAATAAAACCTGTAACAAAAACAAGTAAACAAGAATAAGATATATTTTAAACCAAAGAGGAGGGTATCCAACAACCTTGGAAAAATTTCCTGTGATTTATACTTTCAAGAAATCATTTCATACCCACTCTAGGGTAAGCCCTCGATACGAAGATCAGAATATATCTTGATATCTCCGAAAGGCCTCAATATCTAAGGTGATCAGTACATCTATCTTCCTATCCCCAGAAGCCCTTGATTGATTAGTAAAAATTTGAATCATACTAGTCAATTTCAACTAGATGTTCTCATCTCGAATAAGTTGTTCACAGCATTCACACAAGGTAGATTGAGTAGATCTCTCGCAACACATAGGAGTTCCACACAATCATTCTTATTTGAGCATTGAAATGACTAGGAATTTGTAGGTGATAATCCCAACGATTGACTTCCTCCTCCAAAAATCATATTTTTCCTTAAATTTCAAAGGGACCTGTACACATGTCACTCAGCAAATGGTTAGTTAAAAACAGATTTTATGACATCATTTCATATAAGAAAACGTGGGAAATTTATCATGTGTAAGAAAAAATAATATGTAAGAAAAACATTTTAATAAACTTAAGCATAATAGGATTTAATAAAATTGGAATAATATATTAAGGAACAAATGTAACTTTAATAAATTTGAAGAATCAGATTATAAGGATAATGAAAATCAGAGTTTAAAAATATTAATAATCGGAATCAATAAAAATTGAGAATTGGAGTCAGAGTTTTGATGAATTCAGAATCTAATTTCTGAAGGGATCGGAGTATGATTTCAGGAGAAATCAGAGTATGATTTATGAGAAATTAGAGTCTGATTTTAGAAGAAATCATATTCTAATTTTAGGAGAAGTTGAGGTCTGATTTCAGGAGAAATGGAAGAATAATTTTAGGAGAAATCAGAGTCTGACTTCAGAAGAAATCAGAGTCTAACTTTAGATGAAAGATTTTAGGTGAAATCAGAGTCTGATTTTAGAATAAATTAAAGATCGATTTTAGAATAAATCAGAGTCTAATTTTAGGAGAAAATAGAGTCTGATTTCAGAATAAATTGGAGTCCGATTTCAGGAGAAATCGGAGTCTAATTTCAGGAGAAATCAGATTCTAAATTCTAGAAGAAATTGGATTCTAAGGAACTGTAAGGTTGTAAGTTATATACGGATCCAAAATTTGGTTTAATAAAAATATGGTTAGACATGGTTTAAGAAAATATTATATAATGTAAAAAATATTCTTAAATAAAGACAATTTTTATTAATAAAATATTTCATAGAAGAATATAATTTACCTTAAGAAAACATGCTTGTGATTTTCAAAACATAAAGGAAAGGAAAATTAATAAGAAAATTATTGAATCAACAGTATGGAATGGTTATTATCTATTGATCAAAAATCTGATGTGTTTTGGTACAATACTCAATATTGATGATTGATGGAGAAAAATTTTGGTTTGGAAATTCAATGATTTCGTACTACAAATGGTATATATATTACCAATTCTTTGGTGGATGAGTATCTAGAAAATCATGATAAAAAAATCATGTTGTAGCTAAAATAACTCCACAAAAAATGGATTAATTTAAATAAGGAATCATATTACTAACAACATGGTTCAGAAAATTCTTATTGATAAAGATCAACTATAGAATTTTTGGAATGAAGCAGTTCAAACTTCAGTTTACATATCTAAAAGGGTATTTTTATGTATGAATGAAGAGATAACACCCTGTGAGTTATGGTATAGAATGAATCCAACACTCAATTATTTTCATGTTTTTTAAAATGAATGATTATTTCCATTCTTATTTAATGAATATTTTTTTGGAAATATTTATATTAATATTAATGATGACACACATTCTAGTGATATTAATTTCCCCGACCCTCTTGTTATTTTTTATTTATCTTATTTTATTATAGGTTTAAATCATGTGTTTATAGAGGGTTCTATCTGTAACACCCCGAGATTTTATGAAAAATATTTTTTTTAATTTCATTAATGTCTTGTGTTATACGCTACACCAAAAGGATCTTTCACAACACACATCTTTGACCTGGATTTAATTACAAGCAATCGTGACCTTCCACGATAGTGTGTGTTGTACGCAACACCAAGTTTCGCTAAACAACGATATGCTATTAAAATATTATTAAAACTAGCTGTTATGAATAGTAATAACCACTTTTTGAAATTTTTTAAATTTTATTTTTCAAAATGGACTTCATTTTTGGATTCGGAATATCTAAATTAGCTTAGGGTGAAATTTTGGTGATTTTCGGATAACTTTCATATTTTGATGAATAGTGAAAATTACTAAATTTTAATTAAAAACAACTTTTTCAATCGAAATAATGAATAGTGATAAATTATTAATTTGAATGGTTTTAAAGTATATTTAGAATATATTTTTACAATTTAATACAATGTTGGTCATTGGATGTAATTTCACATTTAAACCATACATAAACAAGTGTCAATCTTTTGATAGTTATTATCTCTTAAGAACACGCTATTTGTTTTGACGACGGGAATTAATTTTTAAATTAATTAATGCAACTGTTATGTTTTGAATTTGGTAAAATAGAAATCATTTTTGAGTTCATAATATCAAATATAGCTTAGGCCTAATTTTTGGTATTTTTCTGAAAACTTTCAATTTTTGATGAATAGTGAAACCACTAAGTGGTAGTTAAAAAAACTGAATTTTTTCATAAAACTTAATTTTACCGCTTCTGTGAGTGGAATTTCAAAAATACGAGAGACATGGTTGATGTCAGTAAGTAAAATGTGGTTTAATGAGATGAAAATAATTTTTGGTGAATAGTAACTTTTTACTTTTATTTACCACGGTTAAAAGTAAATAGGGTAATTAAGGGTAAAAATGATATTATTATTACACTAACACATGTCCTAATTCTATTGGATAAGTGTAATTCGACCAAAAACAAACTTAGGAATAAAATATGACCATTTAGGCCCACTTGAATTAGATTAGGACATTTATTATTATTTAATTCAAAGAAGAGTTAAAAGAGTTAAAATCAATGTTTATTTAATAAAACATTTTTAATATAGAGTTATACATAAGATAAATTCAACTATAAATATTCATTATAAATCTAAAAAGATTTCCTACATAATGGTATTTTATTTGTAATTTTTAGACATTAAATAGTTTAATTTATTTATGACACAACGATGATGCAGTAATTATCTTATTAATAAAATATTGACATAATTGATGTTATAAATACCCAAATAAATATAATTTGAGACTTTTTATGAATTCCAATAACTTTATAGGTTAATATGACATGTTATTATTGATTTAATTAACTTTTTTCGAACTTATCATTCTGTTATGATTTTCACAAAAATCAATTACTAAATAGTGTCAAAATTGACATAAAATAGTTTTTAAAACAAATATTATATTATTAATTGTTATTTTATTCATAAAAATATAATATTCGGCCAAATGACTTAGATAATGTTATATATATTAATAATAAACAATTTGGGGTTCGTTTGGCTTCTTATAGTAAGTTTATTAACCTTATAGTATAAGAACACAAGAACACACGGTAAAAGTAAAATTATTTAACTTAATGTTAAATATAAATGATAAGGTTAAAATAGGAACCTAAACTTGTCTAAATTCTATTGGATGAGAGGATTTCGACCCATCCCCACATTAGCCTCGAAATAAATCAATTTGGATTTATTTAAAATGGAACATGACTTTATAATAAAATAATATTTTTAGTTATTCCAAAGGTGCCCCTCTCCTCCCTTATAAAAGGGCACCTCCTCCCTCTCTTCCTCACACAACTTTGAGCCTTCAAGATCGGCCAAACCCTGCCAAATTTTCTTCTCCACTTCCCTAGAAACATCCTAGAGGTTCTGGTCTTCCTCAAAGACCAATTTTAGTGCCCTAAGAGGAGGTCTCAAAGAGGCGCATCAAAGAAGAGGTAATTTCCATTACCGATTCTTTCACCTTTATTTCTTCTTCCACTTCTTCTTATTAGGTTGTTTCATTATGAAGTAATAACATCAGTATCACTCATATACTGATATGTTATTATATGTATGAAACAATCCTATTTCATCATCTATCCATCCTACAGAAAATGAAATCACCGCGCGTGCGTACGTACGGAATACCGTCTCCACGCCGTGGTGAAATCTATTTTCCACCACCACCTTACTTGGATGGGTATAATGGTGTAAATAATAACTATATATTATTATTTTAAAGTGATATTGATTCTTAAATAGTATACATACACTCTAATACAGTCCCACGATCATGAGAATGATATCATCGCTCGTGCGTACGTACGGACTACCGTCTCCACGACGCGATGAGATTCATTCTCCACTATAACCATTCATGAATGATTATAAAGTATATATAATAATTAATCATGAAATATATGACATAATAATGATACTGTATTTATGTGTATATATATGTATGTCATCTACTTAATTCCGTTCAACTCAATAAGGAAACGAAAACAGCGTTCATGCGTACGTACGACCTACCGTCTCCATGAACGGTGTATTTCTTTCCATTTACTGATTTATTATATATATGTATATTCTGAATATATATATATATAAATCATGTTTTATATTCTAGAATTAAGTAATCATGATCTAAGTAATCATATGAATAATTACAAGTCAAAACACGGACGACAAATGAAACAATTTTACCCAAAACGCTCTTTAACATGGAATTTACAAAAGAACGGGTAATATAAAGTCATAAGTGAACCATATATGATATCATAACAATGAATATGATTCTTTAATAAGTCAATGACATTATTTAAATCATTATATAGGAGGTTCGGACAACTTACGAAGCACATCGGACCTAAGGTAAGGGAAAATATCACAATCTCATTTTTATCCGAGATTGTTTATACTTTGGAATTTACTGGGGTGTATTTTATCATCCACATCAATGTTTCCTCAATATGTAATATTTATATCCTTATACAATAGTTTATATCCAATTTTACCCTTTGGTGAGTTTTTATTAAAAGATATGAAAGGAATCTTTTGTCATTTTTCGCCCGAGGTACTTTTTGACTTTTCTGACAAAAGTATGAGAAGATTGTTTTTTTTAACTTATACGGCATGAATGGATTTTTTAAAAATTATTTCCAAGAAGATTCCTTTACAATTTTTCAAGTTTATTTTTAATCAACTTCTTTTAGTTTAAAATTGTATGACATGTTAAGAAAGGAAAATGTTTTTGAAGTAGAAATGATATTTTCCTCAAGAATGGAGTTCAAGTGTTTTATCAAAATTATTTTCCATCTAAGATAATATAGGGTTCTGTTTCTATACCTATTATTACATTGATTTGATTATGTTGTGATGGAATTATTTTTATGAATTCCTTTATCTTATATGAATTGTTTTATGATGGCATGTTGTTTAAGAATCCCATTTTTATTACCTGGGTTATGCAATGATGTATGATTTATGATTTTGTGGCACACATAAGAATGGTATCATTATGAGATGGGTGGGACCTATATCTCCCTCCAATGCATTGGGTAAAGATTTTATATCTCATGAGATAGACATAACTGGAATGGTAGGTTATACCGGTTCAGTGAAACAGGACTGAAACGAGGGTGACTCGGTTCAGAAATGGACTTTGTCCACTAAGATAGTCTTGGCAATGAGTCTTGACTAATAAGATATGATTCTCTATGATTATGTGTGTATGCCACTAAGTTTAATGTTTTAAGTTATGATTATTGGGATTCCATTTCACTACTATGATTTATCCCATGTTATGAAATTATGCTCTCTTTTGCAGGTTAAGATTTCCAAAAGTTATGTTCTTATGTATATGATGTGATTGATATTTCTTTTGTTTACCCTTACTGAGCATTTGATCTCACCCTTTTATGTTTTCTTTTCCCCAGGATATAAAGAAAGGGTTTAGGTAAAAAAAGGGAAGATATTTATGGGAGATGTTGAAGAACTTTCACCACGATTAGAAGATTACGTTCCGAGTTTCCAAAGACACTAAACTATTAAGATCCTTGTGTGTGTGTTTTTGTTATGTACTAAGTATTCCTCAAAAGTAATGTAATGTTCATGTACGTTAAGATTCGGGTCTCTACTGTTGGTATCAGAGGAAAGGTTTAGTCAACCTTTGGAAACTAGGATGCGAAAGCGTTAGTGAGATCCCTAGAGATATTTCTAAGGTATGTCTAGGGATGTCCCTAAGGATAAGTATACGTATAAGATACAGTCCTAGAACTACGGTAACGATCATAGAATTTTACCTAAGAAGTTAGATATTGAGGATACTCCCCCTTTATAATGTTGTTTTCCCTAGCATGATTTTTGCCTCTCACACTATTCTTTTTGGGTTTTAGACGATGGCTGGAACCCGAAGGAACCGTGTTGATCAATGCAATGGACAATGCGATGATTGTTCTCCTGAACAAACAAATGTTATGGGAGATGGAGTGAAAAATCTTATTGCTATACTTACACAAGATATGAATCATTCTGGACTTCCAAATGAGCAGAGAAGGGAACAATATTCTATTGAGTCCTTCATGAGGCAACGCCCACCTTTTTTCAGTGGGACTTCTGATCCACTTGTTGCTGAACAATGGATCAGTACCACTGAAAAGATATTTTCAGTTCTTCAATGTTCTGAACATGATAAAGTCATCTTAGCAGTATATCATTTGGAAGGTGAAGCTGATTAATGGTGGAATCTTATCAAGAATACGAGGCCAAGAGATGAAATTGAGTCCATGGAATGGGACGAGTTCAAGAACTTGTTTTTCAGTAATTACTTCCCTCGTATTCTTCGAACAAAGATGGAAAATGATTTTCTTGAGCTGAAGCAGAAGGATGATGAATCTGTTGGTATATACGAAGCGAATTTTACAAGACTTTCAAGGTATGCATCTGGCATTATCATCCAACCTGAAAGTAAAGTTGATCAATTTTTCAGTGGCTTAAAACCAAGTCTTCGAAGGGCATTAGCTATAAGAGACTTCAGTAGCTATGAAGAAATTGTGCGTTGTGATATGAAGGTAGAAATGGAAGTTGGTGTTACATATCCATCTCATGGTTTTGAAAAGAAACGAAAGATGGAGTTCAAGGAGAAATCTCAAAATAATGGTGAAAAGAAGATGAATGTTTCCTTATGCACAAAGTGTGGAAAGAAGCATGGTGGAGATTGTCTTAAAGGGACTAGAAAATGTTTTAAGTGTGGAAAAGAAGGTCATCGAGCAGATGAGTGTCGAATTAATGGAAAAAGGGTTTCTAATGATGTGAATAAAGCAAACACTGTAGAGAACGCACCAACAACACTTCAATGCTTCAAGTGCAAGGAAATGGGGCATTATGCTAATAAATTCCCTAATCCAAGGGTTAGTGATGATCGACATGAGCAACCTCTTAAGACAAAGGACAAAGGGAAGTTATATGCGATCACTATTGGTGATGTTGAATATGAAAACGATGTGGTGGAATGATTAAGTGTTTATGTAATGGGATTCCAAAATAATGTTGTATCATAAAGTATTGGAATATTTATGTATTGGTCTAATGTGGTATTCAAAGTGATTGAGATATTTTTGTAAATAAGATGATATGAGCATAACGAAGGGAAAACGAGAAAACGAAATGTTTAACAGTATTCATGAGCTCATGATTGATATAAGGACTAAGTGATATCATGGTTTGAGTATATAGAATTTTGAGGATTTTGGTATGTGGAAAGTGTTAACTTTTAACTGCATTCATGTTTTCACTAAGGTTCAATGGGTATTCATTCTTCAAGAGAATACATGATTAAGGTATTCACATGTTTGTAATTTGACCAACAAGATATATCTTATGATATATGGGGGATAAATGATGGCATTCACGTGATTGTTCTGTGACATTTCAAGTAATAATTTTCTTTATACTATGAGCTTGGACCGAAGTATTTTAGATAAGCCTAAAGATTAGAATGGATTATGTTGGACATAAGTTAGGATAAAACGTTTTTCGATATTATTGATGGGATGTTATAGTAATATATCTTTAGAAAAAGGAGAACCTGCAGGACGGGTGACAGCCCATCGCGTCGGACAAGGCTGTGGGAATCGAACCCACAACCGAAGTGCGACTGGCCTTTATCGCCTACCACTGGCCTACAGGAAGTCCCTGTTTAGTAGAAACTAGTTTTATTATATTAATAAGTATGATATATGAAGTATAAGTCCATTTTAGGAACAATATATGATTAATCTCACTATAGATTGACTTATGTATATTTAATAACTTTTGCTAACCTTTTGTTTGAGACAGATGGAATGACCCGTCATTCTATCACATGATCTGCTAACACTTCACGAATAACAAATTCAACTTCATTTATTTAAGAGATGAAGTGGAAATTGTTCAAGGCATGAACAACAGTGAGATTGTACCAAAATAAAGTAAGTATTTATTCTAATTCAAATTCTTCAACTTTAGGGAAACGATCTTGAAAACCAAAAATGTTGTCCTAGTGCTCTTATATCTGATTAATCAGATGGTACCTTAGATCGTCAAAAATTTATGGATTTGTGATTGTTGGCTTTTACATAGCCATGTTCTCTACCACTCTCCATTATAACATGATGGTTAGATTTTTCTTCCATATCCATATTTTCACCTATGTGGAAACCCAGTGATTAGTTTATTTGGGTAACCGTTACGTTTCAAAATTTTGTTTTTAAAGATTGGTTTTGGTATTACTTTTTACGATGTGAGTTTCTATTAAAGAAACTTTTGAGTATTAAACCATTTATAACCCCGACGAATTTCGAGGGAAAAATACATTTTAAGGGGGGTAGAATGTAACACCCCGAGATTTTATGAAAAATATTCTTTTTAATTTCATTAATGTCTTTTGTTATACGCTACACCAAAAGGAGCTTTCACAACACACATCTCTGACCTGGCTTGAATTACACGCAATCGCGACCTTCCACGATAGCGTGTGTTGTACGCAACACCAAGTTTCGCTAAACAACGATATGCAATTAAAATATTATTAAAACTAGCCGTTATGAATAGAAATAACCACGTTTTGAAATTTTGTAAATTTTATTTTTCAAAATGGACTACATTTTTGGATTCGGAATATCGAAATTAGCTTAGGGTGAAATTTTGGTGATTTTCGGATAACTTTCATATTTTGATGAATAGTGAAAATTACTAAATTTTAATTAAAAACAACTTTTTCAATCGAAATAATTAATAGTGATAAATTATTAATTTGAGTGGTTTTAAAGTATATTTAGAATATATTTTTACAATTTAATACAATGTTGGTCATTGGATGTAATTTCACATTTAAACCATACATAAACAAGTGTCAATCTTTTGATAGTTATTATCTCTTAAGAACACGCTATTTGTTTTGACGACGGGAATTAATTTTTAAATTAATTAATGCAACTGTTATGTTTTGAATTTAGTAAAATAGAAATCATTTTTGAGTTCATAATATCAAATATAGCTTAGGCCTAATTTTTGGTATTTTTCTGAAAACTTTCAATTTTTGATGAATAGTGAAACCACTAAGTGGTAGTTAAAAAAACTGAATTTTTTCATAAAACTTAATTTTACCGCTTCTGTGAGTGGAATTTCAAAAATCCTAGAGACACGGTTGATTTCAGTAAGTAAAATGTGGTTCAATGAGATGAAAATAATTTTTGGTGAATAGTAACTTTTTACTTTTATTTACCACGGTTAAAAGTAAATAGGGTAATTAAGGGTAAAAATGATATTATTATTACCCTAACACATGTCCTAATTCTATTGGATAAGTGTAATTCGACCAAAAACAAACTTAGGAATAAAATATGACCATTTAGGCCCACTTGAATTAGATTAGGACATTTATTATTATTTAATTCAAAGAAGAGTTAAAAGAGTTAAAATCAAAGTTTATTTAATAAAATATTTTTAATATAGGGTTATACATAAGATAAATTCGACTATAAATATTCATTAGAAATCTAAAAATATTTTCTACATAATGGTATTTTATTTGTAATTTTTAGACATTAAATAATTTAATTTATTTATGACACAATGATGATGCAGTAATTATCTTATTAATGAAATATTGACATAATTGATGTTATAAATACCCAAATAAATATAATTTGAGACTTTTTATGAATTCCACTAATTTTATAGGTTAATATGACATGTTAGTATTGATTTAATTAACTTTTTTAGAACTTATCATTCTGTTATGATTTTCACAAAAATCAATTACTAAATAGTGTCAAAATTGACATAAAATAGTTTTTAAAACAAATATTATATTATTAATTGTTATTTTATTCCTAAAAATCTAAGGTTCGGCCAAATGACTTAGATAAGGTTATATATATTAATAATAAACAATTTGGGATTCTTTTGGCTTCTTATAGTAAGTTTATTAACCTTATAGTATAAGAACACAAGAAGACACGGTAAAAGTAAAATTATTTAACTTAATGTTAAATCTAAATGATAAGGTTAAAATAGGAACCTAAACTTGTCTAAATTCTATTGGATGAGAGGATTTAGACCCATACCCACCTTAGCCTCGAAATAAATCAATTTGGAGTTATTTAAAACTGAACTTGACTTTATAATAAAATAATATGTTTAGTTATTCCAAAGGTTCCCCTCTCCTCCCTTATAAAAGGGCACCTCCTCCCTCTCTTCCTCACACAACTTTTAGCCTTAAATCTCGGCCAAACCCTGCAAAATTCTCTTCTCAACTTCCCTAGAAACATCCTAGAGGTTCTGGTCTTCCTCAAAGACCAATTTTAGTGCCCTAAGAGGAGGTCTCAAAGAGGCGCTTCAAAGAAGAGGTAATTTCTGTTACCGATTCTTTCACCTTTATTTCTTCTTCCACTTCTTCTTCTTAGGTTGTTTCATTATGAAGTAATAACATCAGTATCACTCATATACTGATATGTTATTATAAGTATGAAACAATCATATTTCACCATCTATCCATCCTACGGAAAACGAAATCACCGCGCGTGCGTACGTACGGAATACCGTCTCCACGCCGTGGTGAAATCTATTTTCCACCACCACCTTACTTGGATGGGTATAATGGTGTAAATAATAACTATATATTATTATTTTAAAGTGATATTGATTATGAAATAGTATACATACACTCCAATACAGTCCCACGATCATGAGAATGATATCATCGCTCGTGCGTACGTACGGACTACCGTCTCCACGACGCGATGAGATTCATTCTCTACTTTAACCATTCATGAATGATTATAAAGTATATATAATAAGTAATCATGAAATATATGACATAATAATGATACTGGATTTATATGTATATATATGTATGTCATCTACTTAATTCTATTCAACTCAATAAGGAAACGAAAACAGCGTTCATGCGTACGTACGGCCTACCATCTCCATGAACGGTGTATTTCTTTCCATTTACTGATTTATTATATATATGTATATTCTGAATATATATATATATAAATCATGTTTTATATTGTGGAATTAAGTAATCATGATCTAATTAATCATATGAATAATTACAAGTCAAAACACGGACGACAAATGAAACAATTTTACCCAAAACGCTCTTTAACATGGAATTTACAGAAGAACGGGTAATATAAAGTAATAAGTGAACCATATATGATATCATAACAATGAATATGATTCTGTAATAAGTCAATGACATTATTTAAATCATTATACAGGAGTTTCCGACAACTTACGAAGCAAATCAGACCTAAGGTAAGGGAAAATATCACAATCTCATTTTTATCCAAGATTGTTTATACTTTGGAATTTACTGGGGTGTATTTTATCATCCACATCAATGTTTCCTCAATATGTAATATTTATATCCTTATACAATATTTTATATCCAATTTTACCCTTCGGTGAGTTTTTAGTAAAAGATATGAAAGGAATCTTTTGTCTTTTTTCGCACGAGGTACTTTTTGACTTTTCCGACAAAAGTACGAGAAGAATGTTTTTTTTAACTTATACGGAATGAATGGATTTTTAAAACATTATTTCCAAGAAGATTCCTTTACAAGTTTTCAAGTTTATTTTTAATCAACTTCTTTTAGTTTAAAATTGTACGACATGTTAAGAAAGGAAAATGTTTTTGAAGTAGAAAGGATATTTTCCTCAAGAATGGAGTTCAAGTGTTTTATCAAAATTATTTTCCATCTAAGATAATATAGGGTTCTGTTTCTATCCCTATTATTACATTGATTTGATTATGTTGTGATGGAATTATTTTTATGAATTCATTTATCCTATATGAATTGTTTTATGATGTCATGTTCTTTAAGAATCCCATTTTTATTACCTGGGTTATGCAATGATGTATGATTTAAGATTTTGTGGCACACATAAGAATGGTATCATTATGAGATGGGTGGGACCTATATCTCCCTCCAATGAATTGGGTAAAGATTTTATATCTCATGAGATAGACATGACTGGAACGGTAGGTTATACCGGTTCAGTGAAACAGGACTGGAACGAGGGTGACTCGGTTCAGAAATGGACTTTGTCCACTAAGATAGTCTTGTCAATGAGTCTTGAATAATAAGATATGATTATCTATGATTATGTGTTTATTCCACTAAGTTTCATGTTTTAAGTTATGATTATTGGGATTCCATTTCACTACTATGATTTATCCCATGTTATGAAATTATGCTCTCTTTTGCAGGTTAAGATTTCCAAAAGTTATGTTCTTATGTATATGATGTGATTGATATTTCTTTTGTTTACCTTTACTGAGCATTTGAGCTCACCCTTTTATGTTTTATTTTCCCCAGGATATAATGAAAGGTTTTAGGTAAAAAAAAGGGAAGATCTTTATGGGAGATGTTGAAGAACTTTCACCACGATTAGAAGATTACGTTCCGAGTTTCCAAAGACACTAAACTATTACGATCCTTGTGTGTGTGTTTTTGTTATGTACTAAGTATTCCGCAAAAGTAATGTAATGTTCATGTACGTTAAGCTTCGGGTCTCTACGCTATCTTTATAGATTTTGATGATGATTATTTCAATAACACCCTAAGGTTAATTATAACCCTAGATAGTTGTTACATTGGTGTCATTTTGAGTGAAAAGGAAACTAAGGAGGATATTAAAGGGATTAATCTTGAGAGCACCCTAGGAATCTATGGGCTTCTTGGATCCTTCTTCTCTAATTAATGGGAAATGGTTAAAAGTGATATCACTAATGAAATTATAGAAATTTTTAAATGTTGTCATCTTATGAGAGTTGATTTAGCCTTTATCCTCATTCTCATTCCAAAACTATGTAATCCAAATGTTTTTTTAGTTTCGACCCTTTATACTATATAAATTGTTTCATAAAATTACGGAAACTATTATTAACAAAAAACTATCTTGGCACTTGGGCCTCCAAATTTCTAACGAAGAACATGGATTTATTAAATGTAGAAATATTCAAGGAGATACTGGGATAGACCAAGAAATGTTATCAAAACTTTATCACTGTTTTATTGATTCCAACATTATCATTATGATTGATATTGAAAAGTTGTATGAAAAAATATAGTGGTGCGTTATTCTCAATGTTTTGAGGAAGTGTGGTAAATCTAAATGGGAATATGACCTTTTATTTCAATATTTTTCATCTTTATAGTTCACAATATCCCTAATGATAGAGATATTTATCCTTTTTTAGTCTTATAAGGTTCTTCAGTAATAAGATCCTATTTATCCAAGCCTTTTTATTCTTTCTCAATATCTTCTCATTAGGAATCTTATTCATGGAATCTCTAGTGAATTGATTCTTCCTTATAGAGGGCAGTATAGTTTCAATAGAATATATCATTTATTACTTGAAGATATAATGATCTTATTTGTCAATGGAAGTATACATCCGAATTAAAATATTAGGGTGATTATTAATTATTACAACAATAGGAGTGGGAAGTTCACCAATGTTAACATAAGGAGTATCTATATCTCCAAATATTTCACTAAGAGGTGTTCCATGAGTATAGAATAGAGGCTTGGTATTTAAAGGATTCATTTACAAATAGACTATCAATGTAATTATGTTTCTAATGGAAGTATTCATATACATCATTTTGAAGGAATTTATAACAAAATCTTAGGGAAAATCAACAATTAGAAGAGAATATTACTTTCCTTTAGGGGTAGGATCACTTTGGTCAATAATGTACGATCATCCATCCCTAAGCATGTTATATTGGGTTTTAGGGATCTAAATATTGTTATATGTATTATTGAAAAAATACTCAATATTTTAAGTTTGGATTCACACTAGGAAGGGAGATGTCACTAGACCAACTGGTTTAGAAAGGCTAGGCCTATTGATGATGGGGACAACAATCATAGAAGCATCAATGAAAAAATAATCATTATGCAAGACAAACTTTCTTGGAAATATATATCTAGGAAACCCCTTTGATCTAAGATTATAATTTTAATATATACTTATCTATTATTAGGTAGATTGAAAAATATATAGGCTATCACCTCTGGAGTTGCCTTCAAAATTCCATAACCATGATTAATGTGAAGTCCCTATAGCTCATATATAGAGGGGAAATTTATTTCACTACTAATAATTGGGTTGGATCTACTCTATTTTTTCCCTGATTACCAACTCTATAAGTAATATTTACATAATATTTTGATTATACTTAGTTCTTGGAGGTGATCTTCAATAATGATTAAAAAGATTTAATTAGTAGTATTTAGTCAACCAATGTTCATGATTATTGAATTTTTACTCCTTTACATTCACGATCCTTTACTTTTTATTCTTTTAGAAATATTTTTCTTGAAAAACATAACTATGAATACCAATGAAGTAAAATTTAGTGCAATGATCTACTTATTAAGATCAATTTCTTGGTATGGTGTCTTGAGAATCAGGCTCTTCCTGTGGATATCAAAGTTCAAAAGAAGGGAATCTAACTTGTCTCCAAATACCTATACCATGTCAATGATAGTTTTTAATCACTCCAATTTTTTTTTTGACGGGGACTGGGTGCACTATATCAGGGGAGAAATCAAATAAACACATCACTATAATGGTTTTATTGACCACTTATTTGAATCTAGTTTTAACTTTTATAAAGGTGCCTATCTGAGTGATCAAGGACTAAGTATTATTATAACTAACTGATAATTAGTGTTATAGGACACCCACAATGTTTTCTAGAACCAAATATTTCTTCTTATTGAGGCTTACATTAAACCTAGACTCTTTTATCAGGTCTATTCCCTCATATATTTATGTAATAATGTTTCTTTGAATATTAACCTCATGAATCAAATTTCATGTTCATTATATGTGACTATGAATATTTCATATAATAATGGAACATGGGTGTATTGGACTGCTCTAGAAAAGGAATTATACTCAATACTAAGGGGTCATGTCTTTATGGGATCAGGCATATAGAAAGCCTTTTATATGATTATAAAGAGCCAGATATCACACATGATCCTCAACCTAGTTGGTTGGGACTCTTCAAGTGCATCTAAATGACCTTGGATCAAATCTAGGCAGAGGAATATTTTCAGGTAATGTAGAAGTATTGTAGTAGGTCCTATTCTATATAATTTATCATATACTATTCGGTACTATAGTAGTTGGGACAATTAATCCAATTTGGCCTTGGGGCCACCGGTTTTGTCCTCGGTGTCCTTATGTACTTCTATACACCCAAGGCCTATGGGTTATCAAGGATTTCAGGACATCTCAAGGATTTAGGGACACCCCACAGTCTTCAGGCCACGTGATGTGTAATTGCAGACACTACAAGGAACATGGTCAAGAGGAAGATTCAGAGCAGGTAGCATTCACCAGAGAAGGGATAACTGGATTTCTAACAATGAGAGGGTATGTGAATCCCCATCGATACCAAATCTGTGTATCCCAATATGGGGAAGCCATCTGACCATCAATGCGAAGGTTTAGAGCTCAAAAGAAGGATATAGACACTAGGGAGGGGCAGTTCCAAGTAGTGTATGTTTTGATTTTGTCCTTGTGCCTCTAAGACCTCCAGGTTATATAATGTGTAAGACTATGGGCCATGTAAAGGTTCCCCCTCAACCCTTTAAAATGTGTATTATCCAAAAATTAATCAAAATAAATGGCCTTAGGGACATTCAGGTAAAGGATCAGATATACATACCTTCTGCGTCTTCTATAGAGATGGATCTTCTATCCAAGATGAATCTCTTGCTACATTTATGGGCATGAATTTTGTAAATCTAGAAAAATTACTTTATCTATTGTTGAAATAGATTCATCTATTTCAGTCAAATATTTAAAGGATCCTATGTCGTATAATTGGATCATTTTCTATATAGTTAGTAACTCTTAGAACATTCTTCAATTGAAAGTAGAAATTCTACATACTTAGTAAGAGGGGAATATGGTATCCGATATTATTAATTTAAAATGTGATCAATATGAGCCACTTATTATTTATTTGACCTTAGGATACCTCTATATAGAATATAATAACATCATCCAAGCGTATTTCCTTGGTCTCCAATACTTTTTCCTCCTTTATTTCTTGTATTTCCTTTTTCCACCCCCTCTTCTTTGCATAATATTTTTTTCAATTGTAAGTCAGGGGAAGTTAAAGGGGATTTAAAAGAATTATATGAGAGTAGTGATAAAGAGTAAAATATAGAATCCATAGCATCTCCAAAATAGAAAACTAGTAGGGGAGAAATTTGTGACACCAAATTTTTTTGTGACTAGTCAACCTCAGATCAAACCAAAATAATAAAGGCTCAACAAACCTATTTTATTTCTCAAGTGGAACCTAAAAAACATTAAAGAGTCTATTAGATATGAGATTTGAGTAAAATATATGAATTAAGATCTTGACCAAATTTAAAAGAACCAAATGTTGGGTATTGTTCCAAACCCAAAGGACTAGAATTTAATTGGAACCATATAGGATTTCCAAGAAAAAAAATCCAATAAAGAAAATAAGGTGACATGAAGTAAGGCATAATTAGTGTACAAGGGATATTCCCAAATAGAAGACACTATTGTGGATGAAAAATTTTCACCAGCGGTTCAGTTGGAACCTATAATATTATCTTAAGTTATAAAAGTGAAAAGAATATTTAATGTTTATTAAATGGATATAAAATCATCTTTTTAAAATGGATTCCTTGAAGAGGATATTTACATTAATAAACTAGTATGGTTTCTTATTATTGATGATGAAAATAAAGTGTTCTGGTTGAAGAAAGCCTTGTATAGCCTAAAGTAGTCACCAAGGGATTGGTACTCATGGCTTGAACAATATATGAAGAAGCTTAAATTTATGAGATGTGGAGTTGATCATAATTTGTACATCAATAAGGAAAATAATCAAAGGATATTGGTGATTATATATGTGAATGAAATACTCTTTATAGGATAAAATGAAGAACAATGTAAGCTATTATCAGATTACATGAGATATGAATTATATATGTCATTGATTATTGAGACAACATTCTTACTTATATTATAGGTGGTTCACAATAAGAAAGTATCATTAATTTATTAAACATAACATAAAAAATATGTTCTAAAATTGTTTAACATGGAATATTAAAGGCCGATGATGACTCCAATAGATACCTAGCTTAAATTATCAAAGGATGAGGATGGAAAAGAGATTGGTGTGACCCATTATAGGATGATCATTGGGAGTGTGCTTTATTTGTGAGACACTTGAATGGATATCATTTTTTATACTTTCCATGTTTCCTAATATCTAAGCTTCCCCAAAGAAATATATATGTGATATATAAAGAGGATAAATAGTTATATCAGTATCATAGTGGAGTTTGGTTTGTTTTATTATAGTAATTTACAATAGATGTTATTAAGTCATATAAATGTGAATTGAGTAGGTTTATTAGATGATCTAAATTCTACTTCTAGTGGTGTATTATATTATGGATGTTCTTGTATATCTTGGATAAGAAAGAAGCAATATTAAATAAATTTAATCTCAATGGAGGATGAATACATGTCAACAATATTAAATAAATTCATTAACATCTATAAAAAGTAATTACAATTTTTTTAATTTTTCTCATGAAAATATAATGGCATAACATTACAATAATTGTGTAAGAATAATTTTATTTTCATTTTTATTCTATTATTTTCTTAGTAAGATACCTTTCTGATCCATCGTTAGTGGGTTACCATTTTATCTTCAATATATATAAACCCGCAGGTTTAAAGGTCTAAATCCATTTCACTTCCAAATTTTGAAGCACAAATTCATTCTAAAACATTTAACATTTAACATTTTTTCCATTTCATTCTCTTATATAACATTATTTTTTTTCTAATTTTCTTTGTTCTTCATAAAAAAATGAAATGAAAATTCAAAAAAATACAGATATCTTCAATCTTTTTATCATTGTTGTGGAAACTCTAAGAAATAGAACAAGATAGGTACCATGTAGGTTCCTCCCATATTGGATGAACAATATTAAAATTTCTAATATGTTTCACTTGAACGTAACACACACATATTAGGAGGCAATCTAGGTGGAATATTCACTATAAAATAAAGCACTTGTGGAAAGTAGCTTGATGTGTTATTTTGTGATTTATAACTCTTTCTCAGCCTTGGTTGACTAATATAATTACGGTGATCTTTACACCCATATTTGTAATAATTGATTATAACAACCCCCTTTTTTAATAGAAAATTTATAGGAATAGGAATGCTCGATTCCTAAGCATTTTTATTAGTATTATTTATTTTATATTTTTAAAAAACATCTACATTATTTTTTCTATAATTTGTTATCTTTTTATAATTTGTTTTTTATATTAGTATGTTATATTTGTGTATATTAATATATAATATTTTATTATATTTGAATAATTTATCAATTTATATAATTTATTATCTTTGTGTATATTAATCTATATAATATTTTTTTGTATTAATCTATTATATTTGTGAATTATTTATTTTTCATAATTTATACATACATTTTTTAATGAGCATTATTATTTTTTTATTTATAATTTCTATACTCTATTATATTTGGAAATTATAATAATTTTTTTAAATTTCTATAATATTTAATTTAATAACACTATTATTTCTAATAGTCCATTAACTAGGAAAGTCCCTTGATGTGACCTTTACCATTGTGTGTGAACTATTAGGTATTCTCCACAAATGTTTTCCATGATTTATAACATCATCTTATCTTTTCCATGATTTATAACATCATCTTATCTTTTTCATTGAATATTTATATGCATTTCTCAAAATTATTTTTTATATTATTTGTATATTGCTCATCATAATTGATTATTTATTATATTAATTTTCTATAATTTTATAACACTAATTTTCTTTTTATTTTTCTTATTGTATTTTCTAGGTAAGGAACCATTCTACTCCATCCATGGTAGGGTTCCCTTTTGTCTTTCATGATACATAAACTCCCTGAGTTTGAAGGCATAAATCCATTTTGGTTAAATAAAATTAATCACTATTTTATTCTGGAGCATTCTATGTTTTACATCTTTTTTCATTTCTTTGTCTTCTATAACATCATTTTTTTCTTCTTTTCATTCTTATTTACACACAAAGTTTATATAAATATTATGAAAATTCCAAATATCATCAATATATTTAGCACTTCACTTCCAATATCTACATATTTATTGAAAATTAACTAAGTTTGCGGTAAAGTCCTTTCCAGCAATGGTCTCTTATAATAGAACAAAACCTTATAATTTCTATTGTAACTTATTTAAAAAATTAATAGTTTTATTTAATTTTATTCTAATTATTCTTTCCATTACCTTATATGTTAGAAATTTTAAATATATTGATTGTGTTTTACTGCTTAAAAATACTAAAATTAGTCAATTCACCACCACTACATGAATTTTCTAAAATCCTCAAAACAGGTTTTTACTAATTTGAAGTTATAAACCTTATTACATCTCATCAATGAAAAATTATGGAACAGAGTGATCCGTTGTTAATAGGTGAATTCCATTTTCTTCTTCCCATATTCCATTATACTATAATTCCATTTAAATATCCATTAAATTTATATAATTACTTATTTTTATAAAACTAGGATATTTTATAATTGATAATATTCCTATAAACACCACATATTAAAAATGTAGACACTATATAAGTAGATCGAAACTTAAAATCTAATGAATATTTTCTTTATATTCACACGATTTATTTTCATTGATTATAAATATTACCTATATAGTTTATAATGAAAATAAAAATATATTTTTTAATAAAAGGACTTTGTCTTTCTATTTATCATACCATACTGTCATGAACCAACCCATATTACCAAACTAACTCGATCCTGATCCAATCTGGACATGGTCTGAAGGGCGTTCCAGATCCCTAAGGGATAGAAAAATGTTCCTTGGAAATAAAAAATACCTTTAGGAATGATTTACTCACCAAAGAACATAGAAACAGATTAAAAGAATATATATAATTTTATTACTCCAATAAAACTCAACATCGGAAAAGGTACAAAAGTAAGACAAAATTGGTGTCCTAAGACCATAATGAAAAAAACAATGTAAAAACACAAAAAACCCATCTAATCATGACACATCATCACCTCCAGACTCCCATTCCCGGATAACGAACAAATCCACTCCCACCTTGCACCAAATTTCCCTTACCTGCATTAGACAACATAAGATCTACACACACCCAAAGGTGTGTGTCGGGTGTGAGAAAAACAATCCTGATAGGATCCCACCCAATGTTTCATTATTGGAATTTATAAAATAAACCAATTATGTTAAATTAAATAATGATGAGGTGTGAGATATTACTTTACATAGTTTAATATAAAACATTGAAAACTACCATTTTTAGAGTTTGTAAAACGTACCAATAATTCTAGTTTTCATTGAATTTCCACATACATTATAAACATTCATTTCAAAGACCATAGTTGGTAAAAATTTCCTAGTAGATAACATTATTATAGGTCATTAAGGAGTCTCAAATAATTTATCTGATCGGTAGGCTACCTAGTGTGCACATTACCCTAATAGAACAAGAATATGGGGTAATATTTCACTCCTCAAAGTGGATATATTCCAAAAATTATGCTATCTAGTGCACACATTACCCTAATAGATCTAGCATAAGTGTTAAGAGTTTATCCCTGAGTATATATTCCTACCTCGCCATTGAACATAATGAATTTTACCATATCCAAATCATTCAAATCTAATTTCATCTTTAAAACTATATAAAGCATGCTTTAAAACCATTTTTGTGAATAACTCCAAGGGGAGAAATCCTTTTTCAAAACCATAATCAAAACCACCACATTTTATTAAAAAAAATTCATGCCTTTATATAATTTTATAAACCAATTTAAAATATCTATAAAACATGGTTTAGAGAATAAAGGATTTTTATGAAACCACCTACCTTGAGAAACATAAATACCAACACTCACATGGTATTCATAGGATAAGAAGAATCATGGGTTCAAGAAGAAAAGTAAAGGCCATATTCCCTAAATTCAAAAATAAGAATCCTCAATTCACCAAATTCTATAAAAAAGGAAATGAGAGAAATAAATTACTATAATGATTCATGAAGAACACATAATGATAAATGATTATATGAAAAATAATTCCCAATTCTATGATGGATCTATAAGAAACCAAATTATTGTTTTTCCCAACCCTTATATCTATCCTTGACAGTCCTGATATAAAGATTAATTCAAGGAGAATGGATCAAATTTATAAGATCATTGAATAAATAACTAATAATGGTGGAATACCTTTGAAAAAATAGATCCAAATCTCAAGGATATATTGGAATCAAACATTGAGAGGAATAGAATCACCGAACTCTCCAAGCAGAGTATCCTAGGATGATGGGAATATTCCACTTGAAGAAAAATGAGGAAAAGAAGAGGTTTATTTGATCATAAAATAATAATTTGGATTAATTAATTTGTATCACATGATTTTGACAAAAAATTTAACAAATTGTGTGCCAACCATGATCCCCTTTCCGAGCTACTAGAGGAGTATCATGGTTTGGTCACATGGTTTGACCAATAATTTTACCAATATGTGAAATACCTCCATTTAATGTTGCATGGATTTGAGGAGAAGGTCACATGGTTTAGAATAAAAGTATTCCTAATCATATAACCTCCTCTAGAACTCTAAAAAAGGTTTCATAGTTTCTTGGGATTACCCATACGGTTTTCCATATCCATTCGCCGAACTATGCATAGGTCTAAAAAACTCTAAAATTTCACCCATAGAAACTTGAGAAAATACCCAAGAGAAATATTGTAAAAAAAGGGATGTAAGTACCTAAAACCAAAACCATGGTTTGAAAATTCTCCCCCACAATGTTAATTTCAAACCCTATAAATTGAATTTGAATAAGGGTTATCAAAAAATAGTTAAATCCATTTATCCCTCTTCAAAGAATCCTACTCTTAAATCTCACGAGAATCAGAACCATGTCGCCAAATAACTCATATCAATGGCCCAGAATCACCTTGTATAAGCTTCACTTTAGAATCTACTATTTAAAATAGATTCTTAGTTACAAAAATATCAAGATCTATGTTGTGGTATTACCAATTCAAAATATGAGACTGGTCAATATGATACTTCTTGACTTGGAAAATATGGAAAACATTGTTGAAAAAAGAAAATTGAGGTGTTAAAGACAAGAGATATTCCACATTTCCAAGCGGTTAAATGACAAGAAATAGTCTCATATGTGTAGGAGTGATAATTAATTATTTTATAAGCCATTAGTGACCCAATTGGGGTAATACTTATAAGAACACCTGGTCAATGGATAAAAACTCCAATGGATAATTATGGTGATCCACATAATACGTGTACCAGCTTTGATCTGTCACCAAAATTTGATGAATCATCTAAATATTTTTCATTGTTTCATAAACCAAGATTTGTCTTAGTAAGGAAGCTTCACTAACCTCTAACCAACAGGGAGAAGAGTTATAGGGTCATCCATAAAAAGTTTCAAAAGATTTCATCTTGAGGGATGATTGGTAAATATTTTTATAAGAAGACTCCACTAACCCCAAATGGCTATAACAAATACCACTAAAGTCCCAGAAATAGGAACAAAAAGTATATTTCATAATTTGAATAGACATTTCCAAATCCCCATATACGTAAGGATGGTATATTTTTTATATCTTGACATGACTTCCCATATACTCTTAAAGACCTTTCAAAATATTAAAGGTAAAATAAGAATCCTTATTAGTGATAATTTTCATCAGAGTTCCACGAGACTTTATGATTTATTACACATAAAAAATTTAAGTATTCCACTTTAGTGATGTCATGAATTGGTATGAAATGGACTGACTTGGTAGACCAATCAATCACCACCCAAATTGTTCTCTTAATATGAGAGTTTGAGGTATTCCTATGATGAAATAAATTAATATCTCATTCTATTTTCATATTGGCATGGGAAGATTATGAAGAAACCCATATGAATTTTAGTCAGAAGACTTAATCTGTTGGCATTTGTAGCATTGAGATGCAAATTTGGTTGTGTCCCATTTCATATAATTCCATTAAAATCAACGCTTCATATCATAAAACATATTTTTTATTCTATTGTGTATAACCCATAAATAATTATGACAATATCCCATCACATAATTCCTAGTAGTCAATGGTGAAACATACCAATTCTGGAAGAAATAATACATTTCATAGAGAGAGACTAATCACTAATAGTGTCATCACCATATAAATATTCTATGATATTCCAAAACTAGTTATCTTATTGATACTCTTGGATTATCATCTCAAGGAGAGAATATTTCATGTGAACACATTCTATAACAACATGAGATTCATCCTCGTTTAATCTCAAGTGAATCTAAAAAAAGAGTCCCATAAATTTCCATACATCTTTTGTTTCATTCAGATATTGAGAAGGAAAAATCATTCTAAGATCATTATCAACCACATTACCCTTACTTAGAGTATATAAAATTCAAATTTGAATGACTATTGGTATTCAACCCATCATCTCTTCTAGAGGTATAAATATTTTTGATAAAAATGTAACCAAGAATATTGTGGTCAGAGTAAATGATAAAACTTTCTAAAAAATGATAGTGATTGTAACATTTAATGGTATTCACAATAGTTTAAAGTTGTAAATTATGAGTTGGATAATTCCACTCATGACGTCAAAAATGACTTGATCCATAACCACTACATGATCCTCATGTATAAGGACGCAACCCAAACCTACACCTAAAGAATCATAATAAAAAATGTAGCTCTGTCAAGACTCTAGTAAAGTTAATATTGGTGCTGAGGTCAAACAACACTTTAATTCATCAAAGGATTCCTAACACATTGAATACCATAATTACTCCACCCCCTTATAGGTTATAGTAGTCAAAGGTGAAGAAAGCTTCAAGAAATCCTTTACAAACCACCGATAATATCTTACAAAACCCATGAAGCTTCAAATATCAATGAAATTATATGGTTATAACAATTACATGAAAACTATAACCTTTTCAAGATAAAATGAGATTCCATTTTTTGACATCATATTTCCCAATAACCTAACGTGTTAGATCCATTATTAGAATATTGAATTTTTTTCATAAGGGCGGTGATACCTCAGGATTCCCAAAACACATTTCAAGTTAAACACATGATCTTATTTAGTCTTAGAGTATACTATAATTCCATCCAATAACACCATGAAAAATGTTTATTGATACTAGCATAAAATATGGTTAATCAATTACATAAATACGTAGGTAGTTTTAGTTAGACAAAAAATCATCAGAAGGTACTCGAAATGGTCATACCTGCACTTGAAGGATGACTTTGGAATATACGACTCCTTGATTCTGAGTTGGTGATAACCGGACTAAAGATAAATATCATAGAACTAATTTTCCCATTTCAAATAATTGAAAAAATTCTCAATGTGTGGTAGGGGATTTTTTATCATTACTCGATTGAGTTTCTGATAATCAATACATGAGTAGAGAGATTTATCAGCTTTCTTGGAAAAGAGCACATGGACTTACAAAAGAGACACACTCAATCAAGTACTCCACCTCTCTCTCTAGAGGAAAACCAAAAAAATCATTTGAAAAAACATCAGTAAATTCATTGAACACAAGAGGAATCTCACCAATTAAAGATTCTTATACCAATTAGGCAAAAAAAAAGACATCAACTTACAAAGATCTAGAAGAGGTAGACCCACCCAAATGGACCTTGGGTCCCATTCTACTTGAAAAAAACATGATTTACCATTGGGAGTAATAAAGGACAACCAATAATAATAACAATTGAATCAAGAATTGTGAGTAACAAAACAATTTATCATGATTATAAAATTGAATGTATATATGTTTAGACGCAAAAAATTCAAAACCTTCTCAACATCACACATAATGAAAGAGCACATGGGACCTCAGAAACATGCTCCTTCTCTACTGGAGGAATCAACAATTCTATAACAAATGGTATGAGTTCCATTGAAATTTTAAATGATCAACCATACATGTAATTTCAAAATATTTATAGAAACATATATCAAATAAATTAGTCACTAAGGGTGAGGAAATATAAATGTAAGGGTGAGGAAATATAAATGTTACCTATCACAGTCGTAGGATCCGTATCAAATTCCATTGGACACACCTCCATTGTTTGTAACTGCTTCATTGTAGAGGCTTATGGCTAGAAACCTATTTTACAAGAAGCTTATTACTTCAATAGAGATCCTATAGGCTCCAAAAATACTGTTCCAGAGTTTGGAGAAGAAAAATATTAACAAAACCTCTAAAAGTGACCATGACGTCTACATGAGTTTTATGTCTTTGGACTCATATAAATAAGTCCTTTGTATAACCCATCTAGACACATTGGTAACACATAAATCCAATAAACACTGATGATAGTTTAGGAAAAGGATTCTGAGAAGAACCATCACAATTTCCTCTACGAAATAGACTCTACTTCTTCATCCATTTAATGGAGTCACTGGAACTACCACCAGTGGTGGGAGGAACACCGGTTATCCTTGACTTATCTGTAAGGATAATATCCACCATCAACACCCTATCCACCATTTTAGTATAAGTGTAAATATTTAACATGAATATTTGAGATCAAATATTAGGTTGAATACCCACATAAAACCTATGATCCATTATCTTCTCATTAGAAAAAACCTTGTGAGAGAACAAATCAAGTTCAGTGAAGTGATTAACATACTCCATCCTTTATGGTTACCTTGACCAATGGAGAGGAAACCCATTGATTTTCTAAGGTAATAAGGCCAGAGAATCTATGTATAATTTCTCAGTGATTATTGCCTTGTATTATTTCCAATCCAAGCCCTCATTATAATTTTAAAAAACAACTGAGTCCCAAAATCTTATACTCAGTCCCTTTGTCTTGAAGACAAAACAACTCAATATGAAAGAATTTTAGGTCTTAAAGAATTAAAATAGTTTTTCAATCATTCCTAGAAAATAATTTTCCTACTAAGGATCATTTATACATTGGAAATATGGTTGTTTCTAGTGAAGAAACTCATGTTCCCGATTCTTACCCTCATCCCATCAATTTTTTTTCCATATATCCTAAATAGGGGTAGATGGCACACATTTGTCCATAGATCAGACCATGTACACAAATTATTCAATGAGATTATAATAAACTAGATGGTTTCACAACTATGTTTAATAAGAACCACCCTTCTAAAGAATCGTTGGAAGTATTATAGGGGGAATGGTACTATATATTATCAGATAATGAGAAATAAGAACATAAGATCCAAGAATCAATTCTAATTTAAAATAAAAAAATTAAAACAAAATTATAAAGAGATATATAAAATAAATTCTAGGATTAAAATGATCTAAATATCAAAAGAAAAATCTTCTAACCCCCTGTGGAAGCATAAGGCTCGTCACGATGAGAGCTGGAAGGACACTCGCTATCAACTTTCTCCTTAAGTACCCATATTCCTATCTCCTGTCTACAAAGACATCCAAAAAAGCATACCAGAAACAAAAATAGATGAACCTTCCACCTAATATAAATGTTTCATGAACCAAAATAGATCACCTAACTAACTAGAACAAGAGATACTTATTACACTACATGGTTTTGCTGGACTGTTTGTTAAACCATGTACAAATCATTCGAAATGCCTCTATCTCATGTTTCATAGTTTTGAGGAGAAGGCCACACAGTTTGGAATAACCATGGACATAATTGTGTGACCTAATCTAAAACTCCAAAGTATGTTACACATATTTCTAGGACAAACCACATGGTTTTACCCAACCATTTTCCTAACCATACACAGGCCTAGAAAACTATAAAGACTCCAAAATTTCACCCAATGAAACCATAGAAAATCCTCAAATGAAAGAGGGTAAATAGGAATGTAAATTACTGAAAGAACCACTGAGATGTGACACACAATCCTATATATATAAAATATATATGGAAAGTACCAAAAAATGAAAATATGATATACTCCAAGGAAAACTGAATAGATTTTAGAAGATGGATTGTTATCATACATGTTTTTTAAAAAGTATTACTTTTATACCACAAACTGATATGATTAATTCTTGATTTAATTAATTCATTTATTATGTGATATGAATATCTACCATATCAATTTTGTTACATTCAATTGTTGAACCCAACATTATTCAACTTAATCCTGTGTCCTTAAATGATAGTAGATCACAAAATTCAAGACAATATTCATAAACTACTTTAACATTGAATGGAAAGTTTAAATTTTTTTTCTCCTTTTCAAAAATATATGATAGTATTTTTTATTTCATTAATTTCATTTTTTAATTGACATGAATATTTTCCATATCATGTTCTTTATATTCAACTATCAAACCACACATTTCTCAACTAAATCGAGTGTTGTATAATGACATTGAATTAAAAAATCAAGACGATTTCCATTATCAACTATACCATTTCATGGTTATTTTTTTTATTTTTAAAATATATTTATCAATTAATTACTTATATTAACTAAAATTTAATAGTCGAAAAGTTTTCTAGGAGATTAAAAAATTTAAAAATCATCATACTTTAATAGATTCCCTTAATGCTATTATTATTCTAAAGAAATGAAGTAAGGTATTGTTTGAGAATGTTCCACCAATTTTATGTATCAAATTTATTTTATATTTTTCACTCAATTTAGTTTTTAATAATGAATTAAACCTTTTCTTGTTATTCATTTCATGTTCCACTAAGTGAAGTACTCTCAATAATAATCCAGTATTATTTAGGGAACACCTAACCCTTATGATACCGACCAAAAAATTTATTATTATCAAGTTATCAGTATTCTTAATATTATATTATATATATTTCATGCATTAAATTATATTTTTACCTCACCATATAATAAGTTATGATTCGTTATTAAGAAACAAAAATTATTTTCTAAGTAATCTTTTATAGATATTTTATTACATAATTTCACTAGTTAAGCCTTCATTTCACAATTTAATTGAATTTATAAACTTTCTTAAAAGGTTTGCTAAACTATTTGAATAACTTTATCTTTTTTGAGTATATTATTAAATTTTCCAAAAAAATTATTTCATCACACATCGATTTTATAATATATATTCAATTTAGTGAATATTATATCTTTGTTTCAATTATTAACTCACTTGTTTTTCATTTTTTATTTTTTACACATTATTTCATTTGATAATAAATACACTTATAAGTAAATATAATATCTCATTAGGATCACATATCAATAATTTTAGATCTTATAGCTCATCGTTACATGTTTATATTTCAAAATCACATATAAAATCTAGTATACATATAATATAAAATGGCCACATCCATGATTTACTTGATTATGAATATACCACCATCCTTCATTTCATTAAAATAATGTAAATTCTATAAGTAACACATAATTTATTATTCATTTGTTATATCTTTTTCTTTAGTTGAATCAAATTAATAGAAATATGTATGATTATTTTTTCCCGGATGCAACTAACAACTAAAATATTGACCACTTCGTTATATCTATAGAATGTATAGGTGTTCAATTATACTATAACTTTTATATTTACGAACAAAATAGATTTCTTCTGCATTAAATTATTATTAAAATATGAACTTATTTTTTAATTTTTTGTAAAAATTATATAAAAATTGGTTATTTTATAAACTTCTACATATATTTTGGTGTGAAATTCTGGATTTATGAAAGAATAAAAAAAATGGTGGCAAATAAAATCCACACATTTCATTATATTTTTCATTGGGTATGATAGGTTTGAAATTGACTCATTGTCCTCTAGATTACATAAGAAATATCATATTTAGCCGTAATTATGATGTTTTAAAAAATTTACATGAACACACACACACTTATAATTCAATTATTTATTTCACATATATGAGTGGAAAGATTAAAAATCATATAAACACGAGTGGTGATCACCATATTTTTAGACTAAATAGAAAAAACCATCACCATATTGGTTGTTTACTCCCCATTGATAGGTAGCCAATTTTTTTTTTCATAACTTTATATTTACAACACTATGAATTAAGTATAAAATAGAATACATGATATTAGGAAATTCAAAGCTGTTAAGAAACTATAAAAACAATAAATTATACTTATAATTAGTCTGAAATGATTCTTTTCCTATACAACATCATTGAAAACAATTTTGAATCTTTAGTTTTTTTTAAATTTTTTGAAAACATATGCCTTATGTTGGATGATCAAAATCAACTAACTCTTCATTTTTGATAAACTGAAGATTTACTCAATTTCAATGACTCTCAAAATTGGATTCTATTATTTAGTAGACAAATATGTAGTGAATCATGTTTATAAAACCTACCAATAGCATATTATATTTCTATACTTATAGTTAGTGGTATTCATGATCTAAATTAAGACTAATTCATCATTATAAATTTAAAAAGTAATGAAATCTAATGCATACATGAACATAATCATTTATATATTTCATTGAAAAATACTATAATATTTTCAACTTTTCAAGATAGATATATTGACACAATCACTAATCATTTTACCTTCTTTACTAGATCTAAAAAACAAGACAAATTTACAACGAGGGAACTCTTTTTTCATCATCTAAAACTTCATTATCCTCGACATTAAATTATTTTACATTCAAAAGTTATTCTACAATAGTTTATTATTGATGCATATATAATCGTTGAGTCTCAAAGAATATATTTCATCCATTTTAATCTACACCAGTTGAGAGTTGAGAATTATAATGGTTTGTAAGATGATTATCTTAGAGGTAAACATGAAGGGTTTTCATGTGGAAAACATATTATTTTTCCTATTTCCTTTATAGATGGTATGAGGTATATGATAAAAAATTACCAGGATGTGATGGAAATTTATAATTGGGAAGGATATATAAATTTTTTACTATATTCAAATGAAATCCACCTAGGGAGAAAATATTTTTATTTGTCAAGAATCACAATATAAAGCCTTTTAACTATCCTTAAATACTTTCTAGAGTAGCCAATATAATGGTTTATTATCTGATGCATGATTTAAGAGAAGGATATTTCTTTGGAAAGTTTCCAACTTGAATACCTATTAAATTTATTCATATTCATTGGTTGTATAAAAATTAGTCTTTAACATTATTATTTTTTCTATCTCTATTAATAAAAATTTCACTTTGATACAGTTTTTTGTACATTATCCCTGCTTATACTTTTTTCCTGATTTGTTAAAATTTAAATTTTATATGTTTTAGATTTAAATTATTCAAGTAAATATATATTAATATTTCATCATATATCACATCATACCCTAATTCAATAACACAATTTGTTTTTTATAGTAATAAAAAAACATTACATTAAATCATTGACTATTGTGATGTTGATTATGCTTATTCATTTTTTTCATAGTTCATTAAACATTATCATCTAATATGATTTAGAATTTTATTATATTACTTATTTATTTTGTGATTATCTTTGATATCCAAATATATGTTCTACCATAATAACAATATTAATGATTTAAAGAAACTACAGTTGGTTCTATGCGTCATGAAACTCTTATATGAAAAAGGTTCAAAACCGTGACATTAGTATCTAGTGTAGCAACTGTAACATCTCACCATGAAGAAAAAATCCAATGTTTTCCATCATAGTAATATAATCTTATATATAATTGAATATACATACCATTTTCAATTTTTTTATATTTAAAAAATAAATTTTTTTATCTTGTGTTTTTTTATACTTTCATGTTTAGTGTATAGCTATATGTCATGGATTGCATTAGATCATTTTAATTAGTTCCTTTTAATAAAAAAATGATAATTTGGTACCAAAAAATACCTCTAAACAGGGTGATAAATTGATTAATATAACATTTTTAAATATGTTTATGAAACTATATTTTATGAATTAAATGGTTATACTGCACCTTAATATTTTTTTCAATGAAAAACAATGATGAGTTTGGATTCCAACCTAAACTAAATATTATGAAGTCAAAATATAAGCTATTGGATTTTGAATTCACTTATTATAACATTCATAATCATCATCGTCCATCTTAAAAAAATATGTACAATGTTTTATTGATTTCAGATACTAATGTTCAAATGTAATAATTCAAAAACTCATTTTAAAATTCCATGGTAATACAATAACTTTTTCATCCAATTAAATATTTATTAATGGGATTTAAAAAAACTTCATTTCAAAGTATTTTTCATTAATATTTTTTCATTGAATAATGTCTATTGTGAAGAATCAAGAAATTACCAATGAGAAGATGAAGTTAATAATTCACTCTCCTCAACAGGAATAACTCCAGAATAATCTTATACTATCTTCTTTGATTCTCAATTTAAAATTATTCTTTACCATTGATTGTATAAAAATTTCATAATCACAATGAATAATATATTATATTCACATTTCATAAATGTTAGGTCCACTAGGCTAGATAGCCTGAGAGGGGGGGGGGGGGTGAATCAGGTTATGAAAAATTAAAACAACTGCCCCTTTTGATCTTTCTTGTTTTGTTGTCAGACAAAACCCTCTTCTGTCTCTCCTTCCCATTGCAGATTATGAATGAATCTTAAAGAATGCACATGACATAACAATTTTACTTGGTTCACCCTCACTGGGCTACATCCAAGGATCATACACCGACAATGTTCCGATAAACCAAATCCACTATAAGCACACTACTGTTTACAAGTTTGAAGGGGATTCACTATCCCTCATAATTTAAAACCATTCATAATTTTATAACACACTTCTCCCTCAACTGAATTGATCTCACTGCTTCTTCAGAAGATCCACTCATAATTTATAGACCTGTAGGTCTCCTCATTATCACTAATGAATGCATCCTCCACTATATTTAGATGCTCTACTGAAGTCCAAATTTCATTCACTGATGAATACCCCTTTTCCTCTGATCACTCAAAAAACAACCTTTGGAAATACCTTTTCAAAGCACCCTACTTTGTGAATCTCCAAATTTTGCGATGCTAAAACTAGTCTTTACAAAGTTCCTATCTCTTTGCGAAGAACACATATTTGCAGAGCTCACTAACTCTTGGAGAACACTACGTCGTGGAGCTCAAAACTTCACAAAGATCAAGACATCGCAAAGCTTAGGTCTCTGTGGAGATCAAGTCGTCATAGAGAGAGTTCCTTCGTGAAGCTCACTAAGCCAACTCAGAACACACCACTTTAACGGAGCTAAATTAGCTACCACGATGCTCTTTCTTTCGCAAAGAACACTACCTTCACGAATCTCCTTCATGATTTGAGAGAAAAAAAAATTCTTGGTAAACACTCTACTTTTCTTGAGGGGGTCGAGGCCCATTTATAGGATATTCCACCAACCCTCAAACCTTCCGCTTGAAGTCAGCGCCATGTCATCTCAAATTGAGAAGCTCCGAAATTTCCACCAAAATTATCTCTATATCGCAAAGCACCACATAAATTTTCATATCATGGAGCTCATCGTAATCATGGAGCGTTCCATAAATTCTTGCGCATCTTTGCTGTGAAGTTTCACTCGCAATTATTTTCGCAGCCGCAATGCTCTTCAACTCTACCGTTCGCGAAGCTCATCATAATCATGAAGAACACTGTCAACTTTCTTCATGTCTTCATGAAATCCACAAAAATAATCCCATATTTGCAAAAAAAACACCTTTTCCATATTTTTATGAGATATTCAAGGAAATCCATATTTCACGATGCTCATCAAACACCAAATTTTGGACCCAAAAAATTTGTCAAACACTGGAAAACGGCGCCGCCTTGTATGTTACACATCAAGCTTTCACGATACACTTCTCTTTCAATAATGCAATAACTTGCATTGTACAGAAGTTCGAGATTCTAACACACCACAACCAATCAAAGTAGCAATTATGAATAGTAATACCAAATTTTTGAAATTATACAAATTTTATATTTCAAAATGGACTTCATTTTTTTATTTGTAATATCTAAATTATCCTAAGTTGAATTTTTTGTAATTTTCTGAGAACTTCCAATTTTCTATGAATAGAGAAAGTACTTAAAAACAACTTTTTTAATCAAAATAATTTACAGTGATAAGTTATACTATTGAGTGGTTTTAAAGTATAATTAGAATATATTTTTACCACTTTATTCAATGGTGGTCATTATAATTAATTTCACTTTGGAATTGGACATAAACAATTGTCAATATTTTGATATATATTGTTTCTTAAAAACACGCTATTTGTTGTGACAGAGGGAATTAATTATTAAATTAATTAAACCAACTTATATTTTTTGATTTTTTTAAAATAGACATAATTTTTGAATTAGTAATATCAAATATATCTTAGGTTGAATTTGTGGTATTTTTCTGAAAAACTTCAATTTTTGATGAATAGTGAAACTACTAAGTGGTAGTTTAAAAACTAATTTTCATGTAAATGAAACATTACCACTTCTGTGATATGATTTTCAGAAATCCGACATACATAGTTGTAATTAGGAAGAAAAATTTGGTTAAATTGGATTAAAATAATTTTTTGGTGAATAGTAATTTTGAAGTTTTATTAATCACGATTAAAGGTAATTAGTGAAATTTTAGGTAAAAGTGATATTATAAAAATATGAAAATATCTTGACACTTGTCCTAACCTTATTGGATGATTCATGGCCGACCAAGACAATCCATGGGTCAATGTGGGGACCCCAGAGAGCCACTTGGGTAAGAAAATGACATTAATAACTTTTTATTTAAAGTAAAAAAAAAATTGTCACAAACATGTGTTGTTTTACTAAAACAATTATTACATGGGGTTATATAAGTTAACGTTTTTACTATAAATATTAATTGGAAAGCTAAAAAGATTTCCTATATCATGATATTTTTGATATAATTTTTAGACATTAAATAAATTAAAATTTTTATGGCACCATGATGATGCAACGATTACCTCATTAATTAACGATTTAAATAAAATGAAAAGATAATGTAAAGTCTAAGACTTAAACTTGACAAAAACCTATTGTATGAGTATATTTCGATCACTTATCAACTTATCCTCGAAATATATAATTGTGGGGCCTTTTAAATCTGAAAAGTACTTCATAATAATGTAACCTTTCATTACTTTCCAAGAGTGCCCCTCCTCTCCTCTTATAAAAGGCCCCCACCTCTACCACCTTATTCACACCATCAAAGCCATTTGGCACGGCAAAACTCTGCCAAAATACTCTCTCAACTTCATTATCTTACTCATAGAAGCCTCACTTTGGGCAGAATGCTTCCCAAGGAAGCCTTTGACTCAAATCAAAAAGAGTTACCCGATTTTAAGGAAATGTCTTCTCTTATGTTATTTTGTTTTATTTTGCTTCTCCAACCCCTTAAACTCTTTTTATTCCTTTATTTTGTAACAAAAACAGTATCTTAAATATACTTGGATATTTTTATGATAATGATTTGATTTACACTTACACACACCTTCTTCTAATGGTTAAAGAACATATTGTTTCTATGGTTGGCGAATTTCTACCTCACAAAACGATGATTGTTCAATCTTCTTTTAACACCTCTCATGGTGGCCATTATGATGACACTTTTTTTATATATGATATATATTATGTTTTTATTTTTCTTATGATTCTGTATTTTTCATTTATGTCATACCTTTATGGTTTCTATTATGGGTAAACGCGATAATTTCATTTTAGGAAGTGCGGACTACCGCCCCCTCAAAGTGATTTGAATCGTTAATGCCATATGTGGGATGTATAAAGGATGAAGTAAATGGTATTATAAATTATATTATACGATAATTATAGTATAACTTTATATAATTATAATTTCATTCCATTAAATATGAAATATAAATGAAACTAGCGTTCATGCGTACGTACGGCTTACCGTCTCCATGAACGGTGCATTTCATTTCTTACCTCTAAATGTTATGTAATATTGTAAATGAATGTATATAATGGATATATATGATATATATGGTATCTAAATCATGAATATAATTCTGGATATAATGGATAGTTTACCACATGAACAACATGTAATTATAAGAAGTTTATTTTTGACATAAGTACCAAAGATCGACAAAATGACCGTTATTAACTTAAATAATTACATAATGTTCATAACATGGTAATAAGTTATATAAAAGGAATAATGAACTTGAAAAATGTTCTTAATAAGGTATAAATTAACTATAGTTTATTATTCATGTGGTTAAATAATGATCGAGTCAAATCAGACATGTGGTAAGGGAACTTCTTAACTTAATTTCAGTTCTTTGGGTTAATATTCTACTTTCAAATTATGTAATGATATTATTATATACTATCTTGTATTTGTACTTTATTTATGAGTACTTATAGTGAATACACATAATGGATCTATTTTATTTAAAAAATTGATCTTTTTAAGGGACTTCGTCTCAATTTTCTTTCATTGAGGCATGTTTTGTTTTATACACAACTTTCTTTTATATGGTGTATAAACCCCTTTGAATTTTACCTTTATTCAAAAGGAATCTTTTTTATACGAAGAATTTTACTAAATGACAAAAGGGAATGGTTTTTATGTCATACATATGCGGTGACAACGAATTCTCCGCCTCCATGGCCATTATTTGAGTTTCGGCTTCCTCTACAAGCCATAAATTTTTTAAATGATTTCAAAAAAGAGAGAGATATTTCTCTCAAATATATGAAAATCTAGTGCAAATGTATACGTATTTAACGCAAGCTTAAAAATGTTTTCAAAAAACCCGACTCTCGAGTGTTGTATACAGGAAGGGATTGGGTGTGGACCCATTATGGCCTGTAATTAGTCAAGTAGTCTTAGAATTAGTTATTTTGTTTTCAGAAGCTTGCATAATGTTTTCAGAAAAACACTGGAGTCTATTTGACAAATTTTAAACGTAAGTATTTTCTAAAAAAAATTGCATCAGTAGGTCTCATGAGACAAACTAGTGTCTTGGCACGAGGCCTTGACAAAATCTTATTTGTAGTCTTGGAACGAGGCCTTGGCTACGTGGTTATGATAGTCTGACATTGTGCATTCCATCATTATTAAAGTGGTTATTGATATGGCATGTGATTATTCAACTATTAGAATATCCATGTGAATAAGTAAATGGCATTATTTAATTTTATTTTTGCCATATTATGCTGAAGTTCGAGTTTAAAAGGCTTTTGTTTTAGTTATAAATTGCCTTAAATGTTAATTTTTATTTATGAAAGCTTCTGCTATATTGTTATCCTTACTAAGCATCTAAGATCACCCCTTCCAATGTTTTAATTTTTCCAGGATGTGAAGAAGCATGTTAAGAATGACCAACAGGGATAGTATGAGGGGATATGAATACAAGATGTTGTTGTAGTTTTGTTTTACTATTTGATGTAATGTAAGTCTTATGAATGTATCTAGTGTTTCCAAGGATACTAAACTAATCTGTCTTTCAAGACTTGATCTTTTGTGATCATGCCAATGTTACGCAATAATTCACCGACTCTGGGTAACTGGGGTCGGGGCATTACAGTTGGTATCAGAGGCAGTTTAGTACTAACCTTGGAAGCTAGATTTAAATAAACTATGATTATAGAACATAGCCCTAAGATAGACTTTGAGGATTAGTATAGAAGAACTTCCTATAATTTTGGTATTATAGAGATTTTTGTGAGTTTCCGAGCAATAAATCCCTGTGTGGATACGAGCAGGTAGAGGAGGCTCTGGCATAGATGTACCGAGGGGTAAAACCCAAAAACTCCGCTTTGAGCTAGACTCAAACGGGAACTGGTGCACAAAAACAGGCCTTGCTGCACTCTTGGTTACGACACTCCTGGGGGATATGCTTAGGATAATTCTCATTTTCTTTACAAACCATTATGAAGGGATTATGAGTATATACTTTTTCAAAGAAATTTTTTTTTATGATTATAGATTATATCCATAAACTGTTCAATTTATGTTAAGTGTTTTAAAAGTATGGAATTATGTATTTTGATTCATAAATTGATCTAGTTTATGAAATTGTTTAGAAATGGCACCTAGTAGAAGGAATGGAAACCGTATCAATGCACACACTCCATTTAGGGATTTCCCTCCTTCTCAAGATAATTATAATGGAGCTGGTGATACAACTGGTGCTGATCATCTTATCACCATACTGGGACAACTCACTTAGGTTATGAATAATAACCTTACTCATATGGAGCACCCTGATCCGCAACGTGGAGGATCAATGTTAGATCGTTTCATGAGGAAACAACTGCCAACATTTAATGGGGGTAAAAATCCATTAGTAGTTGAGAAATGGATAAACTCCTTAGAGAAAATATTCCACGCCTTGGGGAGTAGCAAAAGGGAGAATGTTGTCATGACAGTTTACCGCCTCACTGGAGATGCAGAACAATGGTGGCCGCTGATTCAAAATACAAAGGAAGATGAAGAAGTATCAAGTATCAAATGGAGGGAGTTCAAAGAGATTTTCTTAGAAAAATACTTTCCTCGTGACCATCGATCAGATATGGAAAGGCAATTTCTGAGTCTGAGGCAGAAGGAGGATGAGAATGTCGCAAAGTATGAGTCTAACTTTACAAGGTTAGCGAGGCATGCTGTAGATTATATACATAGCCCAAGAAGTAAGATTGATCGTTTCTTTGATGGTTTAAAACCATTTCTCTGTCGAGCATTAGTATCACAATCTTCCTCAAAATACGAAGATATTGTCTCGTGTGCTATCAAGACAGAAAAGGAATTCTCTAAATCTTATGACAATAAAGTAAAGCAAGAGAAGAAGAGAACGATGGAACAAGAGATAGATAAAGGAAAAATGGAAAGAAGGATTTTCCATTATGTGATAATTGTAGGAAGAATCACCCCGGTACTTGCCTAAAAGGAATGGGAGTTTATTATAAATGTAGAGAAAAAGGTCACCAGGCTCATGATTGCAAGGGAAAGAAAGAGGCTATCAATGTTGAATGCTACAATTGTATGGAAATGGGGAATTATGAAAATGAATTTCCTAAGAGTTAGGGAAACTTACCTCAGAAAAGGCCAAGGGATCGAGGACAATCTTATGCTGTTACTACAGTTGTAGTGGAATAATTAATGTATTGGTGATTTTGGACTCAAGGATTATATTATGGTTATAAGAATAATGTGATATATATAAGGATTGTACCATAGTACTTGTTGTTTTCATTAACATTTTAATATGATGAAGGTAATCATATTTTTGTATGTGACAATAATAGAAACTTTACTTTGTTTGAGGAATCTAATGATACATTTGATTTTGGAATTTAGAGACCTTTTAGAGAAAGTCTAGATAGAGGTATTTTGGAGAACTATAAAGCTTGGAATGGATTAATTTGATCTTTGGATAGTATTGTTTAAGGTTAAAACATTTCTGAAGAATATTTATGGAATATTATAATACTATTGTTTTAGGAAAAGGACAACCTGCATGTCGGGGGATAACCCGTCACGTTGGAAAAAGCTGTAGGAATCGAACCCACAACCATAGTGCGACAGGCCTTTATTACCCACCACTATCCTACAGGAAGTCCCTGTTTATTACAAAATAGTTTTCCTAATCTAAATGGTATGTCTTAATATTTAGAACCTTGTACGATTAGGATAAATATAATATTTTTGAGTTCTATTATCTTTTTGAGTGAAATATGGGTTTGTGGTAAAAATTTATTAAAGAATGAAAGTCTACATGACAAGTATGTATATTCTCTTAAGTTATTAGTAAATCTCCTAAATAAATTCCCCAACATTATAAAAGATAATTTAAAAAAAACGTTGTCAGTTAACTTTTCCAATTGGGGAATCAATGACCATTTAACCAATCACAAGTTTGTGATTTTCTTGTAGTTGACTTTCTCCTAATCCTGTTTTCTATAACTCTCCATCATACCTTGATGGTTTGTTTCTCCTCCATATCCATATTTTCATATAATCCTAGTATGGGCTATCTCGAGTGACCTTTGTACTTATCTTTCTTTCTTTTAAAGTTATATTTTTATTAACCCTATTTCTGATGTGGGTTTTCCACAAAGGTATTTTCTATTTTCAACCTTTTATTTTCTAAGAACATTTTCAAATTGCGAGGAAACTATTTATTGAAGGAGTGGAGAATGTAACTCCCCAAGCTTTCACAATACGCTTCTCTTTCAATAATGCAATAGCTTGCATTGTATGCATGTTCGAGATTCTAACACACCGCGACCAATCAAAGTAGCAATTATGAATAGTAATACCCACTTTATGAAATTATATAAATTTTATATTTCAAAATGGACTTCATTTTATCTTTTGGAATATCGAAATTATCCTAAGTTGAATTTTTTGTAATTTTCTGAGAGATTCTAATTTTCTATGAATAGAGAAAATACTTAAAAACAACTTTTTTAATAAAAATAATTTATAGTGATAAATTATACTATTAACTGGTTTTAAAGTATAATTAGAATATATATTTACCATTTTATCCAATGGTGGTCATTAGAATTAATTTAACTTTGGAATTGGACAAAAACAATTGTCAATCTTTTGTTATATATTGCTTCTTAAAAACACGCTATTTGTTGTGACAGCGGGAATTAATTATTAAATTAATTAAACCAACTTATATGTTTTGAATTTTTTAAAATAGACATCATTTTTGAATTAGGAATATCAAATATAGCTAACGGTGAATTTTTGGTATTTTTCTGAAAAACTTCAATTTTTGATGAATAGTGAAACCACTAAGTAGTAGTTTAAAAACTAATTTTTGTGTAAATTAAACATTACCACTTCTGTGATTTGATTTTCGAAAATCTGACATACATGGTTTTCATTAGGAAGGAAAATGTGGTTAAATGGGATTAAAATATTTTTTTTGGTGAATAGTAACTTTTATGTTTTATTAATCGCGATTAAAGGTAATTAGTGAAATTTAAGGTAAAAATGATATCATAAAAATATGAAAATATCTTGACACTTGTCCTAACCTTATTGGATGAGTCATGGCCGACCAATATAATCCATGGGTCAACTTGGGGACCCCATGGAGCCACTTGGGTAAGAAAATGACATTAATAACTTTTTATTTAAAGTAAAAATAAAATTGTCACAAACATGTGTTGTTTTACTAAAACAATGATTACATGGGGTTATATAAGTTAAATTTTTTACTATAAATATTCATTGGAAAGATAAAACGATTTACAACATCATGATATTTTTTAAATAATTTTTAGACATTAAATAAATTAAAAGTTTTATCACACCATGATGATGTAGTGATTACCTCATTAATTAATGATTTAAATAAAATGAAAAGATAATGTAAAATATAAGACTTACAATTGTAAAAAACCAATTGGATGAGTAGATTTAGATACCTTATCACCTTATCCTAGAAATATATAATTTTGGGACCTTTGAAATCCGAAAATTACTTCATAATAATGTAACATTTCATTACTTTCCAAGAGTGCCCCTCCTCTCCTCTTATAAAAGCCCCCCCACCTCTACCACCTTATTCAAAACTTCAAATCCATTTGGATCAGCCAAACTCTGCCCAAATACTCTCTAAAATTCCCTATCTTACTCCTAGAAGCCTCAATTTTGGCAAAATTCTTCCCAAGGAAGCCTTTGGCTCAAATCAAAAAGAGTTACCCGATTTTAAGGTAATGTCTTCTCTTTTGTTATTTTCTTTTATTTTTCTTCTCCAACCCATTAAACTCTTTTTATTCATTTATTTTGTAACAACAACAGTATATTCAATATAATAGGATGTTTTTATGAGAAGGATTTTATTTACACTTATGCACACCTTCGTCTAATGGTTAAAGAACATACTGTTTCTGTGGTTGGCGAATTTCTGCCTCACGAAACGATGATTGTTAAATCTTCTTTTAACACCTCTCATGGTGGCCATTATGATGATACTATTTTTATATATGATATATATTATGTTTTTGTTTTCCTTATTATTCTGTATTTTTCATTTATGGCATACCTTTAGGATTTCCATTATGGGTAAACGTGATAATGTCATTTTAGGAAGTGCGGACTACCGCCCCCTCAAAGTGATTTGAATCGTTAATGCCATATGTGGGATGTATAAAGGATGGAGTAAATGGTATTATACATTATATTATAATGGAATTATAGTATACCTTTATATAATTATAATTTCATTCCATTAAATATGAAATAGAAATGAATGTAGCGTTCATGCGTACGTACGGCTTACCGTCTCCATGAACGGTGCATTTCATTTCTTACATCTAAATGTTATGTAATATTATAAATGAATGTATATACTGGATATATATGATATATATGATATCTAAATCATTAATATAATTCTGGATATAATTGATATTTTACCACATGAACAACTTGTAATTATAAGAAGATTATTTTTGACTTAAGTACCAAAGATCGACAAAACGACCGTTATTAACATAAATAATTACATAATGTTCATAACATGGTAGTAAGTGATATAAAAGGAATAATGAACTTGAAAAAGTTATTTAATCAAGTAGAAATTAACTCTAGTTTATTATTCAGGAGGTTAAAGAACGATCGAGTCAAATCGGACACGAGGTAAGGGAACTTCTTAACCCAATTTCAGTTCTTTGGGTTAATCTCCTACTTTCAAATTATGTCATGATATTATTATGTACTATCTTGTGTTTTTACTTTATTTATGTGTACATATAGTGAATACACATAATATATCTATTTTATTTAAAAAAATGATCTTTTTAAGGGACTTCGTCTCAATCTTCTTTCATTGAGGCATGTTTTGTTTTATACACAACTTTATTTTATACGGTGTATAAAACCCTTTGAATTTTAAGTTTATTCAAAAGGAATATTTTTTATACGAAGCGTTTTACTAAACGACAAAAGATAATGTTTTTTATGTCATACATATGCGGTGACAATAACTTCTCCACCGCCATGACCATTATTTGAGTTTCAGCTTCCTCTACAAGCCATAACATTTTTAAATGATTTCAAAAAAGAGAGAGATATTTCTCTCAAATATATGAAAATCTACTGAAAATGTATACGTATTTAAGGAAAGCTTAAAAATGTTTTCAGAAAACATGAATCTCAAGTGTTGTAGATAGAAAGGGATTGGGTGTGGACCCATCATGGCCTGTAATTAGTCAAGAAGTCTCACAATTAGTTATTTTGTTTTCAGAAGCTTGCATAATGTTTTCAGAAAAACACTGGAGTATATTTGAGAAATTTTAAACGTAAGTATCTTCTAAAAAATTGCATCATTAGGTCTCATGAGACAAACTAGTGTCTTGGCACGAGGCCTTGACAAAATCTTATTTGTATTCTTGGCACGATGCCTTGGATACGTGGTTTTGATAGTCTGTTATTATGTATTCCATCATTATGATAGTGGTTATTGATATGGCATGTGATTATTCGACTAGTAGAATATCCATGTGAATAAGTAAATGACATTATTCCATTTTATTTTTTCCATATTATGCTGAAGTTCAAGTTTAAAAATCTTTTGTTTTAGTTATACATTTCCTTAAATGTTAATGTTTATTTATGAAAGCTTCCGCTATATTGGTATCCTTACTGAGCATCTGAGCTCACCCCTTCCAATGTTTTATTTTTTCTAGGATGTGAAGAAGTATGTTAAGAATGACCTACAGGGATAGTATGAGGGGATATGAAGACAATATGTTGTTGTAGTTTTGTTTTACCTTTTGATGTAATGTAAGGATTATGAATGTATCTAGTGTTTCCAAGGAGAATAAACTAATCGATCTTTCGAGACTTGATCTTTTGTGATCATGCCAATGTTACGCAATAATGCACCGAATCTGGGTAATTGGGGTCGGGGCATTACATTTTATCTGTTTTTTTGTACCGCCACCAGATATTTCATTCATTTTTCATAGTTCATTGTCAACATAGATTTTCAAAAACATCTCTGGAACTTCCAAATTCACTATGGAAACCTACTTTTTCAAAAAACACAATCAACCCAAAAATGCTGCAATATTACCTTGAATGATTTTTTCCCAACAATCTACCCCTTTGGGTTTGTTGACAACTCTTCTCATAATGATATTCTGCACATTGATACCTCACTGAGTCTCCTTCCATCATCTACCACCATTCATCTGTTTCGATTCAGATAGCGACCAATGATTCACTTAACACATACTCTAAGCACACACGAGGAATGCTCGACATGAGAAAGTAGTATGAAAAGTTCATCAATGAATCACTTCATTTTAGACACCAACTTTTGACATGAAACTGATACCTATTTCTAAACTGATACCAATTATTGATCGCTGGAAACCTTCTCACACCATTCCAACAACACTCTTATGAATTTATAATGATTCTTAGCTATCGTGATATCTATTCTTTGATCAATCACTTCTAGAATTTTCAGATTCAAAAACTATCCCCCTATGTCATTAATCTCCCCCTATATTGATGCTCCACCTGTCAGCTTCTCCATGTGTCTTTGAATAAGACATTTTCTCCATTCCTTAGCCATAGTTTCTCCCCCTCGAGGAGTCACTATTTCTCTCCCTTTTCCAATGAACCCAAAGGTCACTCCTCTGTGGTCTGAGACATTATAAATAATGCATATTAGCACAGTAGAGAAAAACACACCATACCTCGATTAGAGGGGAGGGGGTCCCACATCCACGCTATTTCAAGTGAGGGGAGTCGACTGGACTCCCAGAGCTAGTCGATGTCTCTCAAAAGATTCCTCGGGGAAGGCCTTTTCCAGAATGTCTGCAACCTGTAGTTATGTAGGCACATACTCCAACTTCACGATTCCCTAATCAACCTTCTCCTTAATAAAATGATACATTATCTCAATCTGCTTTGTCCTAGAGTGATGGATGGGATTTTTCCTGAGATTTATAACACTTGAGTTATAAAAATGAATTCCGATCGGAGACTTCACTTCAACTCCCATATCATCAAGCTACTGCTTCATCCATAATAATTGTGTGCAATCCTAATTGGATGAAATATACTCAGCTTCTGTGGTGCCCATTAAAATGTAATCTTGCTTCATGATTATCCAAGAAATACACATACCACCATGATATAAACCACCTCCTAACATTGATTTCCTGTCATCCATTGAACCGGCCCAATCAGTATTAGTATATCCCAATAAATCTAACTGAGATTTGTCCCTATATATCAAGACAAAATCCACCGTGTCCTTGATATACCAAATTATTATTTTTACTAAAATAATGTGTCTTTACTTGGTATTACTTTGATATCATGCTGCTTGTCATGTGGCGAAAACAATATCAGGTCTCGTCACTATCAGGTATAGAAAACTCCTAATAATCTGCCTGTATTCTGTGATATTAAGTGACTTTCCATTATACTCTTTTGATAATTTCATCCAGGTTGTATCCAGAGTCTTCATCTCCCTAGAATTTTACATTCTGAATCTTCTCAAAACCTCCTTGGAATATTTTAATTGAGAAATAAATGTACCATTACTTCCTTGTGTCACCTGTAAACCAAGGAAAAATGTCAGCTCACCAATCATAGAAATTTCAAACTCATGTTTCATGAATTCGGAAAACTGTCTACACTGTGTTTCATCTGATCTGCCAAATATTATGTTGTTGACATATACCAGCACCATCATCATTTTATTAATGTTTTTGTTGAAATAGGTATTTTAATCAAATCTAGCATACTGGAAACTAGGATTATTCAAATACTGATCAAGCCTTGAGTACCATGCTCTCAGTGCTTGTTTTAACCCATATAATGCCTTCTTCAGCCAACAAACCTTGTTCTTATCCTCATGAATGAGAAAACCATCTGACTGCTTGATATACACTTCCTCCTCAAGAATTCCATTCAAGAATGCATATTTGACATCCATATGAAACACTTTGAACTTCTGTTGCATTGTAATGGTTGGGAATACTCTTATTGTCTCCAGCCTTGCAACTGGTGCAAATGTCTCATCAACATAAATTACCTCTATCTGGGAGTATCCTTTTCACACTAGTCGTGCTTTGTATCTAATCATGGTTAATCTTCATTCATATTGTTGCGAAAGACCCATTTCGTCTTGATGAAATTCTTATCAGCTGGCCTCGAAAAAATCTCCCATATCTGATTCTTCTAAATCTGATCTAGCTCTTCATTCGTGACCTGAAGCCAGTGTTCATCTTCATCTGCATCAACAAAGCATTTAGGCTCTACCTGAGATAAGAAATATGTCTACTACATTGACTTAATTCTTCTTGTATGAACTGAAGCTGATTGAACACAAATGATATATTTCCTATCAATTTCATCTCGACTCATTGGCTTTTGTATAGATAAATATTTTTCTTCTTTATGCTCATCATATGTATCTTATTCTGAATCAGCATCAGCCAATTATGCTCCTCCTGCATTTCTTTCATCCTCATCGCTTTCATCAGAAAATTGTTCATTGTACTTTTAAATGACCTCTTCATTCTCCACTACAGTGACATCATTAATCTCAGTTACTTTTACCAGCTTTTTGTTAAAGTATTTGTATGTTCTGTTTTTTGCTGAGTAGAAAAGGAATATCCCCTCATCTCCATGCGACTCAAATTTATTATATTTTTATTTATTGAGAATGAAGCACTTAATTCCAAAGACTAAAAAGTATTTCACTATTGCCTTATTTCAATACAACATATCATATGGAGTCTTTTCTTCTTTCGGACACAACAGAGCCCTGCTAGAAATGTAGTCCGACGTCAACATTGTTTCCTTCTAGAAACTCTCTAGTAGGTCTTTTTTTATAAGAATCATTATAGCCATGTTGTTGATGATATGATTTCTCCTTTCAAACACTCCATTTTGTTGGGGTGATCTTATTGAAGAAAATTGATGCCTTATCCTGTGTTTCTTGAGATATTCTTCCACCTAACTGTTTTTGAATTCCGTACCATTATCAGTATGAAACTTCTGAATTTTCTGCCCAAGCATCATTTCAAACTCTCTCCAGTATTGTTTTGTGTAGCTGAACACATTAGACTTATGGGAAATAAAAAATACCCCTTCCATTCTTCTATAGTCATCAATTAAAAGAACATAGTACCTCTTTCCATTAATTTCTCGTGGTGTGATAGGCCCACAAACATCAGCATGCACCAATTAGAGAACTCTTGTTGACTTCTTTTCCTTTTCTTTATATGTCTTTCTGATGAGATTCCCTTGTTGGCATGCATCGCACGTGTGAGTATGATCATGTGAGAGCTTAGGTAGGTCTCTTGCTACATCACACATTACCAGATCTTCTAAGGATGGTTGACATAGATGATCAAGTCGTTTATGTCACAACTTTTTTCTTCCTATTTGGATAGAAACCACATATCATCTTCTCCACTTACCAAGTAGATATTTCCCTTTGTTTTTTCTCTATAGAATCATTTCCCCATCTCTTCCTTTGAAAATACACATCTTCTTAGTAAACCTTATAGATTTTCCTATGTCACATAGTTGACTGACACTGAGAAAATTGTGACTGAGGCCTGCTACTACTAATACATCAGCACGTCTCATCTCTATGCCCCCAAACCGGGACTTTCCTGAGACAATCATATTCCGGCCTTCATCATTTCAAAACTTGAAAACTCCTTATTTTTCATATTTAACCCCTGTAACAAGATCCTTATTACCTATCATGTGAGATGTCCAACCTCTGTCAAGGATCCACACACCAGAACAATCTGATGCTTTAAGAGAAATTTCTACCACCACTACCTTCTCATACGTTTTCTTCTTGGTCCATATTTTTTCCTTCACACTCAGCATGGATTAAGACTTATGATCTTTCTCAGAGTATGATGGACTGAATTCATCTTGAAAATCTACAAATCTATTTTAAATTTTCAACTCACCTGTTCGATCATTGATCTATTGCTTGCAAACATTTTGATTATGCTTTGTCACATTCATTTGTATGGTCGAAGTACAGTACCTATCCATGTGACCAAATCCTCCGCACCAAAAATAGTGTCCTTTAAAATATGTTCTACATAACTGTTATCTATTTAGTTGCCACCTCTGTTCTTGTGCCCTTCTATATCTCTTGTCTATGGAACACACATACTGTGAATGTCCCATATTTCCACAACAATAACACCTGATATAAGGTGCATTCCTTAATGTCACTTCTACACTACTAGTTTCCCCTTGGGATCTCTGAATATTCTGATTATGCTTTATTCCCAAATCAACCTTCAATTTTGGAATGGGTGCTTGCGGTCTTACTTCAATTTTCACACCTTTTTGTTTTCGATTAAGCCCCCCATCAGCCTTAGCATCTGAACATAATTGATGCTTCCTTTCTACTGAACTACTATTCTCCACTTTTATCTTCTCAGTTTTCTGAGTGATCTGCTTTCCTGATGTTCCAGTAGTAGTCAAGAGTTTTTCCTGATCCTTAAATTTTTTTTCAAAACCTACAACTTCTCCTTCAAGTTATTCAATACACTTGATTTGATCTTTCCTTATGTTATTCAAGACAAAGATCTCCCTTTTCTAATCTGCAATCTTGATTTTATACTCACTAATTGATTCTGAGTCCTCTGGTGTCGATGACTTGATTTTTTCAATTTCATCCATCAACTCAGACTTCTCTTCTTCCTACTGCTGCATATAGAGTTTGACATCACAAACAATTTTATTGGATTTTTTTGGCTCTCCAAACATCTATCTCCTCAAGAGAATCCTCTAACTCAGCTTGTATATCAACTCTTCTTTCAACTTCTTCTTCATCAATGTCAGTTTCTTCCTTTTTTTGAGTACTCCCGACAACTGCCACCATAGCATTTCTCCACGATCTTTGCAGTTCTCTATCTCTTCAAACATATCAACCTCAGACTCATCTGAACTGCCACAATTTAGTGAAAATAGATTCTTATTCTTAAATAAATTTCTTTTGAACTATTTATTTCCCTTCACATAGGCTGAAAACTTATTCTCGGGAATATCAACTTTATCCTCATCATCTTCTTGGAACTTCTTAGGGCACCTTGCTGCAATGTTTCCAATCTTTCCACATAGAAAGCATGCAAGTTAAAGTTTCCATTTAAACATTCTTTTTCCTCTTTGATGATTTGACAAAAGGAATGACATCAACTCATTTGTATCTTCTTCTTTCTAATAATCTTCAATGTTGATCTTCTTCATGGACTTGAATGCTACTTCTTTGGAATTACCCTTTTCCACAACATCATTATCATCATTTCTTATTTCATATGAAACTAGGGTGTTGTGAAGGTTATCCAATGTTATCTCTTTCAGGTCAGTATCTTCCAAAACTAAAACTTTCAGATTGAACCAAGGTGGAAGTTTCCTCAAGATGCGCTTCACAATATCTATGTATTCAATAACTTCTCCAAGACCTCCCATGTCTTCCAATATAACATTTACCCCGTCAAAGAATACATCAACAGACTCATTCGGGTTCATTCTCAAATATTCACAGTTGTTCCACAACACTTTCAGATTTTCCTCTCTGACCTTTGTATCTACTTCATATATATTAAATATATTTTCCCACATGGCATGTGATTTTTTTCATGACAACACCTTCATATAGAAAGCATTGGATAGGGATCCCCCTAAAGCATTAATTCCCTTAGCATCAGCATCCAATTCTCTATTCTTAGCTTCTGATAATGCACCACTATTAATATTAGATGTTATGCCATGAATTGTTGTTGTGAACACATCCATTCCCAAATATCGGAAGTAGTGATGCATTCGATTCTTCCAAAGCTGAAAATTGTTCCCATCGAAGATCAGAATCCATTTATGATTAGTGAACTCCATTTTAGAGAGAAACACTGATATCAACCTTTCCCTCTGATACCAATTGTTCGGTCCACTATGCTAGATAACCTGAGAGGGGGGGGGGGGGGTGAATTAGGGTATGGCAAATTAAAACAACTGCCCCTTATGATCTTGTTTTGTTGTTAAAAAAACCATCTTATCTCTCTCTTTTCCATTCAAGAGTATGAATGAATCTTAAATCATGCATAGGACACATCAATTTTAATTGGTTCACCATCACTGGGGTATGTCCAAGGACCATACACTGGTGATGTGCCGATGTATCAAATCCACTATAAGCGCACTACCGTTTACAAGTTCGAAGCAGACTCACCGTCCCTCCTGGTTTACAACCATTCACAATTTTTGAACACACTGCTCTCTCAACTGAAGTGATCTCACTACTTTTTCAAAAGATCCACTCACAGTTTATATACCTGTAGGTCTCCTCATTATCACTAACGAATGCATCCTCCACTGTATGTAGATTCTCTATTGAAGTACAAATTTCATTAGCTGATGAATACAAATTTTCCTTGGATCACTGGGCGACAAACTTTGGAATTACCTTCGCAAAGCACCCTACATTATGAAGCTCCCAATTTCGCAAAGCTCAAACAAGCCTTCTCAACGTTCCTGCCTCTTCACGAAGCACACACCTTCACAAAGCTCACTATGTCTTGGAGAACACTGCTTTGCAGAGCTCAGACCTATACATTTCTCAAGCCTTCACAAAGTTTAGGTCTTCGCAGAGCTCAAGACATTGCAGAGTGACTTCTTTCACGAAGCTCACTGAGCCAACAGAAAACACAACACTTTCACGGAGCTAAATTATCCACTCCAAAGATACTTCTTTCATTAAGCACACTGCCTTCGCGAATCTCCTTCATGAGTTGAGGGAAAAAAATTTCATGAAAAACTCTCTACTTCTCTCGAAGGGGTCGAGGTCTATTTATAGAAGATTCCACTGGCCCTAAAGCCTTCTGCAAGAAGTCAGCACCATGTCATCTCAAATCTCGAAGCTCCTAAATTTCCACCAAAATTCTCTCTATATCACAAAACACCACAGAAATTTTCAGATCGTAGATCTCGTCTTAATCGCGGAGCATTCCGTCAATTCATTCGCGTCTTCTCCACAAAGCTCCACTCACAATTATCTTCGCCACTGCAATGATCTTTAACTCTACCATTCGTGAATCTCATCATAATCGTGAAGAACACCGCCAACTTTCTTCATGTCTTCGTACAATCCACATCAAAAACCCATCTTCGCGAAACTCATTCCTTTGCCATATTTTGATGAGATCTTCAAGGAAATCTATATTTTGCGATGCTCACAAAACTCCAAATTTTGGACCCCAAAAATTTGGCAGACACTAGAAAATGGTGCCACCTTGTGTATGTTCTTTTTTTACCCCCTCCAGATATTTCATTCCCTTTTCATGGTTCATTGTCAATATAGATTTTCAACAACATCTCTGGAACTTGACAATTCACCATGGAAACTTGTTTTGTGAAAAAAACACAATCAACTCAAAAGTGATGCAATGTTACCTTGAGGGATTTTTTCCCAATAATAAATGAATTCCATAAATCCAATATACAAAACACATAAATAAATTTTAGTTTTTATGCATATATTTCATCTGTGATGTGAAAATTTCTATGTTTAAAAATACATCATAGATGCACTAATTCTGTAATATAAATATATTTAGTATTTGGTGTGTTTTTATTACTATTATATATACACACATTTTTAATTACTGTAGCTACATTTTGGCTACACTTTTATATGCATCATTGATCTTCCAATTACATATTACACTATATATAATATTGTATTATACTATGTATAATCTCATTACTATATATAACCTTTTTACTATGTATAATCCAATTAGAATTTATTATTTTATAGTTTAATATTATACTATGTATAATGTTATTACTATTATATATTACCACACTAGTAATTATATGTTCTATTTTTATATTACACTTTTTTTAGATATTATGCTAAATATTATATTTGGAATCATTGTTTTATGGTACTGTGTAAAGATTGAAATATTGTATGAATCATTGAATTTTCAATGGTAGATTAGAGTATGTATAATTATCTATTTCATATTACACTAGGTCTTACAATTGGAATATTACACTATGTATGAAGTTTTAGTAAATGCACCATGTATAGACTATTATAGCATAAATTGTTAATGCATAAATTATTAACTTCATGATATATCTGTAAACTAAAAACACTATTGGAAACAATATATAAACTATTTTGAATACACAATTTATACACAACTACTTCATACACTATGAAATAGTAATCCTCAAGGAGTTTCTATAACAAATTGTTGTTAGATACCCTACCATTGAATAAACTATATTCAATACACTACTATTAGATACACTACTATGTGAAATAGTAATTCAATATGTAATCTATTTTTAAGATATGCAGTAATGATCTATAAATATGAAATTTAATTATAATATGAAATCAACTTTTCATTGAATTAAATTATATCATAAATCAATGTTTCATCTATTAATACATTCTTTGCTATAGAATAAATTTTTGCAAGATTTTGATAGTGAAAATTACTCTAAAACTAGAAAAAACACCAGGGATTTGGATTTTGGTAGCATACAAAAAAATGATATTCAACATCCCCTTTAATATTATTTCATTATGAATAAAAAGAAGTCTATGAAAATGGCCAAATTTTTTTCATTCATATATGACTTCATGCATCTTTTTTATGACGTGCCAACAATTTTTGAACATCTATACCATTAATAAGATGCAGTTATTTCTAATTTAGATTTATCTAATATCAATATGAATGGTTAACTTTATAAAATATGAATTATATAAAAATTAAAAAATTAATTATACTATCATTTGAATGCAAAAAAAATTACTAGTATGAATAAAGAGGTGACAATGTTTATATTAATGATTGAAAAGAATTGGTTTATTAATATGTGGTAGTTCAAATAATATTTTTTAAGTAGTAAGGGATATCTAAATATTATTTCATCATTAAATTTGTTAATGAATCTTTAATATGGTAATGAATTATTAAACTAATTTTTTAGACCATTGCATGGTTTTTGTGGTTGCTTTGTGGTGATATAAGTGTGATATGTTTTTATGTTTTTATGTTTTTAGGTGGTATAAATTTTTCTTATGAGGTACTGATTGTGAGATGATGGTTGTGGTTGGGACAAATTTATGTTATATAGGGGACCTCAGACAAGGATTTGTGTGTATTTATTTTATTTTTTTGAGTTTTATGTAATTTCTTACACAAAACCACACAATTTTTGTAACATAACTGATACCTTTACGTAATTTTTGGTTCTTGGTGTTTTTTCCAACATCTAGGATATAAGTGATATGCATAAATAATCACTTACACTTCCCTAGTATCTCTTCTTGAATAAGGATAATTTTTCATGAACTTAGTATATGATATATATATAGCGTCTGTAATGGCCAAAGGTTGTGCGATTTGATGATGAAGATGTAGTTATGTGGTTATGTGGTTGATCAATTCATGGAGACAAGGTCATGAATTTGATGTCCTTCATGATATATCTTGGTTTCTATGAGATATGTGGAAAGATATGGTATGTAGTTGTGGTATGTGGTATGTGATTATAGTACAGTCTTAGTGACTATGGTATATTGTTGAGCTAATAATGTGGTTATAATATATATGGTTATATAGATAAGGAATGGATGGTAGTACCGGGATAAAATTAACTAGGGTGTAAGGGTGACTAGATTAGTTGGGAAGTCGATGTAGGGTACCTTTTATATATTTTCATGATTATTATATTAGTCTACTTGTGTGTATATTTGGGTTAGTGGACCTTTGTAAGGATGGGTGGTAGGTAACCTAGTGTAGGTAATAATTTGGATATGTTATTTATTTAATGAGTATTTAGTATGTTTCTTCGACATTTTCATGGGAAATTATGATGAGGAACCTTCTCAGTATATTTGAATTATTTCACATATATATATATAATCTATTTTTACTGGTCCATAGGTGGTTATCGATGATTAATATGGAAATTTATTGCTCGTGTCATGGTGTTTATGGAGTTAAAGTTACAGTCATATGAGTTGTTCATTGGTGTATTATTTTTAGAGTGCTTGTTTATGTATGGAATTACATAAATTATAGGGATGATGAGTTTCATTTTCTATTATCTATTAGAGTTCATTGGTGATTTTAAATTATCCTTCATGGGATTAAGAGGGTAATGCCTCCCATATGTGTGTTTTATACACTCATTGATACTCTCCATACCATGTCCTATTGAAGTAGGGGTTTAGGGGTCACAATAAGCATCACTACCATCCAAAGAGAGGTTTTATTGGGTTTGGGTAAAAAAAGAGTGGTATTGATTATTTGGATGAGAGTTGAGATGGAGTTTGGATTTAGAAATTCGTAAGGATTGCATTATATTGGTAGGGAGATGGTATAAATTGATCTTAGTATATGATGTAGGTAAGGGAGACCGTATATGATTAAATAATTATTATCCATATTATTTTACATAAATACCGTAATCTTACTAATCATGCTAATGTGAGATGATGTTATTTTTTGGGTAAATGTATCAATATAGTATATGCATCGTGGTTGATTATTCTTCATTTTGAATATGGAAAATGAAGGGGAATTTAAATTTACTTAATTAAATGATAATAAATGAATTCTATATTCTAGGATTAATATTTCTTATCATGTTTATAGATATGGTCCATGGTCTGCATCCCCATGTGGTTCATGATGATGGGGTGTAGTAGTATGTTCTGATGGGTTGTGGGAGGATTGATCATATGGAGAATAATTCATGAAGGAAATAATTTTGTGAGTTTTTTCACTAAATTATATCAAAAATTTAGGAATTAGTCTCATATAAATGGTATGAGAGGTGTATAGAATATGTCTACATTTCATTCTAGTTGATTTGATCACATACTATTCTTTGGATTCTGTTGATTGTTAGCATATTATGAGGGGATGATAGGTTGTGGTGGATAAATTTCTTTAGTGACCATGATGTCTTGGAGGTGACATGGGTGATGCTTCTTAGTAAAATCATTGCTATGTTTCTTTTTTCATCACTAAAGTTTGATAGAAGGAATGTTTTTATCTCTACTGAGGGATATTGAGTTTAAGGGATCTTGGAATTTGGTTTAAAGAACTTCTTCAATATGGTTCTACTTTTCTTCTAAATAATGTGGGGGGTGTGGAATTTTGAGGAGGCATTACATCAAAAGATCCAAATCCAAGTCATTCCTTTCAATATATTTATATATCTTGAAGTGTTAAAAATGGTTAAAGTGAATGATAAGATGTTAGTATAGACCAATTCATATCTTGAAGGGAATTATAAACTGTTTGGGTGGTTGAAGTGTTGATCAACCTATAGTTAACCTCAATATTCTCTCTCATATTTTTCTAGATATATAAATTCTCAAACCTCTACTAGGATTTCTAGTGTCAACTAATATCTTATTGGGAGAAGTGAGAATCAGTAATTTTGGTGTGTTACCTCCCTTAGTCGTCAATGTGGATCCTGAGATCAATTTTAGGTGCAACCATTATAGTAGTTACCTACACGGACTTATCAATAGTAGAAAAAAGGTTCTCAAGGATTTAGGACATAGAGAGGAGATTCAGTAGAAATAGGATAACATCAGGATAGTCCAAATCATTAGGGACTTGAGGTTGATTCTGAACAATGTGGTGACCATCATTTGGGGTATTTAGGTAAAGGAGTTTGGCATGGTCCGATTCGCGTGATAGTGTCATCTTCAAATGGTGGACTAGTCATGGTATGAGGTTGATTTTTTTTATATTTTAACTTATATTATTCTTTTTTTAATCAAGAGATTCACAATCCTTCGTTATTCCTTCCTTGGTCTGAGCATTATGATATAAGGTAAAGAGTATTTTGACACTATTGGTGTTGAAAACACCTATTGGAGATCTATCGAGCTTGTTTGAGTCATGTTTGAGATGTTTGTTGATTATGTAGTAACATAAATAAGTCAATTTTTTTAAATAAAATCATTAAATTTCATCCTTGCTATGGTTTGTGTTGTTATTGATTTCTTCAAAAGGAGTAGTTTTCCTTGATGTAGATGGAGAGAATATAGTATTCATTATTTATCAGGGATCATTGGATAGATTAAAAATGTGTGGAGACTCATTCATCCTAGTTGTAATAATTCGTTTTGATAGTAGTATATGTTCAGGTAGTTATGGTTCTGAGAGTTGTTGATGAGTTTTATAATGCTCTTCCTAAAGAGGTTATGAAACTACCCCCTCAATATGATATCGATTTTTATGCAACACCCCAAGTCTTTTAAATATTTTCATTTTAAAATAAAATTAAAATTTTTATAGCTTAGTTTATACGCAACACCATGTTATGCTTACACTATACACAACACTTAGTTAGATTGTGTTACACGTAAGACCAAGTATTATCGCCTTTTAATAGCGCTCCTATTTTAAAAATAAATTTGGGAATTTTTATAAATTTTATTTTTCAAAATAAACTTTATTTTAAAATTAGTAATGTAAAAATTAGCTTATGGTGAATTTTTGGTATTTTTTGGAGAAGTTTCATTATTTGATGAATAGTAAAAAATATTGCATTTTAGTTGAAAATGACCTTTTTGTTTAAATAAATATAAATGATAAATTTTATTTTCAATTGGGTTTAAAGTCCCAATAGATGAATTATAAATCTATTAATCTAATTTATTTTTTTGGGATCATTTTTATATTTAATTTGATATAAAAACATAATTAGGTTTTGAAAATTTTTACATTAAAAACCTGCTTTCTCGCCACGTATGTGAGATTTGATTGAAATTTAATTTTTCAACTTATGGGAATTTAATTTGTAAAAATGGATATACATGGTTCTAATAAGTATAATATTTATATTCTAATAATACCAACATAATTTTTGACAAAAAATATTTGTGAATGTTATTAAAATTAATTACAACGATTAAGGTAAAATTTAGCTTAACAAGGGATCAAACCTTAAACTTAAGGGCCAAAATGACATAGAAAGTTATCTAAAATCCATTTTCTTCCCATATTTTTACCATATAATCTTTTGGTTCTAATTTTATTAGTTATTGGGATGCATTTTCATAAAAGTGAACCATATAATAAGTTAAGTAAAGAAAAAGATAGAAAATGTACCTTCCTCACTTTTAATTCCTATAAAGATTTAAAGTATGGAAGAAGCTACATAATTTTAGTTATAAAAATTTGTTTCAAATTTAAATGGTTTATTATTATAATGATAATCTAGATTTAATTTTTAGAGATGAATTTGTTACATTAAATGCTTAACAGATGCTAACACATAAATTATTTAGATAGTAATTAAATAAAATAAAAATTAAAAGTAAAGTAAAATTAATGAATTATTCTATTAAATTATTTTGGTGGATTAATATATCATTTTATACATATTTTAACTAAATATATTTTAATTACAATATTTTTTTGATATTTAAAATTAATATTAAATAAATAATGTCAAAATTGACATTAATGTCATTTTACAATAAATGATATTTTTTTAAATGGGTTTAAAATTAATAAAACCCCATATTCTGAAAATTTATTTAAAAATTATAATAAATATAAAATATGGTTTATTTATGTACCTATATATCTTTTATAATGAACATATTAACCCCTAAATAGTAAAAACATTGTCAACGCGGTTCGGGTTAAAGAAGTGTTTTTACGCGTTACATGCGCTTGTTTTAAATTTAATTTAAAAAACACATAAGATTTTCATTTAGTAAACTATATATCATATTTATAATTAACTGGGTGTATTTTTCATTATAAATATCAGTTAAATTTGTTATTAATTGTTAAATTACTTATGATATAAAACTAGTTACTTTAATAAAAAACCAAAATGGTAAAAGTGGAGAAACTTAGATGTTATAGAAAAAAATTATAAAAATGAACTTATTTTTGTGTGGTTGAGGTTGGGATAGAAAATCAATCCCCTTTAATCCATTATTTTTCTTTTTTAGAGGCACATGTGGTAATGGAGACCTCCCAATATTGTTTACCTTATTATATTTACAAGAATGCCACTTCCCCTCCACTATAAAAGGCATTCACTATTCCCCTTACTCACACCTATCAAACCAATTTTTTCTCAAACAAAAACATCCCAAATAATCTCCAAAAATAACTAAACTAAACCTATATACCTCAATCTGGGTATAAATTGAACCAATTAATCCATTTGATACAAAACAAAAGGAGTTACATAAAAAAGAGGTAACATTCTTGAATGATCACTTTCGTTTTATTTCTTTCTCAAACCATTGAATTATTATTATTATAGGATTATATAATAAAATAATTATCCTAAATATATTTTTATGTTTTTATGTTAAGGGTTAGTCCCACACCTACACACACTTCCATCCAAATGGGTAACGAAATTACCGTTCTTGAGTATGGAGGACTACCGCCTCACGAGACGATGTCAGTCATTTTATCTTTACCACCTCTCATGGTTAAGAATTATGATGGTCATATTGTTTTTATTTGATATTTATTATGTCTTTATTATTCTATAATTTTTATATAACACATACCTTTATGATTTTTATTTTGTGTAAATACGATAACTTCGTTTGTGGACGTGTGGACCACCGCCTCCTCAATGCAATGTGATATGTTCCCACATTACACGGAATGTATTTAGGATGGGTTTTATTAAACATATTTTACATAAAATAAATATATATGATATTAATTAAATAATTAAATTTCAGTAAATATAATATATCATTTTCTTTATTACCCTATTCACACACTAAAAAAAGTGATAACGTTGTTCGTGGACGTGTGGACTACTGCCTCCTTGATGTGATCTGATACCTTCTACATCACAAGAATTATATATATAAGTATATATAATTAAATAAAATTTTATTTATTATATAATAATTATTATATAAATATAAAATGTTACTTACCTTCTTTTTATAATTATCATTGAAAAATGGAAATGTTACTCATGCGTATACACAGCCTACCTTGTCCATGATTGTAATGTTGGTTCATTTTTCATAATCATATTTCTTGACTAGTTTTAAAATTATAATTGAAGTATAAATATGAAAATTATTTAATTATTATTATTATGGATATGTTTAAATAATTACCTCTTTTACAATAGTCGACCTACCAAATCCATTTTGACACATGAACCGAATTTGGTCGAAACACTCGATGTAAACTTAATTGTTTAAGTAGTTGTATACAAAATTGTAATAAGTGAATGAAAAGTAATAATAAACCTGAAAAAGGTTATAAATAAAGTAAAAAATTATAATAAGTTTATTATTTAGGAATATAAAGACACATGTGACATATCAGAGTCAAGGTAAGGGATTTTTATCTCACTTTTTCTTCTGTGAGGCATACACCATTTTCATCACTAATTTATTTTGTGTGGTGTATATACTGACCCTATTGTTTTTTATATCATGAATAAATTTATCTTCATTGTATTTATAGTTTCATTTTAAGTTTTTTCTTTCATGCGGATTATAATTCAAAAGTTACTAAGTAGTAAGGGAATATCATCTCACTTTTTACATCTATGAGATAAATTTAATATTCACCACTTACTTATTTTGTGTTGTTTATTTACTACCCCTTTTGATATAGTATATAATTAATCCCTTTATCTTTATTTTATTTAATGTTATACTTTGAGTTATATCATCAAAATGGTTTTGGCTTGAAAATTATCAAGTGGTAAAAGTTATCATTGTAATCTCACTCTCTTTTGGGATTGTGAAATTTATCTTGAAACAATCAATTTATTGTAATATTTTTCTTGTAAATTACAATTATATTAAATATACATATAATTTATCATTGGTATGATTATTACCTAAAACATATAACATTTTTACATACATTTTTCACTTTGAAAGTTATTTGAGTAATTGGAGATACATTAATATATTTGTATCTTCTATTCAATATGGATATTTGATGATAAGGTGTATTGATTAATTAAATAAATTATTAAACATATAAAGAATGAATTGAATTTATTATATGATTGTGGGTGTTCTATATATCCCCTCGATGCATTTTTAGGTTTCATGTGAAAAAACTAGATATTGTTTTGGCTGATTCCTTACCCATTTGTTAGATTCTTAGCATCAAGCCATGATAGTATTAGATTCTTATAATGATGCCTTGATAGTATTAGATTCTTGTCATGAAGCCTTGATGGTATGTTTTAAATACTCATCATTATGAATTTCATAATTACGATTTCAATTATTTCTTCTATGTGATCATTCTATTAGTTAGAATATCCATGGTTAAGTTTCATTATCAAATTATTTATTAAATGACTTGTGTTTCAGTTATCTACCTTACCATATTGATTATGAATTATCTAGATATCTAAATGGAAAGTGTTTCCAGTTTTGTTTTACCTTTCCATATTTATTATTCTTAATGATTCAGAATTACTTTCATTGTACTTACACTTACTGAGAATTTTAGCTCACCCTTATTATGTTTCTTTTCCCTCGGTTGTAAAGAGGAATCCTTTGAACAAGTTCCCAGAATTCTGAGATTTTACTTTTATTATGAAATATTTTCTATCTCCAATATAAAATTCGTTCAATTTATGTAATCAAATTTTCGAAAACAACTAAATGGATCGGTCCTTTAGGATTTTATTCCTTTTAATCATGCCAATGTAATAAAGTAATGCACTGGCTCTAGGATTCAGGGGTTGTGATGTTACATTTTGGGTATATTTTCAACCTATTGTTTCATAGATTTACATATCTCTTTATAGGATGAAACATTTTAAATAAGGAAAGATAATAATTTATATTGAAGATCTATTATAGAATAGCTTTATCAGTCCCAATAAATCTTCTTAGTGTTTTATAGTGTTGTTCAAGAAAAATGTTGATGGTAGTTTTATATTGTTCATCAATTACCATCATTTAAACCATTTTATAGTGAAGAATAACTGTATTATACTAGGAATTAAATATCCATTCATTAAATTCGTGGTATATAATAGGTTATCAAAGATATACTAGTTGTTTGGATATCACTATATGAGTGTGAAGGAAGTGTATATCCTTAATATTTCATTTAGATATTTTTGTATAAACTTGGAGATTGTGGTTATGACTATCAAATTTAGGAATGTCCCAATTGTTATCATGGGAGTGATAAACTCACTATTTCATGTATCCCTAGATTAGTTTACATGAGTATTCATCGATGACATCTTCATGTATTCAGGATCTAAGGAGAATCATGATAAGAATTTGAGAGCTATTTTAGAATTATTTTTATGCATTAGTTATATAGGGAACTATATATTCTTTGTGCCTAAAGTTCATTTCCTTGGAATTTTTTCTCATCAAGGTGTAGCTATTGATCCTTAAAATATCAAATCAATTTCTTCTTAGGAATCTTTTAAAAATATGGTATAGGTTCAAAGTTTCCATTGTATTATAGGACATTATAGGAGGTTTTCATATGATTTATCTTAGATTGTATCTCCCTTTACAACTTTGATAAGGAAGGATTGAGACATTGTGTGGATATTTCAATGTCATGTTTCATTTCAGTCCTAGATGAAAAAGTTTATTGGTGATTCTATTTTCAATTTACCAAATGACGGATCTTTGTTTGATGAATTTTATGGTGCTTTCCAATTTCTTATGGTTTGTATTATGATTTAGTATAGGAAAGTTATTTCCTATGGGTATGGGTAGTTATGTAATAATGAAAGTAGATAATCTACCCATGATATCAATCTTGTGATGGTTGTGTTTTCCTTGAATCTATGATGGAATTATATTATCTATAAATTATTTATGTTCTTTACCGAACAAAATTTTTTTGTGATAAATTTTATCTTACCAGGATTTGAATTTACCTCAGTGAAGGTGGATGGAGTTTTTGTAGAATAATAATTTTTATATCTCTTACAAACTAGGGAAAATTAATTAATTGAAGAAATTTTTTTATCATATTTATATCACAATACATTTATATTATTCCCTTACATGTGTTGTTAAGATTAGTTTAGGTTGTTTTAGTGTAACACCCCATTTAGTAGAATTTTCAACCATTTATTAATTTGGACAATTTGTAAACATTGTTGATTTGTAATGGAAGATAATTAGAACTCTAACTGATAATCGAATGAGGGGGAACCACATTACAAATAATAAAAATAATATTATGTTTTTTGGAATTTAGAGATAACCTATCACAAAGAAGGATCTATAGGTTTGTAATAATCATATGTAAAAAATCAAGGCTGAAAATTATAGTGTTGTTGTGTGTTGTTTAAGGGAAGAGAATCATAATAACAATTAATGACTGAAAGAGGATTCACCATATAATAAATAATAAAAAACATTAGGCATGTAGGGATTTTTAGATAATCTATAATGAAGGAGGATATATGAGACATATATGGGAGTTTTATGTGAGTTAGTCTACAAGGATTGGAGGTATTGGAGAGGGAAATTGAGTAGAGTAAAATAAAGCAGTAGATTAGAGAGGGTGGCCACATGAAGATACATTATGGTTAGTGGAATACAGGATAGTTGAAATGAGCTAGGGAATGAATATTGGATGAGATAAAACTAGATGGGGTGGAAGGGAGTACAGTTTAGAGGGAAATTAGTTAAGGAGAAGGAGAAATGTGGTGGGTAAATACTTTAAGATTAATATATATATATATATATATTCAACATTGAACTCTCATAATAAAACCTATTTTATATTTCAATTTTAAATTCATTTATTCATTAATCATTATTCAATGTTTCAACATCATAGGTAAATTATCACATGTTAACCATAAAAATCTCATCATACCATTGCATCTGTAACGACCTGAACTATTATGAATAAAATTACACTTTTTATTTAATGAAATGTATTATTATATAACATATAAAACACATGTACTTATTTTGTGTTATTATATCCAATTTGGATTTAAAAAAATATTATGTATCATTACCATTGGTAATATAGTTATTCAATAGTGTTTATATGATTAGTATAAATATAGTGTTTTAAAAAATCCAATTGACATAAAAAAAGTGATGGCCTAAACCAGTAGGATCATAACCTATGAAGCTCGTTTATCTGAGATTCCAATAGAGATAGTGTCTCTGGGAATTTCCATAAACCAATTCAAAGCTGATATCCAACAACTTAAGCATGAGCGAAACCGTTTACGATATAAGTTCAATCTCATAAAGATCACGACCCAAACCATGTTTGTCGAACCACCCCATGAAAGTCCCCCCATCGCACACCTTACCCTTAAGGTATTTTCTAGTGTATTAAAGGGATATGTAACAAAACCGTAGAAATACGAGAATGTATATTATTTTTTATATAATAATGAATATATTTCCATTCTATTATTGTTACTTTATAAATGAATTTTATTTTGTTTCAATAAAACACAAATAATATTTTTGGTTTATATTAAAATTCAACTAAGAAATATATTTTGATGAATTAATGGATTTTTTTTAAAAATAAAATATATATCAAATATTATTATTAAATAAAATTTGTTAAATTTAAATGATAATATACTTTTTTTGAAGTCAAATGTGATTTTTATAGGGGTTCAAAAAATGTTATTATAAAAAATCCACCATTTTCAATAAATGTCAGTTTTTATTTTAAAATTAAAAATTAAGATATTTTGAATTTTTTTATATAAAATGAATACTATTTTTGGAATCATGACATAATAATTATAAAATGGTTAATTTTTCATAATTTTCTAATACAACCAAATTTTTGGGTAAAAATTAAATAATACATAAATATACTTTGTCTTTTATAACATCATAATTACCCAAATATGATGTAATAAGTAATATATATGATATATATGATCATATTTAAGTTTTTTATTTTAAAATAATATGATTTTAGTTTATTGGATTTATTCTTTATACCCATTATAAATCCTCAAAGATGTATAAAATAATTTAAGGTTTTAAAATCATTCCTTTAAGAGTGTGACTCCCCTCCACATCACCAATGGTAATATTTTTATAATTTTATCCTGTGGACTTCTAAAATAATAAAAATCATCCCTTTTGGAAGATACCTTTGGAAAAAACCATTTTATTGTTTTTGGTTTTGGATATTTTATTATGTAGAATCCCAAAACAAAATAAGAAATAAATATTCCACTTTCCTATATAAACCCACCCAAACTACCATTTATATTCACTAAAACTCCTTGTATCAAGTCCTAAATATGACCTCAATTCCCTAGATCTCTCCCAAGGTGTCCCTAATCTTTTAATAATCCCCTCCCATTCCTTAGGAGTCACACACTCAAGTAAGGGATCCTCACCTTCCTATCCTCTTTTTAAATTCAATAAACTTATTTGAAATTATTTCTAGTAATTTCAAATGGTTATATTGTCATTAATTTATAATAATTCCCTTAATGTCCATTTGGTGTTATTTTAATGATTTATCATTTATTCTCCCCCATTTAAACCCTTACCTAAGACGTTACTATGCTGAAATTTTTTAAGGGATCCTCACCTTTCTCTCCTCATTTCAATTCAAGAACCTTATTTGGAAATTTTCATATGAATTAAAATTTTTATGATGTAATTTATTTATAGAAAATCACATAATTTCCAATGGATTATTATTTGAATGAGTGATCATTTATTCTCTACCACATTGACCTTTTTCCTAAAGCGTTAACATGAATAAATTTAGTAAGGAATCTTCCATTATCCTCTTTTATCAAGCACTCCTTTTATATTGTGTATTTTAATTTTCATTTTATTATGAAGGAATATGATATTACATATTCCCATTACTTTCCATTTAATTTATAAATTATGATATCTTCCTTTCACTCTCATTAATCCTACCATGATCCTTTATGTACACTCGTTACCATACTGAAATTTCACAAGGATTATTTTCTTTATCCAAATTTATTCATTACCTTATACCTTCTATATTCAAATTTCCAATATTGGGATATACTTTTACATGTCCCTATTACTAAAAATTTTATTTCAAAATAATAAGATAATAATTTCTCTCTCATCAACCATTTTGATAAATGTTTATGTAACACCATTATGCTGCCGAAATTTCACCACGATTTTCCATGCCAAAACAATTGTGATGTGAATACCATACCCATTTTTATATCAAGGGTATTAAACTTTATGAACATATAATTTTTTATTATGGACTTATATTTATTCCACACTCCTTAATTTTGGAACAAATTATGATGATTAATGAACCCATGTTGTATAATCTATATGGCACCCTTAAGCATGAGATTGAAATGAATATGATGGGTGTGTCCAGAAGCACATTAATTAATTGGGTAATGTTTATAATCATGATACATCATGTTGGAATAGGGGTGTTCCTAATTACATTATTGGAATTTTTCCACCTTTAATTCTTTGTAGATTTAGCCTTGACTTATGTTCATGATGTTGTGTTTTATGTTGTTTCCACATTTCCCATTTTGCCTTTATGATTACCATGATATATCATGCATTATTTTCCATGTTTATTATTCTTTCTCTTGTTATTCCCAATTGATATTCCTATTGTCTAATATGTATCATATTCTTCATGTTATTCCTTATTTATTCACTTAAAGGGATTTATCGCTCACCACTTTCTTATGTTTGTCTCCAGGTTATCTCATGCAATTTTATGTTCATTGAAATATTATGATCATGTCAAAGAAGTGTAAAATATTGTTTTATACCCCATGTTATAAGTTGTTATGTAATGTACCTAATTCCCAAAGACACTAGAATTCTTGATCTTTTTGGTTGTATTAAGTGTAATTTTATGTAATAAATTAATTATTAATCTATAATAAAGAGAAGAGTTGTTATAATTGGTCTCAGAGGGGAAGTGTAGTTACTTTTGGGATTATGATTAGAAAACTATAGAGAAAGACTAAGGGATAAGACTAAGTATAAGAAAACATCCCTAAATTTTGGTAAGTATGGAGTAAAAGGTTTTTAAGAAAATAAATCTCTATCTGGATACTATATGTGGATGTGGTTCTAGCATAGATTTACCTAAGAGTAACAACTATGACAAGGTGTTTCGGGATTTACATGGGGTATCCTGGTATATGACAACAGGTCTTACTGCACACTTGGTTTGACACTACCGGGGGATATGGTTTTGTAAATTCATAATATCATTACGAACCATTATTAAGGGAACAAAAAAATTACCATAACAATATGTGTTATGCAATAGATTCTAGATAACATAGATTAATGCCTAGACACTCATACATTATGGTGATAAATATAATTTATAATTTATCCCTTTAATATCATTTGATCCCCTTTACGTGTTTAATAGTTTAAAAATACTCATCCCTAAATCTATATTGGATAATGTAGAACCTAAATCAAAAACTGAAATGTAGGGTTATTGTACATAGTTCTACGCATTCCTTCATATCAAGAAAGTTTAGTAGAACTATCCAAACACCACTAGAAAGAATTGAAGTTGGGATGTCAGTGAAAACATAAATGGGGAAATTATTACATCCCATGTATATAAATCCTCTCCTATCACAATTTGTGGGATTAACTTCCCAATGAACCTTTCATACTTCCTTTAGTGGAATTGTTTGTAATTATGGGCATGGATTGGATTTCCCTACATAGAGCCAACAAAAATTTCCCTAAGAAGGAAATCACTCTCCGTATTGTGAATCAACCCTCAATTACGTAAAAGTGAAAGGAGGAGGATGGATCTTCTTTAAAACCATCATCTCAAGCATGGATATATTTCCCTATGAGAAAGTTTATCTATATCAATTAATTGATTCTAAAGAAAGGATCATCCTCAAAGACATGACAATTGTGTGGGAATACACTAATGTGTTTCTTGAGGAATTGTTTTGTCTTACTCCTAACTGAGAGGTTAAATTTTCAATCGAGCTTAACCTGGGAGTTTAAAATATCCAGTACTTTGTATAGGATTACTATTTAGGAACTTGAGGAGATAAATGAACAACTATAGTATAATATGGATAAAGGGTTTATACACCCAAGTGATTGACCATGGGGTGCAATAGTCCTCTTCGTCAAGAAGAATGATGGTTCAACGTGCATTTTCATTGATTATCGTGAGCTCAAAAAGATCACAATAAATAACAAGTATCCTATACCACAAATTGTTGACTTGTTAGACCAACTATATAGATCACAATAATTCTCCAAGGTGGATCTTCTGTCAGGATATTATCATACAAGATTGAAGAAGGAATATATCCCCAAGACCACTTTTCGTACAAGGTAGTGGAATAATTAGTTTATAGTGATTCCATTCAGACTCACTAATGCTCCATCAATATTTATAGATTTTATTAATAGAGTCTTTAGATATTACCTCGAAAAATTTATGGTAATATTTATAGATGATATTATAATATACTATAAATGAAAATAGGAGCATGAAGTGAATTTGAACATTGTGCTAAAGATCTTTCGAAAGAAGGAGATTTATGAAAAGTTTAGTAAATTTGAGTTATGGTTGAAGGAAGTATCCTTCATGAGGCATATCATCACAATTAATAGGATATTTGTGGATTCTTCAATGAAAAAAGAAATTGAAGGATGGTCGATGCCAACATCTATAATAGATATCCATAGTTTCCTTAGGTTAGTTGGATATTATCGCCGATTTGTGATAGATTTATCATTATTGTCAAACCATATTACCAATATAACATGGAATGGAGTAAAGTTTTATTATAATTATGAATTTGAATAAATGGTTATGGAGTTGAAAAGGAGGCTTATCACTTCCCCTACGCTCACACTTCCCACAAGTGAAGAACTTTTCATAATATTCAACAATGCTTCAAAGAAGGGATTGGGATATGTGTAGATGAAAAACAAAAAAGTCATAGCCTATGTGTAATGGCCCGGACCCTCAGGGTCCAGTAATTTTCCAAATACTCAGTACCACCAAATGGTTCAACTTTTATGGTGGCACTGGTCACGGTGGCACCATCATGGTCACACCGTTGCGGTGGATCACCAAACCAGTGACACCATCACGGTCACACACCGAAATAGTGGAAAATCATGGTCACAAACCAAAATGGTGGCACTGTCACGGTCTCAGACTAAAACAGTGGCACCATTACAGTCGTACACCGAAATTGTGGCACCGCTTTATGGTGTCTCACCGAGTCGGTGGCACCGTCACGGTGGAACCCTCACGGTCGCACTATTACAGTCACACACCAAAACGGTGGAACCACTTATAGTGGCACCGTGACAATGGCACCTCGATCGTGGAACCATTACAGTGGGACAATGTCTTTCCTTTTGCCCTTTTTTTTTCTTCAGTTTCCCATGTTTTCCCAGTTCCTCCCCTGCAACACATCTTTTGACGTAAAAGTGTTTTAATACCCCTTTCAATGACACTAAAGGCCCATAAATGATATATAAAATCCCCAAAGAGATGGGAGACCCTTGAATAACCAAAATGTGTGGCTTTTGTTTTGGTGTCACACCCTTTTCTCGTACTTTCTTGTCCTGGCCCTACTACATGTTTTCCACTGTTTGAAGCAAACCCTTTAACTCACAGTTGTTATGGAAACCTCTATGATGAGAATTATTAAATAACAATTAATTACATCATGTGTAATAGTCAAACTACATGGTGAAACCATGATCCACCTTTAAATCCATTCAAAATTTATATCCTGTAACTCCAGGATTTGATCTTTTATCGCACGAGATTCATTCATTCATTATTATTCTTCTTCATGGATAGTTTCTTTTCCTTTCCTTGGTGTGTTTGTAGTCCCCCTTCCCGAGGATAGTGGTGCCCATGTGCTGGAGTCTTTCCTATTCACACTTGGAGTCCTCAGAGTTCTTACACTACAAGTTGTGCATCCCCAGTTCTTGGAGCGTGGAAAGAACATCGATTGCTGATCATCCGGGTAGGGTTATTCCTTTGTCTCTATTTATTGTGTATCAAGTGGGGTTGGTATGCTAATGTTTCTATGGGGATGGATAAAAACAATCCCTAATGAAGATAATAAATGGTTTTTAAAGAATTAAGGGGTGTGTTTGATGATGTTTCTATACTCTTTTATCTTCCTCTATATGTTTTGATTTGGAGGGGCTTATGTCCATTGAAAATCGTGGTCGTTGGTGGACCTTCCATGCACACTAATGATGATGATTGAATGGATGTAACAATGAAATTTGTTAATAATGTTAACTCAGTTGATTAAATGGATGTCCAGTGAACAATAATATTTGTGCGGTCACCCCAGTTAGCCAAACAGAAAGAAGGAACTTATTGAATGGTGTAATTGAATCTGAAAACCCCCTTGCTTGTTTGGTAACATGTTTGGTTTTTCTGCTTTATGCTTGTGGGGTGACATGGATGGGGATAGGATCCCCTTCTATTGTGATGTTATTGGTTTTTGGGCCTAAGGCATGTGGGTCCATATGTTGGGGCTTGGTTTGGTTACAGTACATTGAGGGATATCATAGATCCCTTTTGTTGTTGTGACTTTACAAGAGAACTGAGTGTGAATCCTTAAATTTCTGTTTGATTGTTTTTCACTCCATAGATTGTGACTATTCCTATTAGTTGCACGGAAGTAGATAATTATCTAAATTAAATCACTTGAATATAATAACAAGGACGTGTTTAATGGGGAATTACTTTTTTGGAATGAGTTAAGACTTGGTTGTGGCTATTGGGCTTTTTAAGAATGAATAGTAATGAGGGTGTTCGTGTGTGGACTGGTATTTGGACCCCTAGGATGAGAAGAGTGATTGTCTACCTATATGTATAATTTAGTTCTTATGTTTATTATTCACACCCCACCCAAGTTGAGCACTTTATGCCGAACACCCCTGTTTCACGGGGGAGGGGTTTTTTCCCAACACTTCTATGAGTGGAAGGTTATTAGCTCCTTTTTTTCTCCCTTTCCCGAGTAGCCCAAGATTTTTTAAGGAAAGATGTGATGGAATGAGGTCCATTATACCCCAAGACTCTTCAGGCAGGGTATGTTGTGGTGGTTAGCCCAAGTGTGTGCGGTCAGGTTGTTTCCCAAGTGTCTTTGGGATGAGGCCTAGGTGTCTTTGGGCGTGGCGGTAGTTGTTCTAGCCCAGGTGTCTGCGGGCGTGGTTATGTGTAGTTTTGGACCAAGTGTTTTTGGGTGGGATGTGTGGTTGTGGCCCATGTGTTTTCAGGAGTGATGTGAGGTTATGGTAGCCCAGGTGTGTGCGGGCGGGGTATGGCAATGAGAAAGAAGTGAGAATGGAGGGATAGGTCTGATACATAGGATGTATTCAATAACCAGTGGGAAAGTGGTGTAGGGTACCCAAATGTCGATGTGTTATTACTAATACATTACATGACTTGCGTTATATGGGGAGTGTTCCTTGGTGAGGTTTGGGTGGATAGTTTTCTTGCAAAGTGCTTTGGTTATCTCTTTCCTCACGGGGGAATTATAATGCCTACCCACTTATACACGAGATATTTTAGTTTTCCCTACTAAGTATATCTATATGCTCACCCTATGTATATAAAACTGCTTTTAGGTTTCCAAAAATATTTCAGGGATAGTCAAGGACCGTACTAGATCATACGTTGGGACAGTTGTTGCTGCTGCATTTCCTTTCTTTGGTACTTTCCTTTGGTGTTTTCTTGTATTTTTTATCACTTTATTATTGGAACATGCATATGGGAATGGAGTTTTTTGGATTTACTTCTACTTCCATCTTTGGTGTTGTTTGGGATTTACTATCTTATCTCCCAATCCCAATAAACAAAAAGGGTAATTCCTTCCATATTACAAATGATTCTATACCCTTGGTGTTAGTCACAACTCCGAGGCCTATTGAAGGTGAGTTTTGGGGGTCATTATCTCTCCTTCAACTTGAGGAAGGAAGGGTTTGGAAATCTGATATCCCTTCCCTCATCTTGGTGATGGCGGGTCATGACAGAATGGTATCAGAGGCATAGGTTGAGAGATAGGATGAAGTTCGGAGTTAGGCACAGTAATGATTTTATGGTATGGTAGGGAAATAGTGTTAGGAAATCTTGGTTCATGAAATAGGGTAGGGAAGACCAGCTAGGATGTGGGATTTTATGGCCCCCCATGATCCAATGAAAGGACTCTGGGCCTACTGAACGACCAAGCGAGGCTACACTGATTGCAGGGTAGAGACCCTAGGAATGGTACATGCATCATAATGAATTTTGTTCTTGTGTTTCTTGGGTATGTTGGGGATTTAAAATTGATAAAGATTATAAGAAAAATAAAAATCAATCTTTTACACTACTTGAGCTTAGACATTCCTTGTTTACCTTGTAGCTATGGCACCTAGACGACAACCACAAGTAGTGCATGAGATCGAGATCCAAGACGTTGATTTGGATGATTAGCAGAGGGATGACTGAGAGGAGGAGGTTGATTAGTGGAAGAGGGCACTACGTGCCTTTCAACGGCAGACCCTCGGGAAGTACGAGGGAAGAGTCTAGGATATGGAGACAAAGAACTGGCTCGAGAAGCTGGTGATAGCTTTCAACTTGATCTGGGCTCTAACGAAGTACTGAATTCCTCTGGATGTAAGCCAAATGTGGAGAGAAGTGCGTCAGTGGTGTACACTCTATCTTGGAGAGAAGAGGGAGGCTGAGGTTTCATGTGCTGACTTTGAGAGGGAGTTCTAGGCAGAATCCCTCTCTTCCACGATGAAGGCTGAGAAGAGGCAGGAGCTACTCTCCCTACAGTAGGAGAGCATGTCAGTAATATATTTGGTGATCAAGTTCAAGGATATCCTTCATTTTTCTCCAGACCTCTTTCCAAATGAGGAGTGTCGAGTGAGATGTTTAGAAGAGGCACTCCGAACTTCTCTTCAGAATGTTGTTACTCCCTTTACCCAACTAATGTAATTAGAAGTCTAGAAGAAGTCTGAAGTGGTGTAGAGGATTCACACACTGGGAGGTGTGCTACGAGAGGGGATCCAATTGGTCTTGTCAAAGGGAAAGGCCGTCAGCAGCAGGCCTCCAATGTTAGGGCCTTCCAAGTTTCGACTGATGGGGAACATGGCCCAATAGTTTCAGTTTCGATATCCTGGACTTCGCCCTTTATTTTCAGGCCATGGACCTAGATTCTTCATCTGTGGTAGTCATGGGAATATTTGGAATTTGTTCTCGAACCGAGTGCTGTACAGTGAGGGTGGACAGGTTCAACGCCCACCTTAGCTGCAGCCGTTTCTAGCCAGGCCCTTTCAGTAGTAGCAACAGGGACAACAAGCTCTCACTCCTCTGAGATAAGACGTTGTGGGAGGAGGCCGACCTTAGGGCGATCCTTAGGGACCTTGACCGGGTCATGGTCAGGGATGTGGCTGACAGCCGAGGGGCAGAGGAGATGGGCGTGGGCAGTTGCATGCCACAGAGGTAGCAGTTCCAGCAAGGCCAGAAGTGGTTTGAGGTACGATCAGCTTGTTCAGTACTTTTGCCTATGCCTTGTTTGATTCAAGAGCTTCACACTACTTTGTTGCACCCAGTATAGCCTATACTTTGGGTCTACATGCAGAGAGACTTACCGTACCCCTGGTTTTTTGTATTCCAGTCGGAGGTCAGACTAGCTTGCCTCATGTTTTTCAGGGATGTAGAATAATGTTAGGACACCATCAGTCCAGTGGGGACCTTATTTTGCTACAGATGCAACCATATGATTTCATTTTAGGCATCAACTTGATATTCTCTGTATGTGCTGTTATCGACTGCTTCTGAAGAAGAGTTATGTTTTTGGATATGGGTGGACAACATGTGACTTTCATCGGCGAGTGAGGTTGCCAGGGAGGTAGCCAACGAGTGGAGCCCCTTCTTTCCTTGTTAGCTGAGATTTTAGTTGAATCAGTAGATACAGAAATGGTGGAAGTCCTAGGGATCATCAGTGAATTCATGGACATATTCCCTGAAGAGGTGGTGACTCTACCCCCTCGATGTGATGTTGACTTATAGATAGACTTTCAATCTAGTGCCTGTCTGATTTCTATGGATCCCTATTGGATGGTGCCTTCTGAGCTACAAGAGTTATAGATTTATATTAATTATCTGATGAAGAAGGGTTTTGTTAAACCAAGTGTGTCACCATGAGGAGCCCCAGTCTTGTTCACGAAGAAGGAAGATGGTCGTCTTAGGCTGTGCATAGACTACCAGAGACTGAATCAGGAAACGTTCAAGAACTGTTACCCTCTCTTGAGGATAAGCGACCTTTTTGACCTGTTGAGGGGGAATGATCATTCTCTAAGATCAACCTATGGTCAGAATATCACTAGTTGAGGGTGAAAGAGTGTGACATCTCAACGACTTCCTTCAGTTGCAGATATGGGCACTTTTAGTTTGTGGTCATTCCGTTTGGCGTTACGAATGCTCCAGCTGTGTTCATGGGATTCATGAACTCCGTATTCTGGGAATATCTGGACCAGTTCATAGTCATGTTTATTGATGACTTCTTGATTTACTCAAGATCAGAGGAGGATCACACTGAGCATCTGAGAACGGTTTTAGAGGTCCTCCGAAAGCACCAGCTATATGGGATGTTGTCTAAGTGTAAGTTCTGGACACGAGAGGTGCGCTTCCTTGGACATGTGGTGTCTGATCAGGGAATATCATTGGACCCATTAAAGGTTGAAGCAGTTTTTTCTTGGGAATCACCCTAGAATTTGGTAGAAGTTCATGGTTTCCTGGGTCTAGAAGGTTACTATTGGAGGTTCATACCCAACATCTCCTAAGTTGTAGCACCTTTAACAACCTTGAACAAGAAAGACTAGGCTTTTATATGGAGTGAGCAGTTCCAGTCAGCCTTCGGTTATCTAAAAGGGAATCTTTTTAGTTCCCTAGTACTGAGGTTTCCAGAATAAGGGGTGACATTTGAGGTGTTCTGTGATGCTTCAGGCCAAGGATTGGGGTGTGTTATGATGCAACATTTGGGGTGATCTCTTATGGGTCTAGGAAGTCATATCCCCATGAGAATAACTATTCCACCCATGATCTAGAGCTTACGACAATCATGTTCACACTAATATTATAGTGGAATTAGCTCATTGGGGAGCACTTTGTGGTCTTTAAGAATCAAAATTTCTTGAGGTATATCTTCTCTTAGTGGGACCTGAACTTCCGGCAGCAAATGTGGATGGAGTTTATTCAGAACTATGACTTTGAAATCTCTTACACTAATGGTAAGGGGAATATGGTGGCTGATGCCTTGAGCAGGAAGTCATAGAAGGATGTTGTTTGGGTGTCGGCAGATGATTGGAAGGTGATGGAGGAGTTGGCTACCCTACACCTAAATTCATGGGTGGATGGTGGTAGAGGTTGTCTATTTCAGATGACAGTGTAGTCCTCTCTATTGCGGTGGGTGGAGGAGTCTCAGTGGGGAGACGTAGATAGTGAATTGATGCGTGATCGGGTTAACCAAGGCAATTCTCCAAAAGGGTGGTCAGATGATGGTAAAAATCGAATTCTTTTCTGAGGAAAGTTGTTCATCCTAGTGGGAATGCATGGGAGAGTTCATGGTGAGTTCCACAACTCACACCTAGCAGTACATCCAGATGTTTCCAAGATATACCAAGGCTTGAGGGGTCATTTTTGGTGGCCTGGGGTAAAGAGAGTAGTGGCAAAGTTTGGGGAAAAGTGCCTCATGTGTCAGTAGGTGAAGGCTGAACAACGCATCCCAGGAGGTCTTTTACACCCTTTAGATGTCCCTAAGGGAAATTGGGATGACATATTTATGGATTTAGTCACATGAATACCCAGAGTTCAAGGGGGTTGTGATGCTATCTGGGTAGTGGTGGACTGGCTGATGAAATAAGCTCACTTCTTGGGAATCAAGGAGTCATGTACGGTGGATACCTTAGTAAAAATGTACGTAGACAAGGTGGTGTGATTGAATGGAGTTCCGAGATCCATAGTTTCTGATTGGGACACTGGGTTTACCTCATGGATCTCGAAATTTTTACAACATGTTTTTGGCACCCAGCTATGCCTCAACACCGGTTTCCACCCCCAAACAAATGGGCAGAAAGAGCACACCATCCAAACATTGTAGGATATTCCATATACATGTGTTTTGGACTTTGGGGGATCGTTGGTGCAACACTTTCCTCTGGTAGAGTTTGCCTACAACAATATCTATCACTCAACCATTGGCATGGATCCATTCAAAGCCTTGTACAGGAGGTCGTGTCGCTCCCCCATGTGCAGGACAGAGGTTGGGGAAGAATGTGTTCTTGGCCCATAGGTAGTTCAAATCATGATGTATAAGGTTCAACTTATAAGGGAGAGGATGAAAGCGGATTAGGATTGGCAAAAGCCGTATGCCGATAATAGGAGGATACCCTTGGAGTTTGAGGTTGGGGACCTTGTGTTCTTGAAGGATTCCCCTCATCATGGGAAATGGAGGTTTAGAAGGGGGAGTAAGCTTTCTCCCAGGTTCATTAGACCCTTTGAAGTGTTGCGGCAGTTCAACGAAGTGGCTTATCAGCTAGCGCTACCACTGCTGCTACTGAGAGTGAACGATGTCTTCCATGTATCTTAGCTCTATCAGTATCTACATTATGATTCAAACATCATCGACTGGGGAAGGCTGGATATCGTGGATGATGCAAAATTCATAGAGTGACCAGTAAGGATTGAGGATCGTGAGAATAAGGTTCTTTGGGGACAAACCATTCCCTTGGTTCATGTGTTGTGGAGGCATGGTGGCCTCGAGGAGAGTACCTGGGAGCGGGAAGAACATATGTGTGCCGAGTACCCAGAGTTGTTTTGAGTACTTGTTAGTGATGTAGTGTTTGAACTTGTTATCTATGAAATGGACTATTTTCCTTTCTCTCTGGATGTGTGTGGAGAGTCCTGATAATGGGGAGGGGAGGAACTAATCCCTAGTCAAGACGCATTAAAGTGGATGAGGTTAAACCCATTCGTGAAAATTTGTGCCGCCCAAAGTAGATAGTATCTTTTCATGGAGGAAGAGACTCCCTAATTCATATGAATATACAATATGACCTTAAATTTTTGTGTGGTTACATGAGGGAGAGGTGTTCTTGGATGTCGATGAGGTTTACTCTTGAGAGGTATCTTCGAGGTGGTTGTTCAGACCCCACTCTTTTCTTCACTTTATCCTTGAATTCTAGAGGATGAGAATAATTTGAGAGGTATTTGATGTAATGGACTGGACCCTCATGGTCTAGTACTTTTCCAAAAACTCAGTTCCACCAAACAGTTCCACCATTATAGTGGCACTGTTCACGGTGGCACCGTTCCGGTGGAACCACCATGGTTCCACCATTGTGGTGGCACCACATACGGTGTCTCATTGAATCGATGACACTGTCATGGCCGCACACCGAAATGTTGGCACCATCATAGTCTCACACTAAAATGGTGGTGCCATCATAGTTTCACATGGAAACAGTGGCACCGTCATGGTTGCACACCGAAATAGTGGCACAAATTTATGGTGTCTCACCGAGATGGTGGCACCATTACGGTGGCACCGTCATGGTCGTACCATTATGGTCACACACTAAAACCGTGGCACCACTTATGGTGGCACCATGAAGATTTCACCGTGAACGTGGCACCGTTATAGTGGCACCATGTCTTTCCTTTTGACTTTTCTTTTTTTTCCTGTTTCGCGAGTTTTCCTTATTCTTCCCCCGTAACGCATCTTTTGACATAAAAGTGTTTTAATACCCCTTTTAAAGCCATTTAAATCCCATAAATGATATCTAAAATCCCCCAAGAGCTGGGAGACCCTTGAATTACCAAAATGTGTGGCATTTTCCTTGTTGTCACACCCTTTTCCCGTAATTTCCAGTCCTGCCCCTATAACGTGTTTTCGTCCGTTTAAAGGAAACCCTATAACTCACATTCATTATATCCACCTCTCCAATGAGAATTATTAAATAAAAATTAATTCCATCATGTGTAACCATCCAACTGCGTGGTGAAACCACAATCCACCTTTAAATCTGTTCAAAATTCATATCCCGTAACTCCAGGATTTCACATTTTATCACAGGAGATTAATTCTTCTTATTCTTATTCTTGGATAGTCTCTTTTATTTTTATAGGTGTGTTTAGATTCCCCATTCCTGAGGCTAGTTGTTCGACTATGCTAGATCCTTTCCTACTCACTCTTTCATTCCTCATAGTTCTTCCCCTGAAAGCCGTGCATCCCTAGTTCTTGGGCAGTGGAGAAAAACTTCGATCATTGATCATACTGGTAGGGTTCTTCCTTCGTATCTATTTATTCTGTATCAAGCGGGGTGGGTATGCTAATGTTTCTATGGGGATGGATAAAACCAAACCTTAATGAAGATAATAAATGGTTTTTATAGAATCATGGGGTTTATTTGATGATGCTGCTATACTCTTTTATAATCCTCTATATATTGTGATTTGTACGGGCTTCTGCCCACTAAAAATCGTGGTCGTTGGTGGTCCTTCCTTACGCACTAATGAACCCCTATCTTCTGTGATGATTGAATGGATGTAACATGGAAAGTGGTTAATCACGTAAACTTGGTTGATTAAATGGTTGTCCATTGAAAAATAAGCCTTATGTGAACCAAACTGAAAGATGGAACTTAATTAATGGTGTTCTTGAATCTAGATACCCCATGCTTTATTTTGGTAACATGTGTGGTTGTTCTGCTTGATTCTTGTGGGGTGACATGGATGGGGACGGGATCCCCTACTGTAGTGCAGTTATTGGTTTGTGGACCTATGGCAGTGTGGGGCCATATGTTGGGGCTTGGTTTGGTTCCATTACATCAAGGGATCTCACTGATCCCTTTTGTTGTTGCGACTTTACAAGAGAACCTGGTGTGAATGCTTATATTTCTACTTGATTGTTTTTCCCTCCTTGGCTTGTGACTATGCATGTTAGTTTCCTGATAGTAGAGAATTATCTAAATTAAATCACATGAATATGATAACAAGGATGGGTTCAATGGGGAATCACTTTCCTGGAATGAGTTGTGACTTGGTAGTGGCTATTGTGTTTTTTAAAAATGAATAGTAATGAGGGTGTTTGTGTGTGGAATGGTTTTCAAACCCCTAGGTTGGGAAGAGTGCTTGTCTACTTATATATATAATTTAGTTCTTATGTTTCTTATTTTCGCCCCACCAATGTTGAACACTTCGTGCCGAACACCACCGTTTCATGGGGGATGGTGATTTTCCCAACACTTCTATGAGTGGATGGTTATTACTTCCTTTTCTGCTCCCTTTCCAGAGTAGCCCAAGATTCTTAGGGCAGACTGTGATGGCCTAAGGTCCATTATATCCAAAGATTCTTTAGGTAGGGTATGTTATGGGGGTTGGCCCAGGTGTGTGTGGGTAGGTTGTTTCCCAAGTGTCTTCGGGATGAGGCCCATGTGTCTTTGGGCGTGGCGGTAGTTGTTCTGGACCAGGTGTCTGTGGGTGTGGTTACTTGTAGTTATGGACCAGGTGTTTGCAGGAAGGATGTGTGGTTATGGACCAGGTGTTTATGGGCGGAATGTGAGGTTGTGGTAGCCTAGGTGTGTGCAGGTGGGGTATGATAGTGGGACTGCAGTGAGAATGTCGGCAGAGGTCTGATGCATAGGATGTCTTCAATAACCAGTGGGAAAGTGGTGTAGGGTACCCAAACATCAATGTGTTATTACTAATACCTTACTTGACTTGTGTTATATGGGGGGTGTTCCTTGGTGAGGTTTGGGTGGATATTTTCTTTTCCATGTTCTTTGGTTATCTCTTTTATCACAGGGGAATTAGAATGCATCCCCCTTGTGCACAAGAGCTTTTTGTTTTCCCTACTGAGTATACCTGTATTCTCACCCTACTTTTATAAAATGACTTTCAGGTTTCCAGTAAGACTTCGGGGATCGTGCATTTCCGTACTAGCTCAGACGTTGGGATAGTTTTTGTTGCTGTTTTTCCTTTCTTTGGTACTTTCGTTTGTACATTTCTTGTACGTTTGTAGCACTTTATTATTGGAACATTCATATGGGAATAGATTTTTTTTGGATTTACTTTTACATCCAACTTTGGTGTTGTTTGTGATTTACTATCTTATCTGCCAATCCTACTAAAAAAAGTGGAATTAATTTCATATTACATATGATTATATACTGTTAGTGCTAGTAGCCATTCCTGGGCCTATTGAAGGCGGGTTAGGGGGGTCATTATCTCTCCTTAAACTTGAGGATGGAAGGGTTTGGAAATCTGCTGTCTCTTTACTCATCTTGGTGAAGGTGGGTCATGACACTATGATTCAAGGCAGTTGAAAGTTCATGAATAGAACTATCCAATGCATGATCTGGAGTTGGATGTAGTAATATTAGTTTTGAAAATATGGAGAAACTATCTCATTGGGGAGAAGTGTGAAATATATATATGTCACAAAAGTCTCAAATATATATTCACACAGAAAGAGCTGAATATGAACTAGTGAAGATGGTTAGAGCTCATCAATGATTACAAATGATCAATCCCATACCATCATGGTAAAGAAAATAAGGAGGCATATTCTCTAAGTAGAAATGATCCAACAATTTTATCATTGATGAGAATTAAGAAGGATCCAATCTTCTTAGAATTAAAGATGATGGACATGGGAATCATAAAGAAAGGAATATCATCAATCCTTTCACAAATTATTTCTCAACTATCACTTCTTAAAAGGTTAAAGGACACTCAAAAAGATAATGTGAGAATTCAGAAGAAAGTGGAAACTATAATAAAAGGTAAATCCTCAAAGTTTAATTCTAATGATGAAAGAATTGTGATATTTGGGTTAAAACAATGTGTTCTATCAAATCCTAAGTTAAAGATGGAACTATAGGATTATGCACATAGATCAACTTTCTCAGTTCACCCAAAAAACAAAAAGATGTATTGAGAACTCCAAGAGCACTATTTTTGGGACAACATGAAGAAGGATATCACTGAATATACATCAATGTGCCTGGTATGTCAGCAAGTGAAGGCTAAAAGAAAAAAGTATAAGGGGATGATGAAACCATTACCTGTACCTAAATGGAAATGGGAAAACATCACAATGAATTTTTTCACCATACTTCCACATATATCCAAAGGAAATAATGCTCTCTAGGTTATTTTGGATTTTCTTACAAATACTGCACACTTTATTTAAAATCAAAATGATTTCTCACTGGAACAACATGGATAGATATACTTCATAGAAGTGGTGAGGATACACGGATTATGATAAAACATAATTTTATTGAATAATTTATTGATTATTAATGAAATAATTTCCTCACATTGTGCTAAATAAGTTAATTTATAGAATATTTGGGATTAGATCATTTATTTGGAAATTTGATGGAAATTCCAGTTTTACTCTTTTATAATTTACTATAGTATTCCAGGAATAAATATATTTTTTTAAATTATTTTGACTTAAAATTTTGTAAATGTGTTCCAGGCTTAATGGGATATAAATTATATTCAGGACATGACAGCTGGATCGTGAATTTGAGTGGAGTAAATAGGCCATGAAGAAAAGATGCACTGAACAATCCAGATAGAACATCACTTTACCATTTATGTATTATGTTCTTCATCGGAGCTTGGATTGGGCCCAAATTTTGAGGTAATCTTGGGAACATGATTATACATAAATAATAATAACATAAGTATAAAATATATGAGCTTTTAATAGGTGAAATATGAGGTTTCAATGGGATTAATTTTTTTTCCAAATTTCCCTTTCACAATTAAAAATGTTTTGTAACCCTAGCCCTCCCAAACTCTATTTAAAAGTAGTTTTACTATTTTTTAGGGTTGGTAGAGGAATTGGTAAGGTTTGAAAGAATGGTTGTCTCTTGGGAGCCCCTCAAAACTATTATAAGAAGTAAGTATTTGTGAAAACATCTCTTCCAAAAAGGCTCTCCTCTCCCACCTCCTCTTTGTATTTCTTTTCATTCATGATTGAATATTGAATTTATCTTTAAATAATATTTTATGTTTTTCACTTTTCATATTCTTATCTTCCTATTTTGGATGGAATTAAAGAGTAAAAACAAGATTCATTTATACTCTTTCTAACCCCCTGCGAATGAAAAATGTTTCTACGATGACTACATCACCAATGGAAGAGTGGTTCTTTTTAGTAATTGATCTACCTATTACCTTATTTATTTATTTATTTTGAATAAATGAGATAATATAATTCACATAATATGATTCATGAATTGAGTTTTTGTGTTATAAGAATCTAATTGAGCAATTGAACAATTAACACAAAAACATGCGAGGTCATGATTTTGTGTAAATTGTGGGAGTGTGAACTTAATCGGTAATAGAAGACCACACAAGATAAGTTTGTAGGGTTAAAATAAAATAAATTAACTCAATTAATATTCATTTCCAAAATGGATATGTTCTCTAATTAACCACTGATGATAAGCTAACCTTATAACTTCAATCAAAGCAGGGTGTTACGATTGCGTGTTCGGAAGCTAGCCCAGGGTTTAAGTAATTTCATTTTTGTGGTTAAGTTAACTCCCATAGGGTTCAAGAGTTAAAAAAATTATGGGATCATAATTAATTGGATATTGATTTAAATGATAATTATTAATATGTAAATTAAGAGGTAGAGTTAGACTGATTACTACTTTGAAAATATTTTCTGAAAAAACATATTCTTATTGCTTCTTTTTAATCAAACTTCATTTCAAAATAAAAAAAATGAAATCTTCTTCCCGAAAACTTCTTATAGTTTTATAAATGATAAAAAACCACACATCATATAAAGTAATGTTTTTATTTTCTTTCATTTTATTTTTATAATTCCATCAACAAGTTGTTTTAATTTACTTCCTTCTTTGAGAGATGACCTTGGTCAGCCACTCTACTGTACCCAAGTACCAAAAAAATCACACTTCATTTGAGAGCACCCATGACAACACTCATAAAATTGGCACCATTTATAGGGAGGCAAGTAATTATTTCAACCATTTATAGTTAGTCCTTTTATTTTTCCTCTTATTCTCTTATTCTCTTCTTTCTTCCTTCCTTACCCAGCCGGAATTTTTTTTCTTCTTTTGTTTTTGTTCTTCTTCTTATTTTTGGACCATAAACTAAAAATTCCCATTTTTATTTTATTATGGTCCATTTTTATTCTTTTCATTTTTATTTTATTTATGACACGAACTAATCCCAAATATCTCTTAGATCTTGACTTTGATATTGAGCACAACCATAAGGCTCGAATCCGACATTCTCAGTCTACAGGATGTTTCGACATTCAACCCGTTGAGAGAATTCCTCCACTCCAAGGACATTGAAATTGGAAACACTTATAAATCCAACTTAAAACAAGAACCAATGGCTGAAAATAATGGAAATGAACTTAATAGAACTATTCTAGATTTGAGTGCTCCAGACATTAACTATTAACCAAATTGTATTGCATACCCAAATCTAGAATTAGACATTGAATTGAAATATGGGTTAATTAATATTATTCCAATGTTTCATGGATTAACTAGATAGGAACCAAAAAAACACCATAATAATTCAATGTGGATTTCTCAACCCTTAAACCAATAAATTTATCTAAAGATAAAATAAAATTAAGAGCATTCCCATTCTCACTTGATGGAGCTATAAAATATTGGATGTATTATTTACAACCTGAAGATGTAACATGTTGGAATGATTTGAAATGTCTTTTATTGCAGAGATTTTTTCCAGCATCACAGACCACTTCCATTATTAATGAGATCTCTGGGATGAAGCAAGCACAAGGGGAGTCAATGTATGAGTACCAGGAGCGATTCAAGAAGTTGTGTGAAAGCTGTCCACATCACCAAATTAGTGAGAAAATCCTCATCTAATACTTCTAAGAAAGACCCAAATCTATGGAGAGGAGCATGGTGGATGCTGCAGATGGAGGAGCATTGGTGAAAAAAAAACCAAAATCCACACGTGCATTGATAGACAAGATGGAACAAAACTCTCAACAATTTGGTGATCGAGGTACCCTACAGGTTAGAGAAGTACATCAGGTAAGTCTATTTTCTCTTGAAATTAATTTGATTGATACCAAGTTGGAATAATTGAAAACTATGATGAGAAAAATTTCTTTGGCTCAAAATGTATCCCAACACCCTCCATCAAGGTCTTGTAGAATTTTCACTAATACAAGCCAACCAAAAGACTGTTTCCCCCAACTATAAGAAACAGAACATTTTGTAGCAGTGTTTCCTGGGAGTCCATTTCAGTAGAAAAAAAACCATAACCTCAAATTAAGTTTGATTCCTTTACTCCAACATACAACCAAGATTGGAAGGATCAATCAGACATAAGGTATGCCTCTGTACAATAACAAAGTCCCCCCTTTAAACAAAATGTCCATCAACCTCTGCCTTACCAGAAGGGTTTCCAAAAACCCCAACGGAGATTTGAAGCCCAAGAATCTACAATAAAACACCAAGGGACTTCTAAAATAAAGGTAGATTCTAATACTGATGAACTTTTGAAGAAATTTTTTCTTAATCAATAGAATGAGTTGAAGAGGGAAGGTTCGATGCGGGGGAAGTTAAAGACACAAATGAGCTTGATTGCACTTGCCTTCTATGAAATAGTAAGTAAGAACTCTGGATATCTTCCTTCCCAACCTAATCCAAATCCCAAGGGTAATGTTAGTGCCATCACATTCAGAAGTGGAAAGAAAACAATTGATACATTTACACCTATCATTCCACTAAGATTCACCTCAACTCCGGAGAAGCCCCATTCTATACCAACTTATGAGAAATCCAAGGATAAAGATAAATGTAAGAAAAATATTGATGATTTTCCTCCTAAAACCCATCCATTTAAAAATAGATTTTTACAAACCAAAAAGATGGCTGAATATGTGATGGAAAAATAATTTTTGGACACATTCAAGTGTGTGGATATCAATATCCCTTTACTTGAATCCGTTATGAAAATCCCAAGGTATTCCAAATTTTTAAAATAACTTTTTATTAATCTAAGAGGTATCAAGGGAAATGAGAGGATCAATATTGGAAGGAACGTGTCACCACTCATTACACCAACTCTAGAAATGTCTTCAAAGTGCAAGGATCCAGGGACATTCACCATCCCATGTACCATAGGGGAGTTTCACTTTTCTGATGCACTTTGTGATATCGGAGATTCCGTAAATGTAATTCCTCACTCTGTATTTTCTTCATTAGAGGTTGGTGTGTTGAAGCCGATGAGAGTGGTGATGAAGTTGGAAAATAGAGCTATAACATATACAGTAGGAGTCCTTGAGGATGTACATGTCCGGGTAAGAGACATTATCTTTCTAGCAGATTTCTATGTGCTTAACATGGAGGATGATTAGGTAAGTTCTAATGATCACATTATCTTAGGTAGAACCTTCCTCAAAACTGAAAAAACAATCATAAATGTCCATGAGGATACACTTTCCATGGAGATTGGGGATGAAGTTGAGATATTTAATGTTATGGACTCCATGAAGTACCCCTAAAAGGACTATTCTGCATTTGTTATCTCCAATTTTGATCCATCAAATAAAAACCACATAGAATTTTATTTTCCAATGCTTATAGAGATTATGAGAATTGGTTCTAGTTTGATGTCTAAGAGTACTTCCACATCTATTTCTAATTAAGAAGACTCTCATAGATTTTATTTTGTAATGGATTCATATTCTGATTTTGATCAAGTGAACTGTGATTATGAAATGGCTATTGAGTATGCTGATGTATTTGATGCTTTATTCTCTAATTTTGATGATTTATATTCTAATACTGATGTTCATTGTGAAAATATTTTAGTTCTTTCAATTTATCCATCCAAACATTACCCCCTTACATGGGAACTCAGGCTATTACCACTAAATCTAAAATACTCATACTTGTTAAGTGGTGAGAAAGTACATGTTATAGTTTTTGACAATCACACTTTTGAACATGAAGAATTTTTTTTAACCTTTTGATGGAGAACATTAGGTCTATTTGGTGGACCTTGGGTAACATATCTGGTATTATCCCCTCCATTTTCATGCATATGATTCTTTTGGTGGATGGGGATAGACTAGTTGGGAATCCACAACGAAAATTCACTTCAACCCTTCTCGAAGTTGTTAAAAAAAGAATTTGAGAAATTTCTTGATGAAGGTATAATCTTTCCCATTTTGAATTATTAGTGGGAAAGTCCTATTCAGGTTGTGCCTAAGAAAAGTGGTGATACAGTTGTTAAAAATGAGAAAGATGAGTTAGTTTAAATGAGTGTGCAAAACAGTTTGCTTGTGTGTATTGATTATAGGAAACTAAATCAATCCACTCACAAGGACCATTTCCCCCAACCATTTATTGATCAAATGATTGAGAGACTAGCTGGGAAAATTCACTATTGCTTCCTGGATGGATTTTCTTGATATTTTCAGGTACATATTTCTCCACATGATTAGAATAAGACAACATTCACTTGTCCATTCGGTACATTTTCCTACTGAAGGATTCCATTTGGACTTTTCAATTCCCCATGTACCTTTCAGAGATGCATGGTGAGTATTTTTTCAGATTTCATTGAGTCCTTCCTGGAGGTATTTATGGATGATTTTATAGTGTATGGGTCTTCATTTGATGACCGTATCTATAGTTTGGAAAAGGTTTTGAATCATTGTATTGAGAAGAATATGGTCTTGAACTTTGAAAAGTGTCATTTCATGGTAGATAATAGCATTTTCTTAGGGAATGTAGTGTCAAAACATGTAATAGATGTTGATATATCTAAGGTAGATATCATTTCATCCTTACCCTATCTTTCTTATGTGAATGATGTTATATATTTCCTAGGGAATGCATGATATTACCAATTCTTCATCAAATATTTTAGTAGGATTTCTCTTCCTATGTCATGATTAATTCAAAAAGATTCTAATTTTTTGTTTGATGATTCATGCAGGGTGGCATTTGATGAGATGAAGAAGTGTCTGACCACTCCACCGATCATACATTACCCACAATGGGACATTCCTTTTGAGCTTATATATAACTCATCCAACTTTGTGGTTGGAGATGTCTTATCGTGGAGGGTGGATGGACGTTCACATGTGATTTCTTATGCTTCGAGGACATTGGATTCAACCCAATTAAACTACACAACCATAGAAAAGGAGTTTCTTGGTGGAATATTTTCTTTAGATAAATTTCGTTCATATCTATTGGGCTCCAAAGTAGTTGTTTTTTCTGACCATGCACCTTTGATTAAATTACCTTTTGCATCCAAAATCCCTACAAATTTGAAGAAGCATCAAGTCCAAAAATTAAAAAGTGAGTCTTGGTATTATGTTTGTAAGAACCCGGATATCCTTTAGGTAAGTTTTTTCCTTTTTCTGGAGTTTTTGAGAAAAATGAATTTTCTAGAAATTTCAGAAGTACACGCCGTGTACTTTCTGAGTACACACCGTGTACTCTTCCCCGGCTCGAAGCTGTGTGCTGGCTGTGTCTGGGCCACACACATGGTGTTTAAGGATGAGGTGGAGGCTGATTAATTTGGAGTACGGAAAAATTGAAGTACACACCGTGTACTCAAGAAGTACATGCCGTGTACTTTTTTTTTCATTAAACGGATCGGGGTCGTGCCTAACCCCCATTTTCATCTTCTTCTTCAGTTTTCATCCGTCCAAGAGAGACCTTATGGCCGGATCTTCGACGGGCTCCCGCCTCGCCATCCGTTCTCTAATTCGAGCATGGTCGACTGCATTGGAATCACATCGATGAGTTCTTCCTTCTCCTTGAGCCTTGATTCTTGATTCCTCCTTGTTTTCAAGATATCATGGGATGAACATTTTGTGTGTTTTCTCAGATCTTCATCATTCTAGGAGGAATCTGTCATCGAGCTTCACGTATATCGATCTCCTAGGATCGAGGTAGGTGGTTTGTGCCTTTCTGTAGAAAGTTGATTAATATTATGTGCAAATTCCACCAATACCCTTGAACGGGGTATTGCGTGTTTCTTGTTTGGCCCTTGTTGTTCTCCTGATTTGCTTGATTGCTTTAGTAGAGGTTATTGCTTGTGAGTAGAGTAATTTATTTTGTGCTCAGGTTGCTTTTCCATGCTTGTTTTTCCTATTGGGCGTTTTTTCCAGTTTCCATACCTTGTTGTAGGATAGTGGAACTATCTCTTTTGTTATACTGTTGAGCCTTAGTTGATATCCAAGTAGTTCTTGAGGTTTACTTGGACGATATACGCACGCTGAGCATGTTTAGTTATACTCAGGACTGTGAGAACCTAGAGTAGTAGACCAAATGGAGAATTGACGGAAGGGCTTCTCCAGAGTGTCTTTTAATCACGATGCGAGACCAAAGGGAGAATTGACGGAAGATATTCTCTAGAGTGTCTTTTAATTATGACGTGGTCCATATGGGGAATTGACAATGAGTGCTTCCCCATAGAGCCTTTAGCACGATACGAGACTACACGGGGAATTGACGGTGAGTGCTTCCCTAAAGAGTATGCTTAAATACGTAGCTCAACCAGAGGGGTGAGACTGTGTGTGATTCCCAGAGGGTTGCTAGTACATATAGGTTGAACATAGGGGTTAGATTGTTTGAGCCACCCAGAGGGTTACCTGTTTCTTCTTTTGTTGCTAGCTGTTTACTTGTGTACTTTGTTTGCCAGAACTGTGGATTGTAGTGCTTTTCTGTTTATTGCTTCTAGTTTTATTACTGCCATGTATTCATTGACTGTTAGGCACAAATAATTGGTTGATTTCCTACTGAGATTGTATCTCACACCCTGTTTGGTCCATGATTTTGGGCCCAAGAAGACTATGTTGATGTAGGTATGGATAAGGGCAAGTGACCTTCTACTTCAGGTTCTTGATTGTGCTGGAGCTGGAGAGCATGGGACCGAGCTGTGACTCGCGATGCTAAGGACTTTATTTTTTTTCCTTTTCACTTTGTTTTCAATTGTATTCCAGCACGTTGTTGTGTTTTATGCTCTCCATAGACACTTTTACATGCTTCATTGTTGTCATCAATGTTATATATCTACATTGTTTCCACTGTTTGGTTTCTGTTGTTATGCAAGTTGTTACTGCTTCCACTGTTGACTGTTATTTTTCTGCTAGGTACCTTACCGAAGGAGGGCATAGTTTCCCCACCGACTTACCAAGGCCCTCACTACTAGTTGGCAGCCTCTGGTGTTGGGGAAACGCGCTTGAGGTCATGTGGAAAACGGGGTATGGGGCACCAGTAGAGGGGCTCCAGATTCGGGTCGTTACAAAGTGGTATTAGAGGAGTTGTTTTCTCTTACTTTACTGTTTAGAGACCTTATCCAGGGATGGGATGGATTTGGTACTTGGCATTAATCTGTGCTCAGGAGTAGCTAACTCGTGTACAGGGAAAATCCATACTACCTCGTTAATTGCAGTTTTTGGTTTTGAATTTTTTATGGTTGACCTGATTTCACCTAGAGTGATTCACATGGCTTGTGCTATTATTGTTTTGATATTTCGGTTCTATTTATGTCGAAACCCGATGAGATGAGGGTATGCCATCTCATGCATCATATAGGCACTTTTAGAAATCACATGCCATGCATTCTTTCCATGCCATCTAGGGTGCATTAGCGATTGCATGCTGTTGTGATAAGCTCTATGTAGATTATGCATGCTGTTGTGATAGATGCTTGATAGATTCTCTACTGTTATGCTAGAAAACTGTTTTTTTGTTCCTTGCTTAAAATGAACGCCAAATTTTGGTTCTTGAGGTGTTATGGGCCCTCACAGACCGGAATTTGGCATGTTTTCCCTTGTTTTTAGTGTTTCTGGAATTCTGCATAGTTTCTGAGCTACTGCCTAAAAAAACCCAGAATACACGACGTGTACTTTTTAGATACACGCCTTGTAGTTTTCAGGCTGTGTCACTGACCGTGTGAGTAGAACACAGTGTCGTGAGAGTAACATCGAGAACACGCCGTGTACCATTGGTACATGCCGTGTGAATTCAGAGCTGTGTACTTGGCCGTGTCACTAACAACACGGGCCGGGGAAGCTCGGGTAGAACACGCTGTGTCCATAGGGAACACACCGTGTGGTCTTATCCAGGTACCCGGTCATGTCACGAACAACACGGGCCAGCGTGACCTTCTTTTCTGCACTCCGTGTTTGTTCAGAGCACGCCATGTAAGATTCAGCTATGTAGACGATCGTGTGCTTAACAACACGGGCCACTAAAGCCTTGTTTAGTACAAGCCGTGTTTGTTTTGAACACGCCGTGTAGCCTCGGGTTGAGTCAGACCGTGTGGGTTAGCCGTGTAAGGAGACTCGGGTAGGGGAATAGTTTTCAAGTACACACCATGTGTGGGGGTCAACACGCCGTGTAGTTTGAAGTGTACATGACTTATAGGGCAGGAGTACACTCCCATGTCAGTGGCTTAAAAAGACACGCCCTGTTGTTTTATACATGCCGTGTGGTTGTGTTTTGAAATCTTGTGTGTATTCATCCCCTGTTTCCATTTAGTACTCTTGTGTTCTCTGTACTTGTTTTCCTGATCTAAGGAGTGATTTTGATCTTTCAGAGCTATGCCTCTAAGACTGTCTCTGGTTGTACGTCTGTCATCAGGAAGTGATCAGACGCCAGACAGGGCTGATCAGGGACTTCCTGTCGATCGCCTAGCCGAGCCAGCCTTGGCACCGGTTGTTGTACCAGTCGCGGGCGCTGATGTGAAGTTCAGGGAAGGTTTCACGAGGATGATGCAGGCCTTCCAGGGAGCACCTCCTCCTGCCTCGTCTATGGCAGACTTGACACGGGTCTTTCAGCAGCAGCATCCTCCCACGTTATCGGGAGAGGGAGGACCTCAGGCTGTAGAGTCATGATTGGATGCCATGCTGACTATCTTTGAGCATCTGGATATGCCTCCAGAGAGGCGGGTCAAGCTCACCACCTACATGATCCGAGACTCTGCCAAGAGGTGGTGGGACGTAATCTCACAGGCGGGTCAGCAGCAGGCTATGGCTTGGGAGGAGTTCCAGCGCGTGTTCTACGACTACTTATACCTAGAGACCCTGAGGGCTGATCGAGCTCGAGAGTTCATGAGCTTAGAGCAGGGTACTCTATCTGTCATGGAGTATTCCTCTCGTTTCACTGAGCTACAAAGTTTTACACCCCTTTGGGAAGGGAGTGGGGTGTTCTTGGCGAGGAAGTTTGAGGATGGACTCAGGCGGGAGATCCGCTCGCAGGTGAACATCTTCCGGCTGACTTCCATTACTTCTATCGTCAACTAGGCACTGATTGAGGAGCGCAATCTGAGGGTCTCTGGAGCTGTGAGCCAGGAAGGGTCTGCTTCCAGAGCTAGTTTGCCTCTAGATGACAGTAAGAAGTGCCGTAGAGAGCCTACACACGGTGATTTGAGGAAGCGAGATGAATCATCAGGTAGCCAGGTGACATGCTATCAGTTTGGCCAGACAGGGCACACAAGGACGCAATGCCAGAGGGACCCCGTGGAGTGCTGATCTTGTGGCAAGATGGGTCACCTTCAGTGTTTATGCTAGGTTTTCTCACCAGCAGCTGGTGACCGGGGTTCTTCCATGACTCCTCGTTTAGTAGAAGCCCCACTAGTCTCTCACCAGTTAGGGAACTGGAGTTCTTCCTACCGTTCGGGCCGAGGTGGAGGTTGAGGCCGTGGCGGTCAACCACCAGTCCCTTAGCACCAGCAGGGAGGTCTAGCTCAGAGTTGTCAGTCAGGGGCACAGGGCCACGGTGCAGTCCAGTCTTTTGCCGTGGAGCAGACTTATCATGAGACGGATCCCGACCCTTCTACTGTTTGAGGTACGATTTTAGTGGCCTCAGTTTTATCTTCATCCCTTTTTGATACTGGTGTTACGCATAGCTTTATCACTATTGTCATTGTGGAGAGCCTTGGACTCTGCATCTTTTCTTCTACCGACTCGTTGACACTAGACACACCCTTGGGAATGAGGACATCTAGTGTACGCCAGTGTAGAATGTTCCCTCTTGAGGTTGCATGGTATCACTTCTTATGGGATCTTTATGTCCTAGAGATGATAGACTATGATATCATTTTCGGCATGGACTGGTTGATTCCCTTCTTGGAAGTCATTGACTGTTATCGTCGCAGAGTCAGTTTCATTTCACCAGAGGGTGAATCTTTCCTTCATAGAGGCGAATGGGACGTTCAGGTGAGTCGGGCGGGACTTGAGCATCTTGGGCTAGGAGGGGAGATAGCCCAGATTTCTATCCTTTATCTGAATGATCAGGGGACTCCACATTTGGACTTTCCTCCAGTAGTGGATCGCTTCAGGAATGTCTTTCTAGAGGACTTTTCGGGTTTGCCTCCAGAGCGTGAGGTAGACTTCTCTATTGAGCTCGTGCCAGGAGCGGCACCGGTGTCCATTCCTCCCTATAGGATGGCCACTCCTGAGTTGCAGGAGCTCAAGAAGTAGTTGGAGGAGCTACCAGCTAAGGGTTTCATCCAACCCAGTACTTCTCCTTGGGGTTCAGCTGTTCTGTATGTGAAGAAGGCAGATGGTACCCTTCGGCTTTGTGTGTATTATCAGAAGCTGAACCAGTTGACAGTCAAGAACTGATATCCCTTGTCACGGATTGATGACATTTTCGATCAGCTTCGAGGAGCCCGGGTGTTCTCGAAGATTGACTTGAGGTCCGGTTATCATTAGTTGTGTGTTAGACCATCAGATGTACCTCTGACAGCCTTCAGGAGAAGGTACAGTATTTACGAGTACATAGTCATGCCTTTCAGACTCACGAACGCACCTGCAATTTTCATGGCACTAATGAACTGAGTGTTCCATCCTTACTTGGATTCCTTCGTCGTGGCCTTCGTGGATGATATCTTGGTGTACTCTCACACTCGACACGACCATGCCACACTTCTTGAGATCATTCTAAGTACACTGAGAGAGCATCGAATTTATGCTAAACTCTTGGAGTAACACTTCTGGATGGATCAGATTCACTTCTTCGGTCATGTAATCTCTGAGGCAGAAGTATCTGTGGACCCAGAGAAAGTGAGAGCTGTAGTTTCTTGGGAGCAGCCGAAGAATTTTTTTGAGGTACGGAGCTTCCTAGGGTTGGATGGATTCTATAGACGCTTCATTCATGACTTTTCTCATCTAGCAGCACATTTGACAGGTCTGACCAAGAAGGGGCGAAGTTCTTATGGTCAGATTCGTGTGAGTCAGCCTTTCTGGAGCTGAAAGGGAGGTTGACGTCAGCACCGATACTATTCTTTCCAGAGCCAGGCAAGAGCTACACTATTTACTATGATGCTTCAGGTATCGGGATGGGAGCAGTGCTTGTGTAGGGAGATGGAGTCATTGCGTACGAGTCTCGGTAGTTGAGGCCACATGAGAGGAACTACCCTACGCATGATCTGGAGTTGGCATCTGTTGTTCATGCCTTGCGCTGTTGGAGAAACTATCTTCTAGGAGAGAACTTTGTGGTCTTCAATGACCACAAGAGTCTCAAGTATATCTTCACTCAGTGTGATCTGAATCTGAGGTAGCGCAGGTGGGTCGAGTATCTTCAGTCTTTTGATTTCGATCTTGCCTATACGCCGGGAAAGGGCAATGCCATGGTAGAAGCGTTGAGTAGGAGAACATAGATTCAGGCAGTTCAGGAGGCCAATAATGAGTGGCAGCTGATGGATCTGTTCTATGAGATGAATCTGGAGGTGCGCAACAGATGGGGACAGAATTTTATAATTTATGTAGCTATTACCTCCACACAACTTGATCGGGTACAGATGAGATAGCTATCAGACTCGGATGGCTTAGTCATGCGGGAGAGTGTGTCAGGAGAGGACCCTCTTCCTCGATGGACAGTGGGCGAGGATGAGATCTTTCATTTCCAGGGACGCGTATGGGTGCCAGCAGACATACGCGAGGAGCTGATGCGGGATTTCCATTCCTCTGTTTGGGTAGTTCATCATGGAATCACCAAGATGTATCAGGATCTTCATCGCCAGTACTAGTGGCCAGGTATGAAGAAGTATGTTGCTGGTTTTGTCATGAGATGTTCTACTTGTCAGCAGGTGAAAGCAGAGCATTAGTGACCATCAGGGCTCTTACAACAGTTACCCATTCCGGAGTGGAAGTGGAATGATGTTGCGATGTACTTAGTGACCTGGTTGCCGAGATCGCCTCGGGGAAACGATGATGTTTGGGTTGTCTTTTACTGGCTTACAAAGTTTTCTCACTTCTTACCAATCAAGGAAACCTTTAGTGTCGATAATCTGGGATGACTTTACATCAGGGAGATTATGCATCTGCATGGAGTTCCACACTCCATTGTTTCAGACAGAGATGCGCGCTTTACCTCTTGGTTCTGGTAGGGACTTCAGAATGCCTTTGGTACATAGGTACTTTTGAGTACAGCTTACCATCCCCAAATTGATGGCCAGTCCGAGCCCATGATCCAGGTGCTTGAGGATATGCTCCGAGCTTGCATCCTTGAATTTGGAGGTTCTTGGCAGAAGCATATTCCTCTGGTGGAGTTTGCCTACAACAACAGTTTCCAAGCGACCATTCAGATGGATCCATATGAGGATTTGTATGATAGGCCATGCCGGTCACCCTTATGCTGGCTAGAGGCAGGAGAGGAAGCTTTTCTAGGACCTCGTCTTGTTCAAGAGACTTTAGAGTAGATAGAGCTGATTCAGAAGAGGATGGCTATAGCGCAGTCTCGATAGAAGTCTTATGCTGATCAGCGGAGATGACCTCTGGAGTTCGAGGTTGGAGATCAGGTTTTCCTGCGTGTCGCACTGAGGTTGAGACACAAGAGGATTCAGAGACAGGGTAAGCTTTCACCGTGGTACGTCAGACCATTTGAGGTCTTGGAGAGAGTTGGGCCGGTCGCCTATCGGTTGCAGCTACCTCAGATGTATCGGGCCATGCATGACGTCTTCCACGTCTCTCATCTCTGATGCTAATTTTCGGACCCATCTCACATCTTTCAGCCCGAGGAAGTCGAGCTTGAAGCGGATGCATCGTTCGAGGAGCATCCTATCCGGATTGTCGATCGTAGTACGAAGGTTCTCCGCGGACAGTCTGTTCCTCTGGTACGAGTGATATGTTAGCACAGGAGAGTACAGGACGAGACCTAGGAGAGGGAGACCGATGTACGATCACAGTGGCCATAGCTGTTCGGGGTTTCTCCTTCTTCACCTTGTTAGGGAAATTCAGGGATGAATTTCTTTAAGGGGGGAAGTTTGTGAGAACCCAGATCTCCTTCAAGTTCGTTTTTTCCTTTTTCTGGAGTTTTTGAGAAAATAGAATTTTCTAGAAATTTCAAAAGTTCACGCCGTGTACTTTCTGAGTACACACCGTGTACTCTTCCCCGGCTCGAAGCCGGGTGCTGGCCGTGTCCGGGCCACACACGGTGTGTAAGGCTGAGGTGGAGGCCGGTTAATTCGGAGAACGGAAAAATTGTAGTACACGCCGTGTACTCAAGAAGTACACACCGTGTACTTACTTTTTTTCATTAAATAGACCGGGGTCACGCCTAACCTCCAGTTTCGTCTTCTTCTTCCGTTTTCATCCGTCTGAGAGCGACCATATGACCAGATCTTTGACGAGCTCACGCCTCGCCGTCCGTTCTCCGATTCGAGCACGGTCGATTGCGTTGGAATCGAATCGGTGAGTTCTTCCTTCTTCTTATGCATTGTTTCTTGATTCCTCCTTGTTTTCAAGAAATCATGGGATGAAAATTTTGTGCGTTTTCTCATATCTTCATTGTTCTAGGAGTAATCTGTCGTCGAGGTTCACGTATATCGATCTCCTAGGATCACGGTAGGTGGTTTGTGCCTTTCTGTAGAAAGTTGATGAATATTATGTGCAAATTACAGCAATTCCCTTGAACGGGGTATTGTGTGTTTCCTATTTTTCCTTTGTTGTTTTCCTCCTTTTCTTGATTGCTTTAGTAGAGGTTATTGCTTGTGAGTAGAGTAATTTATTTTGTGCTCAGGTTTCTTTTCCATGCTTGTTTATCCTGTTGGGTGTTTTTCCAGTTTCCATAACTTGTTGTAGGATAGTGGAACTGTCTCTTTTGTTATACTGTTGAGCCTTAGTTGATAGCCAAGTAGTTCTTGAGGTTTACTTGGAAGATATATGTGCGATGAGCATGTTTAGTTATACTCAGGACTGTGAGAACCTAGAGTAGTAGACCAAAGGGAGAATTGATGGAAGGGCTTCTCCAGAGTGTCTTTTAATCATGATGTGAGACCAAAGGGAGAATTGATGGAAGGGCTTCTCCAGAGTGTCTTTTAATTACAATGCGGGACATAGGGGGAATTGACGTGGAGTGCTTACCAAAGATCCTTTAGCACGATACGAGACTATAGGGGGAATTGACGGTGAGTGCTTCCCCAGAGAGTCTGCTTAAATACGTAGCTGAACCAGAGGGGTGAGACTGTGTGTGATTCCCATAGGGTTTCTAGTACTTATAGGTTTAACCATAGGGGTTAGACTGTGAGAACTACCCAGAGGGTTAGCTATTTTTTCTTTTGTTGCTGGAAATTTACTTGTGTACTTTGTTTTCCAGAACTGTGGATTGTAGCTGCTTGTGCTTTTCTATTTACTGCTTCTTGTTTTATTACTGCCATGTATTCATTGACTGTTAGGCACAAATATTTGGGTGATTGCCTACTAGGATTGTATCTCACACCCTGTTTGGGCCATGCTTTTGGGCCCAAGCAGACTATGTTTCTACAGGTATGGATAAGGGCAAGCACCCTTCTACTTCAGGTTCTTGATTGCGCTGGAGCTGGAGAGCATGGGACCGAGCTGTGATTCGCGATGCTGCGGAGTTTATTTTGTTTTCTTTTGAACTTTTTTTTCAGTTTTATTCCAACACGTTGTTGTGTTTGCTGCTTTCCATAGACACTTGTACCTGCTACATTATTTTCATCATTGTTATATATCTACATTGTTTTCGCTGTTTGGTTTCTGTTGTTATGCATGTCATTACTGCTTCCGCTATTGACTATTGTTTTTCCACTGGGTACCTTACCAAATGAGGGTATAGATTCCCCACTGACATACCAAGGCCCTCACTGCTAGTCGGCAGCCTCTGGCATTTGAGGAAACACGCTTGAGGTCATGTGGCGAACCGGGTACGGGCACCAGTGGAGGGGCTCTAGATTCGGGTCGTTACAATTTTTGGGATGATACATTACTATGGTGCATGTGTAGTGATCATGTTATTAGGAGGTGTGTTCCTGATCACGAGTTTGATTTTGTTCTGCAATTTTGTCATACACTTTCTTGTGGTGGGCACTTTGGACCCCAACGGACAGCTAGGAAAGTCTTAGACTTTCGAATATATTGGCCTAGCTTATTACCTGATTCCCATGTGTTTTTTAAGTCATGCCCTCATTTCCAACACACTGAGAATATTTCTAGGAGACATGAGATGCCCCAAAAATCCATACTATTCTGTGAGATTTTTTAAGTATGGGGCATCAATTTTATGGGTGCTTTTCTTAGTTCCTTTGGTTTTTTGTATATTTTGGTTGTTGTTGATTATGTGAGAAAATGGGTGGAGGATAAGGCCAAACGAACTAATGATTATCATGTTGTAGTAGAATTTGTTAGGATACAATTTTTTATAGGTTTGGAGTACCAAAGGCTATCATCAGTGACCAGGGGACACACTTCTACAATCATAATTTTGCTTCCCTCCTTAGAAAGCATGGGGTGACACACAAAACATCAACACCATACCACCCCCATACAAATGGCTAGGCTGAGGCTTCAAATCGTGAATTGAAACAAATTTTGGAGAAAAGCGTGCAATCGAATAGGAAGGATTGGAGCAAGAACTTGAATGATTCTCTTTCTACATATAAGATGGTACACAAAACTTCCATCGGTATGTCCCCATTTTGGATTATTTTTGGGAAAGCTTGTCATCTTCCCATGGCAGATGAGCATCGTGATTACTGGGTTGTAAGGAAATTCAACATGGATTTGGCCCAAGATGGAATCCAAAGGAAGATAAAAATTCAAGCTCTCAAGGAGATTTGATTGTCTTTAAATGATAACTCAAGGCTCTGCAAGGAAAGATCAAAAGAATCTCAAAATTATCCAACAAAGGGAGTTTCATGTTGGAGAGAAAGTCCTTATCTACAGTTCATGACTAAAGATGATTCCTGATAAGTTGAATTCTAGATGGTTAGGTACTTATGTTGTGACTAATGTTTTTTTTATAGTGTAGTGGAGATCACACAAGAGGACACATAATGGAGCTTTATAGTCAATGGGAAACATTTTAAGAAATACATTGATGGGCTTCCAACTGATGTAGTAGATTTCATCACACTGCATGACCCCATCAACACATGATCATATCAGGCTGTTCATAACCCTTTCACTTTTATATTATTTGTCCTATTTAAAATTCATCTTTTCATGTGCACATATCATCTCATAGGATCACATTGAGGATAATGCAATATTTTAAGGGTGGGGGTGGAGACAACATTTTGGGATAGATATTTAGGATTCTAATTTGTGTGTTTTATGAGTATTTTCTATTAAAGTTATTGGTTAAAATTTTCAAAAAAAACCCAAAAAAAATAAAATAAAAATCTAATATATATATATATATATATCATGTAATATTCTCATGTAGAACAGATAGAAAATGCATGTTTTCAAAATTCATTGGTATAATGATGATCATGAGTAATATTTCATCATCAAGGGTTGATTTTTATAAAAATTGATGCAGTCGATGATATAAGTGGTTGTGTCATTATAAAACCTTTTAGATTTTGACATCATTATTTTTGATATTTGTTCATGGTTAATTGTGTCATTGATTTCTCCACAAAAATTTTCACTCAACCATGACTTGTGAAAAATTTTCCTACTCAATTGAATGTATATTCAAATTAGTTAAAAAAAATTCATTGGTTTATCTATACATTCCATTATCTTATGATCATTTTCATTACAATACTGAATTGACCTATATGTGTATACCTGTTATCTAACTATTTTACGCCCTCAAAAAAATATGGGTTGTGTCTTGGATAGGTCAAAAACCACTCATCATCAACCTTTGATCTTGTTATAACATTTACAATTAGTGTCGCGAGGAGATCAAACATGGGTTGCCAGTTGACTGTGATATTTTTTACAAGTGAAACTTAAAAAAAACAAAAAATAATAATAAATGAGGGGAGTGATGAAATGTACAATATATGGGGATATCTAGGTCATGAGCTTAAGGTTTGACTTTTAGGAATGCTTAAGTGAGTGGGTCTTGAAATTCAATTGCAAAGGAATGTAGAACAAGTTCGGTGAATTAAACCAAATAAGAAGAATTGTTTTACATGACCTAAATATACTGAATAAAGGGTGCATTTATGAGCTTGGAATGGTTGGCACACACACACATGGAGAATTAGTGGCATGGTAGACCCATGACTTGTTTCACTATTATTACTGTTATAAATCTCACTGGATTTTATTTTGACACAATCTACGAGACAATGACTTTAAAATTTATTGATATTGACTCTTGATGGGATTCTTACTTTTCCTACATTTCCACTGTGGATTGAGAAATATGAACATGCATATCTTGTGACAATTTTCTCGAATACATGATATGAGGTTTTTCCCAGGAGTGCAAAAGGTTAAGTATATTGGAGTTGATAAAACACAATTTTATTAAATATTTTATTGATAATAAATAAAATAATTCCCTCACATTGTGATAAATATGTTAATTTATAGAATATTTGGGATTAGATCATTCATTTGGAAATTTTATGGAAATTCTAGTTTTACCCTTTTAGAATTCACTGTAGTATTCCGGGCATAAATATTATTTTTTAAATTATTTGGAATTAAAATTTTGTAAATGTGTTACAGACATAATGGGATACAATTTATATTCAGGATATGAGAGTTGGATCGTGCATTTGAGTGAAGTAAATGGAACATTAAGACAAAGATGGACTGAACTATATAGATTGGACATCACTTCACCATTTGGGATGTATCTTCTTTATCTGGGCATGTATGGAGACCAAATTTTTAATGAATCTCGGGAACATGATTAAGAAAAAATCATCATTCTATAATGGCAGATAATTCACACATTTAAGAGGCGAACTATGAGGTGCAAGTGGTATTAAAAAATTTGGTCAAATTTCACTTCCATAATTAAAAATGTTTTGTAATTCTAGCCATCCCCAACTCTATTGAAAGATTGTTTTCAATCTTTGTGAGGTTTTTTCAAGGAATTGGGAAGGTTTTTCTAAAAGGGTGTCTCTTGGGATCCCCATAAAACTCTTTAAAGAAGTAAGGCCCTATGAAAACTTTTATTCCAAAAAGGCTCTCCTCTCCTACCTCCTCTTTGTATTTCTTTGCTTTCATGCTTGAATCGTTAATTTTTATTCAAATAATATTCTATGTTTTTCCCATTTCAACTTATTATATTCCTCTTTGGGCTAGAATTCATGAGTAAAAACAAGATTGGGTTATACCCTTTCTAACCCCTTGCGAATGCAGAACATTTATACGATGATTACACCGCCCATAGTAGAGTAGTTATTTTTTGTAATCTATCTACCTCTTACATTCTTCATTTATTTATTTTGAATAAATGATACAATTTAAATCACATAATATGATTCATTAATTGATTTTTTGTGTTAAGATAAACTAAGTAAGCAATTGAAAAATTAACACAAAAACATGTGAGGTCAAGATTTTGTGTAAATTGTGAGAGCCCGAACTTAATTGGTAATACAAGACCACTTGTGATAAGTTTGTAGAGTTTAAATATAATAAATAAACTAAATTAATAATCATTTACAGAATATATATGTGCACTAATTAACCACTAAACATAATGTATCCTTAGAACATTAATCAAAGTAGGGTGCTACAATTGCATGTTCTGAAGCTAGCCTAGGGTTTAACTAATTTCATCTTTGTGGTTAAGTTAACTCCCATAGGGTTCTAGGGTTAAAAAATTTGGGGATCATAATTATGCGAATATTAATTTAAAAGATAATGATTAATAAGTAAATTAATAGGTATTGTTATATTGATTTTCCCTTTTAAAATATTTTCTAAAAAATCATCTTCTTGTTGTGTCTTTTTAATCAAACTTCATTTCAAAATTAAAAACAAAAAAATGAAATCTTCTTCTAGAATTTTTTTTCTAGTTTTATAAACGATAACCCCCCCAGTAATTTATTATAGTGTTTTTATTCTATTTTATTTTATTTTTATAATTCCTTTAAGATGTTTTTTTAATTTACTTCCTTCTTTGAGATACTACTTTAGTCAGCCACTATACTACACTCAAGTACCAAAAAATCACACTTCATTTGAGATCACCCACGACAATGCACATCAAAGTACCAATATCAATTGTTTCTAATAGAGATCCAAGATTCACCTCTATGTTTTGGAAAAGTATCATTCATGCTCTAAACTCTGATATGAACTTCAATACGTCTTATCACCCTCAAACTGATGGTCAATTTGAGTGGAATATCCAAAAACTTGAGGACATATTGATATAAATGTAAGAACCCAGTTCTTATCCTTGAGGTATGGGTTTCTTATTTTTCCTTTTCCTTAAGTGTTTTTGAGAAAATATGGAAAATGGAAAAGAATACTAAATTTTGAAACTACACGCCCTGTATTTTTTCCACACGTCGTGTACTTTTGGCTGTGTTGGGATAAGTACACAGGGCGTGTAGCCTCGCCGATGACAAAGGGTTTAGGAACCGACTACACGCCGTGTAGTGGTCCTTTACACGTCTTGTAGTTAGTCAGTAGGTTAAAAAGTAAGGCGGTGGAGTCGCCGCCAGGTGATCGGCAGTACACGCCATGTACTTGGGAGTACATGCCATGTACTCTTGTCGGCAGAGGAACAGAGTGGAGGTGCCGCCAAATGAAAAGTTAAATGAAAGGATTACACACCGTGTACATTGAAGTACACGCCGTGTACTTTGTTTTTCGGGCATAAAATAGGCAGTAACCTCCTCATTTGGCAGAGGAGGCGTTTGAGCCATTTTGGAGCCAAATGAGGAGGTCATATCTTTGAAGAACCGTCGGGCGTTCGTTTGGAATCTGATTCTATCTCGGACAATCCCGTTGGAACCGCACGGGTAAGGGCTTCTACCTCCTTGGTTGGTTCTTGCCAATTCTTATCCTAACGTAAGTTATTTATGTTTGTTTGGGTTTTTTTCTTCATCATATCTATGCCATTCTTGGGCATTTCTGGAATCGGCGATCAGCTATAGCGTTCGTTGGCGTATAAGGTAGGTGGATTTTTGTTCATTTTCCAACTGTCGTGCGTTTTGTGCGTTTTCGTTCCATGAACCCATGTTGGGGTGTCGTGTGGCTGAGGCCGTTACTATATTTAATGCCTAGAATTGCATAGGTGATTAAATTTTGATAATAAAATTCTGATTGGGATCGTTGCTTGGATCCGGAACCACCCTAGGGGTGTGTTTCTCTATTTAACCGTTTGGCCAGGATACCCGAGGGTATGCATTAAATGTAGTAATTGTAAGAATTGCCTTGAGAGGAATTTCTTGTTTACTACCTTTTGATATGTTGGGTATGGCCCAGTTACCTATTTATCCTGAGGGCGTGATTGTATTAGCCTGAGGGCGTTGTTGTGATTAGCCTGAGGGCATGACTGTATTATCCTGAGGGCGTGACTGTATTAGCATGAGGGCGTGATTGTATTAGCCTCAGGGCGTTGTTGTGATTAGCCTGAGGGCATGACTGTGTTAGCCTGAGGGAGTGACTGTATTACCTTGAGGGCGTGACTGTATTAGCCTGAGGGTGTTGTTCACTATATTAGCCTGAGGTCGAGATACTGGTTGGCCTGAGGGCTTGGTGCTGTTGAGCACAAGGTGAAACTAAATTAAATGGACTAAACGAATAATAAAATGGCAATTTAATTGTTAAGTTAGTTACTTTTGAGTACTGCTTACTTTATTGCATTTTACTATTGCACACTGTTGTTGCATGCTTACACGCAGTTGGGCACGGGCCTTTGGTGGGTGCCTACTGAGATATATTTCTCACACCCTGTTTGGGTCACGCTTTTCGGCCCAAACAGATTATGTTGCTGCGGTGTAGATAGGGGAAAGAGTCCCTATACAGGTACTTGACTGTTGCAGAGGAGTAGGAGGGCATGGGACCGAGCCTAGGCTCGCGATGTCGCTACCATCTGTTTGCTTTGCTTTGCTGTACTCTGCTTTCTACTGTATTGTATTGGTGTATAACATGTTCTGGCTATTTTCTTAGAACTTGAAACATGTAGCATCATCACTTATATACTGTTGGTTATATCCACTGCTGTAGTTCTTTCAGTTGTGTATGTTTACTACTTCCGCTGTTGTGGTATTTTTATTCCGCTACGCTACACTTTGACAAATAAGGGCATAGTTTCCCCACTATCAGACCTGGGCCCTCACTGCTAGTCGGCATCCTCTGGCATTTGGGGAAATGCGCTTGAGGTCATGGGGCGAACCGGGCTCGGGGAACCCGTTGTGTTGAACCCGGGTCCGGGACGCTACGAAGTGGTATCAGAGGAGCTTTCTTGTCTTTGACTTACTGTTTGGAGACGTAGTCAGGGATATGACGAAAGGTAGTTGGTAATAAGTTGTGCCCGGGTGTAGCTAACCCGTGTATAGGGAAAATCCAATCTTCCTCGTATTTTGAAATTCTTTTTGATTTTGCAATTTTACGGTTGATATGTTTTCACCGTTGGGTGACACACTTGTATTGTGCTGTTATATTTATCTATGAGTTCTCTTTAGTTGCAAACCGATGAGATGATGGTATGCCATCCCATGCATCATATAGGCACATGATAGAAATCACATTCCATGCATAGTTTCCATGACATGTAGGTGCATTAGAATTTGCATGTTGTTGTGATAGTTGTTGTGCTAATAAAGCATGCTGTTGTGATAGCTGCTTGATAAATACCTGCCATGTGATATGGTATGTTTGTTTGAGCTTGTTAATAGGATGAACGCCAAAATTTGGTTTTTTGGAGAGTATGGGCCCCCATTGACCAGAATTTGGTGGATCATTGACTGTTTATTGGTTATAACACAAATAAGATGTCAAACTTTGATTCATGGGGTGTATGGCCCCCCACGGGTCAGAATTTGACACTTAGGTGTTGTTTTTCAGTATTTTCTGGGTTCCTGGGAAGTTTCTGAGGCATACTGTCTGGAAAGACCAGAATACACACCGTGTAGGACCTCATACACGCCGTGTGTGTTCTTCTGTTCGAGAAGAAAAGTGAACTTTTTGGGCGTGTAGGAGTACACGCCGTGTAGTCTCATCCCGTGTCACAAACTGTGTGGATGGAGACAAGGGGAAGGGAAATGCTTGGGTAAAACACTCCGTGTAGTTTTATGCACGTCGTGTAGTGTGACCTAGAGTCTGGCCATGTAACTAACAACACGGGTCGGTGAACTCTTTGACAGAACACGCCATGTCAGTTATAGACACGCTGTGTAGTGAGACCTGGGGACTCGGCCATGTAACTAACAAACACGGGCCGATGTCACCATTACTTGAAAACGCCATGTACATTTGGAGGACACGCCATGTAATCTTGTCTGAGGACAGACCGTGTGGACTTAGCCGTGTGACTGGGAAACGGGATGGTGTACACGCCGTGTGCGGGTGTAACACACCATGTAGTGTAAGACGAGTAGTCAGACGTGTCACAAATGGCATGGGCAGTTGGAAAATAACACCATACACGCTGTGTAGATTAAGTACACGCCGTATAGCTTTGTTTAACGGGAGCCATGTGGCTTAGCCGTGTTGAAGGACCCGGGTAGGGGAAGGGAAGTCTAGTACACGCCGTGTAGTCTGTATACACACCATGTAGTCTTGTTTGAAAATATTGAATGACTTATCCCTCTTGTTTCCTTTGTGGTTCCTTCGCTTTTCAGTCATGAAAATCTTGAATTTGAGGCATGCTTTTGACCTTGTAGTGTCATTCCACCTAGATAACCGTGCGTTGTTCTCCAGGAGAGCGGCAATGAGTATACTCCGGAGGTGGTGGGCCATGGGCTACCAGTTGATCCTCCTGCAGAGCCAGATGTGGCACCAGCTTTTATACCGGACACAGGCACAGAGGCGCAATTCCGTGAAGGTTTTATGCGGTTTATGCAGACCATTCAGGGAGCACCGCAGGCTGCTACATCTATGGCTGAGCTGACTCGTATCTTCCTGCAGCAGCATCCACCTACGTTTTCAGGGGATGGCGAACCACAGGCTGCGGAGTCTTGGCTAGAATCAGGGCAGACTATTTTCGAGCATCTGGAGACGCCTCCATGGCGGAGGGTCAAGCACGCGACTTACATGCTGTGTGATTCCGCCAAGAGGTGGTGGGATGTGACCACCCAGTCAGAGCATCATAGGGACATGGCGTGGGAATATTTTCAGGCAGTCTTCTATGACTTCTTCTTTCCTGAGATGCTGAGGGCAAATAGAGCTCGAGAGTTCATGAATCTGCAGCAAGGCGCCATGTCAGGGATGGACTATTCTGCTCGTTTTATGGAGCTTCAGTGCTTTGCACCCGTGATGGTGGGTGATGAGACGCTGAGAGCCAGACATTTTGAGGATGGTCTTCGGTATGACATCCGAGTGCTGTTGAATTTTTTCAGGTTACCTATTGTACACACGATTGTGAACCAGGCGTTGATTACAGGGAGGAACCTACGAGAATCTGGTGGTGTGGGACAGGGTGGTTCGGTACCAGTTACTGGTACTATTTCTACTAGCAAGAGGAAGAGATAGATGGACTTCTATTAGGGTGGCAGTACCAGCCAGACAGTCTCTTTAGGTGGCCCAATCAGGTGCTACCAGTGTGGCAGAGAGGGGCACAAGAGGCCGCAGTGTCCACAAGACCCATTGGAGTGCCGATATTGCGGCAAGATGGGTCACCTGCAGCACTTTTGTAGGGTGTATCCACCGATGGTTAGTGAGAGGGGTTCTGTACAGACTCCGTGTGTGGGAGCCGGACCAGTGGATTCTTACCAGTCGGGGAACTGGAATGCGTCAGGGCATGGATGTAGATATGGTGGTCATGGCCATGGTAGCCTGACACTAGGATCATAGAGGCAGCAGGTCAGGATAGCTCAGGGTAGCCAGGCGGTGTCGCAGGGCCACGACACTGGGCAGGCATATGCAGGGCAACAGACCCAGTAGGAGTAGGATCCCAGACCTTCTACAGTCAGAGGTACTATTCTAGTAGCTTGTGTCCTATCTTCAATACTTTTTGATATGGGTGCTACACATAGTTTCATATCTGTACCCGTGGTGGAGAGCCTTGGGCTCTTTGTTTCTACTTCTTCCGATATCATGACCCTAGACACTCCGTTGGGAACTAGAACGGCTGGTGTGCATCAGTACAAGGAGTGCCCCCTTGAGGTTGGCAGGTGTCACTTACTTTGGGACCTCTATGTCTTAGAGATGACGAGCTATGACGTCATTCTCGGGATGGACTGGTTGGTTCCCTATCGAGCCTTTGTAGACTGCTATCCTAGAAGGGTGCGTTTCACATCACCAAAGGGCGAAGAGTTTCTATACAAGGGAGAGTGGGATGTTCATGTTAGTCGAGATGGACCAGAGCATCATGGGCGAGGTGGAGTCATATCCCAGATTGCGAGTTTGTATCTGGATGATTAGAGGACTTGTCAGAAATATTTCCCTCCAGTTGTTGATTGTTTCAGGAATGTCTTCCTGGACGACTTTTTAGTTCTACCTCCGGTGCGTGAGGTGGATTTCTCTATTGAGCTTGTGCCAGGAGTAGCACCGGTGTCCATTCCTCCTTATAGGATGGACACGCCTGAGTTGCAGGAGCTCAAGAGGCAGTTGGAGGGGTTACAGGCAAAGGGCTTTATTCGACCCAGTACTTCTCCTTGGGGTTCTCCAGTCCTTTTTGCAAAAAGGTGGACAGTATCCTTAGGCTTTGTGTGGATTATGGGAAGCTAAACCAGTTGATGGTTAAGAACCGATATCCCTTGCCGAGGATTGATGATCTTTTTGATCAGCTTCGTGGAGCATGAGTGTTCTCAAAGATTGACCTGAGATCCGGATATCATCAGCTGCACGTTAGACCATCTGATATACCTCTCACAGCTTTCAGGAGTAGGTATGGTCTATATGAGTATACGGTTATGCCGTTCGGACTCACGAACGCACTAGCAGTTTTCATGGCTCTGATGAATCGTGTGTTCCATCAGTATCTTGATTCTTTCGTGGTAGTATTCGTGGACGACATCTTGGTGTACTCACGCACTCGACACGACCATGCCACCCATCTCGAGATACTATTGAGTACACTGAGAGAGCATCAGCTATATTCTAAGCTCTCAAAGTGCCACTTTTGGATGGACCATATTCACTTCCTGGGTTATATTATCTCAGAGGAAGGAGTTTCAGTAGACCCAGAGAAGGTGAGAGAAGTAGTTTCCTAGGATCAACCAAAGAATGTGTTTGAGATACGGAGTTTCTTAGGGATGGCTGGTTTCTACAAGCATTTCATACAGGACTTCTCCTGCTTAGCAGCACCATTGACAGGACTGACTAAGAAGGTTGTGAAGTTCGTTTGGTCGAAAGCTTGCGAGGCAGCTTTTCAGGACCTGAAGGGAAGGTTGACATCAACACCGATCCTGATACTCCCAAAGAAGGGGAAGATCTATATAGTTTATTGTGATGCATCAGGGATTGTGCTGGGAGCAGTGTTGATGCAGGGCGATCGAGTCGTTGCGTACGAGTCTCAGCAGTTGAGGCCACATGAGAGGAATTACCCGAAACATGATCTCGAGTTGGCTGCAGTAGTACATGCATTGCGATGTTGGAGGCACTATCTATTTGGGGAGCATTTTGTTGTTTTCACCAACCACAAAAGCCTCAAGTATATCTTTACTCAGCGTGACCTGAATCTGAGGCAGAGAAGGTGGGTTGAGTTCCTGCAGTCCTTCAATTTTGAGCTTGCCTATACACCTGGTAAAGGTAATGCAGTAGCTGATGCACTAAGCAGGAAGACTCAGATACAGACAGTGCAAGAGGCCAGTGGTGAGTGGAAGGTTATGAATTTGTTCTCTAAAATGCATCTGGAGGTGCATGACAGTCAGGGGAAGAATTATCTTTCCTCGTTAGCTGTGACTTCTACCCTCCTGGAAAGAGTGAGGATGAGGCAGCTATCTGATTCAGAAGGCCTAGTTCTATGGGAGTCAGTTGCAAGTGGGGACCCTCCTCCCGGTTGGGAGATAGGCGATGACGAGGTTTTGCGTTTCCAGGGACGAGTATGGGTTCCAGGGGATATACGTGAGGAGCTGATGCGGGAGTTTCATTCTTCAGCTTGGGCAGTTCATCCTGGGGTTACCAAGATGTACCGAGACTTGAGACGTCAGTACTGGTGGTCGGGTATGAAGAGAGAGATAGCTGGTTTTGTTACGAGATGTTCCACCTATCAGTAGGTGAAGGCAGAGCACCAGAGGCCAGCTGGGCTGTTACAACAATTTCCCATTCCAGAGTGGAAATGGGATTATGTCGCGATGGATTTCGTGACGGGTTTGCCGAGGTCACCTCGTGGCAATGACGTCGTGTGGGTTGTTGTGGACAGACTCATGAAGGTAGCTCACTTTTTGCCGATCAAGGGGACCTTCAGTGTGGATGAGCTTGGAAGGCTATATATCCGAGAGATCGTACGTCTTCAGGGGGTCCCTCGTTATGTCGTTTCAGATAGGGATGCCCGCTTCACAACTCGTTTCTGGCAGAGGTTTCAGAGGGCGCTGGGTACATAGGTGATTCTGAGCATAACATACCCCCCTTAGATAGATGGCCAGTCAGAGCAGACGATACAGGTGTTTGAGGACATGCTCGTGCATGCGTCCTAGACTTTGGGGGCTCTTGGGAGAAGCATATACCCTTAGTCAAGTTTGCTTATAACAATTGATTTCAGGTGACTATTGAGATGGCACCATACGAGGATTTATATGGTAGGCCATGCCGATCACCTTTGTGCTAGTTAGAGGCAGGTGAGGCAACTTTACTGGGGCCACAGCTCGTGTAGGAGACATCTGAGAAGGTCCAGTTGATTCAGAAGCGGATGGCTACCGCACAGTCTCGTCAGAAGTCTTATGCTGATCGCCGCAGACGACATTTGGAGTTCGTTGTTGAGGATCAGGTTTTCTTGCGTGTTTCACCAAGGCTGGGATATAAGAGGATCCAGAGACAGGGTAAGCTTTCACCAAGGTATGTGGGACCATTCGAGATTCCGGAGAAAGTCGGGCTGGTTGCCTATCGGTTGCAGTTACCGCAACGGTACCGAGCCATGCACGATGTCTTCCACGTGTCTCAGTTGCATCGCTATCATTCAGGCCCGTCTCACGTCTTTCAGCATGAGGAGGTTGAGCTTCATCATGATGTGTCCTTTGAGGAGCATCTGGTCCGTATCGTTGACAGGAGCACGAAGGTTCTCCGAGGCCGGTCAGTTCCTCTCGTACGGGTGCTATGGAAGCATGGCCGAGTGCAGGACGAGACCTGGGAGTTGGAGGCCGACGTACATGCTCAGTGGCCAGAGCTGTTCTGAGCTTTATCTTCGCCACCCTGGAAAGGGTAATTTGAGGACGAATTGCTATAAGGGGGGAAGTTTGTAAGAACCCGGTTCTTATCCTTGAGGTACGGGTTTCTTCTTTTTCCTTTTCCTTAAGTGTTTTTGAGAAAATATGGAAAATGGAAAAGAATGCTAAATTTTAAAACTACACGCTGGGTATTTTTTCCACACGCCGTGTACTTTTGGCCGTGTTGGGATAATTACACAGGGCGTGTAGCCTCGCCACAACAAAGGGTGTAGGAACTGACTACACGCCGTGTAGTGGTCCTTTACATGCCATGTAGTCAGTCAGCAGGTTAAAAAGTAAGGCGGTGGAGTCACCGCCAGCTGGGCGGTAGTACACTCCATGTACATGGGAGTACATGCCGTGTAGTCTTGTCGGCAGATGAATAGAGTGGCGGTGCCACCAAATGAACAGTTAAATGAAATGAGTACACGCCATGTACATTGAAGTAGACGCTGTGTACTTTGTTTTTCGGGCTTAAAACAGGCAGTAGCCTCCTCATTTGGTAGAGGAGGCATTTGAGCCATTTTGGAGCCAAAGGAGGAGGCCAGATCTTTGAAGAACCGCCAGACATTCGTCTGGAATCCGATTCCGTCTCGGACGATCCCGTTGGAACCGCACGGGTAAGGGCTTCCACCTCCTTGGTTTGTTCTTTCCAATTCTTCTCATAACGTAAGTTATTTAAGTTTGTTTGGGTTTTGTTCTTCATCAGATCTACACCGTTCTTGGGTGTTTCTGGAATCAGCGTTCGGGTATAGCGTTCGTTGGTGTATAAGGTAGGTGGATTTGTGTTCAATTTCCAACTGTCGTGCGTTTTGTGCATTTTCGTGCCACGAACCCCTGTTGGGGTGTCGTGTGGATGAGGTAGTTACTATATTTAATGCCTAGAATTGCATAGGTGATTAAATTTTGATAATAAAATGCTCATTGGGATTATTTCTTGGATCCGGAACCACCCCGGGGGTGTGTTTCTCTATTTAGCCGTTTGGCCAGGATACCCGAGGGTATGCCTTAAATGTAGTAATTGTAAGAATTTCCTTCAGAGGAATTTCTTGATTACTACGTTTTTTTATGTTGGGCATGGCCCGGTTACTTGTTTATCATGAGGTCATGATTGTATTAGCCTGAGGGCGTTGTTGTGATTAGCCTGAGGGCATGACTGTATTAGCCTGAGGGCGTGACTGTATTAGCCTGAGGGCATGATTGTATTAGCCTAAGGGAGTTGTTGTGATTATCCTGAGGGCGTGACTATGTTAGCCCAAGGGCGTGACTGTATTAGCCTGAGGGCGTGACTGTATTAGCCTGAGAGTGTGGTTCACTATATTAGCCTGAGGGCGAGATACTGGTTGGCCTGAGGGCTTGGTGCTGTTGAGCACAAGGTGAAACTAAATTAAATGGACTAAACTAATAATAAAATGGCAATTTAATTGTTATGTTAGTTACTTTTGAGTACTTCTTACTTTATTGCATTTTACTATTTCACACTGTTTTTGCATGCTTACATGTAGTTGGGCACGGGGCTTTGGTGGGTGCCTACTGAGATATATTTCGCACACCCTGTTTGGGTCAAACTTTTCAGCCCAAACAGATTATGTTTCTGCAGGTGTAGATAGGGGAAAGAGTCCCTATACAAGTACTTGACTGTTGCATAGGAGTAGGAGGGCATGGGACCGAGCCTAGGCTCGCGATGCCACTGCCAGCTGTTTTCTTTGCTTTTCTGTACTCTGATTTCTGCTGTATTGTATTGGTGTATAACATGTTCAGGCTGTTTTCATAGAACTTGAAACATGTAGCATCATCACTTATATACTGTTGGTTATATCCACTGCTGTAGTTTTTCCAGTTGTGTATGTTTACTGCTTCCACTGTTGTGGTATGTTTATTCCGCTACGCTACACTTTGACAAATGAGGGCATAGTTTCCCCACTATCAGAACTGGGCCCTCGCTGCTAGTCGGCAGCCTCTGGCATTTGGGGAAATGCGCTTGAGGTCATGCGGCGAACCGGGCTCGGGGCACCCGTTGCATGGCACCCGGGTCCGGGATGTTACAATAAAGTTCAATTGACTTCAAAAAGGATGGGACCTAAATCTTCCTATGGTAGAGTTCTCTTACAATAACAGTTTCTACTCGGGTATCCAAATGGATACCTATGAATCCCTATTTGGGAATAGGTGCAGAACACCAGAATGTTGGGATGAAGTTGGGGAATGAAAACTTATAGGTCCATAAATGTTTGAATAAATGGTGGAGAAGGTTAAGACCATTCAACATCACATCAAGGCTTCTCAGATTCGACATAATATCTATGATGATATTCATCAATTAGACCTATAGTTTGATTTTGGAGACATGGTATTCTTATGCATATCTCCATGGAATAAAGTAATGAGATTTGGGAAGAAGGGAATGTTTATTCCAAGGTGCATCAGCCATTTTGAGATCCTTGATCACATCAGAGTTGTGTCCTATAGACTAGAACTCCCACCAAACCATTCTCAAGTACATGATGTATTCCATGTATCCCTATTAAGAATGTACATACCAGACCCCTCAAATGTACTCTGTCCATAGGTGGTACCATTGGAGAATTATCTTTTCAATGAGGAGAAGCTGGTGAAGATCTTAGATCATAGAGAAAATGTTTTAAAAAATAATACAATGCACATTTTCAAAGTGTTATGAAGAAATAAAAAGCTTGAAGAAACCAAGTGGGAACCACAGGAGGTGATAAATCAGAGTTACCCTTATCTTTTTTAGTGTGAAAAAATATAATTTTGAGGGTGAAATTTCTAAAGGGTGGAATTGTAACGACCTGAACTATTATAAATAATAATTCCCTTTTTATTTAATTATATATATTATTATATAATATAAAAAACACATGAACTATTTTTTATTACATAAATTGGATTTAAAATACCATTATGTATCATTACCATTGATAATATAGTCATTGAACAGTGATCACATGTGACAGGCGTGAGCCTCACGGGTCATTTATTTCCACACAGGCGTGTCAGATTTGAAATTTATATGTATCACAAACTTTAGTAACTACTGTGGCGTAGTATAAAAGAAGTCCGGGGTCGATCCCAAAAAGAGAATGTTGTTTTGTGTGGAGAATAAATCTGGTCTTATATACTTTTTAGGAGTCCTTACTAGTTTGACTAATGTTTGGGAGTTTTCTAACTATTTTTGGGTTTTAATTAAATTGATTAAATAGGGTTCAAGATAAAGTCTAAGTATCTAGATAAAGGTGATCCTAATTATAATCTTGTAAAGGTCCTAACTTCTTAGTCTGCAAAGCAAGAGGTAGTCGCTAGTTAACCTTAGTCTAGTCTTCCAGTTCTACCTTGGATGTAACAATTCAATGGTCAGGAGTCTAGTTACAGTCCTAAATGCATTAAGTTTAGCTTCTATTGAAAAAAGTTCCCTAAGATAATTTCCATAGTATTAGTTTACTCAAATTAGTATAGGGTCGTTTGTTTTACTATCCGATGGTCATAGTACAACCACACAAATGGGGTTTGACCATTGGTTTATATACTAATTACTAATCCAATTAGGTTTTCTATGTTTAGAACTAGAGGTTTAATTAAGCATGTAGATACTTCGAATCTTGATCCCTACCCCTAATGTGTTTAGCTACTCATGATGGTAATTAAAGCAATAAAAGGGATAAATGAAATCATTATAAATTTGGTTATGGAATTGAGTTGAATAAACATGTAACAATATTAAATAAACATGAAATAATACTTTAAATAAAACCTTACTTGAAAGGAATGAAATGGAATTGAAATGATGTAAGAATTAAAGGAATTGAAAAAAATGAATCCATGACTATTTGATTGAAAACGTAAAGGAATTACAAATAACTAAAGTGTTTTAGGAGGTAAAAGAGAAGGGAATTTTGAAGGGAGTATAAAAGGGAGAGAGACTTAATCCTAGCGTGCCCTCAATGTGCTGCTGAGATACTTCTTAAGTAGGAGAAAATGGTCACAACTTGTACTTAATTGTCACATCATGAACCCTTGATCCGCATTACTTCAACCAGGATCTCCATCATGGCATGCAAATCTTCTGTGAATTAATGAAGTTTGACCATGGTCACGTCGTGTACAATAGGTGCACAACGTGTACCCCATGGACAACTGGCTTTTTTTGTTAAATCCTAATAGCTTTCTCATCTTCAGGTTGGACTTGAGTCACGACATGTAGGTGGGCTTCATGACGTGAACTGGAAATTTCTCTGTCTTGATGATGGCTATGATCATCAAGTACATGACGTGAACATGGCCATCATGGCATATACTTGGCCATTTTTGTAGTTTTTCCCTTTTTTCCTTGGAATCTTGTAAAACACTATTTCCTACAATATTCGACATCTACCACGTACATTATCTAATAAATTAATGGAAAATAATGGAAAAGTGATAGAAAAATATATATAACATTTATTTTTATCAATATATTTAGTATAAATATATGATTTTAACAAATCCAATTGATATATACAAAGGAACTGATGGCCTCAACTACTAGGATCATACCATATGAAGCCCATTTATCAAAGCTTCCAAGAGAGATAACATTTCATATCATTGACCTAGACCAATCCCAATATGATATCCAAAAACATAATCACGAGCAAAACCATTTATGGGATAAGTTCAAGCTCATCAAGATCATATCCCAAACCATGTTCTCCGAACCACCCAATGATAGTCCCACTATCACACACCTTACCCTTAGAGTGATTACTGGTGTATTAAAGGGATATATAACAAGACCCTAGAAATATGTTTATTTATATTATTTTTTATGGATTAATGAATATATTTCAATACTATTATTGTTACTTTATAAATGTTTTTTATTTTGATTCAATAAAACAGAAATAACATTTTAGGTTAATATTCATATTCAATTATGAAATATATTTTGATGAATTATTGGATCATTAAAATAAATAATATTTTAATAAAATATTATTATTTAATAATATATATTAAATATAAATGATCATATAATTTTATGAAGTCAAATTTTATTTTTATAAGGTTTCAGAAAATATTACTGTCAAAAACCCATCATTTTCAATAAAAATAAGTTTTTCTTTTAAAATTAAAAATTCACATATTTAGATAAAATGAATATTATTTTTGGAATCAAGACATAAATATTATCCAATGGTGACCTTTTCATAATTTTATGAGACAGTCAAATTTTTGGGTAAAAATTAAATACAGTATAAATATAATTTGTGTTTTATGACATCATAATGACCAAAATGTGATGTAAAAAGTAATATAAATGGGATCCACGACAAAATATATATTTTTCCTTTAAAATAATTTTATTTTTAGTTTTTTTTGTAAAGCTGTTATGAATCCTCTAAGACTTATAATATATTTTAATGTTTTAAAATAATTTCTTTTAGAGTGTGACTCACCTCTACATCACCAATGTTTATATTTATGTAATTTAGACCATTGGTATTATAAAATAATAAAATCCACTCTCCTTTGTAAGAATCCTTGGGAAAAAACCATGGTATAGTTTGTGGTTTTGGATATTTTATTATGTAGAATGGAAAACCAAAATAAATAATAAATCTCCCCCTTTTCCTATATAAACCAACCTAATATCCCATTTGCCTTCAATAATTTTTTTGGATCACTTCCAAAATATACCCTACACTCACTAGTGTAATCCCATGGATCCCCAAAGCTTTAAAAAATCTCATCCCATGCCTTTGGAGTCACACACTCAAGTAAGGGATTATCACCTCCTCTCCTCCTTTCAAATTCAAGCAACTTATTTGAAATTAGTTATTTTATTTTAAAATGGTTGTATTTACATTAATTTATAATAATTCACTTAATGTACATTTTGTGTTATTTTAATTAGTCATCATTTATCCTCCCCCATTTTACCCTTGCCTAAGCCGTTACTATGCTTAAATTTCATAAGGGACCCTCACCTTCCTATATTCTTTTCAATTCCGGAAGCTTCTTCCGAATTTGTCTTATTAATTATAGTTTTTTATGATTTCATTTATTTATAAACATCCTATACATTCCTATGGATAATTATTTTATTTATTTATCATTTATTCTCTCTCACATTAACCTTTTTTCTAAAGCGTTACAATGGAAAAATTTAGTAAGGGGTCTTCCACTTTCCTCTTTTATCAATCACTCCTTTTATGTTGTGTCTTTTAGTTTTTATTTTCTTATGATGGGATATGATATTACATATTACCCTTGATTTAAATTTGATTTATAAATTATCATATCTTCTTTTAACTCTCATTAATCCTCCCATGATCCTTTATATACACCTATTACCATGACGTAATTTTGTAAGGATTCTTTTCTTTATTCATGTTTCTTCATTACCTTATGCCTTCTATTTCGATATTTCTAATGTTGGGATTAATTTTACAATTCTTTCTTACTACCCATTTTATTTAAAAATAATGATGGACCCTTTTCACTCTCATCAACCATTTTTTGAATTTTTATGTAACATAATTAAGATTCCGAAATTTCACTATGAATTTCCATACCAAAAGAATTATGTAGTGAATACCATACCCATTTTTCTATCAAGGGTATTAACCTTTATGAACATATTACAATTTATTTGGGAAATAATTATATATATTATACACTCCTTAATTTCTTAATAAATTTTGATGATAAATGAACCCATGTTGTATGATCCATATGGAACACTTTAGCATGAAATTGAAATGAATATGATGGGTTTTCCTAGATATTGTTCCAATGAATTCTGTATTTCTTAGTATCATGACACAACATGTTAGGAAATGGGTGTATATGATTCTTTTATGGTACTTTGTTCACCATGAATACTTGGAAGATTTATCATTTACTTATATTTATGATATACCGTTTTATGTTTTTTCCAAATTTCACATGTTGCATTTATGATTATCATGCTATATCATGTCTCATTGTAAATGTTTTTTATTCCTATTCTTTTTATTCCCCATTGATATGCCTATTATCTAACATGTATCATCTTCTTCATGGTATGCCTTTTTTTTACCCCAAGTTTTAAGTTCTTATATAATGTACCCAATTTCCAAATACACTATACTTATCAATATTTTGGGTTGTATTAAGTGAACTTTTATGTAATAAATAAAATATTAATGTGTAATAAATATAATGGTTGTTATAGTATCATCAATTATTCCAACAATCTACAATGTCACCTCTTTCACTTCATCAACAAAAACCACAATAAAATATATCATCACCTTTTCTCCAACCATATCAAACCAACCAAAACAATACCAAAACTATCATAAAAATAAAATAATATAAAAATAATGACATTATTAAGGTAAACTATCTCAGTAACATGCAATATACTACAACATTAAATTTCTATTACATACTAACCGTTTTACTCATTATCCAAAATACCAGATTTTCCACCTCTTAAATACTTTACAATATTTAAATTATTTATCCATTTTCAATATGATAAAATATATTTATAAAATCATAAAAACCATATAAGTATAAAAATAAAATAATAAAATGAGAAAGGATCAAAAATAAAAATTAAAACATATAAAAACATGCTCGTTTCACTTACACGTTGTTTTATTCATGACCATTTTATTATATTTATTATTCTAATTCATACTGTTATCCTAATTAAAAATATATAATGATAACTCTACATCAAATTAATATTAAAAAAGAGAATATTTAAACCACCTACCATGAAATAAGATTCAACAATCATTTATAAATATCAATAAGAGAAAAATTATCAAACACCACTAATATTCTAAGTGGAACCCTAAAAAATGTATGAAACATCATCCATGTAAATATGTCAATGAAAATACATCAAAATAAAACCAAAATTCCCCTACCTTAAATTTATATAAAATAATAATATGAGAATAATAAAGGAAGAAGATAGATAGTGGCACTATGGATCACAAGGGAATGATCATGTGAGGTAGGAGGTCTAAGATCCACCATCAATGTAAAAGGACACAAAAAAATTCTCTTTCCACCTTAGGTTCAAAAGATAGATAATATAACCAAATATGAGAATATGGATGTCTAAATTTATAATAAAATCCAGGTTAATTCACCATGGTATGGTGACGGCCACACCCCAGCATAGTGAATCCCAATAAAAGGAAATATGATGTTTGTATCCTTAAAATAGATATAAACACCATTAAAACACATGATTGTTTCAATAAAGTAATATGTATCACAATTTTTCTATTAACCTCAACTTTAACCACCCAAATGAACACATCATAATGACTATCGCACTCATTGTTTCCTCATGCCTCAATGACTACACCATGACATAGAGTTCCCATGAAGTAAACATAAAAAACCATGACCTCAAAAAACATTTTCATCCTTACCTATGGATTATGGTAATTTCATTGAGGAACAATGCCTGTAAAAATGACTACATGAACACCATAACCAACCACCACATAATAGTACTTCCCAAAATATCCATTTTTAACCTACGACATCAGAAACCTATCAAAACAACCAACCTATTTTGCCCACAACAAGACCACAACAACTTCTCAAATCCACTATGACAAAGTGGATCCCAACATGCCTGTTTTGGCTCCCAAAAAACATTTTCATTGATTCCACCCCCAACCAACTCCAAACTTTTCTATAATTCATATAACACCCCAAAACCACCAATTAAAGGTACATGAATGTATGGGAATCTATATGTAATGAACAATATGGATCTCGATATGAAATGTTATTTTTTATTCAAAGTCCATAACACACATATCCCACAACAATTTCAAATATTTAATTAGTGGTTCCAAATTAAAATCAATTTATTTACTAGGTTGTTTTGTATATATAATAAGTATAAAATGTATGACATACTTATTATTCAGGCATAACTACAAAATAAATTAATGATTTACTTACATAACTAGCCTTGTATTGTGGGGGTTTCTTTGAAAATTATACCCATTAACATTGACATATAGAATACAAGTTGAAGATTTCATATTTTTTTTATAAATTTATAATAATCATGAAAATTATTTTTACATTAAGGGGAATTTATGGTTTGTCTAAGTTTCTCTTATTGAATTATATTATATGCATGTTGTATCAAATGATTTGGAGTATCCAAAATTACATAAAATTTTCTAAATAATTGAAATATCGTAAAGTACGAATGAATTTATTACGGACTAGATTCATTTTTTGAGAATCAATAAAAATCATACTTAGGGAAGTTTTTTTGAAATATACTTTTTTTAAATAATATGTAGTCATTAAGACATGAATGTATATTTTCATAGCCCATACTCATAAAATATAATATTTGTTTTACTTCTTATATCTGATAATGGATCTCATTATCCTATGATAACATATCCTTAAAGAGTGGTATTAATTCAATAAAATAGGTTTCACTCTCTCCATTAGTCACATTCCAATTATATAGTTTTCGAAATTTTGATAACATTGTAAATTTTGATAAAAAATCATATAATAACATTTTTAGATATTGTTTCAACCTATCAAACAATCTAGGACTGTCTTGATGATCATATTTAAAAAAAAAATTCATTTTATCAATATGATTTATCTTATCATATACACTTTTATTGAAATCTGGTAATCTGATACTCATAGTATTATTCCACTCATTATATAAATTTATTTATACCCCATGCTTATCACAAAATTTATAAATTAAATAAATTCTATAAAAATTTATATACTCTTCCAATTCATCTGGACTAATTCACCCAAAGTAACAATAACATAAATAATTACATGCCATTATATAATGGTTAGTAACATGGTTTATTAAAATCACAATGAAATCATTGACCATGTCCTCATATTCTTTTGATATAAAATTATAATTAGAATAATTTCTATCCATATTTACCCTAATGTTTATAAAATAAAATATTTCCATTCTAATATTTATAATTATGTGTTATAGATCATATAAAATCATAAAAATATTTGATAACAACTTACCAAAATTTTTTATTTTCAATTTTATTTTAATTAGCAATTCAAAAAATCAATAAAATAAAAATATGTAATTATATAATTATATTTGTGAGTTTGTGTGATAATTATATATACAAACACACATGAAAACACACACGCAAAATTTTCCAGATGGAGATACTGGATGGAGATACTGGATGGAGATAATGGATGGAGATATCGGACAGAGACATCAAATAGAAACATCGGATAGAGATTTTCCATACCTAGTATTATGATAAAGCTTTCCTTTTTATCAAAAGTTTGATTAGGTTTATAAGCAAAACATTTGTAACTGATAGAAGTCAATATAATCCTTGTAATTAGAGTGAGTTAGTATAATCCTTCCAATTAAGATATATAAGGAGTATAAATGTATTTGGATCATTGTATTCACCTTCTTATTATAGAAAATTTTCATGGACATATAAGAGTCCCCATTTAAAGGATGCAGTCACCCACAATATAGGGAGAACCAAGTAAATATTGTGTTCCTTTCTTTACATTCCTATCATTGCATTATTTTCAGATTTTTTTTCTAAATATTGATATGGATAAAACTCTAACAAGTTTTATAGGTTAAATTTCAGATAATTTAAGCTATAAAATATAACCATGGATTTAACAAAAGGTGATTTTTAAATTATTTCCTTTATTGATGATTTCACACAAATGACCAATATAATGTTCATGAAATATAAATCAGAGGCTTCAGAGATATTTAGATGTTTTATAAGGTAAGTTGAAAGAGAGATGGGTATTTACATACTAATTTTGAGAATATAAATTGGAACGTAGTACACAATAAATGCTTTAGAATTATATCTAAAAAAATATAGAATAAAAAAAAATAGTGCTCAATACACTCCTCAAATAAAATAGAGTGGTAGAAATGAAAAATATAAGTTTAGTGTAAATGCGAGGAATTATGTAGGATAAATATAAAATATAAATATTTTTTTGGAGAAGATGTTAGTACTACGATTCCTTTACAAAATAGATGTTTGTTGTGGCCAGAATCTAAAATTATCCCCTATGAGATGAGGTATAATAAATATCCTTCTGTAAAATACATCAAGGTTTTTGGGAGTAATTTCTTAATAAGGATAAAAAAATCTATATCTTGGAATGTTTACTGAGAAGGCATAGGGAGGATTTTTCATGGATTACTCACCAGATGGAAGAAGTTATAAATGTTGGAACAAATAAGTTCATAAAATTGATTATTTCTCTGATGTGAAAGTTCTTGAGAATCTAAACTTCTCAAAAAAAGTAATTAAAGATGTTATAGAAGATTGATTGAAGCTTTACAATGAATATAATTAAAGGAATGATAAGTAAAATCCAAAACTTGTACAAGATGATTCAGATGAATCTTGTGATGAAAAAATTGAGACTGGAGGAAAATCTCTAAAATTTCATACTTTAAAAAAATAGTTTTAATATACAAAACATCATTGGAAATAAGAAATATCCAATCCTGAAAAGAATAAAACTGATATTAGAGAATCAAAAATCACCAATCTTATAGGTGGAACCAAAATCAGTTTCAAATGAGGTTGAATATAAAGAGTGTGTACAAGCTATGAATGAAGAGTTAGATAATATTGAGATAAATGACACCTACGAACTTGTTCTATGACCAACAAGAATGAATCTTATAGGAATAAAGTGTATGTTCATAAAAAAAGATGCATGAACATGAAGAAATTTCAAGAAATAGATCGTGAATTTTTTATAAGGATTACTCATAGGTGGAAGTTGTGGATTTTAAAGAAACTTTTCCCCCTATTTTGATACTTGAAGTATAATAATCTTCTTGGAAGATACTGCACAATGTCGTTACAAAATTTAATAGATATATTTCACATTAGATTTTCTAAATGGAGGATTTGATGAAGAAGTTAAATAAATATTTGTATGGGTTGAAAAAACTCATCATGTATGGTACTCAAAACATGATATTTTCCTAAAGAAGATGAAATTTTATGAAGGAAAATTTCACACCAACTTATATGTAAAGGTGGTGAACTCGGGTACAATGTTTTTTATTATTTATGTTGATGGCATAAATTTTGTAGGGGATAGGGATAGATCATGTAAATATTTTAATGAAAAAATGAATACTTTTTTTGAAATTTCAATGATCAGAGAGTTAACTTTAATTCTGGGACAACAAGTTTAAAAGAAGGAAAGATATATCTTTATATAATAACAAATGTATTTCAGGGAGTTGCTTAAAAATTTTTGCATATAGGATTCAAAATAAATTTCTACTCTAATTTTTATTAAGAATATGAGTAAATATGACGTTGGGAATAATGTAAATCAGAAAAACCTCTGGAAGTTGATATGAATCTTTATCTACCTTACAACTTCAAGGTTATACATTATTTATGTTATCACTTCATGTTCAATATATCAAAGAGATACTATGTAATCACACATTTTGGAAGATAAAATAATACCCATTCATGTTAATAGAATATATTCTTTTTCCATGTTGTATAATGATGTTATGTCATGAAATTTCTTAGATACACTAATACTGATTTGGATGTAGAATGTAATAATATAAAGTCAACATCAGGAGGAAGTTTCTTCATGGGATAATGTTGTGTGATCTGTAATAGTATGAAATAAAGTTTAGTTACTTTGAGTATAATGGAAGATTAATATGTTTCTCCCACACATGCTTGTACACAAATGATATGGACGAAATTTCATCTAGAATATTTGAGAATGAATGTTAAAAGAACATTAAATATAATTTGTTTTAATCTTAGTTCCATTGATATTTCAAAAAACCTTCTAAACATTCCAGATCCAAGAAAATCAATATTAAGTATCATTTCATAAAAGATAATGTTTTTGGTATAGATTTTATGCTTGAGTATATTTCCATAATGTACCAAATTTAAAATGTTTTTTCTAAATCTATTACAAGGGAAATATTTGAAGAAATGAGGGTATAACTACATGTTAATCCTCCACCAATAACTTATTAATGTTTTTCAGGAAATTCCCCCACCAAGATTTGGATTATGTTGTCAAAGGTTAAGAGTTACTATAACTCTATAAGAAGGTGTAAAAAACTTTCTGTTAAAAATATGAAGTTTTTATTATCATAAAAAGGGAGATAGAGAGTGAGAGAAAAATGAGAAGGTTATCTTATCATGGATAAAAAATTTATTATCACAAAGGGATAAGATTCCTTCAAAAATATTATTTTATCCATTAGTGTGGTGTTAATAAATTATCTATGAGAATGACCAAGGTTTTATAATATTATTATAAAAGAGTTATTTAAAAAAATGTTATAGGTTTTTATTAATGTTAGCAAAAAATACAAACGGGGGCATTGAAGATCCTTTGGTATTTTTTGTAATGATTTTTGTATTTGTTGTCAACATATAATATTATGATTTTTTTTAAAATAGTTGAGAAATATTTGATGGAATTATTAAGAAATTTTTTCTTATAAATTGTTGGAGTAGGTGAAGGAAGTTTCCTTAACTATGTTAGGAAACATTACTTTAGTAAGAAAATGTTCTTCTATTCTTTTGGTTCCTAACATCATGAAGAAACTAATGATACATGCTAAAGTTTTAAACTTTAGTAAAAAGAGATAAAATTAAAACAATATCACCTAATGGATAATGCCCAATTTCACTGGATGAACCAATAACATTCAAAACAGATGGATATTTGTAAGAAGTTGAAGTTCGAGTGGTAGTACAAAGTTGAAGCTACAATACCAGACAGAGTAGGGACACTATAATTAGAAAAAGGGTAATGATCAAAAGTTTGATCCGAAGTAACCTAATGGAGAAAACTTTTCTGATAGAAGTATTTATAAGTTGAAACAATGTTATCTAACAGTCAACAACTTGATTTTACTAGAAATAGGCAGAAGAGTTTTCTAGTTAAATAGTTTTGTATGATGTTCAATTCGAAAAGATTTTGTTGCAAGTTGTATGACTTGAATGGCCTGAAGGCCTTTAGATTTTTAATTATTTTGGATAATGACCTTTTTAACTAGGTTGATAGGGAACCCTTACATTAACCATATAATACTAAAAAACTGGGTTTATCCAGTGTATTGTCTTTAATAGTGCTAGCTAAAAATGATGTTAATGACCCCTTTTTCAGTGCTAAAAAACACAATTAAAGGGGAACCTTTATCAGGGTCTTTTTACAAGTGATGATGGGGGGGGGGGGGGGTTATCAGTGATTTTTTAGAAGCATTGATAAAGACCCTCCTTTATTAGTGATTTTTTTTATAAGTGCTGATAAAAGTATATTTAAAAAAATTACATTTCTGTAAAAATAATATGTTAATATATGTTTTTTAAAATATGTTTTAGATAAGGTAAATAATAATTTACACTTAAAATATTAGATATTTAGTGAAAATATCTTATAAAATAATTAAAAATATATTTTTATTTAATAATTTTCTTATTATTACTGATAAATAGTCATTTAAAATCAATTTGATGATTACAAAAACAAAAATATTAATAAAATATCTAAAAATTTGAAAATGAAACTTGAACTTCAAATGAACATAACTTTTTATTCAGGTGTCTATTTGGGATGTACCACATATCAAATAGAATACTATAATGATATCTATGCCCTTAGTGATACAATTAAACCTATGTCACATTTTTTGAGGCAAAAGGCATAAAAGGCCTCCAAAACTGTGTTTTTAGTTGGGGTACATTAATTTTTTAACATTCGATGGATTTTAGCCTCTTTTAAGGGGGATCTTTATGCCTTTTTCAGTGGGGACTAAATTTATTCCTAGGTATTACATTCATATTGGTATTATGGTTTTTAAATTTTATCATTATTCACAATGTAAATTTATTTATAATTAAATTTTTGAAGGTTTCCTTATATTTACTTATAATAAATCACTCATATAAATACATATATCAACATATTTACATTTAAATGTTTATTCTAATATATATAAATAAATTAATATTCTAAAAAATTATTTAAAAAAAATATCTAACCATTTTTTACATTATAAAAATATATTTATTATGTTTATATATACATAAATGTGTGTATTAAAAAATAAATATATATTTATACAATATTCTAATATATGTAAATGAATATAATATATAACATTTTTAAATAAATATAAGTATATATATATCACACACACATATATTGTATAAATGTATTTAAAAATATTTATATAAATATATGTAAATATATATGTAAATATATATATAAATAAAAAAATATCATTAAACAGACAGAAAAACAACATGGTGTAGTAGTAAAGTCACTCCATATTCAAATGAGAGGTGCAAGGATTGAATCTAGAGAGGTGCGCAAGAGGCTAGAAATTCAAAAAGCGCTAATAAAGGGGTGCCGGGGTGAAAAACCTTGATAAGGGGGGTGAAGTGATATTAAAGGGGTTGATCAAGCTCATGGACTTCTGAAAAAATATAATTTTACCCCCATTAACATCAATTCTTTTAACAACGCTAAAAAATCACTATTAATGGCCCCCTTTAATTGTGCTAAAAAATTGTTGTTAAAAGGGACCATTAAAAGCACTAAAAAAGCGATGTTAAAGGCCATTTTAATAGTACTTTTTTAGCACTGTTAAAGGGGGCCTTTAACAATGATTTTTTTATCACTGATAAATTTTTTGATCTTTTTACCTCGCTCTGATTATCAGCACTTTTTTTAGCAATGAAAAAGGTCTATTATAACATTGTTAAATTCTTTTTTTGTAGTAGTGATAGGCCTAGTAACACAAGGCCCAGTACATAACCCAAAGTCCTTGAAGCACAAGGTCCAAAACAAGATTCAATGTCCCTACCAAACTATACTATAACTACCCTTCCCCAGTATCTGCATCATTGAAGTCCAAAATCCCCACCTCGCATTGCTGATAAGCTAGCATTTCCCCATTCAGAGTTTCACGGTTCCATGTACCAATGGTAATTATCATACCCTCTTGTTCTTCCAATATGGTTAGCTCTTATTTGGTGGCTGGTACTTGCTGCAAATCCTACTTTGCGGCTTTATCTTATGTCATCTACTAGGGATTCTTCTATTTCCATGTTTCCTTAAGGCCCGAGGAGGCCCTATGGACCAATAAACAGAAGTCCTGAGGTGGCTCGAAGTCCCTGAGACCCATAGTTCCAAACCGATGGCTCAAAGGCCCCAATAAGATGGATTGTTCCAAATTATACTAAACCGCATAATACCTACTATAGTAAATGATACAACGCTACTACCTTGACATGAAAATTCACCCCCATCTAGATTTGATCCTTGGTCTTTCTGATTCCAAGATGGTGCCTCTACCACTTGGGTATAGGCTCATTTGATATAGTATGTATGATGTTTGAAGTTATAAAGAGTCTAAGAACATAATACAGAGAAAGTGATATGTTTAAATGACATCATTGTTTCATACACATAGTCATTTCAGCAATGTAGATAAAGTTTAATGTGAACCAAGTAGCCAATTTAGATATATTTGATTTTGACATAGTCGATTTAAAATAAACCATCAGAATGGGTTTATAAAATTCATGTGATTGGTCAAAGATCAATTAGAGGGATGAAAATTGGACAGAGCCCTTTGATATCATCAAATGGACAATCCTATGAAGATAAGACACTGAGTTTGGTGACCCAAGTGTTGTGTTTGAGTTGAGGCAAGATAATTGGATGGAGTCATGTGTAGTTTCCGGGCGTAGAGGAAGCGTGCGATGGGTGGTGCCTATCTTTTATTTTTTCCATAATCAATGAACAATACATGATATATATGATGATTAACGTCATGATCCCTGGAATTTAATCAAAAAAATAAAAAATAAATAATTATTCTAGAACCGTAGAGATTATCACCACATATTATTTATAATTAATTTAATAAAATTAAGAATTACCTTTAATGAATTCTTTCTTCGTTGATGAATATAGTGATAGATATATGGTCCACCGTCGTGGAATTATAGAAACAAAGTGTATATTTACTCTAGAATTGATAAAAATGTTTTCCAAGAATCTCCAGACATCACCAAAGTAATCTCTGGGTCCTATCTTGATAGATCCTTGCACTTGCGTTATCTACCTTTGATTGCTTCTAGGACTGCTTCCAAATCATTCTTCTTGATGCAGTGGAGGAGGATTAATATTCTTTTATGGGATCATTCTTTGAGAAAATATCTCTCTAGGATTGATAGGAATCTCGAAATCCATTGTGCATAACCAAGACAAAATGAATTGTCTCTTTTGGGAAGATAACATAATTTTGTATTTATATTTCTAGGGTTAAAAATAATAATTTCCCAAGTGCGCATAATAATTTATTTAACCTTATAAAAACCACATGTAAAATAAAAATATTATTATTATCATTTATCGACTTGTGATTAACTTTCAAATTAAAATTAAATATTATTTAATTTAATAATATTCATTATTTACTATTTCTCAAAAGATCGTTAAACTCGGTCCGCAATTACTCCACAATATTTATCAGTCCTTGAATAATGTCTATTTATTTATTAAATAAATAACAATGAATTATCCATAAATAAATAAATAAATATTATATTCACTAAATAGAAAATAAATACTTATTAAATATTCCACTCACATTATATTCCCTCGAATAACCAGTGAAAGAATATATGCAATAAAGCATACATGAATAATTATTGAACCGCGTACAATAATAATATTTATTCAAATTGTTAAATAATAAATAACAATATATTATTTAACTGAGATTTTGGATACACTTAGTGTGTGAACCTCTTGGACGATTTCTCAATGGCATTAAGTGAAGCAGTCTAAAGTCCAAGGTTAGCATATAGAAACATGCCAAGGAACCCATAGACAAATATGTTAATGTCACAATAACATGATACCTCATACATATGCTAACTATGTAATATAATCCCTTTATCATGATATCTCTAATCAAGAAGGTTTCTTGCCAGCACCACCAACCTATGTGATCGATTTATCTTTCTTTGACTTCTAGAAAATGAAATTTCCTATAGAACACCATGGCCAAATATTTATTTAGTCAATATCATTTCCATCAAAGGAACTGAGATATCAACATCTGTTGATAAATTGAAGGGAAAAATCCTTTCCCACATTATTCATTAATGCAATATTACCCGGGACACACCCAACATATCCTACTTCTCCATGAACATTTTTTGTCATAGTTTTCATCAATACATCTAAGTGAGAAACTCATAATACTCATTAATAATAATCTTAAAGTCAAAGGACAAATACACATATCCACATATTGAACATCCAATAACACATTTAAATATAGATTTCCTACTGATGGGTCTCATTCTCATAATATACTACGAGAAATTACCAAGAGCGTACACCATGAGTAGGTCCATTAAAGTTCTATGAGTATCCACCCATGATAGACTATATCATTTGTGTCCCTCAAATCATATCATCCAGGTAGAGAAAATATATTCAAGAATAGTGTCGTAGAACTTCCAGGTTCTCATCATAGTGGGGAACTGCTATGAAATTTTAGTGTGACAGCTACTCATAGGGAATTATCACATAATATGTTATGAAGAAGAAAAATAATAATATGATAATTAGCTTATTATCATTAAAAACCATGAACATAAGTTATCATAATGTATATAGAAGTTGTTTCTAGGGTACCGACTCCAATAGACTTCCACTTGTACTAGGACCAACTACGAACAACCTTCAGTCCGCTAGCTCTCACATGATACTCATGATTCTGCTGAGATATGACTTAATCAAGGTATCTACCACATTCTCTTCTATGGGTACTCTACATCAAAAGGTGCTATATACTTGGACTATATTTTGGAATCAGTAATAACTGGATGCATTGAACTCTTCTCGCTCACAGCTCCTCCATTGAGACAAAAAATTTATCCTAATTGAAAATTCAGATAATTATAATCTGTTCAAAAACTAACATTAGTATAACCCTTGATGACTAGATCCTCATCTTCTCCATACACTAGGAACATATCCTTAGTTCTTATCATATACATAAGGACAACCTTAATAGTAGTCCAATGTTTTTCTCTTGGATCTGCTTGATATCTTCCTCATATGATAAATGCATAGGCAACATAAAGACTATTACATTACATGGAATACAGGATTGATCCTCTTACTTAAGAATATGATATCATAATTATTCTATCTTTCTCTTATTGTGTCTGGGGAAACATTTTTTTAGAAAGATTTAAACCATGTGACATTGGAAGTAATCCCATCTTATATTTTTTTATAGTAAATATATTTAGTATCTGGTCAGCATAAGTAATTTGACATAGTCCAATACACCTCTTAGATCTATCATGAATGATCTTGATCCCTAGAATATAGGATGCTTCACCTAAGCCCTTTATGTATAATAACTTGTCTAACTGGTCCTTAACTAACTGTAAGACTGGTATGACATTTATAGTAAGTAATATGTCATCAACATATACTATTAGGATAATGAATTAATTTCTATTAAAGTTTTGTAAACACATGGATCACATTAATTCTTAATGAAAAAATATTCTTTTATGGATTAATAAATTCAAATGTTCAATGACTTGGATGCTTTCATCAATCCATAAATGGATCTCTATAACTTTAAAATCCTTTTGAAATCACCTGGAGTAAAAAATACTTATGGTTCTATTATATATAAATCTTCCTGAAGGTTCCCATTAAGGAATGTAGTTTTGACATCCATCTTACAAATCTCTTAGTCATGGTAAGATACTATATCGAGTAGAATTCTAATGGATTTAAACATGGAAAATGGTGAAAATGTTTCATCATAGTCAATTCCTTGATGTTGTTTAAACCCTTTAGCCACTATCCTTGCTTTATTGGTATTTACTTTTCCTTCCATGTATAGTTTCCAATGGAATACCCATTTGCATCCAATAGATTTTATATTAACTCGCGCATCGACCGAAACCCAAACTTGGTTCTCATACATGGAATCTATTTTTGAATTCACATCTTATTACTATCTTGCCGGTTCTGAGCTTTCTACTACCTCCTTGTAGGATAGAGGTTTATCATTTCCAAAACATAATGAGTCACCATACTCAAATACCAAAAAACCACATCTCTCTAGTTCTCATACATCACTTACGCACCAATTTAGTACTTGTGTTTTAGGAACTACTTCTTCCATGGGGACCTTCGGAAGCTATTCTTGTTCCAAATCTTGTATAACTTGGGCTTCTACATTATCAAATTCAATATTTCCCCCACTATAATTTTTGAGTATGTGATCCCTCTCAATAAATATGGATTATCTGTCGATAATAACTTTCTTATATTTGGGGCTATATAAGTATTATCCCCTTGTTTCCTTAGGATACCCAATAATGATACACTTCATGCCCTGAGGTGCTAGTTTGTTTCCTGAGAAGGTCTTAACAAATTACTTGCAACCCCACACACGTGTATGAAACAAAACAAGTTTCTTTCCACTATATTTCTCAAAAAAATTCTATTCTCCGCTTTATTTGGAACTTGGTTTAATGTGTATGTCACTATTTGTAATGCATATCCCCAAATTGATAATAGAAGATCCGCATGAATCATCATAGACCTTACCATGTATAACAAGGTACACTTCCTCCATTCACAAGCATCATTCTACTATGGTGTATAAGGTGGAGTGAGTTGAGGTAGAATCTCAAACTTTTATAAAAATTTGATGAACTATTGGTTAAGCTATTCATCACCTAGATCTGATTAAATTTTCTTTATCTTCTTACCATGTGGATTATCTACTTCATTTTTGACTTCCTTGAATTTTACAAAGGACACAAACTTATATGTAATTAATTATACACATACATATATACTTAAGTAATCATTAAAAGTTATGACATAAGAATATCCACCTTTAGCTTATATTGTAAATGGTCCACACACATCAATGTGTAATAATCCTAGAATCTATATGGCCATTAGACATTGTACTCTAAATGGTGGTTTAGTCATTCTCTCTTCAAAACAAGAATGGAATCTATCCAGTGGTTTTAAATGATATATAGTGTTTTTATTATGGTACAGATCTTCTGATTTCGAGGTAAATTCTTTTTAAAACTTTTTTTGGATTAGACTATAACTGGGGTCATGGGATGGTTGGGCTGTTTTTGGGAAAGAAGAAGTTGGAAGGATATAGGATGATTGCAGGACTATTAAAAAATGTGAAAGGGGGATAAATTTCATGTAATCCCATTTCACGATGTGTAATGGCCTAGCAAGAACCTTTCATGACGTTTATCATATTTCCATCAAGAATGAAAACTGGATTGTAATGGGCTTACACATCATGTAATTTCCCCACAATTTTATTAAAAACATAATATATGTAGCCTCTATTATTCACACAAAATCCTTTTTCTCCCTCCTTTGAAGCCTAAAACCCTATATTATAGTTTTTTAGATCTAGTTCCTACCCAGACTCTGATTCTTCTATCGTCAGTCACATTGGAATCACATTGGTAAGTACTCGATTCCTTTTTAAATTTTCTTGATTATTCAAAAATATGGTTTCACTATTTGGATTTATGATTATATGCCCTAATTTTTTTCTTCATATGTTCTTTAGATTTCTCCTAAACTAAATAGAACAAGGACATGATGCTATAATATAATTCAAATAAGGAGCTAAGGTAGGTGGTTTATAATTTCATGATGGATTTTGATGATTTCTAGAGCTATCAGCCTTTTTTTACACTCATCACACTTTTCGGTGTGGGCCCATTTATGAACTATTAAATTGAAATAGATGCAGTAGGTAATGTTAGGAATTCCCTTAGGTTCCTTGAGATGTGTTGGTGGTTGTTTTTTCAACAAGAGGCCACCCATGGGGTGCACCGTGTCTTTTCTTTGGTTTTAACATTTGATAAACTACCCAAGGGGGAGTGTTCTCAAGCTTCCCTAGTTTATGGAAGCATAATTTTAATTATATGAGGTTGATTTACATCCTTATGGGATTTTCTCCTTCCTTGACTTGTGTTATCAAAAATATGGCATGCCTAACATGCTTAAGTTCTTGAATGTTTTTTGTTAAAAATGTGGGTATAATCATTGGTTCTTTTTAGAGTGCTTAAATTTCCATTTTTGAATAATGGGTGGGTATACCAATGTGATGTGTTAAATGGATAATCTTGATAAATGGGTGGGTATACCCATGTGACTTTATTAAATGGGTGGGTAAAACCATGTGACTTGATAACATGGAAGTAGAATACATGAGTGGGTATAGTCATGGTTTATAATTGTTTGAATGAGGGGATATAATCATTGTTTGGAATTGAATGGAATTATTTCAATGAGTGGTAGACTCAAACGGTTTGAAATATTGTGAAATAGTTGATGAATGTAAAGATGACATGGACAACTCTCCATGGATCTGGAACGCAATTGTGGAAACCTTGGATGAGTATACATATTGGTTCTTGATTCTGTGGGATGCCATGGGCCTTACTAACCCTTGGATCCGGCATGCTTAGACTCATGAAGGACATGTTAATAAACATGTTCCTAGGACTCCAACCAATGCCTATACCGAGTTTCCATCGACATGCTACTGGGAATCAATGGTGATGCCTTGGTCTTCAACACCATGGATCCAGCCCTTCTTGGACTACACTTCATTATATGACAAGGCCATGGAGATTGTAGTATACTTTATTATAACACACAACCATGGGATATATGAATTTGGTTGTACGGTAAGGCTGTGGGTTCTCAATATGATTTATTTATATGTTAAGGACATGTGGACAGGATATGGATGCTTGTATGGAGAGGCCTTGTTGTTTTGTTATATTTCTTGAAGATTCCTTATTAGGAGTTGACACTTGTTATAGGGAGCCTTGAGAGGATGGTTGGTATTTCTAGTTGTAGTAGACATATTCCATGGGCATTCACACTTACATTACTACTTTACTTACACTTGCTAGATTATTTCATATTGATTTTAGAACTGTATAGATATTTGGGTGTTTACCTATTGGGATGTAATATCACACCCAGTTTGGGCCTCCTTGGGGACCCAAATAGATTATATGGTTGTAGGTGTTGATAGGGGAAAGTGTACTAGCACAATTTGTTGATTTTTTCTTTGGAGGAGGGGAGCATGGGACATGGATAAGGCTTGTGATGATATAAACTCTTTTGGGTCTTTTGGATTTTGGATACTTATATTGTATTATTCCACCATGTACCTATATTGGATTCTTTATATATACATGTATCATCAACATTGTTGTATATGAGAAATTTTTGGCTTCTTTTATATTCCTATATTTATTTTCTATTTATTTGTTGTATAATTGTTGTATCTTCTTATTCTATTTTGTAATTGACTTCCACTATGATACACTCTGGTAATGAGGCAATAGTCTCCCCAATGACTCACTTAGGCCCTCACTGCTAGTCGGTAGCCTCGGGAGTTTGGGGAGATGTTCTTGAGGCTATGTATCCAACCAGGCATGGGGCTCCGTTGAGTGGCATGCAGGTTGGGGACATTACAAAGTGGTATTAGAGGGTTTATTTTCTAGTTTGACTTACTGTTTAGCGATAATAGTTAGGGATAAGAAGGAATTGGAGTTTGGTAATGATCTATGCTCAGTCGTAGCTAACCCATGTACAAGGAAAATCCAAATTGCCTCAAATGGATTTATTTTCTGGATTTTGACAGTTATAGTTGATTTGATTACACCATTGGGTGATGCACTAGTGTTGTGTTGTTACTATTGAGATGATTGGGTTCTATTTATATCATAACGGGATGAGATGAGGGTATTCCATCTCGTGCATCATATATGAACCTTGTTAGGCATCACATGCCATGCATTATGACATTCCATTTAGGATGAATTACTTGACACATGATGTTGTGATAGGTGTTGTGACAGTTTCATCTTCTATTGTGATATAAATTTTGCAGTTGATAGAGAAGTGATGTCATGTATGATGAACCATTTAAATTTAATTTTTAATGTGAATTTGATATGTAAGGATTATATGGGAATAAAATTTTGGTTAATGATGTATTATGGGACCTCCGGGATTGGAACTTGGTATACTATCAGTTAAATCATTTGAACAAATTACTATTAAATAGAAAATGAAATGAGAAATAGAGACTTGACCTAGACCTAGATTTTGAGTTAGAAAGAGGTTGTGTTTCTTCTTGTGTTCTGAATGGTCCTTATATAGCCCTAGCTTTAGGATCAGGCTATGGGTTCTGAATTAGTTTTATCAGGGTTTTGACTTATCCTACACTTTTGATCTATGACTTTGATATCATTCATTTCCGAGGTGTTTGTTTGGCATTACAAAGGCATGACACCACAATGACTAATATTGGTATGCCAGGAGGGTAGCAATGAACATGCTCTATAAGCGGTGCACTGTGGGATACTAGTTGATCCTCCTTTAATTATTGCAGTGGAACCTGATGTTTTTCTGAACATAGATGTTGAGGCGTAGTTTAGCGAGAGTTTCTTTCTCTATATGGAAACTTTTCAGGGAGTGTCGTATCCTACCTCAGCTATGGCTGAGCTAACGTGAGTGTTCCAACAGTAGAATCCTCCCACGTTTTTGAGGGATGTTTCTCCATAGGCTATTGGGAGGTGGATTGAGACCTAGTTATATATTCTTGAGTATCGGTAGATGCCTCTTGATAAGAGGGTCAAGCTCATGAATTACATGCTATGTGGAGCATCAAATCCCTAGTGGGATGTTCTGAACTAGTCTGATGGGTTACGAGATGTGGGTTGGACTGATTTCCAGAACCACTTATACAACTACTTTTACCCTGAGACTCTATGGGAAGATAGATATAGTGACTTCATGCATCTGGAGTAGGGAATAATGACAGTTATGGAGTACTCAAGATGCTTTAAAGAGTTTCAGCATTTTGTACTGACGTACCCTGCTGATGATCTATCGAGAGTGAGGCACTTCAAGGAAGTTCTTCAACTTGCACTATAAGAAAATCACCACATATTGGAGGTTTTTTTAATATGGCAGTGGTTTAGACCGCTTCCACATTCTTCTGCGATGGTTTCATAAAACCGCTGCTAAATCGGGTGTCAAAATCTATCATGTGACTGTTTGTTCAATTAAGCATCAATTTCTATAAAGAATCATAGTACACATATTTAGTGGAAGTTTTGGTGGTTTTAGAGGTAGTTTCATGTGAAAACAATTGATGTATTTAGCAGCGGTTTTAACCGGTGAATTTTTTTCTCCATTTTTTACATTAAAACCACCGCTAAAATCACCATAACAACCATTAAAAAATAACACACATTTTTTAGCCGAGGTATTAACCACCACCTATAAGAAAATATCAAACAATAGGGGTGGTTTAAAATTCCAAAAAATATGGTCCATTTCATTAGTGACAGTTTAAACCGGCACAAAATGTATATTTACAAATAAAAAATTCTGTATCCCCATTACCAGTACCCTGAAAAAAAAAACTTGTGCAGAGAACATATAATAGAATAATCTAAACCATATAAAAAAATTCAGTATTCAATAATATAACAATGTTTCATAAAAAACCCATGTGTATAGAAAATATAACATAATAATCTAAACCATATAATCTCATCCATCTATCAATGCTTCATAGATCTAAATCTAAGTCTTTAAACTATATAGAACCAGTGTCTGAGCTTTAAGCCTTCAAACTACAAAGAACAAAATTATGATCTATAATAATTTAAACTACGTATCCTAACATTGAACATCTTGGATCAGTATGTAATGAGAATGATATTCTAGCCCGTTCCATACTAGACTTTCTATTATAATGATAGTCATTTACCACACTGATTTTCAAAACTACACATGGATGGATTCTAAGTTTCATGGGATACAAAGAGATTCCAAAATATCATATCTTAGTCCCATCCCAAACACTGACCAAAGATAGGGCCTTCCCCTTAATAATGGGGTTGAATATCTCTTATATATAGTCTCACTCAATGTGCTCATGCACATTGTGGATGTAGAGACCCAAAGCTTGACGTACATGGACATTACATTACTTTTGCGGAATACTTAATACATAACAAAAAATACACACAAGGACCATAATAGTTTAGTGTCTTTAGAAACTTGGAACGCAATCCTCTAATCGTGGTGAAATATCTTCAACATCTCTCATAAAGATCTTCCCCCTTTTTTTCTTACCTAAAACCTTTCTTTATATCTTGGCGAAAAGAAAACATAAAAAGGGTGAGCTCAAATTCTTAGTAAGGGTAAGCATGGATAAAATAAAACATACCATATACATTTGAACTTAAAAACATGAACATAATGTTTAAACATCAAATGCTTGATCAATGACATAAAACATGGAAGTATGTAAGACATAGATCATAAAGAAACATTAAGAATGATAAAATAGCATGGGAATAAAACATGTAATTATGGAAACCATTAAGCACATGATATGATTTCCATATTAGCCAATGCATTACTGCCAAGACCATCTTAGTGGAAAAAGTCCCTTTCTGAATCGAGTTCACTCCTCGTTCCAGTCCTGTATTACTGAACCAGTTTAACTTGCCATTCCAGCCATGTCTATCTCATGAGATATAAATCTTTACCCAATGCATTGGAGGGAGATATATGTCCCACCCATCTCATAATGAAATCATTCTTACTTGTGCCACAAAATAAACATACATCATTCATAAAAACCCAATAAATAAAATTAGTTTCATAAACATCATCCCATCATCACATAATCTATATAAAAGAAATGGATATCATTTCATAATAATAAAATTGAAACCATGTAAATCATAGAGACATTATACTTGATACATACACATATGAAATAATGTCATCTTACATAAAAAATGGTTTTGATAAAACACTTGAAATGAATTCTTGAGAAAAATATCCTTTTTTCTTCAAAATCATTTTCTTTTCAAAAAATTTCGTTCAATTTTAAAAGAAAAGGATTTTTTTTTTAAATATTCGTGAAATCTTTTGGAGGAAGCTTCATGAAAATAAGGCTTTATAATACCGTAAAAATCCTTTCATGCCGTATACGTTAAAAAACATTATTCTCGTACTTTTGTCGGAAAAGTAAAAAAGTACCTCGTAACGTAAACAAAAGAAAGATTCCTTACATACCATGTAGTAAAAGTAAAAATGGGTAAAAATGACTTTAAACATTCATGAAAACACTTTTATAAAACATGGACATGGATGATAGAAATAACCCCAGTAAATACTTATGAATAAGCAATCTCGGATAAAAATGAGATTTGAAAAATTATCCCTTACCTTATGTCCGATATGCATCGTATGTATCCGAACCTCCTGTATAATGATTTAAATAATGTCATTTACTTATTACATAATCATATTTATTGTTATGATATCATATATGGTTCACTTATGACTTTATATTACTCGTTCTTTTGTAAATTCCATGTTGAAGAGTGTTTTGGGTAAAATCATTTCATTTGTCGTCCGTGTTTTGACTTGTTATTATTCATATGATTACTTAGATCATGATTAATTAATTATAGAATATAAAACATGATTTATATATAATATATATTCAGAATATACATATATATAATATATCGATAAATGGAAAGAAATACACCGTTCATGGTGACGGTAGGCCGTACGTACGCATGAACGTTGTTTTCGTTTCCTTATTGAGTTGAATGGAATTAAGTAGATGATATACATATATGTATATATACATAAATCCAGTAGCTTTATAATGTCATTTATTTCATTATTATTGCTTATATATACTGTATAATCATTCTTAAATGGTTAACATGGAGAATGAATCTCATCGCGTCGTGGAGACGGTAGTCCGTACGTACGCACGAGCGATGATATCGTTTCCATAATTATTGAATTGAATTGGAGTGGATGATACAATATATCAGAATCATAATGATGTTATAATAACTATGTATAGTTATTCTTTACACCATTATACCCATCCATGTAAGGTGTTGGTGGAAAAACAGATTACACCACGGCGTGGAGACGGTATTCCGTACGTACGCACGCGCGGTGATTTCATTTTCCGTAGGATGGATAGATGGTGAAATAGGGTTGTTTCATACTTATAATAACATATAAGTATATGAGTTATACTGATGTTATTACTTCATAATGAAAAAACCTAACAAGAAGAAGTGGAAGAAGAAATAATGTTGAAAGAATCGGTAACGGACATTACCTCTTCTTTGAAGCACCTCTTTGAGACCTCCTCTTAGGGCACTAAAATTGGTCTTTGAAGAAGAACAGGACCTATAGGATGTTTCTAGGGAAGTGGAGAAGAGAATTTGGCAGGGGTTGGCCGAGCTTTAAGGCTCAAAATGGTGTGAGGAAGAGAGGGAGGAGGTGCCCTTTTATAAGGGAGGAGAGGGGCACCTTTGGAATAACTAAAAATATTATTTTATTATAAAGAAAAATTCGGTTTTAAATAGCTCCAAATTGATTTATTTCGAAGCTAAGGTATGGATGGGTCGAAATCCTCTCATCCAGTAGAATTTAGACAAGTTTAGGTCATTATACTGAACTTATCTTTTAGTTTTAACTCTTAGTTAATTAGATTGACATTTACCATGTCACTTTGTATTTTTATATTATATAGTTAATAAACTTACCATATACATCCAAGGGACCCCCAAGTGGTCCATTAATGATAAACATATCTTGATATAAGTATCTTGGCCGAACCTTAGATTTTTAGGAATAAAATAACAATCAATAATATAATATTTGTTTTAAAAACTATTTTATGTCAATTTTGACACTATTTAGTAATTGATTTTTGTGAAAATCATAACAGAATGATTAGTTCGAACAAAGTTAGTTACATCAACAATAACATGTCATATTAACCTAGAAAATTAGTGGAATTAATAAAAAGTTTTAAATTACATTTATTTGGGTATTTATAACATCAATTATTCTAATTTTTCACTATTATGGTAATTACTTCATCATCATTGTGTCATAAATAAATTAAATTATTTAATGTCTAAAAATTATAAATAAAATACCATTATGTTGGGAATATTTTTATATTTCTAATTAATATTTATAGTCGAATTAATCTTGTGTATTACCCCATATTAAAAATTATTTACTTATTAAACTTTGATTTTAACTATTTTAACCCTTCTTTAAGTAAATTGATAATAAATGTCCTAATCTAATCCAAGTGGGCCTAAATGGTCATATTTTATTCCTAAGGTTTTTTTTGGTCGAATTAAACTTTTCCAATAGAATTAGGACATGTTTTATGGTAATAATAATATCATTTTTACCCTTAATTACCCTATTTACTTTTAACCGTGGTAAATAAAAGCAAAAAGTTACTATTCACCAAAACATTATTTTCATCTCATTGAACCACATTTTACTTACTAACATCAACCATGTCTCTCGAATTTTCGAAATTCCACTCCCAGAAGCGGTAAAATTAAGTTTTATGAAAAATTCATTTTTTTAACTACCACTTAGTGGTTTCACTATTCATTAAAAATTGAAAGTTTTCAGAAAAATACCAAAAATTAGGCCTATGATATATTTGATATTATGAACTCAAAAATGATGTATATTTTACCCAATTGAAAACATATCAGTTGCATTAATTAATTTAAAAATTAATTCCTGTCGTCAAAACATATAGCGTGTTCTTAAGAGATAATAATTATCAAAAGATTGACATTTGTTTATGTCTGGTTTAACTGTGAAATTACATCCAATGACCAACATTGTATTAAATTGTGAAAATATATTCTAAATATTCTTTAAAACCACTCAAATTAATAATTTATCACTATTAATTATTTCTATTAAAAAGGTTGTTTTTAATTAAAATTTAGTAATTTTCACTATTCATCAGAAAATGAAAGTTATCCGAAAAGTACCAAAATTTCACCCTAAGCTAATTTCGATATTCCAAATCCAAAAATGAAGTCCATTTTGAAAAATAAAATTTAAAAAATTTCAAAAAGTGGTTATTACTATTCATAACGGCTAGTTTTAATAATATTTTAATAGCATATCGTTGTTTAGTGAAACTCGGTATTGCGTACTACACACGCTATCGAGGAAGGTCATGATTGCGTGTAATGCAAGGCAAGTCAAGGATGCGTGTTGTGCAAGCTCCTTTTGGTGTAGCATACAACACAAGACATTATTGAAAATAAAAAGAATATTTTTCATAAAATCTCGGGGTGTTACAGTGGAGTAGCTCCCAAAGCATTAAAATCTACCAAAAAATCACCTAATGTTCACCTCCACACATTAGGTCTCCCTAAATTTGGATTCCCATCATCCTCCAAGTATTATTCTCCCCTATAGTGATGGTGTGTGGCCAAAATTGGCTCGCCTACCATCTAGGTCACACACCTCAATGGATATCTTGTGAGAAGTGATCTGTAACGCCCCGACCCTAGTTACCCAGAGTCGGTGCCTTATTACATAACATTGGCATGATCACAAGAAAGATAAAATCTCGAAAGACCGATTGGTTTAGTAGCCTTGGAAACACTAGATATATTCATAAGTTTTACATTACATCATAAAATGAAAAACTACTACAACAACATAATGTTTCCACAATCCACACTATTAACCCCTCATAAAATCCCTGCAGGTCATTCATAACTTACTTCTTCACATCCTGGGAAAAATAAAACATAGAAAAGGGGTGAGCTCAAATGCCCAGTAAGGATAACAATATAGCGGAAACTTTCATAAATAAGAATAAACATTTAAGGCAATGTATAACTAAAACAAAATCCTTTTAAATATGAACTTTCAACATGGTATGGCATAAAGAAAATGAAATAATGCCATTTACTTATTCACATGGATATTCTACTAATCGAATAATCACATGAAAAAATCAATAACCACTTTCATAATGTTGGAATGCATAATGCCAGACTATCATAACTACATATCCAAGGCCTCGTGCCAAGACTACAAATAAGATTTTGTCAAGGCCTTGTGCCAAGACACTAGTTTGTCTCATGAGACCTACCGATGAAATTGTTTTAGAAAATACTTACGTTTAAAATTGTTGAAATATACTCCAGTGTTTTTTTGAAAACATTATGCAAGATTCTGAAAACAAAATAAATAATTCTAAGACTACTCGACTAATTACAGGCCATGATGGGTCCACGCCCAATCCCTTCCCGTCTACCACACTCGAGAGTCGGGTTTTCTGAAAACATTTTTAAGCTTGCGTTAAATACGTATACATTTGCACTGGATTTTCATATATTTGAGAGAAATATCTATTTTTTGAAATCATTTAAAAGTCACATAATTATAAAATAAAACATTTACTTTGAAAATATTCTTATAAGCTTGTAAGGAAAGCTTTGAATATTTTATAATGGCGGAAAATAACCGCACCCGCCATATAAGTTAAAAAAAACATTCTTACCTTAATTCTGTCGAAAAGGTTAAAAAGGACCTTGTTTTGAAAACGACAGAAAGATTCCTTTATAAAACTCTTATAAAAATTCAAACAAGGGTATAAATGACTTTAACCCATATTCTTGTAAATAATAAATATGTTTTGAAATACATTTTTAAGAAAACATGGATGTGGATGATAAAGAGATCCCAGTAGATTATTACATATAAACAACCTCGGATAATGAAGAGATTGTGAAATAACCCTTACCTTGTACTTTTCCTTGGTTGGGGTAGGCTAACCTCCTGTATAATGGTGAAATAGTTGTTATTAAATTATACAAGAATAATATATATTAATATGATATCATATATGATCTTTTAACATTGATTTGTTAATAATATCTTAGAATTATCGTTGTTTCGGGAGTTAACTTACTCATTTTCTTTTATATGTTTTGTTACATAAGGAATGGTTGTTGTATCTTATTCATATCCAGAATGATATCCAGTCCTTAAACATCATTTTTAAATCATCAAATGATAATTATACTTGAATGGATACGATGGAGAATGAATCTCATCGCGTTCGTGGAGACGGTAGTCCGTACGTACGCACGAGCGACAATATCATTCTTTTGATATTAAAATAATATATAAATGGATGGTATATCATATATACAGAATAATTAACATGTTATATTTATTATTTAAATGAGTTACACATCATTATTATACCCATCCAAATAATATTATATTGAATAACAATTACACCACGACGTGGAGACGGTAATCCGTACGTACACACGTATGGTGACATGTTATTCAAAGGGTGGATAGAATACTGAATATGATTGTACCATATTTATAATAACATCACAGTATATGTGAGATACTGGAGTTATTATTTTAGAATGGTAAGAACAAAGGAAGAAGAAGTGGAAGAAGAAATGAACTTGGAGAAGGGTGGTGAAATCATTACCTCTTCTTCTGGTTCTTCCTTTTGATTTGATCAAAAGGGCTCCTTAGGTTGGCTTTCTGATCAAACTAAGGCCTCTAGGTTGTAGTGAGGGATGTTGGGAGAGTATTTGGGCAGAGTTTGGCCGAACCAAAAGGCTTTGAAGGTGTGAAGAAATGAGAAGGAGGAGTGCCCTTTTATAAGAGGGGTGAGGGGCACCTTTGGAAAAGCTAGAAATATTAATTTATAATAAATTCATATTCGGTTTCTAAAGCCTCCAAAGTTGATTATTAAAAGGTTAAGGTGGAGATAGGTCGAAAACCACTCAACCAATAGAATTTAGACAGGTTTGGGTACTTATATTAACCTTATCTTTAAGTATTAACTCTAAGTTAATTAGTTTCACTTTTACAATGTCTCTTTGTATTTTTATATAATATGGTTAATAAACTTACTATATACATCCAAGCGACCCCCAAGTGGTACATTAATGATGAAACTATCATGATATAAGTCTCTTGGCCGAACCTTAGATTTTTAGGAATTTAATATCAATTTATAATATAATATTTATTTAAGAACTCTTTTATGTCAATTTTGACACTATTCAATAGTTGATTTTTGTGAAACTCATAACAGATTGATTACTTCGAACAAAGTCAATTAAATAAATCCTAATATATCATATTATCCTAGAAAATTAGTTTAATTCATTAAAAGTTTCATATTATATTTATTTGGGTATTTATAATATCAATTATTTTAATTTTTCACTATTATAGTAATTACTGCATCATCATTGTGTCATAAATAAAATAAATTATTTAATGTCTAAAAATTATAAATAAAATATCATTATGTAGGAAATCTTTTTATCTTTCTAATTAATATTTATAATCTAAAATCCAACTTATATAACCCTATGTAAAAATTGTTTTGGTAAAAGATATATGCTTGTGTCATTTTTGTATTCATTTTGACTTAATTAAAATAAAGTGTCATTATCACTTACAAGTGGATCCATGGGGTCCCAAAATAGACCCAAAGATTCCCATGGTCGACCATGGTTCAACCAATAGGGTTAAGACACGTTTTAGGGTAATTTAGTATTATTATAATATTATTTTTTAACCCTTATTTACCGGATTTACCCTTAACCATGGTAAATAAAATATTTACCGCAGTAATTATTCAAAATGTCTAAAAATAAAAGTTACCTATTTACACAATTTGAACATACTGATTCAAAATATGGAATCCATTTTCCTAAATTCAAAACACAGAAGTGGCAGAAATTAATTTAAAATTAATTCCCGCTGTCAAAACAAAAAGCGTGTTTTTAAGAGATAATAACTATCAAAAGATTGACACTCGTTTATGTTCGGTTTAATTGTAAAATTATGTCCAATGACCAACATTATATTAAATGGTAAAAATATATTCTAAATATAATTTAAAACCACTCAAATTCATAATTTATCACTACTAATTATTTTGATTAAAAAAGTTGTTTTTAATTAAAATTTAGTAATTTTCACTATTCATCAAAATATGAAAGTTATCCGAAATGTACCAAAATTTCACCTTAGGCTAAATTCGATATTCCGAATCCAAAAATGAAGTCCATTTTCAAATATAAAATATATATAATTTCAAAATTTAGGTATTACTATTCATAACGGCTAGTTTGATCGGTTATGGTGTGTGTTAGAACTCGACGTTGCGTACAACACACGCTACTGTTTTATTCAAAGGAAAGCGTACCGTGGAAGCATGGGATGTTTCATTTTAAATTTTTTTTGATGTCTCCATTTAGTCAAAAATTTTAAAATATTGTATTTAAAAAGGTTTCACTATCAAAAGTTGATAAAAGTGCAATACTGAAAATGAATCTGTTCTTGCATTATGACTAAGAAACTCATAATATGGATTCTAAAATTATAAGGATTATATAAAGTTAAAAAAATGTAGTTAATGCTATTCATGACCTCTTTTAATGGATTTTTTTTTGGTAAGTCATGGTGCAATTGAACTCGGTGTTGCGTGTAGTGCAAGTTATTGAATTATTTTGAAGAAATAACACACTATGAAATCTTGGGGTGTTACATTCTCCCCTCCTTCAATAAATTGCGTCCTCGCAATTTGAAATTGTTCTTCGAAAATAAAAGGTTGAAAATAGATAATATATTTGTGGGAAACCCCACATCGGAAATTGGGTTACTAAAATTTAGTCTTAATATGAGGAAAAGAGAAATGAAAGGGTCACCACCAAATTATGATCTCGATTAGGAGAACATTGGTGGCAATTTGAGACATATAATTAGAGGAAAAACATAAATATTTATAGGTAGTGATTGAGGTCATCAATCACAAACAAGTGCATAATTGAGGTCCTTAAACTCATCAATCTATGATGATTTGAAGTACCATCGGTTCAACAAAATATAGGGTATTGGGATAACACATTTTTGAAGTTTCAAAATATCTTAGTTGAAATCCCACATCGAAAAATGAATTAACGAGGCCTCTATTTAAAATAAAGATTCGAAAGTATGAAGATTACCGAAAATAACACATACTAGGGTTCCATGTAGGAAAATATGGATATGGAAGAAAAATCTAACCATCAATTATCTGATGGAGAGTGGTAGAGAACATGGCTATGAAAAGGCCAACAATCCCAAAGCCATAAATTAGTGATGATTTAAGGTACCATCTAGGAAAACATTTTTGTTCTAAGTTGCTTTTCTTAATATTGATGAATTTATTTATGAGATTGGCTAAGATCATAAGGAGATATACTTACTTTATAATTAGAGTTTTATCCATTAATAAATTTCTACCACAAACTCATCTTTCACTCTAAAAGATAATAGAATGTAAAAAAAAAATTCTATTTACACTATTCGTATAGGGTTCCAAAATAAACGAATTTATAATTCATCTACAAGATCTTTTAATAAAAACTAAATTATTTAATCCAGGACATCTCATGGGCCAGTGGTAGGTGATACACCCTTGTCGCCCTTCGGTTGCGGGTTCAAGTCTCGCAGCCTTGCCGGACGCGACGGGTTGCCGCCCGACCTCTGGGTTGTCCTTTTATGGCAATCCAAAATAATCCAAACTAGAACTATCCAAAATACTTCTATCCAAACTCACAGTCCAACATTTATAAGTAAGGTAAACATAATGTAGAACCTTTTTACCCCGTAATAGCATATGAATACCTTCATCATGTATTCTTTTAATACACCGAAACATCCTGAATTACCATATTCCTTATTGATTACATTCATGCTCCCTTATTCCATATAGAAAGCTGGATATACTTCATTAATCCAAAAATGTTTTAAACCCCAACAATGATTGAATATATAAATCATTAATCAGTTTCAAGGTAGTCAAGAATATCCAACATAATTTATCCAAATCAATCATGTATTATTCTAAAATCACTAACTCGGTATCAGAACCATATTATGGTTTATCTTTCTCTCAACCATATATTTTCCAAAAATTTATCCTGCTATTGAGTCACTTTTCTTTGTTCCACACAATATCAAGTCCTTAATGAAATAGTACTGCAGTACAATCCTTATGTACTCCATAATTATTATAACAAGTACATTGTTGATACAACACTCAATTGACATAATCAACATAAGAACTCTAATCATTCCTCTTCATCTGTGGTAGTATCATAACTTGATTATTATCCAATAGCATCATTTGCGGCATAGTCTGATGACTGGGGCATAGGTTCACGTAGTGTCCAAACTCCTTGCAAATGAAGCATTGTACATTTGAAACCATTTTCTCACCCTTGCAGTCACGTACTTTGTGCCCTTTTCCTCCACACTTATAACAAACTCCCATTCCTTTCAGGCAAGTTCCAGGGTGTTTCTTCCCACAGTTACCACATATGGGAAAATTCTTCTTTTCCCTCTTCCCTTTATCTATTTTTCTCTCTTCCATCCTTTTCTTCTCTTTCTTCCCTTCAACGCCATAGGACTCAGTAAACTCTTTACTTATCTTATCAACACATGATATTATTTCTTCATATGATGATAATACATGGGAGACTATTTCTCTTATCAATTCTAGCTTAAGACCATGAATGATATGATCCTTCCTTCTCTTTGGATCATGTGCATTTCTGGAGTTCTCATTCCTTCTACTGGGCGCCATTTCTAAACAATGGCATAAACTAGATCAGTTTATGAATCAAAATACATAATCCCATACTTATAAAACACTTAACATAAATTGAACTATTTATGGATATAATCCATAATCATAAGAATGTTTTCTTTGAGGAAGTATATACTCATAATCCCTTCAAAATGATTTGTAAAGAAAATGAGAGTTATCCTAAGCATATCCCCCGGGAGTGTCGTAACTAAGAGTGCAGCAAGGCCCGTTGTCGTGCACCAGTTCCCGTTCGAGTCTAGCTCAAAGCGGTGTTTTCGGGTTTTACCCCTAGGTACATCTGTGCCAGAGCCGCCTCTACCTGCTCGTATCCAGACAGGGATTTATTGCTCGGAAAACTCACAAAATCTCTACAATACCAAAATTCTAGGAAGTTCTTCTATACTAATCCTCAAAGTTCATCTTAGGTCTACGTGCTCTAATCAGAGTTTATCTAAATCTAGCTTCCAAGGTTTGTACTAAACTTCCTCTGATACCAACTGTAACGCCCCGACCCCAGTTACCCAGAGTCGGCGCATTATTACATAACATTGGCATGATCACAAGAAATATAAAATCTCGAAAGACCGATTGGTTTAGTAGCCTTGGAAACACTAGATATATTCATAAGTTTTACATTACATCATAAAATGAAAAACTACTACAACAACATAATGTTTCCACAATCCACACTATTAACCCCTCATAAAATCCCTGCAGGTCATTCATAACTTACTTCTTCACATCCTGGGAAAAATAAAACATAGAAAAGGGGTGAGCTCAAATGCCCAGTAAGGATAACAATATAGCGGAAACTTTCATAAATAAGAATAAACATTTAAGGCAATGTATAACTAAAACAAAAGCCTTTTAAATATGAACTTTCAACATGGTATGGCATAAATAAAATGAAATAATGCCATTTACTTATTCACATGGATATTCTACTAATCGAATAATCACATGCAAAAATCAATAACCACTTTCATAATGTTGGAATGCATAATGCCAGACTATCATAACTACATATCCAAGGCCTCGTGCCAAGACTACAAATAAGATTTTGTCAAGGCCTTGTGCCAAGACACTAGTTTGTCTCATGAGACCTACCGATGAAATTGTTTTAGAAAATACTTACGTTTAAAATTGTTGAAATATACTCCAGTGTTTTTTTGAAAACATTATGCAAGCTTCTGAAAACAAAATAAATAATTCTAAGACTACTCAACTAATTACAGGCCATGATGGGTCCACGCCCAATCCCTTCCTGTCTACCACACTCGAGAGTCGGGTTTTCTGAAAACATTTTTAAGCTTGCGTTAAATACTTATACATTTGCACTGGATTTTCATATATTTGAGAGAAATATCTATTTTTTGAAATCATTTAAATGTCACATAATTATAAAATAAAACATTTACTTTGAAAATATTCTTATAAGCTTGTAAGGAAAGCTTTGAATATTTTATAATGGCGGAAAATAACCGCACCTGCCATATAAGTTAAAAAAAACATTCTTACCTTAATTCTGTCGAAAAGGTTAAAAAGGACCTTGTTTTGAAAACGACGGAAAGATTCCTTTATAAAACTCTTATAAAAAGTCAAACAAGGGTATAAATGAATTTAACCCATATTCTTGTAAATAATAAATATGTTTTGAAATACATTTTTAAGAAAACATGGATGTGGATGATAAAGAGATCCCAGTAGATTATTACATATAAACAACCTCGGATAATGAAGAGATTGTGAAATAACCCTTACCTTGTACTTTTCCTTGGTTGGGGTAGGTTAACCTCCTGTATAATGGTGAAATAGTTGTTATTAAATTATACAAGAAACATATATATTAATATGATATCATATATGATCTTTTAACATTGATTTGTTAATAATATCTTAGAATTATCGTTGTTTCGGGAGTTAACTTACTCATTTTCTTTTATATGTTTTGTTACATAAGCCATGGTTGTTGTATCTTATTCATATCCAGAATGATATCCAGTCCTTAAAAATCATTTTTAAATCATCAAATGATAATTATACTTGAATGGATACGATGGAGAATGAATCTCATCGCGTTCGTGGAGACGGGAGTCCGTACGTACGCACGAGCGAAAATATCATTATTTTGATATTAAAATAATATATAAATGGATGGTATATCATATATACAGAATCATTAACATGTTATATTTATTATTTACATGAGTTACACATCATTATTATACCCATCCAAATAATATTATATTGAATAACAATTACACCACGACGTGGAGACGGTAAGCCGTACGTACGCACGTATGGTGACATGTTATTCAAAGGGTGGATAGAATACTGAATATGATTGTACCATATTTATAATAACATCACAGTATATGTGAGATACTGGATTTATTATTTTAGAATGGTAATAACAAAGGAAGAAGAAGTGGAAGAATAAATGAACTTGGAGAAGGGTGGTGAAATCATTACCTCTTCTTCGGGTTCTTCCTTTTGATTTGATCAAAAGGGCTCCTTAGGTTGGCTTTCAGATCAAAATAAGGCCTCTAGGTTGTAGTGAGGGATGTTGGGAGAGTATTTGGGCAGAGTTTGGCCGAACCAAAAGGCTTTGAAGGTGTGAAGAAATGAGAAGGAGGAGTGCCCTTTTATAAGAGGGGTGAGGGGCACCTTTGGAAAAGCTAGAAATATTAATTTATAATAAATTCATATTCGGTTTCTAAAGGATCCAAAGTTGATTATTCAAAGGTTAAGGTGGGGATAGGTCAAAAACCACTCAACCAATAGAATTTAGACAGGTTTGGGTACTTATATTAACCTTATCTTTAAGTATTAACTCTAAGTTAATTAGTTTCACTTTTACAATGTCTCTTTGTATTTTTATATAATATGGTTAATAAACTTACTATATACATCCAAGCGACCCCCAAGTGGTACATTAATGATGAACCTATCATGATATAAGTCTCTTGGCCGAACCTTGGATTTTTAGGAATTTAATATCAATTTATAATATAATATTTGTTTAAGAACTCTTTTATGTCAATTTTGACACTATTCAATAGTTGATTTTTGTGAAACTCATAACAGATTGATTACTTCGAACAAAGTCAATTAAATAAATCCTAATATATCATATTATCCTAGAAAATTAGTTTAATTCATTAAAAGTTTCATATTATATTTATTTGGGTATTTATAATATCAATTATTTTAATTTTTCACTATTATAGTAATTACTACATCATCATTGTGTCATAAATAAAATAAATTATTTAATGTCTAAAAATTATAAATAAAATATCATTATGTAGGAAATCGTTTTAGCTTTCTAATTAATATTTATAATCTAAAATTCAACTTATATAACCCTATGTAAAAATTGTTTTGGTAAAAGATATATGCTTGTGTCATTTTTGTATTCATTTTGACTTAATTAAAATAAAGTGTCATTATCACTTACAAGTGGATCCATGGGGTCCCAAAATAGACCCAAAGATTCCCATGGTCGACCATGTATCAACCAATAGGGTTAAGACACGTTTTAGGGTAATTTAGTATTATTATAATATTATTTTTTAACCCTTATTTACCGGATTTACCCTTAACCATGGTAAATAAAATATTTACCGCAGTAATTATTCAAAATGTCTAAAAATAAAAGTTACCTATTTACACAATTTGAACATACTGATTCAAAATATGGAATCCATTTTCCTAAATTCAAAACACAGAAGTGGCAGAAATTAATTTAAAATTAATTCCCGCTGTCAAAACAAAAAGCGTGTTTTTAAGAGATAATAACTATCAAAAGATTGACACTCGTTTATGTTCGGTTTAATTGTAAAATTATGTCCAATGACCAACATTATATTAAATGGTAAAAATATATTCTAAATATAATTTAAAACCACTCAAATTCATAATTTATCACTACTAATTATTTTGATTAAAAAAGTTGTTTTTAATTAAAATTTAGTAATTTTCACTATTCATCAAAATATGAAAGTTATCCGAAATGTACCAAAATTTCACCTTAGGCTAAATTCGATATTCATAATCCAAAAATGAAGTCCATTTTCAAATATAAAATATATATAATTTCAAAATTTAGGTATTACTATTCATAACGGCTAGTTTGATCGGTTATGGTGTGTGTTAGAACTCGACGTTGCGTACAACACACGCTACTGTTTTATTCAAAGGAAAGCGTACCGTGGAAGCATGGGATGTTTCATTTTAAATTTTTTTTGATGTCTCCATTTAGTCAAAAATTTTAAAATATTGTATTTAAAAAGGTTTCACTATCAAAAGTTGATAAAAGTGCAATACTGAAAATGAATCTGTTCTTGCATTATGACTAAGAAACTCATAATATGGATTCTAAAATTATAAGGATTATATAAAGTTAAAAAAATGTAGTTAATGCTATTCATGACCTCTTTTAATGGCTTTTTTTTTGGTAAGTCATGGTGCAATTGAACTCGGTGTTGCGTGTAGTGCAAGTTATTGAATTATTTTGAAGAAATAACACACTATGAAATCTTGGGGTGTTACATGATCATTCCCATGATTCGAATGTGGTCAATAGTCGACCCAAAATTTGTGGGCCCCATCCTCAAATGACACGACTATGGGGCTTGTGTCACCAACATGAATAAAATGAATCAAACAATCAACATAATAGTTAGTCGAAATAACTAATATACATATCCTAACATAACTCAAATGAATATATTAAATATCTCCATCTTCCATATGGAACATCAATTACTTAATATTCCACCAACATCGTACTCCACCAATTATAGACTCACTACCTTACTAAATCATTAATACATATCAAATTCCAATGCCTTTATCAAACATGGGAAATAATTAAAATGTTCGGTCATGAAAATGTTAGGGGACTACTCTGTACCACACATGATACATGATACATGAACAAACCCCATATTTCCATATTTTTCCAAAATATCAACAAGGCCACTAATCAATATCTGATGATGAACACTTCTTATCACCCTATCCACCTCTATCTTTAATTCATGCTATCTGCACCTATAAGATAATATATTCAAAATTAAATAATGTTTTATAATTACATTTAAACATAAAACAAATAAATGTTTTCAAACTAAATTATTTTTAAGTTGTGTGATTTACCTTCTCACCACCCATCATCGATGAAATATAACTAGGGGCAGATCTAGTCATCTTTTGATATAAATTGACTAACACTTTCTGCAAAGAGGATATCTGATCCCTATGTTCCTAAATTGTGTTTTTCATAGAAACATAATCTTTTAGAGCATCTTGACTTTAACTAGGGGTAGATGTAGCTTCATTCCCCGATGGCCTCTTAAAGACCTTATATGGAAAGGGTTACAAACCCATCCCACACACTTGACCAGGATGCTTCTTCCCAAGCACTTTACCAACTGGTTAATCCTGGGATACTGAGTAGGACTACGTGGAATTGACATTCCATAGTTATTTATTTTTTAATGATAAATCAAATATCCATCATATTATAAGTAATACATATTTCTATAGTTACAAATAATAATAAGTTATTATAATGAAAAATTAGTTCATACCCCAACTTATTTGGCGGACTTATTAACAAAAATCCCATGAGATTTTTTATGAACATCCAACCATACTTCTATTCAAGATGCTTCATACCCTAAACTCTGTGAATTCATTAAAAAAAGATAAATAAAAATTTTAATATATTAAATAGAAAATATTGTCTTATAAATATTTAATCTAATGAAAAGATTACTAGATACGATCGGTTTTTAGAAGAACTCTTTGACCCCGTAGTGTGAGGGATGATTTTCTTATCCTGGATCGATGCATTCTTCCTTGAAAGATCCTAAAATAAATAAAATGTAATTTAATAGTAATGTATGCAATGTCATATCCTTTTCTTATACATGTATAAATGTAAAATGATATTAATATAATTATATATATTTAAACACCATGTTCTTCTCATCATGATGTATATCAATAAAAACATTCCATTTCCCTCTAGGTACCCCATTGGGTACCTTAACGTACATCTATTGGGAGCTCAACAAAGTATTAGTGACATCAGACCAAAATCTCCATTTAAAGTCTTTCCATTTCTTTCCTATATTTTTAAATGTCCAATTTAGTGCTATAACACCAGCAACCATAAAGTGGAAAACATATTTACATAGAAATTCATTTTGAAAATATTAGAATTTAATTATATAATGACATTCAATTACACCATAATGTATTAAAATTACCTTTATTTGTGAATAAAAAACATCATTTATCCAATATGAAGGCATATTCATCCAATTATTATACATAATCAGAAGGGAAATTGGATCCATGAATAGCTGGCCTAGAATCTGGCCAAGTAATCCTACAACATCATCCATAGGGACCCCATAAGAATCCAATGGGACAACTATCGTTAGTCTAGTTAGATTCCATAATTATGAACTTTTCATATTTTTCTCCATAGTTACATTATTTCCATATTTTATGAACAAACCGTTAGTATAAAAAAAGTTTAGTATATTTTTTCATATTAAATTTTTTTCCTATAACAGTAACCCTCCAATATCCCCATGAAGAACTAGGAGTGGAACCCTGATCCCTCACTACTAAGGCTACTGAATGGGAAGACGCCAACTGAGATGCTGATGAGATGCTCATGGAGGGTGTGAGAAATGGTGTAGGGGGGAAAGAAGATGGTGTCTCATATGCTGTGGGGAGGGAGAAAGATGGATCATCATCTATTGGTGTGCTCCATGGAATAGTATAATGCTTCCTCTTTGGAATTCCTATCATTTAGTCAAAAAAATTAAATTTAGAACATATATTTAAAAAAATATTCAAAAAAATGGAAATAATAACAGATTCACAATATTAAAAAAACAATATAAATAAAAATGATAAAAAATGATGCCTTTAAATAAGGTTTTCTGTTGACTTTTTACTACAACTGGTTGTATAGACTTCTCCTGAGGATTCCATACAAATATTTGTTGTTTTCATAAAATAACCAAAAATGACATAAAATGTTTTATAGGTCTAAAATGAAGCATTAAATAAGGTTGTATTCAACATATTGATATATTTATGAAAAATACTAAAAAAAGACACTACACCCATGGTAAATGATGAAATGGTTGATATGTGGAGTATCATATAAAAATGGTCAAATACAAAAGGATTATGCCCATGGTAAAGGACTAATAATCATCTAGGATATATAGTGTATACTTAGTGAGAGACAGTGTTGTAGGTAACATAGAAATAGAACTGGGTTTCACTGTGAGACAACAATGAATACAATATTTCATACTCCAAATTTTTATGTGGTTAGAGTAAGATGTAAAATAAAAAAAATGAATTACATATATAAGGTGATGTATTAAAACCATATTTTCCACATTTCATGATGGATGTAAAGATATATAGGATATGCCTATGATATTTAGTGGGAATATAAATTCAGGTATCTCTATATCATAATTAAAGTTTTGTGTTTTAAGAGGATGAACCGAGTTTCAGTGGTTTCAAAAAACTATACATGTCGATGCCCAAGTAATGGAGTAATATTTCTTATGATTAAATATTTATTAGTCATACGGGTCATCATGACCAAGTAAAAAAGTAAGATTTTTCATGAGTAAATGTTTTCCCCTTTTTATTAAACTTTCTTTTTCACATTAATTCATAGTTTCATAAAGTCTTAATTTTAATTTATATATGTCATAACCATATATTCTTTTGATTGGTGTTTTTCCTCCTAGTAAGACCATTTATATTGGTTTTGAACCCTCTAGTGTTATAAAAACCACTCTTGGGGGGGGGGATCAACTTAGGTCCAGGAATTGTGACCATAAACTATTTACAGCCCCATTGTCCATGGTCTATTACATTACATTAGGATTCATATTTCGAGCATTTTGAATATAGAATATATGTAGCCATGTGGTCTAAGTATTTGACCCTAAATGATTTTCAACATATTAGTACAAATAGTATTATTATAAACTAAAAACAGAATGGGGAAAAAATGTATGTGAGGTTGAAGAACCATAATGGAAACCTAAGCCAGAGTCAGAATACCCCTGTCAGGTCACTCCCATTACTTAGGAAAGAATAAATTGTTAGAAGAAAGAGGTAAATATCTAATAGTGACCCCTATAAAATCCTATCTATTTTATTACCTAATTTTTATAAGACAGATAGAATTATGGAATCATAAATGAATAAATAAAAAACAATAAAAATAATTCCCCATGTATAGAGTAAATGGAAAAGAAACTACAATCATATGGACACATCTAAAAATGATATATAAGTAATATATGGGAAGATTCATATGTATACATTGTTAAATATCTCACATTAGGATAATCATATATAGAAATAAGTTCCAAAGAAATAGTAAATAAATAGATACTAGAGCCGTCAAAATAGTACTCAGTGTTAACTCTGATTGTTATCTTCACACTCTTCTTCTAAACTCTCTTTGACATCCATCTTTCATCATTTGGACATTTTCTTTATATGAATCATGATATATAAAGTTTACACAAACAAGTAAAGTTAACATGTTGGGTGTGGGTATAAAATACTCAAATGATTTCCAATTATATCTCTTAAACATCTTTAGTGGTAGAATACTATATGCATATATAAGTGTCGTGTAGTGTTTCATACCCTCACAAATATGTAATTATAGAAAAACAAAATCAATATCATCCATGGTGATGCAAAAAATATGTTTAAAACCACTATAATAAATCAATGTTCTTACTAGGAACCATATAACTCATACTTACATGCATCAGGTCACTCCTAGGTTAATCGTATTGACCAAATAGAATATTATAAGGTAACCTTTTCACAAATTCCACCAATGAGAGAAAATAAAAAAACAAGTCAATTAAAGAAACATAATTTCATATTTATGAAAGAAGAGTAATATAAATTTCATATAATACTAGTGTACCGTCCTTCCATAACCATGATATAAGGTTAATTCACCTTAAATTCTGAACAAGTGTAACCTCCTTTCAAAATAATTGCATTATGGTAAATGATAAACATGGAATTTTTTAGATTAAATAGAGGTAAACATAGAATCATAAAAAAATAATCATATAAGGCCATATAAACATAGAACCATGTAAATGTAACATTTAACATTCATATCAGGCCAGAAAACACAGAATCATGTTGTAAATGAAAGAATACTAATGATGGGTGGTGAAGGGAGGTGAGGCAAGGCGTGAAGAGGTATAGAGAGGTGTGGCGCGATGAGGGGCAACAAGGAATGGCGAGGAGAGGCATGGTGAGGTGAGGCACGATGAGGGCCGACATGTGACAGAGATGGACAACAATGGGTGTTGATGGGCAGCGACAGGCGACGACGAGGCTAGGGATTCGGGGTGTCGGTGGGGGGGGGGGGGTCAGGGGTGTTGGGGGTGTCGGGGGTGTCAGTGTAGGGGGAAGGTTTCAGGTTTTTGAAAATATTTAACTATTTAATGTAGGTTTTTAAAAAACCATCACAACATTATTTAAAATAAATTAGCAGTGGTTTAGTAAATTGCAACTAAAAAACCACCATTAAACACTCATTTTGGTGTAGCGATTCTAACAAATCTTTGGTAAATGTGTTTATATTGACTTTTATCATTGAAATTTTGAATTAGGTTCTAATTGAATAGCATAAACTGATGGAATCTAGGGGAATAGAGTAGTTAAGTGTTGCTTCTCGAACCAGTGGATATATGTCTTTAGGAAGTGCCATTTTTAGGCTTCCCGTGATATGAGTTCCAGCCAGACAGTGAGTGATGACAGCTTGGTGTTTTCTAATTACTGTGGATTCCATGGCCACATGAATAATTAGTGTTATTTTTGACCCATTTGAGTGTCGAGATTGTGTTAATATGGGACACATGTAGTGTTTTGGTAGGACCTTCTATTTTGTTTTTAGTGGTAGGGGGTCAGATCTGACACCAGGTTTAGGAGTAGGTTTCTCACTTTTGTGTTAGGAAGGGAGCTGGAACAGTACTAATCGATCAGGATGAGGTAGTGGTGGTCATGGAAGAGGAAGCCAGAAACGAGTTACCACGAGACATTTGAGTGGGATGACTCTAGGCAGTGAGGTTGTGTCACAGGGTCGTGGTGCAGTCCAGATCTATTTTTTACATCCTACACCCAAGGAGTAGGGTGTTATACCATCTATGGTGATAGGTATGATATTAGTGGCCTCTACTATTGTATCTTTTCTTTTTTGATACAGGTGTGTCACATAGTTTTATATCTATACTTGTGGTGAAAATCCTTGGGCTTGTTGTTTTGTCTTCTAAGGGAGTTTTTATGCTACAAATACTATTATGAATTAGAACAGATGATGTGTTCCAATTATGAGAGTGCCCCCTGTGCTCAGTTGGTGTCACTTTATTTGGGATATTTATATCCTCGAGATGATTGGGTTTGATTTCATTTTTGGGATAGACTGGCTTGTATTTTATCGATCTTACATTGACTGCTATCATCAGATGGTGACTTTCACATCACCATAGGGTTTAATGTTTACTCATAAGGGTGAATGGGATCTATATGTGAGTCGAGATTGACCAGAGCATCAGGGGATTGGCGGGATGATATCCCAGATTTCTAGTTTATTTTTGGATGATCAATAAGTGAGTTAGGATGACTTCCCTCAAGGGGTTGATAGTTTAAGGGATGTATTACTGGATGAATTTTATGGTTTACCTCCTAAGATAGAGGTTTCGTTCTCTATCGAACTAGTTCCTGGAGCTGCACCAGTATCTATTCCTTCTTACTGGATGGCTATGATGGAGTTGTAGGAGCTCAAGTGATAGATATAATATTTAGGGGAAAATGGGTTTATTCGACCCAATAATTCTCTGTGGGGTTTGCTATTACTTTTTGTGAAAAAGTTGGACAAAACTATTAGGCTATATGTGTATTATTTGAAGTTGAACCATCTAATGGTTATGAACTGCTATCCCTTTCCACAGATAGATGACCTATTTTATCAGCTTCGAGTAGCTTGAGTGGTCTAAAAAATCGACCCGAGGTTAGGATTTCACTAGTAACAGGTTTAACCTATATACATACCTCGTATAACCTTTTGTAATAGTTAAGGTCTATATGATTATATGATTATTCCGTTGGTTCTCATGAACTTTACACCAGTTTTCATGGAGCAGATGAACCGATTGTTCCATCCTTAGATTATTTTGTGGTGGTTTTGTTGGCTGATATCATAGTGTAGCCACACAATTGACATGACCATGCCAACTTTCTTGAGATCATTTTGAATACACTGAGAGAGCATCATTTATATGATAAGCTCACAAATTTCCACTTTTGGATGGATTAGATTCAATTATTGGTTCAAATCATCTCAGATACTAGAGTATTAGTGGACCTAGAAAAGGTGAGGGTTGTAGTTTCCTGGAAAAAAACCAAGAATGTTTTTGATATACATAGTTTATTGGGGATATCTAGTTACTATATGAATTTCATATAGGAATTATCATGCATAGCAGTTCCACTGAATGGATTGACTCAGAAGGGTGTGAAGTTTGTATTGTTAGACTCCTATGAGACAACCATTAAGGAGCTGAAAGGAAAGCTAAAATCATCACCATTCCTAATACTGCCAGAGTAGGGTAAGAGTTACTCTATTTTTTGTGACACATTAGGTATCGATCTGGGATTAGTGCTAATTCATGGAGATAGATTCATGGTTTATGGGTATTGGAATCTAAGGCCATGTGGGAGGAATTACCTGACACACGATCTTGAGCTAGATTCAGTTGTAAACGCGTTGCGCTATTGGAGAAATTATCTTCTTGGAGAGAATTTGGTGGTCTGCACTGACCAGAAAAATACTCAAGTATATATATTTACCTTGAGTGATATAAATATGAGGCAAAAAAGGTGGTTGGAGTACCTAAAGTCTTATAACTTTGATCTTTCCTACACACATGTTAAAGGAAATGCAGTGGCTGATGCACTGAGTAGGAGGACTCAGATACAGGCAGTGAAACATGACAGTAGTGAGTGGATGCTTATAGTGTTGTTCTCTTAGTTGCATCTGAAGGTTCATGGTAGTTAGGGATTAACATATATATTATCCTTTGTTATTACATCTACCATACTGGATAGAGTTAGGATGAGACAATTTTCGGATTATGAGGGCCTAGTTCTATGCGAGAGTGTGGCTGGTTAGGACCCTACTCTTGGTTGGTCTATAGGCGTCGATGAGATCCTACATATGGATGGATGCATTTATGTTCTAGTGGATATACATGAGGAGCTGATGTAGGAGTTTCATGCTTCATCTTGGGCAGTGCATCCTGGAGTCACCATGATGTACCGTGACCTGCGTTGTCAGAACTGGTGGTCGGGTATGAAGCGTGTGGTAGCTAGTTTTGTTACAAGGTGTTCCACCTATTAGCAGGTGAAGGAAGAACATCAGTGACCAGCATGGATTTTACAGTATTTACCTATTCTGGAGTGGAAATGAGATAACGTTGTGATGGATTTCGTGATTGGATTACCGAGATCTCCACGAGGTATTGATGATGTGTAGGTTGCTATTGATAGGATCATGAAGGTTCCTCATTTCCTTCTAATTAAGGATACCTTTGGTGTTGATGATATTGGAAAGTTGTATATCTGTAAGATAGTACGACATCACGGGGTTCTGTTCACTATAGTTTTGGATAGGGATGCATGATTTACATCTCATTACTAGAATAATTTTTATAGGGTGCTAGGTACATAGTTTCTTATGAGCACAACATACCACCCTTAGACTGATAGACAGTTAGAGTATACAATACATGTACTGGAGGATATGATATAAGTATACATCCTAGATTTTGGGGGCTCTTGGGAGAGGCCAATTCCCCTGGTTGAGTACACCTACAACAATAGTTATTAAGAGATGATATAGATGATACATTATGAGGCTTTCTATGGTAGGCCATTCCGATCACCCATGTACAAGTTAGAGGTAGTTGAGGTAGCTTTACTCGGACCACGTCTCGTGCAGGAGACTACTAAGCAGGTCTAGTTGATTCAGAAGCAGATGGATACAACATAGTCTTGTCATAAATCTTATGCTAATCTTCGTAGATAAACTCTATAGTTTGAGGTTAGGGACCGGGTCTTCCTATGTGTTTCACCGAAGTTGGGACACAGACATATCAGGAGATAGGGTAAACTTTCACCATGATATATCGGGCTGTTCTAGATTCTAGAGAGTCAGGACAGTTTCCTATCGGTTGAAGTTACCCCATAGGTATCGATCCATTCATGACGTCTTCCACGTATCTCAGCCGTTCCACTATTATTTGGACCCTTCTCATGCATTTCATCATAAGGAGGTTAAGTTATAGGTTGATTCAACCTTTGAAGAGCATCTGATTCGTATCGTTGATAGGAGCACGTGGACTCTCCAAGGCCAATCAGTTCCTCTAGTAGAGGTGTTATGGCTACACGATGGTTTATAGGACAAGGCTTGGGAGTGGGAGGCTGATGTACATTCTTAGTGTCCTAATTAGTTTTCTTACACATCTTAGCCACCATTAATAGATTAATTCATGGATGAATTGATATAAGGAGGTAAGATTGTAATATCCCAGGTTTTTCGTGAGGTACAATCCATTCATTTTTGGGTTAAATTTTTATTAAAACATCTTTTTGGCTTAGACCATAAGCCGGGCCATGGGCATGTTGGGTTGTTTTTGGGAAAGAAGAGGATGGAAGGGTATAGGATGGTTTCAGGCCTATTATATTCCGTGAAAGGGGGATACACATCATGTAATCCCATTTCATGACGTGTAATGGTCTGGCTATGACCTTTCATGACATGTATGGGATTTTCCTCAATAATGTAAAATCAAGCATTACACGTCATGTAATGGGTTTACACATCATGTAATTACCCAAAATATATTTTTTATAATAGAGGTAGTAGCCTCTATTTTTCACACAGAATCCTTTTTCTCCCTTTTTTAAGCATAAAACCCTATATTACTATTTTTCAGATCTAGCGCACGTTCATACTCTGATTCTTCCACCGTCGGTCACATTGGACCCACATTAGTATGTACTTGATTAATTTATCTCCATTATTGGGTCTTCAGAATGACGAATGAACTATTTTTATTTAGTATCATATGCCCTAATTTTTTGTTCTTCTTCTGTTCTTCATATTTCTCTTAAACTAAAGTGAATCGGGACTTGATACTAGAAAATCACTCTACTACCGAGCTAAGGTATGTGGTTTATTTTTGATGCTTTATAAATATATCAAAAAAATTTTCACCCACTAAAATTTTTGGAGCAAGATCGATTTTGAACTTTTATACTAAAATAGATGTTGTAAGAACTGTTAGGGATGCCCTTATGTTCATTGAGATGTGTTAGTGATTTTTTCCCAAACCAGAGGCCACCCATGGGGTTATTTATATCTTTGATTTGGTTTTTACCTTTGATAAAATACCCAAGGGGAGGGTTCTTGAGCTTTCTTAGTTTAAGGAAGCCCGGTTTTAATTAAATTAGGTTTATTTACATGATTAAGGGATGTTCTGCCTCCTTGAATTGTGTTATAAAAAATATGCCATGCCTAAAATGATTAATTATCTAAATGGTTTTTGTTAAATGAGTGGGTATACTCATTGGTTGCATTTAGATTTCTTAAATGGCTATTTGTGAATAATGGGTGGGTATACAATGTGATGTGTTAAATTGGCAATTGTGATAAATGGGTGGGTATACCCATCTGACTTGATTAAATGGGTGGAAAACCCTTGAAACTTTTTTAAATGGAAGTAAAATACATGATTGGGTAAACTCATGGTTTATAATTGTTTTAATGAGTGGGTATATAGATTTTTTGGAGTTGAATGAAATTGTTTATATGAGTGGGTAGACTCATAAGGATTGAAATATTGTTAAATGGTTGATGAATGTAAATATTCCATGGATGAATATCTATGGATCTAAAACACAGTAGTGGAAAACTTGGCTGAGTATGCACATTGGGTCTTGATTTTGTGGGATTACTCCAACCTTTCTACCCCTTAGATCAATATTTCTTGGATTTTCATAGTAAATGTTGGTACACATGATCCTAGGACTCCAACTGGTGCCTATACCGAGTTTTGCAAAGATACTCCTGGGAATCGATGGGGATGCCTTGGTCTTCAAAACCTTGGATCCAACCCTTCATGGTTTAAAATTCATTATACGAAAAGTGTGTGCAAGTTATGATACACTTAATTATATGACACATTTGTGGGATATATGAATTTGGTTGTACGGTAAGGTCGTGGGTTCTCGATATTATTTCTTTATATAGAAAGTATGTGTGGAAATATATGGATGGTTATATAGTAAGGCCATGTTTTTTTCTTATATTTCATATAGCTTCCTTGTTAGGAACTGACACTTGTTGCAGGAATCCATGAGCGGGTAGTTGTTATTTCTAGTTATAGTAGACATATGTCATGGGAATTCACACTTACATTACTGCTTTACTTACTCTGGTTAGCATGTTACATATTAGTGTTAGAACTGTATTGATCTTTGGGTGGTTACCTATTGGGTTGTTATCTCACACCCTTTTTGGGCCTCCTTGGGGACCCAAAAAGATTATATGGTCCTAGGTTTTGTTAAGTGAAAGTTCCCTAGAATATGTTGTTGACTGTTACTTTGGAGTAGGGTGGCATGGGAAAAAGATGAGGCTTGAGATTCTCTAGAATCTTTTTCTTCTTTTAGATTTTGGATACTTGTTTTATATTATTCTTCAATGTACCTGTTTTGGTTGTTTTCTAGATACATGTATCATCATCATCGTTGTATATGATAAATTTTTGGCATGTTTTATATTCCTGTCTTTCTTTTCTTTTTATCTATTGTATTCTTTTTGTATCTACTTCCACTATTGTTGTGATTGAATTATACTGTGATATGCTCTAGTAATGAGGGTATAATCTCCCTAATGACTCACTTAGTCCATCACTGCTAGTTGAAATCCTCTAGACTTTTGGGATATATTCTTGAATCCATATAGCCAATCGGTCTTGGGGCACCGTTGAGTCACATTTGGGAATGGGATGTTATATTTTAGCTTAGAAGAGTCTAAGTAACCATATTGATAGAGCTTTGTCAAAAACTTCTCATTTACATGACCAAGAAGTTGATTCCACAACTTATAGTTATATGAGTCATGTGAACATGATTTGTTATTGATTTCCAAAACTTGGTTTTCGTAATTTAATAAATAAGGATCATTATTTAAATGAATCCTACCATAGAATATGTTTTCCTTATAAAAGAAAAAAAATTTATTTACAAATATGAAAATAAATCCATTTGTATCTAGGAATGATACAAAAATTATGTTTTTGGTAGCTGTAGGTACATAATAACAATATTTCAAAACCAAAATCATTCTCGTTGGTATTGAGAGATGTTAGTTACCAATGGCCAGAGCAGCCATCCTCGCACCATTAACAGCTCTCAGATCCACCTCTCCTCTGGAAAACATTCATAATCTACTTGGTTACTACATTTAGATACACATGTGATTCCCACAAGATGTATCTAATAACCAATGTGTAGATATTGAAATATTACACTCAATAACTAACACACCTTTAAATTCTCCTTGCTTTTGGGTGTAGTTCCTCTTCTAGTGGCCTGAATTACCACATGGAAAACATACTGCCTCATTTACCTTACCCTACCTCTCGATCTTCTTCTTATTAGAAGGATGGTGATTGGGAGCTTTACACTATTTTATGTTTTGGACCCCTTTTCCTTGTTCTTTCTTTTCCCATTCACCATAAGGACTACAGGTTTATCAATCCCCATTTCTATCAACTTGGAGAATCAAAGTAAGATGTTCTGAAAGACTATTCTCATTATTTAACATATTTTAATTAATAATAATGTAGGATAAGGTCTTTCGTAGTAATGAATGTATGATATCTTTATGCAACTCATATGGGAATTTAATACCTAGGAAGTCCAGGAATTTATTGTAGCCAATAAGATTGACTCCATAAGGACCGAATAGCGCATAATCTCCAAGATTAGTTGTAAATAAAAAATTGTAGATCTCATAACTCTCTTGTCTCACCTTCTCTTGATAGAGATCATGAATGTGAGTTATCATGCTATAGGAATCTGCATACTCATGTTGCTTTAAAATCAAATTAGGAATATATGATTTCATGAAACATTGAACATCTGTAGCATAATTCAAATTTTTCTCATAAAGAGATGATTCTTCATCACTTGCCTCATTACTAGGTGCAACAAGAAAAGGTTCTTCTAGCACATACAATTTACTTTCACGGTGAAGGATGAAACATATGCACCTCTTCCATTCTTGGAAATTAGTACCAGTGATAATGTATTCCTTCTCAAGTATGGATCACAATGATATGTTTGATGTCATTTTATTACCATTTCAACAAAATAATATAAGCATAATTTTAGTACATTATCAAATAAAATTTAGACAAATAAATAAATATTATATTTATTACTCCCCCACAATTTTATCAAAACCCAATATCCCTCACCATTGGATTTGGAATATCACATTTCTTGGAAATTATAGTGTAAAGGATCCATATTCCCCTTCTCATTATCCCAACTTGAGTTGGTCATGAAAATTGAATGTTTTTAGGTAGGAATTATAAATTACAACTGCATTAAGTCACAATTACTTGATCAGCTGAGTGGACTCCACAATCCAAAAATTCATAAAATTGGATTTCCTCAACCATTACCTCTAAGTTACACCAAGTCCTACTTTGGTAGTCAACCCTTCATGTAAACTAAATTAAGGTAACCCAAAACATAATTTTAAAATTTTTTATTAATTGAAAACACCCCAACTATATTTGGTCAAGCACATTGAACTATGGTTCATTTTTTACGGAAATATTGGAAGGTTATACCAACATAATATTTTGTTGAGGGATTATATCCTTTTATGCGTAAATTTTTAATTATTTATTTATCACATTCTAGTTAATATTAAGTGGGTTTAAAAAGTGATTAACCATGTATTAGATAATATTTATGCATAAAATAGTTTATTTTAGTTCTATATTGCATGATCGTTAATTCATTAAATTATGTGATCAAAATAATACAACTATAATGAAATAACCATGCAACATGGTAGAAATAAAATAAAAAATTGGTATGATCATGATCTTTACTAATGGTCAATTTATCTAGCAGTCGATAACCTTGTAGGTTCCAGGCGTAGTGGAAGTGTGTGTTGAGTGGTGCCTAACTCTTCTTTTTTCCATAATCAATGATCAATCCATGATCTATGTGATGATGAACGCCATGATCAACATAATTTAATAATGGAAATAATACAAGGGTAATCGTGATGGATCTGGGAGAGAGGAGATCAACACATATTATTTATAATTAGTTTAATTATACAAAGAGTTACCTCTAAATAATTCCTTCTTCATTTTATGAGTTTGGCGATGGATTTGCATTGCACCATTGCTGTGTTGTAGAAACCAAGTGTATAATTCCTATAGCGGTGATCCACACGTGTTTTAAGAATCTATAGACATTTCCAAAGGAGTCTCTGGGTGCTAGTATGAAAGATCCTTAGACTTGTGTCGCCTGCCTTGATCGCCTCAAGAATCACTTCCAATATGTTCTCTGTGATCCAGTATAGGAGGGTTTCTCACAATTCATGGGAGTGTTCTTAGAGAATGGGGATATCTAGGCTTGAGTGGTTTATCTATGAATCCTTATGCACAATTGAAATGGATAATTAGAAAAATGACATAACTGGGTATTTATATTGCTATGGTTAAAATAAAAAAAATGAAAAAGTTCCCTTAAATTATTTATTTAATCTTAGAAATACCCTATGTCAAACAATAATAGTAATATTATTATTTCTCGACATGTGCTTAACTTTTGAATTATAATTAAATTTTATTTAATTAAATAATATTCAATATTCTCATTTCTCACTAGACCATTAAACTCGGTCCACCATTCCTCCATAATATTTATCAGACCTTGAATAATATCTATTTATTTATTAAATAAATATCACTGCATTATTCTCCAATAAATAAATAAATATTATATTCACTAAATGGTAAATAAACATTTATTAAATATTCCATCCATAATATATTCTCTCGAATAACTACTGATAGAATAAATGTGATCAATGATACATGAATAATTATTAAACCACATATGGGAATAATATTTATTTACTATATTAAATAATAAATAATAATATATTTTTAAACTATGATTCTGGATACACTTAGTATGTGACCCTCTAGGCCTATTTCTTAGTGAAATTAGGAAAAAGGTGCCAAAAGTCGAAGGTTAGCATCTAGAAACACATCAAGGCACCCATTCAGAAATAATTTAATGTCACAATGATATTTCACCTCATTCAAATTCATACCATGTAATATAATCTCTTTATCACAATATCTCCAATCTAGCAGGTTGCATGCCCATTCCATTAACCAATGTGCTTGATATCTCTTTCTATGAATTTACAGAATTAGAACTTGCCTATGGAACACCATGGACATGGATTTATTTAGACTATATCATTTCAATCAAAGGTACTAAGATATGAGCTTCTGTTAATGAACAGAAGTGATAAATCATTTCTCACCTTATTTATTAATGAAGTATTACTTGTGATGCACCCAACATACCTTACCTCACAGTGAACACCTAACGTCACCGTTTTCATCAATACATCAAAAAATGCGACTCATAATATTCATTAATAATAAGCATAAAGTATAATAACCAATACAAACTTTTGAAGAAAAGAAAATCCAATGACATTTATAAATGTGGATTTCCTATTGGAGGGTCTCATTCTCATAATATCGTACTGGATATTACCAAGGGCGTATACCATGAGAAGGTTCCTCAAAGTCCTATGAGTCTCCACCAATGATAGCATGTATCATTTGTGTCCCTCAAATGATATCATCGAGATATAGAACATATATTCAAGAATAGTATCATAGCACTTCTAGGTTATCACTGACCTTTTAGTGTGACAAATACTCTTAGGAAATTATCACATACTATGTCACGTTGAAGAAAAATAAATATGTGATAATTAGTTTGTTAATATTAAATTCAATGAATACATGTTAATCATAAAGAATATATAAGTTGATTCGAGGGCACCAACTCCAATTGAATTCCACTTGCACTAGATCCAACTGCTAACAACCTTCAGTCCTGTATCTCTCCCTTTATTCTCATGCTTATGCTAAGATAGGCCTTTAGTAAAGGGGTTTGAGATGTTATCTTATGTGGGTACTCTTCTCACTGGAACTTCACCCCTCTGATAAAAATCCATCAATAGGTGATACTTTCGAAGTATGTGCTTTGTATATTAGTATGACCTTATCTCTTTTTCAAGATCCACTATTGTAGGAATATCACAATATAATGTGATTGGGTATTTACTACTAGGTACCACATCAAGATCTAGGGAAAAGTTTCAAATACAAATGGCTTCCTTGGCTATATCAAAAGCCGCTATATACTCAGACTCCACTGTAGAATTAACAACAACTAGTTTCTTTGAACTCATTTGGATCACATCTCCCCGATTGAGATAGAAAACATACGCTAATTTTGACTTCAAATCATTTTTATTTGTCTGAAAACCATAATCAGTATAACCCCTGATGACCAATTCCTCATCTCCAACATACACCAAGAACAAATCCTTAGTCATTCACTGATACTTAAGGATATCATTAAAAACAATACAATATTGTTCTCCTGGATCTTCTTTCTATCTTCCTACCATGGTCAATGCATAGGAAACATCAAGTCTAGCACATAACATGTCATACATGATTGATCCTATCCTTGAAGCATATGAAATCTTACTCATTATCTATTTTTTGTGTGTATGAGGATTCATTTTCATAGAAAGTTTTCAACTGTCTGACACTGGAACCAATACACTCTGGGATTGTTCCACACTAAATCTATTTAGTGTATGGTCAATCTATGTTCTTTAAATTAGTCTAAGAATCCTCTTTGATCAATCACGAATGATCATGATCCTTAGAATATAACCATATTCACCTAAGTCCTTCATGAAGAATCACTTGTTTAACCAGTCCTTAACAGATTGTAAGACTGGTATGTCATTTCAATAACTTATATTTCTTCAACATATAATACTAGGATAACTACCAAATTCCCATTAAACCTCTTGTGAACACACTGCCCACATTAATTCTTAATGAAAAAAAATCTTTTATGGATTCATTGAATCAAATGTTCTATGACCTATATGCTTTCTTCAATCCATAAATGAATCTCTACAAATTGAAAATATTTTTGGCATCACCTGGAGTCACAAAAACTTCAGGTTGTGTCATATAGACATCCTTCTAAAGGTTCCCATTATGGAATTCAGTTTTGAAATCTATCTACCAAATCTCATAGTCATGGTAAGATTCTATAGAATGTATGATTCTGATGGACTTAAACATTGAAACTGGTGAAGATGTTTCATAGTAGTCAATCCCTTGACGCTATTTTAAACCTTTAACCTCTATACTTTCTTTATAGGTACTTAATTTACCTTTCATGCCTAGTTTCTTCTTGAATACACTTTTACACCAAACAAGATTTACATCAACTAGCACATCGACCATAACCCAAAATTGGTTTTGATACATGGTATCCCAATCAGAATTCATAGATTATAGCCATCTTACAACTTCTGATCTCTATACTACCTCCTTTTAGGATATATGTTCATCATTGTCAACCAATAACGAGTTGCCATACATGGTGACTAGAAAACCATATCTCTCTAGTTTTCTTACCTCTCTAGAGATCCTACATAGCAATTGTGTTTCATAAACTACTTCTTCCAGAGGGACCTGTGAACCTGTTCGGGTACCAAATCTTGTGTATCTTGAGAATCATCCTCATCAAAGTCAATATTTCTCCCACTATCCATTTTGAGGATTTTATCCCTCTCAAGAATGATGGCATTTCATGTAACAATCACTTTCTTGTTTGAGGGGTTGTATAGGAAGTATCCCTTTGTTTCCTTGGGATACCCAATAAAGATACACCTTGTGCCCCATGGTTCTAGTTTGTTTCATAAGACGGACTTAACAAATTCATTACAACCCCATACACATGTATGCAGAAAAATGGGTTTCTTTACAGTCAATAACATGAAGGGAATTCCATTTTACCATTTAGTTGGTACTTAGTTTAATGTTTCTGCCGCATTTTGTAATGCATATCCCAAAAAGGATAATGAAAGATATATATGACTCATCGTCGACCTTAACATGTATAACAAGGTACAATTCTTCCTTTAACTAACACCATTACACTATGGTGTATAAGGTGGAGTGAGTTGAGATAGAATCCCAAACTCCCATTGAAATTCAACAAACTCTTGGTTAAGATATTCACCACCTCGATCTGATAAAAGCTTTTTATATTCTAACCAATATGATTATCTACTTCATTATCGAATTCCTTGAATTTCTCAACGGACTCTAACTTATACCTTGTTAAGTAGACATATCCATATCTATTCAATTCATTAGTAAAAGTTATGAAGTAAGAATATCCACCTTTATCTTCTACTGGAAATGGTCAACACACATCAGTGTGTACCAATCCTAGAAGATCAGTGGCCCTTCCACCCTATCCAATGAATGGTGGTTTGGTCATTTTCCCTTGTAAATAAGTCTAACATATTTGAAGTGGTTTTAACTTAGAAGAGTCCAAATAACGATCTTGTAAGAGCATTATAAAATGCTACTCATTTAAATGACCAAGATGGTGATGTCACAATAGGGTGTTATATGATTCATGTTAACCTGATTCGTTATCGATTTCCAACACATGGTTTTCATAATTTAATAAATAAATAACATTATTTAAATGATCAATACCCTAACAAATGTTTTCCTTATAAAAAAACAAGTTTTATTTAAAAATTTTAAAATAAACCCATATGTATCTAAACATGACACATAAATTATATTCTTGGTAACTTTAGTTACATAATAACAATCTTTCAAAACCAAATCATTATCATTGGAAATGAAAAGGTGGTAGTCACTGATGGATAGATAATCCAGCCTCACTCCAGTAGTAGATCAAAATTCCACCTCACCCCTGTAAATCTCTCAAAATCTACTTGGTTCCTATATTTGGATACAAATGTGAGAAACACAAGCTGTATCCAATACCCAATGTGTATAAATTGATAGATTTCATCTAAAATGAACAAAATTTTATCTTCCCATTTCTTCTAGGTGTATTTTATCTTCCAGTGGCTGGACTTGACACATGGAAAACATAATTCCTCCTTTTCCATGCCCTGACTCCAGATCTTTTTCTTCTAGGAAGGGCAGTGCTTGGGATATTTAGATTTTTTATAAGTCTTAGGACCCTTTTCCTTGTTATTAATTTTCTTATTCACCATAAGGATTGTGGGTTTCCCACACCCCATGTATTTATCCACTTGGAAAATTAATGTAAGAAGTTCTGGAAGACTCTTCTCATTATTTTTTATATTATAATTAACAATAAAGTTGGATAAGTTATTGGGAAGTGATAAAAGTATGAGATCTATACGCAACTCATCTATGAATTTAATCCCTAAGATGTATATGCATTCAATGTAGCCAATAATATTGACTACATGAGGCCCGGATGGCACAGAATCTCAAATCTTAGTTGTGAACAAAGAATTAGAGATCTCATACCTATCTTGTCTCACATTCTCTTGATAGAAATCCCAAAGGTAAGACATCATACTTTAAGAATTCATATCCTCCTGTTACTTTAAAATCTCATTGGACATGAATGATAGAATGAATACCTAATCATTTGTTACATAATTTATATTTTTCTCACAGATAGATAACTCTTCATCCGTTGCCTCATTTCCAGGCACAACTAGTAAAGGATCTTCCAACATATATAATTTTCCTTCATGGTGAAGGATAACCCGTAGGCACCTTTTCCACTCATGGAAATTTGTGCTGGTGAGAAATTTTTCCTTCTCAAGTATGGATCACAATGATAAGTTTGATGTCATTTTATTTATATTTCTAAAAAATAATATGAGCATACTTTTGGTATTTTATATGATAAATTTTAACAAATAAATAAATATTAAATATATTTGTCTCCCACTATTTTTTTGAAACCCCATAGCCCTCAACATTAGCTTTGGAATATCACATTTCATGGATATTCTAGTGGAAAGGATCAATATTATCTTTATCATTACCCTAACTATGGTTGGTCAAGAAACATGAATAGTTTTAGGTAGGAATTCCAAAATGAAAACTATATTATCTCGTAGTTCTTTGATCATCTAAGCGGACTCCCCAATCCCAAAATCATTAATTTATATTTCCTCAACATTTTCTTCTCAGTTATAAAAGTACTAATTTAACTATTAACCTTTGATGCGAACCAAGTTAAGTCAACCCAAAACATCATGTTAGAATTCCACAATAATTTAAATCACCCCAAATTTGGCTGCTCAAACACTTTGGACTATGGTTCGATTCTAACCAATGTAATGAAAGGCTATACCAACTTAATATTTTACGGAGGAATTTTATACTTTATTGTGTAAATTTACAATTTTTTTCCTTATAACATGATTGTTAATATTAAGTGGGATTAGTTAAGTGATTATCCATGTCTTATATAAGATTTACGCATAAGCCATTTTATTTTAGTTCTTCCTGCATGCTTGTTCATTCATTAATTATGTGATCATGAAAAAAACATCCAGAATGAAATAATCATGAAATTGAAAAAAAATAAAATAAAGGGTATGTTCATAAGCTTATTCTAATAGTTATTTTATCTAGAGGTTTATAAACTAACCGTTGACCTAGGGGAGAAACACCTTGAACCAATTGTGGTTTGTGTTTATAGCTTTCCACCTGTCCACATTTGAATCTCCTTAGATTAGTTTTTCCTCGACTCTTAACTTGAACTGCCTCCACTAGATTTAGAGCTCCATCTATTAGAAATCCATTTTTCTTACATGTAGGTGAGGGGGGAAAGGGGTTTACCTAAAATAAAACATGGGCATGTAGACCCTACATAATAATGAATGGAGTAGGCATGCATGACAACAATTTAATTTAATAATAAATTAAATAAATTCAATCACATACAAACGGTCTAGTCTATCTCATGATCACCCACATGCATAAAACGAATTACATATTTAATAAAACTGGAATTCTATTCTTAATTATTATTATTTAAGATAAATCATTCATGAATCGATTAATTATTATCTTTAATTAATCAATCCTTTTATCTTAATCCTTATATGAATTTCCATGATATTATAATATATAATAATTTTAAACAAATTAAATAACTTCATTTAAAATAAACCTTGGAGATAAATATACATTGGAGGAAATGCGGTGAATACCCATCCAAATCTAGACAATATTTATTATACTTGTATACTATTTTACTCTTGTCACGTAAGGAATTCATGAATTACCATATAATTTCAGAATGTGTACTTCAAGGATGATTACAGGAATTACATTATTTTTCAATGATGTGTTATGATTAAATTCATATAGAGTAACAATTAGTAATACATCTCACACATGATATGTAGATCTGAACATTACACAAATATAAATTAAAATTTTAAATATTTATATATATTAAAACCTATCACACGGTGTGTCATATCTTTATGACCACACATAGGTACATGTTTCAAGGTTTTCATAGTAAAATAAATAAATTTTAAATATATGTAACATGCTATAAGTACATGATGTGTACATATTTCACTGTCTATCCAAGGTACGTGCCTAGGGACTTGGCATGTGAAACATACCACATAAAGTTTGGAGTGCACGATATGTCCAATGTTCCACACACCATGTTAACTATGTGTTACACAGTCACTGGTCGATTGGGTTGTGTATGGGATACATGGCCTATCTCTGACCTAAAGGGATTACACGCTATGTTCGATGGGCTACACAGTGTGTAGTCCGGATGACTATGCACCACTTAATTCTGGTCAACACAAGGTTAATTAATTGTATAATTAATGAGGTAATTAATAAATAATCTTGAACTAATTTCTGAATCAATCTTGATGCAATGAAAATGACTAAATGACGTGTAAATCTAGTTACACAGTGTGTACTATGGTGTTGTCTGACAAGAAAACTTGGAATCTCTGGATGATTTTCCCGAATATATTTTAATAATAAAATTAATCATTTTCATTAGATATGGGAGAAATGATAGAGGAAGAAGTATATATCGCAATTTAGATAAAAATAAAAATTAAATTTGAATTGAATAATATAATTAAAAATGTTTAAATCAACAATGATTTTTTAAATAATTATAAAATATTATGTTCTCAATCTGATACCACTTGTAGGTTCTGGGCGCAGCAGAATCATGCGTTGATCGATGCCCAACTTTCCTTTTTTCCATAATCAATGATCAATATGATATCTATGTGGCGATGAACACCATGATCTATGGAATATAATAAAGAAAATAAGACAAGGGTAATCACACTGGAATCAAGACAGAGTAGATCAACACATATTTTTTATAATTAATTAAATTAGATAAAGAATTACCTCCTAGGAATTCTTTTTTTTTTTATGAATTCGATGAAAGATCTATGTTGTACCATCATTGCATTATAGAAACCAAGTATATATTTCCTCTATCAGTGATCCACACATGTTATATGAATCTCCCAAAAATACCAATGGAGTCTCCAGGTGATATCACGGAAGATCCTTAGGCTTGCATCGTCTGACTTGATCATCTCAAGAATTGCTTCGAAACCGTTCTCCTTGATCTGGTGGAGGAGGGTTTCTCGCCGTTATTCGGAGTGTTCTTCGAGAGGGGGGATCTCTAGGCTTGAGAGGTTTCTCCAAGACTCATTGTGCATAATTGAATTGGATAATCGCAAAAATCACATAATTGGGTATTTATATTGATAGGGTTAAAATAAAATAATTGCACAAGTGCGCTTAAATTATTTTTTTAGTCATTGAAATACTCTATGTCAAATAACAATACTAACATTGTTATTTGTCGATATGTTCTTAACTTGTGAATTATAATTAAATATTATTGAATTATATAATATTCAATATTATCATTTCTCTCTGGACCATTAAACTCAGTCCACTATTCCTCCACAATATTTATCAGACCTTAAATAATGTCTATTTATTTATTAAATAATTATCACTGCAATAATTACCAATAAATAAATAAATTTTATATTCAGTAAATGAAAAATAAATATTTATTAAATATTCTTCTCACAATATATTCTCTCGAATAACTAGTGACAGAATAAATATGGTCAAGCATACATGAATAATTATTAAACCATGCATGAGAATAATATTTATTCAACCTATTAAATAACTAAAAATAATATATTATTTAACCGAGATTCTAGATACACTTAGTGTCTAACCCTCTAGGCCTCTTTCTCAGAATCATTAGGCATAGCAGCATAAAGTCCAATGTTAAAATCTAGAAAGACACCAAGGAATCTACAGAGAAATAATTTAATGCCCCAACTACATGTCCCCTCATATGGACACATAGGATGTAATATAATCTCTTTATCACAATATCTCTAATCGAGCAAGTTGTATTCCAGTGCCATCAATCTATGTGTTCACTATCTATTTATTTGACTTTCTAGAAATCGAACATGCATATAGAACACCATTTCCATGGATTTATTTAGGTTATATGATTACTATCAAAGGGACTGAGATTTTAACTTCTATTAATGAATATAAGAGATAGACCCTTTCTCACATTATCCATAAATGCAATATTACTCGTGACACACACAACGTATCCTACCTTACCGTGAACATTTGTCATCATAGTTTTCATCAATACATCAAAGTAAATGACTCATAATATTTGTTGAAAATAATATTAAAGTCTAAGGACAAATATACATATCTTCAAATAGGAACATCTAATGACATGTATAAATGTGGGTTTCCTACTAGAATGTCTCATTCTCATAATATCCTATTGGATATTACCAAGGGTGTACACCATGGGAAGGTGCCTAAAAGTCCTATGAGTCTCCACCCAAGATATACTATATCATTTGTGTCCATAAAATGATATCATCAGTCTATAGAACATATATTCAAGAATAGTTTGATAGCACTTCTGGGTTTTCCTTATAGCAGGGAACTGCTATGACCCTTTAGTGCGACAGCTACTCTTAGGACATTATCACATACTATGTCACACAGAAGAAAAATCATGATGTGATAATTAGTTTATCAATATTAAAATCAATGAATACATATTTATCATAAAGTAGATAGAAGTTTGTTCTAGGGAACCAAATCCAACAAAACTAACCATTGAACTATGTGAAAAACACCTTGAATTAATTAAGGTTCGTATTAAAATCTTTCCACTTGTACACCTTTGTATATCCTTGGATTGGTTTCACCTCATCTTTGAACTTGAACCGCCTCCAATGGTTTGGGAACTCCATCCTTTGAATATTCCTTTTACTCACATATAGGTGAAGGGAAAATGGGTTTACATAAAAGAAACAATGGGAACACATAACCTACATAATAAGAGGAGAGAAGGCACACATTATAGAAATTTAACTTAATAATAAATAAAAAATAAACCAATCTCATACAATGGTCTGGTCGTTTCTCATGATCATCCACAAGCATGAAATGAATTAAACATTTAATAAAACTATCATTCAATTTTTAATCATTCTTATTTAAGATAAATTGTGATTGAATTAATTAATTATTATCTATAATTAATCAATTATTTTATCTTAATTCTCATATGAATTTCCTTTATATTATCATCTATAATAATTTTAAACAAATTAAATAAATTTATTTGAAATTAAATGTGGAGATAAATGCACCATAGAGGAAACATGGTGAATACTCGTCTCATTCTGCCCAACATGTATTATACTAATATAATATTTTACTCTTATTAAATATGTCATACAGGAATTATCACATACTTTCACAACATGTAATTTACAGATGATTACATGAATTTCATGATTTTTCGGTCACATGTTGTGATTCAATGCATGTAGAGTATCATCTTGTAATACGACCCATACTTGATATACAGATATAACCATTACTCAAATATTAATTAAACATTTATATATTTGTACATATTTAAACCTACCACATGGTGTGCTCTATCTTTATGACCACACACAAGTACAAGCCTTAAGGTTGACACAGTAAAATTGACAAATCTTAAATCTACATAATTTGGTACAAGTACATGGCATGTGCATCTGAGATACATGACATGTTCATCTCTCACTATATATCTAAGGTGCATGCCTAGGGACTCAAAATGTAAATTGTACCTCCAAAACTTGAGTACACAACATGTCAAAAGGGCTACACTCCATGTGATCTCTGAATTACACAGTCACCAGTCAGGTAGGGATTGTTTGGTAATACATGGCTCATCTGTGACTCAAAGGGAATACACACCTTTTACATGGGCTATACAGTGTGCAATCCAGATGAACGTGTGCCATTATGTTCTCGTCAACACATGATTCATTTAAATCTTCTAATTAATGCATAATCTTGAATTAATTTCAAAATAAATTCTGAAGCATTGAACATGACTACAAAACGTGTACATTATGTTACACGAAGTGTAGTCTTGTGTTGTCCATTCAGAAACCTTGCCACCACTGGATGAGTTCCTCAATTTGTTTTTAATCATAAAATTAATCATCTCAATTAGATATATAACAAACAAAGGAGAAATAATCAAATCTCACGATTTAGATTAAAACAATGATTAAAGTTGAATTGAAAATATAAATTAAACATTTGTAAATATCATAATTGGGTATTTATATTACTGGTGTTAAAAAAAATAATTTCACAAGTTCCCTTAATTATTAATTTAATTCTAGAAAAAACCCCATGTCAAATAATAATAATAATAATATCATTTCCCAACATGATTCAAATTAAAATTAAATATTATTTAATTAAGTAATATTCAATATTTATTATTTCTCACTAGACCATTAAACTCGGTCCAAAATTCCTCCATAATATTTATCAGGCCTTGAATAATATCTATTTATTTATTAAATAAATATAACTACATTATCTGCCAATAAATAAATTAATATTATATTCACTAAATAGAAAATAAATTCTTATTAAATATTTCACTCACATTATATTCTATTGAATAACTGGCAATGGAATATATGCGATCAAACATACATGAATAATTATTAAACCATGATTGAGAATAATATTTATTAAACTTGTTAAATAATACATAATAATATATTATTTAATTGAGATTTTGGATACACTTCGTGTGTGGCCCTCTAGGCCTTTTTCTCAGTGGCATTAGGTGAAGTAACCAAAAGTCCAAGGTTAACGTCTAACAAAAAGAAAAAAAAGATGCCATATAGAAAGAGTTTAATACTGTAATGACATGATACCTCATAAGGAAACTTATTGTATAATATAATCCCCTTATCACAATATCTCTAAACAAGAAGGTTGCATGTCAGTGTCATTGGACTATGTGCTCGATGTCTCTTTCTTTTGACATCCAAAAAAATGAACATGCCTATAGAAAACCATAGACATGGGTTTATTGAGGCTATATAATTTCGATAAATGGGCCTGAGATATCAACTTCTATTAATAAATAGAAAGGACAAATCTTTTCTCGCATTATTCATTAATGTAATATTACTCGTGACGCACCCAACGTATCCTACCTCACCGCGAACATCTATCATCATGGTTTTCATCAATACATCTAAGTGCACGATTTATATTAATAATTAATAATAATATCAAATTATAAGGACCAATACACACATCCATAGATAGGAGCATCCAATGACTCAAATAAATGTGGATTTTCTACTAGTGGGTCCCATTCTCATAATATCCTATTGGATATTACCTAGGAAATACACCACAATAAGATGCCTCAAATTCCTATGAGTATCCACCCTTGATATCCTACATCATTTTCCCACAAATGATATCATCCAGCTATAGAACATATATTCAAGAATTGCGTCGTAGCACTTTTGGGTTCTCATCATAGTGGGGAACTGCTCTGACCTTTTAGTGCAACAACTACTCTTTGGACACTATCACATACTATGTTACGAGAGTTTGTATAATTCTTTTAACTGATGAAAGTCATTATAATATTTCTTATTGGGATATAGAAGGAGTATAATATGAGTTGGCTCATTATATTCACTTTTCAATCAGAGTGAATTTCCATGGACTAACAGAATTACCCATTTCAAGGATTTAGTCACCCACACTTGTGGAAACCTTGTAAATATTTTGTGTCTTTATTTATTTTCATATATTTTCATTCATGTGATATTTTTATTTAAATATTGGAAAGGATAAAAACATAACAATTTTCATGGGATAATTTTAAGATAATTGAAATTTTTAAAGATCACCATTGATCCCCCCCTCCTCAATGGGTCTCAGAGTCCAAAGAAACCTCAAAATAAAACCACAATTGTTTTAATATTTTTCATATAGGATATGAAATGTATAAAGAGTATTTTAAATAAATTTTTCAGTTAAAATTATTATTAAAGTGACATATAGGTCAACATACCTATATAAAAATGACATTTTAAAACTCACTGATAGGTGGTAAAAATAATTATTATTCAAATGAAATAAAGGTATCAAAAAAGATATATCAATTTTAATTTAGGAAGATGTAAATTATCAGCAATTATTCAATAAAATATTTTTATTTATTTACATAATTTGTTTTACTATTTCAATTTTCATTAAAAAAATTTATTCAGTCTTATTTAATTTCTCAATGTTAATCATTTAATTAAATTGATTATTTAATTTTATGTAACACTTATATATAGTTTTTTTGAATTCCCAAACACATATATTAGTATATATTCATAAATATTTCTAGTTTATATTCATAAATAATTATATTATCTTTAAAAAATTGAATTTTAATTTCATAAACACTGCTGGTTAAACAAATTTACCTGTAATGGTCTTAGGCCTTAGGGTCTACAAGTCATCCATGTTTCAAAGCCATTGTCCCTCTAAGAAAGGTTGTTTTTTTTCTTCATTTTTTATTGAGTGAAGATAAAACTCTTTCCCTCTTTAATAGAACCCCAAAAATCACACCACTCTTCTCCATTCAGGCCTTCATGGAATCCAAACTTTTTTTACCTCTGTAAAACATTTTGGATAAACCAACCCTTAAAACTAAATACATACTATTGATGACTTAGTTTTTTTAGGATTTCTCAATGGATTGTGTATGAGTTTTTTGGGATTTTTTTGGTTTTTCATTCCATAATCATTTGTAAATATGATCAATGATTCTCAATATATGTAAATCTTAATATATGAGTGTGCATATAAATTTACATATAAACAATAGGATTAATTCAATCCCTAATTATTTTGTTTTTTCTTCGCATAATCGTTGGTATATATTTGTTTAAATATATATACATTTAAATATACCTATATATAATTGTGTGTGTTTCATCTATTTTTATATTTATAAATTTGTATATATGTTAAGAGTCTCTCCACTCTGAGAGTTCATTCCTATATTTCTCCTTGGGTTTGGCCTTCCTTGGTCTTTCCAAGGTTTTGATGGGGATTTGTTTCGTCAGTCTATGTTTGCATCGGCTCCCTTGGATCGCCAGACTGTAGGTGTCTCTCCCTAATTCTTTTCTTTCCTATGGACTCAATAGTTTTTCATATTAGATGATCCATGTTAATTTTGTATCGGCACATAGGTTTATCAATGTTTTGAAAGGGACATCGTATTCTTTTGGTGGTGGCGTTCTATCATCTCTACATACATTATACCAGCCACAAACCTACCTATGATGAATCATTGCAGCTCTTTGGCATGATGAGTAGTGCAATGGTACCAGATCAAATAACTTGATGGAAGAATATCACATTGAAATATAATTAAAAATCAGTTATTATAGTGAAAAAATGATAAAGTTGTAATCCTTAACCACATAATATCACTCATGGTCATCGGAGAACTTATCATTATCCAGTTGTTTAATCTGAATGCCCTAAAAAATATGCTTCAAAATATATAGCACCTTGAGGATAATGTGGATATCATAGAAATAGATGAGGACTTGTTGATATTTGAGTTCTTCAATATTTCAGAAAAATAGAAGATCCCTAAAGGACATTCATGGTAATTTGATAATCATCTTATCGTCATGGAAGACCTTAAGAATGATGAAGAAAATCAGAATATTACCTTTTCTAAAAAACCCTTTTGGATTCAAATCATATGAATCCACTTTTGTGGTATATTGGAATGGAATTTTAATAAAATATATAACCAAATTTGATAGGTTCTTTAATGGGATCAATCAGATCCAATACACTGGGGTCCTTGTCTAGATCAGAGTGATAATCAATGTGGTTTAGCCACTTCTGTGAGATATTTTTCTATCTATTGAGGAGGTGAAGTTATGTAACCCTTTTGGATATAAAAAGTTACCAATCTTCTATTTCTTCATTGGACGTATGGGGTATACAGAGAAATATTATATCTCTAAGTCAACAAATGAAGATGGGAACAATAAATTCGAATATGGCTCATGGATTCGTATAAAGAATCAAATGATACCATTCATTTTAGAAGTGTAGAAACAAATAGACAGGGAGTGGCTTTCCAAATCTTTATGTAGGAATGTAGACTAGGTCACAACCCATCCTTTCATTATATCCATGTTATCCTCCCTACAAGGTGAATATTTTGGAGAAAATTCTTTTACTGGACCAAAAAAACAACATGTGTGGAAAAGAAAATTGAGAGGAGAAGATGACTAAAATCTTAATGCAATAGATATGGGTGGTCCTAAAAGATTCTTAGAGGACCCACCAATCAGTGAGATAGAAGAAAAAATATGGATAATGTCTGGGGATAGTTCCATTTTGGAAAATTTGGAGGCAGAGGATGGCTTGAACCATCCCCACCTATCATAATGAAAATATTATGTTGGAACCATCGTGGGCTTGGAAACCCATTCTTAGTTCAAATGCTTCAACACTGTTTTACTAAAAGTTTCACTAATATGGTTTTCTTATTCGAAACCTTATTAGAATGTAAGTACATCGATGGTATTGCAAGAAATTGTGGATTCCATGGCTGTTTTTCACTCTCCCATTTTTTCCCTTCGGTGGAACCTGCCTTCAATAGAGGGAAGATATGGATATTAGGGTGCAGTCCTTCTCCTTCAACCACATTTCAACTTCCATCCATTTGCCTCATTTCTCAGTGTGAAACTTCATTGGATTCTTTGGATAGACCTATCATATGGGAAAACAGATATCTTGGAATCTTTTTAAGATTCTTTATGTGTATTTTCATGATACTCTACTTGTTTTTAGGGATTTTAATGAGATTTTATCACAACATGAAAATTAAGGGGTTCCTTAAAGACCTACACTCCTTTGATAGATTTTCAACTAGTGATTCATAGTGTAGAACTGTTTGATTTTGGGTATTTAGGAAGCCCATTTACATGGTTCCATGGGAATTTGGATTATGATCATATTGTGGAATATTTGGATAGATTCTTGGGTTATTCTGAGGGGAATCACTTATTTGGATTCTTCTAGGTGACCCATTTGACTCCTGATACCTCAAACCATAACCCAATCCCTATCGATACAAATCAGAGACTAAAGAGACAATGTCATGACAATCCCTTCAAATTTGAAAGCCTCCAGGTGAAGGATAAGGTATGTGAAGAGTTCTTACACTCTTTATAGAAAGTTGGGGATCCCAATAGGAATATTAATATCCAAAAAAAGATTTTGGATTAAGATAGTGGAGTCTTTCTAAATTCAGCCTACCCGACCGACACTGTGATTTTATTGAGTGAATACTAAATGAACATTACTCTCATAATCCAATTGATTCTTTGCTTCTCAATTTTTAGTGTCTATAAAAAGAAATGGAGGTGGTCATTAAAATTCAAAAGTTATTCTGAGAATTACATGCATGTGAAAACCAAATAAAAAAGTCTGATTCCAACAGATTCAATTTTCAACAAAAATCCCCCTCCATGAAGATGAAAAATGATATCTCTTTCCTAATAAATGAATAAGGGTGTAAATTCATAAAGGAATAGGGAATTCATGATATTATCCTACATTTTTTCCAGGATCTTTATATAGAATGATATTCTTTCATTTCTTATGATATTACATATTGTATTAATTCATTTATCACAGAGACTATGAACCATCACATTTTGTGTAATTTTTTAAATTATGAATTTATTTTATATCTTAAATAGATCTACCAAAATAAAGCCTTGGGATCATATGGATTCCGTGACTTATTATTTCAATAATATCTTCATATTTTCAGGTATGATATTTCACTCTACATAAAAGATATTTGGGTGTGGAAGGCTGAATTTTATGTGATGAATCAAACTATTATCACACTCATTATTAAAATCAAAAATCCATATATGGTTTTAGATTCTGGTCTATTAGATTATGACATGTGATCTATAAAATCTTCTCTAAGATCCTAGTCAATTGTTTGTTTCCTTGGTTTCCCTATTTTATTTATAAAAATCCATGTACATTCTCTCTCACATTGTCTCTAGGTTCCTACTCCCACTTTCCTCATACTTAGACCATTTATTTTCTTCCTTTTTCTGTCATAGGTCTCGTGCATTGATTTTCCTTCCCTAACATCTCAGTTCTTGGTTGGATTTGTTTTCTCTTCTTCTCTCCTTGTCGTCCTTGCTCGCCTGTTCAGCCATCTCCCATCTCAGGTTCATTTGGATCTTGACTAGATATGATGTTCAAGTCTCTAGTCAGTCTAGATCCGACATTAGTGGTTCCCTTCAGTTTTGGTTTCTGTACTCCTAGTCCAAGGTGGTGTTGTACCATCTTATTTGCATTGATGGTGACATAGTGCTTGGCAGGTTGGTGTAGTCACTTGCAGAGGTGCGATAGGTTTGATGCTACCGTGATTTCTTTCTTTTTCAAATGGTTTAAGTTTGTGAGACTTATTCATAGTGATATCAAAAGCGAATATGGCTCGTGTTTGGGTTTTTTATTCATTTATGGGTTTTATTATTTTTTTATCTAAAAGGGATAGGGTTAAAAATATTTTTAAAAATGGGTATTAAGATGCGTGAACCCTATTCACGCATCTCTCCATGCCAAAAATGCATGAACGAGGTTCACGCATCCAACACATTTTCGATAAAGGATGCGTGAACCCGGTTCACGTATCTACCATCACTAGGATACGTGAATGATGTTTACACATCTTGTATGAAGTTTATAAAGGATTATTGTATGCCGTTCATGCATCCTACATAATGGTTAAACAAATCATCAATTTTTTAGAGGCAAAATTTTCTTATGTATTTGATTAATTAAATTACAGCCCCTTTCTATTTAGTTTATTTTTCAGTTAACAGAGGAAGAGAGATTTAGAAAAAAATTCATATTTCAATAACATGTTCTTCCTTAATGTTCTATAGAAATTAGATTTGTTCCTAATTAATATACTAATTCTGGCAGTAATTTCATATTTCATCATTTACCTCCCCCTAAAGAGAAGCACTCATAAACATCAGTTTTGAAAGCTTATATAACTTCACCAAGGATGATCTTATTCAATACTTATTCTTGGATATTTTAACACATTATTAACCCTTTTAGGGATTTTTTATTAATTTATAAGAATATTAAATCCATATTTTTTATAATTTCCATAATTTTATCACATGATGGAGGTATTTTAATAGAAAATCCTCCAGTGAAGATTGTGTACCTGTAGAACATATGTACTTTTATAAAGTTTGAATATGTATTTTCTCAAAATTGTCCAAATGAACTTATAATTCCATTCATCTCATATTTTGGTTTTTCTGATCTTCAATCATAACCATATACTCTTCACAATTATTCATAATTCATTGAAATTATTATTCATGCAATTTATTTTTTTTAAAAAAAATAATTTTATTCCACGATTTTTTGATTCAAATCATTGAGATCAATAATAGTTTTAAATATTTCTTGATGTTCACGAATCTTTTCCTCCAGAGTATTAATTTTTATTAATTAATACCAATTAGAAATTATTAATTTTGGAAGATAATTTTATGATAGTAAGACACTTATTAAAAAAAGTATAACACTATAAATGATAATACTAATGCACATAGATGATGTATCGTAAATCAAAAATCAACCGAATCTATGCCTCTTACATGGATTATCCTCTATCCCACAACCAGATGTATACTGGATGCATCCACATTGTGTCCGTCTCTGTCTGCACTCTGGTATACGCTGCACATCATCCTCAGCAGCCACCATCACATCCTCCTGTGTGACAGGTGGTGGATGTACAATCTCATTGTTTGTACCCTATCCTTCATCTAAGGATAGTGGAGGCTGGATGGAACTCTCACCAACATGGAAATAATATGGATACTATGATGTGGATGTCTGTAATAAAGAATCCAGATCAACCCAGTCAATGTTTGTATCTACCTGTGGCTGAGCCTGAGAAGCTGGAGGAGTATATGACTGATCATGTTGAACACCCTCCTCCTGTAGTAGACTAACATCTGACTGACCAATCTGAACATCCTCCACCTATAGAACAACATGATTTATAATAGGGTCACCACCCCTGGTACATCTATATGAGCCTCAGCAGACTCAGTAGGCTCTGTAGCCTCCTCAATATGTGGTGGATCAAAGAAAATTCCATGATAAATATCATATATCGAAGGAAGAAACTGTGATACAAGGGTGTGAAAATATTCTAGGTAAAATATGGTGCACTCTACTTGATCAGACATGTGAAGTATATGATAGATACATGCATCCTACAGAAAAAAAATTCCGTTGTTATGTAATAAGAATAAAAATTCTGTTGAATTGTGGACATAACTATGTATACCAGCTCAAGAAACCCTCATCTATGTTGTGTCAGAAATCTGACTGGAGACCTGTAGTACCAAGATGCGTAATCCATCTGATCCATCAAATGAAAACGCATTGTCCCTACCCCTCACAGCTAGAACTTCTATCGTTTGTCCCATAAATCAATATATCGGGCATGGTATCTCCTCCAATCAAAATATCTCTTCCCTGAAATCTTCAAGGAATGCAGTGAATCTAACTGACTGGGTGGGTCAGGAACAGGCTGATAGAATCTGAACTGCCTCATAACTCTATCAGTCTGATTCCACTCGACAATATGAAAATAAATCAGTGGAACTCTGCAGGGGCCGATAGCATGCATCAACGTATTGTACGGTGGAATACTCTGGATAATAGCATCTATATATGGCATCCATAAAATCTGAAATTAAAAATAAATAAATAATTAATAAATTAATACTTGTATAGTAAAGAATAAATATTTTACAATTTAAATAATAATCAATTATATCGTGTGGCTGAATGCTATCCAACATAAGTCTGTAGGTGTGGATGTCGTGTCTGGGGGAATCTGAATGTCGATGTGTCTTACTCCACCTATATATAATATTGTTATATTTACATTTCATAATATAGAGTTATTCAAATAAGTTAGATAGTATAAGGAAGGAATAACATACGAACATCCACACAAATCCTCTGCTACAATATCTGCTGGCAATGGCATGCGAGCATGTGGAGCTAAATGAGGGATGTTCTCCCATACCCACATCTGTAGAAGAACCATGCATCATGTGATCTACATATTATCGATGCGACATGTGCTGCATAGCGCACTGTATACATATGCTAGACAAGAAGACCCACAGCTGTACTGTCCTACCTCATCCACATCCTCCAAAAATATAAATACATAAAATGTACAAAAGTAGTGGAATGATCAACAAAAAGCGTGCCACTGATCAGCCTCAACATATATGCATGTGAAAATTGCAGCACGATGATCTCATCAATATCCTCTTCTTACTGTGTGAAGTGATGGTCTAACCAAGGAAAGTGTAATATACCCCAAAATATGGTCCTCCCATCATCATGGACCTCTATGCCTTGTAGTCTATGAACAAGATCTAAAAAATCTTCCCCAACTCGGCCTGTCAGAGCCGCACCATCGATTGGGAGGCCCAACATAATGGACACATCCTGAAGGGTAATAATCATCTCCCCTCTCTAAAATGGAATTTATGTGACGCTGACCTCCATCTCCCTATAAGCACATTAATGAGCTGATGATCGAGAAAGGTGAAGGCGCACATCGCTATGCCATATAATCTAGCGCAACAAAGATGAGGGATAATAGTGGGAGGTGGTGCGGTATGATGGAAATAGATAGATCTGCGTACACTCAACGGAGGCACTGGCTGTCCCAGTAAAAGTAGTCGTGATATATGAGTACCCTGAAATGTGAGCAATGGAAAACCTGTCATCTACACAAATGATATCATTGTTACTTTATTATAGTGAATTCAATAAAAAAATTAAACTCCTATTTAAAAAAATCTAGAACAATCAAATGAAAAATGACTATGTTAGTAGTTTCTATTTATACATGATTTTTTCTATGTGGATTACTATATTTGTTACATGAACAATCCCCTTAATAAATAAAGGACCCTATTACTTAATTTTTAGATTCATTATTTACGAGGTCTTTATTAATTAAAATGTCAATTACAACCTAAAGGGTGTTTTCCTCTATAGATTGAAATTGAAATTTTCTTTAACTATGATAATTGTGAAATATTATAAATAAATAAATGATTTTTTTGTTACATGTGGAAGAATGATATATTCATTTTCGTTCTATGTTGTTTTGGGAATAGTTTGAGCATCACAAAATTCTTTATTAGAGAATCAAAAAATGAGACTAACCTAAATTGAAACATGTCAGAAATGGAGAAAGTTATAAATAAAAGGATTCAATACTGAAACTTCCACATAAAAAAAAATATACATATTCATGACACAATAAACAAACTCAATCATTGATGATGAGATATGGAGCCTTGTCCTACCACTTGGGGACATCTCTTACGAGTATGTTCTTCTATGTAACAAATACTGCATCATATTTTCCCTCCTCATTTCCGAGGCCAATCCATTTCATTTCTGATTTGACTTTATTTTTTTCTTCCTCGAGGCTGTAACCTAGAAGTATGAAGCCAATAATTTAAAAAACAACGGACATTGAAAAAATCATAAATGAAAACAAAACCAAATTATGAAAACTGGAAATACCAGGGACAATGGTCGGTTGACCAGCAGACAATGAGTTAGAATGAAAGTCACCAACATGCATCCAAGCTGCACTATAACAGTTAACCAATGTGATCATGTGATAAACTGGGTCAACATATGGCTCCCATGATATATTTAATGAAGCACATGTTATGATAACATGTGCACATGGATATATAAATTCCTGAAAGTTTCTACAATCATAGTATCTATTATCTAACATTACTACAAACAATCAACCACTAGTGCATGTTGCATGTTCATAGAAGAATTTTACCCGAATGCTCATCTTTTCCCTATCAAAGGTTAGAACAGTCCATCCTAAATCCTCGTTCATCATATGATCAATATCACTTTGGAAATGCTGCGTAAAACACATTATGTTTTCCATCCTTTGATAGGCCTTTTGGGACCGGTCAACAAAGTATTGAAGACATATATAAAATTTATCTTACACTAACCCCATGATTAGGAGTTTATAAAAACCCTTGAGGAACCCATTTATGCACTCCACTATATTAGTGGTCATATGACCATATCTTCTACCAGCATCATATGCTAATGATCATTTTTCCATCGAAATTTGCATCATATATTCATACACATCTTTATTAGCAGTTCGGATCTCTTCATGGCATCAATCAAACCTTTATTATTGGGGATTATAACAACCTGAATTTTTGAATAATAATTTTTTCCTAAATTTTTGTGTTATTTCATTTTATACTCCACAAAACTATATCTTGTAATTAATGAAGTGATATCATTGGGTTTCGACTGTTATATGACCGTTGGTCAATATAATGTTGGAAACTAAACTCTTAACGTTAAAATTATTGTTTATAAATACAAGTGATCTTGGTTAATACAGAAAGAAGAGTCAATGGTCTCATCTAGTAGTCTCGAGCTGTACGAAGCCCATCTATCAGAGCTTGGGAATGTGGTAGAATCTTTGGGCTTTTCTCTGGACCAAGACCAAGATGAGCTTCAACATGTGAAGTTTGAACAGAATCACCTAAGGGAGAAGTTCAAGATAATAGAAACCACCACTCGGTATTGCTATCCGAGCCGCCCCAAGATTCTATCACCATAGCACACCTTACACTTAGGTCCTATGAAGGTGTTATAAGGGGCTGTGTAACGATGCATTAGATACGTTTTCTAATCCCATCGTATAAATAAAATTGTTATTTCTTATCATGGTAAAATTTGTGATTTTCAAATGTCCAGATAAATATGGGATGAATATTATTGATGAATTTTGTAAAAAGTGTATTTTAAAATATTCATGTAAACTTTAAAAAATTAATAATGTGAAATTATTTTCAAAAAATAGTCTTCTACAGTTGTGATCGGTAATAAATTTAGAGTCTAATAAGGTCAACTTGTTTTTAGTGAATAGTAAAGTTTGAATAGTAATATAACCTTGTGAATAGTAATGAATTATAATGAATAGTAATGAATAGTAAATTGGCCAAAAAATCAAAACATCACCCATGAATGTATAAATACAATTTAGACATCTTAAAAGTGAGAAAAACGATCATAGTATATGTTTTGTTATTTCTGTAGGTCATATATATTTTATTTACAATTTTATAAAAAAATTACTAATTTAAAATGAAAATTTATTTTCATAAAATTTAATCATAAATTGTTACTTTATTATCTTATTGTTATAAGATAATTTCATGGGACCTCTATTACTTTTTCAAGGTGTTACAAAATAAGTTACAGTTTTAGAGTTGTTTTTTTGAATAAATGATGTATTTATTTAAAAATTAAATTTAAAAAAATTTAAGAAATTATTTTAATAAAATGGATTTCAATTTTTGAATTCATAGCATCAATATTATGTTAGGGTAAATTTTAGGGATTTTTCTGAAACAGTTGAATATTCGGTGAATAGTAAAAATAAATTTTTGAGTTTCGGATGTTTAATGACTTCATTGATAATGTAACAATGATGAAATCATTCTAGCCAACTTTTAAATATTAATATATTCTATGAGGTGTCCCAAGTGGTCAATTTCATGGGAAAATACCATGTGCATGCCCATGGTTTTGCAAATACCACCGATGAGGTGTCCCTTGGAAATTAATTAAATATTCCCTCACTTTTCCTATAAATACCAAGACATTACCTCATTAATTTTATTATAAAATCCTACTCACTGAAGTTCTAGTCTTTTTACCTCCCAAGGAGTCCTCTAGAGGTGCCCTCAAGCCCCCGAGGTCTCAACCTTCGAGCTTTTGAAGTCACTCTTCATGGTAAGGGAACATTTCACCCTCCTCTTTTTAAGTCATGACTTCCTTTATGTTATGTCTTCTAGTTTCTATTTCATTATGTTAGTGTATGTTCTTATATATCATTATTACTGTCTATTTCATTTTCAATTGATGGTAGACCCTCTCCTATCTCATCAACTAATTTTATGAATTTTTAAGTGACGCAATTAGGCTGCCAATTTTTTTTAAAAGAAATCACATCTTCTCTTTTCCTCAGAGTTTCATTTTCATATTTTATTTCCTTTAAATATCCATAACACGATATTATTTGTTTTTATTCTATTCACATACTGTATTATGAGTTATTTATGAGTGGGTGATAGTTGTCCCCTCTCATTCCAATGTTTTCTAAAACCATGTTATATAGTTGTTATGCTGCAGAATTCTCGTCTCAAAATCTCTTTTTTCCCTCAATAAATTCTCTTATATTATTTATGTGAATACCCAATTCTATTTTCATTTAAAGGGGTATTCATAAATACATAAAATTAATCTATTTTATTCTATAATTGACATACATATAACCCTCATTCCCATTCCATGGGTTATAAATGACATAATGATCTTATTTTTAAGTACTTTTAAAAACGTCATGATTTTGACATGAAACCCATTTCTTTGATTCTATTTTGGTTATTTATGAAATGTTTGATTATTATATAAGTGAATCAAATTAAAGTAAATAAATATTAAGAGTTTTCCCTAATTTTACTCCAATTCATTGGGTAAAGAATTAATCTCTAGATATGAAAAGTTTCACAATACCTTGGTGAATAACATTGGTAATATTTTTATAACACCATGAGAATGAACCTTTCTGATATGTTCATGAATGTATATATGAAATGTTATAGACACATATTAAAGTTTTAATTCATGTTATTTTTATTATGATATTCCTCCTTTTCCGTTTCTCATGTCTTGTGATTTTCATCAGGTTCTTATTGATATCACAAGTAAACAGATTCCCTTTTTTTCCTTACTTGGCCTTTTGTTCACCCTTTCCTTTGATGTATGTCTCAGGTTATGAGATTTAATAATTGTACTTAATAAGAACTTATTATTTATCCATAAAAGTGTATTAGAATATTGTTTTATGTTTTCATGTTTTATGTTCCTGATTTCCAAGAAACTAGACTTTAAAGATCCTCTATTTGTGAAATGTAATGAAAGGTTATGTAATAAAATGGTAGGATGCCATAGGTGGTATCAAAGGATATTTTAGTTATTTATAGAAATTAGGCTATGAAAACATTAAGAAGAACCATATAATAATGTTTAAATATAGGAATAATTCCTGGTATTTTGGTGAGTATTGATTAATTGGTTTATCAAGAGAATACATTTCTGTCTGGATACAAGAAGGTAGAGGCGGCTCTGGAACAGATGTTCCTAGGAGTGAAATATATGAACAAGAGTTTCAGGATTTAATTGGGGTATCCTGGTACATGACAACGTGCCTTGCTGCACTCTTGGTTATATCACTCCCGGTGGGATATATTTGGTTAATCATAATATTTTTATGAATCATTATAAATGATTTAGAGAGAAATATACTTGTTTAGAGCATGAAGTTTTAAGACATAAAAACCTTTATAGTTAAAAGATTCATAAATGAAATAATCTTCTCACTATGGTTTTATTCTTTTAGAAAATGGCAGGCAATAGGATGAACCGTGAAAATGGTGACCGTAATGGACCATGAACTGACGAACCTCTGATGGAAACCGGAATGGAACCTTCCATGAGAATGATGAACCAACTAACTCAAGTTATTGGAAATAACTTGAATCAAGACGAGAGACCTATTTCACCTCTATGGGAAAAAATTTATATTGAATACATTATACGTTAAATACCACCAACCTTCAGTGGATCTACCAACCTATTGATTACTAAACAGTGGATCAACTCCATCGAGAAGATATTTTCTATGCTATGCTGTTCTGAACAAGAAAAGGTTACCTTGGTTGTTTATCGCTTAGAGGGAGAAGCAGATCAGTGGTGGGAACTAATTAAAAACACAAGTCCAAGAGTGGAAGTAGAATCTATGGAGTGGGAATAGTTCATAGGGATATTCTTCAATGAGTATTTCCCTCGATTGATGAGAAAAATAATGGAGAAGGAGTTTCTTGAGCTGAATCATAAGGAGAATGTATCTGTGGTAATCTATGAGATGAACTTCCCAAGGCTTTCACATTATATCACGAGCTTTTTGGTGGATCCAAATGGTCAGGTTGATATATTCTTTAGTGGACTGAGACCATATATGCAGATGAATCTAGCCAACCAAGATTATGATAGCTATGAGGAGATCATGTGAAGTGCGATGAAAGTAGAACTGGAGTTTGGTGAGATGCAATGGTATCATAAATCCAATGATAAGAAAAGATCTATAGAGAAAATATTAGGGTGGATCTTTGATCTGGGAAGAGGAGGAAACCAAGTACAACATACCACATGTAATAAATGTGGGAAGAATCAATCGGGGAACTTCCCTCTCAGGAGAAAAAAGTTCTACAAGTGTGGTAGAGATGACAACATTGTGCGGAATTGTCATAGTGAGGTGAAGCCAAAAAATCCCAACCCTAATGACAAAGGGAAGATGGTGCGGGCCCTACCCAAAGATGAATGCTATAAGTGTGGACAACTTGGGCAATTTTCCAATCACTGTCCAAATCTGAGGATAGTGAAGGGGAATCACCATCAGCTTCAGAAATGACTGGGGGAATAACGTTGTATTTTTTCAATAACTACGGTCAAAGTTGAAGAGCCAAATGATGTGGTGGCAGGTACTCTTGTTGTTCTCTCAATGCTAGCATGTACTTTATTTTATTATAGTTCTACTGATAGCTTTATTTCCTCTATGTTTGGAAAGAATTTAGTTACAACGTTCGATTTTCAAAAAGTAGAGTTATCAGTCAAGACTCCTGGTGGGATTATCCTAGAATCGTCAGTGTTTAGAAACTCTAGTATTTACATTAGTGAGAACAATATTATCTCAAATCTAGTAGTCATTACCATGCTGGAATTTGACATTATACTATGGATGGACTGGCTCTCAAAGTATAATGCTAAGATCAAATGCAGAAGCAAGGAAATATCCGTAGTCTTGAATGGAAAACATATAGTTATATTCCTAGGAGAGATATATCAACCTGGTATTTGTCTAGAAGATCCTTATATATCCTTCTTTATGGGGTTGATCGGTGAAGAAGAAAAAGGAAATGATAGTTTGAGGATATAAATTTTCCCCATCACCCAGGAATACATTAATGTATTTCCTGAGGAGTTACTCAGACCTCCCCCAGAAAGAGAGGTAGAGTTCTCCATTGAACTCATATATGGATCCCATCCGATATCATATACCCCATATAGGATGGAAAATGTGGAGTTGTATGAGTTAAAGAAACAACACCAAGATCTTTCGGAGAAGAGGTTTATCTGACCATGTGTGTCTCCTTGGGGAGCACTTGTTCTCTTTGTGAAGAAGAAGGATGGATTGATGCGGCTATGCATTGATTATAGAGAACTGAACGAGATCACATTAAAGAAAAGTAACCTCTTCCAAGAATTTATGACTATTTGACCAACTTTGTGGGGCTCAATTCTTCTCTACGATTGATCTTCAATCTGGTTATCATCAATTGAGGGTGAAGAAAAAAAATATTTTAAAAAATTCCTTCTGATCAAGATATGGGAATTATGAGTTTGTTGTTATGCCCTTTGGACTGACTAATGCAACTGAAATGTTTATGGATTTGATGAATAGAGTCTTTAAGGACTACCTTAATAACTTTGTGGTAGTTTTTATTGATGATATTATGATATATTCCAAAAGTCCCGAGGAGCATGAAGATCATCATAGGGGTATTTTTCAACTCTATATAAGGAGATGGTTTTTGGGAAGTTCAACAAATATGAATTCTGGTTACAAAAAGTTGCTTTCTTGGGGAACATTATAACCAATGAAGGAATAATAGTTTCCCCTACAAAGAAAAAAGTTGTAGAGGAGTGGCCTCAGCCTATAAAAATAATTGAGATTCATAGTTTCCTTGGATTAGTGGGATATTATAGGAGGTTTGTGAAAAAAATTTCATGACATTCTAATCCATTAACCAAGTTAACTCAAAAAGGGGTCAAGTTTATCTGGACAAAAAAGTGCGAGGAATGTTTCCAAGAGCTGAAGAAGATATTGGTTACTACACCCATGTTAACTCTTCCCTCAATTGGAGAGTGATTCATTATTTTTAGTGATGCATCTTTGAAAGGGCTTGGGTGCGTCCTCATGAAAAATGAAATAGTAATTGCTTATGCATATCGACAGTTAAAGACTGAAGAGAAGAACTATCCTACGCATGATCAAGAGTTGGATGTGGTCATTTTTGCTATGAAGATATGGAGAAACTATCTTTATGGGGAGAGATGTGATATATACTTAGACCATCAATGTTAGAAGTATATTTTCGCACAAAAGGAATTAAAGATGAGACATAGGAGATGGTTGGAACTTCTCAAAGACTATGATTGTTCAATTCATTATCATCCTAGAAGAGAAAACAATGTTGCTGATCCATTAAGAAGGAAAGACCCAGTTGTTCTTTCCATGATGAGGATTCAAAGAGATCATTAGATCAATGACCCACAGTAGCTGGAAATGGGAATTATAAGGGAAGGGACATCATCAACCATAACCCAAATGATTTCTCAACTGTCATTACTAGAGAAGATCATGAAAGATCAGAAATAAGATCCTTTGTTATAGAAGAAGATTGAGGCTGTGAAGGATGGGAAGTTTTTTATGTTCAATATTGATCAAGAAGGTGCACTAAAACTTCACACTAGACTATGTGTTCTATATATTTCAGAAATGAAGAAGGAGTTGGTGGATGAAGCTCATAGTTCTACATTCTATATACATCCTGGAATCATGAAAATGTATAGGGACCTTCATCATCATTATTGGTGAGATAATATAAAAAGGGAGATTGCTGACTAAACTTCAAGGTGCCTAATATATCAGAAAGTGAAGGCAGAGTGACAACTTCCTAAAGGGGTATTACAACCACTACACATACCAGCATGGAAGTGGGACAATATCACTATGGACTTAATCACTAGTCTTCTAATAACTTCTAAAGGAAACAATGCGATATGGGTTATTTTGGACCATCTCATCAATAATTCCCATTATATCTACATTCAGGAAGATTTCTCTTTATATAAACTTGCCAAGATTTACGTCAAAGAAGTGGTAAGGTTGCATGGAGTTCCACATTCTATCAAATCTGATTGTGATCCATGGTTCACATCCAAATTTAGGAGAAGTCTTCAATTTTTTCTGAGCACTGAATTGAATTTCACTCTGTCCTATCACCGCCAAACTGATGTCCAATATAAAAGGCCTATTGAAACACACTAGGACATGATGAGAACATGCTCAATGGAATTTAATGGTGGATGGGATCAACATCTCTCTTTAGTTGAGTTATCTTACAACAATAGCTTCAACTCGAGCATCCAAATGGCACCCTATGAAGCTCTATATGGGAAGCAATGTAGAAATCCTACTGGTCGGGATGAATTTTGTGAGAGAAATCTTCTTCAGCCTAATCTTGAGAAGGAGATGAAAGAAAAAGTCCATGCCATCCCACAACACATTTAGGCTTCTCAGAGTCAAAAAAATAGCTATGCCAACAACGGTCGAAGGGACATGGAGTTTGATGTGGGTGAAAAATTATTTCTTCGAATTTAACCTTGGAAGAGATTCATAAGATTTGGGATGAAAGGGAAGCTCAACCCTAGGTACATTGGCCCTTATAAAATCCATGATCGCGTGGGAGCAGTGGCCTATCAGCTTGCACTTCCTCCAAATCTACCACAAGTTCATGATGTCTTCCACGTATCCCTCTTGAGGAAGTACACACCTGAACCTTCACATGTACTAAATCTAGAGGTGGTACAACTGGAACATGACCTCTCTTATGAGAAGCATCCAGTGGAGATCTTGGATCGTAGGGAAAAGGTTCTGTGCAACAAGACTAACCACCTTGTTAAGGTGTTGTGGAGGAACCACAAATGCAAAGAAGCCATGTGGGAACTAGAGGAGTCTATGAGGCAGAAGTACCCACACCTTTTCTCTTCTTTGGGTACGAGTTAAAATTTCGAGGATCAAATTTATTTAGGGGGGAAGAATGTAATGACCTGAACTTTTGAATAATATTTGTTTCCTAAATTTGTGTGTTATTTCATTTTATAATCCACAAAACTATATCCATTAATTAATGAAGTGATACTCTTGGGTTTCGACTGTTATATGACCATTGGTCAATATGACCGTTGGAAACTAAACTATTAACATTACAATTATTGTTTATAAATACAAGTGATCTTGTTTAACATAGAAAGAAGAGTTGATGGCCTCATCCAGTAGACCGGATTTGTATGAAGCCCATCTGTCAGAGCTTGGGAAAGAGGTAGAATCTTTGGGTTTTGCTTTGGACCAAGACCAAGCTAAGATTCAACATGTGAATCTTGAATGGAATCGCCTAAGGGAGAAGTTCAAGCTGATAGAAATACCCACTCAGGCAATGTTATCCAAGCCGCCCAATGATTTTATCACAATATCACACCTTACACTTAGGTTCTATGCAGGTGTTATAAGGGGCTATGTAACGAGGCCTTAGATACTTTATGTAATCCCTTGGTATAAATAAATTTTTTATTTCTTATTATAGTAAAATTCATGATTTTCAAATGTCCCAATAAATATGGGATGAATATTATTGATGAATTTTGTAAAAAAGGTATTTTAAAATAATCATGCAAACTTAAAATAATTAATAATGTGAAATGATTTTCAAAAAATGGTCGTCTACAGTTGTGATCAGTAATAAATTTAGAGTCTAATAAGGTCAACATATTTTTCATGAATAGTAATGTATGAATAGTAACACACCCTTATGAATAGTAATGAATATAAATGAATAGTAAATTGGACAAAAAATTGAAACATCACCCATGAATGTATAAATACAATTTAGACATCTTAAAAGTGAAAAAATGATCATAGTATAATTTTTGTTATTTTTGTAGATCATAAATATTTTATTTACAATTTTACAATTAATTTAATGATTTAAAATAAAAATGTATTTTCATAAAATTTAATCCCAAATTTTTACTTTATTGTCTTATGGTTATACGATAATTTTATCTGACCTTGATTACTTTTTCAAGGTGTTACAAAATAAGTTATAGTTTTAGAGTTGTTTTTTTGAATAAAGAATTTTTTTATTTAAAAATTAAATAAAAAATATTTTAAAAAATTATTTTCATTAAATGGAGTTCATTTTTGAATTCAGAGAATCGATATTAGGTTAGGGTAAAGTTTAGGAATTTTTCTAAAACAGTTGAATTTTCAGTGAATAGTAAAAATATAGTTTTGAGTTTCGGGTGTTTAATGACATCATTGATGATGTAATAATGATGTAATCATTATGGTTGACTTTTGAATAGTAAGATAAGCTATGAGGTGCCCCAAGTGGACAATACCATGGGAAATACCATGGTAAAGCCCATGGTTTTTCAAATACCACCGATGAGGTGTCCCTTAGAAATTAATTAAATATTCCCTCACTTTTCCTACAAATACCAAGCCATTCCCTCATTCATTTTATTACAAAATCCTTCTCAATGAAGTAATAGTCTTTTTACCTCCCAAGGAGTCCTCCCAAGGTGCCCTCAATCCCCCAACGTCCGATCCTTTGAGCTTTTGAAGTCACTCTTCAAGTTAAGGGAACCTTTCACCCTCCTCTTTTTGTGTCATGACTTATTTTATGTTATGTCTTCTAGTTTATATTTCATTCTATTGGTGTATATTATTATATATAATTCATATTGTCCATTTAATGTTTAATTTATGGGAGACCCTTTCCACTCTCATCAACTAATTTTCTGAATTTTTAAGTGATGCCGTTAGACTGCCGGATTTTCGTAAAAGAAATCACATCTTCTCCTTTCCTTCAAGTTTCATTTTCATATGGTATTCCATTGAAATATCCGTACCATAATCTAATTTATTTTTATTATATACTCATTATGTATTATGATTTATTTATGAGTGGGTTACTCTTGTCCCCTCTATTTTCATTGTTTTCTAATATCATGTTATATAGCCGTTATGTTGTACAATTTTCATCTCAAAATCTCTTTTTTTTCTATAGAAATTCCCTTGTATTGTTTATGTGAATACCCAGTTATATTTTTGTATCTAGGGGTATTCATAAATACATAAAATTTATCTATTTGATTCTTTAATTTACATAAATATAATCCTCACTCCCTTTCCATGGGTTATAAATGACATAATGATCTTATTTTTAAGAACTTTTTAAACATCACAATTTTGACATGAAACCCATTTCATTGATTATTTTTGGGTTATTTATGAAATTTTTTATTATGATCTATGTGGATCAAATGAATGTAATGTCTTATTAAGGGTTTTCTCTGATAGCGCTCCAATGCATTGGGTAAAGAATTAATCTATAGAGATGACAAGTTTCACGATACCTTGGTGAATAACCTTGGTAATATTTTTATGACACATTGTGATTGAACCTTGGCGATATGTTAATGAATGACTAAATGAAATTTTGTAGAAACATATTCAATTTTTTATTAATGTTATTTTTATTATTATATGCCTCTTTTTCTGTTGCTCATGTCTTGTGGTTTTCATCAAGTTCTTATTGATATCACCAGTAAACCGATTCCCTTGTTTTCCTTACTAGGCCTTCTGCTCACCCATTCCTTTGATGTATGTCTCCAGGTTATGAGATGAAAGAATTATACCTAGGAAAACTTATGATGATTCCCAACAAGGGGATCAAAATAATTTTTTATCATTTCGTGTTTTATGTTCCTGATTCCCAAGACACTAGACTTTAAAGAACCTTTGTTTGTGAAATTTAATGAAAAGTTAGGTAATAAAAAGGTGGGATGCCATAAGGCTCATATGAAGAAACCATAAGAGAATAATTTATTAAAATGGATAATAATTTTTTTTTTAAAATAAGTTTAGAAAAGTATACCCAACTTGAGGATCACATTATTTATGGAATCATCTATGGAATGATTATGCACATTACATGAAATATGTCTTATGAAAAAACAATTATATGCATTTGACATAGTCCATGAGACCCCATCATTATCCACGAACTCTATAATCGCTTGATGGCGATTAGATATCAAACACACACCATGGTTTTTTGTGACATGAACACGTACACATGCTAAAAACCGGCTCAAGCATTCAAAATTCTCCATTTCAACAACAGAAAAAGCATGTGGCAGAGGAGAAAGATTACCATCCTATGTGGAAACACTAATTAGAACAACTGTATACTTGACACACAAGAATGTTCCATCAACCAAAATAAATTGTTTACAATAGGTAAATGCAATAATGCATGGCATGAATGCGCAAAAAAATCCTATTGAACTTCACCTTTATTTGATAAACTCGATGATTAGGGGATACATAATCAAAGATGTCCAACTGATAAACCATATGATTATTGAGAGACAAAAATTCCATAAGTTGTGGCAACATAGCATAAGATTCATCCCAAACATCCTATACTTTTATAATTTCCTTCTGTTTTGCATTCCATACTTTTTTTATATGATATCTTATAGTTATAAAATGGTTTAATTCTTTTCTGAACAAGGGAAATGGGAATATCCTGACATTTTCATATCATCTCACAAATAACATTTGATATAAACTATGAATCAAGGGAAGAGTGATTCTTAGATAAGATTGTATGCACAAAAGTGTCTGGACCTTCTAATTTGGTTATCCTCCAATATGCAAAAAATTTATAAAATATTTCCCTTAATCAAAATTTACATTCTGGCCCATATTTTTCGCAATGAATGATATATTTTGTCTTCTTTGACTCATCAACCACAAATGTGAAAATTCGCTCAATGTGGTATAGCTTTATCACATATTTCATGTCCGGTTTACTTTCAAACTCCTTCCTGACATAGATGGAATTATCATTTGATGCAGACCTATTCCCAATAATTTCTGGGAATTAAGAAGTTGGTGTAATGACATCCCTATAAAAATTTCATTCAGGATACATTCCTTTAACTAAGAAACTCAATACTGAAGGATGATTACCACTAACTGATGGATGTCGTGGATGCCTGTCTCTCAAAGGAACCACATAAGGTTCATTGACCACATCACCCTCACCCACATCTCTCAAAAGAGCCTCAGAAGGTTCATTACCCACATCACCCTCACCCACATCATCTCCTGATGGTTCCCTAGATTATTCTTCCTTAGATAAACATTCATTCACTTCATCATCACACAAAGGGATGTCATCTACATTTCCTTCCAAATTTTGATCATCTTATTCATAATTTGCTTATATTACTGGAGTCATATGAGAAGGAGGCAATGTAAAAGACTGATGTGAAGGACCAACTCCTACAAAGATCACAAAACACGATTTTGTAGTAGTTAGTTGCACTACATCTATATCAGAAATCACCACATACAACTCCATCAAACCATTAGAACACTACTGTCTAAATAATGAAGATTCATCCATCCAATCATAATGACTGAACAAAGGTTACTCTGTGTGCTAGAAACATTCATGATGTTGTAGATGTCAATATGTGATTGAATAAATGGATTGATCAACCATCAATTTTAACCGATTACGAATCTAATTGCAAACTGCATCCAATGTCATACAACCATGAAGATTTACCACTCTAAAAGGTGGAACACTATATCTAAATCCCTGATCCATATAAATGGTCTCACCATTGCAATATATTTTCATAGACATTATTACCTATAAAAAATAATTAATAAAATATTATATACTACATCAATATTTTACATTATTTAAACTAGTTTTGAATAATTGAGTTTATCGGGAGTCTTTTAATGTATTCATTTTTCACTATTGAGGTATAGTGATGATGGTATTATTAGAAAATAAAATTTAATATATAGTTATATATTTTAATTACTTATGAATAAATAATCATGACTTGATCTTACGACTTATGATTAGTTTATCATTAATGGATAAACTAACCAAAACCTATGTATAGAATCCTAGAGTCTCTATTATCAAATATTTCAGAAACCGTCAGTCTCCTTCCAAATAGAAACGCCTCCTTTCGAATGCTTGTTCTCTAACACCTCATTGGGGACACCTCTCTAGGGATGCCTCTTTGAGGACGCCTCTTTTTGAATTCCTTTTAATTACAAAATTTCTCACATACATGTGAGTGGGTCTAGGGGTATAAAATATATAAATTTTTTTAAGTGTACACGCAGGTACTTACATACTTAGTCATATATGACTCACATGTCATCAATAGAGGAAAAAATGAAATTATTACAAATTAAATAACCGCATTAACAAAACAAGACATGAAATTTCAATTTTGCGTCGGTCGGTCATCTCAAGATCAGTTATCACACAACTTACAATATTTTTGTGCATACTTATTATATTTATTACTAGATGGAATAAATATTAAATATATTTATCTCTTTTATATTTAATAAATTTAATTATAAATAATATAATTTAAAATCATTATTTATATAATACTATTTTTATACCATTAACATAAAGAGTTTTCAATATATTTTTTAATAAATTTAAATATGATACATATAACAAGTATATTATTCATTAATTATATAAATAGTGTATAAAATATTATAATTTAAATTAATATTACTTTCAAAATAACATATTTTATAACATATTTAATTTTTATAAACATTCAATATGAATTCATATAACATTTTAGACATAACATAATTAATTTTTCAAAAAATTCAATATGAATTCATAAAACAAACACATTATTCAAAACATAAATCATACAAAAGATGCTAATTTACACATCAATACATATGAAATCAATAAACCAAACACACAAATACTAATTTCTATATATCACAAATCAAATAAATAATTCTTAAAAATGAAATAAATAAACACAATTAAACAATTAAAAATTTAAATAAAAATTGTACCTTCATAAAAGGAGAAAAAATTTGTTGAGAAAGAAATTCTGTAGGGATTTACAGAAATATCCATAGGGGAAGAATAAATTTGGGGCTGGAGTGACCCCTTTTATATTTTTTCTCTGTCGGATGCGTGAATGTGGTTCACACATCCTTCATCCTATCTTCGAAGGATGCATGGACCCCGTTCGCGCATCTTCGGCACAGAGAGATGCGTGAACGGGGTTCACCCATCCTTCGAAGATGGGATGAAGGATGCGTGGACCCCGTTCACGCATCTTCAATGCAGAGAGATGTGTGAATGGGGTTCATGCATCCTTCGAAGACGGGATGAAGAATGCATGAACCCCGATCACGTATCTCTCCGCACCACAAATGTGTGAACATAGTTCAGACATCTGAAGAACCATTTTAATAAATATTTCTAACATTATCCCTTTTCTATAAAAAATTAAAACCCATAAAAAACCCTCTTCATTTCTTCATTTATTAAACTGATTTCATTTGATGGTTTCTTTTTGGGTATTTTTGTTAATGATTTGTGCTGATTGATGGAGGTAATCTTGACTTAGTTTTCTGATTCTACACTAATTCTTCTATGAAAATGGATGGTTTGACTCTGTGTTGGTTTAATGGTGAGTTGATTTTCCAGCAATGATGGAGTCAGTGATGGAATACGATGGTAGATGGCTTTGTTATGCGTGGCACAACAGTGGTGACTTGGGGTTGGAATTTTCTCTATGTGGTCTGATGATGATGAGATGTCGGTATGGAGGAATTAGGATTTTTCTCATCTTGAATTCCATTAAATAATGGATCATCCAGTCACATTCTAGGACGTTGACACCTATTTTTTTTCAGGTGTTGCAATCAGGTAACCAAGGAAGTTAGGGGTATATTGGTCTTGCACAAAAAATAGCCGAAAAATTCTCCCTCTCTCCAATCAACGAAATCTCATATCTAAAGATTATAATATTATATTATATATTAAACAAATAATAAAATTTGGGATATTTTTCAAAAAGGAATATATTTTTAAATTAATTTTTATTTGTCATATATAAAAAGAAATATCATGATTTTCTAAAAAAATGATCAAATAATATATGTTTTCAATTTTATGATTATTTTTGTAAAATGAATATATTTTTTATTAATATTTTTAAGTGCGTACATTTTTTTAAACATTTTAAATATTTATGAGTTAATTTTATTTTAAAACTAATTATATTTTTAATTTAAATTTATTTTATTTTGTTAAAAAATATTTGGTTACATTTTTTAAAAAGAATTAAAAAATGAATATGTGATAAAAATAGATTTTTTAATTATTTATGATAAAATTAATAGATTTTATTTGATATCTTTAAAGTCATACAATTTTTTTAATGCATAAAAGAATAATGACTGTATTGTATTATAAATACAATTATTATTGTATACATTTTTAAATGGTAAACTATATTATTTTTTTAAAATTTATATAAAAAATGTAATAAATATTTTATATAATTGCATTTGATATAATTATTTTTATTAATATTTAATTTTTATTAACATATTTTATAGTTTTATAAAAAAATTATTACACTTTATTAAAAAATAACCAAAAAAATGTGTTCATTTTTTAGATTATTTGAGTAAAATGAATATATTTTTGTTAATATTTTTATGTGCTTACATTTTTTTAAAATATTTTAAACATTAATTTTCTTATTTTATTTTAAAAAAGGTTATTTTTTAAATTGAAATATATATTTTTTTGTTTAAAAAAATTGTGTTACATATTTTGAAAAGAATTAAAAATAAAATGTTATAAAAACAAACTTTATAATCTTGTAGGATAAAAATAATAGATTTTTTTGGATATCTTTAAATTCATACAATTTTTTTAATGCATGAAAAAATATTGAGATTATTTTATTATAAATATAATTATTATTGTAAATGAAAAGAAATTTTTGGGTAAAAAAGGGTTATTCCATTTAAAAAAGACAAAATAATCAAAATAATGTGTCTTTAAAAAATAGTTTTTTTTACAAAACATCACTATAATGTTTCTAGTTGAATCATTAAAATTTTTATAAAAACTTTATTTGAGTTATCTGCTTTATTTTTTAGTGAAATTTTTCATTGAAGATCAGTGTAAGTTTCTAATTCACACTGGAATGTTCTATAGGAAGTTTCACTGAAATTTCCTATTTAAGTTCCACTGATACTTCCTCTTAATAGATTTATAATTTTTATTAGTATAGATGTTGAATAAAATATATTACATATTTTATATATAATTACATTAAATATAATTATGTTTATTAAAATTATTTTTTATTAACATATTCTATAGTTTTATAAATATATATTTTTGCTGTATTGTGGAACATCCATTAAAACTTCATTTGGAAATTCCACTAAAACCTCTACTGAAAATTCCATTGGAACCTCCAATAAAACCTCTATTGAAACCTCTACAAACACCTCCATTAGAATCTTCACTGAAACATCCACTATAACCTACACTGGAACATCCACTAGAACTTCTACTGGAACCTAGAACATCCACTGGAACCTCGAGTGGAACCTCCACTAGAACCTCTACTGGAACTTCAACTTGAACCTCCACTGAAACATCCTCTTAATTGATTTATAATTGTTTTTAGTATAAATATTGAATAAAATATATTTTATATATTATATATAATTTCAATTAATATGAATACATTTATTAAAATTTGATTTTTATTAATATATTCTATAGTTTTTTAAATATATACTTTTGTTGTATTGTGGAACATCCACTGAAACATCATTTGGAAATTACACTCGAACGTCCAATGGAACATTCAGTAGAACATCTACTGGAACCTCCACTAGAACATCCACTAGAAGTTCCATTAGAACCTAGAACATCCACTGGAACCTCCACTAGAAATTCCACTGAAACCTTCAATAGAACCTCCACTGGAACCTCCATTGTATCCTCCAGTAGAAATTTCTCTTAAAAGATTTATAATTGTTGTTAGTATAGATATTGAATAAAATATATTATATATATTATATATAATTTCATTTAATATAAATATATTTATTAAAATTTATTTTTTATTAATATATTCTATGTTTTATAAATATATACTTTTTTGTTGTGGAAAATCCATTGAAACTTCATTTGGAACATCCACTGGAACCTCCATGGAAGCATCCACATGAACCACCACCAGAACCTCCACTGAAACCTCCACTGGGACCTCCACTATAACATCCACTAGATCCTCCACTGGAACCTCCACTGGAACCTCCACTGGAACCTCCACTGGAACTTCCACTCAAAGTTCCACCGGAACCTGGAACATCCATTGCATCCTTTACTAGAACCTCCACTAGAACCTCTGTTGGAACTAAAACCTCCACAATAACTTCCACTGAAACCTGCAAAAGAACTTCTATTGGAACCTCTACTATAACTTCTTAAATATTTACATTGTATTTAAAATTTTATTCATGTATTATATATATTTTTAAATGGAAAATTATATTTTTTATTAATTTTATGAAAACAATTTAATACATATTATATGTAATTTCATTTAATATAAATACATTGATTAAAATTTAATTTATATTTTCTCATTTTATTTTTTATTATTATTTTTTGTTTTTAATAATGGAAATTATTCATTGACATTTTTTCCTTTAAATAAAAATGATATTTTTTTCTTGAAATTGGTATTTTTTATTTTTAGTTCCATTATAAAATAAATTTATTTTATTCCTTTAAAGAATTAAAGCATTAAAATTGTTATACATTTATAAAATAATGACTTTCTATTTATTTTAGAAAGTTTTATTATTCCTAATCCATATTTTTTTAAATTTTAAATGTAATAATGTTTTGTGAAATTTTTCTAAGTATATATTTTTAATATCTTTCATAATTTTTTTTAAACTTGCAAAGATTAATAGTTTTTTACAATATTATTTAAGAAATAAAAAATTGATATATGTTTAAAAATAAAATTTTATAGGAAATTTATATTTTTCAATGTTATAAATTTTTATAAATTGATATCTTTTAAATAGTAATTTATATCAACATTATTTATATCTAATTTTTGTTTTTTATATGATTATGTTTTGTATCAACGATTTTTATGATTTTTTTATATCAACATTTTTTATATATTATTTTTTAATAATTTATTGAGTATTTATTGAATTTTAAAAAGAATTTTTTTTATTTAGTGTTTTTAATTTTTGATGTGTATTTTATTTTTTTTGATAAGTTTTTTAATGTTTTCATTTTTTTATGATGTATTACAACTATATGACAGTAATAATAGTAGAGGGTAAAAATGGGGTTTTTTAAAAATTCTAACAACTGCATTTTTTATTGCATTTCAATCCAATGGACACATTTTTTGGATAAATGTGGAAACATCTACCGTAAACTAGATTTTACACTCATTCAAGGTATTGGAGATGATGATGGTATAAGAAATTAGGGCATCGACACGATCGACATCGAACCAGGTTCCCCTAAGTCATATTGATAAGGGATCATGTCAACGTGGTAGTATTATTTTTGAAATATGAAAATTGAAATTGGGAGTTTGAATTTGGGTTTTTAGTTTGAATTTGAAAATTGAAAATATAGAATTTTTCAGTTGAACATTATGGGGAGGTTCACACTCAACCTCAAAAAGTATTTTTAGAAAATAACAAAAACGGAGTTGGGAAGGATGAAGGCCTATGATGGGGTCGAATGGCCTTTCCTCCAGCTTTTTATGGCTAAAATGGGATTCTTCCCTAAAACGATTCATGTCATCATGTGTTGTGTCTCCTCTGTCTCCTTCAAGATCAAAATCAATGAAACACTTTCTCATTATTTTCCCCTTCTAAGGGGATTTGTCAGGGGGAACCTCTCTCCCATTTCCCTTTTATTCTGGTGGATAATGTTTTATCTAATTTAATTTCATTGGCTGCTAATGAATTTTTTTTATGGGGATAAGTTATGCAGGTGATGTCCATCCAGTTCCCAGTTTTTTTTCCTGATGATTGCTTTCTTTATTCAAGGTACACCAATGAAGAAAGAATTTTTATGAGCATTATTATCCAAATATATGAGAAGAAATCTAGACAATCAGTTAATTTTTCTAAACCGGAAATCACTTTTAGCTTAGGTGATTCTAATTGCGGAAAGGAATATCGTTCCAGAATCTAAGGTATTCAGGTGGTTAGGAAACATTATAAATATCTCGTGCTCCCTACTATTTTTGTTCAATCTAAAATAGAGGTATTCTCAATAATTTTAGATTGGTTGGACTAAAAAACAAGGGCATGAATTTTAATAGGATATTTAGAGTAGGGAAGGATAAACTTATTAAGGCGGTGACCCAATCAATTCTGATGTACTTTATGTTTTTATTCATGATTCTTGGTTATGTTATTGATGAAATACACTCCCACATTTCCAATTGTTTGTGGGGTATGAATGATGGAAGAAACATATTTCATTGGTTGTATTGTGATAAACTGTTTCTTCCTAAAGCTTGTGGTGCTATGGATTTTTGGACATTCAATCATTAAATTTGGATATTTTGAAAAATCAAGGATGTAGGTTTATATATAATACTAGTTACCTAAGATATAAGATCATCAAGGATAAATCTTACCCTCATTCAGACATTTTTGGTGATACCCTTGGTCCCCACCAAAGCTTATTCTATACAAGTCTCTAGGTTTAGGGTGATCTTATGAAGATGGGTTTCTGTTGGAGTATCGGGGATGGATCTATAATAAATATCTATAGGTATTATGGCATTTCAATAGTTTTGGGGTGATTTCTATATCCCTGGTGGTTACTTACTGGGTGGATTCTATGGTTTTATCCCTCTTTAATGATAAACGTAACGAATGGAGCATTGATTAACTGAATGAAATATTCAATGAAAATGATAAGAAGAGTGTTCTAAGTATCCCTTTCATGATATATATGTTCCATGATAGGATTTGTTGGAGAAATAAAATATCTATTTACTACTCAATGAAATATGGATATAGGATAGCCCTTAGAATGTAGATCCCAGAAAATGTTAAATTTTCAGAAGTGTTTGTGGCACATGGAAGATCCTCCCATGGTATGAGCATTCTAGTGGTAAGGCTACAAAAGAACCCCCCCCAAAAAGGATTTCCTTATGGTATGTTATATTTCAAAGAAGACATCATGCCCTTATTTCATTGCCGAAATAGAGTATCCCTTTCATTCTATTTTCTTCTATCAAGGGGCAAGGAGTGTCTGTGTTGCATGGAATCCCATTGCTGATAATTTTATAAAGATAGTGAATGGATTCATTCTTATATTTTTAAAATGGTCTTCTTTTCTCCCCATTAATATGGTTTAGTCTCTATTTACCTTTTCCATGATTATTTAGGTGAGAAGAAACAACTATTTCTTTAACCAGATTTCAAGACTAGATTCCTTTTGTGTCGAGTGCGGGTTATATTGGCTGGAGATTTGGAAACACAATGAGATATAGGTTGATGAACCTTTTTCACCCTCTCAACTTTGTAAATTTATCCTCCAGCACCTCATGCGGTCAATATTAATGTTGAAACAACTAATTTTATAAATGGTATACTGGTCTGGGAGTGGTGGTTGATAATTATTTGGGTTTCATTATTACTGCTCGACAGATGTCTGTCCATGATTTCTGGGATTCACCAGTGGTTGAAGCCCAAATTTTTTGTGTTTGTTTGATGTTTTTTGTTGAGAGAGAATGGAATTATATCATAGTGGAATCTAACTATTTAACTGTTATTAATGAAATGAATGTTTAGGAGTTTGGCCTCTAATCATTTGGCTTACTTGTTCTGAAACTCCAATCCTTGTCCCCCCTCTTTCCTCTTTCCCTTTCACCTTCATTAAAAGGGAGGTTAATAGGGCTTATAATTTGATTAAATCCCCTATTATCTCTTGAGAGTCATGTATTTGGTTGGAGGATTTCCCTTCTTGGTTGATTTCTCTTGTAAGTTAGGATCTTTGATCATTTATTGAAATGCCCTTGTTTGTCAAAAAAATGTATATATATATTTTTTCTGTGACTGTATTTATATTTCTCTCCCTATCCCTCTCTATCTCTCTCTCTATATATATATTTATATATGTATATATAAATAAATACATATAAAAATTATAGTACGTATGTTCATTGAATATATATATATTTTTTGTATACCTCATTTATGAACGTATCATAATTTTCATGTTTGTTCATTAAATTTGTATTTTATACTTTGAAATTATATGTATATATATATATATATATGTTTACACACACATGTGATTATATAGTTACAAACAAAAAATATTATTATTTCCATATCTATGTTTATATATTATATAAAATTATATTTATCTATACCAATTTTATTATATGTATATATTTTGTAATGTATTATAAATAATAAGATTTATATATATTATTTTATATAGTTTATATATGTACGTTTTATAATATAAAATTATTTTTTAATGTTATATTTTATATAATTTACACATGTAAAAAATGATACATTATATGCATACCTTATGCATATTTATTTATTTTTTGTTAAATATAAATATCATTGAACCAAATAGGATGAATATGAAGAAAAAATTGATATATAACAATTTTATGGAAAAAGAGTATGATGATGGGGTTAAATAACTCATAAAGATTATAAGAGAGCATTAAAATGACCATTCTCATGTAATTTGTAATTTATGAAAAATAATAATAACAACAACACTTAATGTATAAAAATTCATTTTTCCACAAAACAATTTTTCGTATATATTATGTTTTAATTTAAAAGTTAATTTTGTCATGTTTAGAAATTATATCTGTTTAAGTGGAGTGTAATTTAAAATTCATCTTGTCAAAAACATTCAAGAGTGATCATATTATATTTTTAGTAATAAAATAATTATCATGGATTTTTTTAAAAAAAATAATATGTGATAAAATGGGCAATCTAATGTCAATAGAATATTACTAAATTAACTTGACACTTATGATTTCTCAATAATATGATAGATAGACAAGAAGTGGAGGTGGTGAATTGTGTCCTTTTAAAACACTTGAAAATTTTAAACATAATCCCTTTTGAACATACAAAGAGAATCTATCATCTTTTCTTTAAATAGAATATGCAGAAAAAAATAAAAGGAGAAAAACAATTTTCATAGTGGTTCAATCCACAAATATCCTCTGGTCCACTATACTAACAATATCACCACGATATTGGTGGTTTTCAATTGCTGGTCTTTTTCCAATGGATCTTGATATTTGATTGAAATAAATTATAACTTGTAAAAAAAAATTTGTTAGGCCATTAAGAAGGACTAATATCAGTCCTTGAAACACTCCACACCCAAGTGTTTTAAAAAAATAAAATGTTGAATTTTTATGGATAATTTCTCTATAGAAGCATTCAGATGTATATATTACCACTTAAGGATGAAGATACCTTTAGTGGAATATATTAATATCTCTAATGTTTAGTCAACAAAATAAATCTTTAAATTACTATAGAAAATACATAGATAAATAAGAAACAACTAATTCAACCAATATAGCAGCATGACAAACACAACAACAACTGATAGAATATGTATATCTCCAAAGTGCAGTTTTGAAGACTTTAAAAAATTATTGTAGATATATCATATATTCATATGGAAGAAGGTGTTACTATTCCAAGAATAAAATGATGAAGTGAAATCTTTTTATGAACACATAGAATAATAGATAGAAATTCTCTTATGTGATCATAAATGTTTAGATGTCATTTTCAGAGAAAGATATTTAGAACATTGAGGACTAGAAACTAAAAATGTAGTCGGTGAAGAAATAATAAATAAATAGCCCAAATTAATTTAGTTTAAACAGATCTAAAAAAGTCTCAAGATAAATCAAGACATTACAATACTCAATGTACATTAAAATTTTAAATTTTAAATCTATGAAAAATATTAACCTCCATTAGTAATCAAAATGAATCAATCTATTCCCATCAATCTTATGAAATGTTCTTTAAATTGATTTATTAGGAGATTTAATCTGTTGAAATCCTAATAGAAATATCGGAATAATTCAAATTTTAAATTCATCAGACAACTCAATCAATATTGGGATCATTCTATAGGAGGTTGATTCCTAAAGAATAGTTTCTAGTGTATGGATCAATCAAAACATAGAAATCCATAACATAAATTTCAATACTAATGTTTGATTCTTAATGTGAGGTATGTCACCAATGTGAGGATACTTTTGTTAGCTATATAAAAAACAATAGGTGCCTGAATGTGAGGGTCCTTAATAAAATTTAATTTCTAAAACATAACATTCAACATAAATGTGGGGTTCCAAATTTAAAAGTACATTGAGCATAAAAATCAATAAAAAACTTATTGGATCATCATTCATATGTCCAAAAACTTAGACCTTCTAGAATACATTTTATCAGTTGGAAAGTCATACCTACTTGTCTCACCAACATTTTCCCAGCTAACTATTTTAACTCTCATGAAATTTCATTCTTACCACTTACCTAACATTATTTTTCTAAATATGTGTCCCTCTTTCACACCTATAAAGGGATATCACTTCCACCCACATGAATACAATACTCTAGTTCAAAATTACCTTGATAAAAATACCAATTTTACTTCCTTTAGATCCCATTTATATGTTTTTCATTTGTTGGTCTCAACAAATAGCCCAAGTACTTCATTTTGAAAGTACAATTTAAGAGGATAATCAAACTCTCAATGTTATTATTATCTACCCATTAACTTCTTTTCATTATACATCTAATCCACCCTCCTCCAAAACTATTCTAACTATATGTATATAATGACATAAATATAAATAATATACTATAATATTATTTTACTAATTTTACAACTATAATATATTCCCCTCTCATTCATTCAATAAAAAATAAAAACACCACTCATGCGTGTGTGCAAACTACCACCTCCAAAAACAATGCATTTTTTCTCTTCGTCACCTTTAATTGATGGTTCTTAAAGTTGGTTTAATGAATATATATTATATATTTTGCATGATTTATAATCTTTATGTATTAATTAGTCATTATATAATTAACTATGTTTAGAAACACATCATTAACTGATGTTTCTTAGAAACTTTGGTAAATATACATCACTAATTTAATGACATTTAACAATGTTTAGGAACATCTCTATTTAGAGATACAACTTTACTGAAGTTTTTTAGAAACATCATTAAATGTTTTTTTTAATTTATAATTTTAATTTGGAATCATTTATAAAAAAAGAATTTTTCTATGGAACATATTTTTTAAAATTTATATAATTTTGGGTGCTTCCTGGTTCCTGTTCCACTCTCCCCACTTCCCTCTAGTTCCCATCCCTTATCCCCTCTCCTTTGGTTATTGTTAAATTGGAAGAGTTTATTTAGAAACATTCTTGTAAATGTGGCTAAATTAGTGATGTTTAGAAATGTCACTATTTAGTGACACCTCATTTACCGACATTTTTTTATAAATGTAGTTAAATTATTTTTTAATTTATAATTTTATGTGGTATCATTTATAAAAAATAATTTTTCTAAGAAACATATTTTTTAATATTTATTTAATTTTGGGTGCTTTTCTGATTCTCATTCCACTCTCTCAAGTTCTCTCCAATTCCCGTCCCTCTATAACTCTCCTTCGATTCCCGTTCCTCTGTGCATCCCCACCCTCCTTTGGTTCCTGTTCTACTCTCCCAACATCCACTCCCAGTTCCCCCTCCCGTCCACCTCTACCTACATCTCATCTCTCATGTTCATCCACACGAGACCACAACCGAGCACAAACCAACATGAGAGTGGAAAATTTCTCATCTATTGGGATTCAAAGCAAAGATAAATCCCATCCATGGAAGAAGAATAGACCAACTCACAGAATTATATTTTGAATATTTTATTGTATTTTATTTTATTTATATATATAAATACATTTCAGTATTTAAAAAATTAACTATATATATATATGTCTATGTTTATATTATATTTATATATATGTTTATGTTTTATATTATATGTTTTATGTTAAATTATATGTTTATATTATATATATATATATATATATAAATTTTTATATATATGTATATATTATACATATATATTATATGTTTATATTAATATATATATATATATATATATTTGTTTGTGTTCATATATATGTGTGTATATATACATATATATAATTATAATTATAACTTTTTATATATATATATATATAATTAGCCACGTTTTGAAACAATGATAAAAATGTCACTAAAATAGCCATTTTTTCTTAAAATGTAACAAAATTTAAAATATATAGTTGTTTATATATAAAAATATATGTGTATATATATATATTAATATATGTGTCTGTGTGTGTGTATTTATATGTATATATAAACGTATATATTCATATATATATGTTTATATTTGAGTATGTGTTTATATATATATATATATATCTAAATATATGTTTCTCTGTTTATATATGTTTATATATATGTGTGTCAGTTTTTAAAAAATTAATATTATATAAATATATATATAATTTTATATATTAATATACATATATTAATATATATATATATATATATATATATATATTTATATCATATATTTGTTTATATTTTTCTTATATGAATTTATTTAATATGATATATATGTTTATAATATATATATGTTAATATATGTTAATTTTTATATTTTATTTATACAAGTTTATATATATTTATATGTTTATATTTTATATTATTTATATATATGTGTGTTTATATTTTATGTTTATATATATGTTTACATTATATACGTATTTGTTTATATTATATATACATATATATATTATATGTATATATTTTATATATATCATATGTTTATATATATATATATATGTTTATATTATATATATATATCTATAATATATATATATATGTTTATATATATAAATGTGTGTTTATAGATATATATTTATATGCCCCTAGGGTCTAGCCTAGTGACAAAGGGTCCTATGGGGTGTCAAGGAGGTTTCGAGTTCGAGTCTCTTTGGCTACCTGCATGTGTGTGATTTCAGGTTTCTTTTTAGATTTTTAATTCCCCCTCTCCGTCTATTTATAATATTTTTATATTTATATATTTATATATATATGAGTGTGTGTGTGTGAATATGTATAAGTATATATGTGTATGTACACATATACATACACACACACACACATATATATGTATACATATAATTATCCACATTTAAAAACACTCGTAAAAATATCACTAAAATAATCATGTTTTCTTAAATGTGTGAAAAATTTAAAATATAAGTTTGTTTTTATATATAAATATATGTATATATATATTTATATATATATGTGTGTGTCTGTTTATATATATATATATAAATATATATATTTATATATATTAATGCTTATATATATATACCTGTGTTTATATATGTATATATATTTACATAGATTCAGGTAAATGAGCTATATAAATATACATTTTTAGAGATTTTTCTTTAAAAGTGTGACTAAATGAGTGGCATTTTTTGAAAACATTGCTAAATGAGTGATGTTTTTCATGAAACATTTCTAAATTATAATAGTTTGTAAGAAATGTTGCTAAATTACTGTTTTTTGTAGCAAGGTTTCTAAAATAAGTTACTAATATTGTTTTGTTTATTTTACATGATATTAAAGCATGTTTGTGGAAGTTGGAAACAATGGTAATAGATTCTTGTTCTTAACACTAACACTTTGAGACATGTTAAATTTTGTGCACCATTTCTTCTTTTATACAGTTTAATCTTGATTCAATTCACATGAAATACCTTTACTTTATTTTTTATATAATTCATGGGATATACAAATCCAAATTGAGTTCCTTTCTTAATTCATCTTTCTCTTCAAGTGTTACCCAATCTGTATTGGTTTCTTAATATCAATTCCGACTCTTTGAGTCATGTTATATTTTGTTCCCTGTTTGTCCTTTTATATTGTGTTCTTTTGATTTAATTCCCATTAAGCTATTTTATAATATTTTTTGGTAATTCATGGTATATATAAATCCAAATCATGTTCTTTTCTTCATTCATCATTTGATTCAAGTTCTACCCAAGCCATAAAGATACATTTTACTCAATTCCCTTTCTTTGAGCCCTATTTTTTATACACCTAATTTCATTTGAAAGGTGTTTATACTACCTATTTGATATATAATACCATGAAATACATTTGCCTCAATTCCCTTTCTTTGAGCCCTATTTTTTATATTTCTCTGAGTTATAATATTTCTTATTGAACTTATTTCTTCCATTCATGGGTTCTTCGACCATAAAATTGTATTATATTTTATTTTCTCTTCCTATCCTTTGAAAAAGAATTTTAAATTTAAATATCCTTCCATGATGGATTTCTTTCTCATAAAATTCTAATGTTGTTATGAATAATTCCCATCTCTACCAAGTAATCTCTTTATCTTCCATATACATTTTTTTCTAATTCCACCAAGGTTATCTTTTATATTTGAAGCCTAATTATGTGGTATCACTTGTGATACTGACATTTCCCTATTCCTCTTTTCAAAGTATGATTTATTACCCTTTTCATTATGTGTGATTTCAAAAAATGTATTTTAAAATGTTTAAAATTTATTTATTCCATGTTCATTTGTTTTATCTTCCACGACAAATTTCCTTGATATAGTATTTATGTCTTTTTCAAGGATCCACAATTCAAAATTATTTTTAAAAGTATAATTATTTATAAAAAATCACTTTATATTTGTCAAAATAATATTTGAAAGTGATTTATTACTTCATATTTTTTTGATATTATTAAAAAATGTTTTGTAAAATATATTTTATGGTTTATTAATGTGAACATATTCTTTCACCGTTATGACCATTCTCTTCAAAAAAGTTTCTATTCCATGTTTTAAATTTTTTTCTTAATAAACTTAATTCATAATTATATTAAAATTTAAATGGGAAGTTCCTTTTATGTTTCAAAGTGATTTTACCAATGATGTTGAAAATATATTTTTCATTTTATCAACATACTCTATTCATTACCATGATTTTCTCTAATGACACCATCCACCTTATTTAAATATATGTATTATTCTTATGTATTTATTATAATATAACCCATTTTATTCTTGTATTAATTATATTTTTATTCAATTATGTATGATTTCCTTATATAGAACACATATTTTTTCACATGTTATGAATATAAAGGGTTAACCAACTAGCACTCCAACAAAATTGGGTATATAATTAATCACTAAAGATTAAATGAATGCGATACCTTGGAAACATTCAATGGTTATGTTTTATAATACTTTGGTGAACAACCTTGGTAATCTGATTTTACAACACCATAGCAGTAATATTTGGTGATACACTTATGAATGTATCATGTTTATGTTATAACCATGACACCATGTTATGACTCCTTATCCTATGTGAATATTGTTCCTTATTCTATTTTTTTCATGGTCATCTGTTATACCCCTTGTTTTTTCTATCATACCATGATTTTATGATATCTATTTCCTTATTCTAAAAGCCTTATTTGATAATTCTTAGCTAATAAATTCATGATGTATTTTGTATGAATACTTTATGACATGTTTAATTTAATAAATTATATTATTATACCCATATTATTATCTGATTCCCACTTATGATATTTCAATTTTATTTAATATTCTCACCATTACTGTGAATTTGAGATCACCCCTTCTTATGTTTTGATTTCCCCTATTTATGAAGAAAATTAATATGTATGATATTTCTAGAAAATTATTTATATATAAAATTTATGGGATTTGTTAAATAATTAATATGGATCAATTATATCTTATTATAGTAAACAAATATCCATTATTTGATAAAGTCATTGGATTTATTAGTTAAAGTTTTTTCCTAACTCTTTAAAAATTTAATCCTAAAAGGTTATGGGAATGTATGTAATGAAATATTTACTATAAATCTTGTAATTATGGAATATTTATCTCTAGGATTTTATAGTTGGTGTCAGAGTAGGATTTATTTAACTTAGAGGTTAATATGTTACTGGTTGAATATAATTTATGTGTTATAGATGTCACTAATGGTTGATAAGTTATGTTTGATCATAATTTTGAGGTATAGACAACCCTTTGGGTTGGTATAAAATAGGAAATTAAGGTAATATTTAATAATTTAGGTTGATTGGGAATTATGATGAGAGACATTTATTGAAAACCCTATGAATAATTTTATCCATTTTTTTTGGAAAAGTAATGATTTTGTGGTTCTCCTATAAATTATATCCTTTTCTAGATACTATCAAGTGTATGTAGCTATGACACTGATTCTCCTAGTGATAATGATTATCCACTGAAATAGGATACCATTAATTGTGAATATATTAATAATAACGTGTTAAAAAGTCTATAAACATCATTTTTAGTGAATTATAGAAATTGAACTTCATTTCTCATCTTAAAAGCAATTCATGTTTATAATGAAAATTTGGGCCCAATCATTCATCTGTTTGTGGACAACATTATATTCATTTTCTGAATTTGATATTTTTGGATATGATTGATCACTTTGTTTGGAACAGATGTTTTTTAGGATCGATGGATTAATCTCAATGTAAGATATATATTTTTAGGGATGAATGCGGAACTTTTTTGGATAAAGCATAATGGGCCTAAGGGCCATCAAACAAAAGTGGGGCCCACACACAAAGACCAATGAAGCTCAAATATTTACTGAATAAATATAAAAATATGGGCATCATTTTATTCAACTTTTTCTAGATCTAATTATGAAGTTTTCATTATGATAAAGGGATATGAAGTTGAGATTTAAATGATGGGCCTGATATGAATGCACATAAAGTCATCCCACCATTTCCACCATAACCTCCAAAAGAATGATCCAAATTTCATGAAATTTTTATAGCTCATAGAGTAAAGATTAAAGAGAAGATATATCTTCTAAGACCCCTCATTATTCTGCCTTATTCAATTAAAAATTAACACGTCAAAACGGTGGATGAATCTGGATGAATTTCCAGGTCAACTTCAAAACGCCAAATTCCCTTGATTTTATCACCCTCATTTTAACTCTCCCAATTAATGGAGATGAAATTTATTTTTGGGGGTTGTATCTAAGTCTATAAATATGCCTATATAAGGAGATTTTGGTGAAGGTAATAATCATCATATATTTTTGTTTGGAATGGATGTTTTTATTTTCTTTAAATTGTATTGTCATGCTTTCATTTTGTAATCGCTTTGTCAATTTCTCCCATGTAAGTTTTTCATTCACGTTTATTTAATTAATAAAATATCATCATAATAATCTTATTCTTAATTTCTTATTTCTTTTTCCATATCATTTTGATACCGTTTCCTTAGGGAGTGAGTTTATTCACATTATCTTTTGTGAAACTCTTCACACAATGGTGGAGTGATTGTTATTTATTTTTTACTTCTTCTCCAATTCTACCATCATAAGTCTACTACCAGCTTTCATTGATAGAATAACATCAATGGAGGGATAATACTATAATGTATTGATCCAAGTTAGTATCAAGGGGTTAATTGGATATTATTTCTAAATTTAATAATTCATAATCAATTCTATTTTTGAGATTTTAATTCAATAACATACGTTATCCTTTAAACTCACCAATTTTAAGGATACAATTCTCGAGTGCTAAAACAATCCTCTAACTTGGAGTGATCATCAATATGATCCTCCAAGTGTATAGGTGATTAGCCTTAAGATAGTGAAAACTCAAAATTGGTGAGTGATTTGGGATGGTTGTATTTCGTTAAAGGAAACGCTCGAATTTAGGACATTGAAACAATTTAAAAAGAAATTCATCCAATACACCCAATGCGATAACCAAGGATCAACTCATAATTTTAAATTGAATTCACTTAAGTCTTTAAAATATCAAATAATCCAATCAATTCAAACCAAATTTTTCCACATTATAGACAAATAAACTCCATCAAATCACCTTCATAGAATGCATGTTTCTTAGGATTATTCTTAGGTCTGTGAGGATCAATAACCCAAGCCGTACTAAAATGACCACTTACACCATAAAACTTGGGTAAATTTGGGTTCAACCAAATTTTGGTGCAGTTTCCGGGGACCATGTATGTCACCTTAGAACATCTTTCTATTCTCACCCCAAATTCCCTATCGTCACCCAAATTTATCTTCCCTATTCCCCTTTCTATTTCTGTGTGTCCATTTAATCCCAAAACCAATTTTCAATCAACTCTAATGGATTATCTTCATCAATACCCATTGATAGACCAAGAATATAATCAACTGGAAAATCAATATTTGGAATCACCACATAAAGGGAATTTCATCGACCAAACCTTGATTGAATACACCACACCAGATGAGATGTATAATCAATGGGATTCTGATTATTTAAAGAATCAATTTCCATACCTCTCGAGGATGATTGAAGTGAGAAAACTTAATGAAGTTCAGGATTTCCAAACATCTATCAATCCTTATTCTGAAAAAATTCTCAAACAATTGTGTGAAAAATGATTAAAATGAATTCAGAAGTTTCATCACTGAGATTAGAAATACAAAGTATTGAGACTTCTGAGGAACCCATTCCCTCTCAGGATGTCCTTTACTCATAACCAATAGAAGAATATTTTATCCCAAAAACCGGTCATGAATTTAAAAAATAACTAACCATTGGATATGGGATAACTGAATAAGATCAAGGAAATGCTGAAGGTTATTTAAATCATGAGGAAATTGAGTTTTTGGACTCAAAATTGGAAAATTTGACATCATGGATTGTGTTTCCTAAAGATGAATCCATTGATAAATTTTCAGAAGAACCAATAATTGAACCATGAGGAGTGTTCAAAAACAATGATTCCATACCCATTCCTGATATTCAACTAGACAATTTTGGGGATGAATCATATTTTCAAAAGGATCAATTCTTTCAATTTTTTTTGTAGAAGAAACAAATTTGGATTCAAATTTCCATTCTTCTTTTGGAAGATTCAATCAAACTGAACTCAACATTATAATACTTCCTTCCCCACTCAAAAATCCCTCTATTTATGATAACCACGACCATTCATTTATCATCCCTTTTCATCAAGAATCTCAAAAAGTACGAATGAACCTTAAATTATTAAAAATTCATCAGATGAAACTCAATCAACCATTACTGAAATTCCTTGGACATTCACACTCATTGTTAAGCATTGGATTTCACATGGAAAAAATTCTAAAAAAATAATTAATCTAAATCTTGTGGAGGTGGATAAAAATGGGGTCCTAAAAATGTTGAAATTTGGAATCGGATAATTTTAGGGGTTTAATTCGAGCTAATGACGTTAAACAAAAGCACTGCATGGGAGGAAAACCATGGTTTTCATAGTTTGAATCATTATGTATCATTTTTTTCATTTAAAAAATTACCATAGGCTGTTGACCTGTTCTTCTTTTATGAGTAAGGATGGCTATGAAAGGGGAGTGCCATATTCATCCGTGTCACGTAGTGTGATCCCTGAGTAATACCTTAACCAGAAATTTAAAAGGAAGAAAATGTATCATCATTTTATTTTGTTTTTTTATAGGCTTAAAAAAATATTAATATGATAGTACCTTAAACTGTTGACATGTTCTTCTATTATGGGTATGGATGGGTATGAAAGTGGAGAGCCATATTCATCTGTGTCATGTGGCATGATCTCTATGTAATACCTTACCCAAAAATTTAAAAAGAAGACAATGTATCATCAGTTTATTTTGATTTATTTTATTTTTATGTTTTTATAGGTTAAAAATAAAAAATAAAAAAATTAAAACGACACATCGTAGGTCATGGGGAAAAGCCCGTCATAAGCGTCCAAGCCGTAGAGACTAAAACCTAGGATTGAAGGGAGACTGTGGAATGATATTTCATTATCAACCACTAGGTGACATCATTACATGACTATCATTTTCAATTCCCTCTTTGAACACCTCTCCCATACCCCTTCTATGTTTTTCTTTAAACACTCAGGACAATGATATTCTATGATGAGGGGAGATGAAATAAAAAATGTTTTTTTGGTGAATAAGAACATGAATGGAAAGAAAAATTTCATTAACCTTGAACATGATAACACACATTTCAAACTCTGAAATTGGATATCAAATAATTTTTCATTCCTTGATTCTGATTTTAATGCAAGTTTAAGTACATGAGCATAGTTTTTTGAAGGTGCGGATGTACGATGTGATTTTTCAAAGTTTACAATTTCATCCTCTTAATATAAATTCCACAATGCATCTCTACTAGATGTTGGGTGTAAATTTGAGTTCTTGGGTCCCTTTCATTATAGAATAGGGTTCTGGGGTCACTTTTAGTTTAATTTGAGTATCCAAAAATTTTTTGAAAAAAAATTATGACCACATAGAGCAATGTTTTGTCCAAATGTGTGGCATCCATCACTTAGGGATCATGACTCCAAAGTTGTCTTGCCCAGATTTAGGCTTTATATCACTATTGTAGAGCATGGAATTGACAATATGTGTGGAATCCGACAATTTGGGATCGTGACTCCATAGTTGTGTTGCCTAGAGTTATTCTTTTCATATCTATTGTGTTTAAAAAAAATAAAAAACAAAAAAACAAAAAAATAATTTTTTTTTGATACTCATATTAATGTTTAATTTTATTCCCACCTAGTGCTTTCATTTTTTCCCCCTTGAACAATAAAATGGGCCCCATGTCTTTTGTGATGCACAACACTTTATCATGCTTAATTGAAATTGGATGAAATGTGTCAATGAATTTGAACAAAGGAATGGGCTTGGGCTTGGGATATGCTTATGGACCTAGCTTGTTTTAAATAATTTTGTTGGGTTTCATAATTTTTTTTATTAGGTCTTTGGGTGAGCAATGTGTATTAAAATGTTTTTGGAAAAAGGGAATTCGAATTTCATATTTGATATATATTTTCCTCGGGACTAGAAAAACTCAAGTTGGGGGGGCATGATTAGCCGCTGAAAGTAGATAATATTCGTTGTCAATATCTTAATAATAATGTGTTCCAAAGTCCATAAACAACATTTTTATTGCATTATAGAAATTGAACTTCATTTCTCATATTAAAATAAATTCAAGTTTAAAATGAAAATTTGGGCCCAATCATTCATCTATTTGTGGACAATATTATATTCATTTTTTGAATTTGATACTTTGGGATATGATTTATCACGTTGTTTATAAAATTGTTTCTTTTAGGATCGATGGATTAACCCTAATGAAAGATGGTGATTTTTGGGGATGAATGCAGAACTTTTTTGGAGAAAGCATAATGGGCCTAAGGCCCATCAAAACAAAGTGGGGCCCACAAACCAATCCCAATGAAGCTCAAATTTTTATTGAAGAAAGATAAAAATATGGGAATAATTTCATTCAACTATTTCCAGAGCTAATTATGATGTTTTCATGATGATAAAGGGATCTAAATTTGAGATTTAAATGGTGGGCCCGATATGAATGCACATAAAGTCGTCCCACCATTTCGACCATACCTTCCAAACAGCTACTCCATATTTCATGAACGTTTTAAAACTCATAGAGGACAGATGAAAGAGAATATTTTTCTTCTACGACCCCTCCACATTATTCCTTATTCAATTAGAAATTCACATGTCAAAATGGTGGACGAATCTGGATGAATTTCTGGGTCAACTTCAAAACATCAAATTCCCTTGATTTTCTCACCCTCGTTTTAACTCTACCAATTAATGGAGATGTAATTAATTTTTAGGGGTGTATCTAAGTCTCCAAATATGACTATATAAGTAGCTGATGGTGAAGGGAATAATCATCGAATATTTTTGTTTGGAATGGATGTTTCTATTTTCTTTCAATTGTATTGTCATGTATTCATTTTGTAATCGCTTTGTCAATTTCTCCCATGTAAGTTTTTAATTCACCTTCATTTAATTAATAAAATATCATAATTATCTTCTTCTTCATAATTTCTTATTTCTTTTTCCATATCATGTTGATACTATTGCCTTAGGGAGTGAAGTTATTCATATTATATTTTGTGAAACTCTTCACACAATGGTGGAGTGATTGCTATTTATTTTTTCCTTCTTCTGCAATTCTACCATCATAAATTAACTACCCGCTTTAATTGATGTAATGACATCAATGGATGGATAATCCTATAATGGGTTGATCCAAGGTAGTAGCATGGGGTGAATTGGATGTTATTTCTTAATCTAATAATTCTTAATCAATTCTATTTTTGAGATTTTAATTCAATGATGTAAGTTATCCTTTAAATTCACAAATTTTAAGGATACAAATCCTGAGCACTAAAAATATCTTCTACCTTGGAGTGGTAATCAATATGATCCTCCAATTTTATAGGTGATTATCCTTAGGATAGTGAAAACTCAAAATTGGTGAGTGATTTGGGATGGTTGAATTTCGTTAAAGGAAACACTCGAATTTAAGACATTGAAATAATTTAAAAAGAAATTCATCCAATACACCCAATTCCATAACCAAGGATCAACTCATTCTTTTAAATTTAATTCACTTAAGTCTTTAAAATATCAAATAATACAATAGATTCAAACCAAAGTTGGCCACTTTATAGCTAAATAAACATCGTCAAATCACCTTCTTAGAATGCATGTTTCTTAGGTTTCTTCTTAGGTCTCTGAGGATCGATAACCCAAGTCATACTACAGTGACCGCTTACACCATACAACTTGGGTAAATTTGGGCTCAACCAGGTAATCATTCTAAAAAGTTAGGTCAATTATTAACTCGACATTCTCTTGGTGCATGACGATAATACCTAAGAATCAACACCTTGCTAGACACTCTCAAGGGAAATTCTTTAGTTAATCATATGCTCTTTATGAACTATTATAAGGGATTTACATATAAAACTAATTTGGTTAGAGAACCTAATAGGAAATGACCATGGATAACATAGATTAAAATATATAGACTCACAAGTTAGTCTATATATAAACCAATATGTGATTTTATAGATAAAGAGTATGTTGAATTTTTATCGATTAGTTATCATTGATTGTTTGGGTCTATAATATTATAAGAAAGTTCATGATAATTGTGGGATAGTTATTTTTGGGATTAATTTTAGAAGTATAATAGAACCTTTTTTAAATCTAACAAGACAAAACCAAAATTATTATAGGTTGAAATAAATCTTTCATGGTGAAAGGCATCATAATATCAAGTTTATATATTTGTATGATCATTTACTCTGATCCTAAATTATCATGCCCATTTTGGTATTGGTATTTGTTTGGAAACATGATCATGAAAATGAATATATTCAAGGTATGTCCCTAGAAATTCTCATGTCTTACAAGACAACTAGGGAAGAATATTTGGCACAAATGATTGTGAAAAAAAATATTGACATATGTTTATTAAGAGGTAAAATATGAGATACATAGTTTTACCTTTGATAATAAGAACGAAACGTTATTAAAAATAAAATTTAGCATCATGGAAAAGGTAAAATATTTTTATTATAATGTTTTGATTTAAATTGTGAGGATGTAATTTATTTAAGCATATAAAATTTAACGCCCTATGATTTCAAATTATATTTTCCTTTAAAACCAATTTTTTTTCAATATATTTCTTTAGACAATCGTCGAACCAAAATGAACTTCAAAATATTATACAACTGTTTAAATGTAGCTGTTGAATTGAATGATAAAAGTATAGGTAACTAAATTATGAAATATATGATGAAATAAAAATAGAGGTCATTTTTAATACTAATTTATTGAAAAAGGTCACCAAATGAGTCTCAGGGTGCTAGCACAGAAGATCCTTGAATTTGAATCATTCTTCTTGATCACCTTGAGAACCACTTCCATAGCATTCTCCATGATCTGGTGGAGGGGGGTTTCTCACTGTTGTTGGGAGCATTCATGGACAAGGGGTCTCTCTAGGCTTGAGTGGTTTATCTAAGACTCATTATGCACAAATGAATTGGGTAATCAGAAAAATGACATAATTGGGTATTTATATTTCTTGGGTAAAAATAAAAAATTACACAAGTACCCTTAAATTATTTATTTAATCCTATCAATACCCCATGTCAAATAGCATTTGTAATATTATTATTTCTCGAAATGTTCTTAACTTGCGAATTATAATTAAATATAATTTAATTAAATAATATTCAATATTATAATTTCTCACCAGACCATTAAACCCAGTTCACCATTCCTCCACAATATTTATCAGACCTTGAAGAATGTATATTTATTTATTATATAAATATCACTACATTAATCTCCAATAAATAAATAAATATTATATTCACTAAATAAAAAATAAATATCTATTAAATATTTCGCTCACATTATATTATCTCAAATAACTAATTAGGGAATAAATGAGATCAAGCATACATGAAAAATTATTAAACCACGTATGGGAATAATATTTATTCAACTTGTTTAATAATAAATAACAGTATATTATTTAACGAAAATTTTAGATACACTTAGTTTCTGAATCTCTAGGCCTCTTTCTCAATAGAATTAGGTGAAGAAGCCTATAGTCAAAGGTTAATGTCTAATAACATGCTAAGGCACCCATAAAGAAATAAGTTAATGCTGCAATGACATGTCACCTCATACGGACGCTTCCCATGTAATATAATCCCTTTATCATAATATCTCCAATCAAGCAGGTTGCAAGCCAGTGCCATAAACCTATATACTCGATATCTATTTCTTTGAATTTCCAAAAATAGAACTTTCCTATAGAACACCATGGGCATGGATTTATTTAGGCTATATAATTTCCATAAAAGGTTATGAGATGTTAACATCCATTAATGAATAGAAGGGATAAATCCTTTTTCCCATTATTCATTAATGCAATATTAATCGTGACACACCAAATATATCATACCTCACCATGAACATCTGTCATCACAGTTTTCATCAATTTATTAAAGTACGTGACTCGTAATATTAATTAATAATAATATTAAAGTATAAGGATCAATACACACATCCACATATAAGAACATCCAATGCCACGTATAAATGTGGATTTCTTACTAGTGGGCCTCGTTCTCATAATATCCTACAGGATATTACCAACGGAGTACATCATGAGAAGATACCTCAAAGTCCTATGAGTCTCCACTCCAGATAGACTATATCATTTGTGTCCATCTAACTATATCATAGGGCTATAGAACATATATTCAAGAATAGTATCATAGCACTTCTAGGTTCTCATCATAGCGGGTAAATTTTATGAACTTTTAGTGTGACAACTACTCTTAGGACATTATCACATACTATGTTACAGAGAAGAACAATCATGATGTGATAAGTAGTATATTAATATTCAAATAAATAAATAAATGTTTATCATAATGTACATAGTATTTGTTTATAGGGAAGCGACTCCAATGTCTGAAAATTAATTTTTATTATCATAGACCCCTTTTATGGGCTGAGGGGGAACCAAACATGACTTCAATGACTTAAGGCATCAAACCATGCCCCAATGGTCGAAAATCCAAAAAACTAGATCAAACAACAATGTAAGACCATCCCCAGCATAAACAACATTTAGTCTAGTTTCCACCTTTCCAATACTTCATGGAAAGATGTACCATACAAAGCGGGGCTGGTACCGATGGCTAAGGCCATTCCCTCTCAAACATTAAAATCAGAATCACATAAGTCCAGTTAAAAATTTCATCTCTAAACCTCATCTGGAGAAGGCTCTAATGAAAATATAGAAACATGCACCCTTTAACCATATACCACAAGCCAAACTACATAACAAAACCTTTACACACCAAATATCTTCAAGAAAAATTGACGAGTCCATTGCACTTCCATCAACAATCATATTAGATGAACCCCACCATGATCCACGTGACACCCACTGCCACCATAGCCAGAGAATCTTAGAATATTAACCCAAGGGATGTGAAGAAGATCCATCATCACCTAGGACTGCATGGCCCAACACCACACTGAGGGAATGTCACTAATGTGGGGATCCATAATGCTCTGAGCCAGAAATGCCTCTCTGGGCATGGATCCGATCAGATAAGAACTATAGATGCACCCTCACCGGGTTCCATAGCAAGCCAACGATGGTAAGGGGGTGAGAGGACCATCAAGGAGTAGTAGTGATGAACTAAAGACATCGAACTAGAGAAACCCATAGACCTCTAATTTCACATCCAACCGAACATTCACGAGACAAATCACACCATAAAACCTAAAAAAACACACAGAATCACCGAAGACCAGGAACTACCCCCTCAGAGCCACTCTATATCCATTTTTGAGAAACACTTGAAGCATTCTAAAGGAATCTCCTTCCCATGCCAGGCCGAACCAAGAAGCCTGATCTACTCAAAGCCACGTCGTCTTAACCGAGCTGCATCGGTCCGGGACAAGATGTCAGAGCCAAGATGAGTCACGTGGAAGGGCCAAGCCACACCAAACCGATCTGAGAATATGGGGGTACCACCATGCCACATCCATCAAGAATAACTGGAGACAGCTCCAAACCACATTGGAGCCCCCCCTCCACGTTGTTTCCAAGCCACACCGAGGCTGAGCCGAACTAAAGGAAGATTACTTCGAGACCAAGGCTGAACGAAGGGGGAAGGGAAAAGAAACCAACAAGAAACCCTATCATCCGTGAGAGAGAGAGGTGATGCTACTCTGAGCCGTCCAAGGTTCTAGTCGCCCCAACTTCAAAAAAACTAACCATTGAACTAATGGAAAAACATGTTGAACAAATTAAGGTTTAGGTTAATAGCTTTCCACCTGTCCACCTTTGTATCTCCTTGGATTGGTTTCTACCAATCTCAGAACATGAACCACCTCCACTCGCTTGGGAGCTCTATCCTTTGCATATTCCTATTACTCACACATAGGTGAAGGGAAAATGGGTTTACATAAAAGAAACCATAGGCCCGTAGGGCCTACATAATAAGATGATAGAAGGCACATAGGTCATAAATTTAATTTTAATAATAAATTAAAAGCAATCCAATCTCATATAATGGTTTTGTCTTTTCCCATGATCATCTACATGCATGCAATGAATTACACATTTAGTGAAACTAGAATTTAATCCTTAGTTGTTCTTATTTAAGATAAATCGCACTCAAATAAATTAATTATTTTCTTTAATTAATCAATTATTTTATCTTAATTCTCATTCAAATTTCCTTGATATTATCATCCATAATAATTTTAAACAAATTAAATAAATTCATTTAAAATTAACTATGTATATAAATGTAACATAGAGGGAACACAGTGAATACTCGTCTGATTCTTCCCAACATGTATTGTAATCATATATTGTTTTACTCTTATGACATATGGAATACATTACTTATCACATACTTTCACAATGTGTACTTAATAGATGATTACACAAATTACACGATTTTTTGGTAACATGTTATGCTTCAATGAACGTAGAGTAACAACTTGTAATATGACCCATACATGATATTCAGATCTGAATATTACACCGATATAAATTAAACATTTATATAGTTATATATATTAAAACCTATCACATGGTGTGTCTTATCTTTATGAACACACACAAGTACATGTTTAAAGGTTTACATAGTATAATAGATAAATTTTTTATCTATGTAATTTGGTATAAGTACATGACTTGTCAATTAGAGCTCCACGACATGTAAATATCTTACAGTCTATCTGAGGTACATTCTTAGGGACTCAATGTGTAAATCATAACTCTAAAAGTGGAGGAAATGGCATGTCTAATGGGTTATACACCATATGATCATCAAATTACCTTGTAACTAGTCAGGTAGGTCATGTATAGTACATGGACAGTCTGTGACTCAAAGGGACTACACACCATATACATGGGCTACATAGAGTGTAATCCAGCTGACTATGTACCATTATATTCTGGTTAACACATGGTTCATTTAAAGCCTATAATTAATGCATAATATTGAATTAATTTCTGAATTAATTCTGATGCATTGAACATGGCTGCACGGTGTGTAATTCAGGTTACACGGTGTGTAGTCTTATGTGGTCCAACCAGAAACCTTGTTTCCTTTATATGAGTTCCTTGATTTTATTTTAAACATAAAATTAATCATCTCGATTAGATCTACAAGAAACAATGGAGGAAGAAGCAGATCTCATGATTCAGATTAAAAGAACGTTTAAACTTCAATTAAAAAACTAAATTAAATTTTTTTAAATCACCAATGCTATTTAAATAATTATAAATAATTATGTGACTGCTCTAATGACACTTATAGGTTCCAGGCACAATAGAAGCATGTGATTGGTGGTTCCAAACAATAGTTTTTCCCATAATCGAGGATTAATCAGAGATCTATATGACGTTTAATGCCATGATCCAAAAAAATAAAATCAAAGAATTAGACAATGAATAATTATTATGGAACCAAAGAGAGGATCGTCACATATTATTTATAATTAATTTAATTAAATATACAATTACCTTTAAGGAATTCTTTCTTTATTGATGAACTCGGTGTCAGATTTGTGGTCCACCATCATTGTGTTATAGAAACCACGTGTAGATTTTATCTAACAGTGATCCAAACAAGTTCCATAAATCTCTAGATGTCGCTGAAAGAATCTTCAGGTGCTAGCATGGAAGATCCTTTAACTTGCGTCTTCAACTATTGATCCCATCAAGAACCACTTTGAAAGGGTTCTTGATCCGGTGGAAGAGGATTTCTCTCCATTTTTGGGAGCATTCTTGGAGTAGGGAGCTCTCATGGATTGAGAGGTTTCTCCAAATCCATTGTGTACAACCAAGACAAAATGAATTGGATCTATTGGGAAAAACATAATTGGGTATTTATATTTATAGGGTTTAAATAAAATAATTGCACAAGTGCCCTTAATTTTTTATTTAGTCCAAGAAAAACCCCATGTCAAAAAATAATAATAATATTATTATTTCTCAACAAGAACTTAACTTAAAAATTATAATTAAAAATTATTTAATTAAATAATATTCAATATTTATTATTTCCATTGGACCATTAAACTCGGTCTGCAATTCCTTCTCAATATTTATCAGGCCGAGAATAATGTCTATTTATTTTTTAAATAAATATCATTGCATTATCTGCCAAAAAATAAATAAAAATTATATTCACTAAATAAAAAATAAATATTTATTAAACATTCCACTCACATTATCTTCTCTCGAATAAGTGGTGATAGAGTATATGAGATCTATCATCCATGAATAATTTTTAAACCATGATTGAGAATAATATTTATTCAACTTATTAAATAATAAATAATCATATATTATTTAAATGAGATTATGGATACACTTTGTGTGTGTCCCTCTAGGCCTCTTTCTTAGTGGCATCAGGCGAAGCCGACTAAATTCCAAGGCTAGCATCAAAAAATATGAAAAAGCACCCATAAAGAAAGAGGTTAATGCTGAAATGACATGATTCCTCATATGGATGCTTACTGTGTAATATAATCCCTTTATCGTGATATCTCTAATCATGCAGGTTGCATGCCGCTATCATCAACTTATGTGATCGATGTCACTTTCTCTGACTTCTCATAAATAAACATTCCTATAGAACACCATGTCCATAGATTTATTTAGGCTATATAATTTCCGTCAAAGGGAATAAGATATTAACTTCCTTTAATAACCATAATGGAAAAATACTTTCTCATAGTATTCATTACTGCAATATTAGTTGTGATGCACCCAAAATATTCTACTTCACCATGAACATATTTCACAACAATTTTCATCAATACATATAAGTGAAAGACTCATAATAATCGTTAATAATAATATTAAAGTTTAAGGACCAATAAACACATCCATAGAGAGGAATATCCAATGACACATAAAAATGTGGATTTCCTACTGGTGGGTCCCATTCTCATTATATCCTACTAGATATTTATAAGGGAGTAAACCATGAGAAGGTGCCTCAAATCCCTATAAGTATCCACCCCTAATAGCCTACACCATTTGTGTCCCTCAAATGATATCCTCGGGCTATAGATCATATATTCAAATATAGTGTTGTATCACTTTCGGGTTCTCATCATAGTGGGAAATTGCTATGACCTTTTAATGCAACGACTACACATCAGACATTATCAAATATTATTCTACACATAAAAACAATCATGATGTGATAAGTAGTTTATTTAAATTCAATACCACTAATACAAGTTATAAAAAATTATGCATAAGATGGTTCTGAGGAACCAACTCCCACATCATGTTGATTCATCTGACAAATGACATCAGATGGGAATATCTAATTTCCAGCAGTCAGAGGGATTACCATTCAAAGAGAATAGGAGTTAATTTAAATAATTCAAGTGATCAATGTATATTGTATAAAATAGGTTCATATAGAGAAAATCTAATTGGATAAATTCTTATGAATTAATTAAAAAAACACTTACCAGATAGAGTTATGAAGATATTTAAAAATATTAGTAGATCCCATTAACATTGATGATGTTGAGTTGTTCCTTCAACATTTTTTATATAGTTGAGATAATGAAGTTTTCATAATTTCCTTAATGCTGAGTTTAAGGAATTTATAAGAATATTTTGGATTCTAGAGTATTTCATGAAACTTCATGTATGTTCAAGTAGACTCTATAATGTTTGAGAGATGTCCAATGAATTTCAAATGAGTGGGAGATTCCAAATTTGAGTCTTCAATTAAGAGGGAAAATAAAATTGATGACCCACCTATTCTCATATGAGAGGACTTATAAAAGGGACTAAAATAACAACATGATTTATGTAATATTCATGCGATTTAGAAAGTTGAAGTGTTATAGAAAAGGTATTTGATGGAGATGTCAGACGAAGAGCCAAAATCCAAAGTTGTGAGTAAGGTGATTTTCAAAACAATGAATCTATTGGTTGAAGAAGAAGTAGCTACCAAAAAAAGGTCCAATGATGATAGTTATCATACAGAGGATTTGTATTATGTAAATAAAATAGAGAACACCGATCATAGACACAAAGTAGTGAGGTGTTGTTGTTATGTTCATTGGACGGAGCATAGAAGACAAGTTATGTTTTATGAGGAGCACCAAACAAAGCATATTAGAAGAAGAAAAAAGGCACATCAGATAGAGATATAGGAAGGATACAGAAGATAAAAACACTGAAGAATTATTTTCTGGACTAAATTTCATGAGAAAGCTTTCATATTTATCTAGAGTTGGATCTTGTTGATAAGAAAAACCTTTGTAACTGATGACAGTCTATATAATCCTTGTAACTAAAGAGAGTCTGTAAAATATTTCCTATTGGGATCTAGAAGGAGTATAATGAGATTTGGATCATTGTATTCATTTTTCTATTATAGTGAATTTCCATAGACTGAAAACATTCACCATTTCAAGGATGTAGTTACCCACACTTGGGAAAAAACTTGAAAATCTTGTGTGTCTTGCTTTATTTTCCTATCTTTTCATACTTTTGAGATTATTATTTAATGATTGATAAGGATAAAACTCTAACAAGTTGCATGTGTTAATTTCAAGATAAATTAAATTTTAAAAGATCACCAATGATTCACCCCCCATATTAGTTGTTCTCATGGTCTAAAATAACATCAAAATCAAACCACAAATCTCCTACCATAATCCTATGGAAAAGAAGAATAAGAGAAGAATGAAGGAAGACGATAGAGAATGTAACCATGGTACACAATTGAATGATCGTGTGAAGCGGGAGGCATATGATCCACCATCAACATAAAAGGCCATAAAAAATTAGTCTCTTCCCACCTTAGGTATGAAAGGGAGTGAATAGAATCAAACAGGGGAATAGGGAAGTTAGAAATTATAATAAAATCTGGGTGACTTTACCTTTTCATGGTGAAGGCCACACCACAACATAGATAGTCTCAGTCATAGGACATCTGATGTTAGTGACCTTAAAATAGGAACATTTACCTTTAAATTGCCTAACTCTTTCGATATTGTAACAAAACTTTGACTATTTTCATAGTATTGTGAAACTCACTATGGTTGTTTTTCTCTCATCCTCAAATCTAACCACCCAAGTGACCAATACATAAAAATAGTTTCCCTCTTTGTTTCCTTTTACATCCAAGACTACACCATGTTTTAGAGTTCCCATGAACATATCATAACAAACCATGACCTAAAACACACATTTCAACATTCACTAGGGATCATTGGGATTTCACCAAGGAACCAAGACTAAAAAACAACTACATACGTATTATAAACAACCACCATGACATAGGACTTCCCAAAACGGCCATTTACAACCCCAATTTCACAAACCTTGATAAAAACCAACCTACCATGCCCGTAACAATACCACAACCACGACATAACTCGATAATGACATAGTGGATTCCACCATTATTATTTTGCCTCCCAAAGAAAATTTTCACCACTTTTCTCCTTCAAAATACCACCATGAACACATCTAACACCCCAAAACCACCAAGTTAAAGTCTAGGATAGTATATGCCTCCTCATGTCCTGAAAAAAATTCATCTCAACATGAAATATTATATTTTATGAGCATTGTACACCAAAACACATATACCTCGCAATAATGATCAAATCATCAATTAGTGGTTCCAAATTAAGGTAAATTTCTTTACTAGGTATTTTTGTTTATTTAATAAGTATAAAAAACATGACATACTTTTTCTATATTCATAAACACAAATGAAAATAACAATTTACCAACATAACTTATCACACATTGTGAGTGATGTTTTGGAAATTATAAGAATCAATTCCATACATATATAATACAAATATAATGTTTATATATATAGGCACACACACATATAATTAAATATTATTTAATTGTTTAATTATGTAAATACATAATAAAATATATGCATATATTTAAATTTGATTTATATTAGGTCGATTAATATCTAGTAATATAAATATTCCTTGTTTTTGTTGTAATGACATCATAAAAACATCATATGATGCGAAATATTTTTTTGTACAAATATAATGTTCATGAAGGAAATTATAAATATGGATTTGAATGAAAACATGATGATAATTTATTTTATTTGTAAAATGAAATAAATATAAATTACTATTGTAAAAGATTGATATGACGTTGCTTTGGAGTCATGGCTTCTCCAAATCTCCTCTTTGAAGGTGAAAATTAATAATAAATATAAAATAAATTTCAAAGGAGTTTTTTAATGGATCATAATTGTTATAGTTATGTTATTAATAAATATAAGAAAAATATTTTTATTTGAGATTTTATATTTATCAAAAAAATGAATACCCATCGCCTGTGAAAATAATCAACAATGATTATGAATTTTAAATGTTTTATAGCCCCAACACTTTTAATGAATATTCCTTAAATATTCTCATAATTGATTCCCTATTTTTCATGTAGGATATGAAAGGTATAAATAGTATTTTAAATAAATCTCTCAATTATAATTCTTATTAAAGTTACATATAGGTCAACATACCTATATAAAAATGAAATTATAATACTCACTGATAGGTGATAAAAATAATTGTTACTCAAAGGAAATATAGGTCTAAAAAACAATATATCAATTTTAGTTTAGAGAGATGTAAATTATTAGTAATTATTCAATAAAATATTTTTATTTATTTACTTAAGTGGTTTAACTATTTAAATTTTCATTAAATGTTTTTATTTAGTCTTCTTTAATTTCTCAAAGTTAATAATTTAATTAAATTGATTATTTAATTTTATGTAACACTTATATCTAGTTTTTTTAAATTCCCAATCACATATATAAGTTTATATTCATAAACAATTATATATTATATTCATAAATAATTATATTATCATTTATTCATTAAATTTTAATATCATAAACATTACTAGAAATTTTGTCAAATAAAGTTATGGTTTTTACTAATGCTTTTATAAATGAATGATTAATATTACCTTTTATAAGTTCTAAATATGAGGGTCGATAAAAGTCTACATTTATCATCACTTTATAGAGCATTGATAAAAATATACCTTTATCAACGTTTGTCTGTGCTCAGATAAAAGTGAACATTTATCAGTACAAATCTTACTGCCAATAAAATATTAATCTTATAAAATAGAGAATTAAGGAGTGCACACACATATCATTGGTTGTAGACACACATATACACACAATTAAATGAATTTGGGTTTAGATAATAATATGTATGTATATTATATATCAATATATATAAACAATAAATTAAAATCAAATGCAATTAATTCAGTTTTTATAAAGAAATATTCCCATATGTAAATATAATCAGACATTTTAATATTATTTGGATAGAATTATTTTTTGGAAATTCAATTCATATCTAAAAAAGGAAAATTAGGCTATAATCAATTGGGATTTTAGGTCAACTAGATATTGGGTCTTCAAGAAACTCCATGTAATAAAATAGGTTTAGTGGTAAAATTTCATTTCTTGGGTGTGTGTGTGGGGGGTGGGGGGTGGGGAGTGCTTGACCCACTAAAGTTTCTGAGTTTGTGTATTGTTTGCAATTTTTAATCCACTATATCTAACATATATATATATAGATTTTATAATACATATAATTAGAAATTGAAAAATATATTTTAATAAAAATAATAAATTTAATTTTATTAAATGAATAAAAAAATAAACTTTAGTCACAAAAAAAATAATTTTATAGAAAAGTTTCATATTTACACATTATTAATAATATATATATATGTCATTATTTATAATACAAAAAACTAATTTTATATACAAGTCTCACCCGAACCCTCCCCATGTTACTCTTCCCAATAAAATAACCCATTTCCTCGGCCTGCTCAGCCACCCCGGTAGTTCTATGCTCATCCTTGATAGCGCGTTCACAAGCTATGCTGTTATTCTCATCCTCTCGTGAATAGATCGGGGAGGGATTGGCTTGTGAACATCCTTGCTCATGATTTTTTTTTCTCATAATAGTCTTTGCTCGTGGAGATCTTAGCTGAGGTTTTTTCTCAAAGATTTTTTGCTCATAGTGGTATTTTCTCGTGGGGGAATTTTCCCACGTAGATCTTGGATCTCCAAGGTCTCAGGTCATGGAGGGTTTGGTTCACACACATCTTTTATTTGGATGTTTTTTCTTATGGAGGTCTTTTCTCATTGAGGGATTTGCTCGGAGTGATCCCTGCTTATATAGGTTATATACGAACCCATGAGACAATGGAGAAAGAATTAGTATCTCAATGGAAACACCTATCTCTTTTGGAAAATGAAAAATTCCCTAACATCACAACAACAAATAAAGCCTTGTTTTTTGTTTGTCCTATGAATATTCTTGAAATATGAAATTTATCTCAAACTGAAACATCAATTTTCCTACCCTGAACAACACATTGCAATCAATATGGTGTTTGGATGATAAAGTCTCCATACATGATATCAGATCTGGACATTTCATTTTTGAGTTTATTAATAAAAAAGACCAACAGAAGGTCCTCTTTAGAAGGACATGGTCCATTGAAAAATGACTAATCCTAACGGAGGATCTGAAAAATAACGAGGATGCACTAAAATAAACCCTTTCCAAATCACCCTTCTGGGTTCAGATTTTAGAGATACCCTATTAGGCAAGATCTGAGCATATCATGAGAGAAATACATATTGATGACTTCATGGAATGGGATCGATCAAACCCTATTCTATGGGGGTCTTTCAAAAAGATAAGGGTCTCAATTGATGTTGTGTTCCCTGTCATAAGCGGTACCTTTATTTAAATGGAGAATTCAAAAACTTGGAATGAGTTTGAGTATGAAAATATGGCAGTCTTCTATTTCTTTTGTGTTTGCATCGGGAATACAGAAGAGTTCACCTCAAAGACAACCGATGAAGAAGGTAATGTTTTCCAGCACTTGACCACTGACATCATGCTGAAAATACTTGGAAAACATTTGTTATAGAATCCAAAAGACATAAGGATAGAGATAAAATTTCACATACCCTAATCACACACACAACCAATGACCATGGAAGCACCATTTTTCTGGGGCCACTCCAATTTTCTATAAACTACGAAGAGACAAGTCACCCAGAGGAAGTGAGAAACTGAGCCCCTCAAACTGAACCTTGGGCCTTTTGGAGGGCCATTTTAATCCTGAATAATAACCCATGGAAATGAAAAACATTCCTTTATCCATATCTCAATGGCCAAAGGATAATCCTAAAACACTATCCAACGCAAAACCAATCTACGCGGACCCGCAGACCTAGTTCCTACCCCACGCTTTGAACATTCAAACCCAATACCTCCCCCATGAATTTAACCCCCTGACTCAGTCCCTCCCCCAGGTATAGAAATTCCACTTCTCACCAACTAGGTTGGAGATGACATGTAGGGGTTGACATCAATAGATGTAAAAAAAAACAGTATGTGGAGAAGGATAAGTAGAGGAGACTTGGGATTTGACCCCCACCCCCCTTCTACAGAACATTGTGGTTATAAGAGAAAAACAAAATTCACCCATGGGAAGTGAGAAGCTCCCAAAAATAGATAATCCTAAAGATAATGTATTGTTTGTTAAAATTTTAGATGCAAAGGATGGTCTAACCCAACCCCACCTAGACAAATGAAAATCATATTTTGGAACTACCATGGGCTTGGAAACCCACACACAATTATTATGCCCCAGCACAAGAGTGATCTATATCTCTATAGTGTGTTTTTTTTTGTTTGAAACCATGCTTGAAGAAAAGGACATGAACAACACTACCTCTAAAGTGGGTTTTGAGGGATGATTTACTATCCCATGCCATGGCCATGCTGGCATCCTCTACCTCTTATGGAAGGAAGATGTGGACATCAGAATTAAGTTCTCACTCACCAAACCATATTGTCACTTCTGTCCATCAACCTAACATGCATGTTTGGTCCTTTATTGGTTTCTATGGATGGACCTCACATAATGATAAAATGAAGTCATGGAACCTACTTAAAACAATTAGGAATGAAATAACATGACCTCTTCTCACGGGAGAAGATTTTAATGAGATCATGTTCGAAATTGAAAAGAGAGGGGGGCCAGTAAGCCCTCTACCCATATGAGAGACTTACTCCAGGAAAATAAATGCATAGGTCTTACTAACACATGGCATATGGGTAACCCATTTATGTGATATTGTGGATACTTATAGAAAACCCACATCAAGGAGAGACTTGATTGATTCTTGGCATCTTCGGACTGGCTCACTATATTCAACCTCTTTTAGGTCTACCACATCACCCCAACCATGTTAGACCACTGTCTGATTATCATTCACCATAATACATTCCATCCAAATCTGAGATATGAAATGAATTTTATTTTTGAAAGATACTTTATGTGGGAATGGTGTTGTGAAGAATTGTGTAAAGTAGGATGTACTGTAGGTGGACTCGACGTTCATGCTAAAATTCACCAGGTCACATATAAACTCAAAAAATGGATTGGTAGGTTGTTCCACCAACGAGATCAGCAGTGTGACACTGTGGGAAAAAAGTATCTCCAAGCTACACTCTCTCACACCTTCATCCAAGATCATTTCAAGAATTGAAATGCTTGAGAATGAACTAAATTAAAACCTCATATAAAAATAAAGATATTGTTCTTTTCATTATTTCAACATTAATATCAATGAAGGGGATTTAAATACAAATTATTTTCACTAGAAATCTTCTGGAAGGCACTAAAATGACATTATTTCATGTCTTACCTCACTGTATGGAAGAACTGTCTTGATAGAATAAGAGATTAATGACCTTGTCCTTTATTTTTTTAGGATCTCTATAGGGATGGTGAACCCTCCATCCCCACAAAGGTTGACTCTTGTATTTTTTCCTGTTGTTAGTGAGGCTATTAATGACAACCTCACCCAAGATATTACTGATGAGGGAATCATTTTTCCATCAATAAAATACACTCCACCAAATCCCCAGACTGATATGGATTCCACATCCTCTTCTTTAAAACTTCTGGCACATTTTGGGGCCTAATGTGTCGAGCCCGATAAAGGACCTCTAGCACGGGAAGTCCAACTTCACCTACATAAATGAAAACCTCATCAATCTCATTCCAAAAACCCAAAAATTCACTCAGGATCCCATGTTTTATACCATTATCCTATACAATTTCACCTATAAAATTTTCTCCAAACTTTTGGTCAACAGTCTTTACACCTTTCTACCTTACATTGTTTTAGAAAAACAAAGTGCCTTTGTCCCCAAAAAAATTATGTCACACAACACAATTATTTCTCATGAAAATTTTCACTCTATGAAGACCCACAATGTGACCAAACGAAGCATCATGGCTTAGAAATATTACATAACTAAATATTTTGACAGAGTGGAATGGCCATTCATCCAGTTCATTTTGGAAAAAAATGGTCCTATTTTCAATAGGGGTTGACATCATTAGGAAATTGGTTACCTCCATCTCAATTAAGATCCGCATTAATGGAGGACATTTATGGATGTTCTCACACTCTATGGGAATTATCTAGGGATACCTCTTTTCCCCTTCTCTTTTCATTTTAATGGTTGACGTTTTCTCCAATATCATTTCAGAAATATCTAAGGAAAAATTAGTTCATGGTTCAAATGATTATCATTGGGCCCCCATTTCACATCTCTTATTTTCCGATTATTTTCTCTTTTTCTCTAGGTCCACATTGGAATAATTAGAGTGTATTAGAATTATTATTTTCATTTATGAGAATGCTTCAGCGAAAGGTGTCAACCCCTCTAAATCCAAAGTTTATTTTTACATGAGCGTGCCCCCAAATAGGAAGGCTGAGATCTATCAAGCATCTGGACTCCAAATGTATGATAAAAAGAAAATGTATCTTACGATTCCTATGGTATTGGTCGATCCAAAAAATAATTTTTATCCAGCATCTTGGTGAGGATGGATAAAAAAATTCATGTTTGGAGTTAGAAAAGAGTCTTCAAACTAGGAAATTAATTTCTTATTAAATCATTCTCCCAATCCATTATCTCCTAATTTATTACGCTCATCAAGATGCCAAGATTCATCACTAATCACCTCCAATATTGCTTCAAAATTTTTTGGTGGGGTCTTAATGATTGAAAGCATAAGGCTCACTTGATCTCCTGGGATAAACTATGAAACCCCAAGCCTCATGGGGGAATGGGATTAGGGACATGTGTCTCTTAAATAATGAACTTATTTCCATGAAAGGATAAGGATTCATTAAACAACATAATCCTCTATGTGAAAAGGTTATCAAGGATAAATACTTCCCATATGCTGATTTCTATAGTGCCCTTTTAGGCCCCCTCCCCAGTTTCCTCTGGTGTAGCATGTGTGGATCATGCACGACCCTCTAGAGGGGAATTTAATGGATAATTTTAAATAGATAATTCATTAATATTTGGATGGACTCATGTATGGTCGATGAAAATTGGATCATTGAATCTTCCCCCTCCCTTAAAGGTCTTTAAGATAGAAATTTTCTAACCCTTTTTTATGAGGATGTAAGAAAATGGTGCCCTGAGAAAATATCCTCCTAGTTCAATGAAAGGGATAGAAAAATTATTGTTAGTATACCGATCACAAGGGATTTGGGTCCTGATCACTTATTTTGGAGTTGGAAAAACTGTGGTACATATACTACTAAATGTAGGTATGCTATTTCTTCAACCGCTCTGACTCTGGAGGTAGAGGCTCTCTGGAAATCTATCTAGAGCCTATGTATTACCCTTAAAGCTCTCTATTTATGGTGGAAAGTCTGCAAAAGGATCATTTGTTCTTTGGGGTTCCTTGCCTATCACCATGTATCAGACAACCCAACATGTTGTATATATGTTTCTATGCCTGAATCTCCCATGTACGCCATTACCCACTACCCCAGAGGAAGGAGCTTCTGGAACACCTTCAACCCTCATGCTGACATCCTCTTAGATGTGGATCATGATCTCACAAATCTTCTCACAAAATGAATTTCACACCCTGTATCCAAGGACTTGTCTTCCCATTTGAAACTGACATAGATAATTTGGGTGAGGATAAATAAAATTCTCTTTAACCAGGTCTCCAAGCAATGTGACTTTTGGGTTGAGAACACATCCCACTCTCGGCGTTGAACCACAATGAGCATATGGTTGACAAACCTATTATCAAGCATGATCCATGTACCAAGAAACCCCCCATTGGTGTGACCCTAAAAATTAATATGGATGCATCACCATCAGAAAAAGACATCATAGGTTTCGACGCTATTGTCCGGGACTCTCATGGACTGATCGTTGCGACTTTTCACACTACCTTCTTGGAATTACTCTTACTCGCAAGTGTTGAAGCTCAAGAAATTTTTTGTGGCATAGAATTTGATTTGGAGAAAGGATGTAAATACATCACTTTGGAATCATATTACCTCACTATAATCAATGATATATTTGTTCTGGAGGCTTGCCTTATTATCTCGAAGGTTTAGTCACTTCAAATATACTTTTTGACTTACTCATTCTCCTTTACCAAAAGGGAGGGTAATATGTAGGCTCATAATTTACCAACATGAGACCTCTTGAATGACCAACATGTATGGTTGTATCTATTCCCTAGTTGGTTATCTTCCCTTTTCATACCCGATCATTGATCTTCTAATATATGATTTACTCTTATTTCTTCAAAAAAAATAATGTTATAATAATGTAATTAATTAAATTATATATGTCATAACCCAACCCCAAGGTCCCATGCCCTGACTACCTCAAGCCCTCCTTTCATAGGCTAGGGGCTGAAAACTAGCACCGAATAAGCATATCCCAAAAAGGGAAGACATTTGCCTTTAAACCTATACACACACACAAAGATCAAACTATGGAAAGGAAAACACTAAGTAAACCACAATTTTCACTAAGACAACTAATAGAAGTACAATACAAACTAAAAGGAAAAAATGGGACAGAATATAAGCCCAAAACAAAAAATGAATGTACAGCTGCCAAGCTCCATCTGCTCACACCCTACTTGAAGGGTAGGTGGTGGGTGTAGGTTCTGGGTGCAGTGGAAGCGCGTGGATGGAAGTTCCCAATATTATTTTCCTGTTAACATTGATCAATGTGAGATCTGTCATGATAAAAAAATTATCGATCTTAGGAATAGAATGATGAACTAAACAAAGGAAGGGAGTCCTAGAACCATAGAGAGGATCATCATTTTGTGGTTATAATTAATTTAATTAAAATGGAAGAATTACCTTGATGGAATTATCTCTCTGTTTATTTTTTCTAGTCACGATCCGATTTGATCTGTCATTGCATCGTAGAATCCATGTGTAGGATTCTTCTAGTAGTAATCCACACGTTCTCCATGTATCTATGGATATCACCGAAGGGATATCTGGGTTCTAGCGTGAAAGAGCCTTTGTTTACGATATCCACATTCGATTTCCTTGAGAGTCACTTCCAAAGCTCTCTCCTTGATCTGGTGGAGGAGTATATCTCTTGTAACTTGAGAGCATTCTTAGAGGAAAAGGAATTATATATTGGATTTATAGATTTATCCAAATGTGTTTTACACATCCACAAAGAATGGTAAGGTTAATGGGAATAATATAATTGGAATTTTAATTACTTATAATAACAAAATGAATTAATTATCTGAAATCATTTATTCATTTCATTTAATTTTTAGTAAAACCCCATGTATAATAATAACAGTTGAATATTATTATTACTTGACAAGTGCCCAGAAAATTACACCTAATTTTATTTAATTATATAAATAATATTATTTCACACAAATCCCTAGAAAAACTACATAGTGTGTATATTAATATAAACGGCATGTACTTTTCTTTTTCCATTTTCATTATTTCCTCTGCCACATTTATTAGAACTTGAATAATGTGTATTTATATATTGAATAAATATCACTACATTACTTGCTAATAAATATATTATTTCTCCCATGATATATTCTCTTGAATAACTAGTGTCAGAATAAATGAGATCAAACATCCTTGAATAATTATTAAATCACAATAGTCAACAATCTGTATTCAACTTTTTAAATGAATATTTAACTGTGATACTTGGACACACTTAGTGTGTGAGCCTGTAGGATGCTTTCTCAGTGGAATTAGGCAGAGCCTACCTGATGTCCAAGGTCAGCATCTTGCAACATGCCAAGGCACCCATAGAGAAAGAAGTTAATGACACAATGACATGTCACCTCCTATGAAATATTTCCGTGTAATGTAATCCCTTTGTCCCACTATCTTTACTGAAGTGGGTTTCATTCGAGTTCCATCAACCCATGTGCTCGATTATTCTTTCTTTGACTTCTCAAAATTGAACTCGCCCATTCCTCACCATGGCCATGGATTTATTTAGGCTATACCAATTACATCAAAGGGTCTGTGATATCTATTATGTTATCGAATAGAAGGGAAAAATCCTTTCTCACATTATATATTAATGCAGTATTACTTGTGAAGCACCCAACATATCCTAACTCGCTGCGAACAATGAGCCATCACAGTTTTATTCAATACATATAAGTGCACAAGTTGTAATACCCATCAATAATAATATTAAACTCTAAGGACCGGTACACATGTCCAAAAATATAAATATCCTATGACACTATGAAATGTGGATTTTCTTCTGGTGGGTCTTGTTCTTATAATATCCTCTTGGATATAACCAAGGGCGCACACAATGAGAATGTGCCTCAATGTTTTATAAATCCTTACCCCTAATGGATTGTATTTTTTGTGTCCCTCAAATAACATCATTCGGACACAGAACATATATTCAAGATTAGTGTTATGGAATTTTCGTGTTCTCATCATAGTAGGGATCTGCTATGAACCATTAGTGAAATAGTTATCCTTAGGACATTATCACATGAATTTTCTAGTAGAATAACAACCAAAATGTGAAAAGGTATAACAATTTATCATAAAGTACAAAGTAGTTTGTTCTCAGCCACTAACTTCAACAGACCCCCACATAGACTTGAGGGAACTACTAGTAACCTTTAACTCACTAGCTCTTACATGATATTCATGCTTCTACTAGATATGCCTTTAGTCATTGGGTCCACCACATTCTTTTCTGTGGACACTCTACTCACTGAAACTTCATCCATTTGATAGAAATCCACCAAGAGGTGATATTTCCAGAGAATGTGCTTTGTCCGTTGATGTGACTTTGGTTATTTTTCAAGATACACCACTATAGTATTATCACAATACATTATGATATGATCTTTACTACTAGGCACCACATCAAGATACTAGGAAAAAGTTATGAATCTAGATGGATTCCTTGGCTGCATTAGAAGCTGCTATATATTCAGAATCTGCTGTAGAATTGGTGACAACTAGATGCTTAAAAATCTTCCAACTCACAACTCCTCTGTTGATACAGAAAACATATCTTGATCGTGTCTTCATATCGTTCTGATCTATCTAAAAACCAGCATCAACATATCCTCTTATGAAAAGCTCTTCGTCTCTTCCATACACCAGGAACATATCTTTAGTTCTTCTCAAATACTTAAGGATAGTCTTAACAGCATTCCAATGCTATTCTCCTAGATCATCTTGATATCTTCTTACCATGCTTAGTGAATAGGAAACAACAATCCTGGTACATAACATGAAATACATGATGGATCATATAGTCGAAGCGTATGGGATATTTCTCATCCTATATTTCTCTTGTTGTGTCTGAGGACACATTCTTTTAGAAATTTTTAGGCCATGTGACACTAGAACCAACCCCCTATTGGAATGTTCCATAAAAAATATCTTTAGTATCTGGTCAATTTATGTACCCTGAATTAGTCCAAGTAGCCTTTTGGATCTATCACAAATTATATTGATCCCTATAATGTAGGATAATTCTTCTAAGTCCATCATGATGAAACACTTTTCAACCAGTACTTAACTGACTATAACACTAGTAAATCGTTCCCAATAAGTAATATGTTGTCATAATATACTACTAGGATAATGAATTCATTTCCATTAAACCATTTATAAACACATGTCTCACATTCATTCTTAATGAAACCAAATTCATTTATGAGTTCATCAAATCAAATGTTCCATGACATGGATTATTTCTTTAATCCATAAATGGATTTCTACAACTTGAAAACCCATTTGGATTCAATTGGTCTCACAAAACCTTTTGTTTGTGTCATATAGACATCTGCTTGAAGGTTCTTGTCAAGGAATTCTCTTTTGACATCCATCTGCAAAATCTTATAGTCATGGTCATATGATATGGAAAGTATGATTCTTATGGGTTTAAACATGGAAACTAGAGAGATGGTTTCATAATTGTCAATTCCATGATGATGTCTGAACAATTTAGCCACTATCCTTGCTTTACATGTGCTAACTTTACCTTCCATGTCCAAATTTCTCTTGAATACCCATTTGCATCCAACATGATTTACGTCAACTGGCTCATCGACCAGAACCCAGACTTGGTTTTGATACATGGAATCTATCTCAGATTTCATATCTTCTAGACATTATGAAGCTTCTAAGATTTCTACTACTTCCTTGTAGGATATAGGTTCACCATTGTCCAACAATAATGATTCACCATCCTGGTGACTAGGAAACCAAATCTCTACAGTTCCCTTACCTCTCTTGAGCTCTTATTCTGTACTTTTGTTTCTGGAACCTCTTCCATAGGGACTAGTGGAACTTGTTCCTGTACCAACTTCTATGTATGCTGAGCATCAACATCATTGAATTCAATCTTTCTCCCACTATCTATTTTGAGGATGTGATACCTCTCAAGAAAGACGACTAGTCTGGTGACAATCACTTTCTTGTCTGAAGGGTTATATAAGTAATATCCTTTCATTTCCTTGGGATATCCTATAAAGATTCACTTCGTTCCCCTTGGGTGCTAGTTTATTTCTTAAGAAGACCTTAACAAATGCCTCAAATCCCCATACACATGTGTTTAACAAAATGGGTTTCGTTACATTCCATAACTCAGAGGGAATTCCATTTTTCACTTTAGTTGGTACTCGGTTTAATGTGTATGTTGTAGTCTGTAATGAATATCCCCAAAAGGATAATGAATGATCTGCATGAATCATCATCGACCACACCATATCCAACAAGGTGTGGTTCCTCCTTTCACCAACAACATTCAACTATGATTTATAAGGATGATTGAGTTGAGATATAATCCCAAACTCCTATAACAGGTCAATAAACTCTTGGTTCAGATATTCTCCACCTCAATCCGATCGAAGCTTCTTTATCTTCTTAGTAAGATGATTCTATACTTCATTCTTGAATTCCTTAAATTTCTCTAAGGACTCTGACTTATACCTCGTTAATTAGATATAGCCATATCTACTCAAATTATCAGTAAAAGTAATGATGTAAGAATATCCACCTCTATATTATACTGGATGTGGTCCACACACATCAGTGTGTACCAATCCTAGATGCTTTGTGGCCCTTTCGCCCTGTCTACCGAAAGGTGGCTTGGAAATTTTACCTTATTAATGAGAGTGACATCTATCAAGTTGATTTAGCTCAGTAGAATATAAATAACCATCTTGGTAGAGATTTTATCAAGCGATTCTCATTTACATGACCAAGACGGTGATGCCACAACTGGGTGTTGAATGAGTAATGTGAGTTTGTTTCGTTATCTATTTCCAACACTTGGTTTTCATAATTTAATACATACAAACCATTATTTAAATGCACCATATCATAACATACATTGTTCTTATAAAAAACAACCCTTATTTCCAAACATGAAAATAAATCCATCCATATCTAAACATTATATATAAATTAGTTTCTTACTAACACTAGGAAAATAATAATAGTTATGTAAAATTGAAATCATTCTATTTGTCAATGGGAGATGGTAATCGCCAATGGATAACATCGACAACCTAACTCTATTGGCAGATCAAAGATCCACCTATCATCTGGAAATCATTTTAATCTACTTTGTTCTTGCACTTGAATACAAATGTGATCTCTTGAAGCTGTATTTAATACCCAATGTGTAGAAATAGAATGATTACTCTTGATAATGAACACACCTTTATCATACCCACACTTCTTGGTGCAGTTTCTCTTCTAGTAGCCTGGCTTGCCACATGAAAAACATACTGCTTCCCATGCCTTGCCCTACCTTTGGATATTCACATTCTTGGATGGATGGGCTTAGGGGATTCAGACCATTTATAAATCTTTGGAACCTTTTCCTCTTCTTCCTCTTCTTATTCGCCATAAGAACTGTGGGTTTGTCACGCCCCATGTACTCATCTACTTGGAGAATAAAGGTCATATGTTCCAATATAATATTATCATTATTGCTCATTTTGTAGTTGAATATAATGCTAGAGAAGGTCATGGGAAGTGATGATAGGATGAGATCTGTATGAAACTCATCCAGGAACATAATCCCTAAGATGTCCAGGAATTCAATGTAGACAATAAGATTGACTGCACCAGGCCTAGCTGGTAGAGAGTCTCCAAGATTATTTATGAACAAAGCATTGAAGATCTCATATCTCTCTTGTCTCGCCTTATCTGGATAGAGATATTTAAGGTGATATATCAAGCTATACACATCCATGTTTTCTTGTTACTTTAAGAGCTCATTATATATGGACGATAGCATAAAAAAATTGGACATCTGTAGCATCATCCATATGTTTTATATAAAGATATCTTCCTCATTACTGGCCTCTTTTCCTGGTGCAACTAGAATAGGCACCTCCATCACATACAATTTATTCTTCTGGTGAAGGATGACACGTAAATGCCTCTTCCACTCCCAGAAATTGGTGATGATGAGAAGGTTTTCCTTATTGAGTATGGTTCACAAAGATATGTTTGAAGTAATTTTTCTTTTAATTTCTACAAATTAATATGAGAAAAGATTTTTTACTTTATGAAGACAAAACTAAGATATATAAATAAATTAATACTTATTAGTCCCCCACGATTTTATTGAAATCTAATAGCCCTCAACATTGAATCTGGAATATTTTTTTTTCATGAATAATCTTGTAGAAATGATTCATATTTAACTTCGCATTACCCCAACAAGGGTTGGTCAAGAAAAAATAAAGGTTTTAGGTAGAAATTATAAATTCCAACTGCATTAACTCGCAACTCCTTGATCCACTGAGTGGACTTTCCAATCCTGAAATCCTTTTATTTTGGATTTCCTCAACCTTTGCCTCATGGTCATACCAAGTCCTGCTGTGCCAGTCAACCCTTCATGTGAACCAATTAAATTCAACCCAAACCTTGAATTATAATTCCCTGATAATTGAAAGATCCCCAACTAGGGTTGGCTAAGCACTTTGAACCATGGTTCGATTCTAACCAAGATTATAGAAGACTATATTGACTTAATATTTCATTGTGGGATTTGGTCCTTATATGTATATTTACATTTTATTATCTATAATACATGCTTATTAATATTATGTGAGATATACTTGAGTGATTAACCATGTCTATAAAAATATTAACGCATAATCTGGTCTTATTTTTGTTCTATCTTGCATTCTTGTTTAATTTATTAATTATGTGATAACGAAAACACACCCACAATAAATAAACCATGCCACTGACATAAATAAAATAAATGGAATGATCATGAGATTATTATATTGGTTAGTTTATCTAGCGATTGATAAACTAACCCAAGTCCTAGGGGAGAAACACCTTGAACCCTTTTAGGTTTCTATTTAATGATTTCCACCTATCCACCTTTGTATCTCCTTGGATTGGTTTTATCTTGTCTCCTAACTTGATCCTCCTACACTAGCTTGGGAGACCCATCCATTTCATATGGATTTATCTCAGTTGTAGGTGAGAGGTAAAATGGGGTTTTACATAAAAGAAACCTTGGGCATATAGGCCCTACATATTATTGAGGAGAAGGCTCGTAGGGAAAAAAATTTAATTTAAATAAATAAATTAAGAAAAACCATCCAAATAAAAAATATCTTGGTCTAGATCATGATCATCCACTCATGCAATGATATTTACGCATAAATAAAACTAGCATTCAATTCATTAAACATTCTTGTTTAAAATAAATCACTATCGAATCAATTAATTAACTTTAATTAATCAATACTTTTATCTTAAACCCTTTTTTGAATTCCATGATATTCACAACCATCATAATTTTTATTATATAAATTCATTTAAAATTATCTTTTTACGTAACTTGTAACTTAGAGGCAACCTTGTGAATTCTTATTCATAACTACCCAATGAGTAGAAATGTAGATAATACTGATTTTAAATTAAACACACATATATAAAAAACTTATCACATGTTGTACTGTATCTTTACGTCCGCAACATAGTACAAATCTCAAGGGTTTGTATAATATAATAATAAATTTTCATAAATTTTCATAATTTGGATGAGTACACAGCGTGTAGTTATACCTACACGACATGTACTATTGTTCACCATCCATGTAAAGTACACGCCTGGGGACATGGTGTATAGATGTACTACAGAAATCTTTGGACTAAATGGCATGTCCAATGGGCCACACGCCATATAGTGTCTGCGTTATAGGGTCACTAGTTGGGAAATCTGTGTACGAGGTACATGGTCCAACCCTAACCCAAAGGGACTACACGTCGTGTACTGTGGGCCAAATGGTGTGTATTCTAGAATCCACATGTCACCTATTTCTGGTAAACACACAGAGTCATTTAAGACTTAGATGTACTCCAACACATGACTTGGTTTGGCATACCAGTCCTGGTGCATGGAACCAAGACTACACGACATGTACTATTGAATACATTCCATGTGTTATGGTCTTTTACTACCAAGAATATTTGGAACATCCAGATGAGATCCACTATTTTATTTTTATCAAAATTAAAAGAAAATATTATTTCTGTTGTGCTTCTGGGTGGAACGGAAGCACGCAGATGGAAGTACCAAATGTTTTTTCCCGTTAACAATGATCAATCCGAAATCTGTCACGATAATAAAACACCGTATATTCAAAATATAAAGAAGAATAAAATAAATTAGGGGAGACCTGAAACTATTGAGATGATAGTCATATGTTGGTTATAATTAATTTAATTAAAAGACAAGTATTACCTTGATTTAATTCTCGATATGTTGATGATTTCCCAGTCACGATCCGATTTTATCCGTCGTTCCTTTGTATAATCCAAGTATATGATTTCTCTTTCGGTGATCCACATGTTCTCCACGTATCCCGGGACATCAACGAAGGGATATCCGGGTTCTAGCATGGAAGATCCTTCTCTTGTGATGCCCATCTTTGACCGTCTTAAGAGCCACCTCCAAAGTGCTCTCCTTAATCCAGTGGAGGAGGATCTCTCTCATAACTTGAGAGTGTTATTAGAGGAAAAAGAATTCTCTCTTGTTTTGTGAGATTTCCCCAGATGTATTGTTCACAACAACAAAGAATGGAAAGTTCAACGAGAATAATATAATTGAGATTTTAATTACTTAGAATAATAAAATGAATTAATCACCCAAAACCGTTTATTCATTTCAATCTATTCTTAGTAAAAAAACCATTTATAATAATAACAGTTGACTATTATTATTACTTGACATGTGCCCAACGAATTACACCTAATATTTTTTAATTAAATAAATAATATTATTTCTCACAAATCCCTAGAAAAAACTACACGATGTGTATATTAATATACATGTTGTGTACTTTTTTTTCCTTTTTCTTTATTTCCTCCACTACATTTATTAGACCTTGAATAAGGACTATTTATTTATTAAATAAATATTACTGCATTACTTGCTAATAAATATATTATTTCTCCCACAATATTTTCTCTCAAATAACTACTGTCAAAATATATGTGATCAGACATCCTTGAATAATTATTAAACCTCAATCAGGAATAATATTTATTCAAGTTGTTAAATAAATATTTAACTAAGATACTTGGACACACTTAGTGTGTGGCCATCTAGGACTCTTTATCAGTGGAATTAGGCGGAGCCTTTATAATGTCTAAGGTTAGCATATGGAAACATGCCTAGGCACCCATGGAGAAATAAGTTAATACCGAAATGATGTGTCACCTTCTATGAACACTTACCACGTAATTTAATCCCTTTTTCATGACATCTCTACTCAAGAAGGTTGCATGATAGTGCCATCAACCTATTTTCTTGATTATTCTTTCTTTGAATTCTCATAATTGAACTCTCCCATTCCTCACCATGACCATGGATTTATTTTGGATATATCAATTCCATCAAAGGGCCTAAGATATCTACTTCTATTATAGAACATAAGGGGAAAATACATTCTCACATTATCTATTAATGTAGTATTACTCGTATAGCACATAACATATCCTAGATCGCTAGGAAAAATGTGTCATCACCATTTTATTCAATATATCTATGTGCGTGATTTTTAGTACCCATAAATAATAATCTTAAATTCTTAGTACCAATACACACATTCACATATTGGAACATCCAAGGGCACTATGAAATGTGGATTTCCTACTGGCGGGTCTCGTTCTCATAATATCCCCCGAGATACTACCGAGTGCACAAACCATGAGAATTCCCCTCAATGTTTTATGAGTCCTCGCCCATAATGTCCTGTATTATTTCAGTCCCTCAAATAACATCATCTGACCATAGAACATGTATTGAACAATAGTGTTATAGAACGTACAGGTTCTCGTAATAGCATGGATCCAATATGACCCTTTAGTGAAATAGATATCCTTAGGAAATTATCACGTGCATTTTCACATAAAATAACTGTCACGAACCGTCCCCCGGGGCCCGTGTCGTGACATCCCCAAAACCACCTTCCATTGGCCAGGGTCTAGCGACTAGTACCGAAGGTGCATTCCCTAAAACTAGGAAGGAATTTCCTTTATAACCTGTAACACACATGACCATGACCAAATCAAGATACGAACTCAAGTAAACTGAATAGTAAACAGAGTGATTATAATAAGTAAAAGGGGATAGAATACAAGACCAACTGGAATGTACAAGAAACTAAAAGTACATGTAAAATGGAAAAACTCCAGTGATCACCCACAAAGAATCTTACCTGAAGGGTAGGTATAGCTCTCAAACAATTTCCTCTGCAGTATGCCTCGTCTAAGGTCCACCTCTGAGCTACCTCCAGTCCTAGTACCCTCATCCTCAGTTAGTGTTGTCTACCATCTACATCAAACACAACGAAGTGAGGGCATAGCCCATGTAGGGGTGAGTATAAAAATTCTTAGTATAGACCTCTAGACCCTCAAGGATTCAAAAAATCCACAAAGGATAAACCACAAAGAAACAACAGAAAACCCTAATTAGGTATATGCCCATACATATACCTAAGTTATCAAGTAAACCCATCTCAATCATGAGGAAAACACAGAGTCCAACTCCAAAGCCCCAAGATCAATTTTTCCACAAAGGAAGTAATACCATGAAGGTGAGTATTACACATGTACAACACATAGAAGAATACCACCAAGGTATTACCACAAAGGAAAATACCACATAGGTACAAACTCAGCTCACACCTAGTATAACTTAAGTACAGTAGTAGAGATGATAAGATGTAACTACAGAATCATCTTACTTTATTAAGAGGAATACCCACGAAGGATCTCTAAACATCATCAGATCCACATAGGATCTCTAGGTGTTGACCCACATAGGATCGCTCGGTGCTGAACCACACTAGATCGCTAGGTGCTGACCCACCTAGGATCGCTTGGTGCAGACCCACACAGGATCGCTAGGTGCTGACCCACAATTGATTGCTAGGTTCTCACCCACACAGGATCGCTCGGGTAGTCCTGCATGGAATCCTAGAGTGGTTCCATGTGGGACCCTCAATCATAGACCCATGAAGGATCTCTTCCTCAAGTCACATCCAGCTATTGGGTTCCCACACTAGGCTTTCTCATCTCCGGGTGGGCATTCTCCTCAAGCCATTGGTTGATACTCCAACCGCTACGAAGTATCATGAATAAGTATCTCAAATGACCTCCATGTCCTAGGGATCTCTACGCAACAGATAGTGCGTCAATCAGATTCCTAGTCAGTAAGTTATTAGCCTTTTAGTCCCTAAGGGCACGACTGGATTCATGATCAATCTAACCTGACAATTCCCAAACTTTATCCAAAACTCCAGTGGAGTATACCAAAGGTACAGTCTCACTCCAGGGTTTCCGGAACTACATATGGTTCATAAAATAGACATTCGGTGCCAATGTTATGGCCAAAATAGCGTAAAATGGTCGTAGTGGGTCCAGGTCTGGTCCAACCCAGTCGGACCCGGCCCGACCAGCTGGGTCTGGCCCGACCCGCGTGGGGTGGCCCGACCAACTGGGTGGTCCGGCCTGCATTGGGCGGCCCATCCAGGTGGCATTGAGGCCACGAGGCCACGAGGGCGGTGAAGCCGTAGGGTGGTATGGCGGGGCTGCGAACGGCGATGCCATGAGGCGGCGTGGTTGGTCCACTGGCGGCAGAGCTACGGGGAGGCATGGTGTGCCACAAGTAGAAAAGCGCCACGGGGCACAGAGGCCATGGGATAGCGGAGGCTGCGGGGCAACGGAGGCCGCAGGCGGTGGAGCGCTGCGGGGCGGCACGTCGCCGTGCTTGCACCACAATTCTCATGTTCCACCTGTGCCAACCGGTGGAACCGGTCACTGAAACCATCGCGAAGAACAGAACAATAAAGAAGATCGGCAGAGGGGTCGGGCCATGTTTGTTTGGCCTGCACCCTCTGCGTTGAGCAGTAGCGAGCAACTCAACAAAAATCAAAAATCAAGAATTTCAAATTCAAGAATTTCATATGAATCAGGGATCAAATCATTTTGGTTGATCCACGTTCACCATACATTCCCAGAATGGGGAATTTAATTGATAAATTACAAGAATTCAATAACAAACCCTACCTCGTTCGTTTGATTTGTTGACGATTGTCTACGAGGAAGGAGACAATGTCATTGGGAATAGACGGACGTCTGTGACGTCGGTATTTCCTCGATCATCAGTTCTTTGAAGTTAAAGAAATTCCTCATCATTGAATGTATTAATGAAGAATTCAGAGTCGAAGTTGGTGTTCTTCATTGGAATTCTTCATTGGAGATCTTTCTCCCAAGGCTCCTTCCTCCCAATCCCACCAAAATGAAGAGGTGGCCCAAATAATAGATTATGTTATTTATTAAGTTGTTGGCATAATTTTCAAATTGGATTAATTAATTAATTGAGTTGATAAAATTAATTAAAGGGGGTGGCACCATTAAATGTGGTAGTCTCAAGAGGTTTCTCCCCATTATAAGGGGATTTAATGGGGGTTTAAGTCTCGGGTGGTCCCCACCACCATAACCCACATAGGAGGTTAGGCTCGGGTGGTCCCTACCACCACAACCTATTTTGAGAGGTCTTAGTTTAGGTGGTCCCCACCTCTCAACATCCACATGGGAGTTCCAAACAAAATAAAATAAAATGTTACACAGTTTTATTTTATTTAATTCTTTCACTAAAACCCAAAAATTAACTTTCACCCTTGACCAACTGTCATCGAGGTGAAAGTATTCTTAAACGAATAATGGCGCTGTGAGTTAAATGATGCCCTCAAATTTCAATTCTGATCCCCAGTTAAAAAGTTAAAAAAACCCGCTCGTAAGTTTACTGAACGTAGCTGAAAAAAAGTTCTGAAATTTATTCCTGGCACACCGGGCCTCAGAATCACGTGCCGTTAATTTCCACAGACTCGTAAAATTCCTATATATTTAAAAAAATTACATAGAAATTCCGGGTCTTTAAAAGAACAATTAAGATGTGACAAGTTATAAAAGTTTTTCATAAATTACAAAGTAGTTGGTTCTAGGACACCAACTCTTCTGGAGGGTAGTTGTATGTACCCGTAGAAGTGTGTCCCGTCTGTCATGACTCACTGAACACCACCTGGTGCCAAACGACCAAGGTATTCATCGAACATCGATCACCTTCATGAGATGAAACACATACAGGCAAATCCCATGATGGGGGGTGACACAATACTTAATTGAGACCCTAAACAACAAAGGAAAGACCACAGAGCAAGACTACCCAGAAGGATCACACAGTAAGACCACAAAGCAAAGACATCTCACTCTATGTATAACTCAAAGTATAGAAAGTTATATTTCTCATTCGTAAATCTGAAACTTCTCATACTAATGAGGAATTCATCCCTGATGAGTCACTGTGGTCTTCTCGACTACTGGACCACTGAGGTCCGCTCGGCTGCTCGACCCCTAAGGTCTGCTCGTCTGTTGAACCACCGAGGCCTACTCATCTGCTAGACCACTGAGTTATGCTCGTTTACGGGTCCACTGAGGTCCTCTCATCTACTGCACCACTAAGGTACACTCCTATACTGCACCACTGAGGTATTCTCATATGCTGCACCACTGAGGTATGCTCATCTAATGCACCGTTGAGATACACTCATCTGCTGAACCACTGAGGTATGCTCCTCAGCTGGACCACTGATGTACGCTCGTCACATCCTTCGTGTCATAGCCAGTTATATGATTACCTCTCTTAGTTGAACTTGATTCCAATAGAATCTACACCTGAAGCCATCATTCTTATATCGGCGGCAAAAAAAACTCACTTAGAGTATATCCATGAGATCATCTCATTGCAAGGGTCCCAACTCCACAGACGACACATCAATAGGACACTCGGTCTAAATGTTATTGGTGTTTTAGTAAAGTGGGATCAGTTATAGACAGGTCTGATCTGACTTTGTCAGTCCGACCCGACCAACCCTGCTTGGGGGTCCTGCATGGCCCAACCCGTTTCATCCAACCCGACGCATTTGGGTTTGGGCTGACCCGGTCCATCCGGGTCTAGTGGCCAGTCCCATTGGGCTTTGCTAGACCTGGCCCAGTTCATCCGTGGGTCTAGCTCATCGGGTCACACCACGACCCAGTCGGTGTTCTCTAGCCCATTCTAACTCTATCAGATCAGTACTTCCTAGCATGGACACCTAACGATCCTATTTCCCCTTTGGCCCGACCTGCATCTACATGCCAATTCTCCTCTAGCTGGGGCCGCCACGCAGCTCAGTTTAGTGTGCTGGCCCAACCTGCATTGGCAAGCCAGTTTTCTCCCAATCTGAACGTCGGGTGGTGTCCGGTTCACGCGGCCACATGGCCACACGGCTCCTAGGTGGAAAAACATTTTTGGCCAACATGTACGCTCATGTGGATAAGTTTCTCTCTGTGACCCATAGCTAGCCACACATCCATCTCACCACCGCGGTCAACATACCACATCTTGCACCCCTAACGCGTCCTGGGAGCCGCGTCCGCCTGCTGCCAGCCGCCACACTCTGTGCCAGTGACGGCGTGCCACCCACCGCCTATCGTCACAACCGGTTGCCTCCGCCATGACCCTATGCTGATGCTGCAACATTCTTGGACATAACCCTTCTGCCTGGTACCTCCTCAGTCGATGCGCCGTTGACCATTGTGCCATGAAGAATATGAAAACACATGAAGGAAAAGGGGATGGATTTGCACATATGTACACCCAAAGAATGATCTGGGTCTTTGTTCATGTTAACCCGAATGCATTATTGTTAGCAGGATCACGAAGAACCAAAATAGGGTAGAATAAAAAATAAGATAGATACCCCTTTATCCTGTATCTTTAACCATCCCGTATGAATGAACGATCTGCAGGTTAACTTATTCGTGAGTTAACTCGTGTTTGTTGTTTAAAAGAAAAAATAAGAAAAATCAATTTTCACAGAAAACCATCAATCCAATACCTATGAAAGGATTGTTGGTTGAGGAAGAAAAGGATCGCATGCCTGTGTTATTCGTTCTTGATCAGCAACCCACCGTTTCTAGAAATTCTTTGAAGGGTGGAACAAATTTCTTTCATCGTCACCACCCACCAAATCCTCAGATAAATCCTAGGATTATTCCAATAATCTTGAATTTATTATTAGGCTATTAATTGATGATATTTGAATCAAAGTTTATGTTATGATGACTCATTAAAGAGGTTCATTAATGGGATTCAACATTGCCTCGTCACTGCCTAACGAAGAAGAGAATCTAATAAAATTACTTTTTATGTTATTTTATTTTTCTTTCGAAAAGAAAAAAAAATTAACTTTCACCCTTGACCAGTGGTGGTCAAGGTTAGGCTTTACCTAAGGGAAGCACACCCTCATGAGATCAATGATACTCTCATATTTCCGATCCGAGTTATTGTTTAGGAGTTATAAGGATTTGAAAATAAAATAATCATTATTCAATTATTTTATTTACTGCCAAAAGTACTTTCTACATTTGGCTCGTGCCGACCAATATTAGGCTCTTTCTAGGTGAATCTCGATGCTCTGAGTTCAATGGTGCTCTCAATTTTTTTAACTAGGAACTGATTTAAATGTTATAAAAAACCACTCGCACGTTTATTTAAAGAACATTAAAAATAGTTTAAAAAAATGTTTTGGCTACTCCGTGCTTCAGAATCACGTGCTATCTTAGAGTCTGGTCTTGAAATAATCCCATTTAATTTTGAAAAAAATTTACATGGAAATTTGAGGCATTACAATATATATATATATATTCATTTTAATAAAAAAAATAAATACATATGTGTTTATGCAATTTATAATTTTTTTAATTTTTTTAATCTAAATATAAATAATAATGAATATTTTTTTGAATACAATTGTTAGGTAAATATAATATTTATTTTAACTAGTAAAATATATTGATAGTTTTTTGTATTTAAATACAAAACACCTAAGAATATTTATAAATATACCTATATATTTTTCTTTAGTGTAATTTTTTATTTATTTATATAATTAATATTTTTTAAAACACAACTTATTATATTTAGTAAAATAAAACTAATAATATTTAAATAAAATTTATAATAATAATTATTTTTCATGTCTAATAAGAATAATATTATATACATTTATACAATCAGTATAAAATGAATAATTATTAATATTTATATAACAATATTAATTAATATAATTTTTTATATATTAGTAATTAATTTTATTTTCTTTATTATAGAAATTACAATAACCATAATATATATATTCATTATATATGGATATACACTAGTATGTGTTAAAATTTATTAACACCAATTTTAATTCTAATAAGAGTATATTTGACACACACACACACACAATCATACAAAATCACACACATGAGTTTAGATATTCATACACACAATCAGACACATGAGTCTAGATATATATATACAAAAAATCATACACATGAGTCTAGAAAATAATATATTTGTATATTATATATATAGTTATAATAAATATAACTATCAATATAAATTTATTTACAATGAAAATAATATCATTAATCTAATCAAATGAATTAAAAAAATTAACTTTATATTATAAAAAAATAATTTTGTAGAATTTATTCATATTTAAATAATAATTTCAATAATAATATCAATATTATTATTATTTCAATTATTATACATATGTCATTATTTATAACATCAAAAACTAATTTTATTCAAATGCATGTAATACAATTTTTTATAGAAATAAATATTTAAATATATTAATATCAACAATAAATATATATGTATTGATGTAATTTATATTTTTTAAAAATTTTATAATTTAAATATAAAGGACAATAAATATTTTTTTAAATGATCAACATGGTCAAGGGTGTAGTAATGGGTATGGTCCCAATCTCCATGATGTGGTCTTTGGAAGCCACAATGTGGTATCCTATACAATGTACCTACAATAGTCATTGTTCTTAGGTTCTAAAAGTCATCCATGTTTTAGGTCCATTATACCTATGGGCCATCAGGTCATGTAATAGTTCTATTCAATGGAATTAAAAAACAGTTTTCTTTCCCTAATAATGTTCCTTGATTCCCGTTTGTTTTAAAAAAACATTCTTCATAATAAATATCAATTATATATTTTAATTCATTAAAATAAATGTTATTAATTATAATAAATATTGAATATTTTTTTAAATATAATTAATAGTTAATTTGATATTTACATTCAATTAGTAAAATATATTTAATTTATTTTGTATGAAAATATAATAAATTTAACATTTACAAATATAACTATACATTTAATTTAGTCTAAAATATTTATTCATGTAAATAATTAATTCTAATTTATATTATATATATAATATTATTAATATTATATACATTTATGGAATTATTAATTATCAGTATATCTTATATATATAATTATTTTTATTATAAACATTTATAAAATTAGTAATGTTTTTAGTTTTAGTTATATCAACTCTAATTTTAACACTAATAAATCTTTCTATATCAGTGCTAAAATTAGATTTGATAATGATATGTTTTTATAATCACTAAACATATTACTAATAATATATTTTTTATCATTGCTTAAGGTTTTAGCACTGATAAATATTTTTTTTCTGTTTTTTTGTTGTGTGAAGATTAAACTCTTTACCTCTATAATAGAACCCCAACCGTTACACCACCCTTCTCTATTCAAGACTTCAGTGAATCCAAACATTTTTACTACCTTCATGAAACATTTTGGTTGAATTGACCCTTAAAATTAAATACGTGCTATTTATAACATGTTTTTAAGGATTTCTCAATCGATTGTGCATGATTTTTTCAAGATTTTTTGATTTTTCAAACCATACTATTCTTAAATATGATCTACTATTATCTATATATGTAAATATTTATATATGAGTGTGTATATAAATTTATATATAGAAAATAGGATTAATTCGATCCCATATTATTTTGATTGTTCTTTGAATAATCCTTTATATATATTTGTTTAAATATACATACACTTAAATATACCTATATATAAATATGTATGTTTAATATGTTTTAATATCTATAAATATGTTTATATGTTAAGAGTCTCTCTGCTTCAAGATTTTGGTCTTAGTTTCTCATAGTGGTTGGTCTTCCTAGGTTTTGATTAGGATTTTTTCCGTTGGTCGATGTTGGAATCAACTCCCCTGGATCGCTGAATTATCTATGTTGTTCTCTCCTTATTTCCTTTCCACTAAATTCATCAGTTTGTTGAAGTGGAGGATCTATGGTCTTTTTGTATCTGTATATATGTTTTTAGACGTTTTAATGGTGGGATCGTCTCCCTTGGATCACTGAATTATCTGTGTCACTCTATCTTTCTTTCCTTCCCTCTCGATTCATCAGTTTTCTAGAGTAGAGGATCTATGGTATTTTATTATAAACACATAGGTTTTTAGATGTTTTGATGGTGACATAATATTCTTTTGGTGGTGGCATTCTGTCATCTATATATTTGTTACACCAGCCAAAAAACTACCTATAACGAAGCCCTATGGCTCTTCAGTGTAGAGACCCAAAGCTTGAGGTACATGGACAATACATTACTTTAGCGGAATACTTAATACATAAAAAAAATAGACACACAAGGACCATAATACTTTAGTGTCTTTGGAAACTTGGAACGCAATCTTCTAATCGTGGTGAAAGATCTTCAATATCTCCCATAAAGATCTTCCCCTTTTTTTCTTACCTAAAACATTTCTTTATATCATGGGGAAAATAAAACATAAAAAGGGTGATCTCAAATGCTTAGTAAGGGTAAGCATGGATAAAATAAGACATACCATATACATTTGAACTTAAAAACATGAACATAATGTTTAAACATCAAAAGCTTGAGAAATGACATAAAACATGGAAGTACGTAAGGCATAGATCATAAAGAAACATTAGGAATGATAAAATAGCATGGGAATAAAACATGTAATTGTGGAAACCATTAAGCACATGATATGATTCCCATAGTAGCCAAGGCATTTCTGCCAAGACCATCTTAGTGGACAAAGTCCCTTTCTGAATCGAGTTCACTCCTCGTTCTAGTCCTGTATTACTGAACCGGTTTAACTTTCCATTCCATCCATGTCTATCTCATGAGATATAAATCTTTACCCAATGCATTGGAGGGATATATAGGTCCCACCCATCTCATAATGAAATCATTCTTACTTGTGCCACAAAATAAACATACATCATTCATAATAACCCAACGAATAAAATGGGTTTCATAAACATCATCCCATCATCACATAATCCATATAAAAGAAATGGATATCATTTCATAATAAGAAAAGTGAAACCATGTAAATCATAGAGACATTACACTTGAAACATACACATATGAAATAATTTCATCTTAGATGGAAATTGGTTTTGATAAAACACTTGAAATGAATTCTTGAGGAAAATATCCTTTCTTCTTCAAAATCAATTTCTTTTCACAAAACGTCATGAAATTTTAAAATAAAGAGATTTTGTTGAAAATAGTCATGAAATATTTTGGAGGAATCTTCATGAAAACAAGGCTTTATAAAACCGTAAAAATCTGTTCACGTCGTATAAGTTAAAAATAACATTCTCCTCGTACTTTTGTCGGAAAAGTAAAAAAAAGTACCTCGTAACGTAAATAAGAGAAATATTCCATACATACCATGTATTAAAACTCAAAAATGGGTAAAAAGTAATTTTTACATACATGAAAACACTTTTATAAAACATGGACATGATAGAAATAGCCCCAGTAAATACTTACGAATAAGAAATATCGGATAAAAATGAGATTTGAAAAATTATCTCTTACCTTAAGTATGATATGCTTCGTACGTATCCGAATCTCTTGTATAATGATTTAAATAATGTTATTGACTTATTACAGAATTATATTAATTGTTATGATATCGTATATGGTTCACTTATGACTTTATATCACCTGTTCTTTTTTAAATTCCATGTTAAAGAGCGTTTTGGGTAAAATAGTTTCATTTGTTGTCTGTGTTTTCACTTTTAATTATTAATATGATTACTTAGATCATGATTAATTACATCCAGAATGTAAAACATGATTTATATATAATATATATTCAGAATATACATATATATAATAGATATATAAATGGAAAGAAATACACCGTTCATGGAGACGGTAAGCCGTACGTACGCATGAACGCTGTTTTCGTTCCCTTATTGAATTTAATGGAATTAATTAGATGACATAAATATATATATATACATAAATCCAGTAGCATTATTATTTCATATATTTTATGATTACTTATTATATATAGTTTATAATCATTCTTGAATGGTTATCATGGAGAGTGAATCTCATCGCGTCGTGGAGACGGTATTCCGTACGTACGCACGAGCGATGATATCATTTCCATGATCGTCTAATTGTAATAAAGTGGATGTATAATATTAAATAATCAATATCCCTTTAAAATAATCATATATATTCCTTATTTTCACCATTATACCCATCCAATTAAGGTGGTGGTGGAAAAACAGATTACACCACAGTGTGGAGATGGTATTCCGTGCGTACGCACGCGCGGTGATTTAGTTTTCCATAGGATGGATAGATGGTGAAATAGGGTTGTTTCATACTTATAATAAGATATAAGTATATGAGTTATACTGATGTTATTACTTCATAATTAAACAACTAAAGAAGAAGAAGTAGAAGAAGAAATAAAGTTGAAAGAATCCGTAACGGACATTACCTCTTCTTTGAAGAACCTCTTTGAGACCTCCTCTTAGGGCACTAAAATTTCTCTTTGAAGAAGACCAGGACCTCTAGGATGTTTCTAGGGAAGTGGAGAAGAGAATTTTTCAGGTTTTGTCCGAGCTTCAAGGCTCAAAATGGTGTGAGGAAGAGAGGGAGGAGGTGCCCTTTTATAAAGGAGGAGAGGGGCACCTTTGGAATAACTAAAAATATTATTTTATTATAAAGTAAAATTAGGTTTTTAATAGAACCAAATTGATATATTTATAAGATAACGTGGGAATGGGTCGAAATACTCTCATAAAAAAGAATTTAGACAAGTTTAGGTCATTATATTAACCTTATCTTTTAGTTTTAACTCTTAGTTAATTAGATTGACATTTACCATGTCACTTTGTATTTTTATATTATATAGTTAATAAACATACCATATACATACAAGATACCCCCAAGTGGTCCATTAATGATACACCTACCATGATATAAGTATCTTGGCCGAACCTTAGATTTTTAGAAATATAATAACAATTAATAATATAATATTTGTTTTAAAAACTATTTTATGTCAATTTTGACACTATATGGTAAATGATTTTTTTGAAACTCATAACAGAATGATTAGTTCAAAAACAATTAATTAAATAAATACTAACATGTCATATTAACATATAAAATAATTTTAATTCCTAAAAAGTCTCAAATTACATTTATTTGGGTATTTATAACATCAATTATGTCAATATTTCATTAATAAGATAATTACTGCATCATCATTGTGTCATAAATAAATTAAATTATTTAATGTCTAAAAATTACAAATAAAATAATATTATGTAGGAAATCTTTTTATCTTTCTAATTAATATTTATAGTCGAATTTATCTTTTTTATAACCCTATATTAAAAATTATTTACTTATTAAACATTGATTTTAACTATTTTAAACCTTCTTTAAATAAATTAATAATAAATATCCGAATCTAATCCAAGTGGGCCTAAATGGTCATATTTTATTACTAAGGTTGTTTTTGGTCTAATTACACTTATCCAATATAATTAGGACATGTGTTATGGTAATAATAATATCATTTTTACCCTTAATTACTCTATTTACTTTTAACCGTGGAAAATAAAAGTAAAAAGGTTACTATTCACCAAAAATTATTTTCATCTCATTGAACCACATATTACTTACTGGCATCAACTGTGTCTCTCAGATTTTCGAAATTCCATTCACAAAAGTGGAAAAATTAAGTTTTATGTAAATTTTCAAATTCTCCTAGGAGGTAGGTAAAAGACGGTCAAAAGTTCAATAAAATTTTTATATATCTAAAATTATTATAAAATGACTCCAATTAATTACATTGAACTTATATAGGTAGTATGTGTAAATTTTGACCTAAAATAAATTTAAATAAAATAAATAATTATTCAAATAAAAAGTTGGTTTTTAATTAGTAACCCATTGTTTTCACTATTCATCAAAAATTGAAAGTTTTCAGAAAAATACCAAAATTTCACCCTAGGCTAATTTAAATATTCTGAATCCAAAAATGAAGTACATTTTGAAGGATAAAATTTATAAAATTTCAAAAAGTGGTTATTACTATTAATAACGGCTAGTTTTAATAATATTTTAACCATATTTCCTTGTTTAGTGAAACCTGGTATTGCGTACAACATACGCTATCGAGGAAAGTCGTGATTGTATGAAATGCAAGCCAAGTTAGGGTTGCGTGTTGTGCAAGACTCCTCCATTATTTCTTATAACAGAATCCAACCATATTTCATTTATACATTGAATATATATATATATATATGCATTCAATGTTTCGTAGAATAACTACTATCAAAATTGTGTGTAACATGATCAAAGAATAGTGTTGTGTATACTGAAAGCTCATACGGTGTTGCGTGTAGCACAAGGTAATCTTGTTGTAGCATACAACACAAGACATCAATGATATTAAAAGAATATTTTTCATAAAATCTTGGGGTCTTACATTGAAACCCCCTTAAAAGGAATTTCACCCTTGAAATTCGTCGGGGTTATAAATGTTTTACTACACGAAAGTTTGTTTAATAGAAACCCACATCGTAAAAAGGAATACCAAAAAATGGCTTTAAGAAATAAAGTATGAAATGCAACGGTTACCCGAATTAACTCATCAATGGGTTTCCACGTAGGAGAACATAGGTGAGAATATAGATATGGAATAAAAATATATCCATGAAGTTCTGATGGAGAGTGGTAGAGAACATGGCTATAAAAAAGCCACCAATCACAAAGCCATAAATTTGTGATGATCTAAGGTACCATATAATTCATCGGATATAAGAGCACTAGGACAACATTTTTGGTTTTGAAGATTATTTCCCTAAAGTTGATGAAATTGGAATTAGAAGAAATACTTTCGTTATTTTGGTACAGTCTCACCGTTGGTCGTTCTTTGGACAATTTCCACTTCATCTCTTAAAGAAATGAAGTTGAATTTGTCATTCGTGATGTGTTAGCAGATCATGTGATAGAATGATGAGTCATTCCATCTGTCTCAAACAAAAGGTTAGAAAAGTTATCAAAAAATACTTAAGTCCATCTATAGTGAGATTAATCATATATGGTTCCTAAAATGGACTTATACTTCATATATCATACTGCTTAATATAATAAAACTAGTTTCTACTAAATAGGGACTTCCTGTAGGCCAGTGGTAGGCGATAAAGGCCAGTCGCACTTCAGTTGTGGGTTCGATTCCCACAGCCTTGTCCGACGCGATGGGCTGTCGCCCATCCTGCAGGTTGTCCTTTTTCTAAAACTACATTACTATAACATCCCATCAATAATATCGAACTAACTTATGTCCAACATAATCCATTTCAATCTTTAGGGTTATCTAAAATACTTCAGTCCAAGCTCATAGTATAAAGAAAATGATTGCTTGAAATGTCACATAACAATCACATGAATGCCATCATTTATCCCCCATATATCATAAGATATATCTTTTTGGTCAAATTACAAACATATGAATACCTTAATCATGTATTCTATTAAATAATAATACCCATTGAACCTTAGTGAAAACATGAATGTTGTTAAATTTTAACACTTTCCACATACCAAAATCCCAAAAATTCTATATACTCAAACCATGATATAACCTTCTCCTTATATCAGTCATGATCTCATGAATACTATCAAACATTTAATTTTCTCCTTATCCCTTCATTATGCGCATATCATCTACTTTCCAAAAATATATGAATAACCTTTCATGGTTACTGGTACCATTCATCATACACTTTCAAAACTTAAGGAAATACAACAGTGTAACAATCCTTAGATGTCTCTTTATTCCATAGTACCATGAGATTACTTATAAAACATTACACTTGATAAACATGTAATCATTCCACTACATTCTTTAACCATTGACCGAGCTTCAACAATTCTTTCATCTCACATATCATTTGTAGTCTCTTCACCATCATCAACATAAATACTACCCATACGACCATACTGATTCTCTTCATGAGACTTTCCCTTAGGGAATTAGTTTGCATAATGCCCTTACATTCCACATTTGAAACATTTAACCATTGTTGATGTCGTAGCAATACCGTTATCCTCATCCATGGTGTTAACTGAACCTTTTCCTTTGCACTTACTGGATTTGTGTCCTTATTTTCCACACCCAAAGCATCTTCCAGTTCTTTTGAAACATTCTCCTTCATGCCTCTTCCCACATGATTTACATAGGGGAAATTGAACTTTCTTTCCTCTATGATCATCATGAAACCTCATCTTTCACTTATTAGACGAGTCAGGAAACTTACCAAATTTGAGTTTATTGATCATATTATGAGATTTCTGATTCGGTATAATAATTATGTTTAGACTTACAAATCCAATTTCATTTGTTTGCTCATGAATAATATCATTCCATTGTCCATAATATCCTCCATTATCGTGAATCATCTTGTTTTCAACCATTTTCTAAAACCCAAAAAGAATAGTGTGAGAGACAAAAATCATAATCAAGGGGGAGTAACTTGAATATCAAACATCTTAGGTTAAATTATAAGATTGTTACCATAGTTCTAGGACTATATCCTATACGTATACTTATCATTAGGGACATCCCTGGACATACCTTAGAAATATCTCTAGGGATCTCACTATCGTTTTCACATCCTAGTTTCCAAAGGTTGACTAAACCATTCCCCTGATACCAACTATAGAGACCCAAAACTTGACGTACATGGACATCACATTACTTTAACAGAATACTTAATACATAACAAAAATAGACACACAAGGACCGTAATAGTTTAGTGTCTTTGGAAACTTGGAACGTAATCTTCTAATCGTGGTGAAAGATCTTCAATATCTCCCATAAAGATCTTCCCCTTTTTTTTCTTACCTAAAACCTTTCTTTATATCCTGGGGAAAAGAATACATAAAAAGGGTGAGCTCAAATGCTCAGTAAGGGTAAGCATGGATAAAATAAAACATACCATATACATTTGAACTTAAAAACAAGAACATAATGTTTAAACATCAAAAGCTTTAGAAATGACATAAAACATGGAAGTATGTAAGGCATAGATCATAAAGAAACATGAGGAATGATAAAAGAGCATGGGAATAAAACATGTAATTGTGGAAACCATTAAGCACATGATATGATTTCCATAGTATCCAAGGCATTGCTGCCAAGACCATCTTAGTGGAAAAAGTCCCTTTCTGAATCGAGTTCACTCCTCGTTCCAGTCCTATATTACTGAACCAGTTTAACTTTCCCTTCTAGCCATGTCTATATCATGAGATATAAATCTTTACCCAATGAATTGGAGGGAGATATATGTCCCACCCATCTCATAATGAAATAAATCTTACTTGTGCCACAAAATCAACATACATCATTCATAATAACCCAACGAATAAAATGAGTTTCATAAACATCATCCCATCATCAGATAATCCATATAAACGAAATGGATATCATTTCATAATAAGAAAAGTGAAACCATGTAAATCATAGAGAAATTACACTTTAAACATACACATATGAAATAATTTCATCTTAGATGGAAAATGGTTTTGATAAAACACTTGAAATGAATTCTTGAGGAAAATATCCTTTCTTCTTCAAAATCAATTTCTTTTCACAAAACTTCATGTAATTTTAAAAGAAAGAGATTTTGTTGAAAATATTCATAAAATATTTTGGAGGAAGCTTCATGAAAACAAGGCTTTATAAAACCGTAAAAATCCGTTCACACCGTATAAGTTAAAAATAACATTCTCCTCATACTTTTGTCGGAAAAGTAAAAAAAAAAGTACCTCGTAACATAAATAAGAGAAAGATTCCATACATACCATGTAGTAAAAGTTAAAAATGGGTAAAACTTACTTTATACATTCATGAAAACAATTTTATAAAACATGTACATGATATAAATAGCCCCAGTAAATACTTACGAATAAGAAATCTCGGATAAAAATGAGATTTGCAAAATTATCCCTTACCTTAAGTCCGATATGCTTCGTACGTATTCGAACCTCCTGTATAATGATTTAAATAATGTTATTGACTTATTACAGAATCATATTAATTGTTATGATATCATATATGGTTCACTTATGACTTTATATTACCCGTTCTTTTTTAAATTCCATGTTAAAGAGCGTTTTGGGTAAAATCGTTTCATTTGTCATCCGTGTTTTGACTTGTAATTATTCATATGATTACTTAGATCATGATTACTTACATCCAGAATGTAAAACATGATTTATATATAATATATATTCAGAATATACATATATATAATAGATTGATAAATGGAAAGAAATACACCGTTCATGGAGACGGTAGGCCGTACGTACGCATGAACGCTGTTTTCGTTCTCTTATTGAATTGAATTGAATTAAGTAGATGACATAAATATATATATACATAAATCCAGTAGAATTATTATATCATATATTTTATAATTACTTATTATATATACTTTATAATCATTCTTGAATGGTTATCATGGAGAGTGAATCTCATCGCGTTGTGGAGATGGTATTCCGTACGTACACACGAGCGATGATATCATTTCCATGATCGTCAAATTGTAATAAAGTGGATGTATAATATTAAATAATCAATATCCCTTTTCAATAATAATATATATTCATTAATTTCACCATTATACCCATCCAAGTAAGGTGGTGGTGGAAAAACAGATTACACCATGGCGTGGAGATGGTATTCCGTACGTACGCACGCGCGGTGATTTCGTTTTCCATAGGATGGATAGATGGTGAAATAGGGTTGTTTCATAATAATAATAAAATATCAGTATATGAGTGATACTGATGTTATTACTTCATAATGAAACAACTAAAGAATAATAAGTAGAAGAAGAAATAAAGTTGAAATAATGAGTAACGGACATTACCTCTTCTTTGAAGCACCTCTTTGATACCTCCTCTTAGGGCACTAAACTTTGTCTTTGAAGAAGAACAGGACCTCTAGGATGTTTCTAGGGAACTGTATAAGATAATTTTTCAGGGGTTGGACGAGATTCAAGGCTCAAAATGGTGTGAGGAAGAGAGGGAGGAGGTGCCCTTTTATAAGGGAGGAGAGGGGCACCTTTGGAATAACTAAAAATATTATTTTATTATAAAGTCAAATTCTGTTTTTAATAGCTCAAAATTGATATATTTCGAAGATAAGGTGGGGATGGGTCGAAAACCTCTCATAAAAAAGAATTTAGACAAGTTTAGGTCATTATATTAACCTTATCTTTTAGTTTTAACTCTTAGTTAATTAGATTGACATTTACCATGTCACTTTGTATTTTTATATTATATAGTTAATAAACTTACCATTTACATACAAGAGACCCCCAAGTGGTCCATTAATGATACACCTATCATGATATAAGTATCTTGACCGAAAATTAGATTTTTAGGAATATAATAACAATTAATAATATAATATTTGTTTTATTAACTATTTTATGTCAATTTTGACACTATTTGGTAATTGATTTTTGTGAAAATCATAACAGAATGATTAGTTCAAATAAAATTAATTAAATCAATACTAACATGTCATATTAACATATAAAATAATTTTAATTCATAAAAAGTCTCAAATTACATTTATTTGGGTATTTATAACATCAATTATGTCAATATTGCATTAATAAAATAATTACTGCATCATCATTGTGTCATAAATAAATTAAATTATTTAATGTTTAAAAATTAAAAATAAAATATCATTATGTAGTAAATATTTTTATATTTCTAATTAATATTTATAGTCGAATTTATCTTATGTATAACCCTATATTAAAAATTATTTACTTATTAAACATTGATTTTAACTATTTTAACCCTTCTTTAAATAAATTAATAATAAATCTCCGAATCTAATCCAAGTGAGCCTAAATGGTCATATTTTATTCCTAAGGTTATTTTTGGTCGAATTACACTTATCCAGTAGAATTAGGACATGTGTTAGGGTAATAATAATATCATTTTTACCCTTAATTACCCTATTTACTTTTAACCGTGGTAAATAAAAGTAAAAAAGTTACTATTCACCAAAAATTATTTCATCTCATTGAACCACATATTACTTACTGGCATCAACCGTGTCTCTCTTATTTTTGAAATTCCATTCAACAAATTGGTAAAATTAAGTTTATGTAAATTTGCAAATTCTCCTAGGAGGTGGGTAAAAGACGGTCAAAAGTTCAATAAAATTTTTATATATCTAAAATTATTATAAAATGACTCCAATGAATTACATTGAACTTATATAGGTATTATATATAAATTTTTACCTAAAATAAATTTAAATAAAATAAATAATTATTCAAATAAAAAGTCTGTTTTTAAATAGTAACCCATTGTTTTCACTATTCATCAAAAATTGAAAGTTTTGAGAAAAATACCAAAATTTCACCCTAGGCTAATTTCGATATTCTGAATCCAAAAATGAAGTCCATTTTGAAAGCTAAAATTTATAAAATTTTAAAAAATGGTTATTACTATTCATAACAGCTAGTTTTAATAATATTTTAACCATATATCCTTGTTTAGTGAAACCTGGTATTGCGTACAACATAAAATATCGAGGAAAGTCGTGATTGCATGAAATACAAGACAAGTCAGGGTTGCGTGTTGTGCAAGATTCCTCCGTTGTTTCTTATAACAGAATCCAACCATATTTCATTTATACATTGAATATATATATATATATATATATACACACACTCAATGTTTCGTACAATAACTACTATAAAAATTGTGTGTAACATGATCCAAGAATAGTGTTTTGTATACTGCAAGCTCATACAGTGTTGTGTGTAGCACAAGGTAATCTTTCTGTAGCATACAACACAAGACATCAATGATATTAAAAGAATAATTTTCATAAAATCATGGGATGTTACATTCTACCCCCCTTAAAATGAATTTCGCCCTCGAAATTCGTCGGGGTTATAAATGGTTTACTACTCCAAAGTTTGTTTAATAGAAACCCACATCCTAAAAAGGAATACCAAAAAATGGCTTTAAAAACTAAAGTATGAAATGTAACGGTTACCCAAATTAACTCATCACTGGGTTTCCACGTAGGAGAACATAGGTGAAAATATGGATATGGAAGAAAACTCTAACCATCATGTTCTGATGGAGAGTGGTAGAGAACATGGCTATGAAAAAGCCATCAATCACAAAGACATAAATTTGTGATGATCTAAGGTACCATCTGATTTATCGGATATAAGAGCACTAGGACAACATTTTTGGTTTTGAAGATTATTTCCCTAAAGTTGATGAAATTTGAATTAGAAGAAATACTTTCGTGATTTTGGTACAGTCTCACCTTTGGTCGTTCTTTGGACAATTTCCACTTCATCTCTTAAAGAAATGAAGTTGAATTTGTCATTCGTGATGTGTTAGCAGATCATGTGATAGAATGATGGGTCATTCCATCTGTCTCAAACAAAATGTTAGAAAAGTTATCAAAAAATACATAAGTCCATCTATAGTGAGATTAATCATATATGTTTCCTAAAATGGACTTATAATTCATATATCATACTGCTTAATATAATAAAACTAGTTTCTACTAAATAGGGACTTCCTGTAGGCCATTGGTAGGCGATAAAGGCCAGTCGCACTTCAGTTGTGGGTTCGATTCCCACAGCCTTGTACGACGCAATGGGTTGTCGCCCATCCTGCAGGTTATCCTTTTTCTAAAACTACGTTACTATAACATCCCATCAATAATATCAAACTAACTTATGTCCAACATAATCCATTCCAATATTTAGGGTTATCTAAAATACTTCGGTCCAAGCTCATAGTATAAAGAAAATGATTTCTTGAAATGTCACATAACAATCACATGAATGCCATCATTTATCCCCCATATATCATAAGATATATCTTTTTGGTCAAATTACAAACATGTGAATACCTTAATCATGTATTCTCTTAAAGAATAATACCCATTGAACCTTAGTAAAAACATGAATGTTGTTAAATTTTAGCACTTTCCACATACCAAAATCCCAAAAATTCTATATACTCAAACCATGATATAACATTCTCCTTATATCAGTCATGAGCTCATGAATACTATCAAACATTTAATTTTCTCCTTATCCCTTCATTATGTGCATATCATCTACTTTCCAAAAATATCTGAATAACCTTTCATGGTTACTGGTACCATTCATCATACACTTTCAAAACTGAAGGAAATACTACAGTGTAACAATCCTTAGATGTCTCTTTATTTTATAATACCATGAGATTACTTATACAACATTACACTTGATAAACATGTAATCATTCCACTACATTCTTAAACCATTGACCGAGCTTCAACAATTCTTTCATCTCACATATCATTTGTAGTCTCTTCATCATCATCAACATAAATACTACCCATACGATCATACTGATTCTCTTCATGAGACTTTCCCTTAGGGAATTAGTTTGCATAATGCCCGTACATTCCACATTTGAAACATTTAACCATTGTTGATGTCGTAGCAATACCATTATCCTCATCCATGGTGTTAACTGAACCTTTTCCTTTGCACTTACTGGCTTTGTGTCCTTCTTTTCCACACCCCAAGGATCTTCCAGTTCTTTTGAAACATTCTCCTTCATGCCTCTTACCACATGATTTACATAGGGGAAATTGAACTTTCTTTCCTCTATGATCATCATGAAACCTCATCTTTCACTTATTAGCCGAGTCAGGAAACTTACCAAATTTGAGTTTATTGATCATATTATGAGATTGCTGATTCGGCATAATAATTATGTTTGGACTTCCAAATCCCATTTCATTTGTTTTCTCATGAAGAATATCATTCCATTGTCCATAATATCCTCCATTATCATGAATCATCTTGTTTTCAGCCATTTTCTAAAACCCAAAAAGAATAGTCTGAGAGACAAAAATCATAATCAAGGGGGAGTAACTTGAATATCTAACATCTTAGGTTAAATTCTAAGATCGTTACCATAGTTCTAGGACTATATCCTATACGTATAATTATCCTTAGGGACATCCCTAGACATACCTTAGAAATATCTCTAGGGATCTCACTAACGTTTTCGCATCCTAGTTTCCAAAGGTTTACTAAACCATTCCTCTGATAAAAACTATAGAGAACCAAAGCTTGATGTACATGGACATTACATTACTTTAGCGGAATACGTAATACATAACAAAAACAGACACACAAGGACCGTAATAGTTTATAGTCTTTGGAAACTTGGAACGTAATCTTCTAATCGTGGTGAAAGATCTTCAATATCTCCCATAAAGATCTTTCCTTTTTTTTCTTACCTAAAACCTTTCTTTATATCCTGGGGAAAAGAAAACATAAAAAGGGTGAGCTCAAATGCTCAGTAAGGGTAAGCATGGATAAAATAAAACATACCATATACATTGGAACTTAAAAACAAGAACATAATGTTTAAACATAAAAATCTTGAGAAATGACGTAAAACATGGAAGTACGTAAGACATAGATCATAAAGAAACATTAGGAATGATAAAATAGCATGGTAATAAAACATGTAATTGTGGAAACCATTAAGCACATGATATGATTTCCATAGTATCCAAGGCATTGCTGCCAAGACCATCTTAGTGGCAAAGTCCCTTTCTGAATCGAGTTCACTCCTCATTCCAGTCTGATATTACGGAACCGGTTTAACTTGCCGTTCCATCCATGTATATCTAATGAGATATAAATCTTTACCTAATTCATTGGAGGGAGATATAGGTCCCACCTATCTCATAATGAAATCATTCTTACTTGTGCCTCAAAATAAACATACATCATTCATAATAACCCAACGAATAAAATGGGTTTCATAAACATCATCCCATCATCACATAATCCATATAAACAAAATGGATATCATTTCATAACAATAAAAGTGAAACCATGTAAATCATAGAGACATTACACTTCAAACATACACATATGAAATAATTTCATCTTAGATGGAAAATGGTTTTGATAAAACACTTGAAATGAATTCTTGAGGAAAATATCATTTCTTCTTCAAAATCAATTTATTTTCACAAAACGTCATGCAATTTTAAAAGAAATAGATTTTGTTGAAAATATTCATGAAATGTTTTGGAGGAAGCTTCATGAAAACAAGGCTTTATAAAACCTTAAAAATCCGTTCACGCCGTATAAGTTAAAAATAACATTCTCCTCGTACTTTTGTCAGAAAAGTAAAAAAAAGTACCTCGTAACGTAAATAAGAGAAATATTCCATACATACCATGTAGTAAAAGTCAAAAATGGGTAAAAGGACTTTATACATACATGAAAACACTTTTATAAAACATGTACATGATAGAAATAGCCCCAGTAAATACTTACGAATAAGCAATCTCGGATAAAAATGAGATTTGAAAAATTATCCCTTACCTTAAGTCCGATATGCTCCATACATATCTGAACCTCCTGTATAATGATTTAAATAATGTTATTGACTTATTATAGAATCATATTAATTGTTATGATATCGTATATGGTTCAATTATGACTTTATATTACCCGTTCTTTTTTAAATTCCATGTTAAAGAGCGTTTTGGGTAAAATTGTTTCAGTTGTCGTCCTTGTTTTTACTTGTAATTATTCATATGATTACTTAGATAATGATTACTTACATCCAGAATGTAAAACATGATTTATATATAATATATATTCAGAATATACATATATATAATAGATCGATAAATGGAAAGAAATACACCGTTCATGGAGACGGTAGGCCTTACGTACGCAGGAACGCTGTTTTCGTTCCCTTATTGAATTGAATGGGATTAAGTAGATGACATAAATATATATATACAAAAATATAGTATCATTATTATGTCATATATTTTATGATTACTTATTATATATACTTTATAATCAATCTTTAATGGTTATCATGGAGAGTGAATCTCATCGCGTTGCATAGACGGTATTCCGTACGTACGCACAAGCGATGATATCATTTCTATGATCATAGAATTGTAATAAAGTGTATGTATAATATTAAAGAATCAATATCCCTTTACAATAATCATATATATTTATTACTTTCACCATTATACCCATCCAAGTAAGGTGGTGGTGGAAAAACAGATTACACCACGGCGTGGAGACGGTATTCCGTATGTACAGACGCGCGGTGATTTTGTTTTCCGTAGGATGGATAGCTGGTGAAATAGGGTTGTTTCATACTTATAATAACATATCATTATATTAGTGATACTTTTTATTACTTCATAATGAAACAACTAAAGAAGAAGAAGTAGAAGAAGAAATAAAGTTGAAAGAATCGGTAACGGACATTACCTCTTCTTTGAAGAACCTCTTTGAGACCTCCTCTTAGGGCACTAAAATTTGTCTTTGAAGAAGACCAGGACCTCTAGGATGTTTCTAGGGAAGTGGAGAAGAGAATTTGTCAGGGGTTGGACGAGCTTGATGGCTCAAAATGGTGTGAGGAAGTGAGGGAGGAGGTGCCCTTTTATAAGGGAGGAGAGGGGCACCTTTGGAATAACAAAAAATATTATTTTATTATAAAGTAAAATTCGGTTTTTAATAGCTCCAAATTGATATATTTCGAAGCTAAGGCGGGGAGTGGTCGAAATCCTCTCATCCAAAAGAATTTAGACAAGTTTAGGTCATTATATTAACCTTAACTTTTAGTTTTAACTCTTAGTTAATTAAATTGACTTTTACCATGTCACTTTGTATTTTTATATTATATAGTTAATAAACATACCATATACATACAAGAGACTCCCAAGTGGTCCATTAATGATACACCTATCATGATATAAGTATCTTGGCCTAACCTTAGATTTTTAGTAATATAATAACAATTAATAATATAATATTTGTTTTAAAAACTATTTTATGTCAATTTTGACACTATTTGGTAATTGATTTTTGTGAAAATCATAACAGAATGATTAGTTCGAAAAAAATTAATTAAATCAATACTAACATGTCATATTAACATATAAAATAATTGGAATTCATAAAAAGTCTCAAATTACATTTATTTGGGTATTTATAACATCAATTATGTCAATATTTCATTAATAAGATAATTACTGCATCATCATTGTGTCATAAATAAATTAAATTATTTAAAGTCTAAAAATTACAAATAAAATATAATTATGTAGGAAATTATTTTATCTTTCTAATTAATATTTATAGTCGAATTTATCTTATGTATAACCCTATATTAAAAATTATTTACTTATTAAACATTGATTTTAACTATTTTAACCCTTCTTTAAATAAATTAATAATAAATATCCGAATCTAATCCAAGTGGGCCTAAATGGTCATATTTTATTCCTGAGGTTGTTTTTGGTCGAATTACACTTATCTAATAGAATTAGTACACGTGTTAGGGTAATAATAATATCATTTTTACCCTTAATTACCCTATTTACTTTTAACCGTGGTAAATAAAAGTAAAAAAGTTACTATTCACCAAAATTTATTTTTATCTAATTGAACCACATATTACTTACTGGAATCAACCGTTTCTCTCGGATTTTTGAAATTCCATTCACAAACGTGGTAAAATTATGTTTTATGTAAATTTGCAAATTTTCCTAGGAGGTGGGTAAAAGACGGTCAAAAGTTCAAAAAAAAATTTATATATATAAAATTATTATAAAATGAATCCAATGAATTACGTTGAACTTATATAGGTATTATGTGTCAATTTTGACATAAAATAAATTTAAATAAAATAAATAATTATTCAAATAAAAAGTCAGTTTTTAAATAGTAACCCATTGTTTTCACTATTCATCAAAAAATTGAAAGTTTTCAGAAAAATACCAAAATTTCACCCTAGACTAATTTCGATATTCTGAATCCAAAAATGAAGTCCATTTTGAAAGTTAAAATTTATAAAATTTCAAAAAGTGGTTATTACTATTCATAACAGCTAGTTTTAATAATATTTTAACCATATATCGTTGTTTAGTGAAACCTGGTATTGCGTACAACATACGCTATCGAGGAAAGTCGTGATTTCATGTAATGCAAGCCATGTTAGGGTTGCGTGTTGTGCAAGACTCCTCCGCTGTTTCTTATAACAGAATCCAACCATATTTCATTTATACATTGAATATATATATATATACACTCAATGTTTCGTAGAATAACTACTATAAAAATTGTGTGTAACATGATCCAAGAATAGTGTTGTGTATACTGCAAGCTCATATGATGTTGCGTGTAGCACAAGGTAATCTTGTTGTAGCGTACAACACAAGACATCAATGATATTAAAAGAATATTTTTCATGAAATCTTGGGGTGTTACATTTAGCATGATGAGTGATATAATGGTAATAGATCTAATAACATGAGAGAAGAATATTAAGGTAAAAGATAAAAAAAATTAGCTAATGTAGAAATAAATGATAATGATGCATTCCTTAACCATCAAATATCTATCCTCATCATCAGTAAAATTATCATTATCTAACCATTTATTATTAATTACCTAAAAAATATGCTTCAAAATGTATGGCGTCTGGAAGATGGAGTGGTAACCAGAGAAATAGTTGAGGGCCTATTGATATTCAAATTATTCAATATTTCAGAAAAATAGAAGATCCTTAAATGATAGTCGTGGTAATTTCATAATAATCTTTTCATCAGATAATACATTAATAATGAATGATACATTCATAATATTTCCTTGTCTGAAACACCCATATGGATTTGACTCAAAGGAATCCCATTTTGTGATAGATCAGAATGGACTTTGAATAAAATAGGGGACCAAATTAGAGAGTTTATTGAATGGGATCGATCTGATCCAACACACCAGGGACCGATTGTTTGGATTCAAGTGCAAATAGATGTGGTTTATGCTGGATAATAAAATCATATTTCATGGACTGTGCCAAACATACACTATAGCGATGGAGGCGTCGAGATCTTCAATAAAGGCTTCTTCAACATGTTTGGCATTGAAATATTGGAAGTCACATACTACAACAATTTTTAGACTTTTTCATCTCTGTTTTGATCATTTGTTTTCTATGTGATTGTACCCCTATAAATAGGGAGTACCGTCTGTGTTGTAATATAAATATCTTGAGTGAAGAAATAGATACCTATTTGCTTCTACTCCGTTTATGTTGTTAAGATCACCACCAGTGATTTGCTTCACTTGATCCTCCATTAGTTTAGCCACTTATGTGAGAAATTTTCCTCTTTATTGAGGACTTGCATGTATAGATATCTTTTGAATATGAAAATTTACCAATCATCTATTTTTTGTGAATATATGGGGAATACAAAGAAATATTATATCTCTAAGTCGATGGATGATTATAGGAACAATATAAAGAAATATGGCCCTTAGATGCATGCAAATAATCAAATGAGATCTTTCATTCTAGAAGCATAGAAACAAAGAGATAGGGAGAGGCTTTTGAAATCTTTACACATGGATGTAGTACCTCTACGAAATAACACCATCATGAAGGGGACACTAATTTTTCCTGTGGAACAACTTTTTCATTTTCAGTATGAGGATATAGAGAATCAGTTTACTAGAAAAGAAACAAATAATTTTGGAAACCGTATCGAATCATTGTATGAACCATCATGGGTGAATAATGACCTCTTTAGGGTAATAATGATCGCTCTTGAAGACAAGGACTCCCTTCATGAAGCGGTCATGTACCGAAACACCAGTCTAGGTCACTACCCAGCCTTTCATTGCATCCATGATATCCTCCCTGCAAGGTGAATGTCCATGAGAACCTTTTATTATCAGACCAAAAAAATAGCAGGTGTGGAAAAGAAAATCGATAGGAGACAATGGATGCGATTAGAATGCAACAGATACACATGGTCCCGAAAAATTATTGGATCATCCATCAATCTGTGAGAGATAGGAAAAAAGATGGATAGTGTTTGGGGATGGTTCAATTCTGAATATTTTATTGGTTGAGGCTGGCTTGAACCATCCCAACCTATCTCAATTAAAATATTATGCTAGAACTACCATGGTTTTGTAAACCCATGCTATGTTCGAATGCTTCAACACAATTACGCTAAATGTTATCATGATATTGTTTTCTTGTCTGATACAATATTAGAATGTAAGTACATGGATAATATTGTAATAAATTCTGGAATCCAATGATATTTTTTCGTCTTCTATTCTGGTCCCTCAAGAGGAACCTACCTTCTATAGAGGGAAGATATTGATATTATGGGGAAGTCCTTCTACCTCAAACACATTGCTGATTCCATCCATCATCCCAATTTATCAGTGTGGAACTTCATTGTATTTTCTGAATGGACCTTTCATTATAAAAAACATAAAACTTGGAAGCTTTTCAAGACACTTTATTTCCTAGTCCTCTCTTTATTTGTGGATATTTTAATGAGATTTAATTACAACATGAAAATAAAGGGGTTTCTTAAGGACCTATTCTCATATGAGATATTTCCAACCGTTGATTAATAGTGCAGACCTTATTGATATTGGGTAGTTAGGAAGGCCATTTACAAGGTTCCATGGGAATTTGTATTATAATCATATTATGGAACGTTTTTATAGATTCGTGGGTTCTTATGTGTGGAAGAACTTTTTTTTATTTTACCAAGTGATGCATTTGAATCCTGCAACATTGGACCATAAACCAATACTTATCGATACAAATTAGAGACTAAGGAAAAAATTGCATGAAAATACCTTCAGATTTTAAATATTTTGGGGGAATGATAGGGAATTTGAATAGTTATTATGATCTTTTTGGAATGTGTGGGAAACCAATATGAATATTAATATCCAGAAAATAGTTGTTGGATTGAAATAGTCGAGTCTATCTAAATTATGCCAACCTAAATGACACTGGGTTTTTATTAAGTGATGAATAAATGAAATATACTCTCACAATCCTACTAATTCATTTCTTCTCAATATATCATGGATTTAAAAAGATATATATGTGGTTCTTAAAATTAAAGGGAGATTCTGGGCATCACATGCATGTGAAAACCAAATAAAATAAGGTGATTCCAACACTATCTATTTTCACATGAAAGCCTCTTCCTGGAGGTGGAAAAATGATATATCTTCCCTAATAAATTAATAAGGGTGTAAAGTGGAAACTGAAGAGAGGATTCGTGATCTTATCATGCATTTTTTCTAGGATTCTTATACAGAAGGAGAGCCTTGCATTTCTTCGGATATTGGCTCTTATATTATGCCGATTATCAGAGAGACTATGAACCATCACCTTACACATGATTTTATAAATGATTAAATGATTTTGGATCTTAAATTGATCCACCCAACTAAATCATAAGGACAGGATGGATTCCAAACCTTTTTATTTCAAAAATATTACCATATTTCCAAGCAAGATATTTTTCACTTCTTGAAAGATCTTTGGGTGGGGAAAGATTAATTTTATATGATGAATCAAAATATTATCCCTCACATTCCTAAAATCAAAAAACCATCTCTATTTTAATATTTCATGGCTATTAAATTGTTCAATGTGATCTAAAAAATCTTCTCCAAGGTATTGGTAAATCATCTTCACCCTTGGTTTCTTTTTTTATTTTTGAAAATCAAAGAACATTTGTCCCCAAAGGGCTTATATTAGAAAATTACATTTTTTACCACATAGTGATTTATTCTATGTAAACATGATCCATTTAAAAAAGTGGAATCATAGTGTATAAACATAATATTAGGAAGACATATGATAGAGTCAAATGTCATTTCCTATAGATTTTTATGGAAAAAATGGGCCTTTTACCTAAATAGATTGAGGCTATAAAACGTTGTGACTCCTTAGTCTCCTTCAAGATAATCATTAATGACATAATTTATCATGTATTTTCCCCCTTTATATGGTCTTCTTTAGGGGGACCCTATCTTCGCTTTCATTTTTATTCTGGTGGATGATGTTTTATCTAATTTAATTTTTATGGTAGATAAGGATTATTTTATAGGGAAAAGGTATATAGGTGAAGTCTACCCATTTCCCATCAATTTATTTTTCTGATGATTGATTTATTTTTTCAAGGTCTACCACTGAAGAATTAAAGTCTATGTGCATGCTTATCCAATGATAAGAGAAGTCATCTGGATAATAAATTAATTTTTTAAAATTTGAAATCTCTTTTAATTCAGTTTTTTATGCTTCCAAAAAGGAATATATTTATAGAATATTAGGTATTTGAGTGTTTTGGAAAAATAATAAAAATTGTGGGGTCCCAATTATTTTGGGTTGATCTAAAAGATAGGTCTTTTCAATCATTTTTGATAGGTTGGAAAACCCAAAAAAGGGTAGGAATTTTAAGAGGATCTCTTCAGGAGGGAATAAAAAACTTCTTAAGATTGTGACACAATCGATTTTGATGTACTTTTTGTCATTATTAAAGCTTCATAGTTATGTGATTGACCAAATTCACTCTTACCTTTCCAATTTATGGTGGGGTATTAAAGATGTAAGAAAAAAAGTTCATTGGTTGGATTGGGATAAACTATGTCTTCCAAAATCTTGTAGTGGTATGGGTTTTGGGACATACACTCGTTCAATTTAGATATTTTGGAAAATAAAGGATGGATTTTGATACATAACCTTGGTTCCCTATGCACTTAGATCATCAAGGCTAAATATTACCCTCATTCGAAAGTTTTTGGTGCTACCCTTGGCCCCGACCTAAGATTTTCTGAGATAAGTCTCTGGAGTTTGGGTGATCTTATGTGGATGGGTCTCTATTAGAAAATCGAGGATAGAGCTATGATCAATATATAGAGAGACTCAAGGATTTTGATGGTGGTGGGGTGATAGCCACATCCCTAGTGGTTACTAAATCGGAAGATTCTATACTTTTCTCTCTCATTAATGATGTGGGTAATATATGGAGTATTGATAAACTGATAGAAATGTTAAATGAAAGTGATAAGAGGAGTATTCTGAGTATTCCTTTCATGAAAGATATGGGCCATGATAGTTTGTGTTGGAGTAATGAAAGATATGTTTTCTACTCAGTGAACTTTTGATATAGGATAACCCTAGGATTGTGGATACTAGAAAATAATATTTTTTGAAGCATCTGTGCCACCTAGAGGTTCAACCCATGGTCTGAGACTCATGGTGGAAAGCCTATGTGAGAATCCTCCTGATAAAGGAGTTACTCATGGTATTCCATATTTCATAGGTTCCCTTATTCCCCTTTTATTTTTGTGAAATAGACATTCCTTGCATGCTATTTTCTTATATCTAAGTGATAGTAGTGTCTGAAATGCATGCAATCCCATTGTAGATGAATTTATGGAGTTAGAAAATGGATTCATTATTCTATTTTTAAAATGTTATTCTCCCCCCTAGAGATGGTTGAATCTACATGTATCTTGTCCTAGATCATCTGGGTGGGAAGAAATGATTATGATTTTAACCATATTCCAAGACAAAATTCCTTTTCGGTCGAGCACACATCATACTATCTAAGGATTTGGAAACACAATTAGATATAGATTGATGAGCCTTTTCCACCCTATCACCTTTTTAAATGGATTCCCCCCACCTCATGTGGTCAATATTAATTTTGATGCATCTATTTATATTAATGGTTCTATTGGTGTGGGAGTGGTGGTATATAATTCTTTGGGTCACATTGTTACTACTCAATAGATGTATATCTATGAATTCTAGGATCCACCAGAGGTTGAATCCCAATCATTTTTTTCTAGTTTGATGTTTTCGGTTGAGAGATGATGGAATTATATAATAGTGAAATATGACTTTTTGTCCATTACTAATGATATCAACGTGCTGAAGTGTGGTCTCCAATCCTTTGGCTTACTTGTAATGATGATCCAATCCTTATCCCCAATCTTTTTCTCTTTCCAGTTCACCTTCATTGAAAGAGAGGTTAATTTGTCAACTCATTTGAATACTTCCCATGGCCTCTCCATAGAGTCTTATATTTGGTTAGAGTATTTCTATTCTTGGTTTCATTCTATTGATTGTTTTTATCTTTGATAATTTATGGAAATGACATTTTCTTTCAAAAAAGTAGATATAGGTTTTTATTTTTGTGTGTTTGTATTTATATTTATCCCCCTCCCACTCTCTTTGTATATATATAGAAACTTATTTATGTATATATAAATAAATACATATACACATTATAATAAGTATACTAATGATATTTATATGTATTCTTGGTATACTTCATTTACACAGGTATCATAATTTTCATGTATATTATTTAAATTTATATTTTATACTTTGAAAAGATATATATATATATATATTTATATATTGAAACACATTCACAAATGTGATTATATATTTACAAAAAAAAATTTAATCTGTTTACATATAATTGTGTATATATTATATAAAATTATATATATATACCAATTTTATTATATACATATATTTTTCAATGTATTATAAATCATAGCCATTATATCTATTCTTTTATATAGTTTATATATGTATGTGTTTGATGTTATTAATATTTTCATGACTTATTATATTCCCCCTTTACTTATTTTATATGAAATGTGCATAATTTGTGTGAAATATTAATGTTTTAATATTAAGTATAATATTTGAGCATTTTTAGAAGTAGTCAAATTGAGTCAGTTTAATGTTTTAATTATAACTATCACTATACGGATCCAACTTGTGTGGTTCTTGTTTTGTAAGATTCTACTTTCAATATAAAACATTTCATTAGAAGGAACCATGATCCAATTCTGCCATATGAAGGGTCATATGGTCCTCACAAACAAGACCAAAGAATCTGTGAAGAAACTGGACTATTCATGAAGATTGATTTACTGGGCTCAATATAGAAGTTCAAAAACCTTAAATCTCCACCATAATTCGGGGGACACTACATGTCATCTTGGATAAAAATTTCATGGCCCAAATCCAAGTACAAGGGGCCCAAATGAATCTTTGAAGTCCAGCCCACCATTCTGGCCGAGAATGAAAATCAGTATAGTATGCATGACATATCTCCTGCTGTAATCATCCAAGCGAGCTGAGATTTTGCAGTGTGAAATAGGGGATGTAGGCGGCCGACTTTGTTGAAGAAACCATTCGTATTTGAAGGCATCTTAATATTCACAAACCCTTTCACATTATGGACTTCAAAAAGACTGGATTGAAATGGACAGTTTATGTTTGTTTATTCAACCGGCCATAACTTTTTATCCTTACGTCCAAATGACTCCAAATTTTGAGAGTAGTCGGACAACATTATGGCATACAACTTTTAAGAAGAAGATATTTGAATATTCGGCTGTATGAATTGACAAATTGGCGATGCAAGTGGAGGGACAGATTGGGAATGCAAACAGTCCACTCCTTGGGCTATAAATACTCTCTCCTTCTCTCCTTGAGAGGGGTTGGCATTTCAGAAGAGATCATATCATATTGGCACGACCAAACCTTTGAAAAAGGCTTGGGAGGACCTGCCAAACTCAATTTTTCACTTGAGAGACCTTTCCTCCTCTCTTTCTTTTCACTTACTTTTGTGTTCTTCATTTTTGTAATCTTGTAATTCTCTTTCTTTGTAATTCTGTTTTAATGCAAGTTACTTCTTCAATATCTCTTATTCTCTTCCACCTTCTGTATTTTAATATTAATGTTCTTAAAATAGTTTAAATTCAGTTCAATCCCCTTCCCTTCTTTAGCTTCCTCATTCAATCGAAAGTTCATTTTTAATTATCATCATTTTTCGTGTGTGTGTGTCGACGTACCACTCTTTTCTTATCCCTTTCTTTTTCTTCTCTTATTAATTTATAATCATAATAATTATAACCAGATTATTAATCACCCAAATGGCTGAGTAAATCTCTTATTGGGGTGAGTTATAATTTAGGTATGTTAAGTGATTGAGAGCTTCTGCTCGATGAATATTCTTTGAATTAACATTGTGAATGTTGGACTTAACATGTCATGGATTAATGAATTGTTTTGTTTAACATGTGGTTTCCATGGATTATTGGAACCATAAATACACAACAATAAATAAGATCTGATTGAGATTATAACCTTAAGTTAAGTTAAGTCTTGGTTTAAAGCCTTAACACTTAAGAATTCTAATCAACATCATCTTGTGACATGGGTGTTAATTTAAATGCAATATAAAGCAAAGCTCGAGGATATCACAAGCTTAACTAACCTAATGATGAACTCACCCCAATATTTATCAATTTGGTAAATCAAACATCATCCATAAATCATTTCAATTAAGCTCTTCAAACAAACCCCCCTAATCAAAATACAATCAACTAAAAACAAACGACTACTACAAAGTATCATCGCCGAGGATTCGACCCGAGTGCTGCTATACACATTAGCAGAGCACCGGAACCTTGAACGGTCGATAGGCGACAATCGGCCGCACTTTCAAATGGCGCCGTTGCCGGGGATGGTGCTTTAATTAGTCATTAGTTTCTGGTTATTGTCAAGAAAACACAAAAAAAAACAAATTTTTAAAAAAAAATTGAAAAAAAAACACAAAGAAAAACCCGTCTTCTCATAAAAATCATAAACTGAAAAAATAAAAAGAAAAACCCGTCTTCCTCTTTCTTCAAAAATCTCTCTGAATTCCCCGTAGCCTTCCAAACAATCCCTTGGATTTGTTTGACCCTGAAATTGAGCGAACACTTCGCCAACTTAGGAGGAACATAAGAGATACTCAAATAATTCAAGAACCAGTCCTCATTCAACCAATTGAATTAGATATGGCCAATCCTAGGGAAAAAACATTGAAAGAACTTGCTACCCCTGATATGAATTACCAACCTCTTGGTATTCAATATCCAAACATAGAGGATGACTTCGAACTCAAGTCGGGTTTGATTCATCTTCTTCCTCATTTCCATGGTCTAGCTGGTGAGGATCCTCATCTTCACCTCAAAGAGTTCCAAGTGGTCTGCTCAACCATGAAACCTCAAGGGGTTTCTGAAAAACAAATCAAGCTTAGAGATTTCCCCTTTTCCCTAGCGGATTCTGACAAGTCTTGGCTCTACTACCTCCCACCTGGTTCCATAAACTCATGGGTTGACATGAAGAGACTTTTCCTTGAGAAGTTCTTTCCCGCTTCCCGAACAGCTTCTATCCGAAAGGAAATAAGCGGCATCCGTCAATTCCCTAATGAATCACTCCATGAGTATTGGGAGAGGTTCAAAAATATTGTGGAAACTTGTCCACACCATCAAATCCCTGACCAACTCCTGATCCAATACTTCTATGAGGGGTTATTGGCTATGGAGAGAACTCTCATTGATGCCGCAAGTGGCGGTGCTCTTGTTGATAAAACTCCTGCAGCTGCAAGAGAACTCATAAGCAACATGGCTGCAAACACGCAGCAATTCCATACTCGAGCACATGCTCAAGTGAAACAAGCCCAAGATAATCAATCCATAGAGCCCAACAAGATGACTGAGTGGATGAGTGAACTTACAGGTCTTGTGCGTCAACTAGCGGTGGCTACCAAAGCCCCAACCTCATCTTCTCCACAGCCACTATTCCCTGGACCTATCAAGAATTGTGGAATCTGCAACTCTCCATCTCATCCGACTGACACATGTCCACAACTTCAAGATGATCCATCTGATTCATCTAGTCCAATGGATCTCAATGCGGCATATGCTCAGCGAAACTTCAACCCTCAACAATCAGGTCAGTTTGTTAGAAACTTCAACCAACCCCACTCTGAGCCCTTCTCTTCTACCTTTAACCCACCTCTGAGGTATGGTAATCCCATTTCTCATCCTCCTCAATTCCCTCCTCAAAACCCAAACCAATTCCAATATGGTCAAGGTGGTGGTAACTTCCATCAACCTTATCCTTTTGTTCCTCAACCTCAAAGGAACAATCCTCCTCCTGGATTCCACTATCCTAACAAGCCTTCCCAATTCCCCACCCAATACAATCGCTTTCCCAAGAACCAAAATCAAGGCCAACCCAATTTGGTACATGCCTCTTCTTCTAAACAACCATGGGAAAGTGCTGTAGAGGATCTTGCTTCCTTCACCCGTTCTAGCCTAAAGAACATTGAAACCCAAATAGGTCAACTTGCATCCCACCTTAGCCAGCAACAACCATCCAATTCATCCCAACTCCCAGCTCAACCATTACCCAACCCCAAGGGTAATGTAAGTGCAATTTCACTTAGATCAGGAAAGCAACTTGCTATGCCTCAAGATAAATCCTCAAACCCCCCTTTCGATGTTGATCTAGAAAATGAAAAGAACAAAAAGCTGGAAAAGGAACTTGAATCCACTCCTTCACCTTCTTCCATTCCACTTAGGAACCCAAATCCTTTTCCTCAAGCCATCTCCAAACCTAAGAAGTCCTTTGAACCTGATCCTGAAATGCTTGACATGTTTAGACGTGTTGAAGTGAACATCCCCCTCTTAGATGCCATCAAACAAATCCCTAAGTATGCCAAGTTTCTTAAGGAATTGTGCACCCATAAGAGGCAACTTAGGAACATTGAAAATGTTTCAACTCAACAGTCCATTCCCATGAAGTGCAAATATCCAGGGACCCTCACAGTTCCATGTCAAATAGGGAGTTCCAACTTTGATGATGCACTCATAGACCTAGGAGCCTCAATTAATGTCATGCCCAAATCCATTTTCTCCAACCTTGGTCTAGGTCCCTTGCACCCAACGGGTATTGTCATTCAATTAGCCAATCGAAGCACTGTCAGTACTGAGGGGATAATTGAGGATGTTCTTGTTCGGGTCAATGATCTTATCTTCCCAGCTGATTTCTATGTCCTTGACATGGAAGGTGAGACGACCTCTTCTCGATCTCCCCTAATTCTAGGAAGACCATTCCTCATGACTGTGAGAACCAAGATTGATGTCCACTCAGGCATCTTATCCATGGAATTCGGTGACCAACTGGTCAAGTTCAACATTTTCCAAGCCATGCGATACCCATCTGAGGATCACTCTGCATTCTCAATCCATGCTTTTGAGGACACTTCTAAGATTCAATCGAACCCCAATCCACCATGTTCTTCATGTTCTAATGATAAAGGATCTTGTGAAATCTGCACCATGATTAACAAAGTCATAAATGGTGAAGTTGATGTGGACCTCTCATTCATAGACTCCATCAATCTAGAGGAACTTGAAAACTCTCTTGAATCCCACATCAACTCTGATCTCTACTGCTCCACCTTGGACAGTGTTGAGGAAACTGATCCAAACCCATCTAGAATCCCTTCTCCTACTCCTAACTTGTCTAGCTCTCCAATCAAGGCTGAAACTGATCTAAAACCACTTCCTTCACTCCTCAAGTATGCATTCCTTTTCCATGATCCCTCTTACCCTGTCATTATCTCTGCTTCACTTTCGGAAACTGAGGAGTCCCAACTTGTTCAAGTGTTAGAGGAAAACAAAAATGCCTTAGGTTGGACCCTAGAGGATATTCTAGGAATCAACCCTGCCCTTTGCATGCATCACATCCATCTAGAGGAATCATCCAAACCAATTAGGCAACCTCAAAGAAGACTCAATCCACTCATACTTGAGGTAGTTAGGGAAGAGATTACCAAGCTTCTTCGAGCTTGTATTATCTACCCAATTTCTGATAGTGAATGGGTTAGTCCAATTCAAGTTGTTCCTAAGAAGGGCGGGATAACAGTTGTCACAAATGAACATGGAGAAGTGGTCACAACTCGAGTGAAAAACAAATGGCGTGTGTGCATCGATTATCGCAAATTGAATGCTGAAACACGAAAAGATCACTACCCACTTCCTTTCCTTGACCAAATGCTTCAGAGATTGGCCGGAAAGTCACACTATTGCTTTCTTGATGGTTACACCGTCTACTTCCAAATTCCAATCGCACCTCAAGACCAAGAAAAGACCACATTCACTTGCCCCTTTGGAACCTATGCCTATAGGCGAATGCCTTTTGGACTTTGTAATTCTCCTGCAACATTCCAGCGGTGTATGATGAGTATCTTTTCTGAATTCATTGAGAATTGCATGGAGGTCTTCATGGATGACTTTACCATTTATGGCGAGTCATTTGAATCTTGCTTACATTCACTCTCTTTGGTCCTTCAAAAGTGTGTCAAGTGAAACCTTGTGCTGAATTTTGAAAAATGTCACTTCATGGTTTCAAATGGGATTGTTCTAGGGCACATAATTTCTCAAGAGGGTATCCAAGTTGATCCAGCCAAAATTGAGGTGATCCAATCACTTCCTGAACCCAAATCAGTTCGAGACATTCGGTCCTTCCTTGGTCATGCCGGTTTCTATCGGCGATTCATTTAGAACTTCAGCAAGATTTCCCTCCCGCTCACTCGTTTACTTCAAAATGATGTCACATTAAATTTTGATGAGGCTTGCAAGAGAGCCTTCATTGAACTCAAATCTTCTCTCACATCTGCTCCAATAATCCAACCCCCAGATTGGTCCTTACCATTTGAATTGATGTGTGATGCTTCTGATAGGGCCATTGGGGCTGTTCTTGGTCAAAGAAGAGAAAACATTCCTCATGTCATCTTTTATGCCTCAAAAACATTGGATGAAACTCAATCACACTACACTGTAACTGAAAAAGAACTTTTAGGTGTGGTTTTTGCCTTGGATAAATTCCGGCCCTATCTCTTAGGTTCCAAAATCATCATCTTCACAGACCACTCAGCATTAAAGTTCTTACTTAAGAAAAGTGATTCCAAACCAAGGCTAATAAGATGGATTTTAATGCTCCAAGAGTTTGACCTTGTGATAAAAGATAAACCTGGAAAAGAAAACCCTGTGGCTGACCACCTGAGTAGAATTTCTAATTCTTCTCATTCTGAAATAATTGATCCTGAATTTCCAACTGAACACCTCTAATCTCTCACTCCAAAGTTACCATGGTATGCCCCAATTGTCAATTACATGGTTTCTGGTGTTTTCCCTGAATATTTTTCAAAAGAACAAAAAGAAAAGATGAAAAGTAATTCAAAGCATTATTTTTGGGAAGATAATAAACTTTGGAAAACTGGGGCTGACATGGTAATTAGGAGATGTGTTGATGAAACTGAACAATCCTCCATCTTGGAATTCTGCCACTCAATGCCTGGAGGTGGCCACTTTGGACCACAAAGGACTTTTCGAAAGGTTCTAGATTCTGGATTCTTTTGGCCTTCACTCTTCAAGGACTCACACGAGTTCTTTCAATCATGTCCCACATGCCAAAAGTTTGGCACAATTTATAAAAGAAACGAAATGCCTCAAAAGCCATTAATCTTCTGTGAGCTATTCGATGTTTGGGGCATCGATTTCATGGGACCTTTTCCCCCTTCCAATGGATTATCCTACATTCTCCTTGCTGTTGACTATGTTTCTAGGTGGGTCGAGGCCAAACCCACTAGGAAAGACGATGCTCAAACTGTGAGTGAGTTCCTCAAAACCCATATCTTCCATCGATTCGGAACACCACGTGCTTTGATAAGTGACTTAGGAACTCATTTCTGTAATAGAACCATGGAGTCACTTTTGAAAAAGAATGGGGTTGTACATAAAACATCCACTGCATATCACCCTCAAACAAATGGAATGGCTGAACTTTCTAACAGAGAAGTGAAAAGAGTGCTTGAAAGAATTGTTAAGCCCACAAGAAAAGACTGGCCCGATAGACTTGGTGAAGCACTCTGGGCCTATCGAACAGCCTATAAGACACCCATTGGGATGTCTCCATTTAGGCTAGTTTTTGGTAAAGCCTGTCATTTACCAGTTGAAATCCAACATAAGTCATTTTGGGCTGTCAAAACTTGTAATTTTGATTGTGAAAAATCTGGTGAAGAAAGATTGTTGCAGTTGACTGAATTGGAGGAGATTCTACTCGATTCGTATGAGAACTCCATTCTCTACAAAGAAAAGGCAAAGTCACTCGATGACAAGAACATTCTTCGAAAGGTATTTCATGAAGGTGAAAAGGTAATGCTCTTCAATTCTCGATTTCGACTTCACCCAGGTAAGCTTAATTCTCGTTGGGAAGGTCCTTTTGTTATTACTAACGTTTACCCATTTGGTGCAGTGCAAGTCCAAGACCCTTCTTCAAAAAGAACATTCACGATAAATGGACACCGGTTAAAGCATCACCATGAGAGGTCTCACAATCCAGGAACCACATCGACTTCCATTGACCCACCACTAGATGGAAATGGCGACCCACCAAATCCAAACCAGGGGGAACCTCTTTCCCTTTAACTCTCTCTCTATCTCTTCCTCTCTCTACCTCTTTCTTCTTCTTCCTCTCTCTTTCATTTTGTTACCACTTTATTCATCAAACCCTTTATTTTTATCTTTCTTGTGTGGGTGCATATTTTAAAAAAAAACCTTAAAAACTAAAAAAACCAAAAAACACAATTACTTAAAAAAATTACAAAAAAAGAGTCATGCTTACTCACCATCTAGTTTTGAAATTTTATCCAACCATTTTGGGGAGTCAAAGGCTTTTTTTAAACTCAAATATATTGAATTTTTATCTCAAACTTGGGTAAACAATTTTGTGTCAATAACAAACATTTTGAATGAAAAATTTTTGGTGGAAAATGATTCTCCCCTACCGTGAGGAATAACATTAGCCTTCATGCCAAGGTCATCTATGGCCATCTTTTTCATTGTGTGTCTTCACCACTGATTGTGAGTCTTGAGTTTGTGGACCTTCGAGCTGAATTTCCATCTTTTGTGTGCATTAATATGATAGATGCATTTTCTAAGCCACATGAGAATCATAATAGCCAAATAGCCTCCCGTTACCCTTACATTGATCCTACTTTTGAAAGCCCCTTTGAGCCTATTAAAACCTTTCTTTTGATAGCCACATTACAAGCCTAATACCTTGTCCCATCCAACATCTTCATGGATTTTCATTGTACAATTTATTGAAATTTAAGTGTGGGGGGAATGGACTTCATTTTTGGGCGTACTTTCATTGATTTCCAATGTGTCATCATATGATTGAGGGAAAGCATCCATTCAAGTGTGGGGGAGAGGTTGTAATTCTGTGAGCTTTGGGGTGTATATGTGTAATTGTCATTTGTACAAAAGTCATTGAAAAGTGTTCAAAAAAAATGAAAAAAAATTATATTAAAAAAATGATGAAAAAAAAGGAATGGGTTGTGTCTTGGGTGGGTCAAAAATCATTCATCATCAACCTTTGATCGTGTTATAACTACTAAAATTATTTCCATGAGAAGATCAAACATGGGTTGGGAGATGACTGTGAGACTTGTTTCAAGCACAACTTTCGAAAAAAAAGAGCAAAAAGAAAAAGAAAAAAAAAGAACACTTGAATCTTTTTGTATTGTGTAATTATTGGAAGTCTTCCATGTTGTACATATTCCATCATCTCACCCTATTCCATTTTCTATCTCCCTCACTTTTCATTCATCACACATTCATGCCCTTGTAAATATGTGTTTCTATTTCCTTTCAAATCAAATTTCAAAAAAAAAATGTGCATTGATTTTTCCATGTTGGTGTTTTTAACCCCTCTTTTCCTTTGGACATTATATACCTACCATCCCATAGCCACTGAAAAACCCCTTAAAATACCTCTTGATTCTTTTACACATTAGATTTGGGAATGGAAGCTGAGAGATCTTACAAACTCTTGATTTTCACTTTTTGTTGGTGAATGAGTGAACCTCCTAAAATACATTTTTATCATCTTGAGAGGAGTAAGTTTTTAGTGCCTACATTTTCTAATTCAAACCTTGAACATGAAAAAATGAATTGTTTATGATGCATTATTGTGAACCAAATTTGTGATGGAATTCAATATGGATGAGTGAAATAGTCTAAACCTCCCCTGATTGGAGAAAACAAAATTTTTATATTTGTTGGTGAGTGAAAATGATTTTGTCATGTTTTTATATTTGTTGCACATGAGGACACGCGCAAATCTAAGTGTGGGGGAGTTGATGTTATTAATATTTTCATGACTTATTATATTCCCCCTTTACTTATTTTATATGAAATGTGCATAATTTGTGTGAAATATTAATGTTTTAATATTAAGTATAATATTTGAGCATTTTTAGAAGTAGTCAAATTGAGTCAGTTTAATGTTTTAATTATAACTATCACTATACTGATCCAAATTGTGTGGTTCTTGTTTTGTAGTATTCTCCTTTCAATATAAAACATTTCATTAGAAGTAACCATGATCCAATTCTGCCATTTGAAGTGTCATATGGTCCTCACAAACAAGACCAAAGAATCTGTGAAGAAACTGGACTATTCATGAAGATTGATTTACTGGGCTCAATCTAGAAGTTCAAAAACCTTAACTCTCCACCATAATTCGGGGGACACTACATTTCATCTTGGATAAAAATTTCATGGCCCAAATCCAAGTACAAGGGGCCCAAATGAATCTTTGAAGTCCAGCCCACCATTCTGGCCGAGAATGAAAATCAGTATAGTATGCATGACATATATCCTGATGTAATAATCCAAGAGAGCTGAGATTTTTCAGTGTGAAATAGGGATGTAGGAGGCCTACTTTGTTGAAGAAACCATTCGGATTTGAAGGCATCTTAATATTCAAAAACCCTTTCACATTATGGACTTCAAAAAGACTGGATTGAAATGGACAGTTTATGTTTGTTTATTCAACCGGCCATAACTTTTTATCCTTACGTCCAAATGACTCCAAATTTTGAGAGTAGTCGTCCAACAGTATTGCCTACAACTTTGAAGAAGAAGATAGTTGAAGATTCGGCTGTCTGAATTGCCAAATTGGCGATGCAAGTGGAGGGACAGATTGGGAATGCAAACAGTCCACTCCTTGGGCTATAAATACTCTCCCCTTCTCTCCTTGAGAGGGGTTGGCATTTCAGAAGAGAGGATATCATATTAGCACGACCAAAGCTTTGACAAAGGCTTGGGAGGACCTGCCAAACTCAAGTTTTCACTTGAGAGACCTTTCCTCCTCTCTTTCTTTTCACTTACTTTTGTGTTCTTCATTTTTGTAATCTTGTAATTCTCTTTCTTTGTAATTCTGTTTTAATGCAAGTTACTTCTTCAATATCTCTTATTCTCTTCCACCTTCTGTATTTTAATATTAATGTTCTTAAAATAGTTTAAATTCAGTTCAATCCCCTTCCCTTCTTTATCTTCCTCATTCAATCGAAAGTTCGTTTTTAATTATCATCATTTTTCGTGTGTGTGTGTCGACGTACCACTCTTTTCTTATCCCTTTCTTTTTCTTCTCTTATTAATTTATAATCATAATCATTATAACCAGATTATTAATCACCCAAATGGCTGAGTAAATCTCTTATTGGGGTGAGTTATAATTTAGGTATGTTAATTGATTGAGAGCTTCTGCTCGATGAATATTCTTTGAATTAACATTGTGTATGTTGGACTTAACATGTCATAGATTAATGACTTGTTTTGTTTAACATGTGGTTTCCATGGATTATTGGAACCATAAATACACAACCATAAATAAGATCTGATTGAGATTATAACCTTAAGTTAAGTTAAGTCTTGGTTTAAAGCCTTAACACTTAAGAATTCTAATCAACATCATCTTGTGACATGGGTGTTAATTTAAATGCAATATAAAGCAAAGCTCGAGGATATCACAAGCTTAACTAACCTAATGATGAACTCACCCCAATCTTTATCAATTTGGTAAATCAAACATCATCCATAAATCATTTCAATTAAGCTCTGCAAACAAACCCCCCTAATCAAAATACAATCAACTAAAAACAAACGACTACTACAAAGTATCATCGCCGAGGATTCGACCCGAGTGCTGCTATACACATTAGCAGAGCACCGGAACCTTGAACGGTCGATAGGAGACAATCGGCCGCACTTTCAGTGTTAAAATTTAAAATTATTTTTTAAAAGTTATATTTTATATAATTTACACATTTAAAAAGTGATACATTGTATTCATACATTATGCATATTTATTTCTTTATTGTTCAATATTAATATTATTGAACCAAATAAGAATAATATGCATAAAAAATTGATAGATGCAAGTTTTATGAAAAAATAGTATGAGGATGGGGTTAAAGACCTCATAAAGCTTGCAAGGGAATGTGAAAATGACCATCCTCATGTAATTATTAATTAATGATAAATGATAATAATAACAAAACTTAATGTATAAAATAAAATTTTCCACATTTTATTCCTATATTTATATTTTAATTTTAAAGTTAATTTTTTCATATTTATAAATTATATTAGTTTAAATGGAGTCCAAATTATAATTCAATATGTCATAATTTTTCAAGAAGGATCATCTTATATTTTAAGTAATAAAATAATTGTCATGGCTAATTTTTAATAAAAATTAATGTTTGTTAAAATGGGTAATCTAATGTCACTAATTTTTTTCTAAATTAACATGAAACATATGTTTCCTTGATAAGATAATGAAGAGACAAGAGCGGGAGATTTTTTCATTTTAAAAATATTTTTTTCTTAAAATAATCCATTTTAAACTTATAAAGTAAATCTTTCCTCTATTCCTTAAATAGAATATGCAGTAGGAAATAAAAAAAAGAACAATTTTTTTAAAGTGGTTGAAGACACAAGAATCCTATAGTTCACTCTAATCAAAATCTCTCCATGAGCTTGATGGTTTTAATAGAAGTTATTTTTCCAATTTATCTTGATATTTGAGTGCATGAAATTATAACTTTTTACAACAATTTTATAAGGACATTATGTTGGATTCTCTTCAGTCCTTGAAACACTCAACACCCAAGTGTTCATAAAAAAAATAAAAGAATGAATTTTGATAGATAAATTCAATATAGAAGCATTTAGATTTATATATTTCTGTTTACAGATGGAGATAACTTCATAGGAATATATTAATATCTCCACTGTGTCGCCCTCAAAACGAATCTCCAAATTTCTGTAGAAAATACAGAGATAAAGAAACAAGAACTAATTCAAACTTTAGAGAAGTAGGACAAGGACAAACTTAGTTTATAGAACATGTATATCTCTAAACTGTAGTCTTGAAAACTCTAAAAAAATATTACAGGTATATCATTGATTCATACAAAATAAGGTGTTATTATTTAAATAATAGAATGAAAAAATGAAAGATTTTGATGAATACACAAAAATAATAGATAAAAATTCTCTTATATAATCATGAATGTTCTGATATTATTTTAAGAGAAAGAGATTCAGAACATCAAGGAATGGAACCTAAAAATATACTCATTGAGGAAATAATAAATAAGAATCCTATATTAATTCAGGTCAAACAGATCTGAAAAAGTTTCAACATAAATCATGACTTCAAAACACTCGACGTACTTTTAAATTTAAAATTTCTATGAAAAATTATAACCTCCCTTAAAAATCAAAATGAATCAATCTGTTGTCATTGATCTTCTAAAACATTCTTTGAATCAATTTAACAATAGATTTAATTCAGTGAAATCTTATTATAAATCTCAAAAAAATAAATTTTTTAAATCCATTAGACAACTGGATCCACAATAGGACCATTCTACATGTGGTTGATTCTAAAAGCATTGTTTCAAGTGTATGGATCAATCCAAACATATAATTCCATAACATAATGTTTAATACCAACGTTTGATTATTAACGTGAGGTATATCACCAACATGTTGCTACTTATGTTACCTATATATAAAACATTAGTTACCCAAATTTGAGGTTCCCTAACAAAATTTAATTTCCAAAACATACTTTTCAATAGAAATTTGGGGATCCAAATGTGATGTTGGATACCAATGTTAGGTTCAACTATTCTTTCGGAATAATGATTCCATATTTTTACTGACTATAATACTTAACAGAATATTATAACTCCTAAATATAATGATTAAAAGAAAATATAAGACTTCAAAAAATCTAAGAATATAATAATAAAATAAATTCTAATTATAAACCTAAAATCCACTCAATGTAAATTTGTTAGTAAAACAATAAGGATTTTTATGAGCATCAAAATCATTGAAAAACTTCTTGGATCATAATTCATATTCCCAAAACATAGAAATTACATAATAAATTTTATAGGTTGGAAAGTCATACCTACATGTCTCACTATAATTTCCTCACCTAACTCACTAAACTTTTATATAATTCCATTATTTTCCCTTACCTAACACTATATTACAAGGATGTGTCCCTATTTTAAAACTATAAAAGGATATCAATTTCACTCACCTTAAGACACAAATCTAGTTAAAAATTCACTTAAAATTATAAAATATTTACTCAAATTAGTCCCCCTTTACATGTTTTCATCCCCTGGTCTCAAGAAAGTGCCCCAAGTACTTCATTTTGAAAGGGAACTTCAAGAGGATAATCAAACTCTCAACGTGAGTATTACCTACCCTTTAACTTATTTTCTTTATACTTTTCATCCACCCTCATCAAAAAACTATTATAACCATATCTATATAATTATGGAAATATAAAAAATATAATGAAATATTATTGTATTAATTTTATAACTATTATCTATTCCCTTCGCATTCATTTAATAAAAAAATGAAAACATCACTCATAAGTGTGTACGGACTACCACCTCTACTAATGATGCTTTTTTTCATCACCACCTTTCATCGATGCTTCTAAAAATAAATTTATTGAATATATATGATTGTTATTTCATGATTTATATTCTATAAATTTTAATTATTTATTATATAATTAATATTATTAATAAGTTATCATTGTAAAACTAACCGCCTAAAACAAACAAACCAAGAAGAAAAAGATTTATTTTTTTACAAGTAAGAACTTATTTTTCAATTAACCATTTATTTTAACTCATATAAATTCTGATTCATCACCTTAATAAAATCTATATAATTTCATTATATTTTTGTAATAATAATATTATAACAAAATAATATATTCTACAGTCATACTCACACATAGATTGTAGCATGTTATTGTTTGGGAAAATTTATCCACCTACATGAACAATGTTATAAATTTATATCAAGGATGTAAATGTAAAATTATTATTGGTTGTTAATAAGGAAATAATATTTTTTTTATGGAATAGTAATATAAAATCTTTACTCATTAATTAAGATACCACTATTCATTCTCTAAAAATCAGAAAAATAAGATTGTCCCTGATTTATTCTTCAAGAACCATAACTAAAACTATCATGAAATGAAATTAGAAATTTATACAGTGTAATTGAAAATATAACACAATACTATGATTTATTTGGGAATGATTAAATTTGTAACAAGAGTGAATACTAACAACATTATTACATAATTAGTATAAAATGATCAAAACTACTAACAGTCAACGTTAAAAGTAACAAAATAACTAAATAATATACATATATAAAATGATCATAAATTAAGATTATAAAACATTATATATATTAAAATATTTCATAAATAAGTTATTAATATAGTTATGTTTATTATACATAAGGTTAAATCATGTTTGTGGAATTCATAAACAAAGGTAAGGCATTCTTAGTCTCAACTCTAACTCTCTGAGACATATTATATTTTGTGTACCATTTCTTCTTTTATATGTGTTTATTATGATTAAATTAACATGAAATAATTTTACTTTATTTTTTATATAATTCATTGGATATAGAAATATAAATTTATTCCCCTTTTAATTCATCTTTTGATTCAATTGTTACCCAATCTGTATGGGTTTCTTGGTCTCAATTATGACTCTTTAAGATAAGTTATATTTTGTACACCATTTCTCCTTTTATATAGTTTTATTTTGATTTATTTCCCCTGAAATTATTTTATATTATTTTTATAATATTCACGATATATATATAAATCTAAATCATGTTCTTTTATTAATTTATATTTTTATTCAAGTGCTACCCAAGCCATACAGATATATTTCCCTCAATTTGTTTTCTTTAAGACCTGTTTTGTTTATACACCTAATTTCATTTTAATTTTGTGTATACTACCTATTAGGTATATAATACCCTGAATTATCTTTTATTCAAGGAATTTTAAGTTCAATTTTAGACCCTCTGTTTCAACTAGTTTTTATTAATATATTTTTTAAGCTGTAAAGGATATTAATAACTCAAAAAATCATTCTTTGAGTTACAATATTTCTTATTGTACTTTTTTCCACGGTTGGGTTATTTAACCATAAAATTGTATTATATTTTATTTTCCCTTCCTCTCTGGGGAAAATAATTTTTAATTAAAATATCCTTATATAATGAATTTCATTCTCATAAAAGTATAATGTTGTGAAAAATAATTCCCATCCTTAGCAAGTAATATCTTTGTATTCCATATCCATGTTTCATATTTCCACCAATTTAATCCTTTATATTTGATAAACCAATTATGTGTTATCTCTTGTGACATTCACATTTCCCCTTTTCTATTTTAAAAAGGATCATTTATTACACTTTTTAATAAGTGTGATTTCAATAAATGTATTTCAATACATATAAAAGTTTTTTCTTCCCTAATAATTTTTTAATCTTCCACTCCACTTTTCCTTGAGATTGTATTTATGTCCTTTTAAAGTCTCCTATATGAAAAATTATTTTTAAAAGTATAATTTTTCAAAAAATTTCACTTCATATTTTTCAAAATAACTTTCAAAAATGATTTATAACTTCATGTTTTTATGATATAATTAAAAAATGTTTCCTAAAATATATTTTATGGTTTATTTGTGTGAAATCATTCTTTAAACATTATGGAAATTATTTTCAAAAAAGTTTATGTCACATGTTTTAAAATGGTCTACCAAATAAAATTAATTCATAATGATTTTAAAATGAAAAGTGGTAGTTCCTCTTATATTTCAATGTGATTTTTCCAATGATCTTCAAAATATATTTTTTATCTATGTCAACATTTTGTATTCATTCTTATGATATTATCTAATGATTCCATCCAACTTATATTCTCTAGATATCTTATGCTCATGTTTTTTATTATCATATAACCCATTTTCTTCTAGGTTTAATTATGATTTTATGGAATTATGTATGATTTCCTTATATTTAACACATATGCATGTACTTGTTATGAATATAAAGGGTGAACCATAATTTAGCATCAATTAATTGGGTAAATAATTAATCCAAAAAGATAAAATTCTTATGAAACATTGGAATAATCATTGGTAATGTTTTATGATACTTCGATGAACAACCTTGGTAATTTGAATTTTCAACACCATAGTAGTGGATTTTGGTAATATGATTATAAATATATCATTTTTATGTTGTATAAAATATAAAATGTTATGAACCATTATGTTATATTCATATTATATCTTTCTATACCTTTTTAATGATCATATGATTTTACCCATGTTTTTTCTACGATACTATGATATAATGATATCTATTTCCTTATTCAAAAATGCTTATTTGATGATTCGTGGATTATTAACCCATGTTTTATTTGGTATGAATACTCTATTACATGTTAAAGTTCTTTAATTATATTCTCATACACATATTTATGTCTCATTATCACTTTTAATATTTGATTTTTATTTTTAATGCTTTCCCTTATAGTGAATTTCAGATCTTCCCTTCCTATGTTTCAGTTTACCTTAGTTATGATGAAAAGTAATATATATGATATTTAGAGAATATTATCATGTATAGAGAATTTATGGGTGATATTTAAACTTAATATGGATTAAGTCTCTCTTAGTATAATGAAAAATATCTATTATTTGAGAAATATATGGGATTTATTAGTTAATGTGTTTCTTAACTCTCAAAAAATTTATAACTAAAAGGTCATGGGAATGTGTGTAATTAAATATTAACTATAAATCATGTAATTATGGGACATTTATCTCTAGGATGTTATAGTTAGCGTCATAGTAGGATTTATATAACATTATAGGTTAAGATGTCATTGGTTGAAGATAATTTAAGAGTTATAGATGTCACCAAGGGTTGATAAGTTAAGTTTAATCATAATTTCAAGGTAATGAAAATCCTTTGGGTTGGTATAAAACTGAACATTATGGTAATATGGAATATTCTATATTGTTTGGGAATTAGGATGAGATAAATTTTGTAAAAACCCTAGGAATATGTTTATCATAAAATCTTGGTAATGTAGAGACTTTCTGGTTCTCATAGAAATTACATCCTTTTATGGATACTATCAAGTGGATATAGCTATGACATAGATTCTCCTAGGGGTAATCACCCTAAAAAGGTTGGTTGAGTGTAAAATAAATTTTCACTCAATGCATGATGAGTAGGCCTAAGAATGAGCACCTGGATAAACACTATTAATGGTTATTATTTCATTAATTATATAATCTTTACGAACCATTATTAAGGATTTAAATATAAAACTAATTAGGTTATAGAACCTAATAGTAAATGACCACAAATAACATAAATTAAAACACAAATATTCACAAGTTATTCTATATATAAACCAATATGTGGTTTTATGGATAAAGTGTATGTTGAATTTTGAGGGAATATTTATCATTGATTTTTGGGTTTATAATTTTTTAAGAAAGTTCATGATAATTTTTGGATAGGTATTTTTGGGATTAATTTAAGAAGTATAAGAGAACTATTTTTTAATATATAACAATACTAAACCAAAAGTATTATAGTTTTAAATTAAGGTTTCATAGTGCAATACATCATAATATCATGTTTATATATTTTTATTATCATTTACTCTGATTAGAAATTATTATGCCCATTTTGGTTTTGGTATTTGGTTGGAAAAAATATCTTGAAAATGAATCTATAAATGGTATGTCTCTAAGAACTCTTATGTCCTACCAGCCAACTAAAGAAGCATATTTGGCATAAATAATTCTGAAAAACAAAAATATTGACATATGTTTATTAATATGTAAAATATATGATTCATAGTTTTACCTATGATAATAATAATGAAACATTATTAAAAATAAATTCTAGACTCAAGTCACAGAAAAATATTTTTATTAGTAAGTGTTGTTTAAAATAGTTTTGGGAGTCAATATCTCTATATTTTATTTTTGATAAGGTTTCATTATTTTTATCATAGTTAAGTGGTGTTGATTAAAATTTTGGGGATGGAATTTATTTAAGGTTAGAGAATGTAACACCCTGATATTTTAAATTATATTTTCCTTTAAAACCAAATATTTTCAATATCATTCTTCAAACAAAAAATCAAAACAAAATAAACTGTGAATTATTATATAACTATTAAAATGTAGCTAATGAATTGGCGGATAAATGTAAAGGTAAACAAATTATGAAATATATGTGGAAATAAAAATTAAGGTAATTTTTAAAACTAATTTATTTATAAAATTCAATTAGTGTAGATAAGAAAATAGTAAAATCCTTGTATACAAAAATAATATATTTTACTAAAAATTTCTTCATACACATTATGAATGATTATATGAAATTTAATATTTAAATACCCTAGAAAATTTAATTTTATGAAATTATTTTCATAATAAGAATAATTATATTAAAATTATGTAATAAGGTGAATTTCATTTTTTAAATTATTTTTCAATGTTTAATGATTAATTTCCACGGTAAAAGTAATTTGGTTATTTTCAAAGAATTGATTTGAAAAGATTTTTATAATTTTTAACTATATAAATAAAGTTTATATATATTAAATTATGACTCTAATATGATGTTTAATAATATAAAAAAATATTTACATTGATTTAATTAGTAATTTATGAGAAATAATAATGAAAACACTAATTTTATAAAAAGTAAATTTTCCACAAAATTAGATTTTCCTATGCCTTATGTTTTAATTTAAAAGTTATTTTTTATCATATTTAGATATTTAATTAATTTAAATAGAGTCTAGATTTGAATTATATACATTAAAATTTATTATTATGGGTCATATTATATTTTGACTAATAAAATAATTACCATAGTTAATTTTTAATCAAGATTAATATGTGTTAAAATGGTTAATAAAAAATTGCTCGAATTTTACTAAATGAACATGAAACTTTTGAATTATAGAACTTTTTTAGCTTTTAAAGTAATTACTAAATTCCTATCCAATACTTAGACACCTAACTCTCATGAAATTCCATTCTTAGCCCTTATCTAACATTATTTTCCAAGGATTTTTCCTCTTTTACACATATATAGGGATCTCACTTCAATCCACATTCAGGTAGACCTCTAGTTCAAAATTAACTTAATATATATATATTAGATTTAATAGACCCCATTTAAACTTTTTTTAGTTTCTAATATGAAGAAAGTTCCCCAAGTTCTTCATTTCCAAAGGATACTTCAAGAGAAGAATCAAACTCCCAATGTTAGAATTAATTACCGTTTAACTTCTTCTCTTTATCATTCTCATCCAACCTCCTAAAAATATATTATATATATATAATTATAAATATAAATAATATACCTAAAATTTTATTATATAAATAATATAACCATTATATATTCCTTTCCCATTCATTAAAAATATGAAAATGACTCTCATGCATGTGTGCGAACTACTGCCTCTATGGACGACATTTTTTGTTTTTCATCACTTCCTTTCATTGATGATTATAAAAATAGGTTTAGTGAATATATATGATATTTATCTCATGATTTATATTTTTAAATATAAATTAATAATTATAAAATTAATATTATAAATTTGAAAACAATGTAAAACCAATAGCCTAAAACATACTTGGAGGAAAAGAAATTTATTTTTTTTATAAGTAACAATTTTTTTACAATACCCTTATTAATATTAATCATAAAAATTTTGACCCATTTACATAATAAAATATATTTAATTTCATTATAATTTATTGATAATGATATTATAACAAAATAATCTATTCCATAGTCACACCCACACAATGATTTTAGTATGTTCTTGTTTTGGTCGGTTTAACCACTTCTAAGAAAAGTGCTATAAATTTATATCAAGGATGAATATGGAAACTTAATATTTAATAATAATAATAAAATAAAAATTATTTTTTCTTTTGGAATGGTAATTAAAACATTTTACTCATTAATTAAGATACAATCGTTTGGTCATTAAAAATCACAAAACAAGATCGTCACCTCTTCATGAACAATAACTAAAGATTTAATAAAATAAATTATAAATTTATATACCATAATTGAAAATATATAACATTATATTAAATAATTTGGGAATGATGGAATTTATAATAATAATTACTACCAACACCATTATTACAAAACATGTACTAAATGATTGAAAATACGAACAATTGATGTTGAAAATAGATAATAAGTGACTAATATAAACATATAAAATGATCATAAATAAATATAATAAAATTTTATAGACATGAATAAGTTTATAAAATAAGATATTAAGATAGTTATGTTTATTATAAAATAGGTTAAAGTGTTTTTGTGGAAGTCAAAAATAAAGGAAAGAGTTTCTTAGTTTATATTCTGAATCATAGAGAAATTAAATTTTGTTGAAGATTTATCTATTTATATGATGTTATTTTGAATTAATTCCCATGAAATAATTTTGATAGATTTTTTATTTAATTCATGGGATAAGAAATCCAAGTTCATTTCCTTTCTTTATTCATCTTTTGATTCATGTTTTACCCAAGTTGTAAGGGTTTCTTGGACTCAATTATTAATCTTTGATAAATGTTATATTTTGTGTACCATTTCACCTTTTATATGGTGTTATTTTTATTTAAATCACATGAAAGTATTTTAATTTATTTATTATTTAATTCATGGGATATGGAAATCCATATCAAGTTCTTTTCATCATTCTTCTTTGGACTCAAGTGTTACCCAATTCGTAAGGGTATTTTCCCTCAATTTATTTTCTTTGAGACATGTTTTGTCTATACTGCTAATTGCATTTAAATGATGTGTATAATTCATATTTGATATATAATATAATAAATTATCTTTCATTAATGTTATTTTAATTTCAAATTTGTACCCTATATTTCAATTGGGTTTTTATTAAAATGTTTATTATATCGTAAATGATATTAATAAATCAAACCTTATTAATTTGATCTAAAATATTTCTTCTTAAACTTATTTCTTCCATGACTAGTTTATTACACCATAAAATTATGTCATATTTTTATTTATATTCTTATGTAGGGAAAATGATTTTTTAATTCAACGCACCAACCATTATAAATTTCTTTCTTCTAAAATTATTATGTTGATAAGAATAATTGCAATACTTACCAAGAAAGATCTTTATCTTATATATCCATGTTTTCTATTCACACAAATGTTCTTCTTTATATTTTTAAATCCAATTATTTTTTTTCTATTTTGATCTTTATATTTCCATTTTTATATTTTCAAAATAATTTTTAATTACCCTTTTTATGAATTGGGGGTTTCCTTAAATGAATTTTAGTATATAAAAAATGTTTTACTTCCATGTTACTTTATTTGATATTCAACTATACATTTCCTAGAAATAGTTTTTTTATCTTTAAATGATATAATATTTAAAGTTATATTTAAAATTAAAATTTTTTAAACTTTTTCACATCAATATTTTGAAAATAATTCTTAAAAGTTACTCATAACTATATATTTTTAAAATATTGTTAAAAAGTGTTTTATAAAATATCTTTTATGTTTTTACAATGAGAACACATTGTTTAACTTTTATGACCATTATTTTAAATGAATCTTACTTTCAATTTTTTAAAATGGTCTTCTAAATAAAACTAATTCATAATGATTTTGAATTAAAAAGGGGTATTTCATATTATTTTTCAATGTGATTTACCCAATGTTCTTGAAAATGAATTTTCCATATATGTCAATGTATTATATTTATTCCTATTATATTTTATAATGATAACATCCACATTATCTATATTTATTATGATCATGTTGTGTATTATCATTTAACCAATTTCCATATTTATTTAATTATTCTTTGATGGAATTATGTATGATTTCCTCAGGTAGCATGCATATGCATGCACATATTAAAAATATTTTTTCTAAACACTATAAAATTGAATTTGATTATTTTTTTATATTTAGAATAATAATATGAAAATTAATTAATTAGGAAAATTTTATTTTTAAATTATTTTTCTATTGTTAAATATTAATTTCCACGGTAAAAGTAAAATGGGTATTTCAAAGAAATGATTTTACATGAGATTTATATTTTATAAATATATATATTAATTAGATATATTTTAAATTATGAATCTAATATTATTTTTAATAACATAACAAATATATATTTACATTGATCTAATTAGTAATTGATGAGAAATAATAATAAAAACACTTAATTTATAAAAATAAAATTTTCCACAAAATCACTTTCTTTTATACCTCATGTTTTAATTTAAAAGTTAATATTCTCTTATTTAGAAATTTAAATAGATTAAATAATGTATATCTTCATATTAAACACATTAAATTTTCATATGATGGGTTATATTATATTTTTAGTAACAAAATAATTACCATGATTAATATTTAATCATGATTAATAAGAGTTAAAATGGTTAATCTAAAATAGCTCAAATTTTACTAAATGAACATGAAATTTATACATTATAAGATAAATGTTTTTTTCTAAAATATTATTTCTACATTCCTCTCCAATATTTCCACACCTAACTCTCCTGAAATTACATTTACCCCTTATCTAACATTCCTTTCCAAGGATTTTCCCTCTTTTACAATTATAAAAGGAGCTCACTTCCACCAACTTCCAGCCACACCACTAGTTCAAAATTACCTTCAAAATATATCTATTTTATTTTTTCTAGATCTAATTTAAACTTTTTTATACCCTTATATCAAGAAATTTCTCCAAGTACTTCATTCCAAAAGGACACTCGAAGGGGAGAATCAATCTCTCAATGACAGTATTAATTACATTTTAACATTCTCATTAAACCACTCAAAATATATTTTAAAAATATTTATATAATTAAATAAATATAAATAAAATACTGAAATTTTTATTATAATAATGATACAAGCTTTATATATTCCTTTCCCATTCATTCAAAAAAATAAAATAAAAAAAATAAATGAAAACATCACTCATGTAATGTCTTGGAAATTCCATATATATATATATTTAAATTGTATGGAATTATTTTGAGACGTCACACTTTGAATGTACGTGATTCCAAGACCCGGTGATCCCGAAATAGAATTTTGAACTTTTTAAAGTTCGTTTATGTAAATGTTAAAGAATGTTTTTCTAACTCTTAAACTAGTGCTCAGATCAATAATATGAGGGAATTATTGAACTCAGAGCACTGTGATTTGTCTGGAAATGAAATAACATCGACTGATAAGAGTCGAATGGAAATGTTAATTTTCAGACTTTTGAGGAAATAATAAAATAATATAAAAAGTTATTTTATTATTCTTCCACCATTGTTGAGCGACAGACAATGGCACTGTGGTGAAGCAACGAGGAGCACGATGTGAATCTCATTAATGGATAATTTTTGTGCAGTTTAATGACATATTAACTAAAGTGTAACAGATATGTTGTTTCATAAATGAAGTTGTTTAACGACATGATGTTGCAGCATAACATAAACACTACGACATGTTTTCTTTTAATAAGCTAACGCATTTGAGAAATGGGAATTAAACCGTGGAAATTCCCCAAGAAACTTATGATAAGGATTCACTCTAATGATTAGTGATGAATGATGACAGAATCGCTAGCAAAGTTGATGATTTATGAAGAATGGGATAGGGAAGTGACAAACGCCTAAGGAGATTGAATTCTTGAGGGTGGAGTGTTTCAACAAAGAAAATCAATCGATGAACGAGTTTGTTTTTTTTCATGATTTTCCAATTCTTATTCTAAAATAATGAACACGGATCAACCCAAAAACATGTTGATCCGCAGATTGTTTCTTTGTGTGGGAGGGTGTTCTTCTTGGTTTTTCTATATTGGGATTAAATTATAATTGATAGAAATATTATCTCAATCCTCCTCTTTTTAAACATATAACGTGGAGGGTTCGGGCCAACATGAACAAGGCCCGAACCCCCCTGACTTTTTAATTCTTGGTAGTCGAACATTCAAAATAGTGGAAAGGAAAGTTTGATGCCTTTGCAAGGAAGGAAAAACCCCATGGTGACTAGAGGCACCGTTTGTGTGAAGAACGGACCACTAGTGCAGACTCGGTGGCTTGCGGCGGTGGCCGCATGCGGGTGGCTGTATGCCACGATGGCATGCCAAATGAGCTCCACAGTCAACCACCCACCGTAGTGTGTCAAGGGTCGTCGGCTAGCAGTGGGTGGATGCGGCCACCCGACCACATCGGTGCACTGTGGATGTGGCACCGCATAGTGTCCCACGCGGAAAAGGCACGATCAATCGACCGCAGCTGGGGGAGATAGCCCTAAGATTGACCTATAGGGTAAGGGTTATGTCAGAAATAGATTTTAACTATGTCCCAACTAGCTGAAGGTTGGTCTGCCTATGGAGGACCTGGTTGGGCACTGGTTGGACATAGCCTTGTGGGCCGGACCCGCCCCATTAAGGCAGGCTAGACCCACGACCCAATGGGCCGGTGGCAAAACAGACCGGACCAAGTCGAACCAAGGTTGGGCTAGGTCCGGTTCGGGTCAGCGGACTTGGGTTGGTTCAGTCTGACAGGGTCCGACCAGACCCAGAACCAACCGACCACTTTTTGGAAAAACATCAATAACTTGAAAATAGATCCTTTGATTGACGAGACGTTTGCAGTGTTGGAACCATCACGACAAGAAAAATATTTTTGAATACTCCATGGAGTAATTCATTGAAGTTGAAATATGATGAAGAGATTGGGGAGAATTTATTCTGAGATCATGCATGCTACGTGTGGAAACCCCTGTTGTTGGATGAGACCTAAGACTGCTGACAAGCGACCAAGTGTGGATCAGATACCGTGGCCTAGTGGGAAGCGGTTTCAGTGTGATCTAGCCGGACCATGGTGGGGAGAGTCTTCTGTGTGACCAAACAGACCCACATTACTTGATAAGAGGAGTACCTTAGTATGCCCATAGGTGGGAAGCAACTTCTGTGGGACCCATCATGCCTATGGTGGGGAGAGGATTTAGTGTGAACCAGCATACCCATAGTCCTAATCTGAGATGAGCACCAAAACAATTCTAGGTTAGTGGGAAGAAACTTCTGTGTGACCTGACATGCCCGCTGTACTCATTGAGGATGAGTTCTCCAATAGCCCCTGGTGTTCGATGATGTGACTAATGGTCTTACATTCCTACAATAGAATAAACCTAGTGTGAGCTATCTTACTTAATGTTCATGCTTTGTGATCATGCTTCATGGTTTGTTTGTGGATTGATTTGTTCTCTTTCCTTGTTTTTTTGGGGTCCCTACTTATTATTTTGTTACTCACCCCTGCACGGGCTCCACCAAAATGTATCGTATCTGGTGAAGACAACCACTTCCTTGATGGAAGAGTTGGTGGACTAGGACCCAGTAGTGCTCAGTGAGACAAGGCATATGTGGAATACTTCTATGAGTTCTAGAAGACATTATGTATTGACTCATAATGGGGAGTTTCCAGCAAAAATCTTTCAGATTTTTCCTTGTACTTTCCAATTTTTAGTTTATCTTTTTAGGTTTTGTATTCTAGACCTTTGACCTATAGTTTGTAATTTTACTCAATGGTTCTTTAGTGGAATTCATGTTTACGTTTTCAGATTTGGGAGATGGTTTTTTTGTGCATGCATACTAGTAATCAGGAAAATGCCTCCCAATGGAAGGTTGACACCTTCAGTGCTAGTCGACAACCCATGGCCTTCATGAGGCAGGCTTGGGGTATGTCATGACATATGCCACGTTGGATGGTTCGTAAAAAATTGGTATCAGATGTTGTTGGTTCTCCCTGAAAGACTGAGAGTGTATTGTTTTGTTTTTGGGGGAATACTGTTGAATGTTTCGAGTTCGAATTTTAGATTTGGGGAGTCCAGTGTTGGTGTGGATGCCAACGTACCCATACACCAGAACCTTGAATTCTACTTTTCAAATATATACATGAAAACACTGGTCACATAAGTGTCTCCTTATGATCTTCTCTAGTTAGAGTCAGCTCAGTAGGTACAACCTTTTAACCGTGGTACATCTTGATCTGTGTTAGTATGCCTCCACACAGACAGCCAGGTCAGATTCCGATGCGTGACCGTGAGGATAGCCTTCCCAGATATGAGGCATTGGTTTAGGGACCAGTTCTAGAGATGGACCCACCGTGTGGTGCACCGATGTTGTCACCACCTACTGATCAACAGTTACTACTGGTGTTACCAGTAGAGTACTTATGCAGATTTTGTTCCTTTCACGAGTTTTAGAGATAGAGACCTCCTAGCTTCAGGGGATAGATAGATCATTAGTTCACTAAGGACTAGATGGATATAGTGACATGGGTCTTCTTCTTAGTGAGGACACCACTTGAAAATATGGTGATATTGTCCATGAGCCTTCTGCAGGGCTCAGTAGTGAGATGGTAGAGATTGACCACCCAGGCACATGATGAGGTGACCCTCACATGGATAGAATTTGAGCATCTTTTCCAAGAAAAGTTTTTATCCGTGACATTACACTCTGTGTGCATTCAGGAGCAGCTTCACCTACAGTAGGGAATCATGCCTATGGCTGAGTACTCTGTGAGATTTATAGATCTCTCTTGTTACTCCACAAACATGGTGCGAGACCCATTCTTTAGATCCCAAACCTTTAATAAGGGACTCATATGGAAGATCAGGTCATCCATCATGTCTCTCAGAATCCCCACTAAGGATGGAGTGCTATAGAGAGCCCTTCTTGTGGAGAACTTCCTAAAATAGTAGGCACCAATAGCTAGAGGCCCCAGCAAACATCAGACAACAGATTATTTTGTAGTGAGTAGCAGGAAGAAGGCTTGGGGACCCAAGCAGCTCAGATCTCTCAGGGGATGACCCCAGGACTTCGGGTCAGTAGTGAGGGTCACCTAGAGCAGAGGGAGTCAGCAATGAACCAGGTTGTGCTTCACGTGCTGCGGGCAGGGACACATGACTCGTGACTGCTCGACCCGCCACACATACGATCAACATAAGGTTGAGGGACTACCATGGTAGAGGTAGAGGTTCGAGCAAGTAGGTCCACAAGGCGGCATACATGGAAGGAGAGTAGGACAAGAAGCAGGTAGTGGATAATGGTTCGAGGTGCTATCACCACCACCCCTTGGTGGTCCACCATAGGCTCAGGGAGCCGGAGGGCAGGGGCAAGGCTAAATTCAGACGATAGAGGCCTATGACCAGAGCGCTCCATAGATGATTAGAGGTACAGTCTATGTATTCTTCCCCTTATCTATATTTATTATAGACATAGGTTATAGTCACTATTTTCTTTCCACATACCACGTTCAAGTCTTAGAGATTATAGTGGATCCATTACCTTGATCCTTACAATAAAAAACTCATACGAGAGGGGATTTGAAAATTACACACTCATGATAACAATGTGAGCTTACTCTTGGAGGTGAGAGTTTTGGCTCAGATCTCTTTATAGCAGCGTTGAGGCCTTACATCGTAATCTTGGGTATGGATTTTTTATCTACATTACATGCTCAGATAGATTGTTTTAGGCACAAAGTGTGGTGTGTCCGTGAATATGGGACCTGGTTTTCCATCACTATAACGAAGGGACCTTTTGGAAGACAAGACAGAAATTCTTAGCATAGGGTACAACCAATCACTCACTAGTTGGCTAGCCTCACTCTCAGTGCAGTGGAGGAGATATGTATATGCTTTATTATAGTGATGGATGAGTATGAGGATGTATTTATTGAGGAAGTACCGGGACTACCTCCTCATAGGGAGGTAGACTTATGCATCGACCTATACCCAGGGATGTCACTGATATTAACATCGAAATATTGGATGGATCTCTCGGAGCTTCGTGAATTGAGGGCACAACTAGAGGACTTGTAGAATAAGGGATTCATGAGACCCAGTGTTTCACCATGGGAATCCCCTGTATTGTTTTCTATGAAGGCAGGCAAGAGATTGAGTCTATACGTGGACTTCTAGCACCTGAACATGGTGACCGTGAAGAAAAAGTATCCACTACCAATGATTGATGACTTGATTATCTAAAGAGAGTGAGTTAATTCTTGATGATAAACCTCATATCATGCTATCATCAACTTCAGGTACGAGATGAGGATGTACCGAAGACAACCTTCAAATACCGGTATGGAAACTACGAGTTCTTGGTGATGCCCTTCAGCATGACCAATGCCCCAAAATCAATCATGGGACTCATAAATACGATATTACATTATCAAATCGATTGTTTCATGGTAGTATTTATTGATGAAATCCTAGTGTAGTCATCATTGGAGGAGGAGCACACTACACACCTGCAGATAGACATGGATACACTCCGAGAGAACTAGATTTATGGTAAGCTCTCGAAGTGCTAGTTATGGATTTGGGAGTTCCAATTTTTGGGACACGACATTTTAGAGCCTAGAGTTGCAGTGGATACAGCGAAGATTGAGGTATTGCTTGCTTGGGATCCACCCAGGTACGTGATTGAGATGAAGAGTTTCTTAGGGTTGGTCGGATACTACCAGAGGTTTGTTAAAAAGTGTTTTATAAAATATCTTTTATGTTTTTACAATGAGAACACATTGTTTAACTTTTATGACCATTATTTTAAATGAATCTTACTTTCAATTTTTTAAAATGGTCTTCTAAATAAAACTAATTCATAATGATTTTGAATTGAAAAGGGGTATTTCATATTATTTTTCAATGTGATTTACCCAATGTTCTTGAAAATGAATTTTCCATATATGTCAATGTATTATATTTATTCCTATTATATTTTATAATGATAACATCCACATTATCTATATTTATTATGATCATGTTGTGTATTATCATTTAACCAATTTCCATATTTATTTAATTATTCTTTGATGGAATTATGTATGATTTCCTCAGGTAGCATGCATATGCATGCACATATTAAAAATATTTTTTCTAAACACTATAAAATTGAATTTGATTATTTTTTTATATTTAGAATAATAATATGAAAATTAATTAATTAGGAAAATTTTATTTTTAAATTATTTTTCTATCGTTAAATATTAATTTCCACGGTAAAAGTAAAATGGGTATTTCAAAGAAATGATTTTACATGAGATTTATATTTTATAAATAAATATATTAATTAGATATATTTTAAATTATGAATCTAATATTATTTTTAATAACATAACAAATATATATTTACATTGATCTAATTAGTAATTGATGAGAAATAATAATAAAAACACTTAATTTATAAAAATAAAATTTTCCACAAAATCACTTTCTTTTATACCTCATGTTTTAATTTAAAAGTTAATATTCTCTTATTTAGAAATTTAAATAGATTAAATAATGTATATCTTCATATTAAACACATTAAATTTTCATATGATGGGTCATATTATATTTTTAGTAACAAAATAATTACCATGATTAATATTTAATCATGATTAATAAGAGTTAAAATGGTTAATCTAAAATAGCTCAAATTTTACTAAATGAACATGAAATTTATACATTATAAGATAAATGTTTTTTTCTAAAATATTATTTCTACATTCCTCTCCAATATTTCCACACCTAACTCTCCTGAAATTACATTTACCCCTTATCTAACATTCCTTTCCAAGGATTTTTCCTCTTTTACAATTATAAAAGGAGCTCACTTCCACCAACTTCCAGCCACACCACTAGTTCAAAATTACCTTCAAAATATATCTATTTTATTTTTTCTAGATCTAATTTAAACTTTTTTATACCCTTATATCAAGAAATTTCTCCAAGTACTTCATTCCAAAAGGACACTCGAAGGGGAGAATCAATCTCTCAATGACAATATTAATTACATTTTAACATTCTCATTAAACCACTCAAAATATATTTTAAAAATATTTATATAATTAAATAAATATAAATAATATACTGAAATTTTTATTATAATAATGATACAAGCTTTATATATTCCTTTCCCATTCATTCAAAAAAATAAAATAAAAAAAATAAATGAAAACATCACTCATGTAATGTCTTGGAAATTCCATATATATATATATTTAAATTGTATGGAATTATTTTGAGACATAACACTTTGAATGTACGTGATTCCAAGACCCGGTGATCCTGAAATAGAATTTTGAACTTTTTAAAGTTCGTTTATGTAAATGTTAAAGAATGTTTTTCTAACTCTTAAACTAGTGCTCAGATCAATAATATGAGGTAATTATTGAACTCAGAGCACTGTGATTTGTCTGGAAATGAAATAACATCGACTGATAAGAGTCGAATGGAAATGTTAATTTTCAGACTTTTGAGGAAATAATAAAATAATATAAAAAGTTATTTTATTGTTCTTCCATCACTGTTGAGCGACAGACAATGGCACTGTGGTGCAGCAACGAGGAGCACTATGTGAATCTCATTAATGGATAATTTTTGTGCAGTTTAATGACATATTAATTAAAGAGTAACAGATATGTTGTTTCATAAATGAAGTTGTTTAACGACATGATGTTGCAGCATAACATAAACACTACGACATGTTTTCTTTTAATAAGCTAACGCATTTGAGAAATGGGAATTAAACCGTGGAAATTCCCCAAGAAACTTATAATAAGGATTCACTCTAATGATTAATGATGAATGATGACAGGATCGCTAGCAAAGTTGACGATTTATGAAGAATGGGATAGGGAAGTGACAAACGCCTAAGGAGATTGAATTCTTGAGGGTGGAGTGTTTCAACAAAGAAAATAAATCGATGAACGAGTTTGTTTTTTTTCATGATTTTCCTATTCTTATTCTAAAATAATGAACACGGATCAACCCAAAAACATGTTGATCCGCAGATTGTTTCTTTGTGTGGGAGGGTGTTCTTCTTGGTTTTTCTATATTGGGATTAAATTATAATTGATAGAAATATGATCTCAATCCTCCTCTTTTTAAACATATAACGTGGAGGGTTCGGGCCAACATGAACAAGGCCTGAACCCCCCTGACTTTTTAATTCTTGGTAGTCGAACATTCAAAATAGTGGAAAGGAAAGTTTGATGCCTTTGAAAGGAAGGAAAAACCCCATGGTGACCGGAGGCACCGTTTGTGTGAAGAACGGACCACTAGTGCAGACTCGGTGGCGTGCGGCGGTGGCCGCATGCGGGTGGCTGTATGCCACGATGGCATGCCAAATGAGCTCCACAGTCAACCACCCACCGTAGTGTGTCAAGGGTCGTCGGCTAGCAGTGGGTGGATGCGGCCACCCGACCACATCGGTGCACTGTGGATGTGGCACCGCATAGTGTCCCACGCGGAAAAGGCACGATCAATCGACCGCAGCTGGGGGAGATAGCCCTAAGATTGACCTATAGGGTAAGGGTTATGTCAGAAATAGATTTTAACTATGTCCCAACTAGCTGAAGGTTGGTCTGCCTATGGAGGACCTGGTTGGGCACTGGTTGGACATAGCCTTGTGGGCCGGACCCGCCCCATTAAGCCAGGCTAGACCCACGAACCAATGGGCCGGTGGCAAAACAGACCAGACCAAGTCGAACCAAGGTTGGGCTAGGTCCGGTTCGGGTCAGCGGACTTGGGTTGGTTCAGTCTGACAGGGTCCGACCAGACCCAGAACCAACCGACCACTTTTTGGAAAAACATCAATAACTTGAAAATAGATCCTTTGATTGACGAGACGTTTGCGGTGTTGGAACCATCACGACAAGAAAAATATTTTTGAATACTCCATGGAGTAATTCATTGAAGTTGAAATATGATGAAGAGATTGGGGAGAATTTATTCTGAGATCATGCATGCTACGTGCGGAAACCCCTGTTGTTGGATGAGACCTAAGACTGCTGACAAGCGACCAAGTGTGGATCAGATACCGTGGCCTAGTGGGAAGCGGTTTCAGTGTGATCTAGCCGGACCATGGTGGGGAGAGTCTTCTGTGTGACCAAACAGACCCACATTACTTGATAAGAGGAGTACCTTAGTATGCCCATAGGCGGGAAGCAACTTCTGTGGGACCCATCATGCCTATGGTGGGGAGAGGATTTAGTGTGAACCAGCATACCCATAGTCCTAATCTGAGATGAGCACCAAAACAATTCTAGGTTAGTGGGAAGAAACTTCTGTGTGACCTGACATGCCCACTGTACTCATTGAGGATGAGTTCTCCAATAGCCCCTGGTGTTCGATGATGTGACTAATGGTCTTACATTCCTACTCTAGAATAAACCTAGTGTGAGCTATCTTACTTAATGTTCATGCTTTGTGATCATGCTTCATGGTTTGTTTGTGGATTGATTTGTTCTCTTTCCTTGTTTTTTTGGGGTCCCTACTTATTATTTTGTTACTCACCCCTGCACGGGCTCCACCAAAATGTATCGTATCTGGTGAAGACAACCACTTCCTTGATGGAAGAGTTGGTGGACTAGGACCCAGTAGTGCTCAGTGAGACAAGGCATATGTGGAATACTTCTATGAGTTCTAGAAGACATTATGTATTGACTCATAATGTGGAGTTTCCAGCAAAAATCTTTCAGATTTTTCCTTGTACTTTCCAATTTTTAGTTTATCTTTTTAGGTTTTGTATTCTAGACCTTTGACCTATAGTTTGTAATTTTACTCAATGGTTCTTTAGTGGAATTCATGTTTACGTTTTCAGATTTGGGAGATGGTTTTTTTGTGCATGCATACTAGTAATCAGGCAAATGCCTCCCAATGGAAGGTTGACACCTTCAGTGCTAGTCGACAACCCATGGCCTTCATGAGGCAGGCTTGGGGTATGTCATGACATATGCCACGTTGGATGGTTCGTAAAAAATTGGTATCAGATGTTGTTGGTTCTCCCTGAAAGACTGAGAGTGTATTGTTTTGTTTTTGGGGGAATACTGTTGAATGTTTCGAGTTCGAATTTTAGATTTGGGGAGTCCAGTGTTGGTGTGGATGCCAACGTACCCATACACAAGAACCTTGAATTCTACTTTTCAAATATATACATGAAAACACTGGTCACATAAGTGTCTCCTTATGATCTTCTCTAGTTAGAGTCAGCTCAGTAGGTACAACCTTTTAACCGTGGTACATCTTGATCTGTGTTAGTATGCCTCCACACAGACAGCCAGGTCAGATTCCGATGCGTGACCGTGAGGATAGCCTTCCTAGATATGAGGCATTGGTTTAGGGACCAGTTATAGAGATGGACCCACCGTGTGGTGCACCGATGTTGTCACCACCTGCTGATCAACAGTTACTACTGGTGTTACCAGTAGAGTACTTATGCAGATTTTGTTCCTTTCACGAGTTTTAGAGATAGAGACCTCCTAGCTTCAGGGGATAGATAGATCATTAGTTCACTAAGGACTAGATGGATATAGTGACATGGGTCTTCTTCTTAGTGAGGACACCACTTGAAAATATGGTGATATTGTCCATGAGCCTTCTGCAGGGCTCAGTAGTGAGATGGTAGAGATTGACCACCCAGGCACATGATGAGGTGACCCTCACATGGATAGAATTTGAGCATCTTTTCCAAGAAAAGTTTTTATCTGTGACATTACACTCTGTGTGCATTCAGGAGCAGCTTCACCTACAGTAGGGAATCATGCCTATGGCTGAGTACTCTGTGAGATTTATAGATCTCTCTTGTTACTCCACAAACATGGTGCGAGACTCATTCTTTAGATCCCAAACCTTTAATAAGGGACTCATATGGAAGATCAGGTCATCCATCATGTCTCTCAGCATCCCCACTAAGGATGGAGTGCTATAGAGAGCCCTTCTTGTGGAGAACTTCCTAAAATAGTAGGCACCAATAGCTAGAGGCCCCAGCAAACATCAGACAACAGATTATTTTGTAGTGAGTAGCAGGAAGAAGGCTTGGGGACCCAAGCAGCTCAGATCTCTCAGGGGATGACCCCAGGACTTCGGGTCAGTAGTGAGGGTCACCTAGAGCAGAGGGAGTCAGCAATGAACCAGGTTGTGCTTCACGTGCTGTGGGCAGGGACACATGACTCGTGACTGCTCGACCTGCCACACATACGATCAACATAAGGTTGAGGGACTACCATGGTAGAGGTAGAGGTTCGAGCAAGTAGGTCCACAAGGCGGCATACATGGAAGGAGAGTAGGACAAGAAGCAGGTAGTGGATAATGGTTCGAGGTGCTATCACCACCACCCCTTGGTGGTCCACCATAGGCTCAGGGAGCCGGAGGGCAGGGGCAAGGCTAAATTCAGACGATAGAGGCCTATGACCAGAGCGCTCCATAGATGATTAGAGGTACAGTCTATGTATTCTTCCCCTTATCTATATTTATTATAGACATAGGTTATAGTCACTATTTTCTTTCCACATACCTCGTTCAAGTCTTAGAGATTATAGTGGATCCATTACCTTGATCCTTACAATAAAAAACTCATACGAGAGGGGATTTGAAAATTACACACTCATGATAACAATGTGAGCTTACTCTTGGAGGTGAGAGTTTTGGCTCAGATCTCTTCATAGCAGCGTTGAGGCCTTACATCGTAATCTTGGGTATGGATTTGTTAACTACATTACATGCTCAGATAGATTGTTTTAGGCACAAAGTGTGGTGTGTCCGTGAAGATGGGACCTGGTTTTCCATCACTATAACGAAGGGACCTTTTGGAAGACAAGACAAAAATTCTTAGCATAGGGTACAACCAATCACTCACTAGTTGGCTAGCCTCACTCTCAGTGCAGTGGAGGAGATATGTATATGCTTTATTATAGTGATGGATGAGTATGAGGATGTATTTCTTGAGGAAGTACCGGGACTACCTCCTCATAGGGAGGTAGACTTATGCATCGACCTATACCCAGGGATGTCACTGATATTAACATCGAAATATTGGATGGATCTCTCGGAGCTTCGTGAATTAAGGGCACAACTAGAGGACTTGTAGAAGAAGGGATTCATGAGACCCAGTGTTTCACCATGGGAATCCCCTGTATTGTTTTCTATGAAGGCAGGCAAGAGATTGAGTCTATACGTGGACTTCTAGCACCTGAACATGGTGACCGTGAAGAAAACGTATCCACTACCAATGATTGATGACTTGATCATCTAAAGAGAGTGAGTTCATTCTTGATGATAAACCTCATATCATGCTATCATCAACTTCAGGTACGAGATGAGGATGTACCGAAGACAACCTTCAGATACCGGTATGGAAACTACGAGTTCTTGGTGATGCCCTTCAGCATGACCAATGCCCCAAAAGCAATCATGGGACTCATAAATACGATATTACATTATCAAATCGATTGTTTCATGGTAGTATTTATTGATGAAATCCTAGTGTAGTCATCATTGGAGGAGGAGCACGCTACACACCTGCAGATTGACATGGATACACATCGAGAGAACTAGATTTATGGTAAGCTCTCGAAGTGCTAGTTATGGATTTGGGAGTTCCAATTTTTGGGACACGACATTTTAGAGCCTAGAGTTGCAGTGGATACAGCGATGATTGAGGTATTGCTTGCTTGGGATCCACCCAGGTACGTGATTGAGATGAAGAGTTTCTTAGGGTTGGTCGGATACTACCAGAGGTTTGTTAAAAAGTGTTTTATAAAATATCTTTTATGTTTTTACAATGAGAACACATTGTTTAACTTTTATGACTATTATTTTAAATGAATCTTACTTTCAATTTTTTAAAATGGTCTTCTAAATAAAACTAATTCATAATGATTTTGAATTGAAAAGGGGTATTTCATATTATTTTTCAATGTGATTTACCCAATGTTCTTGAAAATGAATTTTCCATATATGTCAATGTATTATATTTATTCCTATTATATTTTATAATGATAACATCCACATTATCTATATTTATTATGATCATGTTGTGTATTATCATTTAACCAATTTCCATATTTATTTAATTATTCTTTGATGGAATTATGTATGATTTCCTCAGGTAGCATGCATATGCATGCACATATTAAAAATATTTTTTCTAAACACTATAAAATTGAATTTGATTATTTTTTTATATTTAGAATAATAATATGAAAATTAATTAATTAGGAAAATTTTATTTTTAAATTATTTTTCTATCGTTAAATATTAATTTCCAAGGTAAAAGTTAAATGGGTATTTCAAAGAAATGATTTTACATGGGATTTATATTTTATAAATAAATATATTAATTAGATATATTTTAAATTATGAATCTAATATTATTTTTAATAACATAAAAAATATATATTTACATTGATCTAATTAGTAATTGATGAGAAATAATAATAAAAACACTTAATTTATAAAAATAAAATTTTCCACAAAATCACTTTCTTTTATACCTCATGTTTTAATTTAAAAGTTAATATTCTCTTATTTAGAAATTTAAATAGATTAAATAATGTATATCTTCATATTAAACACATTAAATTTTCATATGATGGGTCATATTATATTTTTAGTAACAAAATAATTACCATGATTAATATTTAATCATGATTAATAAGAGTTAAAATGGTTAATCTAAAATAGCTCAAATTTTACTAAATGAACATGAAATTTATACATTATAAGATAAATGTTTTTTTCTAAAATATTATTTCTACATTCCTCTCCAATATTTCCACACCTAACTCTCCTGAAATTACATTTACCCCTTATCTAACATTCCTTTCCAAGGATTTTTCCTCTTTTACAATTATAAAAGGATCTCACTTCCACCAACTTCCAGCCACACCACTAGTTCAAAATTACCTTAAAAATATATCTATTTTATTTTTTATAGATCTAATTTAAACTTTTTTATACCCTTATATCAAGAAATTTCTCCAAGTACTTCATTCCAAAAGGACACTCGAAGGGGAGAATCAATCTCTCAATGACAGTATTAATTACATTTTAACATTCTCATTAAACCACTCAAAATATATTTTAAAAATATTTATATAATTAAATAAATATAAATAATATACTGAAATTTTTATTATAATAATGATACAAGCTTTATATATTCCTTTCCCATTCATTCAAAAAAATAAAATAAAAAAAATAAATGAAAACATCACTCATGTAATGTCTTGGAAATTCCATATATATATATTTAAATTGTATGGAATTATTTTGAGACATCACACTTTGAATGTACGTGATTCCAAGACCCGGTGATCCCGAAATAGAATTTTGAACTTTTTAAAGTTCGTTTATGTAAATGTTAAAGAATGTTTTTCTAACTTTTAAACTAGTGCTCAGATCAATAATATGAGGGAATTATTGAACTCAGAGCACTGTGATTTGTCTGGAAATGAAATAACATCGACTGATAAGAGTCGAATGGAAATGTTAATTTTCAGACTTTTGAGGAAATAATAAAATAATATAAAAAGTTATTTTATTATTCTTCCAGCACTGTTGAGCGACAGACAATGGCACTGTGGTGCAGCAATGAGGAGCACTATGTGAATCTCATTAATGGATAATTTTTGTGCTGTTTAATGACATTTTAATTAAAGTGTAACAGATATGTTGTTTCATAAATGAAGTTGTTTAACGACATGATGTTGCAGCATAACATAAACACTACGACATGTTTTCTTTTAATAAGCTAACGCATTTGAGAAATGGGAATTAAACCGTGGAAATTCCCCAAGAAACTTATGATAAGGATTCACTCTAATGATTAATGATGAATGATGACAGGATCGCTAGCAAAGTTGACGATTTATGAAGAATGGGATAGGGAAGTGACAAACGCCTAAGGAGATTGAATTCTTGAGGGTGGAGTGTTTCAACAAAGAAAATCAATCGATGAACGAGTTTGTTTTTTTTCATGATTTTCCTATTCTTATTCTAAAATAATGAACACGGATCAACCCAAAAACATGTTGATCCGCAGATTGTTTCTTTGTGTGGGAGGGTGTTCTTCTTGGTTTTTCTATATTGGGATTAAATTATAATTGATAGAAATATGATCTCAATCCTCCTCTTTTTAAACATATAACGTGGAGGGTTCGGGCCAACATGAACAAGGCCCGAACCCCCCTGACTTTTTAATTCTGGGTAGTCGAACATTCAAAATAGTGGAAAGGAAAGTTTGATGCCTTTGCAAGGAAGAAAAAACCCCATGGTGACCGGAGGCACCGTTTGTGTGAAGAACGGACCACTAGTGCAGACTCGGTGGCGTGCGGCGGTGGCCGCATGCGGGTGGCTGTATGCCACGATGGCATGCCAAATGAGCTCCACAGTCAACCACCCACCGTAGTGTGTCAAGGGTCGTCGGCTAGCAGTGGGTGGATGCGGCCACCCGACCACATCGGTGCACTGTGGATGTGGCACCGCATAGTGTCCCACGCGGAAAAGGCACGATCAATCGACCGCAGCTGGGGGAGATAGCCCTAAGATTGACCTATAGGGTAAGGGTTATGTCAGAAATAGATTTTAACTATGTCCCAACTAGCTGAAGGTTGGTCTGCCTATGGAGGACCTGGTTGGGCACTGGTTGGACATAGCCTTGTGGGCCGGACCCGCCCCATTAAGCCAGGCTAGACCCACGACCCAGTGGGCCGGTGGCAAAATAGACCGGACCAAGTCGAACCAAGGTTGGGCTAGGTCCGGTTCGGGTCAGCGGACTTGGGTTGGTTCAGTCTGACAGGGTCCGACCAGACCCAGAACCAACCGACCACTTTTTGGAAAAACATCAATAACTTGAAAATAGATCCTTTGATTGACGAGACGTTTGCGGTGTTGGAACCATCACGACAATAAAAATATTTTTGAATACTCCATGGAGTAATTCATTGAAGTTGAAATATGATGAAGAGATTGGGGAGAATTTATTCTGAGATCATGCATGCTACGTGCGGAAACCCCTGTTGTTGGATGAGACCTAAGACTGCTGACAAGCGACCAAGTGTGGATCAGATACCGTGGCCTAGTGGGAAGCGGTTTCAGTGTGATCTAGCCGGACCATGGTGGGGAGAGTCTTCTGTGTGACCAAACAGACTCACATTACTTGATAAGAGGAGTACCTTAGTATGCCCATAGGCGGGAAGCAACTTCTGTGGGACCCATCATGCCTATGGTGGGGAGAGGATTTAGTGTGAACCAGCATACCCATAGTCCTAATCTGAGATGAGCACCAAAAAAATTCTAGGTTAGTGGGAAGAAACTTCTGTGTGACCTGACATGCCCGCTGTACTCATTGAGGATGAGTTCTCCAATAGCCCCTGGTGTTCGATGATGTGACTAATGGTCTTACATTCCTACTCTAGAATAAACCTAGTGTGAGCTATCTTACTTAATGTTCATGCTTTGTGATCATGCTTCATGTTTTGTTTGTGGATTGATTTGTTCTCTTTCCTTGTTTTTTTGGGGTCCCTACTTATTATTTTGTTACTCACCCCTGCACGGGCTCCACCAAAATGTATCGTATCTGGTGAAGACAACCACTTCCTTGATGGAAGAGTTGGTGGACTAGGACCCAGTAGTGCTCAGTGAGACAAGGCATATGTGGAATACTTCTATGAGTTCTAGAAGACATTATGTATTGACTCATAATGTGGAGTTTCCAGCATAAATCTTTCAGATTTTTCCTTGTACTTTCCAATTTTTATTTTATCTTTTTAGGTTTTGTATTCTAGACCTTTGACCTATAGTTTGTAATTTTACTCAATGGTTCTTTAGTGGAATTCATGTTTACGTTTTCAGATTTGGGAGATGGTTTTTTTGTGCATGCATACTAGTAATCAGGCAAATGCCTCCCAATGGAAGGTTGACACCTTCAGTGCTAGTCGACAACCCATGGCCTTCATGAGGCAGGCTTGGGGTATGTCATGACATATTCCACGTTGGATGGTTCGTAAAAAATTGGTATCAGATGTTGTTGGTTCTCCCTGAAAGACTGAGAGTGTATTGTTTTGTTTTTGGGGGAATACTGTTGAATGTTTCGAGTTCGAATTTTAGATTTGGGGAGTCCAGTGTTGGTGTGGATGCCAACGTACCCATACACCAGAACCTTGAATTCTACTTTTCAAATATATACATGAAAACACTGGTCACATAAGTGTCTCCTTATGATCTTCTCTAGTTAGAGTCAGCTCAGTAGGTACAACCTTTTAACCGTGGTACATCTTGATCTGTGTTAGTATGCCTCCACACAGACAGCCAGGTCAGATTCCGATGCGTGACCGTGAGGATAGCCTTCCTAGATATGAGGCATTGGTTTAGGGACCAGTTCTAGAGATGGACCCACCGTGTGGTGCACCGATGTTGTCACCACCTGCTGATCAATAGTTACTACGGGTGTTACCAGTAGAGTACTTATGCAGATTTTGTTCCTTTCACGAGTTTTAGAGATAGAGACCTCCTAGCTTCAGGGGATAGATAGATCATTAGTTCACTAAGTACTAGATGGATATAGTGACATGGGTCTTCTTCTTAGTGAGGACACCACTTGAAAATATGGTGATATTGTCCATGAGCCTTCTGTAGGGCTCAGTAGTGAGATGGTAGAGATTGACCACCCAGGCACATGATGAGGTGACCCTCACATGGATAGAATTTGAGCATCTTTTCAAAGAAAAGTTTTTATCCGTGACATTACACTCTGTGTGCATTCAGGAGCAGCTTCACCTACAGTAGGTAATCATGCCTATGGCTGAGTACTCTGTGAGATTTATAGATCTCTCTTGTTACTCCACAAACATGGTGCGAGACCCATTCTTTAGATCCCAAACCTTTAATAAGGGACTCATATGGAAGATCAGGTCATCCATCATGTCTATCAGCATCCCCACTAAGGATGGAGTGCTATAGAGAGCCCTTCTTGTGGAGAACTTCCTAAAATAGTAGGCACCAATAGCTAGAGGCCCCGGCAAACATCAGACAACAGATTATTTTGTAGTGAGTAGCAGGAAGAAGGCTTGGGGACCCAAGCAGCTCAGATCTCTCAGGGGATGACCCCAGGACTTCGGGTCAGTAGTGAGGGTCACCTAGAGCAGAGGGAGTCAGCAATGAACCAGGTTGTGCTTCACGTGCTGCGGGCAGGGACACATGACTCGTGACTGCTCGACCCGCCACACATACGATCAACATAAGGTTGAGGGACTACCATGGTAGAGGTAGAGGTTCGAGCAAGTAGGTCCACAAGGCGGCATACATGGAAGGAGAGTAGGACAAGAAGCAGGTAGTGGATAATGGTTCGAGGTGCTATCACCACCACCCCTTGGTGGTCCACCATAGGCTCAGGGAGCCGGAGGGCAGGGGCAAGGCTAAATTCAGACGATAGAGGCCTATGACCAGAGCGCTCCATAGATGATTAGAGGTACAGTCTATGTATTCTTCCCCTTATCTATATTTATTATAGACATAGGTTATAGTCACTATTTTCTTTCCACATACCACGTTCAAGTCTTAGAGATTATAGTGGATCCATTACCTTGATCCTTACAATAAAAAACTCATACGAGAGGGGATTTGAAAATTAAACACTCATGATAACAATGTGAGCTTACTCTTGGAGGTGAGAGTTTTGGCTCAGATCTCTTCATAGCAGCGTTGAGGCCTTACATCGTAATCTTGGGTATGGATTTGTTATCTACATTACATGCTCAGATAGATTGTTTTAGGCACAAAGTGTGGTGTGTCCGTGAAGATGGGACCTGGTTTTCCATCACTATAACGAAGGGACCTTTTGGAAGACAAGACAAAAATTCTTAGCATAGGGTACAACCAATCACTCACTAGTTGGCTAGCCTCACTCTCAGTGCAGTGGAGGAGATATGTATATGCTTTCTTATAGTGATGGATGAGTATGAGGATGTATTTATTGAGGAAGTACCAGGACTACCTCCTCATAGGGAGGTAGACTTATGAATCGACCTATACCCAGGGATGTCACTGATATTAACATCGAAATATTGGATGGATCTCTCGGAGCTTCGTGAATTGAGGGCACAACTAGAGGACTTGTAGAAGAAGGTTTTCATGAGACCCAGTGTTTCACCATGGGAATCCCCTGTATTGTTTTCTATGAAGGCAGGCAAGAGATTGAGTCTATACGTGGACTTCTAGCACCTGAACATGGTGAACGTGAAGAAAAAGTATCCACTACCAATGATTGATGACTTGATCATCTAAAGAGAGTGAGTTCATTCTTGATGATAAACCTCATATCATGCTATCATCAACTTCAGGTACGAGATGAGGATGTACTGAAGACAACCTTCAGATACTGTTATGGAAACTACGAGTTCTTGGTGATGCCCTTCAGCATGACCAATGCCCCAAAAGCAATCATGGGACTCATAAATACGATATTACATTATCAAATCGATTGTTTCATGGTAGTATTTATTGATGAAATCCTAGTGTAGTCATCATTGGAGGAGGAGCACGCTACACACCTGCAGATAGACATGGATACACTCCGAGAGAACTAGATTTATGGTAAGCTCTCGAAGTGCTAATTATGGATTTGGGAGTTCCAATTTTTGGGACACGACATTTTAGAGCCTAGAGTTGCAGTGGATACAGCGAAGATTGAGGTATTGCTTGCTTGGGATCCACCCAGGTACGTGATTGAGATGAAGAGTTTCTTAGGGTTGGTCGGATACTACCAGAGGTTTGTGCCCAACTATTCCAGAGTAGTAGAACCTTTATCAGCCTTGAAATAAAATGGAAAACCCTTCTCATGGATAGAGATGTTCCATAAATGTTTCTAGGAGCTGAGGTAGAGAGTGATGAGTTCCCCAATCTTAAGAATACTGGATGAGGGCGTTGGGTATGTAGTTTCTGCTATACATCTAGGACCGGAATGGGTTGTGTCATGATACAGGAGTGAGTGGTGATCACCTACATATCATGGAAGTTGAGGTAGCATGAGAAGAACTACCTGACCCATGATCTAGAGTTAGCAGCCATGGTATTCTTCTTAAATATGTGACGACATGACTTGATGGGTGAACGGTTTTACTTATACTCTGACCACAAGAGTCTCAGTTATATCTTCTTAGAGAAGGATCTGAACTTGAGACATAGGATATGGTTGGAGTTACTTTAGGACTATGACAGTCATATAGTCTATACTCCTAGGAATGAAATTTTTTTGGAAGACACACTCAGTAGGAGTTCTAGTTTACAACTGTTGAGTGAGGCGACAGAGAAGCTAGATGCGATGAAGATATCCTTTATGGATGATGATAGTGAAACTTACCTTTAGCCAATGACTATAACTAACCCACTATTACAATGAGTTAGGGAGGCACAACTTATGGATGTTGACTACGAGGCCCGATGTGCTCCGTTATCCTCAGGATAAGGTCTTGATGAATTTTCAATAGGTGGGGAGAACATCATTCTTTTTAGAGTATGCACTATAGTACCAATGGTGTTTCAAGAGGATGTGTTGAAGGAGTTCCATACATCCCCATTAGCCATACATATTGGTGTGGTGAAGATATACCAGGACCTATGAAATTAATAATAGTGTCCAGGGATGATGAAAGTGGTGGAAGAGTTAGTTTCACGATGCCTCACTTGTTAGCAAGTGAAGGATGAGAAACAGGTTCTAGTAGGCTTGGAACTACCACTTGAGGTACCAAAGTTGAAATGGGATGGTATCTCGATGGACTTTGTGACAGGGTAACCATGCATGTCCGGGGGCCACAATTCTATTTGGGTGATCATTGACCGACTCACCTAGTCAGCTCAATTCCAACCTATCTGGGAGTTGGGTCGGTAGAGGGCTTGGGGCGCCTCTACATCCAGGAGATAGTGAGGCTACACGGGGTGCCTTAGAAGATTATCTTAGACCAGGATGCATGATTTACATCCAAGTTGTAGAAGGGATTACAAGAGGGGTTCGGGACTCATCTGCACTGTAGTAAAACTTTTCATTCCCAAATAGATGGTCAGACGGAGCATACCATACAGACTCTGGAAGACATGCTTAATGCTTGACTGACTGAAATTTATTTATTATTATTACCTTAAAACCCCGGGTTACAAGTCACAGAGGATGAAAATAATGAAGGCCATGAGAGTCCTTCCGAACCACATTAACACACTCCAAAGGAAGAGAATTGAGACTATCATAAACCACCAGAGTCTCCTCTGGTCTGCCCCAACAAGCCAACGCGTCAGCCGCAAAGTTGGACTCCCTCAGAATTTGATGAACCATCCTTCCCTGATTAGTCTCCGCTTTGCAAATACGAATAAAATACGTCAAATCCTAGGATATGTCATGATTTCCCTGTAGCGATCTGACTAGAACCTTCAAATCTGATTCCACTTCCATCACCGGGAGGCCTTTCCTCCTACATACAATCAAACCTGAAAGAAGAGCTCTAAACTCCGCACCCATAGAGTTACCTGGTCCATAATAAGCACTGAAGGCAATAAGAAATGAACCCCAACAATCCTGAAGCAAACCACCACCCCTCATGATTCCTCCCAAGCATGAACCATCCTCATTAAACTTCCACCCATTAGCTGGAGGCTTCCATCTTACCCACCGCCCTCTATCTGAACTCTGAATGTACTGTCTATGAACCAGGCTCCCCCGCATAACTGAATGAACTCCATTATTGAAGAGGGAGTATAGTTCAACAATAAGGGATCTCATCCAGACCTGGAGGTATAATAAGGACCTCCAGCAACCCAACTGCACCTGGTTGCGAGCCTCCCATATAGTCCAACATATGGATACAAGGATGATGATACGGGCTGTTCGCTCCCCCATCCTTCTACCAAAACCAGAAAAACAAAGAAAAAGGTAATCCCGAACTGAATGACACTCCCCACATGGAAACCTGTATTGAGAAATCCGAGACCAGAGGAAAGCATCCCAACGTACCTAAAAAATAAATGAACTATTGACTCCGAGCTCAGACTCTCACAACAGTAGCATCGCGAGGCCATGCAGACCCCTCTCCTCTAAATATTCTCCTCAGTTGGCAGGGCTCGATTTTGGATCCTCCACACCAGAAAGTTCATTCTTGTTGGTATCACATTACACCAGGTAATTTCATCCACAACCACCATCGTTTCACTCCTATTAAGGATTCTCCTGTAACCATTCATATTAAAACTCCCCGAGCTAACCTCTGTAAAACAACATCTGTTTGGATCATCACTCATAACCACATTGCTGAAAAGGTTCAGTTGTGATGGGTTAAGGTTTGCATATATAAAATCATACCTTCCACATGCCTCCTTAAACGAGATGTCAGGGTGAGGGAAGCCTTCAAACCGAAGCCTCTCCTCCGTCCATGTGTCCTCCCAAAAGCTAATCTCCCCATGACCAATCACCCATCTGGTGTGATCAAGCAGCACCTCCAAATGAGAAAACATGCATTTGGCGAGACTCGTCACTCCACGCATGCAAAACTCCTCATGCCAAACATACCGTGCTCTGAAGAAACTAGCCCACAGAGTCTTACCAACAATCACCTCCCAAGCTAGTATGGCTTGTATCCCCAGTATGGATTTGTGAATATCACGGAGACCAACCCCTCCCTCCTCCACTGGATGGGACAACCTCTTCCACGAGCCCTAATGACATCTCCCTTCTCCCTTCGCGTCCCTCAAAAAAGATGTGAGAATGTGTTCAATCATATCCACAGTGCCCTTCATTGGGTTGATGATGGAAAAAACATGCATGGGTATAGACAAAAGAACACTGTTAATAAGCATGATCCGGACCCAAACGAAAGTACCTTGTTCTTCCAGTTGAAAATCCTTCCCAAGATACGATCCAAAATCCCGTTGAAATGGGTCTTCAGAATCCTTCCACTGGATAATGGAACTCCCAGATAAAGAATAGGAAGTTGTCTCTGTCCACAACCGAGAACTTCCTGAATAATCCTACATCTTCCTCCTGAGAATTTTTTGGATATGAACAAGTGGCTCTTCGCATGATTGATCGACTACCCACTCTGCTTCCCATACGTGACCATAATTCCCTTAAGAGCTTTTAAAGTTCTACACCCACCATTCAAAAGTAATAATATGTCATCGGCGAACATTAAGTGGGATATACTCCATGAATTCTTTCTTCCATGGAAAGGCCTCAATACACCCTCTCCCATACTCTTCTTCAGATTTCTGGACAATGCATCTTCATCAAGGACAATGATGGTAGTAGAGAGCGGGTCCCCCTCTCTAACTCCTCTCATAGATTTGAAGAAGCCAAAACATTTCCCTAATAAAGAAACAGATATCCATGGAGAAGCAAAGCACCTGAAATAGAGATCACAGAACTGCTCATGAAACCCAAAACCCCTCATGACCCATAGTATAAAGCTCCATTCTAAATTATCATAATCCTTATTCATATCCACTTGAAAAATGATATTGGATCCAACATCCCATTTGTTCAAATCATGAACCATCTCACTCGCAATTCTTACTGCCCCCTGTATGCTACTGCCTTGAATAAAACCATGTTGTTCCTCAGATACAATCCTGGGTATAACATTGGATAGCCTCCTGCTAATAACCGTCGCAAGAATTTTATAAGAAACATTGCAAATGCATATCGACCTAAAGTGGTTAATAAGAAAGTGGTATTTGATCTTCAACACAAGTACCACCCTTGAAGAAGAGACCCCCTTAATCAAGGGAGCCCCCCAAAAGAAGCCCTGGATAGCCTCCACCACACACGACCCAACAAACTCCCATGCAACACTGTAAAAGGAGGCCGAGAACCCATCCGGCCCATGTGCACTCTAATGTGGCATGCTTCCCAGAGCCTCTCTAATCTCCCTCTCCTGTGGTATAGTGTAGATGCGATCATTCTCAGTTTGAGTTATCATCAAAGGTAAACAGCTCAAGAAATCAAAACCCTCCAAAGATTCTCTTTCAAAACCAGAAGTGTTCTCACCCGCCCACAAACCCTCAAAATTTTCCAAAGAAAGCTTTCCAGCGACATTCACATCAGACATATAAGATCCATCCTCCCCTTTTATATTAATCTTTGTGTTCCTCCTCTCTTTGATGCATTCTTGGAAGAATGCGTTGTTTTGTTCCCCCTCTTTAAGCCATCTCACTCGGGAGCACTGCATGAAGACCATCTCCATCTCCAACAGCTTCTCCTCCAGGACCACTCTCTCATCACATAGAGTAGTAAAAATATTCTCATCCCAAGAAACGTGGAGAGTCTCCTCCAATCCGCCAACCTCATCCTGTAAAGAGGTCACCCCATTATTCAAATCCGGCTGCACCACCATCCATTGCCTAATCTCCTGTTTGATCCTTTTAAAGCGATTCACCAGCCCTCCCCAAGAATTCTCCTTTTCCTCCTCCAACCAAGACATCCTCACAACCTGCATGAAACCAGCATCCTTATTCCATTCACTTGAATATGGAAGCTCTTTCCAATCACAACTTCATGATTAATATCTAGTAAAAGTGGAGCATGGTCCGAGAAAATACGAGAAAGATGAGGAACCGAAGTTTTTGAGAAAAGGTCCAGCCCATGCAGGTTGGTAAGCCACCTGTCCAGCCGGCTCCATATCCGATTCTGGCCTTTACGGTTATTGCAACACGTAAATTTCACCCCTTTGAAGCCTAAGTCCAACAGACCAGCTTGTAACAAGCACTCCTTGAAATCCACCATACCTTCCATGTTGCACCCCATTCCTCCACGTTTCTCTTAAACATCCACAATTGAGTTAAAATCTCCTCCCAAAAACCATTCCATAGAATCAGTTTGAACCGACTTTAGGTGTCCAGAGCTCCCTCCTTTCCACCACCTTATTGCTCGCATATACAAACGAAAAGAGAAGATAGAAACCAGCAAATTCAATCTTCATGTCAATACACTGAGGCATCACACCTACAGTCTCCACCGATATATCATTCTTCCAACCAACCCAAATTTGTGATTTATTGAGTCCACCATGAAAAGAGTTTGAAAAAACCATTTTCTTTGCTAACCCAGGAATCTTGCATGCATCCTGTTTCAGTTCAAGAATCACGACCAAGGAAACTTTGGCCTTCCTTCCTTCCAAAGATAAAAAAGCTCTCTTGGCATGATCTCCCATAACACACGCATTCCATATAATAATGGAGAGTATCCCTATAGAACCTTACAGGATTTTTGACTCGATGGAAGAGATTGAATGGGGTTGACAAACACACCCTTCCACTCGGCTTTCGAGCGAGTGATAGGCCCCGAAATGCCATCCTTTCCACTGCCATGTTTCGCTGATAAAAGACCATCAACACACAGAGCATCTAACTCTTCCAACTGAGGTTTCCTCCCTCATGGGCCACGAGGGAGAGACTCCGCTCCCAACTCTCCCTAGAACAAAGAAAATAGAATTCTTCTCTGAGGAGACCAACGTGATTCACCTCCTTCTCCACACCCCAGTTCAAGTTAACCATCTCCAGACGCTTATCAGAGGAAGCCAAAAGATTGCTCACTAGACAGTTCTGAATAAACCCTGGTGAAAGTTGCGAAGAAAAACCGATGGAGGAAGTAGGGGGAGACAACTGTCTGGCCGGACTCCCTAGTGAGAGAGACATGTGAACCTCCACCTCTTTCTGAGACACATCCTTTCCCCCATGGATAGAAGACTTCCTCTGTGGAACTGGACCCGGGGACCAAGAGATGAGATCCAAATTCCTAGAGGGTAAATCCGACATGTGTCTGGCGCTGTCAGAAGGTGTTTCCCCAATTTCATCCTTTTTATTTCCAAACCCACAGACCCCATTGGACGGATTCAAATTTGAAACCTCCCGAGGAAAAACAGTCGCATCCGCTACTCCACACCCACCCAAAACGTGTGGGTCTTGACCCGGTTCCTCAACCAGAGCACGACCAGAGGGCTCCGCAACCTCCCTCTGTCATCGGCAACCCTTCACGTCATGGCCATGCAAGCCACAAAACACACAGAAATGAGGGAACTGTCGATAAAACAACTTCTTTTTCCACCAAAACCCATCCTCAGATTCAAGCTGCACCATTAATGCTTGCATACTTAATTTTGGTCATAGTTGGGAGGACCACCTACCACTAGTGGAGTTGGAATACAACAAAAGATGTCACTGCACCATTGACATGGAACCGTTTGAGGCCTTGTATAGGCATCCATGCAGATCAACTCTATGCTAGACAGAAACAAGGGAGTCAGCACTCATGGGTTCAGAGTTGGTACGGGCTACCAAAAATATGCTGAAGATCATCGAGGAGCATATGAGGACTAAACATAGTATAAAGAAATCATATTATGATATGAGGTGGAGGCCCTTGGAGTTCAAGGAGGGAGACGATGTTTTCATTTGGCTCTCACACCGACGAGGATTGCAGAGATTTGGCCAGGACATAAAGCTATCTCCAAGGTTCATCAGACCTTTCCAGATTTTGAGTAGAGTTGGTGAGGTGGTGTACTGCCTATCTCTTCCACCACAGATGCACTAGGTGCATGATTTTTTCAACATGTTACAGCGGAGGAGGTACGTGAATGATCCATCATACATCATTGACTATGGAGAGATGTACATTGACAATGGGGGGACATTTGTCAAGTTCCTGGTGGAGATAGAGGATCGACAAGAGTGAGTCCTTTGTGTATGGACTATTCCTCTACTACGTGTTCAGTGGAAACATAGGAATATCTAGGAGATCAAATGGGAGTGAGAGGATTATATTCATGCTCAGTACCTCCATTTGTTTGATTAGCCCTTATTTTGGGTTTTGGGGACATAAATCCAAAAGGTGGGGAGGATTAATTGTGCTGGAATTTTTGAATTTGTTTTCTAATTTTATGTTATTATTTTGAGACCTCACACATTAACGACATGTGATTATGAGGCCCGATGATCCTAGAACGAAATTTTGACTTTTTTTTAAGTATGTTTAAATAAAAGTGAAAGCGTATTTTTCTAACATTTAAGCTGGTGCTCAGATAAACAATACATGGGCACTGTTGAACTCGAAACGCTAAGATTCACCTAGAAAGGACTTAACTATGACTGGAAAGGGTTAGACAAAAGAGTTAATTTTTTGACATTTTGAAAAATATTAAAATAACATAAAAAGATATTTTATTTGTATTCCCTCACCGTTGAGTGGTGGATGGAAACATTGCGGTGCAGCGACGAGGAACATTAAGTGAAGCTCATTAGTGGTTAATTTTTTTGTAGCTTAACGATGCATTAATTTAAGCATAATAGATATGTTCTTTCATAAATTATAAAATGTAATGACGTGATGTCGTAATGTAACAAAAACACGGTGATGTGTTTTTAATAAGATAACACATTGGGGAAAGGGGAATTAAACTGAGGAAATTATTTGATGACACTATGACAAAGATTCCCTCCAAAAACAAACAACGAACACCAGCTAGATCACTAGAAATATTGACTCTTTATAAAGAATGTGACCAAGAAGTGATGAAAACCAACAGAACATGAATCCTCAAAGGCAGAGTGCTTCAACGACGAACATTGATCGAGGTAGGGGTTTGTTTTGTTTCATTTTCCCATGTTCTTATTCTAAAATGACGAACACAGATAAACCCACAAGTAGGTTGATCCAAAGATTGTTCGTTCGTGCAGGAGGGTGTTCTACTAGGGTTTTGTATAGAGGGATTAAATTATTGTTGATAGAACTGTGATACCAAGTCTCGTATTTTAAACATATAATGAAGAGGGAGCGGGCCAACACGAACAAGGCCTGACACCTCTCTACCTTATGCATTCTTGGTGGTCGAAAATTTGAAATGGAGGCAAGAAAAAGTTAAGGCCTTCAGAGGGAAGGTGATACCTCAAGGAGGGCATATGCGTACTTGGTGAGATGAACGAACCACCAATGAAGACCCGGTGGCCCGCGGCAGTGGCCACGTGCTAGTGGTGGCACACCACGATGGGGTGCCAGAGGAGCACCATAGTCAACTAACCCCCGCAGTGTGGCAAGGGTCGTGGGATGGTGGTGGGTGGACGCAGCCACCCGACCAGATTGGTGCACCAAAGACACGACATCAAACTATATTCCACATGAGAAAGACATGGTCAATCGACTTCATCTGGGGGAGCTAGCCCCGTGTATGACCTGCGGGGTATGGGTTATATCCAACGCGACATCTAGCTGCATCCCAACGAGCTGAAGGCTGGTCTGCCTATGGCAGACCAGAAAGGGTGTGGGATGAACCCGCGACCCAAAGGAATGGGCCAGACCCAGGTAGGGCCGAGTTTGGGTTGGGTCAGTATACTCGGGTTGGGTCGGTCCGACCGTACCCAGACCCAGCCATACCCTTTTTGAAAAAACGTTAATAACATGAAAACCAGCCATCTGATTAATGATCCGTTTGCGGCGTTGGAACCCTCGTGATGAGGTGGATATTTTGGAATACTATATAGATGATTTAATTGAATTTGAAATATGAATAAGGGCTTGGGGAGAGGTTCTACTGAGACCAAGCATGCTACGTGCGGAAACACTTGCAATTGGCTGAGACCTAAGACTACTAACAAGAAACCCTGTGTGGATTGGATACTATGGCCTATTGGGAAGAAACATCTATGTGACCCGGAAGGCCCATGGTGGGGAGAGGATTCTGGGTGACCCAAAAGATCCACAGTAATTGATAGGAGGAGTAACTTTGTATGGTTATAGGTGGGAAGCGGGTTCTGTGTAACCCAGTATGCCCACACGAGGGAGTAACTTCTGTGTGACCCAGCATACCCACAATTCAAATTCGGGATGAGTACCAAAGAAGTATTAGGTTAGTGGGAAGCATCTTCTATGTAACATGGAAGGCCCACTATACTCATTGAGGAGGAGTTCTCTAGCAGCCCATGGTGTTTGATGATGTGACTAATGGTCTTACTTTCTGACTCTAAAATATACCTAGTCTGAGCTGTCTTGTTTCGTGATCATGCTTTGTGGTTTGTTTATGGAATTATTTGTGGTCATTACTAGTTTTTTGGGTCCCCTACAGAGTATTATTTTACTCACCCCTACATGGGTTTCACCCACACGTGTTGTGTCTTGTGAAAATGACTACCTACTTGATGGAGGACTTGGTGGCCCAGGACCCGATTGTGCCCAGTGAGACCAGGCAGATGGGACGTACTTCTACAGCTTCCAACATTTACTCTATACTAAATCATCATGTGGGGTTTCCAGTTAACGAATTTCAGAGATTTCCTTGTACTTTATTATTTTCAGTTTATCTTTTGTAGGGTTTCTATTCGGGCCCATTCGACCGATTGTTTGTACTTTTACTTAGTGGTTGTTTAGTGGAATGCTTGTTTACTTCTCTAGCTTTGGTATGTGGTTGTGTGTTCTTGCGTAAAGGTACCTAGGAAAATTACTCCCACTTATAGGTTGACACCTTTGGTGCTAGTCACCAACCCCTGGCCTTCGAGAGGTAGGCTTGGGTATGTCACAAAATGGGTCCTGGGGGACAGGTTGTGATAGCTCATGCATGTGTGCGAACTACTGCCTCCATGAACAATAAGATTTGTTTATCATCACCACATTTAATTTATGGATATAAAAATGGGTTTAGTAAAAATATATTATATTTATTTCATGATTTACATTTTGTAAATATAAATTAGGCATTATGCTATTAATATTAGCAATATGAAATCATTGTAAAAATAACAGCCTAAAACAAACATACCCGGAGGAAAAGAGATTTATTTTTTTAATTAAAATTTTTATTAATTACCTTTTGATTATATATCTTCCAAACTTTGATGAATTATATTTAAAAATCTATGTAATTTCCTTATAATTTATTGATAATTATATTATAACAAATGAATCTCTTCCATAGTCATACCAACACATATATTGTATTAAGTTCTTATTTGGGTCGGTTTAACCACTTCCTTGAATAATGATATAAATTTATATCAAGGATGAATATATAAACATAATATAAGATAATAATAAGAAAATAATTATTATTTTTTGTTTTGGAATGTTTATATAATCATTTAAATCATTAATTAAGATACCATTGTTTGGTAATTAAGAAACCCCAAAACAAGATCACTACTTATTCAAGAACCATAACTAAAAATATCATGAAATGAAATTATAAATTTATATACCACAATTGAACATATATAATTTTATATTTAATTATTTATAAATGATATAATTTATAACAAGAATTATTACCAACACAATTATTATAAAACATATTCAAAATTATTTAAAATACTAACACTCAATGTTGAAAATAAATAATAACTAACTAATATACATATAGAAATTGATCATAAATGAATATTATAAAATGTTATAGACATTAATAAGGTTAAAAAATAATATATTAAGATTTTTCAATTTATTATATAAGATATTAACATGCATTTATTTAAGTCAAAAGAAAAGTTATGAGTTTCTTAGTTTTTATTCTTACTCTTAGAGACATTATATTTTTTGAAAGATTTATCATTTTATATTGTGTTATTTTAATTTAATTCCCATGAAATAATTTTATTATATTTTTTTATGCAATTCATGGGATATAAAAATCTAAATCTAGTTTCTTTCTTCATTAATCTTTTTATTTAAGTGTTACCTTAGTTGTAAGGTTTTCTTGGCCTCAATTCTTACTCTTTAATACATGTTATATTTTTCACACCATTCCCTTTTTGTATGTTTTTATTTTTTTTAAATCAGACAAAATTATTTTAATTTATTTTTATGTAATTAATGGGATATGAATATCTATATCGAGTCAGTTTTATTATTCTTATTTTGATTCAAGTGTTACCCAATTCGTAAGGGTATTTTTCGTCAATTTCATTTCTTTGAGACATGTTTTGTTTCTTAACCTAATTTCATTTAAATGGGGTTTATAATTTTAATTGGATATATAATATCCTGAATTATATTTTATTCGTGGTATTTTAATTTCAATATAACTCTCTATGTTTCAATGGTTTTTTATTAATTTTTTTATTATGTCATAAAGGATATTAATAACTCCAACCTTATTACTTTGATATAATATATTTCTTCTTAAAATTATTTCTTCCATGCCTAGGTTCAGACACCATAAAATTTTATCATATTGTGGTTTCTATTCCTATATTGGATTTTTTTAAATTTAATGATCCGTCCTTTATGAATTTCATTCTCATAAAAGTATTATATTGTTAAGAACAATTACCATCCTTACCAAGTAATCTCTTTACCTTCCATATCCATGTTTTATATTCCAAAAAATGTTCTCCTTTATATTTGGAAACCCAATTATTTGTTTTCTCTTGTGATCTTCACATTTCCATTTTCCCATATTCAAAAGGAATTTTTATTACCCTTTTTACGAAGTGGGATTTCAATAAATGTATTTTAGTATATAAATTTTTTTTACTTGCATGTCACATTATTTTTTCTTATACTACACATTTTAATGAAAGAGTATTTATGTCTCTTTCAAGGATCTAATATTTAATGTTATTTTTAATAGTAAAATATTTCAAAAATTTCACATCACTATTTTGATAATAATTTTTAAAAGTTATCCATAAAAACATCTTTTTAAAATATTATTAAAAAATGTTTTCTAAAATATATTTTATGTTTTTCCCATGTGAGCACATTATTTCACTATAATGACCATAATTATCAATGAAACCTATATTCCAATTATTAAAATGGTTTTTAAAATAAACCTAATGCATAATGATTTTAAAATGAAAATGGGTATTTCCTCTTATTTTTCAATGTGATTTACCAAATGATCTTGAAAAGGAATTTTCCATTAATGTCAATATGCTCTATTTGTTCCTATTATATTCTCTAATTAAAAAATCCACCTTATTTATTTGGATTAATTATGATCATGTTGTGTATTATCATTTTACCCATTTACTTATTTAGTTAATTATGATTTGATGGAATTATATATGATTTCCTTAGGTGGCACACATATGCATTCACATATTATGAATATGAAGGTTTTACACTGATTGTGTAATAATGCATTGGGTAAATAATTAATCTCTAGAGATAACATTCTTATGATCCATTGACAACATGCCTTGGTAATGTTTCAGGATATGTTAGTACACCTTGGTAATTTTCTTTTATGAAACCACTATGATGAGATTTAGGGATATTCTTATGAATCTGTCATGTTTATATTATATCCAAAATACCATGTTATTACTCATTCTATTATGTTCATATTATTCCTCATTATATTATGTTCACATTTATATGTTATGCCTCATGTTTTTCTTATGATTCCATGATATTATGATATAAATTTATTTTTTCTAAAATTATTGTTTTATGATTATTGGATTATGACTCCATGTTTTATTGGGCATGAATCCTATATGATGTGTTCATATTCCTTGATTATATTCTCATACCCATATTTTCATCTTCTTCTCACTTATGATATTTCATTTTTTTTCCTATTCTTATCCTTACTATACATTTGAGCTCACCCCTTTTTATGTTTCTATTTCCCCAAGTTATGAAAAAAAGAAATAAATATGATTGCTCTAGAAGAGTATCCTGTGTGGGGAATTTGTGTGAGATGTTGAAGACTTATAAGGGATTAAGTATCTCTTAGTATAGTAAAAAAATATCCATTAGTTGAGAAATATATGAGCATTATGAGTTAATGTTTTATCTTAAAGCTTTGAAACTCTAAACCTAAATGGTCATGAGAATGTATGTGATGAAATATTTGATATAAATCTTATAATTATGGGAATATTTTCCCTTGTATATAATATTTTGTTCATACTATAATGAATCAGATTTTTCATGTATTATTTTTGGATATTAAATAGATTATTTTCTAGACTAGGTACTGAGACGACATGTGATTTAGAGGCCCGATGTGACCAGAATAAATATTTTAATAAATATTAAATATATTAAATATCACAATTGAACATTTTTCTAGAAAAGTTAATTAAATCCCAAATGAGGGATTAAATTAGAAATACGAGGGCACTGTTGAGTTCATAATGCATGTTTTACACTAGGTGCGACATAATCTTGGTTGAAACATGCCGTTTATAGAAAATTAATCATGGGGATAATTAAATTTAATAAAAAAATCAATTAATTTATTTTGATTATTTTTATGAGGTGACTAAATTATCTTTTAAGTATACAGTTATAGTATTTCCTCAGGGTTGGCCACTCAAATACTAGAAGTTCAGACAAACATTGGGCAACTTTATTGATGAAAGATGGTAGATTGGGATTAGATTAAAGATCATTGCACCAACGGAGTTCGTGGATCTCATCAATGATAGTGACACAATAGTTTTTTTTGTCAACAGTTGATCCAAACTCCAAGTAGAATGTTTTTTATTGTGATTTCCATCCCATTTCTTAATTCTAGACAAATGAGGATCAATTATAGGAATAAAATTGATATGCACATCATTAGAAGATTTAAATTGATGGAATAGTTTATTTGTACGTTGTGTTTATTCCTCTTCATTCATATATTTATATCAAAACAAATTGAGGCCAAATAAAAAATAGTTGTGATTAAATACTTACATATTGTGGATTATAGATTTATTTTTTCATTTCTTCAGACATTTATCACATAAATATGCTTTTGGCCCACGGTTCAATGAATACCCATTATTTGATACTTACACAATAGTTCATCAGTGTAGTGAATCAATACCATGGATGAGGATCATGATCTGTGGTGTGATGGAGGCGAAGGATGATTGAAGGTGGATCAGAGTAGATTTAAAGGATCTGTTCTTCTTGATTTTGAGGCTCAGTGATGGATCACACAAAGGATGGTTTCTCAAGAAGATCGAGGGCCCAAATTCTGGCTACTAGTGATAGAATGTATTGGATGTAACACCTAAAGATTTCATAGTATGTTATTTCTTCAATGTAATTCAATAACTTGTACTACACACAACACTGAGTTCGAGCACACCACGACTTACCAAACCAGCCGTTCAAAAAGCGGTTATGAGTAGTATTAACTCTATTTTTAATTTTATAAACTACATATAATATTACAATCCATATTATGTGTTTCTTAGAAATAATATAAGAACAAATTCGTTTTTTTTAGAAAATGATGTATTTTTTAGAAAATGTAATTTTACCACCTTTTAATGGTGGGCCCTTTTTAAAACCAATATTTGAAACTTTTATACATTAAATTTCATGAAATTAAATTCTTCTTTAGAATCGGGACATAAAAATTTAGTTTGGATAAATTTTTGGTACTTTTCTGATAACTTTCATATTTTGATTAATAGTTAAAAAACTAAATTTTAATTGAAAACAACATTTTTAATTAAAATAATTTATAATGTTAAATTATGAATTTTAATGGTTTGAAAGTATAATTATATTATATTTTTATCATTTAATACAATTTAGGTCATTATAAATAATTTCACAATTAAATTTGATATAAAAACATGTCAATATTTTGATAGTTTTTACTTCATTTTAAAAAAATCCTGCTTTTGGGTTTTGACAACTGGAATTAATTTTAATTTAATAAATGAAAATTAAATGTTTTTAATTTGGTAAAATATATTTCATTTTTTAATTCTGAATATCAAAATTATCATATGGTGAATTTTTGGTATTTTTCTAAAAAACATTCAATTTTTCCTGAATAGTAAAAAACACAACATTATTATTTAAGACCGTCTTTTTATTTAAATATTTATTTATTTTATTTAAATTTATTTTAGGTCAAAATAGATATATAATACCTATATAAGTTCAATATAATTCATTGGAGTCATTTAATTATAAAATTGGATGTATAAAATTTTATTGAACTTTTTAACCTCTTTTACCCACCTTCTAGGCACATTAGCAAATTTGAATAAAACATAATTTTACCGCTTCAATGAGTTGAATTTAAAAAAATACAAGATACATAGTTGACATTAGTAAGTAAAATGTGATTCAATAAGATGAAAATAATTTATGGTGAATATTAAATTTTTACATTTGTTAACCACGGTTAAAAGTAAATAGGGTAATTAAAGGTAAAAATGATATTATAATTATCCTAATACATTTTATAATTCTATTCTATAAGTTTAATTCGACTAAAAAAACCTTAGTAATAAAATATGACCCTTTAGGTCTACATGGATTAGATTAGGACATTTATTATTATTTTATTTAAAGAAGAGTTAAATGTGTTAAAATTCAATGTTTATTAACTAAACCATTTTTAATATAAGGTTATACTAAATATAATGTAGAATATAAATATTCATTAGAAATATAAAAATATTTCCTAGATAACAATATTTTTATTTATAATTTTTAGAGACTAAATAATTAACTTTATTTATGACACAATAATGATATTGTAATTACCTTCTTAATGAAATATTAAAATAATTGATATTATAAATATTAAAATATATATTATTTGGTAGTTTTGATTACAACCACGAATATTATAGGTTAAAATGACATGTTAGGGTTTATTATATAATTTGTTTTTTGAAATGATAAGGTTTTTATGACTTTCATAAAAACAAAATACCAAATATTGTCAAAATTGACATAAATTAATTTTTAAATAAAATACTGTATTATTGGTTGATATAATATTCCCAAAAAAATAAGGTTCTTCCAAATGGAATAAATAATATTATATATGTCATTAATGAACCACTTGATATTATTGAGGAATTTTAGAGTATGTTTATTAACCATATAGTGTAAGAATACAAGAAGACATGGTAAAAGTTAAACTATTTAACTAAGAGTTAAATCTAAAATATAAGGTTAAAATGGTAACCTAAACATGTCTAAAACCTATTGGTTGAGAGTATTTCAATCCATAAACACCTAAGGATTGAAATAAATTCATTTTGAGCCATTATAAACCAAATATTATTGTATAATAAATTAATATTTTAATCTATTCTTAAAGTGACCCTCACCCCTCTTATAAAAGTGTACTTCCCCTTCTCTCAAAATCACACCTACAAAGAAATTTTTCTTGGAAAAACCCGACCCAAATATCCTACCAAATTCCCTAAAATAAACCTAGAGTCCTTACTTTGATCATAAATCCATCCTATGGAGCCCTTTTAATCAACTGAAAAGGAAACACCCGAAGAAGAGGTAATAATTTCACCACCCTTTTTCAAGTACTTTTCTTCTTCCACATCCTCTTCATTTGTTGTTTCTATAACAATATAATAGCTCCAGTACCTACTACATACTATGATGTTATTATAAATATGGTATAACCATAATCATTATTCTATCCATCCTATAAATGACAAAGTCGCTAAACATGGGTACGTATGGCTTACCGTCTCCACGTCGTGGTGTAGTTTGTTATTCAAACTCTTAATTATTTGGATGGGTATAATAATGAGTATAAATGATGTAAATAATAAATATATAATTTTAATTATTCTATATATATATGATATATCATATAATTAATTATGATTTCACCATCAATATAATGACATTTTCGCTCATGTGTATGTATGGATTACCGTCTCCACGATGCGATTAGATTCATTCTCACGTTCACCAGTCAACGATGATTATAAAAATATATATTATTAATAAGTATGTAATATATGACATAATTATGCTAAAATATATATATGTATGTATTTATCTACTTACATATATCTTATTCACATCCTTCTGTTCAATACTATATGAAAACAAAAACAACATTTATGAGTACGTACGACCTACCATCCCATAAACGGTGCCTTCCATTTAATATATCTATCTATTATAAATTTTTATATTATAAATATATATGATATATAAATCAAGTTTTATATTCTGTAATTATTTAAATCATGATCTAAATGATATGATCAAAAATAACAAGTTAAAACACGTACAATAAAGAAAGTGATTATGACCCAAATTGTTAATTTAACGTGGAAATATTTATTAAATGAGTAGTATAAAGTCAAAAATGAATCATGTATAATATAATAAATATGAATATGGTTATGGTATAATTTAATAACATACGGTGGTCATTGTACATAATGTTAAACGTACCCTTGACCAAAATAACATGCAACATAAGGGTTAATTTCACAATCTCTTGGTTATCAGAGGTTGTTTCTATGTAAGTATCTACTAGGAAAAAATTATTATCCATGTCCATGTTTCCTAAAAGTGTTTCCAAAAGGATTATTTTTAAGTGACTTTTTACTAAATATTCATTTTAAATGTATTAAATATTTATTCTTTTAAACCTTTCTCATTAATATCCATGTTTTCAAAATGGTTTTAAGGATTTATTTATATGAACAAGAATGTTTTAAAATGTTAATTCCTTTCAAAAGTATCAAAGTCGTATGGAAAAATTTGATTCAAAACTATCTTTCAAATGACTTACTTTATATGAATTTTAAATTATTTCATGAAAAATTGATATTTCTCTCAAATATTTTTATTGATCATTTTCAACTATGTCAACATATTTTATGGAATATTATTCTTGATCGAGGTTGATTTATTATGATGCAAATCATTCATATTGTATTCAATGTTTTGTTATATGTTTGGTTGTGGATGTGTTATTTTTATACCATTCATGGTTTATGGGATAAATAATTGACATTTCGTATGCTATTTTTAATAAGAATGCTTATGTAATGTTTAAACCTTTTCATATGAGGAATGCATCAGACATAGTAAGAGATGGGTGGAGCCTGCTATAGCTCCTCGATATATTTGTAGGTCTCATGAGACAAACTAGTGTCTTGGAAGAAGGCATTGACAAAATCTTATTTGTATTCATGGAACAAGGCCTTGACTATGTGGTTATGAAGTTTGGCATTATGCATTCCGTCCTTATGAAATTGGCTATTGATATTAAATGTGATTATTCGACTAGTAGAATATCCATGTGAATAATTAAATGACCTTATTTTATTTATCTTTTCCATATTATGGTGAATTTTATGTTTAAAAGGCCTGTGTTTTAGCCTCATACATTGCCTTAAATGTTTATGCTTATTTATGAATGTTTCTGCTATAATGTTATCCTTATTGAGAATCTGAGCTCACGCCTTTTTTATGTTTTATTTTACCAGGATTTCTAAGAAGTGTATTATGATTGATATGGAGGGTTAAGATAAAGGGAATAATGGAATTCTTAATGAAATATCTATGTTGTACTTTTTTTTAAATTGTAATGTAAAGTTCATGTATGTAATCTTTTTCCAAGACTTCTAAACTGATAGGTCCTTTGGTACATAAATCCTTGTAATCATGAAAATGTATTAAAATAATGCACCGAATCTGGGTAACTTGGGTCAGGGGCATTATAGTTGGTATCATAGGATGTTTAGTAAAAACCTTGGAAACTATATTTAGATAAATTATTATTGGAGAACATTAACCTAAGATAGACTTTGTGGATTAGAATAGGCGAACTTCCTAGAATTTTGGTAATGTTGATATTTATTGTATTTTTTAAGAAATACATCCCTATCTGGATACGAGTAGGTAGAGGTGGATCTGTCACTGATGTACCTAAGAGTGAAAACTCTGACAAGGAGTTTCGGGATTGACCCGGGGTATCCTGGTACACAAAAACGGGCTTTTCTACACTCTTGGTTACGACACTCTCGAGGGATATGATTAGGATAATTCACATATTCATTACAAGAAATTATGAAGGATTTAGGATTAAATACTTCCTCAATGAAAACATTTTATGATTATAGATTATGAATTGAGATTCATAAACTATCCTAATGTACGGAATTGTTTAGAAATGACGCCTAGTAGAAGGAATGAGAATTCCAGCAATACACATGATCAAAAGATTAAGAAGGATCATATCTTTCATGGTATTAATCCATCATTTAAAAGGGAAATAGTCTCCCAATTATTCTCATCATATGAAGACATAATATCAAGTGTTAATAAGATAAGTAATGAATTCTCTGAGTCCTATGGCTTTGAAGGGAAGCAAGAGAATAAAAGGATGGAAAATAGAAATATGGATAAAGGGAAGAAAGGAAAGAAGGATTTTCCCATATGTGATAGCTATGGAAAGAATCACCTTAATAAATTCTTGAAGGGAATGGGAGTTTGTTATAAGTGTGGACAAAAAGGACACCAAGTACATGATTGTAAGGGTAATAAAAAGGTTTCAGATGTACAATGCTTCATCTATATGGTGCTGGGACACTATGCGAAGCAATGTCCAAATCATCAGAGTATACCCCAAATACTGCTATTGGATAATAATCAATTAATGATACAACTAAAGATGATGAGAAATGATTATATTTATTTTGTTTTTATTAAAGTATAATGTCATTTAAGTGTTTTATTAATGAAGTACATGTTATAAGAATTATAGATTATAAATGGATTGTACTACATTACTATTTCATTAAGGACATGATATTGTGTGGAACCAAGAAAAGTGACTCAATAGCAGGTTAATGTTTTTGTAAAATATATGGTTGAGAGAAAGATAATCCTTAATATTTTTCTAATAACGAGGTAGTGATTTTGGAATAAGATAGAATTGATTTGGATAAATTATATTGGATATTCTTAACTATCTTGAAACTGATTAATGATTTGTATATTCCATCATTGTTGGAGTTTACAATATTTTTGGATATAAGGAGTATATCCAGTATTCTACAAGGAATAAGGAAGAATGGTTGTAATAAATAAGGTTTTATGGTAACTCAGGGTGTTACCGTGTTTTAAAAAAATACATGGTGAAGTTATTCACATGTTATTACGTGGAAAAAAGGATCTTCATTGTGTTTACCTTCCTTATAAATTTTAGACTGTGAGTTTGGACAGAAGTATTTTAGATAAGCCTAAAGGTTGGAATGGATTAAGTAAAACATTGGATATATTGTTTAAGGTTTAAAAAAATCTTCTAAATATTATTTTTTGTATTGTTATAAAAAGGAAAACTTAGAGGTTAGGCGACAACCCGTCGCATCTTGAAAGGCCATGATACTTGAACCCGCAACCGAAGGGCGACTAGGGTGCATCACCTACCATTGGGATACGTGATGTCCTAGTTTTTATAATGTAGTTTTTTTAAATAGTATGACAAATTAATTATAAATTAATAATTTTTGGGATCCTTATACGATTATGACAAATAGAATATTTTTTAATTCTATTATCTTCTGGAGTGAAAGATGAGTTTGTGGTAGGAATTAATTAAAAGATGAAACTCTACTTGTCAAGTATATTTTTTTCTCTCTTATTCTATAAAGAAATAAAATCTTAATCTTTAGGGAAGAGATCATAAAACCAAAAATATGTTATCCTAATACCTTATGTTTTGTTGTGCTGATGATATTTTAAATCATCATAGATCAATGGCTTTGAGGCCCCCAATTATACACTTGTTTTTGATTGATGACCTCAATCACTCCCTATAAAGATTTATGTTTTTCCTCCAACTATGTGTCTCTAATTTCTACCAATGTTCTCTTAATAAGGATTATAATTTGGTGGTGACTTTTTCATTTCCCTTTCCCTCTTATTAAGAAAAAATTTTATTAACCCAATTTTCGATGTGGGTTTTCCAAAAAGGTATTTTTCTATTTTTAACCTTTTATTTTTGAAGAAAAATTTCAAATTGCGAGGATTCTATTTATTGAAGGAGGGGAGAGTGTAACACCCTGATATTTCATAGTATGTTATTTCTTCAAAGTAATTTAATAACTTGCACTACACGCAACACCTAGTTTGAGCGCACCCAGACTTACCAAACTAGCCGTTCAAAAAGCGTTTATGAATACTATTTACTGAATTTTTAATTTTATATACTCAATATAATTTTAGAATATATATTATGTGTTTCTTAGAAATAATATAAGAACAAATTCATTTTTTCTAGATAAAAGAAGTATTTTTCAGAAAATGTAATTTTACTACCTTTTAATGGTGAACCATTTTTAAAACCAATATTTGACACTTTTATATATTAAATTTCTTGAAATTAAATTCTTCATTAGAAGTGGTACATAAAAATTTAGTTTGGATAAATTATTGGTACTTTTCTGATAACTTTCATATTTTGAGGAATAGTTAAAAATACTAAATTTTAATTGAACACAACTTTTTTAATTGAAATAATTTATAGTGTTAAATTATTCATTTGAATGGTTTTGAAGTATAATTAGATTATATATTTATCATTTAATACAATGTAGGTCATTATAAGTAATTTCACATTAAAATTTGACATAAACACATGTCAATCTTTTGATAGTTTTTACTTTCTTAAAAAAACCCACTTTTGGGTTTTGAAAATGAGAATTTATTTTAAATTATTAAATGAAACTTATATGTTTTTAATTTGGTAAAATAGAATTTATTTTTGAATAGGGAATATCAAAATTATCTTATGGTGAATTTTTGGAATTTTTCTGAAATCTTTAAATTTTGATGAATAATGAAAAACACTGCGTTATAATTTAAATAACTATTTATTTTATTTAAATTTATTTTAAGAAAAAATAGATATATTATCCCTATATATGTTCAATTTAATTCATTGGAGTAGTTTTATAATAAAATTAGATATATAAAATTTTATTGAACTTTTTATCCTATTTTACCCACATTCTAGGCACGTTAGTAAATTTGCATAAAACATAATTTTACCGCTTCCATGAGTTGAATTTAAAAAATTTGAGAGACAAATTTGACATTAGAAATTAAAATTTTATTCAACAAGTATAAAATATTTTTAGGTGAATAGTAACTTTTGACTTTTATTTACCACGGTTAAAAGTAAGTAGGGTAATTAAAGTAAAAAATGATATTATAATTACCCTAACACATGTCCTAATTATATTTTATAAGTTTAATTAGACCAAAAACAACCTTAGGAATAAAATATGATCCTTTATATCCAACTGTATTAGATTAGGACATTTATTATTATTTTATTTAAAGAAGAGTTAAAAGTGTTAAAATTGAATGTTTATTAACTAAACCATTTTTAATATGGGGTTATACATAAGATAAATTCAACCATAAATATTTATTACAAAGATAAAAATATTTCCTACATAATGGTATTTTATTTATAATTTTTAGACATTAAATAATTAACATTATTTATGACACAATGATGATGCATTAATTACCTTCTTAATGAAATATTAAAATAATTGTTATTATAATTATTAAATTAAAAATAATTTTAATGTTTTTATGCCATACACGAATTTTATAGATTAAAATGGAATGTTAGGGTTGATTAGATATTTTTTTTCGAAGTGATAAGGTTGTTATTACTTTAAAAAAAACAAAAATATCAAATAGTGTCCATATTGACAAAAATTAATTTTTAAAAGAAATACTACATTATTGGTTGATATAATATTCCCAAAAATATAAGGTTCATCCAAAGGGTATAAATAATATTATATATGTAATTAAGGAACCACTTGATGTTCTCTTTGATTTTTTAGAGTAATTTTATTAACAATATAGTGTAAGAATACAAGAAGATACAATAAAAGTTAAACTATTAAACTAAGAGTTAAATCTAAAAGATAAGGTTAAATTGGTAAAATAAACTTGTATAAAACCTATTGGTTGAGATACGTTCTACCCATAACCACCTAAGGCTCGAAATAAATTCATTTGGATCCATTATAAACCAAAAATTATTGTATAATAAATTAATATTTTAATCTTTTCCTAATGTGACCCTCACCCCTCTTAGAAAAGGGTACTTCCCCTTCTCTCAAAATAACACCCCCAATGACATTTGGATTGTCCAACCCCTGCCCTAATATCCTCCCCACTTCCCTCAAATGATCCTAAAATCCCGACTTTGACCAGAAAGCCATCCTAAGGATCCCTTTTGATCAACTCAAAAGGAAACACCCGAAGAAGAGGTAATAATTTCACCACCATCTTTCAAGTTCTTTTCTTCTTCCAATTCCTCTTTATTTGTTTCTTACATACCAAAATAATAACTCCAGTACCTCCTACATACTATGATGTTATTATAAATATGGTACGACCATATTATTTATTTTATCCATCCTATAAATGACAATGTCACCATACATGCATATGTACGGCTTACCATCTCCACGCTGTGGTGTAGTTTGTTATTTAAACACTTTATTATTTGAATGGGAATAATAATGAGTATAAATGATTTAAATAATAAATATAACATGTTAATTATTCTGTATATATTATATAAAATTCAATTACATATGATTTCACTATCAATATAATGATATTGTCGCTCGTGCATACATATGGATTACCGTCTCCACGATGTGATGATATTCATTCGCACGTTCACCATTCAACGATGGTTATAAAAATATATATTATTAATAAGTACGTAATATATTACATAATAATGCTACTAGATATATATATATGTATGTACTTAAATATATCTTATTCATATACTTCTGTTCAATACGATATGAAAACGGAAACAAAGTTTATACATACTAATGACCTACCATCTCCATAAATGGTCCCTTCCATTTCATATAAATATTTATTATAAATATTTATATTCTAAATATATATGACATATAAATCAAGGATTATATTCTGGAAGTATTTAAATCATTATCTAAATTATAAGATCAATAATAACAAGATAAAACATGTACGATAAAGAAAGCGATTATTACCCAAAATGTTAATTTAACATGGAAATAATTATTAAATAGGTAATATAAAGTCATAAAGGAATCATGTATGATATAATAAATATTAATATGATTCTGGTATAATTTAATGACATACTATGGTCACTATACAGGAGGTTAAACCTACCCTCGACTAAAGGAACGTGCAAGGTAAGGGTTAATTTCACAATCTCTTTATTATTCGAGATTGTTTTTACATAAATATCTACTAGGAAATATTTATTATCCATGTCCATGTTTCGTAAAAGGGTTTTCAAAGTGATTATTTTTAAGGGACTTTTACTAAAACATCATTTTAAATGTTTTAATGATTTATTCTTCTAAACCTTTTCATTAATGCCTATGTTTTAAAAATGGTTTTAAGGATTTATTTATATAGACATGAATGTTTTAAAATATTAATTACTTTAAAAGGTTTCAAAGTGTTTTGGGAAACATTGATTCAAAAATATCTTTTAAAATACATCCTTTATATGACTTTCTAATGATTTCATGAAAAAGTGATATTTCTCCCAAATATTTTTACTGACCATTTTCAACTATGTCAACATCCTTTAAGGGATATTATTCGTGGTCGATGTTGACTTATTATGATAGAAATCTTCCATATTGTATTGAAGGTTTTGTGATATGTTTGACAGTAGATGTGTTATATTTATACCATTCATGGTTTATGAATAAATTATTGACATTTCATAAGCTAGTTGTAATACGAATGTTTATGTTATGTTTAAACCTTTTCATATGAGGAATGCATTAGACTTAGTAAGTGATGGGTGGAGCCCGCTATAACTCCTCAATGCATCAGTAGGTCTCATGAGACAAACTAGTGTCTTTTCACAAGGCCTTGACAACATCTTATTTTTAGTCACGGCACAAGGCCTTGACTATGTGGTTATGAAGTTTGGCATTATGAATTCCATCATTATGAAATTGGTTATTGATATTACATGTTATTATTCGACTAGTATAATATCATTGTGAATAAGTAAATGGAATTATTTAATTTATCTTTGAGATATTATGGTGAAGTTTATGTTTAAAAGGAATGTGTTTTTTTCTTATAAATTGACTTAAATGTTTAGGCTTATTTATGAATGTTTCCGCTATATTTTTGTCCTTATTGAGCATCTGAGATCACCCATTTGTTATGTTTTATTTTCCCAGGATTTCAAAGAAGTGTATTATGATTGATAGGCATGGATAACCTAAAGGGAAAATGGATTTCTCAATGTACTATCTATATAGTACTTTAGGTCTGAAATTGTAATGTTAAGTTCATATATGTAATCTATTTCAAAGATTGCTAAACTGATCGGTCCTTTGGGACATGAATCCTTGTAATCATGCCAATGTATTAAAATAATGTACCGACTCTGGGTAACTGGGGTCAGACGTTACATTGGATGACCACATTTATATGATCTATGGTGAGGAAGATGAAAAAATCAGAATGCGAAGGTGATGATGAGGAGAGACCATGGGATCTAGGAAATCCTAGGTCAAACGATGTGTAATCCGATGTTAAATACCATGTGAGCCCCATGGCTACAACACTAGGGTTCTAGATGAAGTTAAATATCAATGTTTTCATGACACAGTCACATGCTATGTGACCCCATACACAAGGATAAACATGTAAATTAGGGAGTACATGGGGAAAAGTACACGACCATGTGGCATATTGTGTACTTGGAAACAAACACGACTAGGTGTACACAAGCTGGTACACAGGCACGTCCACCATACATAGACATGAACATGTGACATGGGTAGGGTTTCATGTGTCTCTAAACACTGTGTAATCCTTCTACATGCCATGTATATAAATACTTACATTCCATGTAGGGTTATTCCACACCAGTAGGCATGGGGATAGCCGAACACACTATGTACCCACTTAAATAGTGTTTATAGCTCTTCGTTTCCTTAGTTTGGACCAATTTATGGTTAGAGTTTTCCCTTGGTACTTTCCCTTTAGGGTAAAATTTTAAATTACATCTTCATCATATGATTTTGATCCCCTCTAGAGGCTGAGTCTCAGATAGAGTTGTAGTATCCCTCCGTGAGAATGGAGTGAGATCCTCTATCATCCTTGTTTTGTGGATGGGGTTTTTAGAATCATCATGACCTCCCCATGAAGGGAATTGATCTTAAATCTAGAAGAATATATCAGTGAGGTTTGTGGTATCATTGAAATATGATCCCCAACGTATCGGGTTGATCCAGATTGGGTTCGTGGTGTCCCCTAGCAGTTTTGGGAGCAACCCCCTGTTTGATTATTAGGGTATTCTTAGACCAATTATCTTTCTTGGGCGGGGCACAATGATATAGACCTATTCATTGAGTGTATCTGATAGAATCATGGATCATGGAGTGTATTCTACCAGAATGAGAAACTCTTTAAGAATAATCCTATGGCTGACAGTTGGTTATGACTTCCTGGGGGGTGTGGTCTATTTCCAAAGTATATATAGATTTTTATGTTATACATTGATTTTTATATCTTTTTTTCATCTAACTATACTTGGTGCTTTGTGTTTAGTGTTTTAGGGGTGTCTTATTAGGTATTTTTATACTCACCCCTACATGGGCATTGGCTGCACATGTCATTTCTGATGCATACGATGACCCTTTTGACGAAGTCATGGGATGACAGGGAGTGGGTGGGGTTTAACTAGAGTTTTTCAGAACGAGGTGTTTTACCGGGAGCTTGTATTTGACTTAGACCTTGCCCTTGGAGTATGTTGGACTCTTTATAGTTTTTGGTTGTGCTTGTATTTGGACCATTTTTCTATTTTCAGTACTTGATAGTCATACACTATTTCGGGATCCTAAATGTATGAATTAATTGGTTTTAGTTTTTTTACATTTCATCATTGTGTGGTATTGAATATGCGTGTGCACATACAATTTAGTATATTTCCTCCCATTTGTGGTATATTCTTGTTAGATTATGGTCACCAACCACTGGAATATTAGAGGTGGGATTGGTGTAGACACATGTCAGATCTTGGAAGGTCGCATTGTGATATATTGGTATCGAATGTGGTCAATTATACCTTTCGACCAAAGTCAATGAGATTGGTTTGGGGAAATAATTTTTAGTGTTTTGAGTTCATCTTTTAGGGTTGGGACTCCAATGTTGGTGTGGCAGCCTACATATATATACACTAGGTCTCTTATCACATAACTTTCAAATCAGTACATATAAACACTGGTTTCATGTAAATTATTTTGTACATGAATCATATAGGAATGGTTTTTTTTCTATGTCCTTCTTGGGTCAGCTCCCCAGATATACTATTTTGACCATGGTACATCATATTTTATTTCAGGATGCCTCCTTGCAGCCAATCATCCGTGATTCCAAAACATGATCATTAGTATGATACTCCTAGTGAAGAGGCATTAATATCGGGGGATGTACCATAGATAACAGCTTTCAGTGGTTTACTAGTTATTCCAGCACCCGTTGAGTGCATGCAAGCTGAGTGCGCAACATGAGATTCAGAGGCAGTGACCTCCCATGTTTCATGGTGATCCAAAACCCCAGGTGGATGAGTAATGGATAGACATTTTCACTCACATTTTCTAACTTGTGAAGAAACCTGTAGATCAGATGGTCGTCCTCTTAGTGTGTCTTATTTAGGGATATGCTGGGTGACGATGGATTTTAGTGACTCAATCATACGATGAGGAATCTTTCACCTGGTCATACTTTGATAATCTGTTCATAGAGGATTTCTATCTGGAAATGTTCCAATAAATACACATATAAGAGCTTCTACATTTGCAGTAGGGTAGTATGATCATGGTAGAGTACTCAATGAGGTTTACTGATATCTCGCATTTCACCTTAGATATGGTGCAATATTAATTCTTCAAAGCTAGGACCTTTGAGTTGGGATAGCATATAGACACCAGAGATTAAGTGGTATACCATTATATTCCAACCTATGTTTGGGGTTCTTGAGTGAGGTTTGGTGGTGGATAGTTATTTGAAAGAGCAGCAACCAATAGTTGGAGCTAGTAGTGGTAACCCAATAGTAGAGACCTTAACAGCAGGTAGCTGACAACATTCATAGGTATCTGATCCTGTTATGTGATTTATGATGCGATACCATGAAATATGGTTAGTGGTGTAGGGATCTTAGGGTGGCTCTAATTAGACATGGGATAGGCAGTGTTTCTCCTATTATAGTTGGGGACATCTGGATTGGGTTGTTCGACCCATTGTACAACAGATCATGAGATGGTTAGGGGACCTCTGAGACAGAGATATATGCAAGAGCGTAGTGGTTCAAAGGGATGTGGATGTGGAAGAGGGTCCATAAGGGTAGAAATAGTTAGTTTAAGGGTTTACCTATTACCACCACCACCCCCAGGTGGTCTGCGCCAGGCTCAAAGTGATGGTGGAAATGGATGCGTCCAACATCAAGCTATGGATTCCTATAACCCTGGGGCTCCAAGGATCATAAGAGGTATGATACGTGTATTTTATAACTTATATACAGTATTTATTGACATAGGTGTGATTCATTCCTTACTTTCCACTTCTGTAGTTTGAGACATAGAGATTCGAGTTGAGCCATTGTCTTAGCCCTTGTGATTGAAGACTCCGACAGGTGGTGACTCAGTGATTACACACCTATTCCGGCAATGTGATACGATGTTTAAAGGTGAGAGATTTTTAGGGGTTCTCTTAATTGAATAAATGAGGCCTTAAAATGTTATATTAGGTATGTACTATCTATCCAAGGTTCATTCCCATATTGACTATTTTAGGCAGAGGATGTAGTGTGTCCGCCGTGATTAAATGAGGCTTTCCTTTCTGGGTGAAAAGGAAACCTTGGCAGGGTAGGATGAGATCATTCATAGTAGGGTACATATTATTACTCACTAGTTGGATAGAATGACTATTGGAGTAGTCGATGCATTGGGATATCAGTTTCCTATAGTGGTGGTGGAGTACAAGGGTGTCTTTACTGAGGACATATCAGGTTTACCTCTCTACCGAGAGCTAGAATTCTACATAGAATTGGAGGAGAAAGTATTTGTGAGGCCCAACATTTCCCCCTGAGTTTCCCTAATGTTGTTTTCCAATAAGGATAATGGGATCTTGAGATTATCTGTGGATTAATAGTTCTTGAATCTGAAGACTGTGAAGAATAAGTATTCACTACCAAGAATTGATATCCACTTTGATTAGTTGAGAGGGGCACATTGGTTCTTGAAGATTGACATCAGGTTAGGCTATCACCAGCTATGAGTATGGGAAAATGATATACTAAAGAAGACATTCTAATGTGGTTACAATCATTATGAGTACTTATCGGTTCCACTCAATGTGATGAACACCCCAGTAGTGGTCATGGGATTCATGAACTTGATCATTAAGCCTTTCTTAGACCAGTTTTTGGTAGTCCTCATCGATGAAATCCTAGTGTAATTAGTGTCTAAGGAGGAGCATGCGAGACACATGAGGATTGTTCTAGACACACTCTGAGCACATTATCTTTATCAGAATCTCTTGAAGTGTCAGTTTTTTTATTTGATAGGTCCACTTTCAAGGAAATGTCATCTCATAGGATGGAGTATCAGTGGATCCAATAAAGGGTGAGGTAGTGCTTCCTTGTGAGCCACCCAAGAGTGTCATTGTGGTGTGAAGTTTCCTTGGGATGGCAGAGTACTATCAGTAGTTTTTATATAATTTCTATAGAGAGGCATCACCCTCATAATCCTTTATTTGAAAGGGGATTCTTTTTATGTGGACAGAAAGCTTCCAGAAGTACTTTTGGAGTTGAGGCAAATATTAACAAGTTATCCCATATTGAGATTTCTAGAGGAGGGTGTCGAGTACATAGTGTTATTTTATGCAAAATGGACTAGACAAGGTTGTTTTCTAATGCATATTTGGGAGTTCATTACCTAAGGATCAAATTAGCTAAGACCACATGAGAATAAATTTTCAACCCATGATCTTATGTAAGTAGCTGCAGTCTTTGCACTAAAGCTACTGCGACACTACATGATGGGTGAGTGGTTTATCAATTACTCTTACCACAAGAGTCTCAAGTATATCTTATCATAAAAGGATATTAACATGAGATAATTACTATGGTTAGAGTTCCTCTAGGACTATGACTTTGAGATTTTCTATACTCCTAGGAAGGGGAATGCGGTGGTAGATGCTCTTAGAAGGAGATTTTGTTCTCAATTGTTGGACAAGGAATCAAAGTAGTTAGCCTCATTATAGTGTTACTTAATGGAAAAGTATTGTTATTAAAATATACAGTCCATGTTTATTACCCCAAGGATTTTGATGTGTGTCAGGGATTCTCAGTGCGGAGATACTGACTGTGAGACTTTACGTACTTAGATATCCACTGGACAAGATGTTGATGGATATTCTGAAGCTGGGGAGTACAATATCTTTTTTAGTGGATGAATGATGAAACCTTTGATGTTTTAGAAAGAGGTGATCTGAGAGTTTTATAAATACCTTTTGGATGTACATCCACATGTTGAAAAGATGTACCGAGACCTCTCATATCAGTTTTGGTGGCCATGCATGAAGAATCAAGTTTCAAAGTTTGTCATTTGATGCCTCACTTTTCATTAGGTGAAGGTAGAGAAAGAGGTTATAGTGGGTTTAGCTGAACCCCTTAAGGTTCCAGAGTGGAAGTGGGCTAAGATATCTATGGAACTAATGATGGTCATACCGTGTATGTCCATGGTACACAATTCCATATGGGTGATCATAGATCAACTCACCATGTCATCCCACTTCCTAAATATTTGAGTGTGTGATTCAATATATAGATTGGGACACCTATGCATGCTGTATATAATCATAGTACATTGATTCCCCTCGATGATCATCTCTGAATGTGACGATCTCTTCACATATCAGTTATGGAGACGACTATAAGATTAATTTGTGACTCAGTTATGCTTGAGCACGATGTTTCACCCCCAAACTGATTTCCCGGAAGAGAGGACCATTTAGGTCTTGGAAGAAATTCTACAGGATTTCATGTTGATTTTTTTTGTTTTTATGAGGATGAATTACCCTTGGTGGTGTTTTTGTACAACAATATCTACCATTCCACCATTGGTTTAGAACCATTATAGGCTTTGTATGGGTGACCTTATAGGTCACCACCTTGTGGAGCTGATCAATGTGAGTCCAAACTCATGGGTCTAGAGTTGGTGTGAGATTTTATAAAGAAGGTTAAGATCATATTGGATCATATGAGGATTGCACATAACTGTTATAAGTCTTAAGTAGACCAATGATGAAGATCTATGGAGTTTGAGGAGGGAAACCATGTGTTCTTGAGAGTCTCACATTGATATTGATTAAGGAGGTTTTCTCGCAATGAAGAGTTATCTCCAAGAATCATTGGTCCCTTCCAGATACATTGTAGATTTTGTGAGGTGTCACACCAATTAGCTCTAACAACATAGTTGGACTAGTTATAAAATATCTTCCACGTATCGTAGCTGTGGAGATATGTGCACAACCCATCACATATTATTGATTGGGGCGAGATGAAAATCGAGGATGTAGCTACCTTTATAGAGTACCCGATGTAGATCAAGGATTGACAAGAGAGGATACTTTATGGGTGTTATATTCTCCATGTGAATATCCAGTGGCAGCATGAGAATCCTCAAGAGTGAACTTGGGAGTGGGAGAACCAGATACGAGCCTAATACCCTCATCTTTTGGAGTATGTTTTCTCTTTTCAGGACAAAAATCACTAAGGTTGGTATAATTTAATGACTCAAATTATCTATGTACTAATTTTTGAATTTATATGGATTATTTTTGAGACCAGACCTTAAGACAATGTGTGATTATGAGAACCGGTGTACCCAAAATAAATGTTTGAATATATATTAAATATATTAAATATCAGTCATTCCCAATTTTCTGGAAAAAGTGAAATAAATACAGAACGAGTACCCATATCGAAAATATGAGGGAACCACTGAGTTTATAATGTGTGTGTTACCCTACGCATGGCATAATCTTGGAAAACATGGGCCATTTGTGTAAAATTAATCGTGTGAATAATTAAATAAAATAAAATAAATAAATAATTTTTTTATTTTGATACTGTGACTGAATTATCCCTTAAGTATAAAATAATAAATTTCCTCAAGGATGTTTTCTCTAACCCTGAAGATTTAGAAAACTGTTGGAGATATTTCTTGGTGAACAATGACAGATCAGGATCAGATCATGGATCGTTGAGCCAACTGAGTTCACAGATCTTTTCATGACAATAATGAAACTTTTTTTCATCAATGATCGATCGAAACTCTATGAAGGATGTTTTTTATTTTGATTTACATCACTTTTCTTAATAATGGATAAAAAAATACCTATTACAAGAAATAAATTTATACACGCATCATTGGTCGATTTAAATTAATGGAATTGTTTATTTTTTATTGTGTTTATTACACATCATTAATCTCTTTCTATGATAATGAATTGATGCCAAACAAAAAAAGGCTGAGGTTGATTTCTCACATATTGTTGTTTATGGATTTATTCCCCCATTATTTATACATTCATCAAGGGTGTTTCCTTCTGGCCCTTACTTTGATAAATACCAGATATTTGGTCATTGTGAGATTGGTCTTCGGTGCAATAGATCCGTTCCGTGGGTGCAGTTCACAATCGATGGTGTGATCAAGGTGAAACAATGGAAGCATATGATTGGAGGTGGATTAGAGTGTATTTATGAGTTTTTTCCCTGTATTTAGGCTTTATGATAGATTTCTTTATGGATGGTTTTCCTGGCAGATTGAGGGCCCATATTCAAGCTGGCAATGATAAAAATGCTTGGATGGCCCCGAATCTATGATCTATAGTGCGGAAGATGTTGATAGTGGAATGAATAAAAGATGCATAAGAGATCCACGATGATTTGGGAACTCTCAAGTTACATATCATGTAAACCATCATTACACACCATGTAGGCCCCCATGGCAGTGACACTAGGGTTTCGGCCGATGTTAAATATCACAAAATATATGACTCATTCAAATGCTGTGTGAACCCTTCCACGAGTCTTGAAGTGTACTTAAGAGAGTACACAAACACAAGAAAAAGTACACGACCGAGTGTACAATGAAAAATTACATACCCATCACAATATTGCGATCCCCTATAGAGGATGAGTCTCATATAGAGTTGTAGTGTCAGTCCGTGATACTGGAGTATGATCCTATATCATCTTTGTTCTAGGTAATGGGTTTGTGGAAACAACATAACTTCTTTAAGTAGGGAGTCTATCCTCTATCTAGTAGGACATATCAATGGTGTTTTTGGTATCACTGGAATAAGATCTCCTATATTGCGGGGTGATCTAGATTGGGCTTGTGGCATCTCGTTGCAGTTTTGTAAATGGCCACCTATATGAGTTTTAGGGTCTTATTAGACCAGTGATCTTTCTTGGGAAATGATCTAGACCACTTCATCGAGTGTCTTAGATGGAAGCATGTCTCATGGAGTGGATTCTCTCGAAATGAGTGGTGCTTCGAGTAGAATCTTATAGTAGACAGTTAGTTATGACTGCCTGGTGGTGTGGTGTCTTTACTAAGTATATCTGAGTAGTTTTGTTATATATTTATTGTTATATCTTTTATTGTGTTAACTATACTTGGTACATCATGTTTAGTATTTTTGGGGTGTCCTAACTAGTAATGTTATACTCACCTCTACATGGGATTTCCCCTCACGTGTTGTTCTTATACAGACGATGACCCTTTTGATAGTGTCCTGGGAGGATAGGGAGGAGGTGGAGCATAGTTGGAGCTTTTCATACTGAGGTTTTTATAGAAAGCATGAATTTTACTTAGTCCTCACCCTTGGATCAGGTTGGACACTTTACCACTTTGGTTTGGGCTTGTATTTGGCCCCCTTTTCTACTTTCATCACTTGACTATAGTACTCTGTTGTGGGATCATAGATGCATGCATGCATTGATTTTAGTTGTTTTACATTTGAGAATTATATGGTCTTATAGATGTGTTTGTGTGTATTTTTACTTTAGGATAATGCCTCCAATTTTTGGGATATGCTTACTTAATTTTGGTTGCTAACCCCTGGCCTGTTGGAGGTGACCTTGGGGTAGTCACGGTTTGGACCTCAGTGGGTCGAGTCAGGACACACACACACACATATTTATTCATGACTAAAAATGTTAGTTTTAACATTGATGAATGTTAACATTTATCAACACTAATTTTAACTCAAATAAGAGTATATATGATATATATATATATATATATTGACACACACTTTTTTTTCACTTTCACATATCTCGTTGTCGTATATATATTTACATATAAATATACTTACACAAAATCATAAAAATGTGTCTAGATAATAATATAAAATTATAAAAGATATAGTCAGAATACATAAAATCATCAACATAAATTTATTTTCAATTAAAATAATTTCAATAAACTAATTAAATGAATTAAAAAATGAACTTTATATTTTAGAAAATTAATTTTAAATAAAATTTTCATATTTAAATAACAATAATTATAATATTATTATATATGTCATTATTTAGAATGTCAACAATTAATTTTATTTAAATGCATGTAATACAATTTTACATAGAAGAAAAAATTTATATATATGTATTTTAATAATAAATATATATGTATATATATAATTTACAAATTTTTTCAAAATACTATAATTTAAATTTTAAAAAAATGTATAAAATATAATTAAATGAAAACAATAGTAAAGATAAAATATATATTAATTAGTAAAATGTATTGAAAGTATTTTATATTTAAAAAATACAATTATAATATTTATAAAGTTGTTAATATTTTTTATTCATTTATACAATTAATATATTTTCTGATAAAATAAGAACTTGTATTAAAATAAAATTAATAAATATTAATATTTATAATGTAGAATATTAATAATATTATATACATTTTATATAATTAACAATTATTAATATTAATATGACAATATCAATTAATATTCTGTATGAGTTTCAAAAATATGTATCTGTATACTATATACATACATATATATATATATATATATACACACACACAATCACATATACATTTTCAATGTGTGCATGTGTCTGTGTATATAATTAGAATATAATATCTATATATTACAACAAAATGAAATTATAACTTCAGTTTTCATAAATTGAATTTAACAAATTTTTATAGAAATACACATATTTTGTGAATATTATTACTAACATTAACTATATATATATATCATTATTTATAATATTAGTAGTTAATTATATTGAATTATAATTAATATACATTATAAATTAATAAATAAATAAATTAATATATATATATATATATATATATTCATGCATTTCTTAATCTTCATAATAAACATCAATTTTATATTTTAATTTTCAAAAATAATTTTAATTTAAATATAAAAAATAATGAATTGTTTTTTTAAAATATAATTGATAGAAAATTTAATATTTATACATAATTAGTAAAATAAATTGAATTAATTTTGTATTTAAATATAATAAATTTAATATTTTCAAATACAACTATATATTTTTATTTAGACTAAAATATTTATTCAATTAAATAATTGATAATATTTTTTATAAATATTACTAATATTATTTAAATATAATTAATACTTATTAATATATATATATATATATAATACTATTAATATTATATAAATTTATATAATTTCTAATTATTATTATTATATATATATATATAATTATTATTATCATATAAATTGATATAATTTGATTTTTTTGTTTGTGTTTTATAAGCGATAATTTCAGATCGGATAAAGATATGTCTTTATCAGTGGTAAAATTAGCCCCGAAAAGGATTTTTTATTAGAGTTTAACATTTTAGTGTTGATAAAGTTTGTTTTTATCACTGACTTTTTTGTTAGTGCTAATAAAACTCTTTTCAACATTTTAAAAGAATATTAATAGTTTCATTGCTCCTCCTTTCCCTTCAAGACATCACATTGTCCAAACATATATAAAACCTCTATTGAATGTGTTAAATGAATCCATCCTTAAAATTGATGGTATGCTATCTGTACCTTGTATTTATGGATATTTGTGCATGAGTTTTTCTTGATTTTTTTGTTGTTCATCCCAAAATCATTTGTAAATACAATCTCTGATTATCTATGTATGTAAATATAAATATATGTGTGTATATTTAAATTTATATATATATATAACAGGAATAATTCAATCCCTAATTATTTTGGTTTCTCTTTTCATAATCATCTATATATATTTGTTTACAGACACACACAAATGTGTTTGTTTCATCTATTTTTATATGTATAAATCTATATATATTTTTTTGTTCGTGTACATGTGGATATTTATATATATTTATATGTGTAAAAATGTATATATTTATATATAAATAAACACATATATATGAAATAGTAAGTGTGTTCAATAAATTTATATGTATATTTTGTATACTTCATTTATGTATATACCTCAATTTGAAATTGTATTCTATAAATTTATAATATAGACATTGAAAGTTTCCTTCATGTGTATATATATACATGTAAATTTATATATTCAGAATACACACACATAATTATATATTAACACATGAAATTTTACTTAGTTTACATATATATGTATGTGTATATATATATATATATTATATTATATTATATTTATATTTGAAATTTTTGTATATGTATATATTTTGAAATGAATTATAGGATTTATATATATTCTTTTATATATATTATTAATGTATAAATTATATTTATAATTATATCTTTTAAATTTATACTGTATATAATTTACACATGTAGAAAGTGATACATTTTATACACACCGTTTGTCTCTTTATTTATTTTTTGTTAAATATAAATATTATGGAACCATATAAGATGAATATGACTTAAAAATGGATGGATGCCAATTATATGGTAAAGATATAATAGTATGGGGTTAAAGTGTTCATCAAGTTTGCAATAGAGTGTGCAAATGACCATTCTCAAATCATTTTTCCATGTTTACGTTTTTGGTAATCAAGAAGAATTTTTATAAATGAGTATGAAGAATAATTGATCTATCGTGAAAATGTTCAAAGTTATAAATATTTAACTAAAAATAAAGAATAATTTAATAAAACTAGTGATTGAGACAACACTACAATTTTTGGATCGTCTGATATGAGTACAACTATAATCGATGTTGGAAATTATATTACAGAAATGACAACCAAAACTAAAGATAACCTACATTAATGTAAAAAGATATCTGATAGGTAAAAGGTAAATGAGAATATGTAATTGTATGTTTTTTAATAAATATAAAACATATTCAACCATACTAAATTTATATAAATTTAATGCTAAAAATTGATAGAGATATACTGATTACATAGAACTAATTTTATTTATTATTGGAAAAAACTAATCACCTCCCACTGTGGATGATCACTATAAATGTATTAACCACTATAAATTTCTTTATATATATTAATTTCTTTGATTATTTATAGAAAAAAAACATTTAAGAGTAATTTAATTATTTTCTTTATCCCTATGCTAAAAATTTGGGTGCTAATCATGGGTAAATATTACCATTTGTGGTATTATATTTGAATAAAATAAAGTGTTTGTACTCCCCATGGACATAGGTCATCCATAAAAACCATGAAATTATACCATGTTATTTTCCCCTGAATTTGTGCATGAGTGTTATTGAGATATCATGATCACAATTAAGAGTGAGATTTGGAACAAAAAACTAGTATTGGATCCTAGGATACTTACCCAAGGAAGGAATCACCACTCCTATATGATGTTTATTTCAGTAAACCCATGCTCCTAGTGATAACTTAATTATATCAATGCCTCTAAAATCTATCATAGACAATACTATATACACCATTGATCCTAAAATTCATGCCTCTATGAAACCTTGTGCTAGAATCAAATGATCATTCACTTCATTCATCATAAAAACCCACTGTTTCACTTTCATTAGGTTAGCTCTATTTTTATATAAATTATTAAACTTAATGTAGTATGGTTTCACTTGTAACACCTAAGGATTTAATTCTATAAGTATATAACAAGATAGAAAGAACTTTATGGATATATAAGTATGGTGTCTAACTCTAGACTTTGGGTTGATAAATTTGAAGATACAAATAACATTATCATGTGGAAATGAGAAGTTCATAATGTACTATCTTAGTAATATTAAGGTATTAATATATAGGAAAAACCTATTGAAATCTTTGATAATGATTAGAGGAGACTCAAACACATAGTCCGTGGCCTGATTCAATTTTTTTTATAAAAAGGGCATAAAAATTATGTGATGTAAGAGACCCATATAAAGAGGTTTTAGAAGATTTTGTGGAAAAAAAAATTGAAAAAAGCATTGAAAATTGGATCTACCTAAAGAATAATTTTTTTGTTTTCATTACATGAAATTTATTCCCATGATTGATCATCTAGATAGATTTAATAAAATCCTTGTAGATTTGAAAAGTTTATAAGTAATGACCAAAGACGAAGATAAGACCCTCTTATTGTTGAACTCTCTACTAGGGGGTTATGATCACCCAACCACCACACTATTGTAAAGTAATTATGGGGTAAAATTTATTAATGTATCAAATTCCTTGACTATGTATGGATTTAGGTGGAAGGAAAAGTATAAAAATAAAAATTACAAATTAGATGAATTGATGGAAACTAGATGAATATAATCTAGTGGGAATCCAAGAGGATTCAAAATTGGAAAATCATGATCAAAATAATGAGGCGAGTCCACATATAGGTGAATAATGAAAAATAAGTGTACCTATTTTCATCAGGAATAGGACTTGATAAAGGATAATACTAATATTTGGAATCCAAAGGTGAATATTATATAGAAAATTTAGGATGTTGATGAATTGAAAATTATCATTTCCTCAACTACAATGACCCATATTGGTTTACTAACGAACCAGTACCCAAAAATGATCATTCAAAAGGTCTGAAGGGTGTTTTTGATCCCCATTGGTATGGAAATGAGTGACCATGTGTCAAAAATATGCATGTGGGAATGATTTCATAATTATAAAAACAATAACAAATAGATGTATAAACTATAAATAATTCTATATGGACTATCTAGACATTGGTAATTTTTTATATCAAGTAATCATGAAAAAAATAACATACCAACAAGAAAATAATAATGAAATTATCATCCATCCAAAATATAAAATTGTATTTACAAATAAAAATATAGGAAAAGAAGACACAATAAGAAAAAACCATTAAATACACTAGGTCAAAATGGATGATAAAACAATAACAAAAATAAATTGGAACATGAAAAAGAACTACTAAAACCACCATGTGAACTACAATCACTCACAATATCCCACAATGTCCATCATTATACCAAATAAAAAATTAGCGGATGGGATCAAAAATTGGTTACCTTAGAGAAAACATAAGATATGCACACACACACACTGGTGTATATATAAAGTTTGAGAGAACAATGACCTATATGATTCCACCAAATAGTATATTTAGTTCCTTTCATGATAAATTCTATAAATTCTATATTTATCATAATTTAAAAAATACTCTTTTCACATGAACAATCATAAATAAAACAAGTATCATGATTATTTAGTTCCTTCCAAAACCGGGGTAAAATTATTAAAAAATAAATGAGTCTTAAATAGAGTAAAACCATACTATTATACCCAATAGATAAAAAATTGTCTTTTAATATTTATTTCAAAATCATCCAAATATGGATTTTAAATTTGTAAATAAAACAACCACTCTTTCTGATTTTCTAATTTTTTCCCCAAATTACTTTCTAAAAAACAACCACACTTACCTTTTTAGAAGAAATTAATTAAAAACAATATATAAATTAGTTTTAAAGTAAAATAAAATCACAATCGAATACAAGGAATATGTGAAACATCACCAAGATATCAATGAAATAAAATAAAACAACCAACAACCAAGATGTGGTTCCATGTAAAGAAAATCAAATCTAAGGGATACAATCAAGGTATATGTATCAAGACCCACTAAATCATCCTTAAATGGATCTAATAAAGATAGGGCAGTCTATAGGATCTAAATGGAATGATAATGGACACGGTTTATTAGATCCCTATCTCTAGGACCCCCTATGTGAAACAAGAACATCCCTCTCATCACAGTTTTGATTATTGAGTATGAAATAAACCCTCAGGAGGGTGTAACATTACCAAATAAATAGAAATCCTATTCACACTAACTGATTCTAATAGGAATTCATACCTTCCACTTAGTTAGCTAGGGTTCCCATCATATAAACAAAAAACAAGGAAAGCAACGTAAGTAGACCATAAGATCACCACATAAATCAATATTTAAAGTAAAAGTAAAAAAAATAATCTAACATTGAATATAATCTCATTAAAGAAACCATTTCATAAACATTAATAATAATCAATAATAAATATCCCTCTTGGGGACACAATCCATATTGAGAATAAAATAAGAAGAGAGGTTTAATAATGAGGTTAATCACACATTCTATTAAAAAAATACACATGGTGTTATTTTATGAGTTTTTATTGATAATTAAGTTAAAGGAAAATTAAATGTTTTTTATGTAGTATTATGGAGTCTATTTCTCAAATATTTGTGGATGTTGGAATCAAATATGGTGTGGTTTGAAGGAATTTTGAAAAATATTTTTGATTTGAAGGTTGTGATTTTTTAAAAAAATATTCTATATAGGAGTCACCAAACATCATCATATTAGTCATCCTGTATGTTCATAGGAGTAATTGTTAGGTTGTGCATGAGTGATAATCCTATATATTTTAGTTATGATGTAGTGTGTATGAGCCAATCAATTTGTTTTCATGAATCATTTTTATGTTGCATATGATTTATTAGTGGTTATGTATGAGTCATCCGGGATATGATTGACAGTATGGGACATATAAACAAGTCATTTACCCTTAAATATGACTCATCTAATACTTTTTAACTTTTTTATATGAGGATTCTAATTGTATTAGTTTCAATGGATTTTCATAAATAGAGTATATGGTTGTTTTATGGGGAAACTTATGGAGATAAAATTGGGGTCTAATTTAAGGTAATATTATTCCATGATGGTTGGGTTATTTTAATACACATTTAAGAGTGATCATTTAGTTCTAGACATGTACATACAAATCACCTTTTGGATATTACTGGAGTTGATGTAGAGGGTGTTTCAGTGTTGATATGTGTGTATTTTTGAAATACACAAGTTGGTTGATTTTTAGGATCATCCTTTTTGATAAAGATTCTTTTTCAAAGGATGTTTTTATGTATTAGGAGACATTTTTACTAGTCATGGAAAAGTGTAGGATGGATTAAATAGTTTTAAAATGTTATTTTTTTAAAATGGGTTTGCGATAATTATGGAAAATGGTGAGGGAATAATTCTTCCTAAAAATAGGAAGGAAAAATATATTATGAAAAGAAGTAAATACTATATAATGAAGAAAAAATAGAATAAGGTAAATTAATTACTCAACATTAGAAATTTTTTATAAGAAATATCATTCTTTATATAAAGATTAATTCTATTTTGACACTAAAAAAATAAGATGATGAATAAGAGGTTCTCCAAGAGTTCACTCATTGGAAATGATTTTTTGAAGTACTTAAAATAGATGTAAGTAGGTCTTATTTCATACACCATACATGGTGTAATTGTGATCCTCATTCTTTAATGAATAATACAACATAGTAGGATAAGTGAGTTTTACATAACGAGATATCAGTGAGATTTTGAGTTGTATATGGTTGTAAACTAGAAGGGTTAGTGCAACCGATTCAAATTTTTAATCATAATAGTAGTGAGATTTAGTGTATCTGGTGTATAATAAAATTTTCATGCATTCTCATTGGATTATTTCATTTGGTTGAACCATGTAAAATCACTTGTGTCCTTTATTTTTAATGCATTACAGTTATGATGAAAAGAGAGAGATGTGTTCCTAATAAATAAAGAACAAGATCATTGACACGAGGTTGTTTTAATTCAGATACCTTGATTCACCCCTATAATGTTGAATGCCTTGTTAGGGACCAACAAGTGGTACTATAGATAAAGGTTATCTATTGATTTCTCTCCCTATATGAGTCTTGGCATAGAAAGTGGTGAAATTAAGGGAATCATTATTTTTTGAGGGCAATAACATCGAGGTGTTGAAAAATTAGATGCAATATTATTTTCATTTATTGGGATTGGATGTTTATATAGATACAATTAATGGAATAATGAATGTATGTAATGTTTAACATTTCTATATAGAGACCACAAAGAGTTTTATGTGGATTTATGATAATTAATGATTTAGAGAATGATTTATAGAACCCTATATATACCAGGGTGTGTCATGAAAGAAATATCATACGATGTGGTAGTAGAATTTAAATATTAAAACAGGAAATTAAAAAATTTAGAAAGAAAATATATAATTCATGTGGAATAAATATGAATATTTTAGAATGTTTAAAAATGATAAAATTGATGATTTTTTTCATATTTTTGTAAATTCTTATAGATTACATGTGTGGTCTTAGGGAAATCATTGATGATGTAATTTTTTTAAAAGAATCCTTAGAATATTTCCCCAATATTTCAATCCAAAGGTTTTAGTTCTTAAATATAATTAACCAAATTATAAAACATTGGATAGCATGTATAACACTTTTATTTCTTATGAGATGAGGAACAATGATAAAGAATTAGTTCCAAAAGAAGAGTCTCATGAGATATCATTTATGGCTATGAATAAACTCTCAGTCAAAGAATATCCCTATGATTAAGAAGTTGATGAAATGATTTCATTACATTCCTCTAATTTAAAATGTATATAAGTGAAGTTAAAGGGAAAGATATCATCCACTAGTTTCCAATTTGTAAAATTATGACATCTTTCAGCTTGGTGTCCCAATAATGTTTGGGATGATAATGATGAAGAAGAACTGAAAAATAATTAATTCAAAGGTGTGATAAAAAATTAGAAAAAAAATCCAAACTTCTCCAAGAAAATAAATTTTATATCCAAATTAGGTGATTAATTAGAGGAAATAGAAGTGGAGGAGTTTTATGACTATAGAGACCTTAGTGAAGAAGTTTTCTTGGCTAATGATGATAAGATGTAAGAGGAGGATAATGTTGTTCATGATGTTAAAATTTAGGGAAGAGTTGATCTTGAAGTTGAACATGAGGTAACCCTTAATGAAATATAACCCTAGATAGTTAAAATAAATAAATATTACTCTATTAAACATTAATATAAGATTTATTTTAAACAAAAATAAGAAGATAATTCATAACTAAAAAAATAAAAAATTAATTTGGAAATTCTAAAATCTTAGAAAAAAAGAAGTTGATTTGGGGAAAAATTTTGAATAAAAGAATAAAAACATTTATGAGATGGTTAAGTTAGTGAAATAGATAGTTAAAATAATTGAATAAACTGATGGAGAATTCATGAAGTATTGAGGAATGAATGAAGGTCAAGAAAGGATCATCACTCTTAGTATGACATTGGGGTGTACAAGTGCCTAAGCCACTAATGAAATATGTCGGGTGTTCACTGATGATTTTTTCCTATCCCATGAGTACAAAAATTTGGTGAAAAAGGAAATTCTATGATGATACAAGGGAACAAGAAGAAGGAGGTGGTAGTTAATTCAAAATCTCAGGTGCCCATAACCTAGATGAATATTGAGTTGTATGATACTCATAAAACTAATGTTAATTCAAAAAAGATAAAAATAAGACACCAAATATCTGGTGCTACTATTTTGGGAAGTTAGAACACACCCAATATTAGTTCTCCATTTCAATATGATACTTCCAATATAAATAAATAAAAAAAGAGAAGTATTTTTTCATGCTCTTTGTATGTTTTTAATGGGTACTTCTATTAGTATGAAAGTTTTGTAATAAAAATCATGGATAATCATTCCCAAGGATTCCCATATAACTGGAAATCAAGATTGGAAAAAATCATCAAGAAAGATGAAAACTAAAAACGGATTTTTTGATTTTCAAAATGAGGAATAAAATGAAGAATTAGAGGTGGATCAACCTTAATATTCATCAAATATGTCAAACCAGTGAGCATGGATCAATAATGGAAGAGATGAGAATGAAAATATTACTTAGATAGCCTTAATAACAATAGATAGATCTAGAATGTGGATTATGGACAATGAGTGATCTTACTATATAGTATAGAATCAATACCTCACTCCTAACATGGAATAAGACAAGTGTGGAGTTTTATATTTTGGAAATAATTATGGGGTATTGATTATTAGTTCCATAAAAGACAATGTTGGTGGAAAAAATTAGGATAGACTAATTTTCTCTTGGTTACAGGTCTTAGTAATAATCTAATGAACTTAAACGATTTGTGTGATTCAAGATATGCTGTAGAATTTTGAAAAAAGGAATACATTATCTAAGGAATAGATGAATCAACTATTCTATTAGGAATATACACAAAAGGGAATCATTATATCATTAGTGAAGAAGATAGGTGCATGTTTTCCAAAGAAGAGGAAGAAAAATTATGGAATAAAAAACTTGGTCATCTTAGACAAAATTCATTGAATGACTTGGTGCACAATGATGGAGCTCAATATTTATCCAAAATCACATATGATCACACTCATGTGTGTGATACATATAAAAAATTGAAGATAATAAGGAATAAAAAAATTTAAAAGAAAAGGAAATTGATACGACCACATGATCTAGTTCATGTTGAGGTATGTGTTATGATGACATTGAAATCCATAGATGGGAATATATATTATGTGTTTTTCATTGAAAACTATATTAAGATATAATGGTTAATACTAATTGGTCCAAAATCTTATGTTTTATGGTTAATCACTCATTATTAAATATTGATGAAGAAAATGCTTGGTTCGAAAATTCAATGATTTGAGATTGCCAATGGTATAAAAATTACCTATTCTTGGGTTGAGGAGTATCATGAAAAGTATGGGATAAAAAATATAGTTCTATCTAAAATAACTCCATAACAAAATGGATTCACTGAAATAAGGAATCATATGATCCACAATATGGCTCAGACAATTATTATTGAAAAGAATCAACAATTTTATTTTTGGAATGAAGCAGTGCTAACTTCACTGTACATCTCTAATAGGGAATTTATATATATAAATTAATAAAATACACCCTATGAGTTGTGGTACAGAGAGAATACAACATTCAAGTATTTTTAATTGTTTTAAAATAAATTATTATTTCAATTATTATTTAATATTGATTTTTTTGTATATTTTAATTATTAATATAAATGAAAACACACATTCTAGTGATGTTAATGTCATAGAAACTCTTGTTATTTTATTTATCTCATTTTCTTATAGGTCCAAATCATGTGTTTAGAGTGGATTCTAGAATTATAGATTCTAATGATGATTATTTCAAGAACATATCAAGGTTAATTAGAACCTAAGACAATTGTTCCATGGGTTTCTTTTTGAGTGAAGAATAAATAAAGGTGGATATTAATGGGATTAATACCATGGGCACCCTAGGAATCGATGGGTTTTATGGATCCTTATTCTCTATTTCATTGGAGATGGTTAAAAGTGATATCAACAATGAAATTCAATAATTTTTTAAAGGTGGACATCTTCTTAGAGAAGATTTAGCATATATACTTAATCTAATTACAAAACTATGTATTCCAAATGATTTTAAATAGTTCACACCCATTAGAATTTATAATTTTTCATATATAATTATTGCAATTATTATTAACAAAAGACTATCTCGACACTTGGGCCCCCAAATTTCTGACAAAAAAAGGATTTACCAAAGGAAGAAATATTCAAGGATCTATTGTGATAGACCAAAAAATGTTACCAAACCTTATTATACGTGTTTTTGATTCAAAAATTTTCATTATGACTAATATTTAAGAGGTCTATGACAAAATTGAGTGGATATTTATTCTTAATGTTTTAAGGTAGTGTTGTTTTTCTAAATGGACATATAACCTTTTATTTGAAATTCTATCCTATTTATAGTTCACATAATCATTAATAGGAAGGATATTTATAATTTTTATGTATTATAAGGATCTTAAATAATTATATCATCTTTATCCAAGACATTCTATTCTTTCTCAGTACATTCTCAATAGGAATCTTATTCATGGAATCTCTAGTGGATTGATTCTACCTTATAGAGGGTAGTATGGTTTCAATGGAATAGCTCATTTATTATTTTTAGGTGACATTATCTTATTTATCAATGGAAGTAGAAATTCCATTTAAAATATTATGGTTATTCATAATTATTATAAAAATATGAGTGGGAATTTCACAATGCTAAGAAAAGTAGTATCTATATCTCTAAATCTTGCATTAATAGGTGTGACATGAGTATAGAGGGGAGGCTTGGTATTTTAAGGATTCATTTTAAAATATACTATCAATGAGATATAGTTTCTAATGGAATGATTAATATTAATTATTTTAAGGAATTTATAAAAAAATCACATGGAAAATCAATAATTGTAAGTGTATATTTCTTTCATTTGTGGGTAGAATCACTTTGAGAAATAGTGTACCGTCCTCCATCCCTATTATTTTTCTCTTAGTTTTCAAGGATACAAAGACTATTATATGTATTATTGAAGAAATTATGAACATTTTAAATTCGGATTCACACTAGTATGGGAGTTGTATCTAGACCAGGTGGTTTAGAAAGGATATGCCTATTGATGATGGGGACATCAATTTTAGAAGCATCAATGAAACAATCAGCTTTTTTCAAGCCAAAATTTATTAGTAGGATATCTATAGGAAACCCCTTTGATCCAAGTTTACAAGGTGGAAATATAGTAATTCTCACATTAGTTAGACTAAAAAATATACAAGCTATCACCTCTGAAGATTCCTTCACAATTCCATATCCATGATTAATGTGAATTCCCTATGTATCATATATAAAGGTGAAATTGATTTCTCAACTAACAATTATAATTGATCTAACCTATTTTTCTTGGGATTAATTACTCTAGAATTATGATTTAGATAAGATTTTGATTATCCTTAGTTCTTGGAGTCCATCCTCAATTATATGTAGAAATATTTGATTGGCAGTATTTAGTCAACTGATATTCCGGGTTATTTCATTTTCACTCCTTCACATTCAGACTCCTTCACTTGTTATTCCATTAAAATAATTTTTAATTTGAAACATAAATTTTAATCCCTAGGAAGTAAATTTAATTCAATTATTTACTTATTAATATCAATTTCATGGTCTGGGGAATCTTGAACTAGGCTCTTCCTATTGATATCAATGTTCAAGAAGAATGTTATCCAAATTGTCTTCAAATACCTATGTTATGTTAATGATAATTCTGAATAATAACTTCATATATTTGTTGATAGAGACTAGGTGAACTATTTCTTGGGATCACTCAATGAAACACATCACTATTATGATTTTATTTACCAGTTCCTTGAATCTTGTTTGAACTTTAATGTAGGTGTGGAGCTAAATGATCAATGCCTAAGTATTCTTATCACCATTGGATACTTAGTTTTACAGGACACCCACAATGTTTTAAAGGACAAAAAATTTCTTCATAACGAGTCTTACTTAAAATATATTCTCTTTTATTAGGTCTCCTCACACATATATTTAAGTAAGAATGTGAATTTTCCACATAACCTTAGGAGTCAAATTTATCTTTCATTAGACGTGGCCATGAATATTTTAGAGAACAGTGAAACTTGGGTGTGTTAGAAAGATCCAATCTAAGGACATAAATTCAATACTAACGGGTCAGGTCATTATGGAATCATGAATATAGGATTCCTTTTATGTGATTGTAAAGGTTAAATAATTCTTAACTCCCAGGTATTCTATAGAGATGGATCTTCAATCTAAGTAGAAGCACTTGCAGCATTTATGGGTATCAATCTTTGTAAATTTACCAACATCTCGTTATATTTGGTTGAATTATATTTATACATATAATTATGATATTTAAATAATCCAATTTAATATCATTAGAAAATTTTCTACATAGTTAGGAACTCTTAGAGTATTCTTCAATAGGAAGTGGAAATTCTATATACGTAGAATGAGGGGAACATGGAAGCTAATCTTCTTACCTTAAAAGGTGATCAAGATGATCCACTTATTATTTATTTGATCTTACGATACCTCTTTATAGACTATAATAACATTATCCAATTGTATTACCTTGGTCTAAAATAATTTTTTCCTCCTTGATTTATTGTATTTCCTTTTTACCCCCTCTATTTTTGTAGAATAAACTTTTTCAATTTTCAGTTCTCTGAAGTCGAAGTAGATTAAGAATAATTATATAAAAGTAGAAATGGTGACTGAAATGTAGTAGCCATGGAAGCTCCAAAACATAAAACCAGTAGGGAAAAATTAGTGACACCGTAATTTTTTGTGACCATTCAACCTTAGTTCAAACTATAATAATGAAGGATCAACAAACCTCTTTTCTTTCTCGAGTGGAACTTAAAAAAAGTGAAGAGGATAATAGATATGAGAGTTTAATCAAGGATATGAAATAATATATTGACCAAATTTAAAAGAACCAAATATGGGATGTTGTTCCAAGGCCAAAATACAATAATTCCATCATAACGATATGGGTTTTCAAAGAAAAAAAATCCAATAAATACAATAAGGTGACTAAAAAAAGGAAAAATTTGTGTAAAAGGTATATTAAAAAATATGAGACATTGGTGTGGATGAAAATTTTTCACCAGTGTTTCAATTAGAAAATATTATATTTCATTTGGATATTGGAATAAAAATTATATATATAGTTTATCAAATTGATATAAAATTGGAATTTTAAAATGGTGTTTTAAAGAGGATTTTTACATAGATAAAGGATGAGTTTCTTGTTGAATATGATGAAAATAAACTGTTATGGTTGAAGAAGGCCTTGTATTACATAAATAAAGCACCAAGGTCTTGGTACTAATGTCTTGAATAATATCTAAAGAAAATTGTATTTCAAAGATGTGAAGTTGCTCATAATCTGTATATAAATAAGGAAAAGAATCAAATGATAATGGTGATTATTTATGTGGATGACATAATCTTTGGAGGATAAAATGAATAACACTTTAAGATATTTTACAATTACATGAGATATGAATTATATATGTCATTGATTATTGAGATAACATTATTCCTTATATAATGGGTGGTTCAGGGGAAGAAATGAACTTTCATTTACTAAATATAACATACCAAATAGGTGATCAAAATGTTTAACATGGTAGATTCAAGGTTGATGATGACTCTAATAGAGTTCTAGATGAAATTATCAAAGTATGAGGGTGAAAATAAGGTTGTGTGACCTATTATAGTATGATCATTGAGAGTGTGTTGTATTTTAGAGACACTTGAATGAATATCATTTTATCTATCTTCCAAGTTTCCTACTATCAAAGCTTACCCAATGAAATATATATGTAATCATTGAAGATAATACCCACCTAAATGGCTCGAAGGCCTTCATTTTTATTCATTTTTGATAATATCCCTTTTAAGGGTTGAAGGGGAAGCCTAACATTATAGTTCTAGTAGGATTTCGTGACATTTCAGGACCCATAGTTCTTAATGGAATACATCCTAGACTATGTCTACATGAAACCAACCCTCCCCGGCATGTACATCGTGGTCACCTCTCCACCTTTACATGGCTGTTCAGCTAGCTATCCTATGCAAAGATGAAGAGTCCTGGTACTAATGTAAAGTTTTATACCATCTCATTCTTCCAAATCCAATAGCTCTGCTCAAGTGAATTCACCTACTCTGAATCATCCTCTAGATCTTGTTCATTGTATAATTTGTCTGGTTTTCATCTGCATATCAGGTGGCCCCAAGGCTTTTGTTTATTATAGAAATTTATAATATATTTTATTAGGTTAAATGTTTGTGAATTGGGTAGGTTTATTGGATGATCTAATTTCAACTTCTGGTGGTGCATTCTATCATGGAATTTCATGTATCTCTTTTCTAAGAAAGAAGAAATAATAAATATATTTAATCTTGATGGAGGATGAATATGTATCATCCACTCAAGATTGTACCCATTGATATGGATAATAAAAAATCTTAACGTCAATGGTTTGGAAGTGTCCTCTCCTATTTCCATCAGGTAAGACAACTTGAGTGCCACAAATTTTACCAAAAATAACTTTCATCATTTAAGGACTATTCAAATTGAGGATAAATATAATTTTCTCAAGGAGGAGGTTAAATAATGAATTGTGAGGATGGAGTATGTGTTTAAAAAGATTAAATTACTAATATAATGTGTAGGGAACTACCAAATAAATCTTTTAAATGGAATCCACTGAATCATGGAGTTCAACTGAATCATTCTAATTAGATGAGTTGGACCCAAGATGATGTGTAATGAACCAAAATTTTCTATAGGAAACTTCCTTTTTAATGAAAAAAAATCCTTATCAAGTAATGTAGTTTTTAAAAACACATACAATATTTGATTATTTTGGATCATTATAAGTTATATCCTGTCAAATTTAAAATAAATTTAAACATTATAACCATTAATAATATAGCTATAATACAATGATTTTATGATTAATATATATTATAGGTTATGATAAATCCAATTGACACAAAAAGGAGAGATGGTCTCAACACGTAGGATCATACCCTATGAAGCCCATTTATTAGAGATTTTGGGAGAGATAACATCACTAGGATTTTCCTTGATCAAGACCAAGATGAGATCTAATAACTAAACCATAAGTGACCCCATTTATGAGATAAGTTCAAGCTCATCGAGATCATGACCAAAACTGTGTACGCCACACTATCCTAAGAAAATCCCACCACTGCACACCTTACCCTTATGGAATTTTTTGGTGTAATAAAGGGCTATGTATCTTTACCGTAACATTATTAATTTTTATATTTTTTATTTTGAATAAAATAATGAATATATTTATCTATTATTATTAATTTACAATGATTTAATAATAATTTTGATAATAATTAGATTTTTATGTGATGAAACACAAATCCTATTTTTGGGAAATATATAGTCTCAATCAAGACACTATTTTTAATGAATTTAATATTTTTCTAAATAATTGATATTTTAATAAAATATTATTATTATATAATATTAAATATAAAAGATAAATTAATTTTGAAAAGTAAAATAAAATTTTAATAAGGGTGATAAAACTATTATTATCAAAGAAAAGCTAGTATTTGTTAACAAATGTGGATTTTGATTTAAAAGAGTAAATTATTATATTTACCGAATTATTTTGATATAATACTTTTTTTAAATCAGCACATTGAAATTAACTATCATTGAATTTTTATAATTTTATGAGATAATCGATTTTTTGGTAAAAATTAAATATGGTATAAATATATGGTATGTATTATGACATCATAAAATCCAAAAATTGATGTAATAAATAATATAAAGTGTTTCAACAAAAAAAATCATGTATCACATTTAAAATGAAATAGTTTTGAGTTTATTTGATTAATTCTATAAACCCTTATGAATCCTCCAAAACTTATATTGCATTTTAATGTTTTAAAATCAATTCATTGTAAAAATTACTCACTTAAACATAAAAAATGGTTTTATTTTAATGAGTTTGGTTATTAGAAATAAAAAATAATGAAATAAATTTATCTTTGGTAGAAACCATGGGAAAAAACAATGGGGTGTTTTTTTGTTGTGATTAATTTTTAATATGGAGTCAAAAACATAATTAATAAAAATTCCCCTTTATTTTTCTATAAATACCCACCCATTCCAAGTCCTATACACTCCAAATACATAATATATGAATTTATGGTTATATTAAATCCAAAAGAGTCCCTCCATGGTGTCCTTAAGTCCTCAGGATTCCATCCTCATTATGTAGGAAGAAAAACTTCAAGGTAAGATAATTCCCCTTCTATTCTTTTCCATTCAAGTACCTCTTTTTATGTATAACTTATAAATGTTAAAATAATTATTTTATTTAATTTTTTATACTAAAATTAAAACCAAAACAATATTATATTATAGGGTTACCTTTATCCCCCGTATTTTATCTTTTCCATAATCCATGTTTTATACCCATCATGCTTCCGAATTCATTTTATGAATTTTTATTTTTTTTCCAATGACATCCTCATATTTTGAATACCTAATCCCATTATATCCCATGGGTATCCACAAATATGTATTTTTAATTTATCTATTCATGGATTTACATGTACGAAACTCACATTCCCTTTCCATGGGATAAAAATGATGTAATGTTCATGTCTTTAAGAACTTATGTACACAATGATATTATATGAAACCTATTATTTATTCTCTATGCATTATTAATAAAATAATTTGTTATGATCAATATAGACCAAATTAATTGATACATATGATGGGTAATTCTTTATAGAAATCCAATGCATTAGATAATGAATTAATCTCTAGAGTTGAATTACTTTACGATACCTTGGTGAATAACCCTAGTAATTATGATTTATGACACATCATTGATTTGATTATGAATTTCTAATTTTTTACGATGTAGACATATTTTAATTTTATGATTCATGATTTTTCTTTTATGATATGTCTCATGTTCTTGTGATAATTTACTATTAATATACCTCATGGTCAAATAATAGATATCTCTTTTGTTTATTCCCTTAATTGGATTTATTCTAACCCCATTCATTTAATGTATACCCCAAGGATATGGGATGTAGTAAAAGTAACTTAAGAAAAATATATGATGAAGTGTTTCAAGTGGATTAGAATAATGTTTTTGTTTCTTTTTATGTATCATACTCTGAATGTATAACACACTAAACCTTAAAAGATCCTCTATATTGTTAAATGTTATACTATGTAAGGAAAGATTCATGTATTAAAAATGAGGGATTCCATAGTAGGTATTAGAGGTAGGTTTAGTTCTTTTGTAAATTAGGATTAGAAAATACTAGTGTGAACCCTATGGGTAAGTCTAAATATAAGAGAGCAACCTATAATTTTAGATAAGTAAATGTGAGTTTTTTCCATGAAATGAAATCCTTGTATTGATACTACAACTGGATGTGGAACTATCAAAATTTTATATATGTGTAACAAACATGAAAAGGTAACCTTGGGATTTGACTCGATCATCCCCTGGTGTATGAAAATGGGCATTGATGCACACCAGGTTTAAAACTCACATTGGATATGTGTAATGCCCCAACCCTAGTTACCCAGATTTGGTGCATTATTATATAAAATTGGCATGATACAAGGAATCATGAACCGAAATACCGATCAGTTTAGTAGCCTTAGAATTACTAGATACATAAATAATGTTTCACATAACATTATGAATTGAAAAAACAACATCATTGTATCTCATTATAACACACTCATATACCTTATCCTATCCCTCTAGTTCAGTCATAATATACTTCTTTATAACCTAGAAAAATAAACCATAAGAAATGGGTGAGCTCAGATGCTCAATAAGGATAACAATATAGCTAAACTATCATAAATAAGCATCAAAATTTAAGGCAATATATAAGACTAAAACACAACCCTTTTAAACTTAAACTTCATCATAATATGGAAAAGATAAATCAAATAATGCCATTTACTAATTTATCGGGATATTTTACTAGTCATATAATCACATGTAATATCAATAGACAATTTCATAATGATGGAATGCATAATGCTGGACATCATAACCACATAGTCAAGGCCTCGTGCCAATACTACAAATAATATTTTTTCAAGGCCTTGTTCCAAGACCCTAGTTTTTCTCATGAGACCTACCAATGCATTGGAGAGCTATAGTGGGCTTTTCATGTCACTTACTAAGTCCAATGCATTCCTCATATGAAAAGGTTGAAACATAATATAAACATTCTTAGAAAAAAAAGCATACAAAATGTAAATAATTTATCCATAAATCATGAATGGTATAAAAATAGCACATGCATAGTCAAACATATAACAAAACATTCAATAAAGTAATTAATATTGTATAATAATAAATCAACTTTAAACAAAATTTAAATCCAATGAAGGATTTGACATATATGAAAAAAATCCAAAAACTATTTGGGAGAAATATTTTTTTCTACAATGAAATAATTAAAAATAAAATAAAACATTTATTTATAAAACATTATTATAATCTTTTATGGAAAGCTTCTAAGGTGTTATAATGGAAAAAAATATCCACACCCTTGGTATAGGTTAAAAAATATACTTTCCTTAATTTTTCGAAAAGGTCATAAAGTAACACAGATGTGAATCATAAAAATAAAGAGATTGTAAAGAGATTGTAAAAATGTTTTGGAATACATTTTTAAGAAACACAGATGTGAATGATAAAGAGGTCCCAGTAGATACTCACATATAAACATCCTCAGATAATAAAGAGATTGTAAAATTTTCCTTACCTTTCATTATTACTTATTTTAGGGTATGTTAACCTCTTGTATAATGGTTAAATAATTGTTATGAAATTATACAAGAATCCACATACATAAATATGATATCATATATTATCATCTAATATTTCTTTGTTAATAATATTTCAATAATATCATTATTTCGGGTGTCAACTGATTCGTTTTCCATTATATGTTTTGTTACATAAGTCATGTTTGATATGGATTGGAAGTATTTGATTAATATAAATAATGATATTATGTTCTTTAAACATTATTTTTAATCATCAAATAAAAAATATTCTTTAATAGTTATGATGGGGAATGAAATTTCATCGCATCGTGGAGACTCTAGGCCGTGCGTACGCACAAGTGACAATATCCTTCTATTAATGGTGAAATTGTCTGTAGTTGGATGGTATATTATATTCAAATAATAATTAACATGTTATATTTATTATTTACATCAATTATACTCATTATTAGACCCATTCAAATAATGAAGCGTTGAATAATAAACTACACCACGATGTGGAGACATTAAGCCATACATACGCACGTATGGTGACTTTGTCATTTATAGGATGGTTAGAATAATTTATATGGCTGTAAAATATTTATAATAATGTCAAAGTCTGTAGAAGGTACTCGATATATTATTTAGGTATGGAAAAAACAAAGAAATAGGAGGTGGAAGAAGAAAAGAACTTTAAAGAGGTGATGAAATGATTACCTCTTCTTCAATTTCATTCATTTTGATTTGCACAAAGGGATCATTAGGTTGGATTTATGATCGAAGTATGTCCTCTAGGTTTAATTGAGGGTATATTGGAAGATTTTTTATCAGGGTTTGGGTGAGATAAGTGGCTTTTTAGGTGTGAAATTAAGAGAAGGGGAAGTACCCTTTTATAAGAGAGGTGAGGGTTAGTTTAGGAAAAGATTGAAATTTTATTTTATTATAAAATAATTTTCAGTTTCTAATGGAAAAAAATTGGTTCATTTCATAGATAAGGTGGGTATGGGTATACCACCACTCAAAAATAGGTTTTAGAAAAGTTTAGGTCACCATATAAACCTTATCTTTTAGTTTTAACTCTTAGTTAAATAGTTTAACTTTTACCATGTCTTCTAGTATTATTATAATAAATGGTTAATAAACTTACTATAAATATCCAAGAAAACCAAAATTGGTTAATTATTGACATATATAACATTATCTAGTTCTATTGGCCGATCCTTATAATTTTAGTAAGATTATATCATTTAATAATTTTGTATTTATTTTAAAAAACTCATTTATGTCAATTTTGACACTATTTAGTGATTGGTTTTTGTGAAAGTCATAAAAACATTATCACTTCAAAAATAATTTTTATTCAACCCTAACATGTCATATTAACCTATAAAATTTGTGAAAGGAAAAAAAATTCTAAATTTACATTTATTTTAATATTTATAATATCAATTATTTTAACCTTTAATTAATAAGGTAATTAATGCATCATCATTGTGTCATAAATACATTTAATTACTTAAGTTCTAAAAAATATAAATAAAATACCATGATGTAGGAAATATTTTTATCTTTATAAGGAATATTTATAGTCTAATTTATCCAATGTATAACCCTATATTAAAAATTGTTTAGTTATTAAAATTTGAGTTTAACACTTTTAAGTCTTATTTAAATAAAATAATAATAAATGTCTTAATCTAATACAAGTGGATAAAAATAGATCATATTTTATTCCTAAGGTTGATTTTTGTTGAAATACACTTATCCAATAGAATTAGGACATGTGTTAGGGTAATTATAATATCATTTTTACCTTTAATTACCCTATTTACTTTTAACCGTGGTAAATAAAAGTCAAAAGTAACTATTCACCAAAAAATATTTTTATCCTATTGTACCACATTTTACTTACTAATTTCAACCATGTCTCTTAGATTTTTGAAATTCAATTTACAGAAGTGGTATAATTATGTTTTATGCAAATTTACAAATGTTCATAGAAGGTGGGTTAAAGACGTTAAAAAGTTCAATAAAATATTATATATCTAATCTTATTATAAAATGAGCACAACTAATTAAACTAGAATAATATAGCTATTATGTATATATTTTGAATATAAAATAAATTTAAATAATAATAATAATTATTTAAATAAAATTCATTTTTAAACAATAACGCAGTGTTTTTCACTATTCTTTAAAAATAAAAAGTTTTGAGAGAAATACCAAAAATTTACACTAAGATGATTTTGATATTCTAAATCAAAAAATGAAGTCCATTTTGAAATATAAGATTTATAATATTTCAAAAAGTGGGTATTACTATTCATAAATTCTCTTAAAATGGTTAGTTTGGGTTTTCTTGGTGTGCTTGAACTCGAAGTTGCGTACAACGCAAGCTATTGTATTATTCAAAGGGAACTGTATCATGGAAGCTTGGGGTGATACATTATCACCTCCTTTAAATAATTTTGTCCTAGAAATTTCTTACATATTACTGCATAAAAAGATTTGGGTGGTTCATCATCATAAGTTCCTCAGGTTTCCATGCTGCCTCTTCTATTTTATGGTTTGTCCAAAGAACTTTACTAGACAGGTCATCAGGTTTCTCAACACTTGTTCTCTGGTATCAAGAATTCTGATAGGCTCTTTGCAATAAGACAGATCAGGTTCGAGTTCTATTTCATCATAGATGAGTACATGCATTGGTCCAGGCTTGTATTTTGTCAACAGTGATACAAAGAACACATCATGAACATTGGAGAGACTTGGCAGCATTGCCAAACAATAACCTACAACTCCAATTCGTTCTAGAATTTTGAAAGGTCTGATGTACCTGAGACTCAATTTTCCCTTCTTCTGAATCATATAATACCCTTTCATGTTGATACCTTCAAGAAAAAATGATCTCTTACTTGAAATTACAAATCCTTCCTTCAATTATAGGTACATATATTTTGCCTACTTTGAGCTACTTTGATGTTTGTTTGGATGATCTTCACGTTTTCCATTGTTTTCTCAAAAAGTTATGGGCCTATGAGTTTTATTTCACCAACATCGTCCCAAGAAGTTGGTGTGTGACATATCTTTCCATATAACACTTCATATGGTGCCTTCTCAATACTTGAGTGAATGATATTGTTATAGGAGAATTCTACCAGAGGTAAATACTGTTCCAACATAACTTGAATGTCATGTGAGAAAGATCTCAACATGTATTCTATGGTTTGAATAGTCCGTTCTAATTTTCCGTCAGTTTGAGGGTGGTAGGCAGTGCTCAAATGAAATTTAGTATCTAGGTATTTCTGAAGACCTTTCCAAAATCATGATGTAAAACAGGGATCATGTTCAGAAACAATCGACAGGGGTACACCATGAAGTCTTATAACTTCATTAATATATTGTTTTTCTAAACGTCAATGTGGTAAATCATATCTTATAGCAAGAAAATGTGTTGACTTGGTAAGAAGATCAACAACGAACAATATTGCATCATTCCTTCTAGGAGTCTTTGTTAGTCCAATGTCAAAGTCCATCGCAATATCATCAAATTCCCACTCAGGTATGGGAAGAGGTTGAATGACTTCTCCTAGATGTTACCTTCTAGCCTTAACCTCTTGAAAAACCATATATCATGATGCATAATAATTAATCTCTCTCTTCATGTTGTCCCACAAAAAATGTTCCTTTAAATCTCAATACATTTTAGTGCTACCAGGGTGTATAGAGATATTGGAGCTATGAGCATCATCCAACAATTCCATTTTTAGATTTGGTATACCGGGAACACAATGCCTTTTCCCAAATTTGAAAATTCCATCTTCATATATGAAGTCAATCAATATCCCAACATTCACACCTTTAATTTTCTTTGGAAACTCATCATCATCAGTATGAGATCTTTTTATACTTTCTAGTAAAGATGGTTTGGAAAGAATTTGGAAACGTATTGATATTTCACCTTCCATGATTATTCCCATATCCATCTTTAATAGACCCATGATCAATGGATCCCTTTAAACTCTCATCTTGTTCAAAACTCCATTATATTTTTTGATTAAATCATCTAACACCTTATTTTCCTTCCTTAGGTGGTTGTGTATATTGCAATCATAATCGTTGTGTAGTTAAAGCCATCATATTTACCTCATGTTGAGTTCTTTCTGTGAGAAAATATACTTTAAACTCTTGTGATCAGTATATATCTCAAATTTTTCACCATAGAGATAGTTTCTACATATCTTCAAAGTAAATATTATAGCTTCTAATTCAAGATCATGAATACGATAGTTTTGTTCATGAATTTTTAGCTTCCGTGATACATAGGCAAAAACTCTATCATTATACATAAGGACAACAACCAAGACCTTTCTTTGATGCATCACTATAAATAAAAAACCCATCATTCCCAGATGGTAGATTCAAGATATGATCATTGACTAATATTCTCATCATTTCTTCAAAAAAATTCATCATGTTCTTTTGTACAAACAAATTTAAACCCTTTATGTGTGAGCTTGGTCAATGGGTCAGCCAATCGGGTAAAATTCAAGATGAAACACTGATAATAACCTACTAAACCAATAAAACTGCGTACCTTAGTTATACTCATTGGTGCTGGTCATTCTTGTATTGCTATTATCTTAGAAGGATGAATAGAGATTCCATCCTTAGAGACAATATGGCCAGGAAAGGAAATCTCTTTAAGCCAGAATTCACACTTGCTAAACATTCGATATAATTCATTTCTTCTAAGGATTTTCAGAATAGTGCGCAAATAATTTTCAGGATCTTTATAGATTTTGGAGTATACCAAGATATCATCAATAAATACTATGAAAAGGTTATCATGATATTCTTTGAAAACTCTATTCATTAGATCCAAGAAAATAGAGGGTGCATTTGTCAGTCAAAAATGCATTACTGTAAACTAATAATTTCCAAACCTGGTTAAAAATGTTGTCTTTGGAATGTCTTCCCTTTTCATGCACAACTGAAGGTATCCAGATCAAAGGTCAATCTTTGAAAAATATTGAGCTCCATCAAGTTGATAAAATAAATCATTAATACGAGGCTGTTGATACCTGTTCTTTATTTTTACCGCATTGATCTCACTATAGTAAATTCACAATCTCATAGATCCATATTTTTCGTAACAAAAAGAATAGGGGATCAACATGGAGAAAAAATTGGGAAAATAATTTCATTATTAATCAATTCCTCTAGTTGTTTCTTTATTTCCACTAATTCCACATTGACCATTCTATAAGAGGTCTTCGATATGGGCCTTGACCAAGAATTAAGTCAATGGAAAACTAAATTTCTCATTCTATAGGATGTGCATGTAAATCCTTTGGAAACACATCAACATATTCTTGCACAATAGGTACATCATCTATTTGAACATTCTTTTCCTAACCCATAGTTATTTCAATCCATTCCTCCCCAATAATTTAATTTAGTAGAGCTACTTGGGGTGGATCTAGATAAGAATCTGATGGTACCATTTCTACTATAAAGATAAGGTATTCCTTATCATCATCAGAAATTGTATCCTCCTTATACATATAATAAATTTTCACATCATGGTATGAAATACAATCCATACTGATGATTATATCAAATTAAATCATGGGTGATAAAATAATATCAGTAGATAAAGCACATTTATATGCCATATTGGTAACTAATTCACAAAACTTTTTTGCAATGAAACTTCCCTTCAGAGTTTTTTCTGACAACTCCCATGTTATGTCAAATTGGAAACATTGAATTTTATTGTAAAATTGGGAAGATATGAAAGAATGAAATGATCTAGAATCAAATAAAGCACTAGTTTAATTTGAAGAAACAATTAATGTTCTTTCCGCCCTGTCATTCAGAAATTCAACTGTTGTAGTTGTGATCGCATAATCTTGGATTTTAGACCTTGGCATTTTCTGACGTATTTTTTCTTGATGCTTAGGATATTCATTTTCATAATGCCCCAATTCTCTATAATTGTATCATTCAATATTGAAAACCTCTTTGTTTCCCTTGCAATCATGAGTTTGGTGTCCATTTTCACCACACTTATAAAAGACTTCCATTCCCTTTAGGGAAGTACTGGGGTGTTTCTTCCCACATTTACTGCATGATGGAAATTCAACTTTTCCCTTTTAACCATTATTTTCATTTCCAAAGAATTCATTAGATCTTTTCTTCTCTTTCTTTACTTTTAAGTCATAAGACTTAGAGAATTCCTTTTCTGTTTTGATTGCACATGAGACTATATCTTCGTATGATGGGAAGGATTGTGAGACTATTTCTCAATGGAGAAATGGTTTTAACCCATCAAATAATCAATAAATCTTACTCCTTTTGTTATGTATATAATCTGCTTCATGCCTTGCTATCTTTGAAATGATTGCCTCATACTTTGCGACATTCTTATCCTCCTTTTACCTCAAACTCATAATCTGCCTTTCCATATCTTCTTGATGGTCACAAGGAAAGTATTTTTCTATGAAAATATCTTTGAACTCCATCCATTCCATATTTGATTCTTCTTCATCCTCCTTTGTATTTTGAATTAATGGCCACCATTGATCTCCATCTCTAGTGAGGCGATTAACTGCCATGATGACTTTTTCCCTTTCGCTACTCACCAAAGCATGAAATATTTTCTCTAAGGAACATATATATTACATAGCTACAAATGGATTTATAGTCTCATTGAATATTGGTGGTTGTTTCCTCATGAAGTGGTCTAACATTGATCCTCTACGTTGTGGATCAGGGTGATCCATATGGGTAAGGTTATTATTCATAACCTGGGTGAGTTGTCCCAGTATGGAGATAAGATGATCAGCACCAGTTGCATCACTACCTCCACAATAATTGTCTTAAGTAGGAGGAAAATACCTACATTGATTACATACGTTGATACAATTTCCATTACTTCCACTATGCTCCATTTATAAACAATGTCATACACTAGATTAGTTTATGAATCACAATACATAATTCCAAACTTGTAAAACACTTAACATAAATTGAACAGTTTATGGATATAGTCCATAATCATAAAAAAGTTTTCTCTGAGGATGTATTTACTCATAAATCTGTCATAATGGTTTGAAAATAAAATGTGAATTGTCCTAAGAATATCCCTCGGGAGTTTCATAACCAAGAGTACAACAAGGCCCATTGTCGTGTACCAGGATACCCCAGGTCAAGCCCGAAACTCTTTGTTAGAGTTTTCACTCCAAGGTAAGTCTGTGCCAGATCCACCTCTACCTACTCGTATCCATACAGGGATGTATTGTTCAAAAAATACACAAAATCTCCACATTACTAAAATTCTAGGAAGTTCTTCTATACTAATCCTCAAAGTCCGTATTAGGGTAATGTTCTCTAATTATATTTTTTCAAAATATAGCTTCAAAGGTTTGTACTAAACTTCCAATGATACCAATTATAATGCCTCGATCCCAGATACCCTGAGTTGGTGCATTATTACATAACATTGGCATGATACAAGGAATCATGACATGAAATACTGATCAGTTTAGTAGCCTTGGAAGTACTAGATACATACATAAGTTTTACAGTACATTTTGAATTGGAAAAAAACAACATTTTATCTCCATAGAACACACTGATATCCCTCAGCCTATCCCATTAGGTCAGTCATAATATACTTCATCACATCCTGGAAAAAATAACAAATATGAAAATAGGTGAGCTCAGATTCTTAGTGAGGAATAAAATATAGAAAAAACTTTCATAAATAAGCATAAAAATATAAGGAAATGTATAAGACTAAACCACAAGCCTTTCAAACTTCAAAATAAACATAATACTGAAAATATAAATCAAATAATTACATTTACTTTTTTACATGTATATTATACTAGTCCAATAATAACAAGTAATATCAATAGCTAATTTCATAATGATGGAATGCATAATGTCGGACATCATAACCACATAGTCAAGGCCTCGTGAAAAGACTACAAATAATATTTTTTCAAGGCCTTATTCCAAGACACTAGTTTGTCTCATGAGACCTACCGATGCATCGAAGAGCTATAGCTGGCTCCACACATCACTTACTAAGTCCAATGCATTCGTCATATGAAAAGGTTGAAACTCAATATTATCATTCATATTAAAACTAGTATAAGGAATGTCAAAAATTTAACAATAAACCATGAGTGGTATAAAAATAGAACATCCATAGTCAAACATATTATAAAACCTTCAATACAATATAAAAGATTGTATTAGAATAAATAAACTTCAAACAAACGTAAAATCCATAGAAGGATGTTGACATAGATGAAATCAATCCAACAAATATTTGAGATAAATATTTATTTCCACATTGAAATAATTAAATATTAAATAAAACATTTATTTTGAATATATTATTATAAGATTTTAATGTAATCTTAGAAGGTGTTATAATGACAGAAAATAGCATCATCCTCCATATAAGTTAGAAAAACGTTCTTTCTTTAATTTTCCGAAAATATCATAAAGTACCTTGTTTGGAAAGTGACATAAGGATTACTTTCAACCCATTTTATAAAAAGAAAAATAAGGGTATAAATGGCTTGAACCCATAGTCTAGTAAATAGTAAAAATATTTTGAAATACATTTTTAAGAAACACATATGTGGATGATAAAGTGGTCCCAGTAGATACTCATGTATAAACAACTCAGTTAATAAAGAGATTTTAAAATTAACCCTTACCTTGTATTCTTCCTTAGTAGAGGGTACGTTAACCTCCTGTATAATGGTTAAATAATTTTTAGGAAATTATAAAATAATACACATACATAAATATGATATCTTATATGATGTTGAAATATTTCTTTGCTAATAATATTTCAGTAGTATCAGTGTTTCGGGTGTTAACTGATTCGTTTTCCTTTATATATTTTATTATGTAAGTCATGTTTGTTATGTATAGGTTGTATTTTATTCCTATACATAATGATATTAATTTCTTTAAACATTATTTTTAATCATAAAATGAAAATTATTCTTGAAGGGTTATGATGGGGAATGAAATTTCATCGCATCATGGTGACGATAGGCCATACATACACATGAGCGACAATATGATTCTATTCATGGTGAAATATTATGTAGTTGGATGGTATATTATAAATACATAATCATTAACATGTTATATTTATTATTTTCTTCCACTAAACTCATTGTTATACAAATTCAAATAAGGATACATTGAATAACAAACTACACCCCGACAAGGAGACGGTAAGCCATACGTACGCATGTATAATGACTTTTCCATTCATAGGATGGTTAGAATAATGAATACAGTTATACCATGTTTATAATAACATCACATTATTTAGAAGGTACTGGAGTTATAATATTTTTTATGTAAAAAACAAAGAAAGATGAGGAGGAAGAAGAAAATAACTTGAAAGATGTGATGAAATAATTACCTATTCTTTATGTTCTTCCTTTTGATTTGAGCAATGGGAAACTAAGGTTGGATTTGTGATACATGTAAGGAATCTAGGATGAAGTACTGGTTATTGGGAGGATATTTGAGTCAGGTTGGACTGAGTCAAATGGCTTTGGAGGTGTGAAATTAAGAAAATGGGAAGTACCTTTCTATAAGAGAGGTGAGGGTGATATTTGGAAAAGCTTGAAATATTATTTTGTTATAAAATAATTTTATATTTAAAATGGCTCCAAATAGATTTATTTCTAGAATAAGGTGGGTATGGGTCGAAAACCTATCAAAAAATAGGTTTTATTGATGTTTATGTCACCATATTAACCTTATCTATTAGTTTTAACTCTTAGTTAAATAGTTTAACTTTTACAATGCCTTCTTGTATTATTATAATAAATGGTTAATAAACTTACTATAAAAATCCAATTGAAACCCAAGTGGTTAATTATTGATATATCTAACCTTATCTGGGTCCTTTGGAAGAACCTTATATTTTTAGGAATATTATATCATTTAATAATATAGTATTTGTTTGAAAAACTCATTTATGTCAATTTTGACACTATTTAGTATTTGGTTTTTGTGGAAGTCAAATAAACTTTATCACTTCAATTTTTTTAATCAACCTTAACATGTCATATTAACCTAAAAAATTAATGGAATACATAAAAATTATTAGTTTAAATTTATGCTAATATTTATAATATCAATTATTTTAACCTTTCATTAATAATGTAATTACTGCATCAACATTGTGTCTTAAATAAATTTATTTATTTAATTTCTGAAAATTATAAATAAAATAACACGATGTAGGAAATATTTTTATATTTATAATGAAAATTTATAATAGAATTTATCTTATGTATAAACCTAAATTAAAATTTTTTTAGTTATAAAAATTTGAATTTAACACTTTTAACTCTTCTTTAAATTAAATAATAATAAATGTCCTAATCTAATCCAAGTAGATAAAAATGGATCATATTTTATTCATAAATTTTATTTTGGTCAAAATGAACTTATCAAATATAAGTGGGACATGTGTTAGGGTAATTATAATATCATTTTTTCCTTTAATTACCCTATTTAATTCTAACCGTGGTAAATAAAATTCAAAAGTTACTATTCACCGAAATTATTTTTATCATATTGACCCAAATATTACTTACTGATGTTAACTATTTTTATATTATTTTTAAAATTCAATTCACAGAAGTGGTAAAATTTCATTTTATGTAAATTTGCAAATTTTCCTAGAAGGTGGGTTAAAGACGTTAAAAAGTTTAATAAAATAGTATACATCTTATGTTATTATAAAATGAGTCCAAATAATTAAATTGGACTAATATAAGTATTATTTATATATTTTATCTTCGAAATATTTTTAAATATTAATTATTATTATTTAAATAAAAGTCATTTTTAAACAATAACATAATGTTTTTCACTATTAATCAAAAAATTGAAAGTTTTCAGAAAAATACAAAAAATTTATCCTAAGATAATTTTGATTTTAGAAATACAAAAATGAAGTCCATTTGGAATAAGAAAATTTATAATATTTCAAAAATTATGTAATTCTATTCATAAGTGCTTTTAAAATGGCTAGTTTGATTTTTTGTGGTGTGCTTGAACTTGAAGTTGCGTTCAATGCAAGCTATTATATTATTTAAAGGGAAACCTACAGTGGAATCTTGGGGTGTTACAATATGTTTGGTTAATCAGATGATTTTTATTATCTATTATGATGGATAGACAAAAAATGTAATTTTTTTAGAGGATATTACAAAATAATTTCTTTAAGCATGTTATTCTTGGACATAAAAATCCTTCAAAATTGAAAGATTCATAAAAGTAACATGTTTCTCACTAAGGTTCTCTTATTTTATAAATATTGTGGTAAATATGAGGAACCACATAAATGATGAGTGTAATGGATAATGAACTGATGACCATACAAATGTGATAGAATATGGAATTGAAAAATTCATGAGGATTATGAATTAGTTATCTCAAGTTAATAACCTGAATCATTTTGAGCGTCCAGATCCACCTCGAAGAGAACAACATGTAGTTGAGTCCTTAATGTGTCAATGACCACCTTCATTTAGAGGATATGAATATCTATTAATTGTTAAATAATTAATTTCTTTTATAGAGAAGATATTTTATATACTATGTTGTTTAGATCTAGAGAAAGTCACATAGAAAGTATACCACTTAGATGGAAAAGTTGATCAGAGGTAGATATTGATTAAGAACACCAATCCCAGAGAAGATATTGATTATATAAAGTGATAAGAGTTTAGGAGAATATATTTCTATAAACATTTTCCCCATTTGATGAGAAAAAATACAGAAGGAATTCCTAGAGTTAAAGTAGAAGGAAAATGAATTTATGGGAATCTAAGAAATTAATATAATAATATAATCACAATAAACCTCGATCTATGTTATGGAACCTAAGGAGAGGGTTGATTGGTTATTTGGTGAACTGAGATACCATCTTTAGATGAATCTAGCAAATAAAGAATATGAAATCTACGAAAGGATTGTGCAGAGTTCATTAAAGGTTGAAATAGAGTTAAAATAAACAAAGTGGTCACATAGGTAAAATGAAAATAAGATATAAATGGAGGAAAACCAAGGGAATAATTTCAATCATGGAAGAGAAGGGAAGAAATTATATTAGCATGTGTGAAAAAAATATGGGAAGAAACATTTAAGGAACCTTTTTCTTGGGAGTCAAAAAGTGTTACAATTATGGAAGAGATGTTCATATTTCATGAGTCTATCATATAAAGTGAAACACTATCATATTAATGAAAAATAAAAAGGGAATATGGGGAAAGTACAACCAGTAGTTAAATTCATCATGTGTGGAAGACATGGGAACATTTCAAATCAATTTCCAAATGATAATAGAATGGATGGAAACCACCATCATTCTTAGCATTGGATAAGGTAGCAAGGTTGTTCTTTTTCAATAACAATTACTAAATCATAGGTTCCAAAATATATAGTGTATGTTACAATAATTATACACTAAAATATAGCATGTAATTTTATTGAATTTGGTTCTACGCATTCCATTATTTAATTAATGTTTGCAATGAATATAGAATCAAACCCAAAAATTATAAAAGTAGAGTAATTAATCAAGACTCTCACCAGGATTATCTAAGAATAAAAGATATATAGAAACTCTATTATCAACTAATGTGAATAAAATATTATTTAAAATATAGTATCCATTCATATAGTGGAGTTCAACACTAATCTTGGGATAGAATAGATCTCAAAGTATAATGCTAAGATCATCTTCATAAGAAAGGAATTTTTAGTGGCCTTTAATGGAAATACTATATTATTTTCAAAGGAGAGAAATCTTAGATTGAGAATCATATTGAAGAACATATTTTAGCATTCTTTATAGTGATTATTGATAATAGGGAGGAGAAAATGAATGTATATAGATAAAAAATGTTCCCATTATATAGGAATATATTTTTGTTTTTCCTAATGAGTAACATGGAACTCCCATATATTGAGATGTAGAGTTATCAATTTAAATAATACACAGATCCAATAAATAATCAGAGACCACATATAGAATGGAATATGTGGAGTTATATGATTTAAAGAATCAATTTCAATAGCTTATTGAAATTTTTCTTTTTCAAACAAGGGTTTCTCCTTGGGGAGTACCTTTCCTCTTTGTAAATAATAATTATGGATCAATGTGGCTATGAATTGACTATAGATAACCTAATAGGATCACATTAAAGAACAAAAAATCTCTTCCAAGGATTGATGATTTGTTTTATCAGCTTTAGGGAGGTCAATTATTTTACATGTTTGATCTTCGATATGTGTATCATCAATTAAAGGAGAAGAAGGATGATATCCCAAATAATGCCTTCTGAACCAGATATGGGACTTATAATTTTTTTGTTGTACCCTTCGGTGTGAAAAGTTATCCTACCATATTTATTTATTTGATTAAATTAGTCTCTAATTACTACCTTGATAAGTTAGTGGTAGTATTTGTTGATTATAGTATGATATATTCTAAAAGTTACAAGGAGCATGAGGATCATATAAGTTTCATATTACAAACTATAAAAAAGTTGAATCTATTTAATAAATTTATAAAATGATAAACACGGTTAAAAAGTTACATTCTTAGGGAACATCATGACCAGTGATGGAATCTCAATTGATCCTTCTAAGACAATGTTCATGGAGGAGTGGCCACATCCAATTACTATAACTAATATTCATAGTTTCCTTAGTCTAGAAGGACACTATATAAGGATTGTGAAAAAAATTTCATAGATTTATAATCCACTAATTTAGTTTAAGTTTAATGTAGTTAAGTTTATCTAGAGAAAAGAGAGTGAAGATAGTTTCTATCAACTAAAAAATAGGTTGGTTAGTTCACTTGTGATAACTTTAACCTATAATGAGGAAGATTTTATAATTTATAGTGATGCATACTTAAATGGAATTTGATTTGTACTCATGAAAAATTTAAAAGTATTTCCTTTTTCATCACTATAGTTAATGTCTCATGGGAACAATTGTCCTACTGATGACCAAGATCTTGCTATAGTCATCTTTTCCCAGAAGATAAGGAGACACTATATTTATGGAAATAATATGATATATATGAAGAACAAAAATGTTTAAAGTACATATTATCCAAAAAGGAGATCAATATTAATAAGTGAATATGGTTAAATCTAATCAAGGATCATGATTACTATATTCACTACCATCCAATAAGGGAAAATATGGTAGATGATTCTCTTAATAGAAAAGAACCCTGCTACTCTTTCTTTGATGTGGATTGAGAAAGACCCTATCTTCATGGATATAAACATGACGGATTTTAAAATAATAATAATAGAAAATACATCCTATATTTACCAAATTATTTTCCAACCATCTATCTAAGAGAGGATCTAGGAGTTACAAAGGGATGATCCATATATCTAGAACAAGGTTAAAGCAGTAAAGGAGGGGAAGCTTCTTCAGTTACACATTGATAAATATAGTTTAATTAAGTTTGGAAGTATACATTTTGTGAATTTATCACCTAAGATAAAGTGAGAGTTATTAAATAATACATGTAGATAATCTTTCTACACATATCTTAGGAGCACCAAGTTGTATCGTGACCTTGGAGAGAAATTATAGTGGTAAAAAATGAGGAGGGAGATCACTGAGGATACTTTAAAGTCATTGGTACATTAACAAGTTAAATTATAGAGATAAAAGTCCAAATAAATGAAGAAAACATTAGCTATACCTATAGAGAAATGGAAGAACATCATCATGGACCTTGTCACTGATATACCTAAGATATCTAAAGAAACAATTTGATATGGGTTATGGTAGATTGATTGACGAAGACTTCCCACTTCATCGCTATTTGGGATGATTTATCTCTTAACCAATATGCCATGATGTATGTAAGGGAAGTGGTCAGGCTCTATGGGGTATGAATTTCAATCATTTATAGTCATGATCCAATGTTCACTTATAAATTTAGTATAAGTCTTAAACTTGATTTGAGTACTAAATTGAATGCTAGAAAGACCTATCACCCCCAAACTAATGGCCAATCAAAAATTACCATTCAAAAAATAAAATACATGTTAAGATATTTCTCAATGGAATTTAAAGCTGGGTGGGAGGTCAAAATCTCTAGTTATTTGAGTAATATTATAACAATATCTTCCACTCAAGTAATCAAATGTCTCCATATGAAGCACAATACATGAAACATTATAGAATTCATACTCGATGGAATGAAGTTGGTGAATGAAAGATACTAACACCTTATTCTTATAAAAAGATGATAGAAAGATTCAATATATCTAACAATATATAAAATATTTTTAGAGTTAGTAGAAGTGCTATACCAACAACAATTGAAGGGTCTTGGAGGGTGATGTTGGAGAAAAATTCTTCATTCAAATTGAACCATATGATAAATACATTGAATTTAGTATAAAAGGAAATATTATCCCTAGTTATACTGGGCACATTTATCTCCCTGATCACATATGAGTAGTGTCCTATCGGCTAGAACATCCACCAAACATGGCTGAAGTTCATGATGTGTTCCATGTATCTCTCTAGAGTAAGTACACACCTGATCCCTCACATGTACTGAATCCACAGGTGGTATTGATATAAAATAATCTTTCATATGAGGAGAAGTAAATGAATATCTTAGAGTACAAAGACAATTTTTTATGAAACAAGAAAACTCACTTGGTCAAAGTGTTGGGGTGGAACCCAAAGTTTAAGAAAGAAACATGGGAATTGGAAGAGGTGATGAAACATAATTTCCATCATCTGTTTTAGTGTTTAAAAATTTCAAGGGTGAAATTTTTTAAGAGGGGAAGAATGTAATGACCCAAACTTTTATAAAAGAAACTATATTTTTAATGAATAAATTCCTTATCTAGTAATATATTTATAGAAAATACATGCACTATTTTGGTTTATTTTATAACATTATAAGTTATATCCTATACGATTTAAAAAACCATTAAACATCATAACCATTGATAATATACCTATTATACAATGATTTCTAGTATATATTAAGGGTTACGATAAATCTAATTGACAAAAAAGGAAGGAGCGATGGGTATGAACAATAAGATCATACCCAATGAATCCAATTTATCAAATATTTTAAGGGAGATAACATCACAAGGATTTCCCTTGACCAATACCAAGCTTATATCAAATAAATAAATTATGATGAAAACCATTTACTATAGAAGTTTATGCTTACATTGATCATTGACCAACGAATGTACACTGAACCACCCCAAAATAATCTCCCATCACTCACCTTACCCTTAGAACATTATATAGTGTAATAAATGGATATATATCTAGACCATAAAAATATGATTTTTTATATTTTTATTCAATAAAATAATTATTATATTTGTCTTTTAATTTTACATTATAATTATTAAATAATATGTTTTATAAAAATTAGATTTTGATGTCATGATATAAGAATTTTATTTTTGGGAAATATATAGTTTCCATAAAAAAACTCTTATTTATGAATTTAGTAATTTTTTTAATAATTCATATTTTAATAAAATATTATTATTAAAAAAATAAAATATAAAGGATAACATTTTTTTAAGATGTAAAATGAAATTTTTATAAGGCTCATAAATCTGTTATTATCAATGAAAAACTAGTACTTTTCAATAAATGTGGATTTTGATTTAAAAGTGTAAATTATCATATTTATATTTTTTTTAAAAACAAATAAATATTATTTTTTAAATCAGAACATCCAAATTATCCAATGGTTACTTTATCATAATTTTCTGGGAAAGTTGATTTTTTGATTAAAAATTAAATATGGTATAAACATATGGTAAGAATGATGAAATCATAAAATACAAAATGTGATGTAATAAATACTATAAATAGGATCCATGACCAAAATAAGGATTCAAATTTAAAATATTATATTTTTGAGGTTATTTGATTAATTTTATAAACCCTTAATAAAAATCCCGAAACCTATATTGAATTTTAATGTTTTAAAATCAATTATTTTTAAACATTACTCACATCCACATAAAAAATGGTATTATTTTTAGGAGTTATGTTCATAATATTATAAAATAATTAAATACACTTCACTTTGGAAGAAACCATTATAAAAAATTATGTGTTGAATTTTAGTTTTTATTAATTTTTATATAGAATCCAAAACCAAATTAATTATTATTATTTATCTATTTTTCTATAAATACCCACCAAATTTGATTCCTCTCTAATCCGAATACATGAAAACAATGTTATGGTAATTTTACCTCCGAAATAGTCCCTCTAAGGTGTCCTTAAGTCCTCAAGGTTCCTTCCTCTTGTTTTAAGAAGCAACACTTCATTGTAATGGAGTTTTCCTCTTATTATTTTCCATTAAAGTACATATTCTTGTGTATACCTTCTAAATGATAAAATACTTTTTTTATTTCAATTTTTATGTTAATGTTACTGAAAAAATAATTTTTTATCAATGAGTGACCTTTTCCCCTCTCATTTTCGCTTTTCCTAATCCACATTTTATACCCATCATGCTATCAAATTCTTTTCATGACTTTATCACTTTTTTATAAGAAATACTCATATTATTAATACTTAAACGCATTACATACCATGGTTATTGAAAAATATGTAAATATAATCTATTTATTTAGATATTTACATATACAGAACCCACATTCCCTTTCCATGGGATAAAAATTATGTAATGTTCATGTCTTTAAGAACTTATGTAAGAAATGATATAATATGAAAACAATTCTTTATTATCCATGGGTTATTATGAAATATTTTATTATGATCAATGTGGATCACATAGATTAATAAACATAACAGGTTTACCCTAATAGAAATCCAATGCATTGGTTAAATATTTATTCTCTAGATATGATATGTTTTACAATACCCTATTGAATGAAGTTGGTAATTTTGATTTATGACACTTTGGTGATAAAACATGGTGATATGATTATGAATGACTAATTTTTTATGATGCAAACAAATTTACATATTATGATTAATGATTTTTATTTAATGATATTCTTCATGTTCTAATGATCATTTTCTATTGATATGCCTCATAGTTACATACTAGATATCTCTTTTGTTTATTCTCTTACCATGATTTTTGGTCACTTGTTTCTTTTTATGTCTGTCCCTAGGATACGAGATGTAGTAAAAGTTACATAATATGAAACTATGATGAAAATTTTTGAGTGGATTAAAAGAACTTTTATGTTTATTTTTGGTATTAAATTTATAATTTCCAAGACACTAATCTTTAAATGATCATCTGTATTGTTAAATGTTGTACTATGTAAGGAAATTTTTCTGTATTAATAAGGTAAGATGCATTATGAGGGGCCTCAAACCCAAACGCCTAGATATAGATCCAAAAATTATTTCTTTAAAAATTGTATGTGACAAAAAGTTAGATGACCCAATCTAAACATACATATATTTATATAATTTAAACAATATATTTCATATTATCTGCAAAATCCAGAGAATGAATGGTTTATTTTTTTAGGATAAACTATATAAAAAACATTTTTATACAATAAATGTTAGAATTACCCCACAATAATACCCCTCTATACAATTTTATAGACTAATCATAAGTTATAATCATCTTCATATTTGGGGGAATGGAACCATAAGAAAGATATGAGCATATATGCTCAGTAAGTTTAAACATAAATGACAACAATTGAGGATCATAAGTGAGCATAATATGAAAATGTGGGTATGAAAGAATAGTAATGGTGTTTGGAGATAACATTAGGAAATTATACCCAAATAAAAATGGATCATTAATCATCAATCATGTCATAAGGATCTGATCATAACATATGAACCGAGACTTCATTACATGGTAGAATTGCAAGGAATATGGATATAACACAAAAATTATCATAAGAAAATTATAAAATTGTGAGAAAATTTAATAATGTGCACACATTATGTTATGAAAACCCAAAATTTCTACACATCATGTTGTGAAAAAACAAATTTTCCATGCTTCTTATTGTGAAAATACAAATTGTCCATGCTTTATGTTATGAACAATTTTTTTTTCATTATTCTTGTCATGAACATTCAATATTTCTATGATTCATGTTATAAATAAAAAAATGTCCAAAATTGATGTTGTGAATAAGAAAAATATCCTAAATTATTTTCATGAACAAAAAAATCGATATTCTTAATGTTGCAAACAAACAAAATATCAATGAAAAACATCATTATCTTATTAGATATAAATACTTAACCAATGCATTGGTGGGATATATATGACCCAAACAATCAAATAATGGTAATACATAAATTTTTTCAATATGAATCATGAAATAAATCAAACTTCCAACATCACATAATTAACCCATGGAAGAGAGAGAAGGGATTTATGAAATATTTGATAAAACGTTTCATAATAAATAAAGAGAACGAACATGGTTGGTATCATAAGAACAAAACCTATTTATAAAATAATTAATTTCCAATTATTTTTTAATAGACGTAACCACCTTCATAAGTGGAACACTTTTAACTATATCACATTAGGAGGGATCAATAATTAGATAGTTTGATTCTATGAGACTAATCCCCAAAAATAAAAATAGTATAAGAGAATTTAGATAGAAATAAATGAATCATAATTACCAATGAGGTAAAATTATTTTAATTTTAAGAGGAATATGGAAGAAAATTTTAAGATACTTTAAAAAAAATTCATAACATTTACATAAAAATAATAAGTTATGCATCACTCTCTAAAGGATCAATTTTTAAAAATTGAAAAGAATTAATTTAAAAAAGAATTATTTGTAAATAAATATCTTTAATTAACCCTTGTAAAAGGCATAAAGTTATAAAATCTTTGATGTGAAATCATTTAGAAAACTTTTACTTTTAAAAATAATCTATAATAAGGGTGTCTTTAAAGATATATAATGGTTTAAAAAACTTTAAATGATTTTTTTGGAAAGGTTTTAATTTTAAAAAGAATATCTAATAATGGATTCTAGAAAAATACATAAATGTTATCTTGAGAAATGTGGAGTGGAAGATATAAAATTTACCATGAAATAAAATCATTTTCAGTATATTAATATAGGTTTTTTGAAAATATAAATCTACACATGGGATAATAAAGCATCCTTTTGAAAATAAGGAAAGACAAATTTTGAATTTCACTATAGATAATACATAATTAGGTATCCAAATTTTAAGGGATAATTTTTGTGATAATATTAAATATAGAAATGGAAGATAAACAATCATTAAAGAGGGTGAGAATTATTCTTTAAAAGATATAATTTTTGAGAAAAAAACTCATCAATAATAAATATTTGTTTTTAAAATGTAATTTATCTTTTTATATAAATGAAAATATCATTTCAAAAATGAAATAGAAGAATATATGAATATTAAAACCAAGAAGTTTGAGAAGTAGTATTTAACCCAAAGAACTGATGTGTGAGTTAATTTAATCCCTTACAACTTTGGTAAGATTTGAAAAAAATGACATTAATCAAGAGAACATGAAATGGATTTTTAAAACAGTATAATTTCATTAAATTCATGATAATGGTTACCTAAATGGTAGTATATACAAAAAAAATAAAGTGGCGAATATGGAAAAAATATCAAAGAATGAAAATTGAGATGAGAAAAAACCCTTACGAACATCATAATCATTGAAGTAACAATCCTTTGAAAAGAAGTTCATGAGAAGTAATTATAAATCCATAGAAAATAATGTGTAAAAAAAATTTATATAATGATAGGATAAAATAAATAAACATATATGAATGGGGTTCAATAATACTCATTATAACTCAAAGAAATAAAATTGAGTTATGAAAAAACCGTACCTTAATTTTCAGCTTCCATGAAATCAATTTTCATCTTTTATAAAAACATAACTATATTAATAAATAATTTTATAACCTTATCCATATAAATATAATTTTATACTCTTATGTTGTAATAATTGTTTTATACATTTACTATTTTGTTATAGTTTATTTTCATCATCAGATATTTGTAACCTTAATTATTTTGTACATGCTTTGTATTGTCTATGTTGACCATTATTATTTTTAATAATTTCATCCTTAATTTTTTTTAATATCATAAAATTTATGTATTATAAATATTTTTAATGTCACTTATTCATTCAATGAGAAATTTAGGTACAAATATTTGTGATGAAATTGGCGGCATGCCACTCCTCCAAATCCATTTTTTAATTTTTTTAAAATCAACTTTTTAGTTAAGTAGTGACTTCACAAAAACTATATTCAAAAGAAACCACAATATTTCAAAATTCAAAAAAAAGAGAGAAATCAATGACATATCCCAAATTTCAAATTCAAAATATCCATATAGCTATCCCATCACCACCAAAACCCTTTGGCCAAGATAAAGATATCAAGGAGCTGCCTCAAGCCGCACCCCTTGATAGTTGAGTTCACCACATCACCTCCACTTTTCCAGAATAAAATTTCTAGAAATCATCCTACCACAACTTCATAACTCCATTACATAAAGCACTAATACCCTCACAGGAGATGCCCATTAGAGGCCATAATTTCCAAATTTAAAAAAACCATCATCGCCGCCGTAAAACACCATCATTGTCACTGAAATAAAATCAAAAGAGAACACTACAAGAATTTAGGACCATCATAAATGATAGAAAATTGAATTTTGGTCAACCTAATAAAGACCCTAATACTCCCAAACAACCCATCCTGGAACCTCCTTATATACCTCCACCCTAGGAAAAATGGGAGGGTAGTGATGGACTTGGATATCTTAGTAGATTTGAGAAGATGGAGGCCTCACCAGAGGACCATGTTAGAGACCACATCATTATCATCATCAGGGGAGAGAAAAATACACTCCACCATCAAAAAACCAAACCATCAATGAAAAAATAGATTAACCATCAATATAAATCACTGCCTATTAGAAAACAATTAACCCAACAACAAATCTCTTGTCCAAAACAAATTTTTGTAGAAAATACCAAACAAGAAAAAAAGGAGAGAAGAAAAAGGAAAACGTCACTAGGAAGAAGCACAGAACACTCAAAATGAAGAGAGATCCAAGAAGAAGAGATGAATATGTCAGTGTTGATGAAGAAGAAGAATTGAGATTACTACCAACCACACTCTAGCATGTCACAAACCACCTTGGGTACCTTGGTAAACTGATTATCGAGCTAGTCCTGACATGGCCTGAAGGGCATTCCTGATCCCCATGGGTCAGAGACTATTACTAGGAATAATACAAAAAGGGAAATTGGGAATGTTTTTTCTACTACCAATGAAATAATGAGCTAAAAAATTCTATATGCATACAAAAGACACTCCATTGGGAGTAATGTATAGTAATTAAAATAGGTATAACAACCCAAAGTATTAAAACCAAAAGTACTAGAAAACAGAAAAAAACTGCCCAATTCCCAATGGACACAACTCACCAAGTCCATAGATCAATAGGTAGAAACACCTCTAAGTAGTGATTTACCCCTACTAAAATCTGGAATGAGATAATCTACAAACACTCGTAGGCACATGTAGGGTGTGAGATAAAAATTCCAGTAGGGTCTCACCAGGAATTCCATAACAGACACCAATATTAAATTAAATAAAGAGTGATTTCAATTTAAAACAAATAGGTTTGTAATTTCATACGAATAATTAAGACAATTTATGATTTCAATTCAATATTTTTAAATACATTAAGAAAAGTATTTTCATTTAAAAAAATTCAATATTTCTAAAATAATTCCACTTTTCAAAAATGAATTAAATAAAAACATTTATATAAAATAATTTATATAAATTAGAAGGTATGTAAAATAGTTTAAAACAATGGAATATATTCATTTGAATTAAAAAATCTGAGAAACATGGTCACATGAAAAAGATAGTATAGGAATCCACACTGAAGGTGACACGATAATATGTACATATGTCCCTTTTAACCAAGGAAAAATAATACTCATCACCATTGCCAAAGGGATGTGATGTGATGCATTTATATTTTAAAATATTGAAAGTTATTTTCCATATAACTCACTAACTACCTAAAGATTTCATTTGATCTAGTACAAAACAATTATGGTCAATTTATTTCAAGCAACCTTAAAATAAAATAAATCCCATTATCCCTTTCAAATTACATAATTTCCATTTAAATACCATAACACATGTTTTTAGTCAAAAATTAAATTATTGAATTGGGGGATTTCCAATTTCATGCCAAAAACCCATTTGAAAACCCCGATTCAATGGAAATGGGGTTTTCAAAAAAATATTTTTGAAAGAAATATAATTAAAATCATGAAATTTAATTTAATTCAAATAATTGAAATTAAATAAATCAATTTAGGGTTAATATAATTTGGGCATCATGACGGAACCACCTACCATGGGATCAGAAGATCTTGAATTAAAAAGTCATAAATGGAAAACTCTAATAGAGAATGATGATAATAGGAATATATCAATCAAACCTATGTTTAGACCCAAAAACTAGGTATTATATCTATAAATCAACACAAGGATTGATGAAACTCTAGGGGGGAGAAGAGAGATCACGAGATAACACGAATGAGATGAGGAAACTAACTAGGAGAAGATCAAAGGTAATTCCTCATGCATAGAATCACTTTTGGAAGGTATCAAAGGGGTCGAGAACTCTTATTGGGAGCTCCAAGGATGGGAGAAAAAAATTATAGTTCATTATAGATTGTTGGGGAACAAAAAGAAGGGTTTAAGAATTTTTACCAAAATTTTGATTAATTAATTACTCGTACGCATGACTTCTTGGGAAGAGCTGCACATTTGAATAAACATTCTAAATAACCATGTGACTATTTTAAATGTGATTCATAGTTTCTTATAATAGGGTTCACCACTTGACTAACTATGCACCATAAGTGTAAAATCCTATTGCCTTGGGATGCACGATTTACTCTAAAAGGGAACATGGTTTGGATTAATCAGGCCCCAACTATGCAGTTGCCTAGAAACATCATAAAATTTATCAATTTCACAAAAAGAAATCCCAAATAAAACCCAAAAAAAGAAATATCAAAAATAGGGGTTTAGGAACACCTAAAAATAGTAACAAGATGTCACACAATAGCATCCAAAGTATACCCATATCCCGTAGTAAGCCCGACCAAAATGGATTTGAGCATGATGGGTTGGACAAAAATGATAGTGGTGAAGAAGGACACCAGACTCCACCAACGCCAATAAACCAAACCGTATGAAGAACCATCACATAATCCGAGAATGGAGGTTCGATGTATAGGGTTTGGCAGAAAGAGGGGTGGTGATCGACATATGATATCCACACCAGCGAGCTGCACTAGTCGAGAAGGGGGAAAGAGAAAGTGAGAGATGGAAAAAAATATAGAACCAATAAAATTGAGTATCACTATCAACACTAAACATACCCAAAAAACCCTAGGAATAAAGGGAATAAAAAGCTTTGTGATGTTCCTATTATGAAAATTTTTAAATAAAAAAGATTGTTACTTTAATAATAAATTAAATATTATTATAAACTTTTAGATCATTTAACATAACATTATTTTCTAATTTTTTTTAATAGTATCATTATTTGTGTTTGAATAGTCATCTATGATATAAATTTATAGCATTTTTAAGGTAGATGGTTAAATAGACCCAAATAAGAATAGGTTATAATCGATGGGTGAGAATGGTTTCCAATGTTATTATATTTGAAGAATATCATTATTATAGAAAAATAAATATATTATATAGGTTTTTTAATTTAGTAAATAATATTTGGGTATATTTAGATAAATAAATGAAATACTAGAGTGATATAAAACAAAATATATCACTTCTTTGAGGTGGTAGTCTGCATACACATAGTTATGATGTTTTTATTTTCTGTTAAATGGGCGAAGGATAAAAAATGTTTTCTATTTTAATTATTAATAATATATATATAATTTTAAATCATTAAATATAGTTTTATTAGCATCCATTTTATTAATTAAAGGAAAAATAAAACATGTCGTTCATAGTGGCGGTAGATAGTACATATGCATAATGACATTTTAATTATTCTATGTTAAAGGGTGAATGATAGGTAATGATTATTCCATAAAAACGAAAAGATATAAGTATATAAATAATAATTATTTCATAATGTTTTAATGGTTAATATATCTTAATAGGAAAAATAAATATAAGAAAAAAAGAGTAGAGAGCGACATTTAGTTACATTGAGAGTTTAAACGTACCATCAGAGTACCTCATGAAAATGTAGAATTTAGGGATCTTCCTTGGATAAAGGGTCAAGAAAAATTGGGATACAAGTATAGGGGAATTATTATGTAAATATTATCATGATTAAATCTTATTTTACTATTTACTTTAAAGGGTGGTGGAAGACCACTTTTATAAATGAATAAAATGAATTTTTTTTAAATTCCTATTACTTTTCTAATAATGGAATGAAAATATTGAAGGAATGTGGATAAAATGAAATTTTTTTAAATAAAAATTACTTTATTTGTAAATACACATTAATTTTTTGGAGATAAAATTTGAGTGTTTTTAGGATTTTCACTACGCTTTTAACTTTTATCCAAATTAACTTTTTCCAAGAAAACTCATTTTTAACCCTGATAATAAGTTTTCATAAAAAAAATAATATTTTACATATTAACTAATTTTATCATTATGATTTAAAATTTAAATATAATTTTTAAGTATAATTCTTGGGGGTGAGAAAGGATAATTTTAAAATTACGGTACACGATATGTAAAAAATGTTTTTTATGAAGTGTTTAGTTTCAAGCATAGAATAATGTTATGGATAAAATTATCAATATTGTTAATTTCAATGAAACTAATTTTTTTATTTTGAATAAAATAAGAGTTAATTTATTTAAAATATTACCAAAACATAATTTCCCCATGATAATATTTAATTAAAATAAATGACAAAAAATATTTTTTTATTAGAATACAATATTTTTCAAATTCCAACATGTTAAACATAAGTTTTATAAATCCAAAATAGTATTTATAAATGAATAAATTAATTACGTAAATTAATCCTTAATAAATTTGTTTTTATAAAATTATAAGTCTTACCTGTATGATGATAAAGTTATAAGAGTTATTGTATTGGCAAAAGAAATATTTTTTATTATTCATGCAAAAATCAATTATTTCATAAAAATAACCAAAATTAATCCTATGTTAATATTGTTTTGATGAATCAATTTTTTTCCTTTTTTTAAATTAAAACTTTGGTATTTAAATTTTATATGTAAATAAAAAATGTAATGACAAATCCATTTTTATAAGAAAATGTTTTTTTCAAATGTTAACTATTTTTACTCATATTACAATAATCTATAATTAAAATAGTGTTATTGTATTATTCATATTAAAAATATTTATTATCTTTATTTAACCTTAATATATTTATTTTCTTAAAATAACAACACATAACACTTAAAACGAAATTTTTAGGAAAATTCATTTATAAGAACAAAATGATCTCATTAGTTATTTAGCTACACAAATTTAATTTTATCAATGTATTGGTTTTTAAAATGAACTTTATATATATATATATATATATATTCAAATATAAATTTAATTCTATTTATATCATCCAACTTAATGAATACATTATAATGATAAAATTTTATTATTTATAATTTTTTATTAATAAAATGTTTCATTATTTTTTTTTAGTTCAGCATTGCACGTGGAGGGAGCTATAGAAGTGAGAAAAAACGAAACACAAGCTTTTAAAAAATATGGCTGTAAAATAATGAAAAAAATTAATGACCATTATATTATAACATCAATTTATATTCACGAATTTAATAAATTCATTACACTAGTCACATTTAAAACATATAATTTAATTTTAGTAAAACTTATCATGATTCATATTATTTTGGTGTTAGATGTGAAGGTAAATATTCAGCATAGTATTTAATTAAGAGAAATTATGTTCTAAAATTTCATGGTGTTACATTCTTCCCCCTTAAATAATTTTTTTCCTTAGAATTTTAATTATTATTCACTAATAAACGAATCTCAGGGATCCATAAAAAACTCAAGATATAGTTTCTATTAAGATATCAAACTCACAATATTAAACAATAACATAATCATCATTTCTTATACAATAGTCATGTATTAATATTTTCCTTTAACTTAATAATTTATACCTATTTTGATTTCATTGTTGTTTGTTGGGGTTTTTTGGGATGTACCTTTCACAACATAATTTTAATGATCCTATTTACAACTAAATACTGAAATAAAAATTGTTTTTATAATATACAATAAAATTATATTAAACGATCCTATGAGTATAAAAAATTGACCTTAATATGTTTTCTCCAATGATACCTTCATTTTTAAATATGATACTTATAATTAAACTATGATATAATTGGATAAACCTATAACACCTTTAGTTTAACCTAGGATGTCCATGATCATTTTACAATTTGGTTCTATAACTTGTCATGTTTTATATTACCTCTTAAAATTTAATTTAATCCTTCATAATGGTATGTATAGATAATGGGTATAACAAATGTATATACCCTAGGAGTATCAAACTAGGATTACAGTTAGGCCCCTTTGTCATCAATAATGTGATGATTGAGTTAATACCAACTATGACCATTTTAGTGTTACTTCCCCTAGATGAATATTTGAAGTGAATATATCCACTTATAGTATCTAGATATGGATGTAATATCTAAAAAATACTATAATTATTAATTAATAGATATTTTAGGATGTTATCCTATAATTATACTTATCCCTATGATTTTCCTTAGAGTTCTATAATCATAACACCTAAAAATAATTAAAATAATCCTAAAAATTACTAAACTTTGTTCTGATACCAACTGAGGAGCCCTAGACCCACACACCTATATATGTTTCAAAAACATATTATTTAAACATTGGATTTTATAATTAGTGAGATTCATCAATATATGATTACATACATTTCAATAATTTAAATATTACATCTCACAATAACCACACAATCCTGAGAATGGAATGTTTATTATTTTTGTGGATCAGATACACAAAAAAATTATTATACAATACTTATGAAAATTCCTCCACAATCATACCCCTATAGATACCCTTTTAGACTTATAATATGTTATAATCATGATCATAAGGGAATTAAAACATAATAAAGGGTTGATATCAGATTCTCAGAAAGGGTAAACAAAAAATAAGAAAATTTATGATCATTAGTGACCATAATATAAGCATGTTGGTATTAGAGCATAATCAAGGATCATAGACATAACATTAATAAATCATACCCAAATAATCATGGATCTTCAATCATAAATCATGAGATAAGGATTTGAGTATAACATAAGGAAAGATTTATCATAATCCAAGAACATTTCATTGCCTATGAACATGACACAATCATTTTCATTACGAAATTATAACATTGTGAGGAAATTCAATTAGAAACACACAATAAATTTTGAAAAAAAAATTGTCTAGGCATCATGTTGTAAATAAAAGGATATCAATGATTCTTATTATGAACAAAAAAATTCACACACTTCATGTTTTGTATAAAAAAATATCCTCGCATAATTTTGAGAATAAAAAAATGTCCATGCTTCATGTAATAAAAAAACAAAAATCCACACTTCATGTTGTGAACCAATAAAATGCCCACACTTCCTGTTGTGAACAAAAAAAATCTCCACAATTCATTTTTTGAGAAAATATTTTAACAAATAACTTTATTCTCACATGAGATATAAATCCTTAAACAATGAATTTATGAGAAATATAGGAACCTTACCATAACATAATGATAAACCATAAAAGTTTCTCCAAGAATCATGAAAATATTCATACTTATGACACCACTTAATTAACCCATAGAAAAGAGAGATGTTTTTTATGAAATATTTCACATACCATTTCATAATCCATCTAGAGAAAGAAGGTGGGTAATGTTATAAGAACACCCAATTGTGACATAAATAATTTCATAAGAAGTTTTTATAGATGTAAAACACATTCATAAGATGAAAACATTGAACTATATCATAACAAAAGGATCAATAATTATACAGTTTTATTCCAAATGTTTTATACTACAAAAGAAAAATATCATCACACAATTTAGAGGGAAATTCATGAAACATAAATCCAAAGGTGGTAAAATTATTTGATATTAATATTAAAATGGAAGTAAAACCTAAAATAGTCTTTAGAAAATATTTCTTAATGTTTTTGTAAAAAAAGAAGTTATGAATCCCTTTCAAAATATCAATTTTAAAAAATTGAAAAAATTAAATTTTCAAAATTATTATTTGGAATGAATTATAAATATATAATCCTTGAAAAATAAATAATGGTTTCAAAAAGGGGAAGTGATTTTTTTATCGAAAAATTTTACTTGTAAAATGATTATTCAATAATGCAGTGTTGAAAAATAAGTAAAAGTTTCAAAAAGGCCATGTGAATACATTTGAAAAAAATTTAAAATTTAAAATAATATTCAATAATATTTCCTTGAAAATAAACGATGTTTATCTTGATAAATGTGTTATGAAATATAAAACATATGATCATTAATGGAAAACCGTTTTAATATTTTAAAATATTATTACTAAAAACCCACATCATAAAAAAGGATAATAAAATTTCATTATGAAAATAATAAAAGTGAAATAAGAAGGTACCATGAGATAAAACACAATTATGTTTCCAAATATAAATAAATTACAATAGTGAGAAGATAAAATATATATACGGAAGATAAACCGTAATTAAAGAGGATGTGAATAATTCTTAATAGTGAAATTATTTTCGAGAAACAAAATAATTAAGGTAAAATATTTTAATTTATTTCACTTCTAAAGAGTGAGAAGTTTAAATATAATTTATAATTTTTTATTTAATAATATATAAAACATATAGGCAATAAATTATAGAAGTATAATTATAATCCAAAATACTGATGTTTTTGTTAACAAAATCCCATAATACTTTGTTTACATATGAAATAAAAAGACATCGATACAATGAATGTGAAACAGACTCATAAATTTTTTTAATTTTCTGATAATAATTATAATGGTTTCCAATGTTGTATTATATATACCGTACTAAATAAAACAAGTGTTGAATATGGTATAAGTCTCGAATAATGAAAATTAAGATGAGAAATAAAACATTACATTCTTATGAATCCTTAAACTAAGAATCCTTCAACAAAGACTTAAAAAAAAGAATTATAATGAAATAGAATATAATTTTAAACTAAAATGTTATACAATAATAGGATAAAATAAATAATATTATTTGAATGGGGTTCAATAATAATCATTATTTCTCAATGAAAGTAAATTATGTTTTGAAAAACCCTTACCTTAATTCTCACCTTGCATGAATCTGATTTAACCTTCTATATAAAAAAAATAAAAAAAATAACTTATTATAAAATTTATTAATATATTTAAAATTCTATACACTTAAATGAAAATTATTTATTTTACATTTAATACTTTGTTATAATTTATTTCTATCATCAGATGTTTATATCAATAATGATTTTACATAATATTTGTAATGTCATTGTTGAATCCCATAATTTGATACCAAGTTAATAAATAATAAATTATTTATGGTACTAGAATATTTTTTTCATAATTACTTATAAATTTCTTATTTCATTCCATGATATATTTAGTGTCAATTTATGGAGATGAAATTAGTGATGTACTTGTTTTGGAAATTTTTAACGAACAAAGGAAAAGAATATTTTTAATATTAATATTACCTTTCCATAACCTTAAACCAAAAATTATTTGATAATTTATATCAAATAATAACTTTAGTTAAGTTATTTTATTAACCCACAATATAAATTTAAAGTATTTTTCAAGTAGGTGTTTAAACCAAACCAAATAAGAACTTGCTACAATCGATGAGTGTATACGGTTTAAAAAGTGATTAATTTGGGATAAAAAAATTATTAAAGAAGAATTAATATATTATGTATATTTTTTAAGTTTATGAATTATATTTTATTATATTTATATAATGAATAAAATCCAAAAGTTATATAAAATTAAATACACCGCTTTTGGGTGGAGGTTGTCTACACATACACACAGATGAAGTTTTTATTTTACATAGAATGGAAGAAGGTTCAGTAATGTTTTATACTTTATAAAATATTAAAAATATTAAAAATAAAATATTAATACATTAAATAATCATTTATAACCTTCTATGTATGTCATTTATATAATAATGAAACATTTCATCCATGGAGGTGGTAGTCTGCACATAAAAATAATGACATTTTCATTTTTTATGTAAATGGGTGAATGTTTGGTAATGTTTATTACATAAACATATGTCATAATGTTTTAATGGTTATTATATATTTAACTCATTCTTAACCACGAGATTTTCTTTTAAGGACCAAAATTAAAATCACAATTACTATATAATTTTAAAATTATGATTTAAAATATGTATATAATTTAATTAAATATAATATATAAGGGTGAGAAAAGTTAAAATTAAAATTAGTGCACATGGTGCATAAAAAGAGATATTTTAGAAAAATTGAATTTTCAATCATGGAATTATGATTTGGATAAAATTATCAATGAAGGTAATTTCAATGAAACTAATTGGTTTATTATTAATAAAATAATATCTAGGTGTTATTCAATGAAATACAAAACCAAATTTCACCTTGATAATATTTAATTTAAAGAAAATAATAAAAATAGTTTTTATTAGAATAAAATATTACTTAGGTTCTAAAATGATAAACATAAGATTCATAAATACAACATATAATTTTTAAATGTATAATTTTATTCCATAAATGTGTCCTTGATTAATTAATTTTTTTATAAACTTTTAATTGTTTTTTATAATGATAAATTTGTAAGAGTTATAGTATTGGTAAAAATTTTATTTTATAATATTCACTTAAAAATAAATTATTTTAGAAAATTACAAATATTAATAATATAATAACATTTTTATAATGTATCCAAAAAATGAATTTATTTTTTTCCAAATGAAAATTTAGGAATTTATCTTTTAAATTTAAATATACAATATAATGGAAAAATCAATTTTTATTGGAAAATGACTTTTTTTCAAATATTAACTATTTTTACTCATGTTTCTATTAATTTATAATTAAACTAGTTTTATTATGTTATTCATATTAAAAAATATATTTATCATCATTTAATCATAATATATTTAATTTCTTAAATTAATAACATGTTGCACCTAAAAATAAATTTTGATAAAAATACATTTTTAAGAATTAAATGATGTCATTTATTATTTAACGAAATTATTTTAAATTTATCAATAAATTGGTATTAAAAATGACGGTTTTTTTTATTTCCACACGTAATTAAAAATATTTTTACTTATATTTATATTCTCTAAATTAATGACTATATTTTAATGATTACATTTTAATATTTATAATTTTCTCATAAAACAACGTGTAACTATTTTTTTTTTGTTTTGTGATGCATGTGGTAGAAGATATTGACATTTGATAGAACTAAAACAAAATATAACCATGAATATATTTCTTAAATTATAAAAAAAAATTAATGATCATTATATATTTACTACTATTTATACCCCCCAATTCAATGATTACATAACATTGATCACATTTAATATATATATTTTCTTCTTATAAAATGCATGATAGCTCATTTTGGTTTAGTTTTTCATATGAATGAAGATATTAAACATTGTATTTAATTAAAGGAAAATATATACTAAAATATTTGGGTGATACATTGGACCCTCACTCCCCCATGTAAATTTATTTTCTAGAAAGGTTTGGTTTCTCTCTTTGTTTAATATGTGAACTTCTCAATATATCATTTGAATTTTTAGAGAGGTGGTATTTGGGTTTGTTGAAAAAGGGGGAATTTTCTACTAACTATACATGAAAGGGTGTTTATTTCATGTTTTATGTAATGGGGATATTATCTTAATGTTTAATCTAGGTGAGTAGTGCTTGAAATTAATTTGACATCACTTGAATACAATGGCCTTGTGTTCATGATAATATTTTCATTTAACTCTTGTTAATCACACTGATCGTGTCTCAAGCTGGTATAAATTTGGTGATTAGTGAACCACTACTTCACACATCAAATAAAGGATGTTTAGTTGTGTATTTTTAGGACAGATATTGTATTTTATGCAATTTTTTAGATGAATAAGTAAAATATTTGTTTTGATGTGTTGTGGAATGGTCAAAAAACCCAAATAAAGATATTTTTAGCAATAAAACCATTATATTGATTTATGTGTTGTGTTTTTTTATAATGATGTGAAATTAATATTTAATGTATCTTATTTTGTCTTTTAGTGTCCATTTCTCAAAGGATGTAAGAGTTTTTTATTAGATCTGGTGTGGTTTGAAGTAATCCTAGAAAATATAGTTGAGCAGTTGGTTCTGAAATTTGGATAAATATGTTATGTATAGTAGTAATCTATAATATGTGTATGATTCATCATTTCTCTACATACAATTCATTTCAAGGATGTTTATGAGTGAACATCTTATGTGTATGAGTCATCAAGAAATTCATTTGTGTCAATCCATGTTTGTGTTTGACTATTTATGATGTTGTGTATGAGTGATAAATGTTTTCATATGAGTAATCTGGGAAATATATGATTATTTTGGACCTATTTACAAGTCATCTCCCTCCACATATGGGTCATCGAAGACTTCATAATTTTTTTTCTGAGTAGGCCAAATCTAAATGTTGTGAATGATTTTTGTGAATATTAAATATGATTGTTCTATGGGGAAACTTGTGAGGGTGAAATCTATGTGTGACTCAAGAAAATATTATTCCATGATTTTTTGAATATTTTTAATCCATGTTTAAGATAGATCTTGTGGGTTTTCACTTATTCACACACTTATCATCAAGGAAGATGATGGAGGCAATATGGAGGGTGCTATAGATTTAGGATGTGTGTATATTTTAATAACCAAGTTGGAATATTTTTTTCATCACGTTTTTAGTAGAAGTTACATCATTAAAGTAAGTTTTTTAAGGTTTCAAATACTTATAGAATGATCATATAAAAGTGTAGGATTACTTAACTAGTTTTAAAATGATATTTAATTTTAAAAATGTTTTTGATAATTCTATAAAATTATTGGAAAATAAGGAATCCTACAAATTGATAGGGAAACTATATTGTCAAAATAAGAAAAAATTACATCATTATAAAAAATCACAATGGAAGGTAAATAAAGTACTCAATGTGAGAATTTTTTACAGGAAAAAAAATTGTTTAGTGTAGGATGAATTCTTTTTTTAACTTTGGAAAGAAGTAGAGGAAGAATATGAGGTGTTCCAAGAGTTCACTCACTCGAAATGACTCTACAAAGTCCTTAAAATAAAATTAAATGGAGATTATTTGATACAAAATACTTGGTGTATTTATCATATTTGGTATGAAAAAGAATGTGTTATAATAGGAGTAGTGAGTTTTATACTATAAGGTGTGTAGTGACCTTTCTGATTATACATAGGTGTAAACTAGGACAGTTAGTGCAGCCACTATGAATTTATAGTCAACAAAGTAGTGGGATTTGTTTTCTCTAATGATGAATTACATTGATATTCATGGTCCTTATATTATCCTATTTTGGTTAACCAAGAAAAATAACTTCAATCCTTTATTTTTACTACATTTAGGATGTGAGGAAAAGATAGATAAGTGAACCTAATAAATATGGTACTAGTCAATTGATTAGGGAACGTTTTGATAGAAACACCTTGATTCACCCCCTATTAGGCTGTAATATATATCAAGGACCATAGAATAATTCATTTATAATGTTCTAAATAGTCATTTCAAAAACATTCTCCATTTTCCAATACATTTTATCAACCATTAGAACCATTTTATAGAAACATTATTTGTAATAAACTTGTTCTAAGGAACTCTTTAAAGTCACCGATTTACCTTTTAAATCGGATTAAAATATGATAAGACAAATAAATCTTAAAATCATTAAATAGGATCCAACGAATACCATTTAAATAAAAAATATATTTAAACACCAAATATTTCCTTTAAAAATAAAACAATTTTAAAACACTTAATTTCCCTTGAAAGAGACAATAGGGAAATAAATTAAATACTTGGAATAAAAAACCATGACAAGTATATAAAACATTTGAAAAACACTTTTAAACCCCTCATGGGTAATGATTATATGTATAATTTAAAAATAAAATAATTTGAATCATCTACTAATTTCATAGCATGTAATATAAAGGAAAAACATTAAAAATCCTGCCTTAATCTGAGCGGAAATAATTCCTAATATGTTTTCTTATATTATAGAATAAAAAATTAAAAATAATACAACCACATATATCCTTAAAAAAATACAAAATCAAGCCCGAAAAAACCAAAAAATTGACTTGCACAACTATTGTGGTTTCTGAGAGTAAGAGAAAATTAAGGGAAACGTGAAAAGGGAAATAAAAGAGAAGAATAAATAGGAAAAAATTATCCTGAAAATCATCTAAGATTGAAAATAAGAGGATCCAAAAGACAAGGGAGAAGGAGGAATATGGAGGAGCTCTACGAGATATACCTAGCTCTAAATACATGAGAAAATAGTGTGAATTTTTCTAAAATCCATAATAATTGAATAGGAAAAAAACATTAAAACAAAAATAATAAAACCACCTAGGAAGGGAACCAAAATATACACCATTACTTGGTATACCCTTAAATATCCTATAATAATTCCTCAACATTCTTGACCATCATAGATCTATCGCCCTACATTTTTAGTATTAATTTCTGTTTAAATAAATAGACTGTTGAATATCTTGATTCACACATAACATCAAACTAAAATGAAAAAAATGATATTTTAAATTAAAATTACAAAATATTACTGTTATAATATTTACATTAAATTAATGGGTATAAATTATCGCAACCAAACTATAAATACTATATATTGAGTATAATCTATAAAAAAAAGCACATGTTTTCTTCATAAGGTGCACCTATCCCTGCTTGGAAAAGTGGTGGCTACACTATGGTTTTATCTTGACTAAGATAAATATGAACAAAAAAATTATAATATGAGGGAAATTGTATTCAAGAGAAGTTAAAGATTTTGGAAAATTTCTGAAGATCCATGATAGATGACCTGCCACCCATGGCAACCAATAGAGCATACATTATAATTAGATCTTATGCAGAGATCTTGAGGGGTGATATAAGTAGATATTAAGATTATAATAACATGTAATTATCTATCTGATTTCTCATTTATATATCACATTTATTTTATATAATTCAAATTTTAGCTTTTAAAGAGAATGAATGTTCATTTTTAAAACCAATGAATTGATAAAACTCAATTAATATTGGTAAATAACTAATAATATCATTTTATAATACAAATATATTTTTTATAAAATTGACTTTTTATTTGATTTATTTGAAGACACTAAATATATCATGGATAAAATATATTTGTGATATAAGTAATATATCAATACTAAACTAAATTACTAATATATAGGAAATAAAAATAATAATATTCAACATTTGAAAATTAATTTTCATATAAAAATTGTTTTCAATATCTTTATGTTTCCATTTAAAAACTGTTTTTATTTGAAAATTAATTTTCAAATATTCTTAAATTTTATATTTTGAATTTGAAAATACTAACTTTATTTTTTCATTCGTCATAAAAAAATTATCTTAGAATGATTTTTTAATATTTTTTTGAAATATTTGATATTTTAGTGAATAGAGAATAATATAATTTCTAACAATACTATAAATTTTTTGAAATTTTCCTTATATAATAAATACATATAACTTTAAAAAATAATTTAATTTATCATGGAACAACTTATAGAATAAAATTATGCATTTTAAAATACTATGTTGTATTTAGAAAACTTATGTCTAACATTTTTTAACATAATTAATATTTTATCAAAACTGTTTTTTTCTTTTTTTCTTTTAATTAAATTTCCTCATGGTGATATTAGGTCAATGATTTCATAGAAATACCCATAAATCTTAATTTTTTAAAAAATAAATCAATTAATTTTATATAAATAAACAACATCGATAATTTTATCCTAAATATAATTTTTATGCTTAAAAATATACTATTTTTTTCTAAAAATGGATTTTCTGAGTTATGTTCACTCATAAAAAATTATTTTTTCTTACTCTAAGAAATTTTATTTTATAAAATTATTTTATTATTTTAAATCATAAATTTAGAATTTTTTAATAAGGAGGATTTAAATTTTGGTCATCAAAATTAATTTCCAAGGTTAAAAATTATTTACCATTGTAAAATTTTAAAAGGTAAAAATGGTTTTACTAAGTGGAAAAGACTAAAAACATTGTAAAATATGATTTAAAATGAATTGAAGAGGTTTGTATAAAAAAAATATACCCTTTTTACATTATTTTCCACTTTGGAGTCAAATTTCTATGTTAAACATGTGGTCACTTTATATTAATAATTGGTATTTAAATAAATGTCTTTCCCTCCACTTATAAAAGGGGCCTTCCACCACCCCTTCAAGGGAACTCTGAGTTTTCAACATCCTCTTCAAACAATACCATTTTTATTTCTTATGGATCCATATCCCACTTTTTTCATACCCTTTATCCTTATAAAATCCATAAATCCTCTGTATCTAAGAGGTACTCCAAGAGAATGTTCGGACTCTCAACAAGAGTATTAATCACTTTCTAATCATTTTTATTCTCTATATTTACCATAAAAATATATTTTTCAATTATAATATTATTACATAATTATTATTAATATAATGAAATGTTATTATTTCAATTGTATAACAATTATTTATCCTTTCCCCTTCTATAAAAATAACGAGAATGTCATTCGTGCGTATGTGTGGACAACTACCTCCATGATGAAATGCTCTCTTTTTTTCATAATAAAATTAAATAGATGTTTATAAAATGGTATTTAAAGAATAAATATATTAATTATAACATGTTTAATATTCTAAAAATAATCATTTTATATATTTTTATCATTTTATGCAAAACAAAAATGTCGTCCGTGTGTACGTGCAGACAACCACCTCCGTAGAATGATATATTTATTTTTACCCCACAAACATACTTGGATGAATTTATATAATTATTTAAAATTATTTTTATGAAATGATTTGTATTCTGGAAATATAAATTATTCATTTTGTAAATAATAATACTAATAAGAAATCATTGTAAAATTAACCGCCTAAAATAAGAATACCAAGTGGAAAATCGATTTATTATTTATAAGTAATAATCTCATATTCATTTATCTTATTCTTATAACTCCTAAAAATTATGATTCATCATATTAACAGAATATAAATAATGTCATTATACTTATGTATTAATGATATTAGAACAAAATAACCAATTCTAAACCATACTCAAACATAGTTATATCATGTTCCTGTTTGGGTTAGTTTAACAACCTATATAAACAATGGTATAAATTTATATCATGGATGAATGTGAAGACTTAAAAAATGATAATATTATAAATTAATGAGTAAATAATTTTGGGTTTATGGTTTTATAAAGGTACTATTAGTATGTAAACTCATTAATAACAAATGACCTCTATTTATTATGAATTATCTAAATAAGATCATCACCAATATCGTATTATTGAATCGTAAGTAAAAATATAATTAAACAAAATTAAGACTTTATAAATAATTATAAATAATTTTTATAGTACCTTCTATAATCTAAGAGTGATGAAACTTGTATAAAAAATTCAAACAGGCATTGAAATTTAAAACATGAATGAAATAATCAAAACTACTAATATTTGATGATTAAAATAAACTATAACTTGTAAATGTATAAAAAATGATTATAATTTAAGATTATATATGGTATTATATATGAATATGGTTCTAAAATAATTTATTAAGATTTTTATGTTTATTATATTAGAGGATAAAGAGATTTTGTAGAATTTAATAGTGAATAGTAAGGGGTTTTCTTGACTCAACTTCTTTACTTGAGTCATAATTATTCCTTTTTGACTATGATTTTAAAATAATATTATCTTATATTCTAGGATGATATTTTAATTAATTTCACCCTTATTATATATGTAATTACATTTATTTATTTCTTTCCTCATATAATTTGATGAATTTAAGAGTAATTCACATTCTCTTCAAATGAGCTCTTTCTCTCCCATATCTACGTTAACACTTCCCGCTAATATTATCCATTCATATCTTCAAATATAAATATGTTTAATTTATGGTGGTCATAAAATTTATGTTTACCACTTTCAATTACAATATTTTTTACATTATTTATGATGTGGGGTTCAATAAAGGTATTTTCTAAAAAATGTTGAAAAGGTTTTTCTTTTAAGGATTTTAAATATTATAATCTAATCCACATTTCTTTTGAAATTTTTTTATTTATTTTCAAGTTTCAATTAATGAAGATTCTTTTTAAAATTAAATGTTTTAAATAGTTTTCTCTTCACCATTTCATAAATGAATTTTGAATACCACCCATAAAATTTTATTTTTTGATAACGCTAAAATCATTTTCTAAAAACTCTTTTATTGTTTCACATCTATTTTACTATTTATCTATAATATATATAACTCAAATAGAGTTTGGTTTTTTGAATTAGCCTCACAGTTATCTTATAGAATACTTCTTTTTGGTTATTGAAATTTTGGTATCAATCGATATTATTCTTGAAGTCGTTTTATGTGATACCATTTGGAAATGTTACAAATCCACTTTTCTTTCCATGGTTTATTTATGATATGATATATTATTGATTTATTAAGGAATAAATATGTATGGATGATGATGGTAGGGTTCCTATATATCCATCCAATTCAATGGTTAAATTTAAATATCTCACATGGCAATGTTGTTTCTATGTGAAATGGATTTCAGATAGCTTTGGTCAGAATTTTATTGTGTGGATATGATTTCAGAAAAATTAGTTCACATGTTTGTTTTGTGGATGTGATTTTAGATATATTTATTCACAATTTTATTTCATAGAAATGATTTCAAATATATTTTTTCAATTTTTTTGTGAAAATGATTTTATATATTTTTATTTACATGTTTTATGTGTGGAAATTATTACAAATAGAATTTTTACATTATTGTTGTTTAGATGTTATTCAAAGTTTTTTTGTTCCCAATATTTTAACTAGAAAATATTTGATTAGAGTGGTTTTTCATGAACCAAAATTCAATTAAATTCTTATTTACCTAAAAATGCACCATAGTGGCACACCCTAGGGTCAATCACAAGGAGGCCACTTCCACACACAATCTTCCTATTGTCACTAATATAAACTAACTAATTTAAAAAGATAATACTAATATAAATGGGGGGGGGATAATTTAAAATGTATAAAATATAGATATATTATTAAAATATAAATATATGAAAACACAAAATACAAATAAAAGGAATATGATACAAAAAGAAGTTAGAAGAATAAAACCATCGTTCTTGGGGTTTCATGGTGGAATTATCATTGTTATCCAAAATTTTCATCAATGAGATATTCAATGTGGAGATCAAGACCTGTCACTCCACACCCTCTCGTTTGAAATGTTTTACCCTACACCACGACCTCTACATGTATGAGTATTCTCTTCCACATCAATACCCAATCCAAACTCCACCGTTTGAATGAATTAGATATTGATGGGAAGGAAAAGTAATAAACAAGGAGGAAGAAGTAAATAGTAGAGAAGGTGGGGAGACCGCTCACCACAATCATTTAACCACTATTTAATCCTTATAATAATATATGATAAATCAGTAAAGCACCTAAAACTCAAATACCACCACTTCCCCCCTCGAACAACAGTGAGGGTTAGCTCTCCACAAGCATGGAGTTAGAAAGAAGCACAGTGGGAGAAACACATAAAATAAAAGAAATGAAAGAAAAGAAGAAATGAATAGAAGAAGAAGAAATATACAATAATATATATTATAACTATAAAGAAAAATTAAAAAAACTAAACTCGACCTTGCCCCCTTGAAATGGATATCCTTGTAAAAGGGAGAAGAGGTACATATTTATAGGTAAAATGGGTGAGGAAAACTCCCTCAAATTCTGTCCTCCGGATGACATCAACTTTTAGGCCCATTAAATGGAATAATTGGTACTTGTTCCCTTCTTGAAAGTTATTCCATATATTTTTCCTCGTCCCTCCACAAAACTTCAGCCAGATTTGTCCAAGGATTATGGAGTTATGACTGTTTTGGTGAAGATAATTAAATCTGTCCATGTGACTCTTCATCTTCCACAACTCCAACTTCCCATGCATTAAAGACCCTGAAACCAACCGATTAAGACATGGAATCCTTAATTAAAGATGTTCATTAATTACTCCTCCAGATCCGTGTTTAATTTATGCTCCATTGGATCGGTCAGCTTTGAGATAAAATCTCAGCATTAAAACATTCCAATTCTGCACACAGTTTTCGAGGTCCGGATTGTGTGCTGGTTTTGGGCCTCAAATGATTGATTTAGCTGGGCCTAAAGAAGGATGAAATTCGTCCAATGATGTAGGTAAACCTATAGAAAAGTAATTTCACAATTTGTCTTAGTGTAGAAAATTATATGGCCGAAATAATTAAATTAAATAAAACAATTAAACACCAAAATTATGCCATTTTTGCATTTGAGCTCAAAATTCCACCAAATCCTAAAAATGTGACAATTGCACATAAAATAACACTATGGTGGGTATTATAACATTGAAATACAGTATATAATATATGAAAATTATAGCTTCATCATTCCCCCATACTTAATCATTTCACTCCCGGGCAATTATCATATATCCAAATCAAAATTCACAGAAAAATCAACAATGAGAAAACATCAATGATCTCTTCCAAAATGAAATTCCATCATGTATCCTCTACGAAAAACTATTACCAATCATTTTAATTCCTCACATTTTAATTTCTTCAACCTCATAAATCCATCCATGGCCCAATCACAACCTACCTCACCTTGAAATTTGTGTCACTCTTCACTCAAGATAAATTAAATATGAAGTTATGATCGTACTTGGAAAGTGCATGTATCACCACAGGCTTGTGACAATTCTCATCTCTCCACAGTGCGAAACATGAAAATTAATTTAATCATGAGGACTTTTTCTAGGTGAATCCTGTGGCTTAGGGTTGGTGGGAAAATGATTAAAAAATTAAGGCTAGAAAGAGGAGGTTGGACTCTTAAGCACAATGCATGAATAATCTAGTGAAAACACAGGATGAACCTCAATCAATCCCCTTAACAATGTGAAACACAACACCACCCCTTTTTTATGACATGGGACATAAGCCAGGAAATGAATCAAATGAATGATTTCATCCAAGTTCTCCTCTATTTTTCTTCATTTTTTTCATTTTTTTTGTAAAACACCAGAAAGACACAGCTTTATATTTTATTTTTTGATTTTTTTTCATTGAGAATGAGCTGACAATTGAATACAATGAAAGAATGACTATAATTCCATTGAATAGGTATGTGAGTCATAAAATGAGGTACAATGATTAATTCAAGCTCATCTCTATTTTTTCTATTTTTTCTTCTTTTTTGAAGGAGAACCAGATGAAACAAATAAAGCACAATGAAAGGATTACCCATGCCCAATTTGATCTTTATCATCCACTACCCAAAATGTTCACACACACCTCACATCAACCACAAATTAAACACATCCCAAAGAACACACACGAAATTCCCCTCCCCCACACTCAAACTTGAAATATCCACGCAAAAATACCAAGAGTACGGGTAGGTAAGGAAAAATAAGCTTGTAATGTGGATTAAACCTATATGGAAATTCATGGAATCTAAGGGCTAACGAAGGATAGATGTAAAGGTAGGTCTCAAGATAAAATATGGCTGGCCAAAAAATGCCTCAATCATATCAAAAACATTCCATGAAATCCAAAGCTTCAAAAGGGAAAAATCACAAGTTCTGGTTCTCACACATAATCCAAGCTTCTCTCAAGAAAGTGTGGGTATTAGAAAGAATATTTCAAATTGGTTCAGAATACCTCACAGGACGGGAAAAATGTTTGAGTCAATGTTTTATGGGCATCAATTTCAAAAATTGGTCGAACTCATAAAAATGCTTGAAAATCCATTTCAAGGAAAAAGTTTCACATCAACAATCATTTAAAATCTGGTTCTTCATAAATCATTTCAATCATCTCAAAATCAATTAGTGTGTGAAAAAATGACTAGAATATTCATTGAATCTTAGGGATCCTAAAATGATGAAAAATAAAATTAAAAATAAATCACACAAAACATCTATGTAGGTTGACACTCCCCCACACCTTGATTTCACTACCCCCATTGCAGCTCAACAAAAGAATGATAAGGGCAGAAAAATAAAAGGAAGGAAAGATACAACCTGACTTTATTTTACAGTGGAAACCTTGAGTTAAGATCCTAGATACTACCACTTAACCTAAAAAGCATGAAATAAAGAATACATAAGAAAAATAAATAAAAAGAAAGAGTAATGGAAAAGAAAGAGGAATGGAAAAGAAAAAGGATAAGGCTTGGTTTGACCCCCCAAGAGGGTGCTAGGTTTTTACTACCCCTAGTCCAGTAGTTGCAGCAGTTTAACCCCAATCCGATGGTGGGTAGGGTTTCTTGCTTAGAAACCACCAAAACTTCTTTCAACCAATTCTCATCAGACTACAACATCCATATAGGAACTCGTGAATAGAGTACAATAGCTCCTTCGCCATTTTATTGTGGTACAACTGGAATGATGGGGGAAAGATGAATAATGTTTCCTCTTTGTTCAGTGCCACAACTTGTATGGCCCCTTCAACTTTAACAACCAGGGATTGCACATGTGATGCTGGGTCAAAAAATTCATAAGGGATTTCAGAAAATATTTCCACTTGGATATGATTAAAACATGAACATTCAATATAAAAATCTTCCCTTTTGTGTAGGACATCTTGAAACACGATCTCTTTAGGCAAGTCCACTAGGAATTCTTTGTCAGCAGGGACTTTTGAATCTTCTTCCAAAGCAAGAGAGAGGTATAAAGGTACTGATTATTCTTTGAAAAATATTGGAGGATCACTTACCTTTTGTTCTTCAACAAAATCATACCAATGTTCATCCAATGCATGTTGATCTCCCACAGTTGTATCAACTGGGTTTTCGTCTTCAGGAACCTCTTCAAGCAATGGCCAAGGAGAGATGATTGCATCTTCAAATTGAATCTTCAAATCCTCCTTGGGTTCGTCAATATCAAATGTAGGTGGAAAAACATTTATCTTTTCTTCATCAGCTTGGTTATTTTGTTGTTGTCGTTCCAGCCATAGAGTTTTAACTTCATCATCTTCAGCCACCAGTGATGCTACCATCTTGCTTGCTTGTTCAAGGATTTTGAAATTGTTTTGAATCATTACGGAATCTTGTTCCATCTGCAGCATAAATGTCTCTACCCTGCTAGAAAATTCAGAACTAGGCCATGCATATGAAAAATCACTGAAATAATCCATGACCAAAGAAAAACAATGATATTCAATGAATCATTTTTTTTAGTTTTTGATTTTTTTTTGGTTTATTTTTATGAAAAATAGAGTATGAAAGCAATTGAACTCCCCAGAAACGACGCACAATTGACGAGAGTGGTTTTTCGTGAACCAAAATTCAATTAAATTTTTATTTACCTAAAAATGCACCATAGTGGTACACCCTAGGGTCGATCACAAGGAGGACACTTCCACACACAATCTTCTTATTGTCAATAATATAAACTAACTAATTTAAAAAGATAATACTAATATAAATGGGGGCGATAATTTAAAATGTATAAAATATAGATATATTATTAATATAGAAATATATGAAAACACAAAATAAAAAGAAAATGAATAAGATACAAAAAGAAGTTAGAAGAAGAAAACCATCGTTCTTGGGGTTTCATGGTGGAATTATCATTGTTATCCAAAATTTTCATCAATGAGATATTCAATGTGGAGATGAAGAACTGTCACTCCACACCCTCTCGTTTGAAATTTATTACCCTAAAATGAGACCTCTACATGTAGGAGTAATCTCTTCAACATCAATACCCAATCCAAACTCCACCGTTTGAATGAATTAGATATTTATGGGAAGGAAAAGTAATAAACAAGGAAGAAGAAGTCAATAGTAGAGAAGGTGGGGGCGACCTCTCACCACAATAATTTAAACACTAATGAATCCTTAGAATAAAACATAATAAATCAGTAAAGCACATAAAACTCAAATACCACCACTTCCCCCCTCAAACAATAGTGAGGGTTAGCTCTCCACAAGCATGGAGTTAGAAAGAAGCATAGTGGGAGAAACACATAAAATAAAAGAAATGAAATAAAAGAAGAAATGAACAGAAGAAGAATAAATATACACTAATATATATTATAACTATAAAGAACAATTACAAAAACTAAACTCAACCTTTCCCCATTGAAATGGATATCCTTGTAAAAGGGGGAATAGGTTCATATTTATAGGTAATATGGGTGAGGAAAACTCGCTTAAATTCTGTCCTCCAGATGTCATCGACTTTTAGGCCCAATAAATGGAATAATTGGTAATTGGTACCTTTTTGAAAGTTGTTCCATATATTCTTCCTCGTCCCTCCACAACATTTCAGCCATATTGGTCCACAGATGATGGAGTTATGACTGTTTTGGTGCGGACATTTAAAACTGTCCATGTGACTCTTCATCTTCCACATCTCCAACTTCCCATACATTAAAGACCTTGAAAACAGCCGATTAAGACGTGGACTCCTTAATAAAATATGTTCAGTAATTACTCTTCCATATCCATGTTTAATTAAAGCTCCATTGTATCTGTCAGATTCGAGGAAAAATCTCATCATTAAAACATTCCAATTCTACACACAGTTTTCGAGGTTCGGAGTGTGAGCTGGTTTTGGGCCTCCAAATGATTGATTTAGCTGGGCCTCCAGAAGGATGAAATTCGGCCAATGATGTAGGTAAACCTATAAGAAAGAAATTTAACAATTTGGATCAGTGTAGAAAATTATATGTCCGAAATAATTAAATTAAATAAAATAGTTAAACACCAAAATTATGCCATTTTTGCATTTGAGCTCAAAATTACCCCAAATCCTAAAAATGTGACAATTTCACATAAAATTAAACTATGGTAGGTATTATAACATTGAAATACAGTATATAATATATGAAAATTATAGCTACATCAATATTACTAATAGGATTGACCAAAATGTTATAATTTACTATAATTATTCTTATTCCCTATTTCTATGAAATTCCATATGCCTATGTTATTCTCCTTGGATCATGATTATTATCACTTGTTCTTCATAATATTATGCCATGGTATATGTTTTATCATTTTGAAGTTATATATTATTTTTAATATGATTTAAGGATAACTCTAATTTTTCAATGTTCTATTTAGAAATATATTTATAACCTATTCATATTTCACATATTCTTATAATCTAACCCATATATGACTCATTGATAAGCTTCTCCTTATTAAGAATTTGAAATATCCCATTTATTATGCTTATATTCCATGAGTTCTGAAGATTAGTATAACCTATGATATTTATAGAAGGGGATATATAATTGGGTGATTGTGGATAAATATTGACAATAATAGTTTACTATCACTAATCTCCTTAGAAACTAAACTTTTGGGTTCTAGGATTGTGTGATCATTTGTGAGATGTAATGTATATATTCTGAAAATATATGTAATTTTTTCTTGGCTCATCACATTTGGTATCTATTCCTTTTTCTAAAGTATGAGTGTTTAACTTTAGATGTGGGAGTGTGGGTCAAGGGAGCCTCAATGATGAATCCTATCACCCCTCTCCATTTCAATATCTGCCACATACATCATCATGACATGGTGTTGTGAGACTTTTCTCAAAGGAGAATCCCCTTGACTAAAATGTCCAACCCTGTTGTTTCCACCCCTCAATATTTCTTTTTGGGAAACACACATGAAAAATCTCCCACTAAAACACCTTGCCTTAGGGAACCATGGCATAGTGAGGTCATCCTCACTCTAAAACCAGATTTCATGCTCAAAACACCCTGAAAATTTAAATAGACTAAAATCAAACAATATTAAATGTCACATTGACATGGGGGTGTAACAATTCTCCCTATAATAACTTTCTATACCCATAGAAAGATATTTAGAAATGTATAAATAATTAAATGTCAAAAATCGTCACCCGAGCATAAGAGGTGGGTAGTTTGGGTAAAAATAGAGATAGAAATAAGAAGAGGAACATCAAACTTCCCACTATTATCAAAATACCTAAAAGGAGTCATAAATAATTACCCAATAAGATTTTTAATTACCAAAATAACATTATCCAATATGAATCTATAAGAAAATGCAGACCTAGTTTAGGTCTATCGACCATTTATAATCCATATAAATTGGTGGAACAACCTATAGACACACCAAAGAGAGTGAATATATCCATAATAATAACATTTAATCTAACCATAAAATGAAACGATCATATTCAACTAAACAAATAATACCATGAAAGACTAGATCAACTCCAAAAGTGAGGCACATTCTCAAAGAACATTTGAAAGGTCAATAGGGCAGATTATCTGCCCACATCCCTAAATAAATAAGAGAAATGAAAGTAATCATGAAAATATATCAACATTGAAAAATATTTTTCAATCTCCTATTCATGAAACTAAATGGAGGGTAAATTAGGGATACTATCATGGAACACCTACTCATGGTGATTCAGAGATAAAATCCCATCCTGTTAGAACTCACAGTTTAAACAGAAATAAACTTCTTATCCATGTTTACATAAACACATACCCAAGTCTTCCACATGATAAATCCTTAAAAAAACTTCATCTGATGGTACACACCAAGAAAGAACATAAATTGGAATCAGAGATAATTGATGTATGTATTTACTAAAACCACAACCAATCATACAAGATCAATCGACCAAGGTACCCAAAGAATATACTATATAATGGTCACCTCATCCTCAACCACTCTAATATCATCTAGAAAGAGTCCCAAATATATCATCACCCAAATATAGACCATTTCTAGGAACTCAAACTACATTATATATTTATGAAAATACTAATGGTGACCTAAGAATCCACCTCCAATAAAAAAAGTGCACACAACCATCGTATCATAAAATTCCTAGGGTTCCACACTAGAACATAGAATAGATTCGTGGCTCGAGCAAGGAACCCAATAAAGAACACGGAAAAAAGAACCAGAATCCTTAAATAATAAGTCACACAAGGACAATGGATCAAGAACACATTGAATTATCCATATGCATGGTCTTTGGATAATGCCACGGAACACACATCCTCTTGAATAACTCTCCTAGACACAATATTAATCATAGAGATGGAACAACAACTTATTACACTCTTTTTAGAGATTAGGTATTGAAAAAAATTTTAGGACCACAATAAAGAAATAATAAGATTCAATTTAAGGTCCATCACATGAAGCAAGATTTCTACCTTTCATCGAAACCTTTTTGGGAGGAATATTTATGATAACATGAAAAATGAATCAAACCCATTCATGTTTCCTCCATGAATCAATTATTCCCAACACACCAAGGTAAAAAAATAACCCATTAAAAAAAATCAAGACACATGAACCATTTATTAAATCTATTTTAAAATATCCAATCACTTGAATATTATTTATTTATTTAAAAAATCTGAACATCCCCTAGGAGATTCTAGAACATTTAACGAGGATTTGAAAGACACTATCCCCTCTTTAAAATAAGAACCCCATTAGAGGTTGAAAAATATATTATTTATTTTAAAGAAACTTTTTAAATACAATTTACATTTTAAATATTTACTTGATTCAAAAAATTTCAAAAAATATCTCAGTATTCATTTCCAAACTAACCTCTCTAGAAAACACACTCAAAGAGGGTAGAAATCCTTACCAAATAACCACCAAATTGGTTTTAAAAATAAAATATTTTTTGGATTTCATTATGAAATCAAACACATCCAAAATGATTTCATGAAAAATTTATATTTAAAACCATTCCCTAAGGACTCATTTTGATACAAATTTTATTTCCTGAAATTCTCATTTTTAAACAAAAAACTGATTTTCAAAAGAACTAAATAAAAAGAACATACCACAACTCCAAAATATAAGATCTGTATCATTAAAAAAAATAAAAAACACCATTGAATCCATCCCATGATTGGGAATACATTGAGGGAAGTCTACATTTCAAGGCTAGAGGAGATGCAAAACCTTGCATGACTTTGCTACCATATTTGACGAGCATTATTCCAATCTCGAGACAACCTCTAAAACAGATCATATAAGCAACCTATGATGTACTAATTGATATCCATAATTGTTAATATAAACATTATTTATTTATGTATCTAATAAAATGAATTAATACTTGTTATATTAATATTTTTATTAATTATTAAAAATTCATATTAATAAATGAATTGAAATAACACACATATGTCCTAGAATAATAATTCAATTTATTAGAAGAATATTTTCAGTTTTTTTGACACGAAATGCATAATTTTCAAATGCAGAATTGAATCTATATAATAATTAAATTCAAAATAGGTAGATATTTACTTTCATAAAAAATAAATCATTTTTTAATCATAATTTGGAAATTATATTAGGGTGATTTTTTGGTATTTTTTTTAGAAAGTTGTTTTTTACTGAATAATGAAAATAATATTTTTTGAAAATACCATCACATTTATGACCTAATAATAATATGATCATAATAGAAAAGATTATGAAGCCTTTTTTTATAAAATAATTTATTTATTTATTAATATAATGATTTTGAAAATATTAAGTTACATTTCAATACCGATGTTTGATATTTTGGAACCTAAGTTTTCTCTTTTCTAAAGAAATATATTTACACATTACAAATTAATTATTTTAGAATTAGTTTGTATCACTTTTAGAAATTGAATGAATTTAAATGAATTTTATATTTGGAATCATAAAGCCTAAATTTTTTAATAAATGAAATTTGACATTTAGGCACAAATTTAGCTTACCAATATAAAAATTGAGTTATTGCAGTGAAGGTAAAATAAGGTAAAGGGTTAAAATTAAAGGAAAAGGTCCCAAAATATAAAAAACACCTATAAATAAGAGTCTGAGGGATTTTATGACTTTAGCTAATATTTTAATAATTAATTATCAAAAACAATTATGAAATCAATGAAAACCAAAATTAGCTGACCTGCATAATAAAATAATCAATATTTTAACCCCCAAATACCCCTTCCTCAAGTATAAATACCCACCCATTATCTCTTACTTATCTACTCAAAATCCATTGATCATAAATTCCCACTTATTACTACTCTTAAGATTCTTACAAGGAGTATATAGGTTTTCAACATGTTCCTCTTAAGATTTAAGAAGATACTTTACAAGGTAAGGGTTCCCAACCACTTCTATCCATAGTTTTTTACAATATTTCCATTTCCTTTTTTTTCAAAGAAAAATGTTATTATGATTCATTATTATAAATTATTTGTTATATTATTAATTACAAATCACCATTCCGTCTCTTTATACTACATTTATAAACCCTTATAATTCACAAAGACTCCCATAGCTGTAAAATATCATAAAATTATAGTAATGTAAAGAGGGAATGATTTCCCAGCAATGGAATCCATTTTTGGATACAAAAAAGTGTATGTAGGCACAATAGATTGTAATGACCTGAAATTTATATGTAATTTATTTAAAATAAATGGTAATTTTACAAGTCCGTGAAAATTGGCTGTGCATGATTCCGAGGCCCGGTGTGCTTGGAATCAATTTCTGATTTTTTGTTCCGGTACATTTAGTAAACGTACGAATTGGTTTTTCTAACTTTTGAACCATTTTTCGAGATTGAAATCTAAGGGCACTGTTGAACTCGAAGCGCTAGTATTCGCTTAAGATGACATTCACCTCGACGACAGTTGGTCGAGGGTGAAAGTTAGTTTTTGGATTTTCTATGGAAATAATAAAATAAAATAAATTCATGTTTTATTTTATTTTATCTATTATAACCACCCATGTGGAATTTGGAGTTAGGGACCACCACACCTTAACCTCCCGTGAGAGGTTATGGTGGTGGGTCCCACCTGAACCTAACCTCCCATGAAAGGTTACGATGTGGGGACCACCCGGGACTAAACACCCCATTTAATTGAGGAAAACCTCTCAACTCCCTCATAAATGATGGAGAGTCTCTTGACCTCCCTTAACTTAATGGTGCCACCCCCACCCCCCTATTTTAATGGTGTCAACCCTCCCCCTTTAATTAATTGATCCATCTCATTTAATTAAATGCTACAATTTTAATTTTAAACCCATCAAACTAAATAATAGATAGTCTATTATTTGGAAGAGATACATATTCATTTGATGGAAAATGGTTGGAAAAAAGGATTAGAGCTCTTAGGAGAAAAATCTCCAATGAAGAATGCTTCCTCCATGAAGAATGCTCCACCGACGAAGAAAGTCGACCTCGACTTATAATTTCTTCCTCAGAACATCCTTAGACGTAAGACGTGTTTGTATACAACGAACCGACATCCGCTTTCTCACGCCTACTTCGATGAACAATGATCAAGGTAGGGTTTTTATTTGAATATGATATTATTCCCATGATTCTTCCCCACTAAAACAGAGAATGCAAATTAAATTCAAACTAGTTGATCTGCACATGTTTTCCTTTTGCGGGTTTTGGGAGTAATCATTGTAGGAGAGATTGTTGTGCTTCGTTTATGTGAGAGAAATACTACAACCCTAAACACCGAGGGTGCAGAACAATATTAAATGGCCGATCCCACTCCTCCTTTCTTCTTTTTGATGTTCTTAGGAATGGCGACGAGGCGATGAGACGACGAAGGCGATGAAGGCAACGTTGCCACCACCCACGGACACCGTGACCCGCGCTGCCCCCATGGTATTTTACCTCGCCAACCAGCGAACCAGTCCATGCCCCCCCAGGCTGAATCACACCGCCCGCCGACTTCCCACCTGCACTGGCTGTGCTGCCCGCCAGCCGCGCCACCCACCTGCCGAGCCGCGTCGCACCCCGGCTCCCGGCCACGCCATGCCCCGGATCCCAGCCGGAGAACGCCCTGGATCTCGGCCGCCCACGCCTCCCGTGCCTCCGACGCCCTGGTCGATCCGGCCTCCCAGGCCCCTTGCGGCGCCCCGGTCGATCCGGCCTCCTGCACCCCTCGCTGCGCCCCGGACGAGTCGGCCTCCCGCCCCCCTCGTGGCAACCCGACCACGCAGGCCTCCCGAGCCCCTCGTGGTGCCCCGGATGAGCCGGCCTCCCACGCCCCTCATGGTGCCCTGTACGAGCTGGCCAAATGCGCCCCTCTTTGTGGCCTGGCCAACCCAGCCTCCTGCGCCCCTCACGGTGGCCCTGCTGAGCCGACATCTCGTGTCCCTCGCGGCGCCCCGGCCAAACCTGCTCGTTCCCTCTCGGCGCCCTCCGGGCCGAGTCACCCCCGTGGGTCCATCTGAGCCGAACCACCCTCATGCCAACCTGCGGTGGGTCCATGCCTTCGTGGGTTATCCGTGCCCTCATGGATGGTCCGCGCCCTGGCGGCCGGTCCCCGACCTCGCCGCCGGTCCACACCCTCGCGGCCGGTCCACACCCTCACGACCCTCCGTGGCCCCTCGCGGTCGGCTGTGCTGGGTCCAGTGGGTCGAGCCAAACCCAATGGGCTGGCCCACCCAACAGGCCGAGACAGACCCAACGGGTCTGGCTTGGTAGACCCGAACTGGTTTGGACTGGACCTGATCCCACTACAACCCTTAACTTTCTTTTTGCCATATCTTTGGCACCAGACGTCTGTTTGACGAACCGTCAGTGACACTAGTAGTCTTAGAGATTGAATATCCCATTGAGTATACCCCACTAATGTTTTGGGGTAGAGTTGAGATTTGGTCAGGTTGGATCGTGCACGAGTCCAACCGGGCCCCCGAGACTAAAATTCTAATAACTCAAAGACCGAGCGTCCGATTAACGCCCTGTCTTTTGCGTTGAGACCCCTATGATGTGGTAGATATTTCAGATACTTCTTCCTGGAACTTCGTGGTAGTTTGAGATTCGACCAGTATCTTTTTAAGTATATCTTCCGAAGAAGAGCGAGAATTTTTTTGGGAACCTAGTAGCTGGCTGAGACTTGACGAATGCTGACCAATTGACTCGGAGTGACTCGACTTGCCCAGTGGGGAGCGCCTGGTTGTGGCGAAAGACTCACAGCGGAGGAGCACCAGGTTGTGGTGGAAGACCCGCGATACTCTATATGAGGAGTAACTCTGCAGGCTATGAGGGGGAGCACCTGGTTTTGATAGTGGACTCACGGTTGGGAGTGCCTCTGTGTGACGCAGCATACCCACGGTACTTGATAAGAGGAGTACCTTACCTGTCCTAGGTTAGTGGGAAGCACCTCTATGTGACGCAGCAGGCCCACTGTACTCGATAGAGGAGGAGTTCTCCAGTAGCTGAGGGTTCGTAATGTTTTTACCCGTAGAATAAATCTCAGTTTGAGCTGAGTCAGTAACTTTTTTGTTTTCCTCATGATTGAGATGGATAACTTGATAACTTAGGTATATGTATGTGCATATACCTAAGTAAGGTTATCTGTTGATTTCATAATTTTTCGTTTATCCTTGTTGGATTTTGTGAGACTTTGAGGGTCTCATGTTCCCTACTGAGTATCGTTATACTCACCCATACATTGGCTATGCCCGCACCTCATTGTGTTGGATGCAGACAACGGACATCGCTGACTGAGGATGAGTACCAAGACAAGATGGTACCCGGAGGTAGACCTTACGATGAGTCGGTACACGGAGGATACTTATGGATGTGGAGTGTTGAGGAGGCTATATGTAACTACCCATCAGGTTGGAATCCCAGAGGATTAACCATCAGCTATTTTTTCCTTTCTTTAGTTGTAATTTTATTTTACGTTCCTTGTACTTTACAGTTGGGATTGTATTTCTAGCCCCTTTTACTTTTTATCACTCTTTTGTTATACAGTTTACCTATTGTTTTGTATCTATTACTGTGCTCTGTTGTGTGCGTTTACAGGTTATAAAGGAAATGGTTACCCAGTTTTAGGGAATTACGCTTTTGGTGTTAGTCGCTAGCCCCTGGCCTATAGAAGGTAGGCTTGGCATAGTCAAGGAATGAGCCTTGGGGGATGAGTCATGACAAACTGGTACCAGAGGAGTCAGTTCAACCAGAGAACATAGGACTCTGATTCTTTCTATAAAGAAATAATGTTAAGTGCTGTGAGTGTAGTTTATAGTTTAGGGAGTCCAGTGTTGGTGCGGCGGTTGATGTATCCATACACTAGGACCCTGACTTCTGATTTCTGACTGAGTGCATGAAAACACTGATTGCGTGTGTGTTTTCAAAAGTTTTATTTCAGTCATCTCAACCAGGTCATCTCACCAAGTATAAACTTTAACCGTAATGCACCTGTTTCTTTTCAAGATTTCCTCCACACAGATGACCATCTAGAGTCCCGAGATTTATACGCACGGATAACCCACCGAGTGATGAGGCCTCGGTGCAGGGACCTCTTCCAATAGAGGCACCAGTGGAGGCACCAGCGGTACCACTCCCCGTTGGTCCACAGATGCCACCAAACCCAGCAGCATGTGGTGCACGCCACTTGAGCGTGTTGCACGAGTTCCATTGCCAGATGGCACCCAGGTTCAAGGGAGAGACGAACCCATAGGTGGCTGAGGATTGGCTGGAGGCTCTGGTGAGAGTTTTCCGACTGGTAGGGACACCAATAGATCTCATGGTGATTCTTGCTGCCAGCCTTCTACATAAAGCAGCGATAAGATGGTGGAGCTTTATTCTCTAGGCCCACGACGAGATGATGATTCTCTGGGCAGATTTCGAGAGCATGTTTCGGGCAGAGTCTTTTCCAGCGACTCTTCACACAGAGAGAATACATGAGCTACTTCATCTGTAGCAGGGAAACATGACAATAGCTCAGCACTCCGCGAGGTTCACAGAACTCTCACACTACTCCACCGATATGGTGCGGGACCCATTCTTCAGAGCCTGTACCTTCGAATGAAGACTCAGGAGGGAGGTCAGGGCTTTGGTAATCTCACTCAGCATCCCGACACAGGAAGGGGCGCTAGAGAGAGTACTCTTAGTGGAGAGTTTCCTTTCTGAGAAGTCTTCAGCAGTGAGATCCACCACCAGTCAACATGTAGCAGAGTCATCTGTAGCTGGAAATAGACAGATGTCGCAGAGGTCCAAGAGGACCAGACCTATAGGTGGACGACCACTTAACTCAGTATGGGTTGTCCGGAGAACCCGAAGTGGAGACAAACATGCTAGTAGCGGGTAGTTTTACTCATGCGGCGGGCAGGGTCACACGGCTCGTGACTGTCTATCCTGCCATTCGGATGATAAGAAGACGGTCGAAGGACTACCAAGGTAGAGACATAGATTCGATTGAGGTAGTCTACAGGGCGTAGGAGGAAGTGGTAGAGGAGCTGGTCATGCAGTTGGTGGTGGGTGACGTTTCGAGGTGTTACCGCCACCTCCACAAGGAGGTCCACCGCGACCATAGGGAGCAGGTAGATAGGGGAGAGCTCAGCTCTAGGCAGGTGAGGCCTACGATCATGGATCTATAGAGATGGTTCAAGGTATGATCTATGTCTACTCCACCTTAGCTTTAGTACTTATAAACACAGGTTCCAGTCATTCTATCATTGCCACTACCCTCGTTTAGAGCTTGGATAGTCCGATGGAGCTGTTGGCTCTATCCTTATGGATAGAGACTCCTACAAGAGCTGATTTGATGATTACGCACTGGTTCCGGTAGTGTGAGCTTACTCTAAGAGGCGAGAGCTTCGACTGGGATCTCCTAGTAGCGGTTTTGAGGCCTTAAGATGTCATCTTGGGTATGGACTTGTTATCTACAGTCCATGCTCAGATTGACTGTATTTGGCACAAAGTGCGGTGTGTCTTCATGGATGAATCTAGGTTTACCTTCACTAGAGATAAGGGAGAATGTGTAGCAAAGGATGTAATTTCATGGAGAAGAGTGCAGCCGATCACTAATCAGTTGGCTTGCCTTACCCTCGGAGAAGTTGATGTTGAGAGTCCGAGCTATCCTGCAGTGGTGGACCATTATGAGTATGTTTTCCCTGATGATGTCCCAGGTCTACCACCTCATAGATAGGTGGAATTGTACATTGACTTGTACCCCAGGACGACACCTATATCTACACAAGCATATTAGATGGCTCCCGTGGAGCTTCGTGAGCTGCGGGTAAAACTAGAGGAGTTTCAAGGGAAGGGATTCATCTGGCCTAGTGTTTCTCCCTGGGCAACCCTGACTCAGTTCGCCAGGAAGGCAGATGGGAGCTTGAGGCATTGTGTTGACTATCGGCGCATAAATTAGGTGATCATGAAGAACAAGTACTCACTCCGGAGAATTGATGACCTCTTTGACCAGGTGGAGGGAGAACATTGGTTCTTGAAGATAGACCTCAAATCAGGATATCACTAGCTCAGAGTACGAGACGAGGATGTGCAGAAGATGGAATTCAGGTGTCGGTACAACCATTATGAGTTCTTGGTTATGCCATTTGGCATAACCAACACTACATCAGTTTCCATGGTACTCATGAACATGATATTTCATCCATAAATCGATCACTTTGTTATAGTCTTCATTGATGACATTCTGATATACTCGACTACTGAGGAGAAGCATTCCTATCATTTACAGATAGTACTTGACACACTCCCAGAGCACCAGATTTATGGTAAGCTATCAATGTGCAAATTCTTTATATGAGAGGTTCACTTTTTGGGACATGTCATCTCAGAGGCTGGAGTTATAGTGGATCCAAAAAAGATTGAGGAAGTACTTTCTTGGGAGCCACCCAAGAGTGTGACGTAGGTACGAAGTTTCGTGGGTTTGGATGGATATTACCAGAAGTTTGTTCCTGACATCTCCAGAGTTGCAGCACCACAATCAGCCATGAAAAAAATTGGGAAACCTTTTGTGGGGTCAAAGAGATGCCATCAGAGATTTCAGGATCTAAGGCATATGATGACTAGTTCCCCCATCTTGAGGCTTCCAGAGGAAGGCATAGGGTACGTAGTCTACTACGACACATCAGGGACCAAACTCAGATATGTCCTGATGCAGAAGTGAGAAGTGATCTCTTATGGATCTTGACAGCTGAGACAACATGAGCTGAACTAAGATACCCATGAATTGGAGGTAGCAGTAGTGGTCTTCGCTTTGAAGATGCAGAGACACTATCTGATGGAAGAACATTTTACTGTGTACTCTGATCACAAGAGTCTCAAGTATATCTTCACTTAGATGGAAATGAACCCGAGACAATGATGTTGGCTTGAGTTCCTCCAGGACTATGACTTTGAGATAGTCTATACTCCTGGGAAGGGGAACATTTTTTCAAATGCACTCAGCAGGAGATCTTTTATATAGCGTCTAGGTGAGGAGACCGAGCAACTTGATGCTTTATAGATATCATTTGTGGATAGATATGGAGCAACCTTCCTTTAGTCTCTTACAGTCACTCCACCACTTCTTCAACGAGTTAGGGAGATGCAATGTGGGGACACTGACTGCGAGACGCGACTTGCTCAGATATCCTCAAGGCAGGAACTTGGTAGATTTTCTGAAGGTGGGGAGCATCATCATCTTAAAGGATATACTATGGTACCAGTGTCACATCAGGTGGAAGTGTTGAAGGAGTTCCACACATCTTCTCTAGACGTACATCTAGGAGTGGAGAATATGTATGAGGCCCTCCGATGACAGCACTGCTGGATGGGAATATAGAAGGCAGTTGGAGAGTTTGTCTCTCGGTGCATCCTTTGTCAACAAGTAAAGGCAGAGCATCAGGGACCAACATGCTTGGTTCAACCTTTAGAGGTATCAGAGTGGATGTGGGATGGGATATCAATGGACTTCGTGATTGGAATTCCACGTACATCACGAGGTCATGACTCTATTTGGGTGATCTTTGACCGAGTCACCAAGTCGGTCCTCTTCCAACTGTTTAGAGAGAAAGGATCAGTAGAGAGCTTGGGATGCCACTATGTGCAGGAGATTGTGCAATTACATGGAGTACCTTTGACGATTGTCTCTGATCATGATGCATGTTTTACTTCCTGTCTATGGAAGGGGTTTTAGGAATCTTTTGAGATATAGATTCATTTCAGCACCGCCATCCATCCTTAGATGGATGGCCAGACTGAGTGGACCATTCAGACCCTCAAGGACATGCTGAATGCTTGTGTTCTCAACTTCGGTCGCAGCTGGGAGTATCACTTATCTTTGGTGGAGTCTATATACAAGAACAACTGTCACTCTACCATAGGGATGGAACCTTTTGAAGAATTGTACGGATGACCTTGTAGATCACCTTTGTGCTGGGATGACCCAGGGGAGTCAGCACTCATCGGACCAGAGATAGTACGAGCTAACACAGAGAAGGTGCAGATCATCCAGGAGCAGATGAAGATTGCAGAGAGCAGGTAGTAGTCATATATTGAAAAGAGAAAGAGACCTCTAGAGTACGAGGATGGAGACCATGTCTTTCTATGGGTCTCACCACGACGAGGTTTGTGGATATTTGGCAGAGGCAGAAAGTTATTTTTGAGATTCATCAAACCTTTTCCGGTTCTCAATAGAGTTCGCGAGGTGGATTATTGTCTAGATCTTCCACCTTAGTTGCACCGGGTGCACTACGTCTTCCACATATCCCAGCTGAGGAGATACGTGCACGACCCTTCCTACATCATCCACCATGGAGAGCTGGACGTCGATGATGGGGAGACTTTTATAGAGGATCCAGTAGAGATTTTAGATCGACTAGAGATGGTCCTTTGTGGATGGTTGATACCTATGGTGCATGTTCATTGGTAGCACGAGATCCTCTAGGAGAGCACATGGGAGCGGGAGGCCCATACTCATGCTCAATACCCCCACTTGTTTTCCTAGTTTTAGTTATGGCTTACGGGGACACAAACCTTGAGGTGGGGAGAATGTAAAGACCTGGAATTTCCATGTATTTTTTTAATAAATGGGAATTTTATGAGTCTACAAAAATTGATGGTGTGTGATTCCGAGGCCCGGTGTGCCCAAAAAAAATTTCTGATGTTTTGTTCGGGTATATTTAGTAAACGTACGAGCATGTTTTTCTATCTTTTGAACCGGTTCTTGAAATTGAAATTTGAGTGAACCATTGAACTCACAGTGACGATATTCATCTATGAAAACATTCACCTCGATAACAGTAGGTTGAGGGTGAAAGTAAGTTTATGAGTTTTCTGTGGAAATAATAACATAAAATAAATGCATGTTTTATTTTATGTTATCCAACATAACCACCCATGTGGAAGTTGGAGGTAGAGACCACCACACCTTAACCTCCCATGAGAGGTTATGGTGGTGGGGCCCACCCAAACCTAACCTCCAACGAGAGGTTATGATGCGGGGACAACCCGGGACTAAACCCCCCCATTTAATTGATGAAAACCTCTCAACTCCCTCATAAATGAGCGAGGGTCTTTTGACCTCTCTTAACTTAATGGTGCCACCCCACATCTTGTAATGGTGTTAACCCTACCCCTTTAATTAATTGAGACATCTCATTTAATTAAATTCTACAATTTGAATTTTAAACCCATGAAACTAAATAATATAAAATATATTATTTGGAGGAGCTACATATTCATTTGTTGGCAAAAGGTTGGAAAAGGAGGATTATATCTCTTGGGAGAAAACTCTCCAACTAAGAATGCTTCCTCCACAAAGAACGATCCACCAATGAAGAAAATTGAACTTGACTTCTACATTATTCCTCGGAGCCTCCTTCGACATAGGATGTCTTCGTCCACAACGAATCGATGTCCGCTTTCTCGTGCCAATGTTGGCGAACAACGAACAATGTAGGGTTTTTATTTTAATATGATATTATTCCTATGATTCTATCTTTTTAAAACAAAGAACGCATATCAAATTCTATCTAGTTGATCAACACATGTTTTCCTTTTGTGGGTTTTGGGATTAATCATAGAGGGAGGGTTTGTTGTGCTTCATTCTTGTGAGCCAAATGCTACCACCCGAAACGCGGAGGGTGTGGACCAATCTAACATGGCCGACCCACCTTTCGTCGTTCTTCTTTATGATGTTCTTCAGAATGGATATGAGGAGATGAGATGATGAAGGCGATGATGCTGCCACCTGTGGCCTCGGCGACCCACGCCGCCCCCGTGGCGTTCCGCCCCACCGCCGGCTGAACCAACCCACACCCCCGGGCCAAACTGCTCCATCCTCCGGCTTCCGACCCGCGCTAGTTGTGCCGGCCGCCGACCACGCCACCCGACGGCCGAGCTGGCCGAGCCTCCCAGGTCCCGGCTCCCGGCAACCCACGCCTCCCACCCCTCCGGTGCCATGGTCAAGCCGGCCTCCCGCGCCCCTCGGGGTGCCCCGGTCGATCCGGCCTCCTGCGCCCCTTGCAGCGCCCCGGCGGAGCTGGCCTCCCATGCCCCTCACCACACCCCAGTCTTGCCGGCCTCCCTTGACCCTCATGGCGACCAGGACGAGATGACATCCCACGCCCCTCACGGCGCCCCGGTCAACCTGGCCTGCGCCCTCACGACACCCTCTTGTTCGTGTCTCCCACGTGGTGCCCTCCGAGCCAAACTGCCCTTAATCTGACACATGGCCAGTTTGCGCCCTTGCGGCCTACGAGGTTGTGCCCAGTGGGCCGGGGCGAACTCAATGGGCCGGGCTAGACCCGAACCGTGTTAGCCCTGGATGGGTCGGGCCGGGTCAAGCCTGACCCGGGCGCACAACGACACTTTACTTTCTTTTGGCCATATCTTTGGCACTAGACGTCTTTTCGACGAACCATCAGCGGTGTTGGTAATATTGGAGCTTGATGGTCCCTTTGAGTATACCCGACTAGAGTTTGGGGTACAGTTGAGATACAGACCAGTTGGATCATGCATGAATCCAACTGGGCCCCCGAGACTAAAAGGCTAATAACTCACAGACCAGGCATCTGATTCACGTGCCTTCTCTTGCGTTGAGACCCCTATGACATGGCTGATCTTTGGGATACATCATCGTGGGACTTCGTGGTAGTTAGATATTCGACTAGTATCTTTTGGAGCAGATCTTACATAGACGAGTGAGCATTTGTGTGGGAAGCTAGTAGCTGGATCAGACATGACGACTGTTGACCGATTGACTCGGAGTGACTCGACTAGCCCAATGAGGAGTGCCTGGTTGTGGCAGCAGACCCGCGGCGGAGGAGGGACTGGTTGTGGTGGCAGACCCGAAATACTCAATAGGAGGAGTACCTCTACAGGCTTTGAAGGGGAGAGCCTAGTTGTGGCGGCAGACCCATGGTGGGGAGCGCCTATGTGTGATGAGGCAGACCCACAATACTCAATAGGAGGAGTACCTCAGAAGTCCAAGGTTAGTGTGAAGTACCTCTGTGATGGGGAAGGCCCACTATACTTGATAGAGGAAGATTTCTCCAGTAATTGGGGGATCAGAATGTTTTTACCCTAATAATGAATCTTGGTTTGAGCTGAGTCAGTAACTTTTGTGTTTTCCTAATGATTGAGATGGATCACTTGATAACATAGGTATATGTATGGGTATATACCTAAGTAAGGTTATTTGTTTATTTCATCCATTGTGGTTTATCCTTGTTGGATTTTGTGAGACCTTTAGGGTCTCAACGTCCCTACTAAGTATCGTTACACCTAACCCTACATGGGCTATGACCACACCTTGTTGTGTTGGATGTAGATGACGAACAACGCTGACTAAGGCTGAAAGTACCAGGACTGGATGGTTCCTGGAGGTGGAGCTTATGACGCGTCGGTACATGGAGGAGACTCACGAACGTGGAGTGATGAGGAGAATATCTGTACCTACCCTTCAGTTAGGAATTCTGGAGGATGACCCAACAACTGTTTTTTATTTCTTCAGTTGTACTTGTATTTTCAGTTCATTGTACTTTACAGTTGGTCTTGTATTTCTATCCCCTTTTACTTTTCAACAATATTTTTTTTACAATTTACCTAGTGTTTTGTATCCAGCAGTGTGCTCTATTGTGTGCATGTATTGGTTATAAAGGCATTGCCTTCCTAGTTTTAGGGAATTACGCATTTGGTGATAGTCCCCATCCCCCAGCTTATAGAAGGAGGGCTTGGGGTAGTCATGAAACAGGCCCTGGGGGACGGGTCATGACAGATATGATGAAACTAAGGGTAATAACATTTAAAAATATTGGTTGGGTATAACTCAACCATCGCATGGTTTATAAAAATAAATCCCTACTACACACCTTGTTTGACACTCATTGAGGATATGATTTGGGTAATTCAAAAACACTCTACAAACAATAATAAAGGATCATTTCCTATTAATATCTATATACCAGGAAATTACTCTTCACCACTTTTTTATTATCATTCCTATGATTATGGTATTTTTCATTACCCAGTGAAAATCATATTTTTTTAATTTGGTTGGGTGATATTAGACTAGATATCCATATTGTTCTATTGAATTAAGAAATATTGATATTCCTTATATCCATGATTTCAATATAGAAATATATTTATTTCATAGAAAATACTATGTTTTAGGTTCCTTGGGAACATTATGTTATGTGTTTTCATCCATTTTATTCATATAATATATTTTATTTGAATTATTATGTGATGGGTGGGGGTAGGATGAATTATATAGCCCATAGATAAATCGGTAGATCTAATGGGAAAACCTAGTTCGGTTTTTGGTATAGTCCTTACATGTTTATATATGGTGTCTTTGCATGAGACCTTGATGATATATTTATGAAGTCCAACATTATTCATTTTATCATTTTGATATCATTTATTCTTATCCACACATTTATTTACTATTGTGTAATCCATTGATATATTATTTATCATGAATTTATTTGTTCCTAACATATTATTAATCTATGCTTACGTATGATATATTCTACTATACGCTACCCCTTACCGAGCATCTGATATTACCCATTTATATTTTTTTACCACTTCTTCTAGGATACCAGTAGGATTACTATGTGTGTCATATGGATTTCCAAGTGGAAATAGTGAATTTTTCATGTTTTCATATGATGTATCTCTAGTTTTCTGGGCATAATGGTTTTGATGTAGTGTGAGTATCGGTGATAGGAATCACTGTTCCCATTGGGTACTCGGTTGGTGCTAATAACAACCTCGTATTTAATTTATAGTGATATATGGTGGTGGAAATGAAAAAATCCCTTAATATATTCTCTTAAATTCTATTATTGTGATTAGATGTGGAGATTGAAGTATGATACTCCCAAGTGGTCCTTACCTGGATATGTCGTGAAGGTCATTACAGACGATAATAATATCCTAGGTGTGCTCATATTATGGTGTCGATGATAGGATGGATGAAACTAGGTTGGGGATGGCTATTCATGGTGGAAATGTCTACGGTTAGTGGTGGAGTCTATTGTTGGTGGAAGTGGCGATGAAAACTAGCACAAATTTTTTAGGCGTATAGTTAATAATGTAGATGTTCTGGATGAAACTATCCATTCCTAGTTTCATTAATGGTTCAATAAGATTATGTATTAATTTTTGGGATTAATTTTTATTGAGTTGCACTTTTCTTTTCAAGAATTGGATTTTGTCTCATGTCATTTGGTAGGAAGTACAATATTTTTTAGGTGTCGTTGGGTGGGAAGACTTGAAAGGGGGATGATTATAATAATATCCATCATTCAAAAATATTTCCTTATATTTATATAGATAGATGGGAACCATATCATTGAACGTTTTCACTATGTTTTTAGTCTAGTTTTACGTTGCATTATGTTAATTGTGCAGTGAGATCATCACAAGCATTGTCGATTGTGAATCTTAAAAGAGAGATAAGTGTACTGGTATCTAACACCTAGTACTCTCTCTATAAGTCAGTGGGGGTTGGGAGGGTGCTCTACCACATTGTGTTGTTATAGTATGACACAACTTATTTCTAGGGGTGATGCTTTATCATCGACTTATTTCACTATCTCATTTTTTGGTAAGGGAAATGAAACTTTTTATGGTTATTTTCTAGATGTTTGCAACCCTTTGGACAATGAGGTTTAATTTTGGACCTTCATGTCATGTTTCTTTATGATTTTTGATATATAATGGGTTATATATTTTCCCACCTCCCAAAAGGGGTTTATTTTTTTATGTTCAACAAAGGGGGATTGACCCTTATCCTATTAAAAATAGTATTATAATTTCTATTTTGTAGTTTTACTCATAAAATAATTAACTTTATGTTATTATTTAGAAATATTTCTTAATGGATGGATTTAAAACCACATAAAGGTTAATTGTATATGTATAGTTAGTATAAGGTTAACTTTACAAGGTTAGAAATGCATACTATAGATTATTTACGTATTCAATAAAAAATATTGATATATTATTTTATGTCTTAAAGGCAAACCTTCAAAGAGAATTGGTCTCTAAAAAATTTTCATCTTATGTTGATATAATGGATTGTTCCATCAATAATGAGAAAGTATTATCCAATTATTTTACTTTCAATGGGAAGAAAAAGACGAAGAAGGTGGATACACTCCATGTTGAAATGAATTTTGAAAAGGAGAAGAAGGGAAGGGAGGATTTACTAGCATGAAATAACTATGGGAAGAAACATATGGTGTAATGATTAAATGGGAGGTTAGTCTTCTACATGTGTGGAGATAAATTCCATCAATATCATGAGTTAAATGAATAGAACGAATCCATACATTTCTAATGATTCAATTTAGAGAAAATGAGATATTATTCAAATTAATGCCCCAAGAGTCAAGGGAACCTACCCAAGAAGAGGTCAAGGAATCAAGGCTAAGCCTATAAAACTACAAAAAAATAATTTTAAATTCAAAATTATTCTATAATAGGTACTTTGATAATAAACTCAAAGTTTTATAATTCATTATTTGATTTAGGATATATGTACACATTTATTCCTTGTATCTTTTCTACAAAAATTGAATCATCCCATAATACAATAAGAAATGAGTTTCCAGTTAAAACTCTATATGAAAATACTATAACATTGAACAAATATTTTTCTATCTCTATTAAAATAAATCTATTTTTAATAGTTGAAAAGCCTGTTGTTATATAAATTTTTGGATTTGAAATAACCCTTGTTATGGATTTCACATAAAATTATAATGAAAGATTCTATAATCATAAGAAATAGATTAAAATATTTAATGATGAAATAGAATCAGTTATTTTTAGATGAGAGACATTATTTATAGATTATTGTTTGAAACCACCTCTAGTTGATCATATTATTGAAATTATTAGAGAGGCTTAATCAATTGTTGAAAGGATATCCTTGAAATAGAAGATATATGTATTAGGAGGTAATATATAGATACCTTTGAAATTACCGGAATACCCACCTGATCATGAAGTTTAATTCATTATTGATCTTATCCCTAATGCAAATCTAGTATCCAAGCCTCATTATAATATGAATAAGGTAGAATTAGTGGAATTAATTATGAAATTACAAGAGTTTTGTGATAAGGGATTCTTACTCCGTAGTGTTTCATCTTGGGGAGAACCTATATTATTCATGAAAATAAAGATGTATATATTATTATATGAATTGTCTATAGGGAAATAAATGACATTACTACAATGAAGAATTATCCATTAACTCATGTAGATAATATTTTTGATCAACTGTAAGGGGATAAATACTTATAAAATATTGATATATATTCTGGATATCATCAATTAAAATAATGGAAAGAATATATACCAAAGAGAACTTTTTTACACAAGGTTTGAACATTATTAGTGTTCAGTAATTCCCATTGGGTCAGTAGATCTACCATCTCCATTTATGGATCAAATAAATAAAGTGTTCAAGTATTATATTGATATTTTTTTGTGTTTTTTATTGATGATATCTAGATATACTCCATGTGTGATTATGATCACAAAAACCATTTACAAATCATCCTTTACACTTTAAGTAATAATGATCTATGTGGGAAATTTGGTGAGTGTAAATTTTTTATTCAAAAAATATCATCTATTAGATATAAAGAAGGATGATATACCAAGGGAAGAATTTCTCAAAAGGTATTAGCATTACGAGTTCACAGTATTTCCCTTTAGATTAAAAAAATTCACCATTTATGTTCTTGGATGTATTGAATAGAGTATTTAAGGATTACCTATATACATTTATTATTGTTTTTATTTATGATATCTTAATATACAATAAGTTCTATAATGATCTTAGAGACCATTTGAGAATCTTTTGTGACACTATAAAGAAGGAGGATCTATATGAAAAATTTAACAAGTTAAAATTTTGGATTTAACAGTTTACTTTTGTTGGATATATTGTTTTAAATATGGAATACTAATCGACCCTTCAAAAGAAAAGGTAGTTGAATATGGAATACTGGTTAACCGAGTTGAGACATAAAGGGGTAAAATTCACATAGTATAAGAAGTGTGAATAAATATTTTAGGAAATGAAGAAATGATTGATCAATGAACTAGTTTTGACCATTCCATTCATAAGATAATGAATTTTTACATATAATGATTCATCAAACAAAGTACTAGTGTTTTTCCTTATAAATAATGATAGACTTATTTATTATGTATCATGGTAATTGAAGACCCATGAGAAATACTATACAACTTATCATCTTGAGATGGAAGCTATAATATTTCTGTTGAGAATTTGAAGACAATATCTTTATGGGGAGATATGTGACCTATATATTGATTATAGTAGTTGTAAGTATATATTCACATAAAAAGAAATAATTATGCGATATAGGATTTTTCTAGAACAACTACCAAACTATTGCTTTTATATACAATACCACCTTGGAATGATGAATATGGTGAAAAATAAATTGAGTACGAAGGATCATGGATTCCTATCTATAATGAGTATGGAAAAATATTCAATATATATAGATTTATTAATTTTGGAGATAGAAATTATTAAGTAATAAAGAAAATCATTCATTTTCCATGAAATTTTCCAATAATATTTTATATATAATATAAAAAAGTCTCAAAAATATGAAAAAGGTTTAGAAAATAAGATTAAATACATTAAATATGGGAGATTTAAAGCCTTTATCTATGAGGATGGTGGGTTTAAGTTTGGAAAGAGACCATGTGTACCATCATTATCCATGACGAAGAGAGAAGTACTATATGATGTTGAAAACTCAAATTTCTCTATAAAAATGGTAATACAGTAATGAACATATATTTAAGAGAAAAGTTTTGCTGGGATAATATAAAGTCGGAAAATTTAGACTATTATCTAGATTCTTGGTGTGCATCTAGGTAAAGGCTAAAAGAAAACATCTTAAAGGAATTATGGAACCTATCTCAATACCAATGTTGTAGATGGACAATGTTATAATAGAATTTTTCACTAGACATCTGAAGAATCATAATAGGAGTGATGCTAAAAGTAACATTATGGACCACCTTACAAATTATGTACATTTTATATAAATAAGGGAGGATATACCCCTTGAACTCCTTACATGACTCTATATCAATGGTGTTATGAGAATTCATGGTGTTAATTTTTAAATTATATGGGATAAAGATCCTCAGTTCACATGAAAATTTTTGAGAAGTCATAAATAGAACTTGAATACTAAGATAATATTTCGAACAAATTACAATCCTCAAATAGATAGGTAGTTTTAATGGACAATACAAAACTTAGAGGATATGCTGAAGTCACACTAACTTGACTTCTAAGGAACTTAGGACTAGTACCAACCTTCTGTGGAATTTTCATAAAATATTAACTACCATTCATGTATATAAATGGCATATTATTCAGAATTATATGGATACATTATTCATACTCAAACCTTATAGGATAAAGTTCGATAAATGAGGTTAGTTTGACTAGAACCTATTGAGGAAACAACTAAGATGGTTTGAGTTATCTATAATCATATCAAGATAGCATATAACAGACCAAATAGCTCAATATAGAATCATATGAATGAATTGGAATTCCATATTAGAGAACATGTATTCTTGAAAGTATCACCATATAGGGGAGCTGTATGTTTTATTAAGAAGTGAAAGCTAATTATAAGTTATATTGAATCTTTTGAGGTTTTAGTGAGAATCAAAGTTGTGGTGTATCATTTTATTTTCCACCCAAACTCAGTAAAGAAAACAATTTCATCCATCTCTTAATGTTAATAAAGTACATGAAACACCAACACATAGGTACCGAACAATAAAGAAAAAAATCTAGATCATGACTTGTCCTATAATGAAAGTCATGTATAGATTATTGAAACAAGTGAAAAGGTGTTATAGAATCAAAGATCCTATTTGGTGAAAATTCAATGGAGGAATCACAAGTTGGAGGAGTAAAAAGAAATTTTTATGATACAATATTGAATAATTACCCACATCTATAATTTTAGGGGAAAATTTATTTAAATGGGATAAAGTAAGACCCAAGATTCATCTAGGGTAATATATAATTTATTTTTTAAATTTTCCAATAAAATAAATAGAATATTTTCATTTTAATATAATAATTAATTACTAATAATATATATTAATCAATGAATAATAATTACACACACATTTCTTACAATAATACTTAGTTGTACTTAAATATAGTTTTTGAATTTTAAGCAAAAAATATATAGTTTATGAAATATAGAGGTAATTATGTTTAATAATTAAATCCTACATAGATAGAGTTTTCATAAAAAGGAATTCATTTTTGGAATCATAGTGTGAAACTTATCTTAGGGTGATTATCCTTTTAGAAAAATACTGTAAAATTTATAACAAGATCATCATATGATAATATCATAAAAATTTACAAAAAAATATTTATTGATAAAAAAATAATTATAAATTAAAAAAATCCATTTAAAACTAAAATTTTTCATTTAGAAAATTATGTTTGATATTTTGGGACCTAAGTTATATGTTTTCTAAAAATATTTTTTATACTTTATACATTTATTATTTTTGAATTAATTTTTTTATCACATTCAATAATTGAATAAATTAAATTGATTTCATATTTTGAAATATAAGGTATACATTGGGTAATACGGTTAATTTAATTTTTTGGAAAAAAAATAGTTTACCATGATAAAAAAGAGTTACCAATATAAAGAAAAAAGTTAAAGGGTTAAAATTAAAGTAAAATTTACAAAATATCTAAAAATACCACCTAAATTTATGTGTTTGATGTAATTAATTACTATACCAAATATTTTGATCATTAATTATAAACTAATGTTTTTGGAATCGATTCCTTTGATACACAGTTGGCCTAAATAACGAAATAATCATATTTTATCCCTAAAATATGCCATCTTTAAGTATAAATACTCTACCATTATCCCTTCCAGATCCACTCTAAATCCATTTACCCATAATTCCATATCATTATCTCAACTAAGAGTCATTGCAAATAAATTCTAGATTTACTAGGTGTTCCCCTTAATATTTAAGAAGCTACATCATAAGGTAAGGGCTCCTTGCCCCTTCTCTCGTTTATTTTCACAATTTTTCATTTTCATTTCCTTTTCGAAGAGAAATTTTACTATACCTCATTTTTATTAGTTATTTATTATATAATCAATTATATATAACTCTTTTCTCTCATTATACTACATTCATAAGTCATTATAACGCTCAAACACCCTCGTACCATATAACATCCGAAACTTTTTCTAAAGTAAAGAGGGTATGGTTTCCTAGAAATGATATCCATGTATGGATAAAAAATGTGGATATAGGCTCTATATATGATTCACCTAGGAGTAATAACCCTGATAAGGGTTTGTTCATAATCAACTCAGCATTTTCATGTTTCATGATAAAGGAGCCTAACTATGAACCAAATTTTACATTCCCCAAGGATATACTTTGGGCAATCTATAAAATACTTAAGAAACATAAGGAGGGATTATTTCTTATTGATAAAACACACCATGAAATTAATCATAACTACTTCATTTTTATCATTCCTTTGATAAGGATACAATACATTACATTATTAATATCCTATTATTTTTAATTTGATTTTGGTAAATTCACCGTGATAGATTTATTATTAAATTGAATGAAGAAATATTTTTATTTCTTATATCCATTATTTGTATATAAAAAATTTATTTCATAGTAATGAATATGTTTTAGGTTCCTAGGGAATATTATGTGTCTGGTAGGGCCTATAATTAAATATCCCATTAATGCATCAACATGTTTCATGAGTCAAAGTATTTGGGTATTTACAATATTTCTTACATGCTTATGTATGATTTATCATCATGAGGTGTAAGGACCTAGATTTACAAAACTCTATCCCTTGCATTTTAATAGTCCTAGTGGAGTCATGAAAATTTTTAGTGTCATTTCCATCATGTTTTTCAATGTTTATTCTCATGGTCACCTGAATGACCGTGAGACCTATATTTCCATTATGCAGTCTCTTATTTTTTCATGCGGTAGGTTGTCTGGTCATGTGGTCAGTTAGAATGAAATCCTTTTTCCATAATACATTCATTTATTTGTTCACATGGTAGGTTGTTTGGTCATGTGGTCGGTTGGCATGATCCCATGTTTCCTTCATGCGGTCTGTTGTTTGTCCATACAGTATATTGGTTGGTCAAGTGGTCAGTTGGCATGATCACTTGTTTCCATCATGCTGTCAGTTTTTTGATCATGTGGTAGCTTGGTTAGTCACATGGTTTTGTGGTAAAATCACTTATTTCCCTCATGGGAGAACTTGTTTGTTTGTGAGACAGGTTGGTTGGTGCAGTCAGTTCAAGATTTAGCCAAATTTATGAAATTTAAAATTTTCCATAGAATACACCAAAAAGTCATGAATAAAACCTTTTAATATAATTGTGGTTTTAAATATTTAATTAAGGGTATTTTAATGATGTTTTTAGGAGTATATTTACATACATTAATTCCCATGGTGACAATGGATGTTAATGAGTCCTTCTATAAGGAATTTAATGAGATCCACATTCATGGTTAATTAAATTCTGACATCTGATATAAAATCACGATGGTTTCATATCTTTAGTTCTAAAATTTAGATCATTTATTTTTTTCTTTCCTACTTTCTTTCTCTCGAGATAGGAGGTTACAGATCCTTCCCGATGGTTTCATGTTTTTTATCGTGATTTCAACATATGTGTGAATCCTTGTTTTGGTGTAGCAAATAATGTAATGATTATTTATTACTATTAGGGGATCCCCATTATCTCGATATTTATGTGAATGTATGGAGATTTCATGATTTTGTACTTCTATTGGTTGGGTAGTAAGGGTTATCTTCTTGATGATAATGAATTATCATAATTATAAATTAATGGTAATGGGGAGTAATAATGGGTTTTACTATATTTAATATTTATGATGAGATTATACATTCATTATGCCATTGTTTAAAATAATGAATATTAAAAAGATTGGTTTTGCTATAGTTGATAAAATTTGGAGGCCCTTTTGTGTTATTTTTTTATATCACTCTAAAAAAGTATAATTTTTTATATATGGAAAATGAATTGGTTGAACATGGAAGTATGGAATTTAGTGAAAATAAAATACTAAATAATGAAGTAAAGTAATGTAATCCCTCGAACCTGAATTTTGGTAAGTTGTGGAAGATAGCCCATGATGATTTTTGTAGTTTTTCTTATTGTGTATCCTTGTATAAGGTGGGTTTTTGTGCATTAATGGAAATGACCAGAATGTGTGTGGAATGTGTAGGGTCGTGATATGATGGTTTGTTGGTATGGGATGCAATGTGGGTGGATATATGATGGTTGTGATGTGTGGTGGTTGTGAAATGTGGTTGTTGTGGTGAGATGGCTTGGAAGATGTGGTGTTGTGGTGATGGTTAATTCGATATGGGTGATTTATTTTATATAGTGGTTGTGTTAATTTTTTTGTTAGCCCTAAAATAAATTAAAATTCTTAAATGAAATGTCATGGGTTAGTAAATTAATAATAATGGGATAGAATTGATATTTAGTAAATTTATTTAACGAATTAAACAATAAATTAATGGGATTTGTTAATAATAAATGATTTGGATTATTAATGAGAGTTAGTGGGAAATCATTAAATATTAAAATTGGTGGAACCAATAAATGAAATTGGAATTTTTTGGTTGTGGTGTTATGTGATTCATTTAGTGGCGACAGTAGTTGGGATAGATTTCACGTGCTGAGGTGATGGTGATTTGAAGTATTCCAGAATAGTTGTGTTTAACCAATAGGTTGGGTATTGTGCGCCATATATCAATCAGGTATTTTATGTGATTTATATGCATGCACCACCCAAGTGGTATAACCTTATCAACACCCAAATTTTTTGGTTTCAAAGTGTTTTCTATTGGTATTGGATATTACCTAATGATGATACATGCTATTTTTATAGATTACCTAATGCAAATGAGGATGTGATATGTAGTGGGGGTTATGCATGGTGGGAGGAGGGAATGAGTTTTATGTCCTTCACATTCATGATTACCAACTGCCTTGGTTATTTGATGAGGTTGACAGGTGATGACGACTTATGCTAAAACTAGATGATAGACCCTATGGGATGTTTGGATAGGTAGGGATACATCCTAAACCTTGTAAGATATGGTTATATATGTAATTTTATATTTATTTTAGGGATGGGAGCATATGAAATTTGACGTCGGGGGTGTGAGAGAGGAAAATTAGTGGATAATCTGTTTTGGGGAACCTATGATTTGTTTTCTTTAATACTATGTTACTATATTGAATATGTGATTTTGTGAGAATTCCATGATGAGGATGATATTGGTTAGTTGACCTGTCTAGGTGAATGTTTATTTTTCTATTTGTTCACTGGTGCATAAATATTCTCTTTTCATATGTACACTTGTGACCTTGGGTATGATCCTACGAAGTATACATGTTATTATCAATATGTATATATAAATTTTTTTAGGTTTCTAGGAGGAAACCTTGGATTGAGATAGAATTTACTAGCTTGTAGTTTCGATATTCTATTGAGTCTCTTCTATATGACTTTTATTGTTTGGTATTTAATTAAATAATTTTATTTCTACTTTCTGACATTGTTCATGAATCATGGGATGGTTTTGGATTACTTTTACATTGTATGTTGGTATTTCTTTATTGTTGATTTGTCCTATATACAAAATATGTTATTTTTATGAGGTAAATGCCAAACATTTGGGAGATTTTTATACTATCGGTGTTAGTATCCAACCCAAGGCCTACTAGAGGTGGGACTCTAGGGTCATTATATCTATTCCTTCATTTCTAGACCTGGATGGGTTCCTTTGGAGGGAGAGGGTCATTATCGATTGTCATCAATGGTTTTAGTGTAAATATAGGATAGGGTTTAGAGTTTGGAATTTTAATTATTTCATGGGTTTGTAGGGAAAGAGTGCTAGTTGCTCTTGGTGTATGACATAGGCTATGGATAATATCTAAGAAATAGGGTTTTAGACCCCCATGATCCGATGTAAAGACTATAAGATTATTGAATGACCATGTGAGGTGGAAATATTTATATGGTATAGGCATAGGATAGGCGAATACATCATGCTTGACTGTATTCATATTTTAATTGGGTGTTTTTTGGAATTTAAAAGGAATTAACTAAATAAAATATGATAAATTTCTATACTATTGGTCTTAGGATTTCTATTTCCTTTTTAGAAACAACTCCTGGTTATCATTCACATGTAGATCAGGTAGTATATGTTTAACAAGATGATCTAGTGTTCATCAGAGGATCAAACTGACAGAGGATGATAGTGTATGGTAGAGTTCCTTTCAGGCCAATCAGTGGAAGAGAATGGGGAAGTATGAGCTGATCATCTATAATATGGAGATAAAGCACTAGTTGGAGTATCTTGAGATCATTTTCAGACTTATTAAATCTCGTGTTGAGTTTTAGTTAACATTGGAAGTTAGTCAGATGTAAGAAGATTTTCACTAGAGGTGGAAGTTTTATCTCAATGATCGAAAGGAAGATGTGTTGTGGCTAGACATTTAGAAGGATTTACACTTCGAATCTCTTAATCAAGGATGAATCACTACTAGAAATTTAGGGTATAGCCATAGTTTGAAACCATGCCTATATACCCAGAAACCGTGGCTATACGTTATAGACATGGTTCAATGGACCGTGGATGGTATTGGTGTGTCTATAGGGAAAGACATATTTCCCCGATTTAAAACCATGGCTAAAGGGCTATAGCTACAGTTTGAAACTGTGGATGAACATTAAGCCATACAGGTCATATTTCCATAGTTCAAAACTGTGGCTATATAGTTTTAGCCATTGTTTAAAACTATGGAAATATACATATAGCCACGGTTTAAAACCATGGCTATAGGTCTTCCCATTTCATAACCCCCCCCACAACCCCCTTGAACACCCCCATGCCCCCCGTGGACAGCCCCCTTACACCCCTCCAACATCTCCCCTCCACCCCCTGGGCAGCCCCTTGCACCCCCTTGAACTCCCCCTGCACCCACATGACCCCTAGACAACCCCCTTTCACCCCCACTGGACAACCCCCTTGCACCCCCACTAGACCCCCATGCCCCCTGCACCCCCTGGATAGCCCCCTTGCACCCCCATTCCACCAAGGACATCCCCTGTGAACACCCCCTTGCAACCCCTAGACAACCCCTTGCACCCCCCTGGACAACACCCTTACACACCCAATGGACACCCCCTCCCCATAGACATGCCCCTTAGACACCCCTACCTCCTAGACACCACCCTGGACAACCCCCAGGAAAACTCCTCCCCCTCGACACCCCCCTGGACAGCCCCCTAGAAAAACCCTCCTAGACACCCCACCCGCACCCTCTCCGTACCCTGAAGACCCCCCCAGACAGCCCCTAGACACCCCCACTGGACAACCCCAACTACACCCTCCCCCTTCCCTATAGACCCCCCCAGACATCCCTTGGATAACTTCACCTACAGACCCCCCATGCACCCTCCCCCTGCACCCCTAGACATCCCATGGACAGCCCCTGAAAAAACATTGGACACCACCTAGAAACCCCTTCTAGACACCCCACATGCAACCTCCCCTTTCCCTACAGACCCCACTGCACTCCCTCCCGCTGCACCCCCATCCGGACAGCCCCTGGACAAACCTTGGACAACCCCCTTTACATCCCCTCTTAGACACCCCACGTGCCCCATCCCCTACCCTCCAGACCCCCTGGACAGCCCCTGGACAAACCCACCTGCAGACCCCCCTGCACCACGTCCCCCTGCACCCCCCAGACACCCCATGGACAAACCCTAGACAAACTTTGGACACCCCCTGGACAACCCCTCCTAGACACCCCACATGCACCCTCCCCCTACCCTACAGACCCCGCTGCACCCCCTCCACCTACACCCCCTCCGAACAGCCCCTCATCAAACCTTGGACACCCCCTGGACAACCCCTCCTAGACATCCCACCAGTACCCTCCCCCCTTCCCCTGCCCCGCTACACCCCCTATCAGGTCCCGCCACCCTCCTGGACACCCCCTTGCACTACACCTGCACCATTCCCACTACCCTGCAGACCCCCAACCAGTATCCCCCTACCAGGCCCCCCTCTTAGACACCCCCTTTCACCGCACCTGCACGCACCCCTACCCTGTAGCCCCCTAGACAAACCTTTGACAACCCCTCCAAGACACCCCACCTACATCCTCCCCCTGCCTTGCAGACCCCGCTGCACCCCCTCCTGGACACCCCCCCTCTTGGACACCCCCTTGCACCCTCCCCACTTCCCTGTAGACCCCCCACTAGTATCCCCCATTCCAGGACCCCCTCATAGACAACCCCTCCTAGACACCCCGCCTGCACCCTCCCCCCTACCCGGTACCCCCCTGGACTAACCCTACACACCCCTCGAGACACCCCACCTGCACCCTCCCCGCTGCCCTGTTGACACGCCTGCACATCGAAAATATTGTCCCACTATTTTTATGTTTATCTCATTCTTTTTAGCTGATATTCTTATAGCCATTCAAATGTTTATACCATATAACTCTCCTAATGTCCTCATCCATCTAGGGTTGTTCTCCTTGAATCATTTTGGTAAAACTGTAAGGCACCATAATACTAGTACCATAAGAAATAGATGGAACCATTGTCATCCAATGAGTACTTCTCAAAATTTCATCTTCAACAAGTTCTGTCTCCATTTCCAATAAAGTGAAATCAATAAAAACATAATTCCTAGATCATGGGTGGAGACTCATTTTTTTCCTCCGGTTGAAATCACCCAAAAAATTAACCTTAAGTACTACTACACTAGAAACTCTAGAGTTCTGGATTCATGTTGTGAAAACTCCTCAATGTATTCATATACCTTTCCAGTATTTCACAATGAAATCATATACCACAATGGATCCCTATTAGTAGTCTTCCAATACATATCTAATAACTCTAGCTTGATCATATCCTAGTATTATCTAGAATAATAACCATACCAAGATAAAATGAAATAGAATATAGTATATTCCATGAAATATTTTCTAGGTGATGTTTTATTTCATTAGTTGTTTAGTAAAAAAAATATTTAGTATCAACATTAGTTAAGAAATCAAAAGGTTCTTATCTAGTAAATAATGGAAGATCTATCCTATATGAAACAGTCTACATTCCATCCATGTAATCATATTCCTCTATAACTTAATTTCTCTATGATCCATTGCCCTCCTCGATAATAGAGTTTTCTATCCTCTTAGAGAGAACATGGAATACAAACACATATTGTTCATCTTGAATATATCGAACTTAAAAACTGAAGAATAATAATAGATTATGGTATGAAGATCTATAAAAAAATTGAGAAACCATTATTGGGAATCCATTTAAAATATTAAATATATTTTATCGAGAAACTCTAGACGAACAAACTAATTCATATGAGAACTAGATTGATTTATAGGATGTTCTTTATATAGACTCTGTTGAATTTGTTTAGGAGATAAATGAAAACTAATTAGTTTGGATTCCATACGATGTAGCTTCTAATCCATATTGGCTATAATCATGACTAAAATTTAATATACCTCTTGAGCATCACATGATGGATACCAAGGAACAAATGTACTAGAAGCATGTTCCATTTCTGTAGCATGGAATAAAATACAGAAATAACATATTATTTCAATTAAGGATTAATCCTATTAGGTATTTAGATAACCTACCCTATTTTTGGAGTGGAAATAAAAAAACACGATTTATGCACACTAGGAGGAATTGAAATACTCTTCATGAAATTCTATATACAATCTTTCAAAATCATCAAAAAACATGACTATCATGCTTGTAAAGTTATGAATATATATATTTACCAAAATAATTGAACCAAAAAACATATGGTAAATAATCTAATATAATCCATATATTTCTTACAACTTACTACCAAAAAATTATTCAGGATAACTAACCATGTAATTCAGAGACATGACCCATGCACACCACACTCCCGCTGCCCCCTTCACACCCCCTGCCACCTACCCCCTGCACACCCCCACACTGAACCTACCCTACCCCCTGCCCCCTCCCCTACACACCCTCCTCCCCTAACCCCCTGCACACCCCCTACCCATTCCCGCAATATAGCCCCTGCCCCAGCACACCCCTACCCCTACCTCCTGCACACCCACACCCCCTGCCCCCTACCCACGCCCCTACCCCCTGCCCCCTGCACACCCCTTCTACCCCTGCGCCCCCTACCCCCTTCCCCTACCCCCTCCCCCTGCCCCTACACCCCCATTCACACCTTCACAACCCTTTCACCTAAAACAGTATACACCACAACATCTACCAAAAACAGACATCATTATATGATAGAATTCAATGTATAAACCAAGAATAAAATTTACATCTAAAATGTACCTCAATATCAGTATCACCAAAACTATCACGACCCTCATAATCTCCTTCTGAAATACCAACATCATTATCTCCTCCTCTCAGACCGCTATCATGAACAACATCAACATGGAAATATTCACCTAAATCAATGGTTGGATCAGAATAATCCACTTAAACCAAATGCAAATAAATGAGAACACATTTAATTAATGAAAACATAAAAAGGGTATCAATAAAATCAAAAAATCAATCCAGATTTATTTTACTCATAGAAAATCATACAAAATGTGAAAATATAGAGATTCCAAGAATTTTAATGGAATTTGAGGGAATAAGAAAAATAAATTTCTTATAAAAACTTATGAAATTTTTAGTTAGATCACTCTACCACACATAGTTTATTGAACTCCCAGGCAATGCATTGTCTATTGGAATTCCTAAAAATGAGAAACACCTCATGAATATGATATTCACAGCCCTATTATCGCATCTAACAAATAAATTTCAGATAGTTTAAATTGTATAAAACTACACCATCATTTGTATATAAAAATTCCTATTAATATAGATATTATTGTCATCTACTCTCATAAACCTCAAAAAAATTTCTCTGTAAATGGACACTACTATATCAATAAAATGAAATGATAAGATGAGCTATCGATAAATTCTTATTTTCTACACGAGAGTACCTAAAACAATAAACATCATATTCAATCATTTATGTTTAACAAAAATTAAACAAGGTCTGTAGTGACAAAAGAGTGGCCATGATGCTCCAATTCAATTGTGTTTGTTGCAGTGCACTGTGGGTAAGATGGATGTCATTTCCTAAACTCAATGAGATACCAAGTAAAATTTCTTAATAATTCATAAGAACAAAAATGGTGTGAGAAAAATTTATTTTGAGATTATAAAAATAAAAAAAAGAACAAATAAAATCAATAAACATATATATAAATAGTATAAAATAGTAAAAAATATCTGAACACTACCACTATCTCACAACAAGAACACATAATCCTTATACACATTCTCTAACCATCTACATGGTTTCTTATAGTTTACTACATGATAACTCAGTTCCACAATAACTCACACATTATTATTTCTTATGTTGTTTCATTTTGTCCTCACAAAGTACCAATATTCTTAAACCATTATTTTCATTCTTCTGTCATAACTAAATTAAAATTTTGAAAAGAAATAAGATTGTATCTAAAGATATAACATAAGTAACTCCCACATAATATTTTACAACTCCTTGTGCACTTATAGTAGGCTATGTGATTTCCAAGAACACTTGAAAGATTAAGAAATATTTTGTATTTTCATTGAACTTTATGAGGTTGTATTTAAAATCATATTCATAATAAATGAAACAAATAAAATAAAACTAAGAATACGAAACTATGTAAGTGGGAAAATTATATTTTATATAAAATATAATTGCAAGAAGTATTAGTAAAGAATTTCAAATAATATAGGAAACTAAAATCTAAACAATTCTATATTTGATAATTAAAATAATAATAAACATTCTATATTTTATCATAAAAGTAATCCTTAAAAAATATATGGTAGAAAGATAACTTCACTGGATAGGTTGACAACCAGAAACTGCAAAACTCTGAATTCTTGTCTTAGAATATCACCTCTCCTAGGAATTGTCCCTATCCCACACATCTTCAAAATATACTCATTTTTTATTTTTCTTTTTTTCATCATTCCATGTAAAAAGAATTTCATAAAAACATCCATAAAAAACTCAACCAAAATCATTCACTTAGTTCCCTATGTTTTAAGAGATAATAAAGAGAACATTCTATTACATGGTTATTCAACCTCTGTCCCATGAGAGGGCGTCCATGTAGGAAAACATGAGGAATGATAAAAAAATCTCAAACAAATAATTAATCCCTAAAATGTATTTAAATCCAAAAAATAAATTTCACATCAACCAAGATAATTCACCACAAGAAAGGTCTCTTAAAAGAAAATACTATTAACATTGTTTAAAATATTTCACAATGTGACATGAAATATTGTTAGTATTTGTTGTTAAAATTACACAACATTTAATAAGATATCGTTCATGTTAAAAATTTATAACATCCATTTAATGTTGATATAATTTCACATAATTTCGTGCACATTAATGCAAGGTTGTTGTTAATTTCACATCATTTTCAAGAGAGATAATAGATTTTGAAACAAATAAAAATAAAAATAACTTTAGCTTATTAAAAATATTAGTTAGATACAATATGGAAATAGAAAAAAAATTCTAGATTGGATTTTTATAAGTGAAAACGTAATAAATAGTTTCAATGTAAAGGGGATCAATAAGTGAGAAAATACAATTATACATGCATATGATTTTTAAACAGTGTGCATGTATGTGTATATGCATAGGTAAATTCAAACAATGTATTCATACCACATGAAATTTATTAATTTGGAAGAGTCATGGGATGCATGGGAGATTGAAATTGAATACTACATAAAGTTTACTATATGTTTATAGGTTTATATAGCTTCAAACAATGTATTCATACATTATAAAATGATGTGTGTCTAATTTAAAAAAGTACATATTTTGTGTATGCTGCATAAACATATACACATACTATAGATGAGTTATAGTAGAACATATGTGACCATTAATAAAGAAGTTGTAGAAGATAAGAACAAGTATACTCTTTGAATGATTTTTGGCTATAAAATTCATTGCAATGATAGGATAACTGACATAGCTGCAACACCTGGGATTTTAAGACCTGCTAACCCTCCACAAGTTGGGTTGAGAAAGCAGTTCTTAGGACCATAAATTGAAGGTGAAAATAGAAATGGTTACAAATCCATTACACAAAAGGTAAATTATTAAAATAAAAGAGAACATAATGATAAATGCTCTACAAATTGACATTGCTATATCAATATAATGAAATTCTAAGACGATATATCGATAAATTCTTATTTTCTACATGAGTGTATACAACTATGGTTATATGGTTGGATAAAAAGCTCCCAACGAACAATGTCTGTAAAACAAACATTAAGGGATTGGGTGACCACAGATGTCAAATAGGCATAAAATTTCTGAAAATATGTGTTGACAAGTCAGTTTAGACCTTGACTTGGAGATAATTATATATTCATGTTATGAATCTCATGTTGATTTTCTACTATGATGGAATTTTCAAAACTCTTCTCTCTATCTCGATCCTAGACATCCACTAAACCTAACCCATCTGGATTCTTGCCACCTTTAGCCACCAAACCATGATTTCAGATTCCCAAGCCATACCTAGACCAATGACCACTTCCTCCTCACCTCCCTCCTGCAGCTGTGTAGCCTCTTCCAGGCATGAACCTTTCTCTAACCCCTGCACGTGCACCCCTAACCCCAAACCCTACACCATGCCCACCACCCCATTTACTATCCTCCCCCAAAAACCAGTCCCTTCCCCCAAAACTATCCCCTAACCCCCTACACCACCCACAACCCCTAGCCTACACCAGCCCCCAACCCCCTAGCATGCACCAGCCCCCCAACCCCCCACTCCCCCACCTTCCCCGTATCCCCCCTACACCACCTCCAACCCTACACTATCCTCCCCCCAAAATAGTCCCTTCCACTACAACCATCCCCTATCCCCCCGTAGCCCTACACCACCACCCCCAACGCCCTAGCCTGCACCAGCCCACACCCCCTATCCTGAACCCGCCCCAACTCCCCCTAGCCTATACCATCACCCCAACCCCACCCCTGCACCACCCCCCTAACCCCTCTGCACCACCCCACCCCTGTACTAGCCTCCCCCCAAACAAGTCCCCTAGCCCCATAACCATTCCCCTCCACCCCTACACTGTCCCCCCTAAATATTCAATGAAAAACGAATGAACTACAATAGTGAAAAAATGAATGAGTTGGTTTTCCAACCCATTCCCTGGAAAACAATTGACGGGTCAAAATACAGTGAAAACATGAGGGGTAATGAGCATGAACCATCAAGTAATTTAAAGAGGATATAAACATGAATTATAATAAAACATCATATAATGAGGAAAAGGAGTCACCATATGAGCCTGAAAGCACAACAAAACTCAATATAGAAAATCATGTTGCAACAACCCCTTTTTATGCTCTTACATAATTAGAAGTGTTTCACATCATCAAAAAAACACTTCATATTCCTCTCTGAACAACCTTACAATCATGTAAATAATTTTTTTCCTGCCCTCTATCCAATTTAATCAGATGCAGATTCAACTGGACATGATTATATGAAACAAAAATTATAATCATTCTATCAGATAGGAATTAACAGATAGTCTTCTATAAGAATTTCCTTAAATGAATGCATGATTCAAAAAGTATGATCAATGTGAATCATGAAAAAATATTGATTTCTAATTCAATAGGTTGATATTATTAAGACCTAAAAACATGATTGCCAGAAATTTTCAACTCCAATCTAGAAATGTAATACAATAGAAAATTAAAAATATTACATTTTATGGTGAAAAGAGACAGGGAACCACACATGCATGGAAGGATATAATCATTCATTATCCTCACACCTACAATAATATAACACTATTAATTTTAATATAATGAATTAATAAAGTTATGGAAACACAATTGCATGGAAGAAAAAAAATAAAAGTAAAAAATGATAAATATAATGAAAGGTTCCCTTATATATTTCTCTCATTAATTATATAATAATATCTTATAAAATAAATTCACCCCCTAAATAATACCCTGGAATGACCCAAGATCTCAATCCATTCACTCTCGCTTTAGTGTGTTTGGTTAGGTAGTGAAAAAATGATTTTCAATACACTTCTTTCACCTAGCCATGGTAATTGTGAATTCTTAACCACTCCTTTATCACCCCTCGCTCCCCTGCATCATATTAGAAATAAATGAAATTTTTTGTAGTATTATGTGTAAATCGAATTAATAGATAAACCCAAGATAATATTTAAAGGCACAAGGATAATAATCTATTAATCATATGGAAATAATCTTATTTCTAGAAAATAACACTAGAGAAATGAAAATACAAACTCATTTAAATCAATGGATCTTTATGGTGGGATGTCTCCTCAACCAAACCATAGTAGTCTAAACATCATCACCATATAAAAAAATTAACTAATCAAAAACCACTATGATATATTATAATTTTTTTTGAGATCAATCTATTTATAAATGGGAAGGAGGTTATTTATCTAATAGTTACATCAATTCCATCTTCCACCAATTATTTCAGTGTCGATAAGAAAGATCAATCTCATTATTCTTTGGATGAGTTACATATTTCTGTCTTTGAGGGTTATTATGTATTTATATAAACTCTTGTATCTCATATATTTTCTTGACACTCTCCCATACATAATACAATAATATTTTGGAAATCATTTAAAGATGTAAAATTTCTCTCTTTTGAATATAGAGAATCACTTTTCTCTAGATTTTAAGACCCCTAAACAATTTCCACATGTTTCTCTAGATGAATTTCAACATTACGTAACCAATTCACTAATTATCCAGCTCTAATTTTTCAGTTTCTAATGTTGGTTATTCGGTTTGTTTCTTTTATTTTGAAGACTCTAATGGTTTAGGAATTAATGGTTTAGGTTTTGAAATATTTTTCCCACTATTGGGAATAGTCACAACTTTGAGTTATTTATGAGAGGTTTGTGTGTAACAAGATTCTTCTAAGATATCTATTAAGGCTAAACCTTATTGGGAATGGGTCCCATAATTTTTTAAATGTTTTATATATCAAATCTCAATTATGAAAAGTGATAATTCATTTTCAATATATTTTTAAAAAATTATTCTAATAATTTATATTGAAAATATTGGATTCAATGTTGCGATGGTTGGGATTGAAATTGGTCATGGGTTGGAAAATTTCTCAGATGGTTAAGATCTAAACCATGTGGTTGATTGGGTAATTGATTATCCAACCAATTGAATTTATTATTTTCATTGTACATGTGATGAAAATTGTTTTATTTATAAATCTCTTGATTATTCAGATCATTCGCTACCAATAATGATGTCCTTATAAGATCCTCCTTGATTGATGTAATAGTTGGGAAATTATCGGTCACTCAAGAGGAACCTTTTATTGGAAAATATTTCACTTTGGGAGTCTAATGTGGTGAATACTGATGGTTTCACCACTACCAATAATTTCATAGTAATGTGGAAGATCCCATGTAATATGATAGATAATAATAATCTCATAAGGTATCTCTTTACTAGATAGATTTTATGTATAAATGTTACCCTCTCTACAAGTATGAATCATATTTATGGATTAATCGATGGGGGACCAACACTTCATAATATTATAAATTGAATACCAATGAGCACTTACATCATTATGTAAGAATCTTAAAATAATCACGGAGCTAGTCAACCATACAAATATTGAGGTTATTTATCATCCAAATTTAATGTCCTCTGAGTAAATATATTTTCTCCACCCATATATAATTACCTAAACCAAAAAAAGAACTATATTCGATAACCATAGATCCCCTAGAATCATGAAAAATCCCACCTCATAACTCCCAATTTACCGGACCCATTCACATTATGATTTTTCACTACATTTGGGGTATCCACGTGATCCACCACCCTAGAGTAGCTATTTCATTTTTAATCACATCCCTAGGGAGGATCCCCTTACTAGTAGCCATTCTCCTTTAAATATGAAGAATGTAATATATTTTTTCCCTGAGAGAGAGAACAAGAACTTCAATTAATTGAGGTAGAAATTCTTCCCTTCACGACCCTTGTTACTTGTATCCTAAATCACCCAAAAGACCACTGAAAACACTATTACATTAAGATTAACCATATATGAATGTTTCTCAACAATTTGAAATAATGTTCACAAAAAGTCAGAGATGTATCCCACCTAAAATTTAAATCCCATAGGATTCTCAAAAATGGCCCAAGCAAAGAGGGATCATTCTACATCAAAAAATATGTTATAGACTAACTCAGATTTTAGCCTCTCACAACACATACATTGTGAGGGTATCTAAATTAATTTTCTATGGGTATTAAATTTAGTTGGTATGACCTTATTGCAGAACCTCCAGAAATGTATGTTCAACTTAATTGGGATTTATTTAGACAAGACTTTGCCCACCCACTCATCATGCTCCTCATTGGATCTTAATAACAAGTGAAAATACAAAGCATTAAATTATCCTAAGGTAAACTTTCAAAATATGCACATATTCGATTCATCAAGCATATAAATCCTATCATAAAAAATCTTATGATCCTCATCGATGGATGCTCATATAAACCCAATGTTTATTCCCACAATCCTAAAGTAATTGTGAAGGATTGTGAATCCAGGGACAAAGATAAAATTAACTAACAATTTTTCATTCTAGTAATTAATGTCACCCCACCTGCAAACCAACACATCATGTTTGGGATCCACTCCACATTTTTCTTGAATAGAAGGAATGGAAATTTATTTTAGGATGTCTATTTCAATTTCTGGGTATTCCAGATTTTAATCCCCACAGTCAAACGTACTTTGAAACTTTTCTATGTGCGGGATCAAATTTTGATAGGGTACCAACAGTGCTTGCCTGGGCAATATTGTTGCCCATGCCTGGTTTTTTAAAATGTTTCCCATCTGAATTGTGGGAAAAAAATTTATACAAAAAAACCATTAATTTCAATTCAAATATGACATAAATTGATGTTGTATATTTCAAAATAACAAAAGATGACTATATTAAAATTACAAATAGTGATAAAAAGACCAAATAGAAAAATAATTATGAATTAAAATCAAACCAATATATCTAGATGATATCATGATAATACCCCCCCCCATAATTTTTTTTGCAAAAAAGTGAAAGGCTAAAATTAAAGTACTTACAGCGGAAATAAACTCCAATACAGATATATGCGAAGCAAGGAGAAAAACCCTGAAAACCAAGTCATAAGGAGGTAAAAAGAAAGAAGGTATGGAGGCATGGCATGGTGATTAGTTATTAGGGATGAAATTCATATAATTAAGGTGTGGCAGAGTGATATCATTATGGAGAAGGTGAAGGGGGTGGAGGAGGTAGGGAAGCAAGGCTAGGGGGCAAGATAAGTATTGGGTTAGCAGGGAGGAGGTGAAGCGGGCGGGCAGAGAGGTGTGATAGTAGAGGCATGCAGCAAAGCAACCGCCGCTAGTATCCTGGGTTTGAGATTCGAGGAGAATGTGCTAGAGCCACATCAGAACCGTGCGAGAGATGAGTCAGAGATGGAGGGTCACGGGGAGGTGGGGTGGCTGTGTCAGAGACATCGGTAGAGGAGGAGGATCACGAGAGGGAGGAGGATCACAGGGGCAGTGGGTATGGTCAATTTGTGAGGGCAGGGGGATAGCGAGGGGTGTTATTTCCACACACAAAAAACATAGTCGTGGGTATAAGTGATCTATATCCGTGCTTTTTATTGTTAGTGGATATATCTCCATAGCTATAAGTCAAAATTCTAGTAGTGAATGCATAAACGAGACTGGAGATTGTCTCTCTTTAGTAAGGGAACCTGAGTGTATAGGATATTGGTATCAAATTCTAGTGCATCTGGTGATTTTCTATTGATTTTATAGATGAGGATTTATAATTTCAACATCTAATAGAGGTGTTGTTCCCAACGATCAAGTATGCAGTCTCCCCATTTATGCATTCTATGTATCTTTAGTTGCATAATAAGGTGGTTGTTATTAAGCATATTCTTTCCTTGTGAGGTGAGCCTTAAGAGAGTGTCCAATAAAAAGACTTGATGAGTAGTTAATTAAGAAGTCGATCAAAGTAATTTAGGATATCTGGGTTCCAACTAGTGGGTAACCGACCATGGAAAATCCATTCACAACCTTCTAGAACATGAAGTTTTAAGGCACCTTCCAAGGGTTTCACATTTTCATGTTAGGTCTATGGGAGGCATTTCCACCACCAAGACCAGTGTCTGACTTCTCAGGGAGGATACATTAAGATGAGTAGTCATTCGTCTTTTTAGTAGTAGTAGTAGGACCATTGTCCAACTTCTTAGGGATGATAGTTTAATATGGGAGATTATGCCCCCTTTCGGCAGAATTAGTGGTGGCCTCTAAGGTCATTTACATAGTCGAGACCACCAATTCTTGTTTAGCCACTAAAGGTAGATGGGGTTGGTAGTGGGAATCCTTGTGATGCTCTCTATCCTTAGGGATCTATGATAGAGTGTAGTTGTGGAGCTTTTCATCATATAAAAAGGAGTTGGGTTTTGGAAGATGCATGTGATGGAAGTGGAATCGCCAGTAGGGATAGAGGTTTTTAAGGTACAATCAGTTTATTTTCTACCCTTTTTATGCTTTGTTTAATTTAGGACCCTCACATTCATTTATTATCCTACATTGTTTCGTTCCATGGGACTTGATATGGTGAGACTTCTAGTTCCCCTTGTGTTATCAACAATGATTGAAGTTAAGGATTAGTTATTTTATGTGTTCCATAGATATATAATGGTGATGGGTAATCTCAGGTATAGGATGTCTCTAGAGTTGTGTTGGAGTTCCTTCTTGTCTGTAAAAATAAATTCATAACACTACCCCCATGACATGATGTTGATTTTTGGGATATATTTTGAACCATGAACCCCTCAAATTATAACGAATCCTTATTAAATAGTTCCAATTGAGTTAGTCAAGTTGATTCTATAGATTTATGATCTAATATAGATGGGTTTCATCTGATCCAGTGTGTCTCCATTGGGTGCACTAGTTTTGTTCACAAAGAAGTAAGAAGGTAGTATATGTTTGTGCATATACCACTGGTGGTTGAATCAGGTGATTATAAAGAATCGTTACCCTCATCCAAGGATCAATGATATATTAGACTAGCTATAGGGATCCAGTTGTTTTTTAAAGATTGATTTCAAATTTGGATATTACCAAATAAGGGAGATAGATGAGGATATCCCAAATATTTCCTTCAGGTATTGGTATGGAAAATTTGATTTCATGGTCATGATATTCATTGTCATGATCACGCCAAACATGTTCATGGGGATCATGAAATATGTGTTCTATGAGTGCCTAAAATATTTCATATTCATGCTCATTGATGACATATTGATCTACTCAAATTTATAAGAGGATCATGCTGATCATATCAAAACTTATTTACATGTCTTTTGAAAACATCGGATCTATAGAAAAATTTACACGTAATATAAATATATATATGATAGGTGTGTTTTCATAGGAATGTTTCATCTCAACAAGATGTGGATTGGTAACCATAAAAAATTGAGGTAGTTTATTCTTGGAAAACCCCCAAGAACATGTCAGTTGTAAGAACTCGGATCGTCTTTTCAGTTACGTTTTTCCTTTTTCTGGAGTTTTTGAGAAAAATGAATTTTCTGGAAATTTTTGAAGTCCATGCTGTGTACTCCCTTTTCCACTCGAAGCAGTGTGCTGGCCGTGTTCCGGATATACACACGGTGTGTAAGGCTGAGGTGGAGGCCGGTTAATTCGGAGTACGGAAAAAATTGAAGTACACGACATGTACTCAAGAAGTATACTCCGTGTGCTTTTTTTCATTAAACAGACCGGGGTCACGCCTAACCCCCAAAATCGTCTTCTTCTCTAGATTTCGTCTGCCCGAGAGTGACTGTACGGCCGAACATTCTCTGAGCTCCCGCCTCGCCGTCCGTTCTCCGATTTGAGCTTGGTCAATTGTGTTGGAATCCCAGCGGTGAGTTCTTCCTTCTACTTTATCCCTGTTTCTTGATTCCTCCTCATTTCCAAGTTATCTTGGGATGAACGTTTTGTGCGTTTTCTTAGATCTTCATCATTCTATGGGGAATCTGTAGTCGAGGTTCACGTATATCGGTCTCCTAGGATCTAGGTAGGTGGTTTGTGCCTTACCGTTCAAAGTCTCTGATTATTATGTGCAAATTCCACCAATACCCGTGAATGGGGTATTGCATGTTTACCTTTTTTCCCTTGTTGTTTTCCTACTTTTCTTGTATGCTTTTGTAGAGGTAAATTGACCATGTAAGAGGATAATTTAATGTGCTTGGTTGTATTCTCACTTTCCTTGTTCTGTTTACGACCTTTGGGTAATGTTTTCCCTTGGCTGGTACAACTGTTTCATGCTTTACAGTTATAGGATGAAGTGAAATTCATTGACATGCTTATTTCCTTTTATACTATTAGATAATTAGCTCTATATGTTTACATTGGTTAGCCAAGTAGCCCTATAGGTTTACATTGGACTTATAGCATTATTATGCACTAACTGGAACGGGGCTGAGAGAACCTGGTGCTATAGACAATAAGGGATAGACCGAGTGAGCTTCCCAGAAAGTCTTAGACATTATAGACTACAGAGGGGATGGACCGAGTGGGCTCCCAGAGATTCTTGGATATTATACACTACAGGAGGGTAGACCGAGTGAGCTTCCTTAGAGAGTCTTACCTTGTTTGAATCTCTTTAAGAACCTTCCCATGATAGAGGAGGAATTGACCAAGTGAGCTTCCTCAGAGAGTCTCTGGTATACCTCATGCTATAAGAGGAATTGACTGAGATAGCTTCCTCAGAGAGTCTTTAGACCATGGGGCTAAGAGAGTTAGACCGTGTGATCTTCCTCAAGAGAGTACCTGACTACCCTAGACTATAAGGGGAATAGACCGAGTGATCTTCCCCAGAGAGTCTCATTAATTCGTATGACCAAGTAAGAGGGGTTAGGATGAGGTAATTGCCCAGAGGGTTGCTGTACTTCTTGGATAGGATCAGAGGGGATGGTTGCGAGTACTTCCCAGAGGGTTTCCAGATTTTTGGCTGTTTGTTTCACTGCTTTTTATTTGTTGTGGATTGATTACTGCTATGTATCATCCTGTTTTACTGCTTACTGTTTACTCCCTTCTACTTGCTATTGTTGTTTACTCCTTATTGTACTTTTACCTTCCATATACTCACTGATTGTTAGGAAAAAATCTTCGGGTGAATTCCTACTAGGATTTTATCTCACACCCTATTTGGGCCATGCTTTTGGGCCCAAGAAGACTATTTTGTTGTAGTTATAGACATGGGAAAGCGCCCTTCGACTTCTGGGACTTGATTTCTTGGAGCAGGGGAGCATGGGACCAAGCTTTGGCTTACGATGATGAGGAGTGTACTTTGTATTATTTTTCACTTGGTTTCAGTTGTATTTCAGCACGTTGTTGTGATTGCTATTTTCCTTAGATACTTGTACCTACTGCATCATTGTCATCATAGTTATCTCTACACTGCTTCCGTTGTTTGGTTTCTGTTGTATGCATGTTGTTTACTACTTCCACTGTTTATTTTTGTTTTTCTTTCCCTGTATACCATACTGGATGAGGGTATAGTTTCCCCACTGACTCCCCAATGCCCTCGCTGCTTGTCGGCAGCCTCTGGAGTTTGGGGAAACACGCTTGAGGTCATGTGGTGAACCGGGTACGAGGCACCAGGGGAGGGGCTCCAGACTCAGGTATTTACAAATTGGTATCAGAGGGTTTATTTTCTCTTTCTTTACTTTTTGGAGACCTTAGCCAGGGATATGACGGATTCGGTACTTGGCATTAAGCTGTGGTCAGGAGTAGCTAACCCCTGTATAGGGAAAATCCATACTACCTCGTTAATTGTAGTTGCTGGTTTTGAGATTTTATAGTTGATCTGATTTCACTGAGAGTGATTCACATGGCTTGTGCTATTACTGTTTTGATATTTTGGTTCTATTTCTATCGCAACCTGATGAGATGAGGGTATGCCGTCTCATGCATCATATAGACACTTGTAGGAATCACATGCCATGCATTCTTGCCATTCCATCTAGGGTGCATTAGCGATTGCATGCTGTTGTGATAGATTTTGTGTAGATTATGCATGCTGTTGTGATAGTTGCTTGATAGATTCTCTATTGTTATGTTAGAAAACTATATGTTTTTCTCTTTTCTTAGTTTGAACGCCAAATTTTGGTTCTTGAGGTGTTATGGGCCCTCACGGATCGGAATTTGGCACTTTTCACCTTGTTTTTAGTGTTTCTGGAATTCTGTGTAGTTTCAGAGATACTGACCAGAAAAACCTAGAATACACGGAGTGTACTTTTTGGGAACCCACCATGTAGTTTTCAGGCCGTGTCACTGACCGTGTGAGAAAAAAACAGTGTTGTGGAAGTTACTTTGGAAACACGTCGTGTACTGTAGCTACATGCCGTGTAAGCTCAGATCCATGTACTCGGTCGTGTCACTAAAAACACGGGTTGGGGAAGTACGGGTAGAACACACCGTGTCCATAGGTAACACGCCGTGTAGTCCTGTCCAGGTACCCGGCCGTGTCACGAACAACCCGGGTCGGCGTTACCTTCTTTTCCACACGCCGTGTTTGTTCGGAACACGCCGTGTAGTCTTTCCCAGGTACCCAGCCGTGTCACGAACAACACGGGACGACGTCGCCTTCACCTATAGTCGTCATGTTTCTCGGAGCATGCCATGTAAAGTCCATCCATGTAGATGGCCGTGTACTCAACAACACGGACCGCCGAAACCTTGTCTAGTTCACACTGTGTTTGTTTCGAACATGCCGTGTAGTCTCGGGTTACGTCGGGCCGTGTGGGTTAGCTGTGTAAGAGACTCGGACAGGGGATAGTTTTCTTGTACACTCCGTGTGTTGGGGTCAACACGCCGTGTAGTTTGAAGTGTACATGACTTGTAGGGCGGGAGTACACGCCCATGTTAGTGGCTTAAAAATACACGCCGTGTAGTTTTTATACACGCCATGTAGTCGTGTTTTGAAACCTTTTATGTTTTTCTTTCCCTGTTCCTGTTTTGTACACTTGTGTTCTCTGTCCTTGTTTTTCTGAGCAAAGGTGTACTTTTGAGCTTTCAGAGCTATGACTCCGAGATGTCCTCCGGTTTTACGTCTGTCGTCAGGCAGTGATTAGATGCCAGATATGGCTGATGAGGGACTTCCTACCCATCCTCCAGTCGAGCCAGCCTTGGCACCAGCTGTCATACCCGTTTCTGGCACCGAGGTGCAGTTCAGGGAGGACTTCCTGAGGATGATGCAGACCTTCTAGGGAGCGCCGCCACTTGCCCCGTCGATGGCTGAGTTGACGCGGGTTTTCCAGCAGCATCATCCTCCTACTTTTTCATGGGATGGAGGACCTCAGGCTGTAGAGTCATGGATAGAGGCCACACTAACCATCTTTGAGCACATAGAGATCCCTCTGGATAAAAGGGTAAATCTGGCTACTTATATGCTCCGGGACACCGCCAAGAGGTGGTGGGAGGTGATCTCACGGTTAGGGGATCTACAGGATATGTCTTAGGATGAGTTTCGATGCACCTTCTATGACTACTTCTATTCGGAGACCCCGAGGGCCGATTGAGCCCGAGAGTTTATGAGTCTGCAGCAGGGTACTCTCTCTGTTATGGAGTACTCATCTCGCTTCACTTAGTTGCAGCGTTTCACACCGATCCCGGTAGGTGATGAGTTGTTCCTTGCTATGAAGTTCGAGGACGGTCTTAGGCAAGAGATCCATTCCTAGGTGAATATCTTCCAGTTGACTTCGATATCCTCCATCGTTAGCTAGGCGCTGATCACTGAGCGCAATCTGATAGATTCTGGAGCAGTGATCCAGGGCGGTTCGTCATCTAGAGCTGGTGTTCCTCCTACGGACAGTAGGAAGCATCACAGAGAGTCTTCTCGAGGAGATCGAGATACACAGGATGCATCTTCTAGCAGCCAGGTTGTATGCTACTAGTGTGTTAGGAGTGTGAATACTAGGCCTCAGTGCCAGATAGATCCGATGGAGTGCCGGTCTTGCGGCAAGATGATCCATCTTCAGCGTTTCTGTCATATATTTTCACCTTCAGCTGGTGGTAGGGGTTCCTCTATGACCCCGCGTTCTGGAGATGCTTCACCAGTTTCCCACCAGTCAGGGAACTGGAGTTCTTCTGGCCATTCAGGCTGAGGTGGAGGTCACGGCCGTGGTGGTCAGTCACCAGGTCATCAGCGACAACATAGTGGATCAGCTCAGAGTGGTCAACCAGGGGCACAGGGCCGCGGTGCAGTCCAATCTTTCCCCGTGGAGCAGACCTATTCGGAGCAGGATCTCAGCCCTTCTACAGTTTGAGGTACGATCTTAGTACCCTCAATTTTATCTTCAGCTCTTTTTGATATTGGTGCCTCCCATATCTTTATCTCTATTACTGTCGTGGAGAGCCTTGGGCAATGTATCTTTTCATTTGCCAACTTGTTGACTCTTGACACGCCGTTGGGAACGAGGACATCTAGCGTACGTCAGTGCAGAGAGTGCCCTATTGAGGTCGTGTGGTGTCTTTTCTTATGGTACCTTTATGTCCTAGAGATGACAGGCTATGACGTCATTCTCAGGATGGACTGGTTGGTTCCCTTCCATACAGTTGTTTATTTCTATCGCCATAGGGTGAGTTTCATATCACTAGAGGGTGGATCTTAACTTCATAGAGGTAAGTGGGATGTCCAGGCAGGTAGAACTGGACCAGAGCATCATGGGTTAGGGGAAGTTATAGCCCAGATTTCCAGTCTTTATCTGGATGACCAAGGGACTTCACAGCTAGAATTTCCTCCAGTGGTGGATCGTTTTAGGAATGTATTTCCAAAATACTTTTCAGGTTTACCTACGAAGTGTGAGGTAGACTTCTTGATTGAGCTCATGCATGGAGCGACACCGGTGTCCATTCCTCCTTATAGGATGGCTACACCTGAATTGCAGGAGCTCAAGAAGCAGTTGGAGGAGTTGTAGGAAAAGGGTTTCATCTTACCCAGTACTTCTCCATGGGGTCCACCTGTCCTGTTTGCGATGAAGGCAGACGGTACCCTTCGGCTTTGTGTGGATTTTCGGAAGCTGAACCAATTGATGGTCAAGAAATGATATCCCTTGCCACGGATCAATGACCTCTTTGATCAGATTCGAGGATCTCGGGTGTTCTCGATGATCGACTTGAGGTCCGATTATCATCAGTTGCGCGTTACACCATCAGATATACCCCTGAAAGCTTTCAGGAGCAGGTATGGTCTTTACGATTATACAGACATGCCTTTCAGACTCACAAACTCACCTGCAGGTTTCATAGAACTGATGAACCGAGTGTTATATCCTTATTTGGATTCCTTCATCATGGTCTTCGTGGACAATATCTTGATGTACTCTCACACTTGACATGACCATGCCACACATCTTGTGATCGTTTTGAGTACACTGAGAGAGCATCAACTATATGCTAAACTCTCGAAGTGCCACTTTTGGATGGATCAGATTCACTTCCTGGGTCATGTTATCTTGGAGACAAGAGTGTCAGTGGAACTTGAGAAAGTGAGAGCTATAGTTTCCTAGGAGCAGCCGAAGAACGTCTCTGAGGTGCAGAGTTTCCTAGGGCTTTCTGGATAATACAGACGCTTCATTCAGGACTTCTCGTACCTAGCAGCACCGTTGAAAGGTCTGACCATGAAAGGGGTGAAGTTTTTATGGTCATATTCTTGTGATTCATCCTTTAAGGAGCTGAAAGAGAGGTTAACATTAGCACCAATACTAGTCTTGCCAGAGCTGGGCAAGGGATACACTGTCCACTATGATTCTTTAGGTATCGGGCTGGGAGGTGTTCTTATGCTGGGAGATGGAGTCGTTGCGTATGGGTCTTGGCAGTTGAGGCTACATGAGAGGAACTACCCGACGCACGATCTGGAGTTAGCAGTAGTTGTTCATGCCTTATGCTATTGGAGACACTATCTTCTGGGAGATCAGTTTTTGGTTTTTATCGACCACAAGAGTCTCAAGTATATCTTCACTCAGCGTGACCTGAATCTGAGACAACGCATGTGGGTCGAGTATCTTCAGTCTTTCGACTTTGATATCGCTTATACGCTAGGAAAGGGCAACGTAGTGGCTGATGCTTTGAGTAAGAGAACTCAGATCCAAGCAGTTTAAGAGGCCATCAGTGAGTCGCAGCTTATGGCACTGTTCTCTGAGGTGCATCTGGAGGTGCACGACAGGCAAGGACAGACTATCCTATCTTCTGTGGTTGTTACCTCTACACTTATTGATCGGGTACGAATGAGGCAACTATTAGACTCAGAGGCCTTGGTCCTACAGGAGAGTGTGTCAGGAGGGGACCCTCTTCCTGGATGGATAGTGGGCGAGGATGACTCCTTGCGGTTCCAGGGACACGTATGGGTGCCAGCAGGCATACATGAGGAGATGATGCAGGATTTTTATTTGCCTATTGGGGCAGTTCATCCGGGCATCACCAAGATGTATCAGGACCTTCATCGCCAATACTGGTGGCCAGGTTTGAAGAAGGATGTTGCTGGTTTTGTCATGAGATGTTCTACTTGTCAGTAGGTGAAAGCAGAGCATCAGTGACCAGCAGGGCTTTTACAATAGTTACCCATTCTGGAGTGGAAGTGGAACAATGTTGTGATGCACTTCGTTATCGGGTTTCTGGGATCGCCTCTGGGAAACGATGTTGTTTGGGCTGTCGTCGACAGGATTACGAAGGTTTCTCACTTCTTGCCAATCAATGAGACCTTCAGTGTCGATGATCTAGGATGAATTTACATCAGAGAGATCATTCATCTGCATGGAGTTCCACGCTCTATTGTTTTGGATAGAGATTCATGCTTTACCTCTCGGTTCTGGAAGGGACTTCAGAAGGCCTTGGGTACACAGGTACTTCTGAGTATAGCATACAATCCCCAAACAGATGGCCAGTCCGTGCGCGTGATCCAGGTGCTTGAGGAAATTATATGAGCATTCATTTTAGACTTCGGTGGTTCTTGGGAGAAGCATATAGCACTAGTGGAGTTTCCTACAACAACAGTTTCCAGGCGACCATTCAGATGGAACCATACAAGGCTCTGTACGGTAGGTCATGCTGATCACCCTTATACTGGCTAGAGGCAGGAGAGGCATCTTTGCTGAGACCTCGTCTTGTTCAGGAGACTTCAGAGTAGATAGAGCTGATTCACAAGAGGATAGCTACAACGCAGTCTCGACAGAAGTCTTATGCTGATTAGCGGAGACGTCCTTTGGAGTTCGAGGTCAGAGATTAGGTTTTCCTGCATGTTGCACCGAGGTTGGGACACGAGAGGATTCAGTGACAGGGTAAGATTTCACCACGGTATGTCAGGCCGTTTGAGGTGTTGGAGAGAGTTGGGCCGGTCACCTATCTATTGCAGCTACCTTAGAGATATCAGGCTATGCAAGACGTCTTCCACGTCTCTCAGATCCGACGTTACTTTTCAGACCCATCTCATGTCTTTCAGCCCACGATGGTTGATCTCGAAGTAGATGCGTCATTTGAAGAACATCCTATCCGGATTGTCGATCGAGGTACAAAGGTTCTCTGAGGCCGGTCTGTTCCTCTGGTATGAGTTCTATGGCAGCATAGGCGAGTACATGACGAGACTTGGGAGAGGGAGGCTGAGGATCGATCGCAGTGGCCGGAGCTATTCGGTGTTTCTCCTTCTCCACCTCATTAGGGAAATTCGGGGACAAATTTCTTTAAGGGGGGACGTTTTTATGAACCCAGATCGTCTTTTCAGGTATGTTTTTCCTTTTTCTGGAGTTTTTGAGATGAGTTTTTTGGAAATTTTTGAAGTACATGCCGTGAACTTTCTGAGTACACGCCGTGTACTCCCTTTTCCGCTCGAAGCCATGTGCTGGCCATGTTTGGGCTATAAACACAGTGTGTAAGGCTGAGGTGGAGGCCGGTTAATTCGGAGTACGAAAAAAATTGAAGTACACGCCGTCTAATTTTTTTTCATAAAACGGACGGGGGTCACGCCTAACCCCCAAAATCGTCTTCTTCTCCAGATTTCGTCCACCCGAGAGTGACCGTACGATCGAATCTTCTCCGAGCTCCCACCTTACCGTCCATTCTCTGATTTGAGCATGGTTGATTGCGTTGGAATCACAACGTTGAGTTCTTCCTTCTACTTTAGCCTTGTTTCTTGATTTCTCCTCATTTCCAAGTTATCGTGGGATGAACGTTTTGTGCTTTTTCTCAAATCTTCGTCATTATAAAGGGAATCTATCATCTAGGTTCACATATATCGATCTCCTAGGATCGATCTAGGTGGTTTGTGCCTTACCGTTCAAAGTCTCTGAGTTTTATGTGCAAATTCCATTAATACCTGTGAACGGGGTATTGTGTGTTTACCTTTTTTCCCTTGTTGTTTTCCTTCCTTTCTTGTATGCTTTTGTAGAGGTAAATTGACCATGTTAGAGGATAATTTAATTTTCTTGGATGTATTTGACCTTACTTGGTTCTGTTTATGACCTTTGGGTATTGTTTTCCCTTGGCTTATACTCTTGTTTCATGCTTTACAGTTATAGGATGAAGTGAAATTCATTGACATGCTTGTCGCCTTGTAGACTGTTAGGTAAGTAGATCTATAGGTGTACATTGGTTTTCCATGTAGCCCTATAGGTGTACTTTAGCTTTATAGCATTATTATGCAATGACCGACATAGGGCTGAGAGAACCGGGTGCTATAGACTATAAGGGATAAACCAACTGAGCTTCCCAGAAAGTCTTAGAATTTATAGACTACAGAGGGGATGGACTGAGTGGGCTCCCATAGAGTCTTGGATATTATAGACTATAAGAGGGTAGACTGAGTGAGCTTCCTCAAAGAGTCTTACCTTGTTTGAATCTTGTTATGAACCTTCCCAGGCTAGAGGAGGAATTGACCGAGTGAGCTTCCTCCGAGAGTTTGTGGTATACCTGAGGCTATAGAAGGAATTGACCGAGATAGCTTCCTCAGAGAGTCTCTAGACCTTGGGGCTAAGAGGTTTAGACCGCGTGATCTTCCTCAAGAGAGATCCTGACTACCCTAGACTATAAGGGGAATTGACCGAGTGAGCTTCCCCAGAGAGTCTCATTAATTCATATGACCAAGCCAGAGGGGTTAGGCTGAGTGCACTTCCCAGAGGGTTGTGGTACTTCATGGATAGGAACAGAGGGGATGGCTAAGAGTACTTCCCAAAGGGTTTCCAGCTTTTTGGCTGTTTATTTAACTGCTGTTGATTTGTTGGGGATTTATTGCTTCTATGTATCATCCTGTTTTACTGCTTATTGTTTACTGCCTTCTGCTTGCTATTGATGTTTACTGCTTATTGTACTTTTACCTGCCATATACTCACTAACTGTTAGGTAGAAATCTTTGAGTGAATGCCTACTGGGATTTTATCTCACACCCTGTTGGGTCCATGATTTTGGGCCTAAGCGGACTATGTTGTTGCTGGTATAGAAAAGGGCAAGTGACCTTCGACTTCTGGGACTTGATTGCTTGGAGAAGGGGAGCATGGGACCAAGCTCTGGCTTGTGATGCTGAGGAGCATACTTTGTTTTCTTTTCCACTTTGTTTCAGTTGTATTTCAGCACGTTGTTGTGTTTGTTGTTTTCCCTAGATACTCATACCTGATGCATAATTGTCATCATAGTTATCTCTAAATTACTTCTGTTGTTTGGTTTCTGTTGTATGCATGTTGTTTACTGCTGCCACTATTTATTGTTGTTTTTCTTACCTTGTATACCTTAACGAATGAGGGCATAGTTTCCCCATAGACTCACTAAGGCCCTCACTGCTAGTCGGCAGCCTCTAGTGTTTGGGGAAACACACGTAAGGTCATGTGGGGAACTGGGTATGGGGCACTAGTGGAGGGGCTCCGAACTCAGGTCTTTACATCAATGGTTCTTAATTTCCTTGGTCTTATAGGCTACTATTAGAGGTTTTTGTTTTATTTCTATTAGATAGTGACCCCACTAACATAATTTCCTAGGAAGGAATAATATTTCATATGGACTGATCAGTTAAAGGTGGTATTCAGTTACTTGAAGGGGAATTTTATCAATAATCCAGCGATTTAGTTACCTAAGGAGGGTGTGATGTTTGAGATTTACTGTGATGATAAACCCATCTAGGTTTGGGGTGAATCTTAATTCTTTAAAGAGTAGTGATCTATATAGGTATAAGAAGTTTCACCAAAAAGTATGTAACTATTCCTCCCATGATATAGAGTTGGAGGAAGTCTTTTTCCCTGAATATTTGGTGGAAGAATCTCATTGGTGAGTGATTTATGTTTTTTCAGGTCCGAAAGAGCATGAAATATATATTCTATTAGTAGGATTTTAATCTACGATAGAGGAGGTAAACGGGGTTTACCTAGGATTATTGTTTTGAGATATATTACAACACTGTAAAGGGGGATGTTGTTATTGATGTGATGATCCAAAATTATTGAGGATATGTGGTTTTAGAGTTTGTAGATATTTATAAATGGGTGGAGTATCTTGCAGTGATTCATATTTATGTGGGGGAATGTAGGGACTGGGGTGGTCCTTATCAAATTAACATGGATTTTTCCTTAATGTAGTATGTGGACTATTCTCAATGAGGAGACTCAAAGTTAAAGGTGATGAAAAATAGTATTAGCTATAGTGATTCTATAGAGGGATAACTACAGGATGGTTAGAATCAAATGATTTTCAGGGGATTCTATTTGTTATATTATAAATTCCTAAGGGTGTTCAACATTAGTTTCAAAGATCACCCTTGGTTTTACATCCTGGTGCGACTAAGATATATTGTGTCTTGTGTAGATAAATTTGGTGGACTGGAAAGATATGGTTTGTGGAAGATTTTGTGGAAAAGTATATTGTTTTTCAGTTTTTGAAAGTGGAACACTATTTTACTGGAGGTTTTTTTCCGCCCTAGGATGTCTTTGAGAATAAATGGGAGGTCATATCACTGTATTTAATCATTTAGATACCATAATATTATGTAATATGTGATAAATTTTTGGTGATTATGAACTAGATGATGAATTTGACTCACTTTCAAGGGATACATGAATTGAGTGTCCTGAAAGTTTTTGTGAGGTGGTATGTGGATGATGTAGTTAATATTATTGACGTACCATGTAAATCATCCAAGATTAGGATCCTTTTTTCCCCTTGTGAGTCTGGAGGGGATTAAAATATGACTATGCCTCATAGTTTCACCTTGGAATTTCATTCCACCCTCAGACAGATAGGTAAATGAAGTGGACCATCCAAATCATTGGTTATATATTGAAAGATTATGTTTGGGATTTTAGTGGATTCTAGTAAAATAGTTTTCATCTGGTTGAGTTTGAATACAATAGTAGATATCACTCATCTATTTTCATAGATATGTTTGACGTGTTGTACGACCAATTGGGTCATTCTTCATTGTGCTAGATGGAGGTCAGAGAGTTAGCAGTTCTAGGTATTAATGCAGCATAGAGCATGAAAATGTGGATAACAATGTTCTAAGAGAATATAAGGTGTGAAAAGATAGTTATATTTCCTATGATGATCATAGGTTGAGGACCATGAAGTTTGAATTTTGAGATCATGTCTTCTTGAGTGTCTCCCCTCATCAGTGGAATGAAGGTTTGACAGGAGAGTAAGATTTATCCTTAGTTAGTCAATAATTCAGAGGTGTTATGGTGTATTAAAGAGGTGGATTATCGGTTGGAACTAACACCACAAATAGATATGATCCACAATGTTATCCATGTATCATAGCTTCATCCATATATTCAAAAGGATTCCGACATCGTTGATTTGGGAGAGTTGGATGTCGAGGATGATGTGTTCTTTCTAGAGAAACTTGTAGAGGTCCAGGATCATCAAGTGAAATATCCACATGGGAGAACTGTCCCCTTAGTTCATGTCCTATGGAGGCATGGTATCTTAGAAGAGTGTACTTGTGAGTGAGAGATACATACGCATGCCCAGTACCCAGAGTTGTTTTGAGTTTTTCCTTATTTTATTTTTATTTGATAATGTGATATTTTAACCTTACCGATTTATGAGATGTGTATTTTTACCATTTTTGTGATATGTGTTATCGATTTGAGAATATGAAGAGGTAAAAAACCCTCTTAATCATGAACTTTTATGTTTATGACACAATTTAAAACTTTGAAGATGAGTTAATGACAACTAAAGTAGACAATATCTTATTATGGAAGGCATGATTTCATGACTTGTGTTACTGGGGAAGTGTTATGTGAATGTTATGATGGTTGTTTTATTAGGATGTGTAGAGGTTGAAAAGATTATGTTGAATATAAGATAATTTTGGTTGTTTTAAAATGGTGTGGTTTTGTTCCTAATGAGTTGGTGGTGTGGTAGTGTTTAGAGTGTAATGAGATCACTAAGAGGTATCTTGTGAGAAGTATTTCTAAAAATATTCCATTTATTTTCAGGTTTAGTTTTAAATTATTAAAGATGATAATTGTTTGATAGGCATATGATATAAGGTACTGGATTTCTAAAACCCTTTCCTCTCTGTTTTTTAAGGCCTAGTGGATTCAAGAGGGTGTTTAATGTATTTTACATTTTGTTTTCAATGTTTATTCTCATATTCCCTTGACTGATTGTGGGACCAGAATTTCCTTCACGTGGTAAGTATTTTGTTCATACAATAGTTTGGTTGGTCATGTTGCTAGTTGACACAATCACATGTTTACTTAATGTGTTTAGTTTTTTGTTAGTGTGGTAGGTAGGTTGGTCATTCATTCGGTTGTCACAATCACATGTTTCCTTCATGATGTTTGCTGTTAGTTTGTGTAGTAGGTTAGTAATTCGTGAAACTATTTGGCATACTCACTTGTTTCATTCATGTGTTCAGTTCTTTGTTTGAGTGTTAGGTTAGTTGTTCATGTAGTCGGATGGCAGAGACACTTTTTTCCTTTGTGCAATAACATGTGTTTCATGTGGTAGGTTTTTGGTGTAGTGTTTTGAGGAATTATCCATGTTTATGAAATTGGCAGTTTTCCATAGAAAAACACTAAAAGTTATAAACCAAAAATTTTGACATAAATTTTGTTTTAATGATTTAATTAAGTGTATTTAAATTATATTTTGAGGAGGATAATTATATCCTTTAATTTCCTTGATGAACATGGTTGTTAACGAGTCATTCTAATTGGAATTGAATGAGATATTCATTAATAGTTAATAAATGTATGACATATGATCTAAAATACTGATTTCTTCACATCTTTAATTCTAAAATAGAGTTATATTTTTCATTCTTTCCTAATATTTCTTGATATGTGAAGTTCTAGGGCCTTGACCTCAGAGTCATGGAACCCTGCTTCCATTTTTATGAGTTTTATTAATAATCATTCCTTTATATGTTTGCATACCCTATTTGGTGTGTCAAATTCTATGAAGATTCTTTCTTATAGGTAGGGGATTTTCATTCTCTTCCTATTTATTCTGAAATGTTTGTATTGCATGATTTTTCCTTCCATCAGGTGGATATTAAGATTCAACTTAATAAATATAATGAATCAACATAATATAAAATTGATGGGGATGGGGAATATCACATGTTTCATACATTTTATAGTACTAATGAGATTATATGTGTTTGATTAAATTGTTGAAAATCACAGTATTTAGAATCCTAACTTGTGATTTTGTAAAAACAGTTGTGAGACCCCTTTTGAATTATTATTTTATATCACCTTGAATTAAATTATAAGAATGTATATATAACTAATGAATTAGTTTCCCATGGAAATATTGAATCTGTGTGAGAAAACACTTGCTAAATAATAATGTAAAGTAATAGAATCCCTTAAACCCAAATTGGGGAAAGTTATTGAAGATGAGTTGTGGTGTTGTGTTTGGTGGTGCTTGTTGTGTTGTCTTGGGTGGGATGGGATGTTGTGTAGTGATGGTAGTGTATGGATTGCGTGTGGATTTTTTGTGTAAGAGACGTGACATTTGTTTGGAATAGAATATGACATGGCATGTTTCATGATGGTGGTGATGTGTGGTGGTTTTGACATGTGGTTATAGTAGTAATATGGATTAGAATCTGTGGTGTTGTGGCGATGGATAATGTAAGGTGGGTGAGATTTTCTTTGGTGTGGTTGTGTAATTTTCCAAGTAATTCCTGAAATAAATTTTCTTACTAAAATTAAATGAATTTTTTTTGTAAATGAATAAGAATTTTCTTGAATTAATATGTTGAAAATAGATTATATTAATTAAATTATAAATGAATGATTTGTGTTAATGTTAAATGAAATAAAATAGTAATGGGAAAATATTATGAACACATTAAATCTAGAAAATGGTGTATCCTATAAATGAAAGTGAAATTTTTTGGTATTGGTAATGTGATTTGATGTGTTTAGTGGTGGTAGCAGTTGGTCCACATGTCGTGTGGTGATGTGGCGGGGATGGAAAGAATGCTAGTGTGTTTTTGGGTAACTCGTAGAAATGGTATTGGGTTCCATTTATCCATCATTTGTCTCATGTTATTTCTAAAAACACCCCACCCTAGTTAGATAACCTTACCAATACCCAATTTTTTTTGGGTTTTGGGATTTTTCCCTAACATCTAGGTTAGTATGAATGGCTGGATACCCCCTCTTTCCCACTATTCCTTTAGCATTAGTGATTATATGATTTTCTATTGAAGAATACACAGTGATGTTATATGCTGGTGTTGAAGATTACCTAGTGGTGATGAGGATGTTATATTCAATGAGGATAATGCTTGGTGGGAGGATGGAACAAGGTTTATTTCCTTCACATTTATGATACTCTACAAATATGGATATATTATTTGGTTATGATGTGATGATGATAGATACTAGAAATAGATGCCATGACCTATGGATTTTTGGGTTGGAGTTGGTTTTCTAGGGCCAACTTATGTGTGCTTTATGATAACCTATATTCATAGTCTTTAATATTAATTAACTACTTTCCACATCATGATTTTTCTTTTCCCTAACATAGTATGTGATAATGTCTTAAGAGTAGATATCACACTAAAATGTCACAGAAGTTCCCCAGTATGATGAGAACCTAGAAGTGTTAGGAATAAAATTTATATATATATGTTTAAAATATAGATGATATCATTTGAGGGACACAAATTAAATATGAAATCAGGGGTGGAGACTCATAGGACATTGACTCACATTCTCATATTATACACCTTTGGTAAAATCCCGTGTAAAATAATATGAGAACAAGGACTTCCAAAAATAAATCCACATATACATGTGTAATTGGACATTCATATCTACATATGTGTATATTGGTACATGGAAATTAAGATTATTAATATTTATTATTATGAGTTGGGAACTTTGTTGCATTGAAAAAAATCATGACCACATATGTTTGCAGTGAGGTAAGATATATTGGGTGCATCACGAGTAATATTGCATTAATGAAGAATGTGAGAAAGGGTTTTCCACTTATTTTATTTAAAAAAGTCTATGTCTCAGGCCATTTAATGGAGATGATATATCCTAAATAAATCCATGTACATGGAGTTTTATAGGAAAGTTCGATTTTTGGGAAGTCAAAGAAAGAGACATCGAGGATATAGTTTGATGACACCAACATGAAACCGACATGATCAAAGATAGCCCTTTAAAAGGATTATATTATACAGTAAGATTCCATATGAGGTATCATTTCATGGTGGGATTAACTTTTTTATCTATGGGTGCCTTTGTGTGATTCTAGATTATAACCTTGGAATTTAGATTTCTTCGCCTAATTCCACTGAGAAAGAGGCCAAGAGGGTCACTCACTATGTGTATCTAGAATATCAGTCAAATAATATATATTTATTATTTAGCATGTTGAATAAATATTATTCCCACATGTGGTTTAATAATTATTCATTTTTTCTTGATCACATACAATTTCTCACCAATTATTCTAGGGAATATAATGTGAGAGGAATATTTAATAAATATTTGTTTTCTATTTAGTGAATATAATATTTATTTATTTATTAGGGATAATGAAATGATATTTTTTAATAAATAAATAGTCATTATTCAAGGATGTATAAATATTATGGAGTAATGATGGATCAAGTATTTTTTATTGGTGTGAAATGATATATATATTGACTATTATTTGATTAAATAACATTTAATTTAATTCGGAAGTTGAGATAATGTTAAAGAAATAAAAATAATGATATTATAATAGATATTGGGTTTTGAAAGGGTTTAAATAAATATTAAGGGGGACTTGTGCAATTATTTATTTCTAACCCTAGGGATATATAAACCTATTTTTATTATTTTCTAGCAAATCTATTTCTTTTGTTTGGTTGTGCACAAAAAATTTGGAGAATCCTCTCAATCCATAGAGAGATCCCTTCTCCAAGAATGCTCCCAAGAACAGAGAGCAATATTCCTCCTCCTACCAATCTCAAGTCATTTGAGATCAAGGAGAATTATTTGGAAGCGATTATCATGGCGATCAAAGGTGGATGATGCAAGTGATAGGATTTTCCATGCGAGCATTCAGAGATTCCTATGGTGACGTTCTGAGATTTTTGAAACACATGTGCATCACCCCTAGAGGGAATCTGTTCTTCATTGCTGCAATGTAATGACGGTACAACATGGATATGTTGTCATATCCGTCAATGAATAATGAAATTGACAAGTTAATTCAGTAATTGAATAAATTAATTTTAAATATTATGTGAGTATCCTCCCTCTGGTTCTTATGTATTATCCATTTTCTATTTTCTTTGATTCAATTACATTGATCACAAAGTTTATCATCAAGTATATATCACATTGATCATCGTTCATTAAAAAAAGAAAAGTTGGGCATAACCCAACACATGATTCCACTATTACTAGAACCTACATGTGGTATCAGAGTGGTAAAATAATTATTTATAATTATTTGCTGACCATTGATTGAATTAATACTTTGTAATTTAGTTTTATATTCAAATTTAATCATTATTTTAATCTGAATTGTGAGATATGCTTCTTATTCATTATTTTCTTGTAGATCTAATCAAAACTAGTAATTTTATGAATATAATAAAATCTAAGTACTCATCAGGTAGTGATGAGGATTTTTGTTGGATAAAACACAATTACACATGATGTAACTGGAGTACACACCATCTACTTATGTTCAACGTGTCATGAATTAATTCAGAATTAATTCAAAATGTGTGCATTGATAACTCACAGTGAATTTATTTCTTAAAATGCATGTTGACCAAGACATCCTGGTTCATATTCCACCAGTATACAAGTCATATATCCCCTATACATGGAATCTAATCTTTTAGTCACAGATGGGCCATGTAATTCTACTCATGGCCTACCTGATTAGTAATCGTGTAACTTAGAGACCACATGCCGTGTAGTCCTTTATACACACTGTGTACTCCAATTTTCTGAGGCACAATTTACATGCTGAGTCCCTTGGTGTGTGACTCAGATATACAATGAGAGACGTATACACCATGTATCACACCTATACACACTATTTACTTACACCAAATTATACATAATTAAAATTAATTTATTATACTGAGTACTCCTTATCAACATGTGGTTGTGTGTGGTTGTTATGTTGATAAGACACTCCATGTGATGAGTTTTAATATATATATATATATATATTATTTTAATTAATTTTTACATAAATTTCAGATATGAATATCATGCGTTGGTTATATAATAGATATTACTTTACATGCATTGAAGCATAACACAATATAGAAAAATCTTGTAATTCATGCAATAATTAAGTTGATAGTACATATCATGAATGTATGTGATAAATTGTGTATTCCATATGTCATAATTACATACTGTATATGAGTATAATACATTCTGGGTGGATTTAGATGGTTATTAACCATGTTTCCTCCACGGTACATTAATTTACACAATAAATCATAAATAAATCTATTTAATTTGTTTAAATTTATGACGGCTGGGAATCTAAAATAAATTCAGATGAAAATTAAGATAAATGAATTTATTAATTAAAGAAGATAATTATTGGATTTGAGTATGATTTATCTTAAATAAGAATGATTAAGAATTTAATTCTAGTTTTATTAAATGTGTAATTTATTGCCTGTATGAGGATGATCATGATCATACACCCGACCTTTGTATGTGATTGGTTTCATTTTAATTATTATTAAATTAAATTATTGGGATGTGTTTCTTCTCTCCTCTTATTATGTAATTTCCTATATTACCATGGTTTCTTTTATATGAACCCTTTTCAAATCACATTCATGGGATTAGAATAATATGTAATGGATTGAACTCCAAAGCTAGTGGAGGATATTCAAGTTTGGATTGAAGGAAAAGACATTCCAAGAGAGATACATCGTTGTAATGTTGGAAATATGGAACACAAACATTAATTGGTTCATGGTTTTTTCTTCTAGGTCAAAAGTTAATTTATAAACTTCTAGATAGAATAACCATTAGTAAAATCTCATGATCATACCACTTAATTATTTTATTTATATCAATTTTCTTGGTTATTAAATTATGGATGTTTTTTTCATGATCACATGAATTAATGAAGTTAAAGATCATGCAAGATAGAACTAAAATAAATTGGATTGTGTGTAAATATTTTCCAATACATGGTAAATCTCTTAAATAAATCAAATTAATATTAAAAAGCATGTGGAAAAAATAATAATTGGAAATTTATGCATAAATCATACAATATCTAAATTATATGTTTTAATTTGGCATATCCTTCCACTACTTTAGCTAAAATCGAACCATAGATCAAAGATCATGACCTGCCAATGTTGGGGTTCTTTCAAATATTAAGGAATATTAAACTTAAGTCTTAGAATGACATAACTTAGTTCACATTAGGGGATGACTGCCAATGTTGGACTTGGTGTAACCAAGAATAAATGGTTGAGAAAATCCAACTTTGGGAGTTTATGATTGGGGATTCCACTCAACAGATCAAAGAACAATGATCTAATGCAGTTATTATTTGGATTGACTACCTAAAACAATTTTAGTTACTTGACCGATGAAATTTGGGGTAATTAGAATGGGAATATGGATCCTTTCCACTAGAATGTCCAAGCAACATGATATTTAGTAGCCAATGGTGAGGGCCATTGGGTTTAGCCAAAATAGTTCGAGACTAATAAATATAATATTTATTTTTTTATAAATTTTATTAGATAAAGTACTAAAATTGTACTCATATTATTTGGTAGAAACAACATTAAAAATATATAAAATATTCTTGTGATCTATATGTGATAAGTTTAACCTTATCACTAGCACAAATTTCTATGAGTGGAAAAGGTGCATACATGTTATCCTTCTCCATGAAAGGAAATTGTATATGCTAGAAGAACTTATTCTTAAAGCACCTGGTAAAGGGGATAGTGATGAATAATTATCTCTCTATGAGAAAAAACTGAATGATATAATAGATGTTCAATTTTTCATGCTATCATCAATGACCAATGATATTTTGAAGCAATATGAGGACATGAATGCGTATAGCATGATGTCTCATCTTCTTTGAGATCTCTATTAGGATAAGGTGTGACAAGAGAGGTAAAATATCTCCAGTTCATTGTTTATGACTAATATTGGATATTCTATTCCATTTGAGCCTCATGTAGTCACGATTATTGACTACATTGAACGATTAGACATTTTAGGGATTAAATTCCCAGATGAGTTGTGTATGGATCTCATACATTCATCACTTCCCAAAACCATCTCCAATCTTAACTATAATATGAGGAATAAAGATAAGTGTCTTTAAAAACTTCTTAATTTGATTCTCCAAATCTATAAAGACATGGGGAGTGATAAACCCATGGTCCCTATGGTTAATAAGAAAATAATAAACAAGGAAAAGGGTACCAATATACATAAAATGTCTAAATATCTTGAGACATGTCCTTCCAAGATGAAGAAGATCTAGAGGAAGGGAAAGGAAAAATAAGTATTATGTTTTTCAAGTGGAAATAATGTTCTCTAGAAGAGGAAGTTCATCCAAATCAAGGGAATTCTAAAGGTGCATTTGTTATCAAGTGTAATATTTTAATATCTTTACATTGGGTAATAGATACAACTTGTGGTGATCACATATGTATCCAAATGTATGAACTAAGTATATTTATAAAGATTGTAAGAGGAGTGGTGGATCTGAGAGCTACTAATGGTATAGGGATATATTATCTAGCCATTAGTGACTATATCCTTTAATTTATAATGGGAATTATTTTTTCTTTCAAACACAGTTATTATGTACCAATAGTTACCACGAACATAGTTTCTTTATCATTATTATATGTAGATGGGTTTATTTTTATGTTTATAAATAAAAGTGGATTCTTCTATAAAGAAAACATATGTTATGGTATGGAATAATTAAATAATAGTCTTTAGGTATTAAATTACAAATACCAAGTGTTGGAAATTGATAACTAATGATTTTCTAATGACACATTTAACACCAATCTATGTAATAACTATATTGTTCATGTAAACATGAAGTGTTTGAAAAATCTAAGTCAAGATAGTTATTTAGACTCATCTAAGCTAAAACCACTTGAATGATATCATGCTCGTTTACAAGAAAAAGTGACCAAACCTCCATTCAGTGGATAATGAGACAAGGCCACATAGATTTTTAGGATTGGTACACAATAATTTGTGTGGACCATTTCCATTAGAAGATAGAGGTGGATATTATTACTTCATTACTTTTACTGATGAATTGATTAGATATGATTATTTCTACTTGATGAGGTATATGTGTTAGTCCATCGAAAAAGTCAAGGAATTCAATAATGATGTAGAGAATCAACATGGGAATAATATAAATAAAATTATATTGTATCAATGTGGTGAATATATTAACTAAGAGTTTATGAAATTTATATGGGAGTTTGGGATTCTCTCTCAAGAAACTCCACCTTACACATCACAGTGTAATGGTCTTATTGAAAGGAAGAACTATACCATGTTAGACATGGTAATGTCAATGATAAGTCATTCAGATCTCCCATTATCCTTTTGGGAACAAGAATTAAAAACTATGTCATACACATTAAACTGAGTAATAACTAAAGAAGAAAATGGAATTCCCTTTGAGTTAAGGAGTGCAAAGAAACTTGTTTTGTCGTATACATGTCTATGGGGTTGCAAGGAGTTTGTTGAGGCCTTTTCAAGAAATAAACTAAAAACCTCGGGAAAAAGTGTATCTTTATAGGGTATCCAAAAGAAACAAATTGATACTACATATACAAACCCTTAGAAAATATTGTGACTTTCTCTAGACTAGCCCTCTTTCATGTGAGGGAGCACATCCTTAAAAAGGATAACGAGAGAAATATTAACTTTAATGACATTGATTCTTAATTTACACAAGATTTGGTTTAAGAACTGATTCTATAGGTTTCCATGGAAGAAGTAGTTCCTAAAAAAAATTTATTCAACGGATCACATGATAGGTAAGAGAACTAGAGAGATATGGTTTTCTAGTCACTAAAGATTGTGAATTATTATTGGTTGACAATAATGAACCTTTCTGCTAAAAAGATGCTATAGAGTGCTCAAAAGTTGCAAGATGGAAAGAATCCATTAATTCAAAAATGGAATCCATGTATTAGAACCATGTTTTTTTCCCGTTTGATGCACTAGTTGATATTTATCATGTAGAGTCCAAATGGGTATTCAAGAGAAAACCTGACATGGAAGTTAAAATAAATACCTATAAAGAAAGGATAGTGACTAAAGGGTTTAAAAAACATTAATGAATTGAATACGATGAAACATTTCCACCATTTTCTATGTTTAACTTTATCAGAATTATACCAAATATATAAGCATAACATGACTATGAGATTTGGTAGATTGATGTCAAAACGGAATTCCTTAATTGGAAACTTAAGGAAGATGTCTATATAAATCAACTATAAGGATTTGTGACTCCAGGTGTTGCCAAAGGTATTTTCAAGTTGTAGAGATCCATTTATAGAATGAATTAAACATCGATGAAAAAAAATATTTGATTTGATAAAGTTATAAATGAACTTGGTTTCATTAAGAATGAATGTTATCCATGTGTTTACAAGGGGTTTAGTGGAAATTTAGTTATTATACTAGTAGTACTTTTTAATAAAATATTACTTATTGTAAATGACATACAAGTCATACAATCTGTTAAGGACTAGTTCAAAAAGTGTTCTTCTATGAAGGAATTAGGTGACAAAATCTATATTCCAGGAATCAAGATCATTCTTGAAAGATCCAAGAGGCTTCTTGGAATAATTGAAAGTACATATGTTGACTAAATTCTAAATTTATTTAGTATAAAACAATGAAAAAGAGGATTTGTTCTAATGTCACATGGTTTACATAATTCTATGAAAATTTGTCCTAAAAAACAAATGTATAAAGATATAATGATTAATATCCCATATGCATAAGTGATAGGATCAATCACATATTCCATGTTATATACTAGCCTTAATGTTTCCTATTGCATTGAGAATGGTAGAAAGATATCAAGTAGATATATAAGAAAAACATTGGTCTCCTATTAAGTCTATCCTTAAGTATATAAGAATATATAAGGATATGTTCATGGTGTATGGTGGATAAGATGATTCGGTCATTAGTGTTGATACTAATGCTAGTTTTCAGATAGATCAAAATGATCTAAAGTTGTAGTCAGGATATGTTCTCTGTCTCAATAGAGGAACTCTGAACTGGAATAGTTTAAACAATCATGTTTTCACTAATTATAAAAAGAATTCCAAGTATATAAAGGCTTCTGATGCAGCCAAGGAAGTTGTTTGGATTGATAATTTTTTTCTAACTGCTTGATTTGGTACCTTGCAGTAAAGGCCCCATTACATTTTATTGTGATAATACTATTGAGGCGTCTCTTTTAAAAGTGCCAACCTCACACCAATGGATGAAGCATATAATCTAGAAATATCGAATCTTGAGGTTTTTTTATCAAAGGGGAGAAGTTATAGTAAGCAGAGTACCCACAGAAGAGAATGTGGAGGACCACTTGACTATAGGCTTATATCAGTTGAAGCACAATTGTCATGTGGGGTATAGTGAATTGTATATTGTTATTAATTTTATCTTATGAATGCGTGATTATGTTGTAGTTGGATCCTTAGAACCATGTTCTGTGTACATTATGATATCCTGTATTCAGAGTTTTTAATATTAATAAACTACTTGGAACATCATGATTTTTATTTTTTGTAAAATAGTATGTGATAATGTCCTAAGAGTAGCTATCTTAATGAAAGGTCACATCAGTTCCCCAATACGATGACATCCCAAAAGCATGACAAAAAAAATTCTTAAATATATTTTTTACATCTATATGATATCATTTGAGATACACAAATGATATAGGATATCATGGGTGGGTATTCATAGGACATTGTGGCACCTTTTCATGGTGTACTCCCTTTGTAATATACAGTGTAGGATATTTATAGATTAAGACCCGCCCTTAAGAATTCCACATTTACATGTGTCATTGGATGTTCTTATTTCGTGATGTGTATATGGTTCCTTAGACACTAATAATATTATTAATGAGTATTATGAGTCATGTAAATTTATGTATTGATGAAAACTAGGATGAAATGTGTTTGCGGTGAGTTAGGATATGTTGGGTATGTTTTGTGGAATATTGAATTAATGAATAATGAAAGAATTTAATTTTACCTTCTATTCTTTAACAAAATTTGATATCTCATACCATTTTATGGAAATGAAATAGCCTAGATAAATCCATGTATATGGTGTTCTATAGGCATGTTTGATTTCCAGGAAGTCAAAGAAAGAGACTTCAGGCACATAGGTTAATGGAACGAACAAGAAACCTACTTGATTAGAGATATCATATTAAACGGATTGTATTAAAAAGTAGGTGTCCGTATGAGGTATTATGTCATTTTAGTAATAAATTATTTCTCTAAAGGTGAATTTTCATGTTGTTAGATGTTAACCATAGACTTTAGGATGCTCTACCTAATACCACTGGGATAGAGGCCTTGAGTGACACACACTAATTTTATCTAAAATCTCAGTTAAATAATATATATTTCTTATTTAAGAGGTTGAATAAATATTATATACACACATGGTTTAATAAATATTCATGTTTTATTGAACTTATGTACTTGTTAAATAGTTATTCAAGAGAATATAAAGTGAGAGGAATATTTAATAAATATTTATTTTCTATTTAGTGATTATAATATTTATTTATTTATTGGTTACTAATGTAGGGATATATATATTTAATAAATAAATAGTCACTATTAAAGGACTGATAAATATTATATAGTAATGGCTGAATAATTTTTTAGGTCATGTGAGAAATTATATATATATCGAATATTATTTTATTAAATAATATTTTGTTTGATTCACAAGTTAAGCACATTTCATGGAAATGATGACAATATTATTATTATAGAAATGTGGTTTCATAAGGGATTAGATAAATAATAAGGGGGAAGTTGTGGAATTATTTATTTCTAAACATAGTGAGATATAAACTGAATTATATTATTTTCTATCCAATCTAATTAATTTTTTTGGTTGTGAACAAAAAATATAGAGAATCCACTCAAGCCCTTGAGAGATCCCATATCAAAAAATGATCCCACGAACAGAGTGTGATACTCTTCTACCTCCCACTCTCATGTCAATAGAGATCAATGAGAACACTTTGGAAGTTATTCTCATATAGATAAAATACGGACAAAACAAGTGATAGGATCTTCTATGCTAGAATCCACAAATTTATACGGTGAAATTTAGAGATTTTTGGAACACTTGTGGATCACTTATAGAGGGAATATTCTCCTGATTACTTCTATGAAAAAATGGTACAATGTAGATATATTATAAAATCCATATATGAAGAAATAAACCCAATAAAGTAATTATTTATTTAATTATATTAATTATAAATAATATGTGATGATTCTTCCTCAGGTTCTGGGGTATTATCCATTTGTTATTTTCATTAATTCAATTCTACTGATCATGGAATTTATCATTGTGTAGATCTCAGATTGACCATTAATCGTGATAAAAAAGAAAAGTTGGGCATGAATCATCACATGCTTCCTCTATTCCCAGAGCCTACAGGTTGAGTTATGTAGGGATGCGTCCCAACCCACATCATAGATAGTTGTATATGTGACGTGATATGTATGGAAGGTTTGGGAGTAAAATAAATTAGATTTTAGGGCATGGGAGAAGAAATTTAGTGGGGAATCAGTTGTAAGGAACCTATTATTTTTTTCTATGATAATATGTTACTATATTGGAATCATGATTTTGTGATCACTCCATGGAGATGTTTGGATTAGTTCGTTGACATGTTTTGGTGTGTGTCATTTATCTATTTTTTCACTAGTACATTAGAATGATATTTTCACATGTGAACATGAGACCTTGGGTATGGTCCAACTGATAATACATTTTATTCTCTCCCAATATATATATATGTCTTCAAGTTTCTAGGAAGTCTTTGGGGACTAATCTAGACTTTACTATCATGGGTTTTGGACATGCTGTTGTTTCACTGCTATATGACTTGTCTTTTTTGGTATTCACTTAGAGAAATTGGTTTTTAATTGTTTAAATTTTTCTTGCATCATGGGATTATTTTGGTTTACTAATATAATGAATTATGGAGTTATTTTATGATTAATTTATCAAATCTATAAATATTATACTGTTATGAGTGAAATTTCTCCCATTTATGGTATTTTTGCACTTTTAGTGCTTGTTGGAAACCTGGAACCTACTAGAGGAAGTACTTAGTGGTAATTATCTATATTACTTCATTTTTGGCCCAGTAGGGGTACCTTTAGAGGGAGGGGTCATGACATGAGGCCTTTATAATATATTTATATTGTTCGACATTATGAATTCCATCACTATGAGATTAATTATTCTTATCTATGAATTTATTTATGGTTATGAAATGCATTTATATATTATTTATTGTGAAATTTATCTATTATTGACATATTTTTGATTCCATGATTATTTATGGAATATTCTACTATATGTCACCCCTTATTGAGTGTCTGACATCGCCCATTTATATTTTTTCCCAATTTCCTAGGATACCAAAGAAGATTATTATGTGTGATGTAATAATTGTCAATTAGAAATTATAATTTTTTTCTATTTTTATATGACGTATCTTTAGTTTTCAACTCAATGTAATGTTTAATTATGTATTTAGTTTTCCAATACTACTAAAATATTGGATATTTTGATCAATGTTTTTATACAATTGTAATAAAATAATTTCAAACTCTAGTTAACTAGAATTAGGGAATTACATATACACAATTGGTAGGTTGTGTATGGTAAATGTTAACCTTTTAATATTCTTCAATTATCATTAAAAATCATATCAAAACCCCAAGGAAACTTAAATAGTGACAATTTAGATTAAAAATACATTCATCTCAAACCAAAACCCAATAAAATGATCAAAATATAATTGAAACCCCAACAACCCCTAAAATCCCAAGTGTGATCATGAATTGTGGTGATCAAGAATAGACTCATAACTGACCTCCTAATTCCCAAAGAAAATCCTAATATATTTTATTCCATGACATACCTAAATAATAATAAAGAACTTCTAGAACCTACTCCCTCTTAATAACCTAGGTTCTAATACCATTTTGTAATAATCCGACTTTATATACCATCAAACTAGAACCCAAACCAATCTATCACAAGGACTGAAGTGTGTTCCCAATCCCCATAGGATGTAAATGGGGCATGCGTATTAAATATATTCACTTTGGAATTATTTTACCCTTATATAAATAAATAAAAAATTCTCATAAACTATCAATAATCCAACATATTGTATCCAGTCATTAGATATGAATGCATATCATGAAAGTAAAAACAATTAAAAAACCAAACAATTAAAGAATAATAAATCTAACATTCATCTATAATATGAAATTGGGTAACCAAATAAAAAATACTATAGAAGTAGAAACAATAAGAAAAAACCATAAAATTCACTAGTCTGAATTGGCCGAAACAACTACCCAAAACATAACGCCAAACCCAAAAAACCTCAACAAAGAACCATGTGATACATGTTCACTCACCATATCCTACCACATCCATTCTCAAAACAAAAAATAATCCATGAATGAGATAAATAATTGGTCACCTGAGAGAAAAAAAGGGATTCACACACACACACACACATCTATGTATATATAGGGTGTGATCCAAACATGCTCAAAAGTATTTCAATGAAGTGAGTATTGATTTCCATTCATAATACACTCCATAAATGCTAGTTTTAATATAATATAAAAATTATGTTTTTCACATGAGAAATAATAATGAAAAATAAGTAATATTCTTATCTATTTATTCCAAAAAAACAGGGTAAACATTTTTAATATAAAACAAGGATCAATTAGACTAAAATAGATGTTTTAAACCCAGTATATAAACAATAAATTTATTTAATATTTCTTTTTAAAATCACGTAAATATGAATTTTAAATTTTGTAAATAAAATAACCATTTCGTCAAATATTCCAATTTTTTTTCCCAAATTTACTGATAAAAAAAAGGCGCTTTCCATTTTGAAATCCATAATTTCTAAATATTTTAGAGATTTGTTTTAAAGTAAACCAAAATCACAACCAAATACTTGGAATAAAAACAATGACACCAAGATATCAATTGGAAAAAAATAAAACAACCCACAACCATGAAATCTTTTCATATAACCAAAATGAGAGCTAGGTGATACAATTGAGGTATATATATCAATTTCATTTAAATCATTTTCAAAAGGATCTAAGAATCCATGAAATATTTAAAGGATATAACATGAATGATACTAGACCTGGTTCATCAGATCAATATCTCTGGGGGACCCTATGGAAAGTCCAAACATCCCTCTCAGTAACCTTTTGGGTCACGGAGAACAAAATAAACCCATTTTATGATGTAACTTTCCTTGAGAACTATCTAGACTATACACACTATTCTATTTTAACTTGCATCCATAACTTCTACTTAGTTACCTAGGGTTCCCCTGATATCAAAAAAATAAGGCGAGGAGTGAAAATATTCCACAAGATCACTATATATATCAACATTAAATTAAAAAGAAACACATTTTAAAGAAAAATTATCTTAAAAAACCAAATATTTATTTTAAAAATAAAATTAAAGGTAAAAAACCCTTTAATGCACTTAATTTACATTTAAAGTGACACTCATGAATTTTCCCAAGTAATTTTAATGTGATGACCATTCCAAGTATATAAAACATTTTAAAATCATTTTAAAACACCTCATGGTAAATACATAAAGATTTAATTTGAAAAGAAAATCGTTTAAAACATTTAATAATTTTATAACATATAATATAAAGGAACAACATAAGAACTGATATCACAATATAAGAATAAATAAGTCACAAGAGGATACCTGAAATTATTAAATCCAAACCGAGAAATACAGGGAACTATTCAATCCTGGAAAAACAAAATCCATAAATCAAACCTAACCCAAACCTTAAAATTAACCCACACAATAGTTAGGGTTTCCTGAAGTAAGATAAAATCTAGGGAAATGAAGAAGGAAATGAGAGGAGATTATGAAGTAGGGAAATAATACCATGTAAATCTCATTTAATCTAAAGGAGGAGGGACAAAAATACAAGTGAAAATGATAATGAAGAAAGAGGTGTTTCAGGGCCCTCCCTAGTTTAGGATGCATGAGAGAGAAGGGTGAATGTGGCCAAAAACATTAATTATTGAATGATTTTAGGAAAAATTTGGGAGATAATCAATAGTAAGGGATGGGTGGGTTGGGGTCAATTAGTCTTGGATCAATTTTATATCAATTGTTTTCAATTTTACCACTATGACTGATTAGCATCTCAATTCTATCATTTTGTTAACTGTCATTAAAAAAACAGAGAAAGTGGATATGAAATTTATAGAGTTCAAGAATCAATAATAAAGGATAGTCCATGATGAAATAAGGAAACAATATAGGATAACATGAACTATAATAAATAATAAATTTGTTACAAATATATATGGAATATCCTTGAATATTTTTTCCACTATAGAATTTTCTATAGTGATTCAATGCTTCTTTACACAATGGCTCCTCCTTTACCTTGTGATTATTTTTGGTTTCTTTTTTGGGTATTCTACTTCCTCTATTACTTTTATAATATAATGTAAGAAAAAATTATTCTTTTGTATGAAAAAATGGTGTATATGATATTCACACCAAAAAGTTTGAGTTATTATCCTCCATTAATTTTTTATGCAAACAAAACTACAAAACCTTATTTTTCTTATAAACTTCATGGGAAACTTAACAAACTCTTTCTTACGAACTTCAAAGACAACTCAACTAATTATTATTCTTCTATGTCTTCCTATGAAAATAGATATACACAATACCCCTTTATATTATTATCTATTCTTTACACTTCTCTTATATTATTCTTATTTACTGTATATGATATGATTTTTTTCTCATTTTCATGGATTCAACAGAAAGATTTGAGTCTCCTTATTATTGAAACTACAATATTTTTTCTTAAATAAAAATTTCAAATATATCTAAGCGCATCTAATCATATATTTCCTATAGAAATATATATCATAATAAATATTTGGAGTTTCAGTTACCTATTCTCAACTAATTATCTTATATTTTTATTCAAAATTACATGATAATGTAGTATTTTTAATTACCAAGATAATATGTAATTCCAAACACTTGGATCTTGGCCTTCATGGTATTCAAATATATCCAAAATCTTCAGCCTTAAATTCTTTTTATTTAAAATACTTAAATACTGAACATTTACTGCTCCCATAATAATAAACATTATCACACAACTTGACTAGTAATAACCACACATAATAATTGTATATTAATGTATAATAACAGAAATGGAATAATCATTCTAAAAAATGACTCTTTCATACCTTGATAATTTTCTAGAATTTTTAACCCATATAAATATGCATGATTCTACAGTAACTTTATTTTTTGTGTCTTCTTAATTTTTGGCACAAACCTCAGACTTTTCTTCTTCCTCATTTCTTAGCAATGCCTTTTGCATATCAAAATCAATATCTCTTCTTGATCTACTTATTCTTTACCCTTAAAAATAAGGTATATTACCTCTACATAGTTTATCTTAATCCATCGGTCATTATCCTACATTGATAATCATGTGTCCAATTTCTCATTCAAGTTCATTTTCATATGTATTAGACCAATAAAGTACGAAGATTAACCTATGTGTAATTAGATACATGGTTTATTTACCTATATAACCCATCACATATCCAAATAATCATTCATATAAGAGTTCTCTTGTGAAAAATTCTTTAATATATTAATTTACATAAAAAAAATAATTTGATTTCACATACTTAAATCATTCTCCTCTATGGTGAATTCATGTAAGTGGATATTTAGATACTCATTAGTGCATTTATCTACATAGCTTCACCCACAAATGAAGAATCTTATGTGGATTTGTAGATTCACATATGAGGTTCTTCAGTTATTGAACTATCAAATAGACATCCTCTTCTTATATTTTCTTCCTTATGACTTCTTTCATACTTCTAATGAATATCATTTAGTAAGGATCATTATGACCAATATCATTATGTGTGATTCATTGAATATTAGTTTACCATGAATCAAAATATTTTAACCAATATCCATGAATGAATGTGATACTGGAATCATATATAATGAGCTCATATAAGATCTATACTCATAAAAGATATCTCCTCATGTAATGTCTATACTGACATAAAATATTTCTTACAAAAAAGTACCATGCTCATACTTATGAAAGATCTATTCACAAAATATTATTGTACATAATCTCACATCATAGATTATCCTTCCATGGAATCTCGTTTCACAAATGATTTTATTATCCTTATATTTATTCAATGTTCAACCAACCCCTAGATAAGACTACTCAAATATTTAAATTATATTTTACCTTCAATAATAAATATTTCTCCAAATCTTCTAAACGAAAGACCACCATCATTAATCTATGATATGTCAAAAAACACTTGGGGACTCTTTTTCAACAAGATTTATTCCTCATAATCAATACATTATCATCACCATATTCATTTAACATAAATGTTAATTATTCATCATTTACATATTGACATACATTGACAACCATTCCATAACAACAAATATTACTCACATAGGCTCAAAACACCCCCTTTGTATTTATTTAAAATACCCTCCCCTTTATCATAAAACATTTATTTCACTTTTTATTCCCCTTATTAGAAAGAAATAATAAGTAATTGTGGAAATGGTATAAAGTAATTTTTAAGATATATTCCTCCAATTATCTCACTCTATGACTATTTTATCTATGATCCTTATAAAAAATGAGTATTTTATTTAGACAACAAATATCTCCATTTTTAATTAAACATGATACCAAATTTAATGAGAACTCTTTAAATTTATTAAAATCTATCCTAGTATTTTATAGGATTATAAAAATTATGATACAAAAATTGTTATAGAATAAAACAACATGAAACCCATATACTCACTTCAACCAACATATCAAAAAACATTCAAGTATAAACCATGATTGAAGTTCTAAGAAATATATCTGAATTTATTTTAAAAACATTTTTCAAGGCCATTAATTATGATTAAATTTATTCACATACATATTAATATTTTATTATAAGTAAAAAAATAATTATAGATTTAGAAAGACATAATATTTTTTTGAACTCATGCCAAAACATTCAATAATAATTTAAATTCAAGAGAAATATAGTTTATTGACGATTTTTTAGTTCTTAAATTGTATCTTCCACAAGGGGACACTCCTCATTATTTTCTTAATTATTTTACTCTTGTAAATATGAATCAGCTGATTTTTTATATTGAGACAACAACAAATTGGATCTTTTTTACGTAGCTTTCCAAACACAAAAATTTCCCTATCTTTACTAGGGATGATCTTTTTTAACACATATTCTTTGAAATTAAAAAATATTTTATCAAAAAAGGATGGAAACATCTTCAATTTATTATCCATTACTAAAAAACTATTAAACTTTATAAAATATGATCCTTTTATCATATTTTCTTGAATACCAAATTAGAGATCAATATTATTTGGTGACTTCTTTATTTAGGCTATCCAGAATTGATATCCAATTCTCTTGATTAGGTTCTCCCTCTAAGATCATGATTCACCTTAAATTTCAAGAATTATAAGAATAAATACAAAATGTAATGGTTAAGGGAATAGGGTGGAGCAGGAAATTCTTCAACTGTGAACATCAAGGTTGAGAGAATTTTTTTAACAAAGTTTCTCAATTCTACATGATTCCACTTATGGTCTTCCGATATGATTATTTAGCATAAATCTTCTCAATTCCTCTTTTTATAATTTTATAGAACATTTATTCTTAATATAATTCATTGCTAAATAATTCTTGATTACTTTAAGGACCACTAATTGTACGAGAAGAAAAGTAAGACATCCATTGAAATTATGACAAGATTTATTGCATATCTTACATAGAACTTCTTCAACATAGGGGTTGTCTTCAGTTCAAAACCTCTCATGAAATCCAAAATATTAATACAAAATATTATCTTTTCCTTTTTCACTTTCCTTTTTTGTGCCTCTTCAAATAGTATTTCCTTCGTAAAATCTATTGGATAAATAACCACAACATCTTTTTGTAAATTGGAAGTATGTTTGTGTTCTCCACATTGATTCTTATGAGTGGATTTAATTTCAAAAATCCATTTATATGATTTACACTTCTTTTACTTCTTTTATCTTTTCTGATAATGATGTTCCTTCATTTTTATATAAAGAAAAAATTTCCCTTATTTTGATTCTTCTTGGCAGAAATATAGTTTGTAACCTATTTTTGATTTATTATCAAGGATGGTTCTTCCTTCTTCACAATATTTTGTTGTATTATTTTCATATCCAATTTGGATACATGACTATATGTGAATTCACAAATCTTATGCCCAGAACCATAAAAAAAGCAGTGTTATTTTCAACCATTTCAAACCTTGTTTGATGTTTATAGATTTTTATTAATAAATAAACCTTGATTCTTCTATGTCTTACTCACCATTGACATGGGTATAATTTATACTTTAGCATTTAGAGTACTATCAAAACAATCAAATGTATAATTCTATAATTTTTTACATCACAAAAATATGATATAAATGTCGATCATTTCACTTGGACTACTTTTAATTCATATTTTTCATCAGGATATTTTTATACTTCATTTATAACTAGTTGAGTGGGACTTAGGGAACCTGCTTCCAAATTCATTATATATACCATATAAATAGGGGTGGGCCTCTCACTACTCAAATTCACCCATACATATATATATTTTTAATAATACACTATGTAAAAAGATAGATTTAGAAAAATTATTTAAGGTAAGAAAGTATAGTTCTTTTCTCACTAAATATGTTTGTGAGTTATCAAAAAATGTTGTAATTGATTTTTCATCAAGATTTAGATGATTTTTATCATTATATTACTCCATAAATCATTAGGTGACAAAAACATATATTTCCTTCTTTTATTTTTGAAATTAAATATGTGTCTTCTACAATTTTCTTTGCGAGATTTCCAATTCTAGACATTTTATACTGATCATACGTTTTTGATTTATAGTCAATAAAATTGACTCTTGATAACAATTTTCTGTCTTTTAAGTGTATTCTTCATGTATTCTAACATTTTATTGTATTAATTTGTCAAACACCTTAATTTTATTTAATTTTACCTCCAACTAAGAATCCTGGACATTAATTCAATTTTCAGTTTTTATTAAGGGTCATAGATATGATTAATCTCTTCCTTATCTTTAACATATTTGAGTGGTATATTTTCAAATATTGAAGAACTAATTTCATGATGTATGCTACTTTTTCTTATAGATTTAATATTATTGGAAATAATTAATCATTGTATAAATTTTAATCAGTCCTCATTTTACCTGTTTCACCATCAAGTGGGGTAATTTATTCCTACACACTTTCAAAATCTCCACAAAAAAAAGAGTATGTTTCATTGGGAATAAAACGTGGAATATATTTTAATATACTAAAGGTTATTTCTTAGGAAATTATAAATATATCATCATCATCAATTATTCTTGGTTATTTTTCTTGAGTACATTTTTTTTTGAATTTTCACAAACATTATGATTATCTGAATCCTTTTCTGTGGAAGGATATCCTTCTATTTTTTTTGGAAATACTCACCACCCATTATTATATTTCCAAACAAACTATTTCTTCTTCTATAAACTAAAGTGGAGAAAAAATTTCTAAGAATAAGAGAGATTCCTTCTTCAACTTCATTTTCTCTCTCTCTTTCTAATTCAAAATTGTCTTTATAGAGAATGAATTATGACATGTAGTAAAAGAATAACCACTAAAATAAAATTTATTGTCATTATAGGAAATAGAAAAAAATATTAAAAAACAGATAAAATTTTGAGTATATAATTCAATAGAGTTGATCCTGGGGTCTGATACAGATTGTTAGGATCACATTGAGATACAATGAAAACTAAGTGGGTGGGGTGGGGCGGTGTAAGAACCCAAATCTTTGTTTTAGGTATGTTTTTCCTTTTTTGGACTTTTAGAGAAAAGTGGAGTTTTTGGAAAAATTTGAAGTACACGCCGTGTGCTTTCTGAGTACACGTCGTGTACTCTTCTCCCACTCGAAGTCGTGTGCTGGCCGTTTCTGGGCCACACACATAGTGTATAGGGGTGACATGGAGGCCGATTTTGGCGGAGTACAGAAAAACCAACTACACGCCATGTAATTTCTTTTTTATTTCATTAATCAGACCGGGTCGCGCCTAATGCTCATAAAGGTCTTCTTCTCTGCTTAATTCTGTCCAGAGCTTCCGAGGAGGATGATTCTTCTCCGAGCCACCGATCCGTCACCAGTTATCTGAATCAAACTCCGTCAATTGCAGAAGAATCATAGCAGTGAGTTCTTGGTTTTTCTTTGGCCTCATTTCCTGATTCTTCCTCTCATGTAAGTTATCTAAGGATGAATGTTTTAGAAGTTTTTGAAGATATACTCCATTCTAGGACGATTCACGGGCCGAGGTTCAAGTATATCGATCTTCGAGGATCGACGTAGGTGGTTTTATTCCCTACATTGAAGTTCTTTGAGTTTTGGTTGCAAAAGTGCCGGATACCCATATATCGGGTATCCCAGGTTGAGTATTTTGATCCTATTGTTTATTTGCACTAGATTTAATGTCATATTATGATTAATTTGTTGCTAATATATTCTGGGTTGCATGTTTGAGGATCACCCCATGGGTGGTTTCTCCCTGTTTGGTTGTTTATCACCGTTTGGCACCGTTTTCCTGTGAGGCAAACCCTATGGCAATTTCCAGTTTACTTGTTATAACTGTTTGAATGTGTTGCCTACTGTTCAAATGGTTTTGATTCATGGTAGCTATTAGCCAAGTAGTTTTTTAACTTACTTATGGCTGCTGACAGTCGATTACGTACGACTGAACTACTCAGGGCTATGAAAACATGGTGCAGGAGATCAAATAGGGAATAGACAATTAAGTGCTTCCCTAGAGGTTCTGTTGGTTTTAGTTTCGTACACATGACCTACGGGAATAGTAATTTTTCCTTTCAAGAGTGTTCTTAGTTTTCACATGCATCAAGACCACAAGAGGAATTATACGTAAGTACTTCCTCAGAGAGTATGTAGCTATCGTTACAAGACCATAAGGGAATTGACGTGAGAGATACCTAGAGTGTCCGTGACTTGTTTTATTACTAGACTATAGGGGTATGCTAGTTCGAGCCACCCATAGAGTCAATGTAAATTTTGATGGTTGGTTGTGATGAGTCCACCAAGCCAAAGAACAAGCTTGGGTTTTTACTGCTTGTGTTTATGTAGTCTTTTGAGATACCTTCTGTGTTACTTGCATTACCTTGGAATAGAAAACATTTCTAGTTTTTCCTGGTTGTTTGATTAAATGAATGTGAATGGTAATTGGTAGGATTATTTACTGGTGTACTCTTAGTCCATTACTGTACTTATTTTCCTTTACTTTTCATATATTACACACTGACAGTAGGGCACAAATATTGTGGTGGTTGTCTACTGGGATTATTCTCACACCCTGTTTGGGTCCTGCCTTTCGGCCCAAACAGATTATATGGTTGCAGGTGTAGATAGGGATTGTTTCCCTTCTACCTCAGGTACATGATAGCTCATTGAAGCTGGAGAGCATGGGACTGGGCTTTGGCTCGCGATGCTGCTGGTGTTGCTGTTTACGTTTAGTACTTTGGTTCTAGTTGTATTTGAGCACGTTGTTTTTTTTACTAATTTCCATAGATACATGTACCATTCTGCATAATTATTATATCAGACATTGCTTTTACTTTTAGTTCAGTCGTTGTATGTTGTTTACTGCTTCTGCTATTAATCATGTTTATTATCCCACTGCATACTTTACCAAATGAGGGCACAGATTTCCCACTAACTCACAAAGGCCCTTGCTGATATTCGTCAGCCTCTGGCATTTGGGGAAACATGCTTGAGGTCATGTGGCGAACGGGGTACAAGGCACCAGTTTTGTAGCTCCGGATTCGGGTCATTACAAAGTGGTATCTTAGGTGGTTTTCTTTCTTTTCTATTGCCTTACTGTTTTGCAACAATAGACAGGGATAGGAATAAATGGGTAGTTAGTACTTAACTATGCCTGGGAGTAATTAACCCATGTAAAGGAAAAAGTTATATTACCTCGTAATTGCAATTTTAAGTTTTTTCAAGTGTTACAGTTTATTATATTTCACCATTGGGTGATGCACATGTTTTGTGCTGTTACAGTTTATATGATTGTGGTTCTATTTTGTCGCAACCTGATGAGATGAGGGTGTGCCATCTCATGTATCATATAGGAACTGGGTAGGAAATCACATGTCATGCAATTTACCATGTCATTTATGGTGCATTAGAATTTCATGCTGTTGTGATAGATGTCGTGATAAATTATGCATGATGTTGTGATAGTTGCTGTGATGGACATACTTGTTATGCTGTTTTACTTGTTATATGAATTGTTATGATTTCATGCTTCGATTCGCAGAGAGTATGGGCCCCCATGGGTTGGAATTTGGAACATAGAAGTTGTTTTTCAGTGTTTCTAGCATTCGGTGCAGTTTCTGAGCTACTGCCCGTAAAAACCCAGAATACGCGGTGTGTACTTTATTCATACACGCCGTGTAGTTTTTAAACTGTGTTACTGACTTTGTGAACAAGAACATGGGGTGTTGGAGTGTCTTTGGGGACATGTCGTGTACCATAAGTACACGCCATGTGGTAGTCAATAGTGTACCCGACCGTGTCACTAACAACACAGGTCGGGGAAACCCGTGTAGTACACATGATGTGTCATAAGAACAGGCCGTGTAGTTTCTTCTGGGTACCCGACCATGTCACAAACAACACAGGTCAGTGTTATCTATCTTTATAAATTACTTGTTTGTTCGGAACACACCATGTAGGGGTTAGTCGTGTAGCCAGCTGTGTAACTGCTACATGGGTCACAGAAACCTGTTTGGTACACTCCGTGTCTTTAGTGAACACACCGTGTAGTTTAGAATTAGGAGGACCATGTAGGTTAGCCGTGTAAAGAGACTCGGGCAGGGGAGTGGAGTTCAAGTACACGCCGTGTTTTGGGACAACACGACATGTAGTCTGGGATGTTACACGACCAGTGGGGGCAGAGTTATACGCCCATGTGGAAGTCTTAGCAAACACGCCGTGTAGTTTAAATACATGCTGGGTAGTATTGTTTTGAAAACATAAGTGTTTCTCTCTCCTATTCCCATTTTGTACTCATGTGTTTTCTATCCTTGTTAATCCTAAATTTGAGATGTGCTTTTGACCTTTAAGGGCTATGGCACCAAGATGTCGTCCCATTGCACTTTAGGAACCAGATAGTGACCGTACGCCTGATACGGAAGACCAAGGACTACCAGTAGTTCCGTCGATCGTCCCACACATGGCACCTGCAGTGATTCCAGACACTAGTGCCGACGCTCAGTTCAGAGAGGGTTTCGTGAGGTTCATGCAGACCATCCAGGGAGCTCAACATCTTGCCCCGTCTACGGCAGAGCTGACGCGAGTCTTCCAGTAGTAGCATCCTCCCACTTTCACCGGGGATGGAGGATCTCAGGCTGCATAGTCATGGCTAGAAACTATTCTTTCCATCTTTGAGAATTATGATACACCCCCAGATATAAGCGTGAAGCTCACGACCTAAATGTTGTGAGATTCTGTCAAGAGGTGGTGGGTTTTAGTCTCGTAGGTAGGGTACTAATGGACTATGGCTTGGGATGGGTTCCAGTGTACATTCTATGACTACTTCTATCCGGCGACACTGAGGGCTGATAAAGCCAGAGAGTTCATGAACCTGCAGCAGGGTACCCATTTCGTTATGGAGTATTCCTCTTATTTCACTGAGTTACAGCATTTCACTCCCGTTTTGGGAAATGACGAGCTGTTTTTGGCAAGGATGTTTGAGTAATGCCTCAAGCCAGAGATCAAATCGCAGGTTAATGTCTTCCAATTGATTTCTATTACCCTAATAGTCAACTAGGAACTGATCACTGAATGGAATATAAGGGAGACTGGAGCTGTTGACCAGGGTGGTTCAGCATCCAAGAATGATTCATTTCATACTAACAGCAGGAAACGCCACTGAGAGTCTACTCGAGGTGACTCGAGGAAGCGAGGTAATTCTTTTGGAATACGGGATCTTCCTTCTGGAAATGAGGTGGTGTGATATCAGTGTGGAAAGAGAAGGCATAATAAGCCTCAGTTCCCTATATATCTAGTGGAGTGCCGAGCCTGTGGCAAGATGGGTCATCTGCAGCGATTTTGCAGGGTTCTTCTTCCACCATCTAGTGAAGAAGGACCGGTTTGTACTCCTTGTACATGGGAAGTATTACAAGTTCCACAGCAGACTGGGGGCTGGAGTTCTTCAGGACATTCATGCCAGGGTAGAGGTCGCAGACGTGGTGTTCAGGCTCAGGGAGGATCAGCTCAGGGATATCAGTCTGCTACATAGGGCCACTGTACTGGCCAGACGTTTGCGGTAGAGCAAATTCATCGAGAGCATGATCCTGGACCTTCCACAGTTCGAGGTACGATATTATTAGCCTCAGTTTTATCCTCTTCACATTTTGATATCGGAGCTTCTCATAGCTTTATTTCTGTGCACACTGTGGAGCGCCTTAGACTTATTGTCTTTACTTCTGAGGATACGTTAGCACTATACACTCCTTTTGGACATAGAACTACGAGTGTGCTTCAGTGCAAGGAGTGCCCCCTTGAGGTTGGTGGGTGACACTTCTCATGGGATCTTTATGTCCTTGAGATGATGGGTTATGATGTCATTCTCGGAATGGACTGGCTAGTTCCTTTTCCAGCCTTTGTCGACTGTTATCACCACAGGGTGAGTTTCACATCACCAGAGGGTGGGTCTTTTCTTCATGAGGGCGAATGGGATGTCCAGGCAAGAAGAGCTGGATCAGAGCATCATGGGTCGGGCAGTGTTATAGCCCAGATTGCTAGTTTATATCTAGATGATCAGGGGACTTCTCAGATGGAATTCCCTCCGATTGTTGACCGTTTTCCATATGTCTTTCTGGAAGACTTTTCAGGGTTGCCTCCGGAGTGTGAAGTAGACATCTCTATTGAGCTTGTTCCAGGAGCAACACCGGTATCCATACCTTCTTATAGGATGGCTACGCCTGAGTTTCAAGAACTCCATAAGTAGTTGGAGGAGTTTCAGGCGAAAGGTTTGATCCGACCCAGTACTTCCCCTTGGGTTTCACCTATGTTGTCTGTGAAGAAGGAAGATGTTACCTTATGGATTTCTATGGACTATAGAAAGCTGAACCAGTTGACGGTCAAGAACCGATATCCTTTGCTGAGGATTGATGATCTTTTTGATCAGCTTCGAGGAGACATGGTATTCTCGAAGAGCGACTTGAGATCCGGCTATCATCAGCTGCGTTTCAGACCATCTAATATACCTCTCATAGCTTTCTAAAGTTGGTATGGTCTGTATGAGTATCTGGTTATGCCATTCGGTCTCTCGAATGCACCAACATTTTTCATGGCTCTGATGAACATAGTTTTTCATCCTTACTTGGAATCATTCGTCGTTGTATTTGTGGACGATATCTTGGTGTACTCTCACACTCGACACGACCATGCTACCCATCATGAGATCGTATTGATTACACTGAGAGAGCATTAGTTATATGCTAATCTCTCAAAGTGCCACTTCTTGATGGATGAGATTCACTTCCTGGGCGATGTCATCTCAGAGAAAGGAGTATTAGTAGACCCAGAGAAGGTGAGAGCAGTAATTACCTGGGAGAAGCCAAAGAATGTCTTTGAGGTACGTAGTTTCATGGGACTGGCTGGTTATTACAGGCAGTTTATGTAGGACTTCTCACACTTAGAAGTGCCGTTGACAGGCTTGACTAAGAAAGTTGTGAAGTGCGTTTGGTCAGAATCTTGCGATTCAGACTTCTAGGAGCTGAAGGAGAGATTGACTTCAGCACCGATTCTAGTTCTTCTAGAGCCAGGCAAGAGATATACAGTTTTATTTGATGCATCTGGCATCAGGCGTGGAGCAGTGCTTATGCAGGAGGATCATGTTGTTGTGTACGGATCTCAGTAGTTGAGGCCCCATGAGAAGAAATATCCTACGCATGAACTAGAGTTGGCTTTAGTTGTTCATGCTTTGTGTTTTTAGAGGTACTATCTCATGGGAGATCATTTTGTGGTATATACTACCCAAAAGAGCCTTAGGTATATATTCACGTAGTGTGACTTGAATATGAGACATCGGAGGTGTGTCGAGTACCTAGAGTCTTTCGACTTCGAGCTTGCTTATATGCCTGGGAAAGGCAATGCTCTGGTAGACGAATTGAGCAGGAGGACTTAGTTGCAGGCAGTTCAAGAGGCCAGCAGTGAGTGACAGCTTATGGCTCTATTCTCTGAGATGCATTTGGAGGTGCACGACAGATAGGGACAAACAGTTCTTTCTTCTATACATGTTACCTCCACTCTATTAGATCGAGTTCGAATAAGGCAGATATCAGACCCAGAAGGCCTAGTCCTATAAGAGGGTGTGTCAAATGGAGACCCTACTCTGGGGTGGACAGTGGATGATGATGAGGTACTACATTTTCATGGTCGTGTATGTGTTTCAGTGGACATACATGAGGAGCTGATGCGAGATTTTCATGCTTCATCTTGGGCAGTTCATCCTGGTGTCACCAAGATGTACCGAGACTTACACCGTCAGTATTGGAGGCCAGGTATGAAGAAGGATGTGGCTGGTTTTTTCATGAGATGTTCGACTTGTCACCAGGTGAAATTAGAGCATCAGCGACCATCATGGCTTTTATAGAAGTTTCCCATTCCTGAGTGGAAGTGGAATGATGTCGTGATGGTCTTCGTGATAGGATTACCAAGATCTCCTTGAGGAAATGATGTAGTTTGGGTTGTAGTGGACAAGCTCACGAAGGTTGCACACTTCATGCCGATCAAGGAGACCTTCAATGTTGATGATCTGGGACGGTTGTACATACAAGAGATTATACCTCTGCATGGAGTTCCACACTCCATTGTTTCAGACAGGGATGCATGTTTTACTTCACACTTTTGGAAGGGGCTACAGAGGGCTTTGGGTACACAGGTACTTTTGAGTTCAGAATACCATCCCCAGACTGATGGCCAGTCCGAGCGTACAATCGAGGTGCTTGAGGATATTCTCCGAGATTACATTCAAGACTTTGACGGTACTTGGGGAAAGTGTATCCCTCTAGTGTAGTTCACCTACAACAACAGTTTTCAGGAGACTATTAAGATGGCACCTTATGAGGCTTTGTACGGTATGCCATGCCGATCATCTTTTTGCTGGCTAGAGGTAGGAGAGGCAACCTTACTGGGACCTCGTCACATTTAGGTGGTCATAGAGCAGGTAGAGTTGATTCAGAAGAGAATGACGACTGCACAGTCTTGATAGAAGTCTTATGCTGATCAGTGAAGGAGATCTTTGGAGTTAATGGTTGGAGACCAGGTTTTCTTGCGTGTTACCCCGAGGTTGGGACATAAGAGGATTAGAAGACAGGGGAAACTCTCACCGAGATACATCTGACCGTTTGAGATTCTGGAGAAAGTCAGGTTGGTTGCTTACAAGTTGTAGTTACCTTAGAGGTATCAGGCTATGCATGATGTCTTTCATGTTTCTCAGCTTCGATGGTATTTATCAGACCTGTCTCATGTTTTTCAACCCAAGGAGGTTGAGTTGGAGCATGATGCATCTTTCGAGGAGCATTCTATCAAGATTGTTGATTGTAGTGTAAAGGTACTCTGTGGCCAGTCTGTTCCTCTGGTACGGGTGCTATGACAACATGGCCGTATATAGGATGAGACTTGGGAGAGGGAGGCTGATATGTTATCACAGTGGCCAGAGTTGTTCGAGGTTTTGTCTTCTATGCCTTGTTAGGGAAATTCGGGGATGAATTTCTTTAAGGGTGGAAGATTGTAAGAACCTGGATCTTCATTTCAGGTATGTTTTTCCTTTTTCTGGTGTTTTTTAGAAAAATGGATTTTCTGGAAATTTATGAAGTACACGCTGTGTACTTTCTAAGTACACACAGTGTACTCGTCTCCTGCTCGAAGCCTTGTGTTGGCCTTGTTTGGGCCATACACACGGTGTGTAGGGGTTATGTGGAGGCCGATTTTGGCAGAGTACGGAAAAACCCACTACACGCTGTGTACTTTAAAAGTAAACGTTGTGTACATTCTTTTTTATTTCATTAATCGGACCGGGGTCACGCCTAATGCTCATAAACGTCTTCTTTTCCACCTAATTCTATATAGAGTATCCGAGGAGACTGATTCTTCTCTGATACACTAATCCGTCACCGGTTTCCTGAATCAAACTCCATCGATTGCAGAAGAATCACAACGGTGATTTCTTGGTTCTTCTTTGGCATCGTTTCTTGATTCTTCCTCTCATGTGAGTTATCTGAGGTTGAACGTTTTAGACGGTTTTGCAGATATACTCCATTCTAGGCTGATTCACGGGATGAGGTTCAAGTATATCAATGTTCGAGGATCGAGGTAGGAGGGTTGTTGCCCTACGTTGATGTTCTTTGAGTTTTGGTTGGAAAAGTGTCGGATACCCATGTATGAGGTATCCCGGGTTGAGGATTTTGATCCGATTGTTTTTTCCCAAGATTTCACGTTAGCTTATGATTAATTGCTGCTAATATATGCTTGGTTTTATGTTTGAGGATCACCCTATGGGTGGTTTCTCCCTGTTTGGCTGTTTATCGCCATTTGGCACCGTTTTCCTGTGAGGCAAACCCTATTGAAATTTCTAGTTTACTTGTTATAACTGTTTGCATGTGTTGCCTCCTATTTAAATTCTTTTGATGCATGGTAGCTATTATCCATGTAGTTGTTGAACTTACTTAGGGCTACGGATAGTCGATTACACACGACTGGACTTCTCAGGGCTGTGAGAACTTGGTGCGGGAGATCAAAGAGGGAATAAATGATTAAGTGCTTCCCTAGAGGGTCTATTTGTATTAGTTTCATATGCAGGACCTATGGGAATAGGACTTTGTTCTTCCCAAGAGTGTTCTTAGTTTACACACGCATCGAGACCATTAGAGGAATTAGACATATGTGCTTCCTCAGAGAGTCTGTAGCTATCTTTGCCAGACCATAGGGGAATTGACGTGAGAGCTTCCCAGAGTGTCTATTCCTTGTTTGATTACTGGAATATAGGGGTATGATAGTTTGAGCCACCCAGAGAGTCAGTGTATATTTTTATGGTTGGTTTTGATGAGTCCACCAAGCCAAAGAACAAACTTGGGTTTTGCACTGCTTGTGTTTAGGTAGTCTTTTGTGATACCTGCTGTGTTACTTGCTTTACCTTGGAATAGAAATCATTGTTAGTTTTTCCTGTTTGTTTGATTTAATGAATGTGAATGGTAATTGGTAAGATTATTTACTGGTGTACTCTTAGTCCATTAATATACTTAATTTCCTTTACTTTTTATATAATACTCACTAACAGTATGACACAAATCTTGTGGTGGTTGCCTACTGGGATTATTCTCACACCCTGTTTGGGTCCTGCCTTTCAGCCCAAACAGATTTTATGGTTTCAAGTGTAGATAGTGATTGTGGCCCTTCTACCTCAGGTACATGATTGCTGGTTGGAGCTGGAGAGCATGGGACTGGGCATTGGCTCGCGATGCAGCTGGAGTTGTTGTTTACGTTTAGTAATTTGGTTTCAGTTGTATTTCAGCACGTAGTTTTGTTTACTGCGTTCCGTAGATACATGTACCATTCTGAATCATTATTATATCATACATTGCTTCTACTTTTAGTTCCATCGTTTTATGCTGTTTACTGCTTCCGCTATTGATTATGTTTATTCTTCCGCTGCATACTTTACCAAATGAGGTCATAGTTTCCCCACTGACTCAAAAAGGCCCTCGCACCTAGTCGATAGCCTTTGGCGTTTGGGAAAACGTGCTTGAGGTCATGTGGCGAACCGGGGACGGGGCACCAGTATTGTGGCTCCAGATTGGGATCGTTACGGGGGGGTGTATTAGTGTCAGTGCTATTTGGTATCATTTTTTCCTTTTATCCCTTTTATTTATTTAACTTGTTATGATTTTTATTCTCTCATTATATTACCTATCCTTCATTTTATAACACACAAAAAAAGTGGATAAAATATTTACATGGTTAACCTTCATTAGGAATGGATAGTACTTGGTGAAGTTGGTAAACAATATATCATCACACAACCCACTAGAAACAATCATGAGTTACAAACAAGTATTTTTTTCCTTGAAACTGGTTTTTACTATATTCTCTTAAATAGTGTTTTAGTGTTTCTTTTCACATAGCTGTCTCTTATAACTTATGAATATTATTGGTGAACCACCTAGTTCTCCAACTTCCTTGCTTATATTCACAAGAACATGCAAGTAACACTTCTTATTTTGTATGCACAATGGTACAAAAAATCATCACAACATTGACTACAAGTGGTTCGTCTTTATTCATTTTTTTCTGTGCTGACCGAACTTCACAAACTTCTGTTTCTTATGTACTTCTTGTCTAACTCAACAAACTTCTTATTGTGAACTTCATAGACATATATTACAATTCTTATTACACATATTATTCTCTATCCTATGAAAATAGATATGAAAAATACATTCTTATTTTATTATCTCGTATTCCCTATTAACTTATCTTCTTCTTCTTCAAGGTATATGTTCTGCACTGGTTCTCTTCTCCTTGGATTCAACTTAGTGTGTTTGGTCAACTTCTTTTTAACACCAAAATATTTATTCTTGAATCATAGTTCTAAACCTCTATAACCATATCTTCTCAAATAAAACCTTCATTAATATATATAATAATAAATAGTTGCATTGTCACCTACTTATTCCTATATTATTCTCTTCTATTTGAAATAAAAATATTACATGAATGAAATATTTTAAATTATGAATATTATCATCAATTCAAAAAACTTTGACCCGAGCCTTCATGGTCTTTCACTAGATACACGATCTTTTATCCTTCACTTATTCTCAAATAATATGTATAATGACTGAACATTAACTACTCCCATAATAATAAAAATTATTGTAAAATCAGAACTACAATAACCACACATTACAAATGTATGTTAATATGAAGTAACCAACATGTATTAATCATTATTCAAAATGGATCCTTCATTCTAAGATAATTTTCATGAATTTATAACAGATATGAATATGCATGATTCTCTAGTAAATTTATCCATGAATCTTTTATTTTCAGCAAAAATGTTAAACATTTTTTTTACCTTATTTCCCAAATTCACTTTCTAGATCTTATAATAAAGATCACTTATTCAACACCTTATTCTTCACCTTCACACAAAAGGTATATTACCTTTACATAATTCACACTCATCTATGTACCATTTTCTTATGTGAAAAATCATGTATCCAATTTCCCATTTGGACATCTTTATACCTATTAGACTAATCAGGTATAAAGATTCACCAAATTAGAATTAGTAACATGGATTATTCATCTACGTGACCCATCTTGTATCTAAATACTCATTTTTGGAAGGTTTGTTTATATATAAAATTATATTATGTAACAATTTTTATTCACTCATCACTCTAAATTTGTGTACATAAATAATTCTACACTTTATAGAATTATTTAATGTGGATAATCAAATAACTAACAATGTATTCACCTACACTAGAATACCAATATGTTGATGTTTAGATTCATTTATATGGTTCTAAAATTATTTAATTTGTAATAATAATTCATCTTATTATATTTTATACTATATTCCTTTTTTATACATAACTCGAATCCCATTTATCAAGGATCACAATGAACAATATCGTGATTTATGATTCTTTCAAGATCAGTGTACTATGAATTGTCAGATTTCACCCATTTTCAAGAATTCTAGTGATAGAATAATCATGTATGTTGAACTCAAATATGGTATGTACTCATATAATATCCATTCTCATGGAAGTCAATATTCATGAAATATTGGTCCTTCATAAAAGGGTCCATTCTAAAAATCACATTAGATCTATGCACATATTCTTATTCCATGGAAGATGACTTAATTGACTCTCCTTCTACAGATTCTTATTTCAAATATGGTTTTCTTCTCCTTATATTTGTTCAACCTCAATCCAACACCAATATTGAACTCCAAAAATATTTAAATGATATTTTAATAATAAATATTTACCAATATATTCCAACTAAAAGAAGAAAATCATTCATCCCAAATGTGTAACATATCACTTTGGGACTCTTTTTCAACAATATCGGATTCCTCATAATCAACACTCTATCATCACTATATTTTTTATCATCTATGATACTTCTTTATTATCATCATATTTACATTCCTTAATAACAATTCCTTGTCAAAAAATACAAATCACACAAACTAGGATCAACAAAGATGGTCAAAATGGTAAAACCATAAAATTAGGGCACCTAGGTAGGGAACCACGACATGAACCATAACAGGCAACATTTATTAGTGCACCAATTTTTATCCCCCAAGAAATATTTATATTGTTAGGGAGTATATATAATCCTTCATCCCTCTATTTTTGAAACCCACCATGAACATCACCATGATATGGGGATGTTATCCATTTCTCTTAGGGGAAAACCCTCGAACAAAATACCCAATGAAATTCCCATCCTAGGTGTCTTACCCTTCACTATTTCACATATTTGAACTATCACATAAAATATCCCACCAAAATGCCCATCCTTATGGAACCATAATGTGATGCAGTCATTCTCACATTAAAATCACATTTCTTTCCACAAAAACCCATAAAATATGGGAAAACTCATAAAAATAATAAAACAACGTAAAAATATATATATTAAATACCACAGTGACATGGGGGTGGCACATCAATTGTAAAAAATTAATAAGTTATGATTCATGATTTAGGTTTCTGATACAATATTTTCAAAATTTTACATTGTTTTCAAGATTTTAGGAGTCTGAAAAAGGTGTAGTGCTTATGAGGAATAGCTATCCATACAAAAAAAGGGTTTCGAAGAATAAAGTTGAGGATGTATGATGGTATAATTTGATGTCTTATAGTTATGAAATATAAAACAGAAATGGATAAGAACCTCATATCTTTAATATCCTTGGATATTCTTGGTTACAAAATAACAATTGAAGATAGATTATTAAGAATAATTCACCACACATTCCTTATGATTAATGGTTCTTATAATGGTTTTTTTATTAGTTAAATGCTGATAACATTATAGGTGGAACAATTATATGAGAATAGAGTGTTCCAGACAATTTTTATTTTGGTATATTAGACTCAAGAATACAAAATAGAAGGATTTTCATAACATAGTGAAGAAAAGTGTTTTCAATGGTTCCATGATAAGAAAAATTTACTTTCGTTAACATTATGTGATGGGTAAGAAAAATAGATTTTGTTTTTACACTGGAACACATCACATGAAGGGAAAAAATTTCTATATCCATACCAATGTATAGGGACCATGGGAGAATGATTTATTAGAATTTAATCATTATTTTTTCATACTAATTAATGATTTGTCATGTTAGTATTGGGTGTATTGCTTGGAAAATAAGTATGAAGGTTTGGATGTATTCCTCAAATAGAAAAAGGTGATTTAAAATTATATTCGAAGAATGATAAAGAGACTCATATTAGATAATGGGTAATGATACACATTATATCCATTAAAGAAGGTTTTTCAAGAAAAAAGTGTTGTGAGAAACATTATAGTTCTTGGAACATTATAGTAGAATGCAGTGTTAGAGTGGATTAACTATATACTCATTGAAAAGGTATAGTGTATGCTCTCTCATCCTATTTTGATTAAAAAATTTTATTTATAACATTGATTTATGCATCATATATTTTGAAAAGATTAATTACATCAATGATTGATTGTAAAATTTAGATAGTGGTTTAGTTTGGTGAGAATATTTAAAATTATGATAGATTTATTTATCACTATTTGTAATACTTATTTTCATTTCAAAAAATCAAAATTAGATCCCAGAGAAATGAATTATAAATATTTTAACTTTAGTGGTGGATGTGAAATATTGTGGATAATGGGATATAGAAGCAAAGAAGATCATTTGGAGTCATGATATTAAATATCATGAATTAGTAATGATGATGAAAAATGATTCTATAAAATAGATATATTGGTTTGATAATTTTTTGTTATAAAAGAAGAAAATATCACTTCCGACTAACCAAGAGACTTCAGTGAGAATATATGGTTATCATAAAGATATTCCAATAGAAAAAGAAGTTCCATTATAATAGGATAGTCTATATCATGAGAGTAATTCTATTTTTATATCATGACAGACCATAGATATACCTTACAAGTATTGTGATTTTTTTTGGACTTTTCAATAATAAATTATTATCATCCAAATAACTATCGTGATGTTTTGGATATCCAAGAGATGGATTGTTGGATGGAAGTAATGGAAGAAGAAATCAGTTAATTATATCTGAATCAGACATAAGATCTTATTCCTCTTTCAATGAAAAATCATGTTATTGGGTGAAAATTGATTTTTTTTGAAAAATAAATACGTCACTTTTAAAAATGTTATCAGTTATGAGGCTTTACTTTTTGATAAGGGTTATACAAAGACGGTGGGAACTGTTTTCAATTGGGCATTTTCTACTATTTTTAAGTGAAACACTCTAGGATTTTAGAATATATTTTCCATTAAAATAAATTTTATATGTTCAATATATTGTGATTCACACACCACTAAATATAAGGAATAGTGTTTTATTGAAATATAAAATGAAATAAATAACTAGATAGTTAAATTAAATTGATAAAATAAATGAATTTGTAAAGTAAAATGGGTCAAATTGACATAATAAAATATAATTGATTCTAAATATACTATTTTGAACTATTTTGTTGAATTATTTATTTTTATTATATTTAATATTTTTATTGAATTATATAAATAAAAATGATCTTTAAAGTTCAATTCGTAATTAAAAAATTCAATTAAGGAAATCCATTATAACTCCCTGAACCTGGACCAGCCAACAGTACCTGGTTTAAAATCTTCACATGGCATTAAGTGAACCTCACAATATACTAGAGGCTACTGACATGTGGATAGGGCCTTCAAGATTCATTAGGCAGACTATAAACCCGTTATTACATTGATCAATAATGATAATTAACCAAATAATATCCACATTATAGTAAAAGGAATAAGTAAACACACCCAAAAACATACATGATGCAGCTATAAAAAGCATGAACTGATCACCTAATAGGATGATCCAACAAATAAAACAAACCAAATAATACAATTTTCACACTATACCTATTCTTATCCCTTGGACTCATCTAAAACTTTGATACCCATAGAGCTTTTCTAGAAAAATTTGTTGCAATTCATGTGCTCTAATATGAAAGCAGACATATGGTCTTCACACACACTATATCCCCTATTTAGGTGTAAGCATATAACACTATATGGTCTCACCAAAAACCCTTAATATACATTGTAATAAACTTGTGTATGCATTCGGAAAAAAATAAAATTAATAAACATGATAATTCATTCATTACACACAAACTCGGCTATCATGATACTCGATGAGATACACTCACCCATCAGGCCACCGTATGCTAACAAGGACACCACAATGTCTGACCATACTTTCTTCGATGCCATACTAGAATAAAATTTCCAACTCTTCTAGTTATGTGAAATCTAATGTCAAGATCATACCCAAAGACTCAGGGTATGGGGAAGTACAATATTCATCTCACTTACTAAAGGAATATAGCATAGTCATACATCTACATCATGACCCATTTCCTTATCAGTAAAGGTAGAGACCATAATATAGGTCTAATTTCACTTCATGACCCATCCCCTCATGGGTAGAACTTGAATAAAGACAATTCAAAGAGTGGTCTATCATCACAATCCAATCCTTTTATGGAAATTTCTCATTTAATGCACAAGGACTCCCTATCACCCATAATAATCCATCTAGAACCATATCACTCTTGGCAGTGACAAACCTCTGATTCCTCTACCCTACTAGGTCAATCACCTATAATAAGAACAAGCACACACACACACACAATAAACAACACACATGGTCTGTGGAATTTTCCCACAACTCAACACATAATTCCATAGTCCTTATACAGACTCTCAGGTTATAAAAAAATTCATCTCTCATATCAGGGTGTCCACTAGGAACTCTTGACAAATAATAGTCTCTACCCATTAATACCATCTCACATCCATATCCCATAAGTGAAACAATATCCCAATTTCTCATCCAAATGTTATCCTCAAGGATTGATACAACCTCACTAATTTCCCTAAAAAATCACGGTACCACTACCTAATGACCTCCCTTATACAATTCACCATAATCCCCTTGGTATCCTGATGACAAAGTCCAAATAGTTTTCCTAGCCCACAACTGGGCCTCATCTCAAATCTCCTCCGGGAGATCTCTCTGCTGACCCCCCAGAGAAAAACCCCTCTCAATGAAACATTTTATTTCATAGAGGAATTATTTTACTCACCTCACTCACTAGAACTCTCCTACAACCTCATGCAGAAGTTCCTAACAATCCAAAAGATGTAAAAATATCAATCGCATAATCTCTTATCCCTAAACCCTTTATACATACCCATTAGACCTAAAAAATCAACCTAGGATATCCCACAACACTACTTGTACCAAGAGACTTACCCAAGTCCTCACATTAACCTAAATGGTACCCTCTCCCTATAGTGACATACTCACCATGTTATCTTTATTCAACTAAGTGATAAAGAGAACTTATTCCAAGAATAAAAGGCTCTAATCCATCTTATATTATCAAAATAGGGAACGCTTGGTACCTAGAACTATATATAATTCAATTAAATTATATAGGCATTGATACCAATACATAAAAAAACATATTAAATTATATTTTACGAGAAACTTATGTTGATACCAGGTTTAACCCCATGTTGAGCTCCATCGAGTCTCATCAAAGACCTATGAGAACTGTCCACAATCCAAATCACCTATCTCATGGAAAAAATCACACATAAATAAATATATCAAAATATAATTAATTATTAAAATGAATATAAATAAGTAAATTTATGTAAAAATTCACTAGGCATAATCCTACATCAAAAACCTCAATCAATGGGATGTTGTCCACTCCCAACACACACCGAAACATAATCCACAAGAAATCCCAAACCATTATGATAAATGTAATGACCGATTTCATCAAATTTTGGAAAAAACATAGAAAAACATATGGTGAACCACCTTCTCCAAAAAGTAATGAAACAATTTGATGACTTAATCTTAGGTTTTTCTATAACCAATCCATATAATATCCTTATCATATCAAATTATTGCCACAATTCTCTAGTAGAAGTCACTACCAAACCTTAAACAAAACCTAATGAAAATAAGTGGAAAACAAAGAATAAAGAAGAATAAATGAATAAATATAGACCCTACCTAAAAACCAACTCATTAATAGACCATAAAAATCCTCTATAAATAAAGAACTATAAGTGGAGAAGTAGGGGATGATCATATAAAAAAATGACAACTCTATCCCCCTACTGGATTGTAAATAAAGGGGAATGAATAGGGGAAAATATAAGGCTCCCCATCTAAAAAGGGCCTTCAACACCCATTAATTGTTTAAAGATGGCTTAAAGATGTAAACAGGGGGTTCAAAATTTAAATAGGGGTATCACAGTGTGAATAAGGGTTCACAGCATAAAGGGACCACCCCAGATACCTTCACGAAATGAACCATTATTTCACGACTTGTGTGTGGACGTAGAGGGGCTCTGCCTTGGATAACCCAATTCATGAAATAACCCTTATGAGCCATGATGTGAAGGGATAAAATATCCGAAATTCATCCCCCCTGGGGATAGTTGACCTCTATTTGGAGATCACCTATGCAGCCATACCAAAAAATGGGTCTTGAACCATGTTCAAAAGACACCTATTGAGATATCCCAACACTAAAAATTGAAATTTGAATCCCAATTCAAGAAATAGATTAATCTATATATAATAATTTCAATTGTTACACCCCGACTCCACTAGGATGGAGCCGGTGCATTACTTGTGATATTGGAATGGTTAGAAAGAATGAAAACCCTGAAGGAATTTTTAGTTTAGTAGTCTTGAAGAATCCAGACACATTGATTTAACATAAATTACATTGGATAAGGTTACAAGATACAATCTATAATTAGAAACAAAAACTGCATCCACTAGCACTCAATAAATAGCCTCCTATTCATAACCAGTTGAAGGTAAACTATGAAAGGGGTGAGCTCAAATGCTCAGTAAGGGTTACAAATAGTGAAATCATGAGTAAAATAATATGTGAATCATAATCAATATGAAATAATCAAAATAGCATAGTGAATAAATGAAGAACTAATGCCATTAATAAACTGAGAATGAAACTGAATCCATAGATTTTGTCATAGTGAAAACCTCATGGATAATAATAATAACTGACAATGAATAAAGAGAATGCTTATTAATTGGATGTCATGTATCTGGAACATGAACCATAATACCATAAAAATGGTTTATTTCTTTGGGTAGAAACCCGTCTGATTTTTTGAAACAAACTCGAAGGGTCTTTCGCTAAACTGTTTTGTCTCATGAGACCTACCGATGCATCGAGGGGATGTAGTGGGCCCCACTAACCTCTAAATCCAAATAATTATTTTTAAAATGATTCAATACAAGTGAAATATTCCTTTTCAATATCCATATATTGTATAAAATACAGATTCATCAATAACATCCCAAATATACATCGTATGTGAAGTGGTATACTGTTTAGACAATAAACATATCCATGACATGAGATTATGAATATTTTCTAGGAATATAATTTCAAATATAAAGTGATCTCAAATGGTCAGTAGGTACACCACATATGGATTATGTGCACAATACAATGTTAGTCACAACAAAGGGGATATTCTTGAACAAAAGTGAGAGAGAGGATCCCTTACCTTATGATTGAAGGTGTTGTTGTGTTGTTTTTAAAGACCTGAATAAACAAATTTGGATTATTAATTCATAAGTAATGAACCTATTTTATATTTAATTGATATGGTATTACCTTATTTATTTTATTAATGGGCTTTTTATGGATTTAATAGATTCAATTTTATTGTTTTGGAAGCATTTTCTTACTTGGTTTCATGCTTTGTTTACTTGTATTCAGGAATGGAAGTTGGTTTGAAATATGGTAAAACATCCAGAATTGTTAATATACATTATTAGTGAAATTAAAGAGATATAAATTATCTTATAATGATTCTGGTTATATACCATGTTGATGACTCATTTGATGAGTTAAAGATAAACGCTTGAATTTGGCTTGGCAGTTTTTTTCAAAATAAACTTGTTTTGTGTTATTATTCCATATTATGAGCGTATAAAGATTCCAGAATGTTAATAAAGGTAAAACACATATATTATGATCTCTTTCAACCGTATATTTGGTTTCTAGACCAGTATTTAATGAATTAATGGAAATTTAAATTACAACGTCCACGATGTCAGTAATTCGACACATCACAGATAATGTTTTCATTCCTTAAATAAGTGGGAGATGAGAAGAATAATGATGAATAATTTTCCATAAAGATTATAACATATATAATACAGATTATTTTGGAGCATACATTCCTCTTTGTGAATATGAGGTGAGGAAAGAAGAAGAAAAGAAAGGAATCCTAAAATGAATGAAAACTTGAAAAATTTCTCATGAAAATTCGGTAGCCTAACAACGTCTCTTAAAATTTTAAAAAAATAGTTTGATGAGAGTAATGGAATATCTCATCATTCATACATAATATGGACATTAAGGGGGGATATTTAATTAAATATATAAACACATGCAAAAGGGAAAGGAAGAGAATAACAGAAAATGAATGAAAAGAATGAAAATAAAAGAGGTTGTTTACCTCTTGATCTCTTCTCCTTGAGATCCTTTTTAAGGGCTTTGGTTTTGGTCTTTTGGTGATACCAGCAGCTCTAGGACGTGGGGAAGAGAATTGGGAGGATTATTGGGCAGAAAATTGGGGATCTTAAAGTCTTAGAGGAGTGAATAGAAGAGGTGGTGGTGGGGGATTTTTATAGTGGATGAGAGGGGTAAATTTTGAATATTTAGTTTCATTATTTTATTATTTCCATCAAGACAACCAATAGTATTGTTTCTTGTGTCCCAAAATAGTAATAATGGCATTAGAGTTCGAACCAAGTGGCCTTGAATCACTTATGATGTCATAAATAGTGTATTTTACTGATAAATTTAATATACAATATTTTACCGTATTTCACTATTCATAAAAAATTCAAGAATTTCAGAAAAAACAAAAAATTCACCCCTACCATTTTTTTAAATGTATAATTCAAAAGTGAAATCCATTTTTCAAAAATAATTTTCTAAATATTATTAATTTAATTTGAAAAATAACAATCTTAAAGTGGAGTTAGTTTTATGTGGCATTGAAAAATTAATTAAGATCTCATTATCTTATTTCCTTAATAAGATGAAATAATAAAATTATTTACTATTCATAAGGGTCATATTACTATTCATATTACTATTCATAAGGGTATGTTACTATTCACCAAAAATCATGTTTGTTCTATCAGACTCCAAATGACTTACTTATCATAACTCTAGATGACCATTTTTCAAAATTCAAAACATAGAAGTGGAAAATTTATATTTAATGGCTAGGTTTTGACTATATCCTCAATATCCTAGTGTTTTTTCAAAGGAACACAGGGATGAATAGAATTTATTTAAGAGAAAAATACCATAAAATGTTTGGGGTTCTACCTTATTCCCTCCTTCAGAAATTTTGTCCTCAAAATTTTATGAATAAAGCCCACTAAAAAGATGTGGGTGATTCTTCTTCATAAAATCCTCTGGTTCCCATGTTGCTTCCTCCATATTCTGATTTCTCCAATGAACCTTTACTAGACTAGTTGTTCGATTTATCAATACCTTCTCCCTTGTGTCAAGAATCCTGATAGGCTTTTCACAGTATGATAAATCAGGTTCCAGTTCTATTTCTTCAAATGTGAGTACATGCGTTGGGTCTAGCATGTATATCATTAACAATGATACGTGGAACACATCATGAACTCTTGAGAGATTTGGCATCATCTCTAAATGGTAAGCAAAAGCTCCTATTCTTCCCAAAATTTCAAATAATCCTATGTACCTAGGGCTCAGTTTTCCTTTCTTACTGAACCTTAATACACATTTCCATGGAGATACTTTCAGAAATACATTATCTCCCACTTGAAATTCCAATTCCTTTCTCCAGTTTTTAGTATAACTCTTCTGCCTACTTTGGGCTGCTTTAATATGGGCTTTTATTTTCTTCACCTTTGTCATGGTATCTTCAATAAGTTCTGGGCCTATAACTTTCCTCCCACCAACTTCATCCCAACAAGTTGTAGTTCGGAATCTGTTTCCATATAATGCTTCATATAGAGAAATTTGAATACTAGAATCAAAATTATTATTGTGTGAAAATTCCACCAAAGGCAATTATTGATCCCACATACCTTGGAAGTCAAGAGAACATGGCCTCATCATATCTTCTAGAGTTTGAATAGTCCTTCAGAATGTCCGTTAGTTTTGGGGTGATATGCGGTACTCATATGAAGCTCAGTATTCAAATCCTTCCAGGCGCTCATGTGGTAAATCCTCTCTTATTGGAAGGAAATGTGTTGTTTTAGTGAGACGATCAACAATTACCCATATTGCATCATTCCTTATAGGTGTCCTCGGTAGTCCGGTGACAAAATCCATCGTAATTTTATCCCACTTCCACATAGGAATAGGTAGAGGTTGTATCACTCCTTTGGGATGTTGTCTCTCTGCCTTCACTTGTTTACAAACAAGACACCTTGACACATAGTCAGCAATTTCTCACTTCATATTATCCCACCAAAAATATTCCCTCAAATCTATATACAAGTTGGTGCTACCCAGTTGTATAGAGAAATTTGAAATATGATCATCGTCTAATAGTTCCCTTTTTAGAACAGGTATTGATAGAATGCATAACCTCTTCCCAAACATTATAACTCCTTCTTCATACATGAAGCCAGCCAGTCTTCCATCCTTAACTGCATTAATTTTCTTTTACAGATTCTCATCATCATATTGAGTAATTTTTCTCTTTTCTAGTAAATATGGTTTAGCAATCATTTGAAAGAGGAGTGATGTTTCCACTTCCTTAACAATTCCCATATCCATCTTCAGTAGATCCATAAACATAGGATCTCTTTCAATCCTCATTTGAGTCAGAAGTCCATGATCTTTCTTGCTTAATGCATCTTCCACCTTATTCGCCCTTCCTGGATGGTAATGTATTGAACAATCCTAATCTTTGAGTAACTCGACCAATCTTCTTTGCCTCATATTGAGTTCTTTTTGTGAGAAAATATATTACAAACTCTTGTGGTCCATATAAATCTCACTTCTCTCTCCGTAGAGATAATGCCTCTATATTTTTAGAGTAATGATTACGACTGATAACTCAAGATCATGAGTTGGATAATTTTTCTCATGAGTCTTCAACTATCTTGATGTATAAGCAATAACTTTATCATATTGCATAAGGAAGAAACCCAACCCATTCTTTGATGCATCGCTGTATATCACAAATCAATCACATATAGATGGAAGAGTCAAAATTGGAGCATTGACCAATCTTCTTTTAAATTCATCAAAGCATTCTGTACATTCATTTGTCCACACAAACTTAACTCCTTTGCGTGTGAGCTTGGTTAGCGGGGTAGCCAGTCGGGCAAAATTATGAGCGAAACATCGATAATAACATGTTAATCCAATAAAACTATGTACCTCAGTTATGTTTGTTGGCATGGTCCATTCATGGATTGCCTTTGTCTTTACAGGATCAACTAGGATTCCATCCGTAGAGACAATATTTCCTAGAAAAGAAACCGATTGAAACCAGAATTCTCATTTGCTAAAATTCCCATATAATTGAATTCTTCTCAGAGTATTTAGAATAGTTCGCAAATGATCCTCATGTTCTTCATAGATTTTTGAGTATACCAAGACATCATCGATGAATACCAAAAAAAGTTATCAAGATATTCCTTGAAAACTCTATTCATTAAATCCATGAAAATAGAGGGTGCATATTTCTGTCCAAAAGGCATCACTGTGAACTCATAAAGCCCATACATTGTTCGAAATGCTGTCTTCAAAATATCATCCTTCCTCACACATAGTTGATGATATCTGGATCAAAGGTCAATCTTCTAAAAATATTGAGCTCCCTGAAGTTTTTCAAATAAATCATCAATCTGGGGCAGATGATACTTATTATTTATTGTAATTGCGTTGATTTCTTGGTAATCAATGCAAAGCCTCATGGATCCATCATTCTTCTTTACAAACAAGACCCGGTCTCCCCATGGAGAAATAGTAGGTCGAATAAATACTTTTTCACTCAACTCTTCTAGTTTTTTCTTCAGCTCCACTAACTCCACAATGGCCATTCTATATGGGGTCTTTGATATAGGTATTGCATCCTGAATTAAATCAATAGAGAACTCAACTTACCGCTCTGGAGGATGTCCTGGTAAATCCTATGGAAATTTATCAATGTACTCTTTCACTGTGTGCACGTTTTCAATTTGAATATTTCATTCCCCTCCCATAGATATTGGTTTATCTTCCTCTCTAAGTATTACATTCAGTAGAGCTACTGGGGGTGGTTCTAGATAAGAATCAGGTTGATAAGTTTCTGCCCAAAAGACAAGGGATTCTACACCATTTCCAAATATTGTAACTTATTTTTTCATGCAATAAATCCTCTCATCATAATTTGATAGCCAATCCATACTGAGAAATATATCAAATTCAGTCATGGGTATGATGATAAGGCAAGCAACTAAAGCACGTTTTGGTGTTTGGAGGGGGACTAGTCGACATGCCTTTGCTGCAATGATACATCCCATGGGAGTTTTGATAGACAACTCCATTCTTAAATCAAATTGGACATATCTTATTTTCTTGGAAAACGGAGAGGATATAAATTAATGTGATGATCCAGAATCAAATAAAGTGTTGGCTAAGTTTGAGGGAACAATTAAAGTACCTGCCACCACGTTACTAGGAATTTCAACCTCCGTGGTTGTAATCACATAGGCTCTCCCTTTCTCTCTTGGATTTTTTTTAGGCATGTTTCCTTGGAGCTTAGGAAAATAATTTTCATAGTGTCCCATATCTCTGTAATTGTAGTACTGAACATCATTGAATTTTTTCTTCCCCTTGCATTCATTGAATCGGTGATCCTTTTCTCCACACATACATCAAACTCCCATGCCTTTCAAGCATTTCCCGGGATGATTCATTCAACAGTTCTCACATAATGGGAAATTATTTATTCCCTTTCTTTTATTTGGTGCTTCCTGTTTTTCTTTTGTTATTAGAGTACCAGTTCTTATCTTGGTTTCCTTTGAAATGATTTGATATAGAAAATTCCTTCTCTGTTTTGATAGCACTTGATACAATTCAATCATATGATGAAAATTTTTGAGAAGCCAGTGCCCTTCGAAGACTTGGATTAATACCTTTAATGAAGTGATCAATATTGTTTGCTGAGTCACGAACGTAATCCATGGAATACCTGGCTAGCCTTGTGAAGGTAGCCTCATACTCTGCAACACTGTCTTCTTCCCTTTGTTTCAAGCCAAGGAATTTCCTCTTCATTTTAGTTCGTTTCTCACGAGGGAAATATTTTTCATAGAATATTTCCTTAAAGTCCTCCATTCCATATCATCTATTTCTTCTTCTTCCTCCATGGTGTTCTGAATCAGGGACCACAATTGGTCAGCGTCACCCTTGAGACAATATACTACCAGCACCACCTTCTCATTTTCATTGCATCTTAATGCCATAAATATCTTTTCAAGTGACTTTATCCACTACTCAGCTACCATTGGATTAGTTGTCCCACTGAAATATGGGCGCTTCTACTACATTAAATGATCCAACACATGTGTGGAATGGTTATTCATTACAACTTCAGTAAGTTGTACCAATATGGTCAAGATCTGATCTGCTCCAATATTGGTTGTGTTGACTTTCTCAGTAGGGAGATCCATACCTTTCCCAAAAGTATTGATTCCCCTTCTTCCATTAGACGCAATTTCTAAATAATGGGATACACTAGATTAGTTTATGAATCTCAAATAGATAAGCACTCAACATAGATTGAAATTCTATGCATAAACATGGTTCCTCTAAGGAAAAAATTACATTAATTCCTTCATAATGGATTGTAAAGAAAACATGAATTATCCTAAGCATATCCCCCCCCGGGAGTGTTGTAACCAAGAGTAAATCAAGGCCCAATGTCGTGCACCAGTTCCCGTTCAAGTCTTTCTCAAAGTGGTGTTTTCAGGTTTTACCTCTAGATACATCTGTGCCAGAGCCGCCTCTACCTTATTGTATCCAGATTGGGACATTTTTCTTAAACTATACACATAATTTATTCCCTACCAAAATACTAGGAAGTTCTTGTATTTTAATCCTCAAATACTACCTTAGGGATTTGTTCCCTACTATAAATTTCCTAGTCTAGTTTCCAAGTGCTCTACTAAACTTTCTCTGATACCAACTGTAACACCCCGACTCCACTAGGCTGGAGCTGGTGCATTAATTTTGATATTAGCATGGTTAGAAGGAATGAAGATCCCGAAGGAATGATCAGTTTATTAGTCTTAAAGAAACAAGACACATTCATTTAACATAAATTACATTGGATAAGGTTACAAGATACAATCTATAATGAAAAACGAAAACTACATCCACTAGCACTCAATAAATGACCTCCTCTTCATAACCTGTTGAAGGTAAACAATGAAAGGGGTGAGCTCTAATGCTCATTAAGGGTTAAAAATACCGGTAGCATGAGTACAATAATATGTGAATCATAATCAATCTGACATAATAAAAATGGCATAGTGAATAAATGAACAACTAATTCCATTAATAAACTGAGAATGAAACTACATCCATAGATTTTGTCATAGTGAATACCTCATGGATAATAATAATAACTGACAATGAATAAAGATAATTCTTATTAATTGGACATCATGTATCTTCCACATGAACTATTATACCGTAAAAATAGTTTAGTTATATGGGTAGAAATCATCCTGATTTTTGGAAACAAACTCGAAGGGTCGGTCGCGAAACTATTTTGTCTCATGATACCTACAGATGCATAGAGGGGTTGTATTGTGCCCCACCCACCTCTACATCCAAATAATTCTTTATATAATGATTCGATATATGAGAAATATGCCTTTTAAATATCTGTATAGAGTATAGAATACAGATTCATCAATAACATCCCAAATATACACTGTATGTGAAATGCTATATGGTTTATACAATAAACTTATCCATGACATGAGATTATGGATATTTTATAGAAATATAATTTCAAATAGAAAGTTATCTAAAATGGGAAGTAGGTACACCACATAAGGATTATTAGGTGCACAATACAAAGTTAGTCACAACACAGGGGATATTCTTGAACAAAAGTGAGAGGGAGGTTCCCTTACCTTAAGTTTGAAGGTGTTCTTGTATTTTTTTAAGACCTGAATAAAAAAATTAGGTTTATTAATTCATAGTTCCATAAAATCTTGTATATTTAATTGATATGGTATAACCTTATTTAGTTCATTAATGTCATTTTTTATGGATTTAAGTGATTCAATTTTATTATTTTGGATGCATTTTCTTACCTGGTTTCATTCTTTGTTTACTTGTATTCATGAATGAAAGTTGGTTTGAAATATGGTTAAACATACAAAATTATTAATATAAATTATTATTGAAATTAAAGAGACATGAATTATCTTATAATGATTCTGGTTATATACCATGATGATGACTTATTCGATGAGTTAAAGATAAACGCTTGAATTTGGCTTGGCAGTTTTGTGCTAAATAAACTTGTTTTGTATTATTATTTCATATTATGAACGTATAAATATTACAGAATGTTAATCAAGATAAAAGAAATATATTACGACATGGTTCAACCATATATTTCGTTTCATGACCAGACTTGAAATAATTAATGGAAATTGAAATTACAATGTCCACGATGTCGGTAATTCGACACATCACATGCGATGTTTTTATTCCTTAAATAAGAGGGAGAGGAGAAGAATAATGATGAAAAATATTAAATAAACATTAGAAAATCTAGAATATACATGATTCTAGAGCATACATTCCTCTTGGTTAATATTAGGTGAGGAAAGAAGAAGAAAAGATGGGAATCTTAAAATGAATGAAAACTTGATAAATTTCTCACGAAAATTCGGCAGCCTAACAACGTCTCTTAAAATTTTATAAAAATAGTTTGATGAGAGGAATGTAATATCTCATAATTCATAAATAATATGGACTATAAGGGGTAATATTTAACGAAATATCCCAACACAAGCCAAAGGTAATGTAAGAGAATAACATAAAATGAAAGAAAAGAATGAAAATAAAAGAGGCTGTTTACATCTTGATCTCTTCTCCTTGAGATCCTTCTTAAGGGCATTGGTATTGGTCTTTTGGTGAGACTAGAAGCTCTAGGACGTGGGGAAGAGACTTGGGAGGATTATTGGGTAAAAAATTGAGGAGTTTCAAGGCTTATAAGAGTGAAGAGAAGAGGTGGTGGGGGGGGATTTTAATATGGAGGAGAGGGGTAAATTTTGAATATTTAATTTCATTATTTTATTATTTCCATCAAGACAACCAATAGTATTGTTTCATGTGACAAATAATAGTAATAATGGCTTGTGATTTCGAACCAAGTGTCCTTTAATCACTTATGATGTCATAAATATTGTATTTTACTTATAAATTGAATATTGGGTATTTTACCGTATTTCACTATTCATAAAGAATTCATGAAATTCAGAAAAACCCCAGAAATTCACCCCTAACATTTTTCGACGTTTAGAATTAAAAAGGGAAATCTATTTTTCAAAAATAATTTTCTAAATATTATTAATTTAATTTTTAAATAAGGTCATAGTTAATTCAAAAAATAACAATCTTGAAGTGCAGTTAGTTTTACGTGACATTGAAAAATTAATTAAGATCTCATTATCAAGTATCATTAAGAAAATGAAATAATAATATTATTTACTATTCATAAGGTTCATATTACTATTCATAAGGGTATGTTAATATTCACCAATAATCATGTTTGTTCTATGAGACTGCAAATGACTTACTGATCACAACTCTAGATGACCATTTTTCGAAATTCAAAACATAGAAGTGTAAAATTTATATTTAATGGATACGTTATGACTATCTCCTAAATATCCTAGTGTTGTTTCATAGGAACGCAGTGATGAATAGAATGTATTTAAGAGACAAATACCAAAAAATATTTGGGGTGCATCATCAATCTTTTCTAAAAAGTAATGATTAGAAATCCACTGGGCATTACAAGATCCGCATAACAACATTTCTCATCCCTATTATGCCTTGGTAGTCCTAGAACGACATCTACTGAACCAATATGATCACAAGTTCATTGAGAAAACACAACATTATTTTTTCAAATTCCATACACACTTCTACAAAACAACTCCATACTCTGAGGCATGATATTCATTATGAACCAAGGAACCATATCAATATTAGTTCCAACACTGAGATGATTTTTACGATGCCCATATATTCTAAGTCCCCAAAATGACTTCACCTGATTGATCATGAGGATTATGGGGCTCCGTACTGGAAGGCTCCACTCAAAAAGGGTGAATCCAAGCCATAACGCTCCCCACCATATAAATATACCACTGAAAACACATTTTCAATAGTCAACTGACCTGGAAACCATGTTTCTAAAAATTCTTTTGATTTGGTTTCCCCCTCACATCATTCAAAATCACACAAAAGCACGTCTCAAACCATGATGAATCTATATTTCCCAAAACTGCTCCAACTCACCCACCAATGTGATATCACATTACCCAAGCATGAAATATTAACCTCAAAAGGAATAATAAGATCATGTAATGTTCACACTAAATTCCAATCCATGACTCTTGTTGTAATTCCTTGTTTAATAAGAAACCACCATGAGAACCAGTATACCTCTAATATGTCTCACTCTTGGATCACACCAACTCTAACTTAAGCTCGATGCCAATGAAAAATCTCAATCCAGCATCACATCTAAATTTCAAGTTTCGTATTACCCATGAAAATATATATTAATGAATCTTATCACCCACCAATAAACCAATGCCACCTTGACCACACATTGACCAATTTGACCATAACCATGACCCATCCGACACAAGCGTCGCATACTAGTGAATGAAATGATTCTCCCAACCCCAGGAGTACCATTATTGTTTCCCCATTGAACCAAACAACTAAAATCAATTTACCATGATCCGTTAATTAACGAATTCAATGAATATATATAGATGTCCCAATTGAACTCAAGTGTCAACATGAACACCAACCATTGCTCATTCCAATATCACCAGAAATTTCATGGTTGAAATTCAAAAGAAATAATTGAACACATGTGTCACACCCTCTGATAGAAAACATTATGATACATACCATATATATTACCCTACAATGCTACTCATACATCAACCCAAAAGGGTCTCACCAGCATGCCTCTCGAACAATTACCTTATCCTGAAAAAAAACCACGGGCAACCCTTCCTACTTGAGTGTAACATCCCGTTCCCGATATAACCTGTATGTTTTTAACCTTTTCATGGGTTTTCATTTTTATTGACTAGGTAGGGTTTAGAATGAATTTGAAGGATATATATAATGATGAAGTCACATATTTTTTGGACTCTAATCTTGAACCTATATTTTCTGCAGGCTAAAGGAGGGTTACACAGTATGTAACTAGGTTACACACCATGTAATGGTGCTGGGTACATATCATGAAGGGATAACACCATGAATGTTACATGGAATGACGAGTCATTATACATCATGACATAATTAATGAAATTGTTTTAATTCGAAGTGACAAGTTTTTCATTCCTTATGGAAATTAAATATTTTATGATGTGTAATGTGGTTACACATAAAATAATACCATGACAGATGTATTTTAATGAGAATCACAGATAATATCTTATTTTTGGATCTTCTAATGTTTCCTTTCTCTCAGTCTATGGCCTTATACATGTGATTTTGGAGCACTCCAACCCTTCCGAGACCTTTTGTTTGGCAATCGATCGTCATTGCATTAACAATGTTAATTATTATGTAAGTGTTTCCACTTTTTTCATCATCTCATTCTCTTTATCCTCCTTAGGGTTTAATATATCATCATGAAATTGATATATATACAATATTTGTCTCTATATCTAATTTCTAGGTTTTGTTTTGAGATCTTATATGACTTTGTTCTCCATGATGGGTTTCATTGTAGGAGTTCAGTTTGGAAAAAAATATAGGTGATTCCAACCCGTTTGGTCAAATTGATTAACCTTAAATTTATTATTTTTTTTCTGTTGTTTATATAAATATAACTGTTTGAAATTGATTTTAATTGGTTTTTATTAAAACCTAATTCTAGTGAATTGGGTTTCTTGAAATGATTTGACAAGAAATTGGGGAAAACCCCCAATTCTAGTGAATTGGGGAGTGTTTGAAATTGGATGGAAATGGTTTCAATTGAATTAATGAATTTTAAATATTGAAATAGAATTGATGGAATTTTTTAAATTGTGAAAATTTCATAAAAATGTTTGAAAGAAATGAAATGGTTTTATCTTGTTAAAGAGGCATATTTTTTATTAAAACATATTTTGGTTTTTAATGGAAAATTGGTATTTGAAATGGGGGAATGTGATTTAATTTTATTTTTAGAAGAGTTAAAATACATTTCCCCTCATTGATTTTATAAGAGAAAATTAATGCCTTTGGTAGTTTTTGAGTTATTTGGACACACTATGTGATTATTAAATGTTCTAAAACATTAATGTATCAAGTCACATCCCCGATGGGATGATGTCAAGTTTCCTTTGGATAGTGTTAGTGGGACGTGTGTATATACATATTGTCCGGATCACATAGAGTGTTTGGAGTCCTATAACCTTGAACTGTCATACCTATTTTTAAGTTGCCTGTGTTTTTCACTTGTTTTATATTAGAAATATAAATATATTCCAATGTTGTTAAACTAAATTACAGGCCTTCTAAACTTCTCTAAATTGTTTTATATAAACTTTTATATTTAAAACATTGTTTTATAAATATTCTATCACTTTTAAAAAAAATTCTTAAAGTATTTTCCCCCATTTGAACTGTATAGCATGATTTGTTTAAAAAAAATTTAAAATTCCAAACCTATTTATTTTAAAAATTTAAATAATTACTTTGGTTAATTTATTATTCTATTCTATTACAGAATCCTGGGTGAGACCCTACTAGTATTTTTAGCTCACAGCCTATTTTTTCCTTTGGGTGGTTGTATATTATCCACTTCCCAGTTAAAGGAAAGGGAAAAAATCTCTTGCAGGTGGATCAAGCTATTGAACCTTGGTTTTGGTGAGTTGTGTACTTAGGGAATTGGGATGTTTCCTCTATTTTGGAACATGGGTTATAGTACTATGGGATTGTTTATTCCTTGTTGTCTTCTAGTACATTACTCCTAGTGGGGTTTCTTTTGATATGTATACTGTCTTTTTTATTTTACTTCTGCATTATTAGTGAAAAAGTGCTCCGAAATTCAGTTTGTATGATTCTAGGTGGTAGTTTCTAACCCTTTAGGATCAATAACTCCCTTTAGGCCATGCCAGGTTCGACTCTGTTATTTGGTCACTAGTGTATTTGGGTTGGTTTGTGACAAAGCGGTTTCACAGGTAGGTTTATCTTCTTTCTTGAAGTCTATATGCATATGTGAAATCTTATCAAGACATATAAGGAAGTTTCAAATGATTTTCTAGCTAGATATCACCATAATGAACCTTAAGTCTCCATGGGTGGTTAGGTAAAGACATATTGTGGATTAGTTCTAGTAATTTTTTTATTTTGATTTGGGTAGAGTGAAATCAAAATATTTTTTATATATGTCGGGATTAATTTTCCTTGTTTCTTAGTTTTAGTGTTTATATGATTTCATCCTTGTCGTATGTTGATGTTGTGTAGCATCATACCTCTGAGAAGATGTGAAAATCAGATATTGGAGGAAGATGCTATTGAAACAGAGCGAGTGAATCCTCCAGTGTACCCGAATCTAGTTCTGGGTATTGTCCACACTATACATGCTCTGGGATAGGAACCACCACCATTTAATATTCAGGCTCCAACAATGGATCCTCAGAGGGATTTTCTCAAATCTAGTTCTTAAGAGTTCCTTCACTAGAATCCTTTAGTCTTCAAAGGCTCCACTAATCCTCAACATGGTGCGGAATGGTTTGTCATGATAGAACATATTTTTGAGTTCTTGGAGACAATGAATGAGATAATTATGAAGTGTTCCACCTTCATGTAAGAGGGACTATGCAGAAGTTGTGTGAAATAATTTAGACAACAATGAAACATGAGTCTTTAGAGTGGAAATGCATCAAGGTTCTTTTCACTGACTAGTTCTATCTAGAGTCGATAGTGTTGGGTAATTATTTGGAGTTTTTAAAGCTTGAGTAGGCTGATAGAACCATTATTTAGTATTCAAATCACCTTGATGAACTCGTGCCTGGGATTGTATTTAATGATATGATGAAGGATCGATGGTTAGAGTGGGGGCTTTGATCAGATATATGTTCTATGTTTTTATTGATCAATATTATCATTTATGCTGTTGTGATGGATTGGGTGACGATGGTTGAGATGGACCTTGATGGTAAGTCAGTGTTGAAGTGAGATTGTTTTTCTCATAGTGGAAGTGTGAGTTCCTTTAAGGTATAGCCGAATAAATATTATTCTCACAGGATCTCTCAATATTAGGGTTATTCCAGATCTCCTACAGCACAAGGACAAAGTCCTTTGATTTTATAACAGTGTGTTAATCCAAGAAAATCTAAGAGAGTTTTCCCTGAGATACCCATGAACTGTAGCTCCTACAGATGTCTATGACCCCTAAAGAGAGTCTACCATATCTTTTCTAATCTGCATAGTGGAACAAGATCATAAAATCCACCTAAAACTGTGGGGAAATTAGATGCTTCAAGTATAAAAAGATTACAACAACATGAATCCTTGAAAAAATGTACATAACATAGTGGATGAGTCTCTATTGGTTGAGTACATGGGTCTAGTGACTATGAGAGGTAAAATTAATGTAGATTTTTTATTAGGTACTACTCTATTTGATACTATTTTATATCATTCATTTATGTCATCCCGTATTTTTATTCTACTAAATCTTCCAATGTAGATTTTTTTGGGCAATGGATATTACTACACCCCTTATAATGAAGAGATAATTGGTTTTCTGTAGTCCCACTTGTGTCTTATGTCTATCAGATGTCGATTTTTCTTGGATTTTTTTGGTCCTTGACATGAAAACTCTTGATATCATTTTCTGATGGATTGGTTCATTGCCAATAAATACATGATTTATTTTTTATCTTTGACCAGTCTACCTTAATACACATAGTGGTGTGTTTTTTTTATTTCAAGAAGAATGGGACCCAAGGTTGTTCAGGGCCGGACCATATTATCTAGATTTGGGAAAGGTATTATCAGTGTTTTCTTTTGAACTGGATTGTGAATCTTTGAGCGGTGATCTCCCACTAGTTGTCATCGATTCTCCCGAATTTTTTAATTATTATATCTCTAGGTTTCCATTGTTAAGGGAGGTCATTATTTCCATTTAATTCATTCCTATTACTCAACCAATTTCTAACTCCATATGAAATGAGAGAGCTGATGTCACAATAGGACGATCATCTTGAGAAAGTCTTTATATTCCCTAGTGTGTCACCTTGGGCTGCGTCAATTCACTAATTTAATAAATATGATGGTTATCTTCTCTTATGCATTGATTAACAAAATATAGATCAATTTATGGAAAATAAAAAGTATCTATATACCTATATTGATGATCTATTTGATCATTTGAAAGGGGTGGAGATGTTTTCAAAGATCTAACATCCATATAGTTACCATCTGTTGAGGATAAATGAATCTAACATTTAGAAAACTGCCTTTAAGAGTAGGTATGACCATCATTAGTACCTTGCCATGCCCTTTGGTCTATCAAATGCTCCAACAGTTTTAATGGAATTTATGAATAGTATTTTCCATGAGTATCTGTATACATTTTCAGTAGTCTTTGCAGATGAAATCCACATTTACTCTATGTCCAGGGAGGATCACGTACATAATTTGAGAAAAATTCTGGGAATTCATATAAATCACCAAATTTATACCATGAATTTTAAATGTGATTTATAGATTCTGAAATTGAAATTATTGGAACATTAGGTGTTAGAACAAGGAATTCAGTTGATTATACCAACGTGAAGGCGGTTTTGGCTTGGGAGTAACCATGGAATATCTTAAAGATTCAAAGATTATTGGCGTTAGTCAAATATTATCTTTGGTTCATGAAGTAATTCTCAAAGTTGGAATCTTCGATGACTACTCTATCTTGGAAGGGAGTGAAGTTTTGTTAGAATAAGAATTTTTAGAATTATTTTTTTCAGATATAACACCTTTTGACTATTGTGCGGACATTGAATCTTCCAGAGGTCGTATAGGGAAATGTGCCATTCTATGAAGCATTGGGTTTATTCTTGGGTTGCGTTCATAGGCAATGTAATTATGTCATTGACTACAGATCTCATTAGTTTAGGACACACAAGAAGAATTATCATACCCATGACCTTGAACTTGGAGCTATGATGCACACACTTAAGATTTGGTAGCATTACCTTTACAGATAAAGGTTTACAATGTATTCATACAACATGAGATTGATTTATATCATATCTCTAAAATATTTGAATCATCTTCACTGGATTTGGGTGGAGTACCTAAAATTTTCAAATTTCAAATTTTCTATACCTTGAGGAAAGGGAATGTCATTACAGATGCTTTGTGCAAGAAAATTCAGACCAAGGTAGTGAATGAATCTTTAGAAGAGTGAGTTTTGATGAATTTCTTTTCACTGGTGAATATTGGAGTCCAAGAATCTTGGGATTAGGTTTCTTTATCCAACATTCAGATATCATCCACTCTTGTGTATATAATTATTAATGTTTAACATCTTGATGTTGAATTTTGTAGCATTAGATACTCTTTTTATGGTGGGGAAGTAGTTTCAAAGTGGTCGTTACCCAAAGAGGGTGTTCTATGTTATCATAATCACTATGTTGTGTCATTAGATGCATGTAAGGCAGTGATGGGGGACTATCATCATTCCTAGTGGGATGTTCACCCGAGGACCACTAAGATGTTTTATGACATGCGACAGCTGTTAGGATGGCTGGGTGTGAGATGAGACATTGATGAGTCTATTTTTCATTGTTATACATGCCAACAGGTTAATTCCACGAATCATAAACCTTTGTTTTTTTACTTCAGCTTCTTCCATTCCAAACTTGAAAATGGGATGGGATCTCTATCGAATTTTTGGTTAGGTTTCCTCTTACCCAAATAAGAAAGAATGCGATATGGTTTTTGATCGATAGGCTGACCACGTCATCTCACTTCATACCCATTCGTGATACAACCATAGTTTTGGATTTAAGAAATTTCTTCTTGAAATATATTATTCATTTTAAGGGAGTTCTATATGGTAATGTCTTTGATAGAGATCATCAGTTCACTTCGCACTTTTTGAGTGGCCTTTAGGAGGAATTGGGATCTCATGTCTATTTGAGCATGTCCTACCATCCATAGTCTAATGGCAAGATAGAGAGTTCTATATAGATTCTTTAATATATTCTTTGCACTTGTGTTCTATAATTTGATAGGTCTTGGGATGATCACTTGTGGATGGCTGAGTTTTCTTATAAACATAGTTACCATTCTATGATCAAAATGGCTCCTTTGGAGGCCTTATTTGGAAAGACTTGTAAATCACTATTTGTTTGGTTAGATATTGGTGAAAGTTCCTTGGTTGGACCAACATTGGTGAGAGATATGAAAAAAGGGATTCAGTTGATTCATCAGATAATGTTTTTAGGTTCTAGGCATATCGGAAACATGTGATCGGTGGTTCCCGACATTGATTTTTGTCATGATTGATTACCAATATGAGATCTACACGGTGATAAATTTTGTGATCTATGAATTGGATCCATGAGATCAGAAAAGGGTAATCACATTAGAACCAAAGATTTAAGATCAAGACATATTGTTTATAATTAATTTATCTAGATAAATAATTTCCTATACGGAATTATTTCATTTTTGATGAATCTAACAACAGATTTTCGGTTTAATGTCATTGAATTGTAAAAACCAAGTGTATATTTCCTCTAGAGGTGATCCACAAGTGTTCCAGGATTCTCAAGACATTTCTGAAGGAGTATTTGGGTGATATCATGGAAGATCCTTGTGCTTGCATCATCCGCCTTGATCTCCTTGAGAATTACTTCTAAATAATTCTCCTTGATCTGGTGGTGGAGGATTTCTCACCATTCTTGGGAGCATTCTTGTACAAGGGATCTCTGTAGGATTGGGAGGATTCTCCATGATTGTTGTGAAAAAATTAATTTAATCTTTTGAGAATATAATATAATTGAGTATTTATATTATTAGGGTTAAAATAAATAATTACACAAATACCCTTTATTATTTTATTTAATCCTAGAAAAAACCCATGTCAAATATTATTATTATTATTATTATTTCATAACATATTTATAACATGATAATTATAATCAAATATTATTTAATTAAATAATACTCAATATTTATTTTTTATCATCAGACCATTAAAATCAGTCAGCCATTCCTCCACAATATTTATTTGGCCTTGAATAATGTCTATTTATTTATTGAAGAAATAAAACTACATTATTTTATAATAAATAAATAAATATTATATTCAATGAATAAAAAATAAATATTTATTAAATATCTCACTCATAATATATTGTTTCAAATAACTAGTGATAGAATAAATGAGATCAAGAATACATGAATAATTATTATACCACCTTTGGGAATAATGTTTATTCAACCTATTAATTAATAAATAATAATATATTATTTAACTTAGATTCTTGATACAATTAGTTTGTGACCCTCTAGGCCTTTTTTCATAGTGGAATTAGGTAAACTGGCCTAAACTCCATGGTTAGTGTCTAGAAGCATGCCAAGGTACCTATATATAAAGAAGTTAATATCAGAATGACATGTTACCTCATTCAGACACATACTGTGTAATGTCATCCCTTTATCACAATATCTCTAATTGAGTAGGTTGTGTGCCAGTGCCATCAAAATATGTTATTGATATCTCTTCCTATTAATTTATGGAAATCATACTTTCCTGTAGAACACCATTTCCATGATATTATTTATGATCTATCATTTTCATCAATGGGATATAGATATTAACTTCCATTAATTAAGAGAGTGTATAAATCCTTTCTTGAATTGTTCATTAATGAAATATTACTTGTGACACACCCAACATATCCTGCCTCACAACGAACATCTTTCATTATGCTTTTCATAAATAAATCAACGATCACGACTTATAATATTCATTAATAACAATATTAAAGTATAAGGACCTATACAAACATCTGTAGATAGAAATATACAATTACATGTATAAATGTGGATTTCCTACTGGCAGTTTCCATTCTCATAATATCCTACAGGATATTACCAAGGGAGTACAATATGAGAAGGTGCCTCAAAGACATATGAGTCTCCTCCCCTAATAGCCTCTCTCATTTATGTCCCACAAATGATATCATCCATATATAGAACATATATTCAAGAATAGTGTCATACCACTTCCGGGTTCCCGTCATAGTGAGGAACTGCTATGAACTTCTACTACAACAACTACTATTAGGACATTATCACATACTCTGTAACACATAATAACAATAATGATGCGATAATAAGTTTATTAATATTCAAGAAAATTAATACATGTTTATCATAAAGTACAAAGAAGTTTGTTTTAGGGCACCAACTCCAACCGACTCCCAATTGCACTAGAGCCAAATACTAAAAACCATTAGTCCGATAGCACTCACATGATACATATACTTCTGCCAAGATATTCCATTAGTCAAGGGTTCCACCACTTTCTATTCGGTGGGTACTCTTCTCACTATATCTTCACCCCTTTGATAAAAATCCATAAAGAGGTGATACTTCTAGTGTACGTTATTTATTTTTTGGTGTGACCTTGACTCTATTTCAAGAGTCAGCACTGCAGTACTGTCACAATACAATGTTATAGGGTATTTACTTATAGGTAACACATAAAGTTCATAGAAAATGTTTTAGATCCAAATGGATTATTTGGATACATCAGAAGATACAATATACTATTAATCCTCTATAAAATCAGTAGTAACTAGCTACTTTAATCATTTCCAGCTCATAGCTCCTCTGTTGAGACATAAAAAATATCCTGATTTTGAACTCAATCATTCCGATCTATCTGAAAACTAGAATTAGTATAATCCCTCATGTCCAACTCCCCATCTCTTCCATACCCCATGAACATATCCTTATTTCTTCTCAAATAATTAAGGATAACCTTAACAGTCATCCAATTCTATTCTCCATGATCCTCGTGACATACTAATACCATGATAAATACATAGGAACCATAAAGTCTAGATCATAACATGGCATACATTATTGATCCTATGACAGAATAGTATAGGATCTTACTCATTCTGTCATTATCTGGTTGTGTCTAGGCACATATTTTTTTAAAAAGATGTAAACTATGTGACACTATTACTGATCTAATCTTGAACTATTCAATAATAAATATCTTTAGTATCTAGTCAATATTTGTACATTGACTTAGTCTATGTTTCCTCTTGGATATAACATGAATGATATTAATACCTTGAATATAGGCTCCTTCACCTAAGTCCTTCATGTAAAATAACTCATTTAATCAGTACTTAACAGATTGTAAGACTGGGATGTAGTTTCCAATAATTAATATGTCATCAACATATTCTACTAGGAAAATGACCTAATTCCCCCTAAACCTCTTATAAACACATGACTCACATTCGTTCTTAATGAAACAATATTATTTTATAGATTCGTCTAATTGAGTGTTCCATGAACTGGATGCTTACATCCATCCATAAATGGATCTATGAAACCTGAAAATCTATTTCGCATCCCCTAGAGTCACAAACCCTTTTAATTGTGTCATAGAGACATATTCCCAAAGGTTCCTTATAATTAATGCATTTTTGAATTCCATCTTCCAAATCTCACAGTCATGGTATGGTGCTATATCAAGTTTTGTTTTGATGGATTTAAACAAGGAAACTATTGAAAAGGTTTCACCCTAGTCCATTACATGATGCTATTTAAAATCTTTAGCCACTAGCCTTGATTTATAAGTACTTAATTTAACTTCCATGTATATTTTCGTCTTGAATACCCATTTTAATTTATCATGATTTACATCAAGTGGTGCATCAACTAGAACCCAAACTTGGTTCTGATACGTAGAATCCATTTCAAAATTCATAGTCACTTTCAATCTTATAGCTTCTTAGCTCTCTAATTTCTCCTTGTAGGATAGAGGTTCATCATTGTAATCTAATAATGAGTCACCATACTTGGTGACAAGAAAACCATATCTATCTAGTTCTCTTACCTATCTTATAATCTTATGTAGTACTTTTGTTTTAGGAACTAATTCTTTCATGGAGACCTATGGAATCTGTTTCAGTACAAACTCCTGTGTACCTTGAGCATAAAATTCATTGAACTTAATCTTTCTCCCACAATCATTTTTTAGGATGTTATCCTTATAATGAAAAATGGATTTTCTTGGGACAATCACTTTCTTTTATGAGGGGTTTTATTGGAAGTATCCCTTTGTTTCATTGGGATACCCTATAAAGATACACTTTATGAACCAAAATATTATTTTTTTACATGAAATCCTTAACAAATGGATGGAATCCCCAAACATGTGTATATGAAAAAATAAGTTTCATTTCACTCCATAGTACTAAGGGAATTCCATTTTCCACTTTAGTTGGTACTCAGTTTAATGTGTGTTTCATAGTTTGTAATGCATATCCACAAAAGTGTAATGGAAGATCTGTACGAATAATCATCAAACATAACATTTACAATAATTTATGGTTCCTCCACCCACAAACACTATTTCAATGTGGTGTATAAGGTAAAGTGAGTTGAGATACAATCCCAAACTCGTGTAAAAATTCGACGAACTCTTGGTTAATATATTCACCACCTCAATCCAATCGAAGCTTCTTTATCTTCATACCAATTTGATTATCTAATTATTTATGGACCTCCTTGAATTTAATAAAGGACTCAGATGCATGCCTCACCAAGTAAATATAGCCATATATATTCAGGTCATTAGTAAAAGTTATTAAGTAAGAATGTCCCCCACTATATTCAACTAGAAATGGTCCACAAAAAAAGTGTCTACCAATCCTTGAATTTCTTGGGCCCTTTCACCCTGTCCACAAAATGCTGGTTTGGTCATTTACCCTTGTAAATGATCATAACATCTATCAAGTGTGTTTAGCTCAGAAGATTCTAAATGACCATCTTGAGATAGCTTTGTCAAACACATCTCATTTACATGACCTAGTTGGTGATGCCACAACAGGGTGTTATATGAGTTGGGTGAACATGATTCCTTATCGATTTCAAACACTTGTTTTTCATAATTTAATACATGAAAACCATTATTTAAAGGTTTCAAACCATAACATATATTGTCCTTATAAAAGAAAATACATTTATTTCCAAATTTGAAAATAATCCCATATGTATCTAGGCATGACAAAAAAATTATGTTCTCAGTAACCATAGATACATAATAAAAATATTTTAAAACCAAAATCATTCTCATTGGAAATGATATTTGGTAGTCACTAATGGTTATGGAAGCCAACCACACTCCATTAGAAGCTCTCATATCCACCTATCCACCGGTAATATTTTGGAATCTACTTGGTTCCAACATTTAGATACATATGTGAATCCAAAAGGCTGTATCTAATACCCAATGTATCGGTATTGAAAGATTCAGCTTGATAGTGAATGCACCTTTAGCTTCCCCTTGCTTGTGGGTGCAGTTCCTCTTCTAGTGGCCCGACTTTCCACATGAGAAATATACCGCCTCCTTTTTGTTACCCTACCTCTGGACCTCCTTCTTCTCTGAAGGATAGTTTCTCGGGAACTTCAGACTATTTATAGGTCATGTGACCCTTTTCCATGATCTTTTATTTCTGATTCACTATAAGGACAGTGGGTTCTTCATGCACTATGTCCTTATCAACATGGAGAATTAAAGTGTTATGTTTTGGAAGACTCTTCTAACTATTTCCTTTATTGTAATTAAAAATAAATTTGGAGAAGGTGTTGGGATGTTCTGAATGTATGATATCTATATGAAACACATATAGGAATTTAATCTCTAAGATTTCCAAGTATTCAATATATCCCATGACATTGAATACATAAGGCCCAGCTTGCATAGACTCTATATTCAGTTGTGAACAAAGCATCCGAGATATCATACCTCTCTTATCTCACCTTCTCTTGAAAGAGATCCCAAAGGTGAGATGTCATACTATTAGAGTCCATATATCCATGTTTTATTAAGATTTTATTAGACATAGATAATATCATGAAGCACTGAACATCTATTACATCATTCAGATGTTTGATAAAGAGTGATAGATCTTCATCACTTGCCTTTTTTTTCCAAGCACAACTAGAAAAGTTTCACCCAACACATAAAATTTCCTTTAATGGAGAAAGATTACACATAGGTACATTCTCCACTCTTGGAAATTAGTGTCGGTGAAAAGGTTTTATTTATCATGTATGAATCCTAATGATAAGTTTGATATCATTTTATTCCTGTTTCTATAAATAATATAATCATAAATTTTGTACTTTATCTGATATATTTAGACAAATAAATAATTATTATATGTATTAGTCTCCCACTATTTTTTCAAAACTCAATATCCCACACCATCAGATTCATATTATCCTTTTTTCATGTATATTCAAGTGGAAATGATCCATATTACCTTTATCATTAACCCATTTTTGGTTGTTCAAGAAACTTGAATGGTTTTAGGTTGGAATTTCAAATGGAAACTATGTTAACTGATATTTCCTTGATCCGTTGAGTGGACTCCCAAATCAGGAAATCTTTAATTTAGATTTGCTCAATCTTTTCCCTTTAGTTACACCAATTTATTCTTTGTAAGTAAACCCTTGATGTCAACTATGTTATGTAAATCCAAAATCTCATGTTATAATTCCCTGATAATTGAAATAACCCCAAATTTGGCTGGTCAAGAACTTTAAACTATGGTTTAATTCTAACCTAGGTAATTGAATGCTATAACTACTTAATATTTTATTGAGGGATTTTATCCTTTTATTCATAATTTCACATTTATTATATTTATCCCATGGATGTTAATATTAAGTGGGATTACTTATGTGATTAACCATTTATTCGACAATATTTACATATAACATAGTTTTTTAGTTTAATGTTTCATTATTGATATTTCATTAATTATATGATCACAATAATACATCCATATTGAAATAAATACGCAAATGATATAAATAAAATAATAAAGTAATACGATCATGATCTCTTACTAGGGTTTATTTAATCTAGCGGCTGATAAATTGACCATTGACCTAGTGGAAAAACACCTTGAACCAATTGAGGTCTATTTTGCAACTTTCCACCGGTGCACCTCTGTATCTCCTTGGATTGGTTTTTCCTCAGCTCCAAACTTGAACCACCTCCACTATCTTGGGAAATCGATCCATTACATATACCTTTTACTCACACATAGGTGAGGGAAATGGGGATTTACAAAAAAATAAAACATATACACATGGACCCTATAAAATGAAAAGAGAGAAACTACACAAGACAATAATTTAATTTAATAATATATTAATTGAAACCAATCACATACAAAAGGTTTTCTATAGCTCATTATCATCCACATGCATGAAAAAAATTACATATTTAATAAAACTAGCATTCGATTATTAATCCTTATTTTTAAATATAAATCACACTTAAATCGATTAATTATTATCTTTAATTACTAGATAGTTTAACTTTTTTTATCATCTATTATAATTTTCAAAAAATTAAATAAATTAATTTATAATTAACTGTGTACATACATGTACCTTGGAGGCAACATGGCGAACACCAATCCGAATCAACAAAACTTGAATTATTGTCGCATGATGTTTTACTCTTGTGAAATATTACATACATGACGTGTCACATACTGTCACAAAATGTATTTCATGGATGATTACATGGATTACTTGAAATTTAGGTCATGTTTTATTATTCAATTCATAGAGAGTAAAAACTTGTATTATGAATCATACATGATATGAGGATCTAAATATTATGAAAATATTTATTAAACATTTAAATATTTATTTATATTAGAACTTATCAAATAAGGTGTACATTATTTAGGACCAAAAAAACTACATGTCTAATGGTTTACATAGTAAAATAAGTCAATTTTAAATCTGCATAATTTGGTACAAGTACATGCTGTTTACATCTGATAACACAACATGTATGGATCTCCCCATCTATCCAACACACAAGCCTAGGGAATCGTCATGCGTATTGTAACTTTGAAAATTTGGAGTATAAGACATGTCTAATGGTCTACAAACTGTGTGATCTCTGAATTACATGGTCACTAGTCAGGTAGGATTTGTATAGAAATACATGACCTATATTTGACTCAATGGGACTACACTCTATATAGATGCGCTACACAGTGTGTACTCTGGTTAACTATGCTATTGTATATATTTGTAAACACATGTTCTCTTAATTAACTAAACCACATGTCATCAATGAACTTAGAATTATTAAATTATGAATTAACTCCTCATGAATTGAACACAAAAACATAGTGTGTAACTCTGGCTACACAGCATGTACCACTGAGTTATCCAGGTAGAATCCTTGACATCTCTATTTGAGGTCATCGATTATATTTTAATCATAAAATTAAACACTTCAATAAGATACATGAGAAACAAAGGAGGAGGAAAAAATCTATCAATTTAGATTAAAACAATGATTAAACATTAATTGAAAAACTAAAATACAAATGTGTAAATCACCCATGATTTTTTAAATAATTATAAATAATTATGTTCCTGCTACGATACCATTTGTAGGTTCTAGGAACAGTGGAAGCATGTGATGATTAGTGCCAGACATTTGTTTTGGTCAAAATTGATGACTAATCCAAGATCCACATGATGATAAATGTCGTGATCAAGAGAATGGATCAACGAGATCAGACAAGTGTAATTACAGCCGAACTAAAGATAGGATATCAAAACATATTGTTTATAAATAATTTAATTAGATATAGAATTACCTCCTTGGAATTATTTCTTAATTGTTGAATTCTGAAAAAGATCTATAGTGCACCATCCTTGCATTGTAGAAATAAAGTGTAGATTTACTCTAGAGGTGATCCACACATATTCCAGTAACCTCCCAGTATTGCCGAAAAAGTCTATGGGTGCTATCATAGAAGATCCTTGCACTTACATCATCCACCTTAATCTCCTTGAGAATCACTTCCAAAACAATGTACCTGATCCAGTGGATGGGGATTGCTTTCCATTCTTGGGAGCATTCATAGAGAAGTGATATCTCTAGGATTGAGAGGATTCTACAAGATTGTTTTGCAAAATTGAATTGTCTCTCTTGAGGAAATAACATAAATTGGTATCTATGTTTCTATGTTTGAAATAAAATAATTTCACAAGTGACCTTATCTGTTTTATTTAATTCTAGAAAAACCCCATATAAAATAATAATAATAACATTAAAATTTCTCAACATTCTCTTAACTTATGAATTACAATTAAATATTATTTAATTATATAATATTTTATTATTATTATTTCCCACCAGACTATTTAACTTGGTCCACCTTTCCTCCAAAATATTTTTTGGACACTGAATAATTTCTATTAATTTATAAAATAGAAATCACTGCATCATTTTCCAATATATAAATAAATATTATATTCAATAAATAGAAAATAAATATTTATTAAATATTACGCTCATAATATATTCTATTTAATAACCAGTGAAAGAATAATTGTGATCAAGCATACATGAATAATTATTAAGCCACATACATGAACAATATTTATTTCAACTTGTTAAATAATAAATAATAATATTCCATTTAATAGGAATTTTGGATACACTTAGTGTGTAACCCTCTAGGCCTCTTTCTTAGTTGAATTAGGAGAACTGGCCTAAAGTCCATGTTTAGAATCTATTAACATGCCAAGGCATCCATAGAGAAAGAAGTTAATGTAACACCAACTTATTACCTGATATAGACACTTACTATATAATATAATCTCTTTATCACAATATCTCAAATTGATAAGAATTCATTTTAATTCCATCAACCTATGTGCTCAATATATCTTTCTTTGACATTTTGGAAAATGAACATTCCTATAGAACACAATGGCCATAGATTTGTTTTGGACATATCATTTCCATCAAAGGAACTAAGATATTAATATCCATTAATGAATAGAAGGGATAAATCCTTTCTTGCATTATCAATTAATGTAATATTACATGTGACACACCCAATAAATCCTACATCTCTATGAACATCTGTCATCATGTTTTTCATAAATACATAAATGTACAAGAATTATAATAACAGTTAATAATATTTTTAATGTCTATGTACCAATAAACACATCCAAAGATAGAAATATCCAATAAAACTTATAAATGTGGATTTCCTATTGGCGGGACCTTTTCTCATAACATCCTATTAGATATTACTAAGGGTGTATACCATGAGATGTTTTCTCAAAATCGTACGAGTCTCCACCCTTGATAGCCTATATCATTTGTGTCCCACAAATGAAATCATTTGGCCATAGAAAAAATATTCAAGAATCGTTTTATAACACTTTTGGGTTCTCATCATAGCGGAGAACTACTATGACCTTTTAGTGAAATAACTACTCTTATGACATTATCACATACTATGTCACGTAGAAGAAAAATCAAGATGTGATAAGTAGTTTATTAATATTCAAAACAATGAATACATGTTTATCATAATATACATAGAATCTGGTTCTAGAAAACCATCTCCTATAATTTTGATGGCCCATAGTCATCATAAGTATTATACTGATCATCACCAAAATCCTTTGGAATTCATAGTTTTTTATCAGGTGTTATTGAATGTTTCACCCATGTTGGTTCATCGACTAATTGAGAGGAAAGGGATGCTTGATCCTCATTTTGTGGGACCATTAAAGGTTGTTGAGTAGGTGGGAAAATTTCTTACCAATTATCACTAAATCCATGACTAACAATGATACATAACATGTTTCATGTATCGTACTAGAGAAAGTATCTCTATGATCCATGTCATGTTTTTAGGTGGAGTGATCTCGAGATTGAAGTTGATTTATCTTTGGCTAAGTGGCCAGACAATATAGTTGATTCTGAGACCAAGGTACTCTATGGAGGGATGATACATTTGGATCATGTTCTATGGAATCATGGTTATAATAATAATGATATGTGGGAATTTCAGGCACTGATGAGAGAGTATTGACCTCATCTTTTTCATGGAAGCTTTTTTATAGTCATTATAGGGACACAATGTTTTTATGACGGGGAGGTTGTAACATATCATTACCAATCTGACGGGTATTTTTTTATCCTTTTCATGGTTTTTATTTTTGATGACTGCGTAGGTATGAGAATGAATTGTGAGGATACCTATAATGGTGAAATCACATATTTTTTGGACTCTCATCTTTAAAGGGTAATTTTTTGCAGGCTGTAGGAGGGTTACACGCCATGTAACTTGGTTACACAATGTGTAATGGTTACCAGGTGCTTACCGTGAAGGGTTCACGCTTCTCAAGTTATAAGAAATGATGATTCATTACACATCATGAATTAATTAAAGATTAGTTTTTAATTCTAAGCATTGGGGATTTCGGGGGTTATGAAAATTAACTATTTTATAACGTCTAATGGGGTAACACATCATGTAATACACCAACATCAATTTTTATATTTTCAAAATCGTTGATCTCACCTTTTTTATTCTTCTCAGGTTTCATTTATCTCAACCTAATGCCTTAACTAGGAGATATTGAAGCTCCCTAACCCTTACTGGACCTTTCGTTTGGCGTTCAATCATCATTGCATCAGTGGTGTGAATTCTCTGGTAAGCATTCCCCCTTTTTTCATCTATTTATATCTTTTGTCCCCAAGATTTAATAGATAATCCTGAAATTGATGGATCTACACTGTTTGTTTCTAGATATCATTTATATTTTGAGTTTTGAGGTCTTCTGTGCCATTATTCTTAATGGAGGGTTTCATCTTGGGTGTTGAGTTTTGGGGAAAAGCTATGTGATTCAATCTGATTTGGCTAAATTGGTTATCCTTAAAGTTATTGATTTATTTCTTTTTTTGATATAAATTCAATTGTTTGAAATTTATTTTAATTTGATTTCATTAAATTTGAATTCCAATGATTTTAGAGGTTTGAAATGTTTTTGGAAAGTAATTGGGAAACCCCCCCAATTCTGGTGATTTGGGGTGTGTTTGAAAATGGATGGAAATGGTTTCAATTGAGTTGCTACATTTAAATTATTGAAACAGAATTGATGGAATTTATTAAATTGTGAATATGGATAAAAATGTTTTGATAGAAACCCAATGGTTTTATCTGGTTAAAGAGGAATGTTTTTTATTAAAGCCAAATTTGGTTTTAAATAGAAAATTACTATTTGAAATGGGGGAATGAGATTTTATTTTATTTTAAGAAGTATTAAAATAAATTTCCCCTCATTTTTTTAATAGAAAAGGAAAGACTTTGGTGTTTTTGATAAATTTGGACACACACTATTATTAAAAATTTTTCTAAAATATATATTCAGTAGGTCACATCCCTGATAGGATGGTGACATATCACCTTTGACTAGTGTTAGAGGGACATAGGTATACACATATTACCATGATCACTTTGAGAGTGTGGGGTCTTTTAGCCTGTAACTTCCGTAACTTTTTGGGAGATGACCATTTTTCTCACTTGTTTAATATTTGCGAAATAAATATATACCAATTTTGTTAAACTACATTACATTCCTTATAAATTTATGTAAAAATTTGTATATAAACGGTTTTATTTAATCCATTGTTTTAAAAGTAATCCATAACATGTAAATCCTTTTCTTTACATATTTTCCATCATTTGAACTTTATATCCTGATTTGTTTAAATATGATTTGAAATGGAAAACCATTTGTTTAAAAAAATTAGAAATCATTCCATTTGTTAAATTATTTTTGGAATCTATTATGGAATACTCGGTGGGACTCTGCTAATAGTTTTATCTTACACCCTACTTGTGCCTTATGGTGGTCGTAGATTATCTTTTTCTAGGTTCTACTAAGGGTAAAAGAACACTTGGATATGGATCACACTGTTGTACCTTGGATTTTATGAGTTGTTTCTATAGGTACTTAGGTCATTTCATATGTTTTCATACATGTGTTTTAGTACCTTGGGATTATTTTTTCCTTATTTTATTCTCGAACATTACTCCATTGGAGTTTCTTTTGAAATGCATACCACATTGTCTCTTTTTATTTAACATTTTTTTGTGGAAAAATCATTTCCACTTTATGTTTGTATGAATCCAGGTTCTAGCTACCGACTTGTGGGGATCAGGAATGTCCACTGGGTAATATTAAGGTCGACTCAGTTATCAGGTTACCAGGGTACCCAAGTAGGTTCGTGAAAATGAATCTCACCACAACAATACCATCTTGACATCACATGGGTTTCTCTATAACCCAAAAAATTATCAACAAACCTATACATGGAACGTTCACCATTACATAACAGTAATATCCACCATAGACTACTACTGTGTGCTTATAATCACACACAAAAACATTCCTAATAAACCATGTAAATGCTCACTCTCTTCCACTAATGGTAGAGTAGTCCCCTAAGAACCCTTTCTCGGACTCATACTCATGATCCTACTAGATATCACCTGATCCCAATCGGTGTACACTTTCATAAAATAAAACTCATTCACCCATGAGTTTCATTCCATTAAACCTAAGATTAATTTCATATTCCACTAACCACACTCTTAACATAGGTCTATCCTAACTAATATCCCATTGAAACTCTCCCATTATAATGAAATATAAATGACCACCCATTACTTAGGAGTCATTCGGAAGCCATGAAAATCTACACAGGCTCCTACAATGCCACTAAAAGTGCATTCCAATCAATAGTTCTTAGTATCCCACTGATCCATCCCACTAAAAAACATCAATTCAATCACCATCTCACGTTCTTTATACCACCTCCACAAGGAATTTTCATGAATTTCAACACAACACATCATAAGGTTTCACTGCATAATGATGGTGGGTCTCTATAAATAATTTTAGATAATGTTCCTTCATCAATTGATTATCAAGGTATTAAAATCCCTTAGTGACCCATGGTTTGACTTTATAAATCCCTTAGAAAAAGGACTGTATTAGCATCATCAGAGAGCCTCCCACTATAAGATCCATACAACCGTCCATTAAAGGGATATTCACCATCATCCAGCTAAGTAGAATTCCACATAAATGTCATATGAGATAATATAATTTAACAAATTATTGAAACATTAATGAACTAAACCACTCATCACAAACCAACCATAGAAAACATGCATATGTCATGTTAGTCATAAATGACTAATAATGATGCATGAATGACACCAATATCCTCCATGTAGAAGAGACAAACCAAAATAAAGGTCTTAAATACCCACATAATATTGGTATCAACATCCAATTTTTTAACCATGAATACCAAATTGCAATCTGGCCATGATGGTAACGTAAACATTTCACCATAATGGTGTTCACGATGCACCAATATAGTGTACGTCACATGCTCATACAAATCCCTAGAGCACCACTTTACCATCACCCCACATAGTAAGAAAAATAAAAGGATTTGATATAAATTTTTTAATTACTTGACACAAGTCCAACCAACTGTTCCTTGTCTAAGGTATCAAAATATCCTCAAATATAATATTCCATACATTGATGGCTTCCAACTAGAGGAAAAGGCCTAAAACATGAATTTCAGAAACTGTGTAATCATTATCATAGAGATAATTTATGATTAATAACCAAAAAGGCCACATCATATTATACAGAATAAATAAAAACATCTAAAAAACATGCATGATAAAACCATAAAAAACGTACATTAATCACCTATTGGGTCGATACAACATATAAAATAAACCAATGAAAAAATGCTTAATAACCCTACATTCATCATTGGACCTATTCTCAATATGTCATTTCCAATAATCCACCTTATCCTAATATATTTCACATACTATCCTATGGACTAAATGAAGACATAATGTTTATATGTGCACCAAAGTTCCTTTGTGAGGTGTGAGTATATAACTCTATAGCGTCACACCAAGAACCGCTAATATACATCAAGATATGCATGTGTATTCATGATAAAATGAAATTTAAAAAATAAAATGCTCGCAATACCTTAATGTGTTAACAAGGATTCCAAAAAACTCAACGAGATACACGTATCTATAAAACCACAATGTACTAAGTAGAACACCATGATTTTTTACCATAAATAATTTATTGACATGGAATAAATTCCATCATTACCTACTTTTGTGCTTGTAAACCCAATTTCCACCCCTACCCAATGAATCATTATAGGGTGGAATCAAAACCTATATCCACTACAAAAAGGAATATGTTATGCCTATATATACACATATCAACCAACTACCTTATCACTAAAGATAGCATATATGATCTATGTAATGTTTAAAAATCTCATGTCACATCACGACCCAAACCCTTATGGGAGGTTGTCAACCCTAGCCTACATAAGTAAAGGTCCATAATAATTACACATTATTTTCAAGAAAAACTCACATTTAATTTTTAAGGACTCTGTCTAACTCAAGATAATCTAGCTAGTGAAATTTCACTCATAGAGGGGTTAGGCATCAGAATCCTCTCCCCCGAATAAGAACATAACCAATCACAAGATTACACATATACACACAAAACAACACATAGGGCCTATATACCATGTCACTACTCAACACACCTTGCCCTATACATTTTCTAACTTCTCACATCACAGAAAAAACCATCTTTCCTGTTAGGGTGACCACCTGGTCATCGATAACTCTATTTTGTATACATATTTGGATGTGGTTCTATATTTCAATTCATTTAATATTAATTGATTTCTTATAATATCTATTCAATATATTAATATTTGTAAAAAATCTAAGTAGGATTGAAATTTGGAGAATTACCATATAAAAAATGGAAATTTAGTAACAAAAATGCAATTCCAGTCACGAGCATTGCTCACGACACAACACTAGAGTTTTAGAATGATCATTTAGAACTTATAGAGGAACAAAAATTAAGATGTTGGATGAAATAGATATTATGGTTCTGAAATAATATCTAAAACATTGTGTAACATCATTACATGATTTTTAGTTTTACTTTACCACATTCAGGATGCCATGAAGCAAGTCATAAGTCATCATTACACTACATGAAATCTAGTTACAGGATGTGAGAAGGGTCAAAATTCCAATTCCGAGATGAGATTCACGTGAGATTCACACTGATTAAAAATCCATGGAGAAAATATTGCATCAACATTAAAATATGTGAATTCTCATTAAACGCCATGTAATTCCCTATCATAATAGAAAATGATGATTTACAACGTATTGTACAACAATATATTCATATATTTGACTACCTGGCCAGCCATTGGACTCAATATTTTACCCAAAAAAACCCTATTAATGATATCCAAGACTATAAATAAAGGGTTTTGGCTAGAGAATGTGGAGGAAATTCCATGCTGGAGGATCAACCATTGAGAGATTAATGGAGGGTCCAAACCTAATTTCTTCATAGATAGGTTTTTGTTTATGCTTTTCTGTTATTTCTTTAATGTAATAATTGAATATTTTTAATTTCTAATTCCAATATATTTATTTTCTCCACCAACTTATAATTATTTATTTTCTAAACTATTTCCAATTGATTTCGGTTTAATCGAGATCATCCATCACCTGATGATGGTTGGATAAGACCCATAGGGGAGAGAGAAATGAGTTAAAGGGGGTTCATACCAACAAATTATGATTTTGTTTTCTCATAAAGATGATTTTATTTTACTTTATAATGTTTTGAAGACATTTATATTCTATTCATAATTGAATAACTAACTATATGTTTTCAATAATTAACAAACCCCAACATGATTGGGATGATTCGTTCATGACCAATGGATGAATTATTCTTCTTTATGTTAAAATTATAAACATAGTGTACTATAGATATTTTGATTCATTAGAACATGATGAATTGGTATTCTAGGGAAGTTTGATAGGGATTGAGAATTTCCTCTACTGATTAAATTGTTTGGTTTCACAACTATTTAATATAATTATTTTGGGAGTGAATTTATATATATTTAGAAAAACCTCCAATGGAAACTAATTCCCATCTCTTCTGTTTCTCTATTTTAATTAATATATTTAAATTATATAATTAGTTTAGTAAAATCAATCTGAAATTAAAATGACCTAAAATTTAGTCTAGATTTTTCATTACTGCATTCTCTACACTCTGTGGGTTAGAACCCACACTTCTTTTATACTAGTCTTTTGTAGTTAGTACAGTTTCAGACAATGAATTTTTTTAATTTGACTCAATCCTAGAGGTATTAACGACACCTTTTGAGAACATCAGTATTCTAAACCCATCATTATCTCTAATTACTAATTCCATAATCCGTCCATATCCTATCAGTGGAAACATTTCCCATAGTGTCATCAGAACCTAGACCATAAGGTCTGGTGAAACCCAAAAAAAGCCCCTTGAAACTCATGGTCTCATGAAAAATGAACCATCCTAATACATTTCAGACAAATCCCCTTGGAATTTGGATTCCAATCCTTGAAAAGTTTACTCGGCCCACAAATAGGCTATGTCTCAAATCTCTTCAGGGAGATATATCAATCCATCACCTAGAGGAATACTGATCTCTATCACACATGTCAAGTACCATAGAGATTATCATACCAACATATGCCACGGAAACTCCCCTAATACCTTAGGAGGAAGTTACAAACAACCCACGAGATTCAAATTCATCTCACCCATGATTAATACGCCCCAATCCCTTTGTGATTTCCCAAAATACATGGGAAATCAACCATGGATATCCAATATCACTAACAATACACCAAGACCTACCCAAGTACCCATCTAAAATTAATTATAACCCTCTCCCTTTGGATACATATTCACCAGGCGATCTTGATTCACCTTAGTTCTAAATATCACTTATTCAATTTATAGGGGGACGAACACCCACATATTTCATCTTACTATGGAATCCTTAGTCCCAGGAACCAATACCCAAACTCATGTAATTTTAAAATCCTGAAAACCCATGTATAGAAAAACATATGAAATTATGTTATTGGGGGTCACCAACCTTGATACCATAGTTAACCCCTCAATGAGCTCCATCGAGCCTTGTCTGAGCCCTCTAAGAAACATATTTCATTATGTGCCCCTATGTCACATCAAGTACCACATATAATTAATTATAAAAAAAATATAATTTATTATTAAATTTAATACAAATAGGAATTGTAATTTTAAAAATCATTAGGTGTTATCTACTCACCAAATCCTTGAGAAATGCAGTACAGTCCACTCCCAGCATGTAGCCAAACCTATTACATAAGAAATAAAAAACCATTACACATAATTCAATGAACAATTTTATCAAATTTAGTAATATTTTTTCAAAAAATCATACAGTGATGCACCATTTCCAAAATGGAAAGCAGCTGCATGTAGACATTATCTCAAGATATATTATAGTCAATCAATATAAAAGACCCATCATATCAGATGATTTCCACCATGATCTGATGGAAATAATCACTAAAACATAACCAAAACCAAAGAGAAATATGTGTTAAAAAAATATGGAATAATAATATAGGAATGAACATATATCATACCTTTAAATATCCATTAAAACACAATAATATGTTTTTTTTGGAATGGATGAAAAGAGGATAAGAAGCGGTGGAGTGCCGACCAAAAATAGAACCTCCTAACCCCAAAATCAACTAAAAATAAAGGGATAATGACCCAGGGAAAATGGGTGTTTGTACCCATATAAAAAATCCCCCAATAACCAATCACATTGTGAACATGAGGTTTAATACATGAATGTCCCACCCTCGATATTTTTATAGTGTGAACCCCTAGTTAAAAACCTGAATGTACTGAGAAATATGGATTCTCTATTATCCAACCCCATTCATGCAATGAAACCTATGGGTAATCGAATAAATGGATAAAATATTTGAAATATATCCCCAAGTTACTCGAACCATCTATTTCACTTTTATGATCACTGAATACCACAAATCGGGTCTCGAACCACATCCAAAAGACACGTCTTGGGGTGTCTCACCATTCAAAATTTAAATATGAATCAAAATTTTGAAAATTACCCTCAATCTATAGAAAATATAAAACATTCCCAAAAAATTAATGACCTAGAAATCGAAAGGATTTTACATACATTAAATGGTTAAGTAATGATGTAGAATACTAGTCCAATAAATATTGGTTAAACAAAAATGTTTTGTTCGAAAACATTATTTTACTATATATGTTAAATTTAAAAGACAATTTTTCTCTTTTTTAGATAATTAAAATTATTAAAATTTCATTATAAATGTAAAAAAATTTATTATACTTCATACTTTGATTATCAGATGTTGATAAATGAAGATAAATTCATTTTTATGGTAATATTATATATTTATTAAAAAAGTATATTTATCTGCACAATGTATTTTTATCACAATAATTTAAATCAATCACTAATGATTATTTTTTTAAGAAAAATTTTAATTATATATTAAATGAAATAATTTTACATTCATCTAACTGTTTTTACTAGGAAAAAAACAAGAATAACATTATTTTTATACATAAAAACACATTTTTTTCTAAAAAATCATTTTTATGGGATTTGTGATTGGATATTATAATTAGTTTCTAAAAAAATTGGAATTGAATCTGAAGAAATTGATTCCATATTTGGAATCATCATTTTCATTTTTTTATTATTCAAATTCCATTTTTTGGCATGATAAAATATTCCATGATTAAATTTATTTGATCACAGTAACAGTTTAAATTGGTTTAAAGGGGTTAAACTAAGGGATAATGATTCAAATATTACAAAAAACTTATATTTATTTAATTAAATGATTGTATTATAACCTTACCTAAACTTTTATCCTATATATTGGTTATTTCTTTCACCTAACCATGAAAATTAAATTATATTATTTTGAAATTAAAGGTTTCAACAAGGGTTCCACTCCCCTCACTTGTAAAATGGAAGATCCTCTAATCACTTATTCACAAAATTTTAGAACCTTATATTTGAAACGATATACCTAAATTAATTCCCTAAAACATTACTCACAATCTATAGTTTTTCTTCACACCAAAATTCCATCCTTAGAAGGCTTAATGACAGATCTAAAGGAGGATATCAAATGAAGAGTTAATCATGTCGACCAAGTGTTTTCACATTTTATTTTATCTCCCATAACCAATAAATATTTTATGAAAATTTTGATATAATAAAATTAGAATCATTACCATAATTAAATTTCATTATGTTTATCTAAAAAATATTTTCTACTTTATATCCATCCATTATAAAATGAAAGCGTCACTCGTGCGTATGTGCAGACTACCACCTCCGTGAGGCAATGCATTTTATTTTTCATCACTGTCTATCATGGGTGGTAGTAAAGATGTATTTAATGAATAAATATAATATATATGACATAATAATGAATATATATAGTTAAATTTATATTTTTCAAAATTTATTTATATATATTTTGGAAAAAGAAAACATCATTCATGTGTACGCGTAGATTACCGCCTCCACGAAGCGATGTATGATTTTTTTTCAATCCCATACATAGGTGGTTAATAATATGAATATAATAATTAAATATAATATTTATGAAATTTTAATGATTATATAACCATGAAAACGGTGAATTTACCCAAAAAATTGAACTAAATCATCCATAGGAAACAAAATAGTTAACAATCAAATATTGATTTTAACAAACAATTATCAATAAATAGCTGATAATTTATTTTAATTGAATGATACATGGAAATATAAATGTAAATAGGGATATGATAATGACTTATAATAAGTAATAATTTATTATATAGAAGTGTAGAGCTTGTCCAACTAAGTAGAAGTTCAAATTAAGGTTTTATTTTATAATCTCTTTTTTACTTCTGATTAATTGTGTTTAAAATTTATATTTTGGGAATAAAATTATATTTAAATATTAAAAACCATAAATTTTCTAATTAATTTTTTTATTTATGAGGATTTAAATGATTATTTTTATCCCACCTTGCTAATCTAAAAGACCAAAATATTATTTTAAGAAAATTTGACTTTATTTCTTATATTTGGTAGAGTTTTTTTCTCTTTAATGTCCTCGTTTTTTATACTGTTTTAAAAATGTTATTCTATTTACTCCAATGATTTTTAATGTCATTTTAATCTGTATTTTTCATTCTTTATAATGCTTGTAAATGTAATATTTTCCATATTTTCAGAATGGTTGACTTTTTTACTATATTTTCAAATGGCTAAGAAAAATGTTTAACATTTATTGCTTAAACACGTCTTCATTCCATCATGACTGTTATTCATTAACAATATTATTTTACATGTTTTGATATTATATTAAAGAAGATCATATTACTAATTTTCTATATTTTTTTAAAAAAACATAACAAAATAAAATGATTTATGATCTTATTTCTTAATTCATATTTTATATGCTTTTATAAGAGACTTTTTCATCAATATCGACATACTTTACTAATTCTTATGCTTATCTATGGATATATTCTAATGATACCATAATTTTTTTATATAGCATGTTATGATGTTTTATAGAAATATTTAGGAAATATGTCTCTTTTCAAGGTGTTAATTAAGATTTAAAGGAATAATGAATATGTGTTGGCCCACTATATTAAATACCATAAGGGGAGGGGGGTGAATAAGAGTATCAAAAATGATAACAATCATCCCTTCTATCTTGTTTCATCATTAAAAAAATACTCTCCTCTCTTTTTCTTATAGACATATGTAAATAAAGAATTGAAATAATTAAAGATACACAACAATTTTACTTTGTTCACCATTAACCATAATCATTTAGGGAACATAAAAAAACAATGTTAAAATGTAACAAATCCACTATATTTCATGACTGTAACAATGTTCAGATTAGACCCGCTGTCCTTCTTGGTTGATAAACACTCACAATTTGAAATCTAAATTCTTTGCAAATTATAAGTAATTAACTAATCCTTAATAAGATTATTCTATTTATTTTAATCACCTCAAAATTGGTTCACATATATGTATGTGTTCCAGGAAGATCCATTTTCAACCAAAAGATGAAATGAACTTTACCTCATAACACCTAATTTGTGGAAACTCCTTTCATGAATGATTTTAATTCTTTTAAGAACCAATTTGATTTCTTTTAATAGTTTCATGTGCATCATGTGTCATGAGTTATTCATGAACAATATTTTATTTGAGAATAGATAACACTGTAAAAATAATACCTCAATTGAAAACAAAAACATTACCACAAATTGATCCTCTTTTGTGAACTCCACTACATCCCAAATCAGTCTCAATGATATAAACTTTTTGTAAACCATTTTCAAAGTTATCTAATTTTTTTTAGAAAGGATATCCTCAAATGAAATTTGGTATTCCTTATAAATTAATTAGGTGTCAATTATATAGTAGATGGAACCTAAAAAACTTTTTAATCACAATTTAACATAAGGCTTTTTGTGAATCATACTTTACCATGGACTACACTCTATATGTGTGTTTCATAGTGCATAAATTCCCTTGTGTAGTCCTTGGATTCACCATATTTCAAAAACTATGATCACACTTTGTGGCGGACTCAAAATCACCACATTTTTGCCACAAATGACCGGATTACTATATTAACATTATTTTCAATTCTCAAAATTTCTATGTGATATCAATATATTTTCCAGATATATTTTTTAGAAAACATATGATATTGTTTTCAAGCACCCTTTGCTATTACCACACACATGGGTTTGCGGAAAACACTTATAAAATACTTATAAACTATTGTTTAAAAACACACATGCATCTTCTCCTTTAAACTACATTCTAACTATGTAACTCTAGAATGTGATCAATGATTTTATGAGTTTTTTCTACAAGATTACATGTGATAATCTCTGTGTAAAAAATACAAGTAGCATTAAAATTTCACCAATGAACCAATTCAGTCTCGATACTATATGATGAGCCTTTATTGATACTAACTATTCAGAAAATCCAACACTAATTATTGATTTTTTTGGAAATCAATCCAACTATCAGAATGTGTATGTGAAATAATTAATTTTTTTAACAACACATCCTATACTTATTTAATCACAAACTACTTCCTTTATTTATCTCATTATCATAAGATTTAAAAAAATAGAATTGTTTTATGGATCCCCCTATTATTTTATCCCCCATTAAATGATAAAGATTTATCCCACTTGTTAAATTATCCCAAAGGTCACTCCTTTATGGTATATAATATGGTAAAGAACATATATGAAAACATAAGGAAAAAAATATTCTATTATTAATGGGGAGGGGGTCCCATATGCACAATATTCAAGTGTGGGGAGTCAAATGGACTCTAAGAGGTTACCGATGTTATGACATGCCAAGGCCCGCACTTGTATATGTGGTGCTAAAATTGCAAACATTACATTTCTAGTTTTGATGCCAATAATTGTGACCCAATTTTTTTCATCCAAACCTTACACCATAAAAAATAATAATTGGATCACTTAAAATTGTTATGACCTTTTAGGTTTAGAGTTTTTGAGAATTAGGAAAAACTAACACATAAATAATACCCATGTCGTAAAAATAGAATTTATCCCAATTAACCCAGATTTTCTTATTTCTCATTAAGTCATCATTATCATGAAAATTAAATCAATTCTAAAAATACTTTTTTCAAAATCATTCTTTATAAAATAGGTAAAATGAACCGTAAGAAGGGTGAAATCAAATGCTTAAAAAGAGAAAATGTAAGTATTAACAAATGAATTCCACTAGTGAGAAAAAGAATAGCATACGGGTATGATGTTATAATCAAAGGGCATAAGTATAACATTGTAATATTCATACCCATCAATACTTGTATCATTCAACATGAAATCATGAAAAAGGTGTTTAACAAATCAATGAGTCATTATAATACATAATCATGAGCCATGTGAAACCAATCCTGATCAAATGAAAAATCACAATCCCATAGAAAGCATAAATAAAACATATTGGTAGTTTGAAAATCATCTTTATAGAAAACTTATAAAACTTGTAATGTTTGAATATCTATATGAACAACTTATAATATAATTTTTTAAAGAATATAATAAATACCCAATAAATTGTAGCACCATCTGAGCACACCCATCATATAAGCAATAATTCCCTCACCTAAAAATATCTAGAAAACCCCATATTATATTCTATAATGGTCTCACCCTGCACTATATGGTTCTCCCCATCATATAAGATGTAATGGGCTAACCCAACACTATCTGGTCCACCCCATCATATAAGCTGTAATGGGATCACCCATTAATGTTTAGGATACCCCATCATATAAGTAATATACAAGAACGACATCACACATAAAGTACGAAGAGCTTAGACATCATCATAAAACTAATAAAAAACCATTATTCCATTCGTAACTTGATTAAACCATGGAAAATAATGGGGTACCATAAAAATCTATTTGAAACATGATTAACATGTGGAAAATATATGGGTTCCATAACAATCTCTTTAAAATAATATTAATCCATCCAAATAAAGAATGAGTATTGTATCAATAAAAAATATCCCTAATGGTTCATAAGTAACAAAAAGGGTTGTTAGAATTTATAAATGTAAAAATGGTTAAAATAACATTAAAAACATTCATAGGGAAAATTTACTTTTTATTTTTGATATCACCATTTAAAACATAAAAAATTTTCAAAAAAACGTTTCTTTGAAAATAATTTTTAAAAAAGAAGAATTTATAGAATATTAATAAAGAATTTAATTTAAATAAAATTTTTTAAACTTGAAATGGAATCTGAAAATAAATTTTAGTCATGTCGGTGGATAATTATATACATGGTGTAAATAATTTTCAATTTGTTTGGTAAAAAGTTTAGAAAATTTACTTGATTGGAAAGAGTAAAGAAAGTTATTTTGAATTTTTTTTAAAAATGGTAAAAATTTATTTAATAAATAATTTTTAAGATGTTAAAAAAATTTATAAAACATTTTCTCAGAAGTGATAAATTTATGGTCGAAGAGAGAAACACAATTATATTCTCTTGACACCGTTTTCTCATAAGTATAAATCCAAAAAGAGTGTTAAAAGGATAATATGATTTTTAAATAGTATGAATAACCAAATGATAAAAAATATTGAGTTTCTTTATAGATGGATAATAATATATCATCATTGGAAGCATAATCATATACAATCCCAACAAACAATGATATTGTAAAAAAAGACTCTTACCACTAATAAATTTTAATTGTAAGGACTATAAAATAATGAAATTAAATGAAACATATAATATTTTGAAAATAAGGTTAATAATGATATAACATGTAAAATGGGTTGTACAATTCTCATAAAAGAAGATAGGTATATAACATAAGAAGGAAAATTGAGACAAAAACCCCTTACCGCTTTGTTATTATTGAAGCCATAAACCCATGAAATCGATATACGTAATGGAATGTGAAAAATAAAATAATATTTAGATTTACAATAATAAAATATATTCATGGGCCATACACACACCACATAACAAAAAAAAGTGGTGACTATGACATATATCCCATAGAAATAAAAAGTGAGATGAGAAAACCCTTACCTTGATTCTGACTTATCACACATGCCTTTTTATTCGTGAATATTTGATGCAGATATAGGCCATCACATCTTTGAAAATATTATATATAAATACAAACTAGTATAGTAGTTAGGGGTCTAACCCAAGATAAGATAGGTGAGTTAATTCTAATGTTTTTAACAAAATAAACTCCACTGTTGTCAGCAGTTGAGAGAGTGGCATATTTTTTATTTTTATTTTTTTATGATGATGTGGAAACATGATAAGGGAAAAATATTTTTTTTCAAAGAAACTAAAATTAGAACTATGTACTGATAAAATAGAGAAATAAAATATACTAATATTAATCAGAAAGACAAAGGAGCTAAGATCAACAATTTTCAAGGGAATTCTAAACATGATGTTTAAAATGATAACTATCCACTAAATATAATTGAATCATTCCTTAGAAATTGGATGATATATATTCCTTTCTAGAAGACAGATAAAATAGAGGTATGACTTTTAGGGTTCGCCACTCTAAAGATTATAATCTATTAAAAATTTGAAAATGAATACTGTTGAAATTAAACTCGCTATAAAACTCAAACTACAGTGACATTAATGCTTCAAAAAAATAATGATCAAGTTCAATCACACCAATTGATCTTGAAATAATGATTTTTTTAGGATGGTGTGAACAAGTTAACTTAACATCATAACGTATCTCGCAGATCAATTCGGGTGTCAAACAAAGAGAAAGTGGAAAATTTAACTGATAAACCAACCATTCTTAAAAGCTATAGAGCTAGAAATTAATCATATGTTCGTAATGAAAAATAAAATTGAAAAAAAATCAGAAAATAGAGTACAAGAATTAAAGAAAGGATGAGGAAGAGCTCCCTAAGTGTTTTTCCTCCTTCAGGATCCTTAGTCTCCACCTTAACTCTAGTGCTGCTCCTCGGAATCTTCTCTTGGACAGATGTGATCGCGAAATTAAAATGAGATTATTTGCATCTTCCCTCCAAATGTGTGTTCATGGATTGAGAATGAGCATCTTTCAATATTCTGCTGCTACTCTGCTTTTAATCCCATTGTCATCTACTGTGCGTCACCCCCTCTTTCCATTGAATTCAAGATTCCTTCATATGTTCACCGGACATGTGCATCTTTCGGTGACTGACATGCCATGCTAGTAAAACTGCTGTAAATAACTCCTTACAAGTTAGTTATGTGAACCTGGACATGTTTACAGACGTGGTTCAAACTTTCATAGTAAATAAATAGAATAATATAATTCAATGTTAATTTTTTTAAATATTCTAAATAAACAATTATCTTAATTAGTTAATTTAAGATTAAATGTTTTTTTAAATTATATTAATAGTTATCTATTATAAATTAATTTTTTATTCTATTTAGAACTATAATTAAATTATTTAATTTGTTATTTTACTTTATTTATTTAATTAAAATTATTTTATAACATTATTTAGACAACATTAATGATATTATTTATAAAAATTAATAAATAAAAAAATTAGACACTATTGAGATAAAATATTAATTTATAATAATTTATTTAATTTAATTATTAATGTTATTATTAATTAAAATTAATAATTATTGGTTAATTAATTCTAATTTTATAAAATTAATTTAATTAATTTTTGTTAGTAACTTTATTACTATTTTTAAATTTTTCTTTTTAGAATAATTTTTTTATTTTCTTCCATCATCCAAAAAAATATCAGCACACAAGGGGTAAGGGTTTCTCGATTCGTTCTCAAGGAAACTGTGCCCCAAATACTGGATTTGGCGAACTCCTTTAGTAGACTGGCGGTAAAGCTCGAGTTCAGGTGATTATGGCGCAACAGCTTCTCTCTTTGGAGCAGCGGTGAGTTGGCGCAACAAACTCCTCCTCAGCAAAAATCGACATCGGCCTTGGCTCGGTTCCGGTTCCTCTACTCAGCGGCAGCGCAACCTTGTCACGTGGCATCTCTCCAACCACAACAATAGTTCAAAGAACCTTAACTTATTCAGTGGTTTCTCTTGCATCGCTAATCTCTCCCACCGATCAGCGGCAAATAATTGTTGTTGCGACATATTCCTTCTCCAACAGCCATGGTGAATCGCGGGTGAAGGCAAGAGCTGATTGAGAGTATTGGAAATTGGTAGGTATGATGCCATCAAAGATGTCGAGAGAGTGATGGAGAAAAAAATATTAGAGAAGGTTAGGGGAGGGAATGGATCGGTGAGTCAGGACTCACCGATAGAAGAAATTTAAGAATAGGAGGTAATGATGTGAGAAAATGGTGAACTAATGTTGATTGTGTGAAACACCAATGGAATAATATAAAAGTAACTATAATGGAAGGGTGATGGAAAGTTGTGAAACCGATAGAGGAAATGGATTGGTGAGTCATTGATTAACTGATAGAATACATAAGATTAGTGATAAAAATTCATAGATAGTTTTAATAATTTGACTCACCGAAAGAAGAAATAAAAATAATTAATCAGTGAGATGTGAAACCGATGTGACTAAAAAAACAAAACAACCGGTGAGTCAAGAGAAAAATAATTGGTGCTTCACGACATCAGTGAGTCACGGATCGTTTCGAGGTGAGAACCCGTTAATTAAAATCAAAGATGACTCATTGATAGATTAAAAACGAGAGACCAAAACCGATGCATAGTAGAGACCAATGGTGTTTCAAAGTGATCGATGAGTCACGACTCACCGATAGTTATAAAAAACATATGTGTGACAAGGGATTAGTGAGTCGTGAATAGCAAGTCTCAACATTAGTGTGTCACAGAATTAGTGCGTCAACTCACTGATAGAACAAATTGAAATGTTGAAGGATTAATTTAAAACAAATAATAAAAAGAATAAAACATTAAATAATTAAAACAAAATAAAAATTAACTAAACTATTAATGACTAAATAATAAATTGTAACATAAATAAAACTAAATTATTAAACAAACTAAAAATAAAAGTAACTAAATTATTAACTAAAGAATAAGAATAGTAAGATTAATTAAATATCTGTCTAAATAAATGCCAAACACTTACAAATTATTTACCACAAACATGAAATTAAAATAAAATAAAATTTACAGAAGATATTAATCAACAAAGTTAATTAGATAGACGGAAAAATAAAAACATAAGATTAAAAACATATTATTTTATTAAACTTAAACATTGATTGTTAACTTATTTATTTAACAGAATAATTAAACTAGTTAACAATTAATGTTAATTTATTTTTTAAAAAAAATATAATTTAAAGAGTAATGTTTTAAATTAAAAACTAGATTAGATTAATTAAAGTAACAATGAATAATTAATTAATAAATAAACATTTAAAATTTAATAGATTATGATTATTAAACTAAAAAGTAATTTAAAATAATTAGAATAATTAAAAAGACTAACTGAACTATTAAAAGAAAAAAATAGATATTTAATTATAAAAAATTAATAATTAATAAATTATGCGATAATAATAAAAATGTACCATTATTTATTAAAATATTTTAAAACAAGTAATTAAATTGTTAAAAATTAAATAAATGATATGGAAAAACTTTTTAAAAATAGAGGGACATCAAATTTCCCCAAACATAAGCATTTTTTGTCGTCAATCAATCCAATGTTTTTTCATCTTGGAAAAATAGTAAAGTGTTTATTATTTTGTTTAAATAGTAACATGTTTAGAACTTTTGAAAACATGGGACAAGAATATTAAAACTTGATTTTTGAAAAATATGTTCAAATTATGTATTTCTTAGAACAAATACCCAAAGAGTAATCAAATAAGCAAAGACCATAGATCAAAGACGGTTTCCTGATTCATATGTGACACTACTTAACAACTCATTTTAGTCTATGATGAGGTTCTAAATCAATGAATGAAAAGAGGTAGAAAATCAATTGGATTAAGATATTAACTGAGGAACTTTGTACTATGATTTTCATCAAGGTTCCAAAAATAAATATTATTTTTGAATCACATTATTGATACAAACTAAATGATTATATAAACCAATTGTCCCCTTATTCATTTGGCGTTCATCATTCCCCTCAAAATAATGAATTCTTTTTTGACCCAAGATACTTTATTTAATTTTTCCCAAGCCATGTATCATGTGCTAAGCACTGTGAAATGCACTTATTCAATGTGTACAATGGTCTTATAGTAAACAAAAATGCACCCAACATCTAGGGTCTCAAAGATTCACCGTGGGATCCCAGATACCCAATCTACTCCAGTTTCAAAAGTTTTATATAAAATTAATTTACATTATCTAACTATGGTAATTACTTAAATAATTAAAAAAATGAATCCCCTAGGATTGAGATCAAACTTCCAGTAATAAGGGCTATGATAATAACTCCACAATCATGTAAGACAAATCACTTTCAATGATTGTACCAATACTAAGATATGAATTCAATCACTATGTAAAGCCACTCAGCAATCATCCATTATCATTAATTTCATACTAAATACACAACTTAACTACCAAATAAATACTATCCATATGCTAGAACCATTTGAAAAACAGTGTAAAACCTAAAATTGTGCATGAATTTTGAAAAACATTAACCATTTTTTACAAGAAATTTTAAATTTCAGCAGGAATTGATGGGATATTATTTTAGCATAGTTTAGTATAGTCACGAAATGATCCCCTACACCACACTTAAAATCCATCATTGTACCCAACATTGAATTCCAAATTTGGAGAAGAACAATTTTAATGTTTAATTTCAAAATGCATTTTCAATAGAATAGATTTATGACATGTATAAAGGGTATCTTTGATGTTCAAAAATATTGTTTTCTACATAAATTAATTAAGAGTAGGTTTATAAGAAAGTAACATGTGACATGTAACTGCACTTTTAATATGGGTGAATTCAAGCCTAGAATAATTAATTCGGTTGGATATTCCACACAACAAAATAATTTCAAGCTAAACACCCCAACCCAAAGAAGATTCAAAAGACAAGAAGCATGTACCATTCCACACATAGTTTCATGCAGTGAATGGTTTCAATAACAATGAAATTCAGTTTTTAGTAGTGAAGAGAATGCACAATGTTTTATTTACACAGTTACATACAACAGAATTTCATTCAAAAACAAGTATATTTTTAAATGTTACAGTCACTTTCTCACCAAAAACAACTGTGACTAAACATTGAATTTTATTAGAGTGAACAGGGAGCAGAAAAAATAAATTAAAACTAAAGAATAGAATACTTCCCTGAATAGGTTTATCATTATTCCAGATCTTGGGAATTCCACGTCCTTAATGAAACAATACTAGCAATTTATAACCCTAAAACAGAAATAAGAGACCAAGAATAAATAGTAATAGGAATTTTGAAAAATAGATCACAAAAGAAGCACTTTATTCAAGGATTAAAATAAAAAAGTAATGACAGAAAATACCATGGGTTGACTCCCATGAAGCACTATGTTTTAAAGACTTCAGCCAGACTTTATTCAAGATCAGTTCTCTAGAACTATGAAGGCAGCTAATCCCTTCGGCTATCCCTCAAAATAAAGTTTCACTCTCTACCCATTAAGTAACATGGGTTTGTTTTCTTCACCTACTGTTTCAAGATGACCTTTCTTCATCACTCTCACTATAGTAAAGGGTCCGGACCACTTGGACTTATGTTTTCCCAGAAAAAGTTTAAGTCTAGAATTAAAGAGAAGGACCTTCTATCCAGGTTTAAAATCTTTGGTTTGAATGATACAACCATGAAACATTTTAGTCCACTCTTTATAAATTCTCTAATTATCATAACTCCATCTCATAATTTCATCCAGCTCACTCAACTCAAGTAATGTCCTCTCAGTTGCACTCTTAACATCAAAATTTAGTGCCTTAACTACCCAATATGATTTGTGTGGTAACTCCACAGGTAAATGAAAAAATATTCCAAAAAACATCATGTAAAGAGACATACCTATTGGGGGTATTGAATGTAGTTCTATATTCCCATAATGCTTCATCCAATTTAAGTGACCCGTCATTCCTAGAGGATGACACTGTTTTCTCATGTATTTGGTTCAGTTCCCTATTTGAGGTTTCTACATATCCATTTGACTGTGGATGATAAGAAGTATCGGTTTTATGAAGACAATCGTATTTCTACAACAAATAATTAAATTTATTGTTATAAAAATGTGTTCCATTATTAGTGATAAAAGCCTTGGGTACTCCAAATCTAGAAAATATTTTCTTTTTGACAAAATTTATTACTAAATTTCCTTGATTGTTGGAAAATGAAACTGCCTCAACCAACTTTGAATCATAGTCCATAGAAACAAGTATGTACTTATTCCTATGAGATTATGGGAATGAAACCATAAAATCTAAACCCCAGACATCCAAAATTTCAACTTCTAGAATTTCTTTTTGGGGTAACTCCTACTTCCTACCAACATTTCCTAGCCTCTGACATCTGTCACAGCCAACCACAATGATTATAGAATTTTTCAAAAGAGTGGGCCAATAGAAACCAGATTGTAGGAATTTATGATTAGTTCTTTCACCACCATGGTGTCCTATTTATGGGATGAATAAAAAATCATTAAGACAGGCATCAACTGTTCCTCAGGCACACACCTCCTAAGGATACCATCATCACATCTCTTAAACAGCATGGGATCATCCCATAGATAATATTTAAGCATAGAAATGAATTTCATTATTTGGTTATTGGATAGATTTTTCGAAAAGTCACTTGATGCGAGGAAGTTGGAAAAATCTGAAAACCATGCAGATTTCCTGATTTATACAGTCAGTAGCATTTCATCAAGAAAGGAAGAGTTTATCTCCCTTGGATCTTCATATTCAGATTTAGTAAGAGGAAGCCTAGAAAGGTAGTCACCAACTGAAATTTCCGCTCCCTGCTTATCCCTAATCTCCAAATCAATCTCTTGTAGCAACAAAATACATATAATCATCCTTTGTTTAGTTTCTTTCATAGAAATCAAGTACTTTAAGGCAGAATGATCAGTGAAAAAAATGACTTTTGACTCTAAGAGACACTATATAAACTTATCTAGAGGAAAAACAACAGCTAGGGATTATTTTTCAATTAAGGTGTAATTGTTTTGGGCTTCATCAAGCAGTCTACTAGCATAATACAAAACATGTAACTTCCTATATCTTCTATTTCCAAGAATAACGCCTACAACCATGTCACTAGCATCACACATAAGTTCAAAAGGTAGTTTCTAGTCAGGTGCAGTGATAATGGGTGATGTAGTAAGTTCTTCTTTATGAAGATTAAATGATTTCAAACTATTTTCATCTAAATTGAAAGGATCATCCTTGACCAACAAAGAACACAAGGGATTAGTAATTTTGGAATAGTCTTATATGAATCTCCAGTAGAAACTAGCATGCCCTAGGAAACTGCTAACACCTTTAACATTTCCAGGAGGTGGGAGTTTTTGATTGACATCAATCTTATCAGTACCAACATATAGACCTCTTTTGGAAACCTTATAACCAAGCACTATACCTTATATGACCATGAATAGACACAAATCCCAATTTAGAACAAGGTTTGTTTCAAGGCATCTTTCTAAAACAAACTCAATATTTCTATGAAATGTATCAAAGGTACTACCCACAATAGAGAAATCATCCATGAAAACTCCAATTATTCTTTCAATCATATCTGAAAAAATTAGCTATCATACACCACTGAAAGGTGGATGGAGCTCCACACATCCCAAAGGGCATCCCCCTGTTGGCAAATATCCCAAAAGGGCATGTGAAAGTGGTATTTTTCTGATCCTTTAGATCAAGTGGAATCTAGTTGTAACCAGAATACCCATTCACTAAACAGAAAAATTCCTTTCCAGTAATCCTCTCAAGAATTTGATAAAGGAAGGGCATTGGAAAATGGTTCTTCCAAATGGCTGCATTCAGCTTACTATAATCTATATAGACTCTCCATTTTGTGTCATTCCTAACTTGGATTTCATCATTTTTTTTTCATTTTTTACTATAGTGAAACCTTCCTTATTGGGGAAAACCTGGACACGGCTGACCCAATCACTATAAAAAATGGGATATATCATTCCATTTTAATAATGTTTGATCACTTCTTCTCTCACAATTTCTTTCATATTTGGATTCAATCTTCTTTGAAACTATACCCAAGGATTGTGATCCGTCTCCGTGAATATTTTATGCATACAGAATGAGTTCCTAATACCCTTGATATCATCTATTTTCCAGCCTATGAAAGATTTAAATTTCATTAAAAGACTTAAATATATTTCCTCTTTGTTTTCATTATGTTCAGCAGAAATTATTATAGGAAAAGTGCAATTCTCTCCCAGGAATGAATATTTTAAATGAGAAGGGATTGGTTTCAGTTCAAGAGTGGGTTTTTCTACACTATAATAAAGTATTTTAGGCCTGGGAGGTCCAATATCTTAGACATATATCTTATAATTAGTATTGAATGATTAATGATTTTCAATTTCATGTTCAGTTTCAGAATTTACTATGTTACTATCCATAGTGGGCTGCATACTGTCTAAATTTTCTAGATTAGAATTTAACAAGTTAATCACAGAAGAATCATAAAGTTTTCTTATAAGTTCTCCCACTACATAATCAAAGTGTTCAGAAAGGTTTTTATTAATAGAAAAAAACTCAAATTCACTCAAAACGATCCTATTTTTAGAAAAAAATGACTCTTTTATAGTAGAAACTAAACATTTGACCAGTTCTAGAAAATTTTTCAGATTTGGTATTTGAACAAAATTTTCAATTTATGAGACAGAAACAACAAAATTTTCAATTTCTAAATTATTTTCATCAGCAGAGGATTATTTTTCAAATTATTTAACATGTCTTAGTTGATTTTTCTAAGAACTTTCAGCTTCAAGGAACTCAATTTTAGAACAGTTTTTAGATTAAGTTATTCTGTTAATGTTCTTAAAAACATTGATCTCTTCTTCTTGTTCTCCAATGTTGAAAATAAGTTTACTCATTGACACATCAATAATAGAACCACTTGTGGCCAAAAAGTGCGTACACAATATAATTTGAACCTCTTGATAGCACTCGATGTCTAAGACAATAATGTCTATAGGTAGAAAAAATTTCCCATCCCCAACTAGAAAGTCATCTATCCTACCCACAAGATGAGTGAAAGATCTATGAGCTAACTATATTATGAATGCGGTGGGTTGAAAATCACTCAACCTCAACTGTAAAAATAGTGATTAAGGGAGGAGGTAAATGATAGCACCTCTATCACACAAATAGTTGAGTTGTTCGGAATTTTCTAGTGTGTAAGGTATGACAAATATATATGGGACTTTTAATTTAGGTGGGATTTTCTTTTAAAGCATATCACTACACCCTTTATTGAGGCTGTAAGTAGAAAATTATTCAAGGGTCTTTTTGTTTGACACAATGAGATTTAAGATAATATGTGACTTGATTTATGGTGTGAATAAAAGGAATATTTACTTGATGTTTTTAATGGAGACCAAGGAATCGAAGAAGTTCATCCCCGTGGTTACTTTGAGGTTTCAAATTCTCTGGGAAGGGATGGGTGGGGAAACATTTTTAAGGATAGTGGGTATATCACTAACCTCTTTATCTTCCTCAACCTTTTCTTTTCCTTTATTCTTTTGATTTTTAGATGAATTTTCCACATGAGATTCATATGATAAATTCAGATTTTGATCATTTTCACAATTTTTCTGGAAATTTCTAACATGTGTGAAAAATAGATTTTTATTACCAGATTGAACCAGATTTTCCTTTTTTCATTTCCATGGTCTTTTTTAACAACAGATTGAGTATTAAGCCCACTTCTAGTGAGAACAGTCATGAAATTTTCTCTAGGGTTAAGATCAGTAGTACTTGGAAGTATACCATTTTCCCTAGATGAAAAATCACTTGCACGTTGCGCTAGTTGTGTTTCCATATTCTGCATTCTAAAATCAGTTTGAATTTTATCTAACTCATATTGATTTTAATGTTTGAATAACTGAGTCATGTATCTTTCCTTTTTAGAGTTAATTTTGTTCAAGATTAGATCAAGATTAGAAGACATATGATTATCATTGTGTCCTTTTACATTTGAAGGCTCACCCCTTTGTTGATTTTAAAAGTTTGGTCTTGGTTGATTAGAGTAATTTGGGGTAGTGGATTTTTGGATTGGGCCTGGATATTTCCATGACAAGTTGGGATGGTTCCTATAGCCCTTGTTGTAGTTATTTAAAAATGGATATTCATTAGGAGGAATTCTAGGACCATAGTTAACAAATTTTGAATTCTCATATTGTTGGGATGGCATATCAAAATTATGAAAAAAGTTTTTACTATTCCCAAACATACCTCATTTGACACACTATTCCCTTAAAGATTGGTTGGTATTTTGATAGCAAAGTTGGTTAACAGTTATTTTTAATTCAATTTCATTAAAGATTGCAATTGGATGGTGATTTCAACATGTTGAATTTGAGTTTCATTCATTGAAATAGTGTTTGAATTAACATTTCAATTGACTATTTTCCTCTTGAATTATTATGTTGTGAATTCAGTGAAAGGTTATTAATTTTTTTGAATTCTTCATCTGTTTTATCCTTGTAATTTCCCTTAGCATCCTAATCAACTAGATTCTATCCAAAGGTTGACATCCCTTAGTAGATGGTTTCCATGAGAGGGCGAGATGTGAGTTGATGATGAGGACATGACTAAGAAAATCCCTAAATATATCACAATATTCATTTAATGCTTCTCCATACTCTTGATAAATACCAGTTATTTTAGTTCTAAGTTATTATTTTAATCTTTGTGGATAGAATTTAATTATGAAATAATTATAAACCTGATCACACTTTTCAAATATATTCTCATATAGACTCAGAAACTAATTTCTAGTATTCCATTTAAGGGAAAAAAGGAAAGACTCTTATTCATAGATTGTTTTCAAAGAGTCTTAGAAGAGGTAGCTTCTAAAAAGTATTATAAAAATCTATAATGAAGGCAAGAGAGTCCTCATCAGACAATCCATTAAATACAGGAAGTTGTGAATTGTGTGACTATTTAAGTTCATAATTATTGGCTCTAAAACTAAGTCTAATGGAAGATGGATTACTTGAAACTTGAGGGACTTGTAACTCCCTAATACTAGGCCTTTCATTTTCTTCGTAGATTTATTGATGATTTTGAAAATTGTTATTAGGAACTCTATTATCTATGTTTTCTATTTTAGTTTTGTTTTTCATTCTTAAGTAGTTAAATGTTTATCTAATTTAGGGTTCAGAGGATCTAATCTAACAGCAGAAGTTCTTGTGCTTTTGAAAATAGAAACAAATGGTATTCAGTAGTAAAAAGAACAGTTATAGTTCAGCAATGAATGAGGAAATTTTTTTAATATTTTTTAAATATTTTTCAGTTTTTTTATATTTGTGATTTTTTTTCCAGTTTTTTTAGAAAATGAATGGCTCATGCCTTCCCCGAAAACATCACCAAAAACTAGATCTAAACCATTTTTGAAGCCGATAAAAGTGTAAAATTTATATTCCTACTAACTAAATTAATTGTGGCAAGCAGGGTCAAACCTTTAGAGAAGGCAATTTTTGACCACTATTCTTCTAAAATAAACCTTCAAAAACTCCACTATTGTCAGCAGTGGAGTAGAGTGATCATCTTTTTTTTAATTTTTTAATTTGTTTTATGAAAAAGTAGAAACATGATGAGGATACAATATTTTTTTACAAAGAAACTAAAATTAACACTTGGTACTGATAAAATAGAGAAATATAGAATATTAATAATAAGAAGTAAGACAAAGGAGCTAAGATCAACAATTTTCTTAGGAATTCTAAACTTGATGGTTAAAAGGATAAATCTCAACGAAATTGAAATGAATCAAAAATTAGAAATTGGTTGATATATCTTCCTCTCTAGAAGACACATCAAACAAAGGTGTGAATTTTAGAGTTCACCACTCTAAAGATCATTGTCTATTAAAATTTTGAAAAAGAATACATTTGAAATTAAACTTTCCATAGAAATCAAACTATGGTGACATTAAGGCTTCCGAAAAATGATGATAAAGTTTATCCTCTCCAATTAATGTTGAAACAAGGAATTTTCTTATATGAAGGTGTGAACAATTAAATTTAACATCAGAACTGATCTCGCCGATCAATTCTGAAGTCAAACAAATAGAAATTTAAAATTTTAATGGATAAAAAAACCATGCTTAAAAGATACCAAGCTAGAAATTCCGCATATGTTCATAATGAAAGCTAGCATTGAGAAATACTGAAAATAGAGTACACGAATTAATGAAAGGAGGAGGAAGATCTCTCCAAGTGTTGCACTGCCTTTGGGATCCTTAGTCTCCTGCTTGACTCCAGTGCTGCTCCTCAGAGTCTGCACTCATATGGACGTGATCATGTAATTCGAATGAGAGTTTTTGGATCTTCCGTCCAAATACGTGTTCATGGAATGAGAAAGAGTGTCTTTCAAAATTGTTTTGTTACTCTACTTTTAATCCCACTGTCATCTGCTACACGTCACCCATGATTTCAACCAACTTCAAGAGTCCTTCATATGTTCACCGCACACATGCGTCTTTCTGTGAATGACACATCGAGCTAGTAAAACCTCTGTAACTAACTCCCAAAGAGTTAGTTGTGTGACCCTCTACATGTTTACAGAAGTGCTTTGAATCGCATATTAAATATAGAGAATTAAATAATACAATGTTAATAAAAAGTGTTAATTATTATAACTAAACAATTATCTTACTTAGTTAATTTAATATTAAATGTTTTTTTAATTTATATAAATATTTATCTATTATAAATTAATTATTTTATTCTATTTAGAGCTAAAATTAAATTATTTAATCATTTATTTTATATTATTTATTTAATTATAATTATTTGATATCATTAATTAAACAAAATTAAAGTTATTATTTATAAAAACTAACAAAAAAAAATTTTAAAACTATTTAGATAAAATATTAATTTCTTGTAATGTAATGAAATTAATTATTAATTTCATTACTCATTAAAAATAATAATTATTGGTTAATTAATTATGATTCTATAAACTTAATCTAATTAATTTTTTTCAGTAAATTTATTACTATTTTTAATGTTTTCATTTTAGAGTTAATTAATTAATATTTCTTCTTATTTCCCCCCACAAATAACTGTGCACAAGGGGGAAGGGTTTCTCAGTGAATTCTCCAGGAAGATGCGCCCTAGGTACAGGATCTAGTGAACTCCTTCAGCAGACCGGCGACGAAGCTCGAGTTCAGGAAATTACAGTGCAATGACTTCTTGCTTCGGAGCAGAGGTGGGTCAGCACGACAAACTACTCTTCACCAAAAAGTAGCGTCGACCTCGGCTCGGTTTCTGTTCCTCTACTCAGCAGTGGCACGACCTCCTCACTCGACCTCCCTCCAGCCATAGTAACAGGTCGAAGAACCTCAGATTATTCAGCGACGGCTCTTGCGTTACTACATTTCCCTCTAGATCAGCGGTGAACAACGACTGTTGTGACAAATTCCATCTCCAACAGCGGTGGTGCCTGGTGGGTGAAGGCAGGAGCTGAGTATGAGTTTTGAAAATCGGTATGTGAAATGCCGTCAGAGATGTCGAGAGACCGATGGATAAAAACTGATGATCGAAGGTTTGAGGAGGGAAAGGATCGATGATTAATGACTCACCAATAGAATAAATTGAAGAAGACAGGGCAATGATGTGAGAAAATGATGATCTAACAACAAGTGTGTGAAACACCAATGGAATAAAATAAAAGTAACCATAAGTAAAGTGTGATGGAATGTTGTGAAACCGATAGAGGAAATGAATCGGTGATTCACTAACTCATCGATAGATGACATAAGATCAGTGATAATAAGTCACTAATAGTTTGAATAAATTGACTCACTGAAAGAAGAAATGGAAATAATTCATCAGTGAGACATGGAGACAATGTAAATAAAAAACAAAACAATCAGCAAGTCGAGAGAAAAACAATTGGTGCATCATGACATCAGTGAGTAACGGATCGATGCGATGTGAGAAACTGTTAGTTAAAATAAAAAACGATTAACCAATAGTTTAAAAACGAGAGACCAAAACTGATGCTCATGAGAGACCAATGGTGTTTCAAAGTGATATGTGAGTCACGACTCACCGATAGTTATAAAAACTCTTCGGTGTGCCAAGGGATTGGTGAGTCACGATCAACGAGTCGCAACATTGGTGCATCGCGACATCGGTGTGTCAACTCACTGATTGAACAAAATGAAATGTTGAAAGATTAATTTAAAACAAATAATGAAATGTAAAAATGAATAAATCATTAAATAAATAAAAAAATGAAAATTAACTAAACTGTAAAAGACTAAATAAATAATGGTAACTTAAATCTATGTAAATTATTTTATAAACTAAAAATAAAATAAAATTAATTATTAAATAAGAATAATAATATTATTATTAATTAAATATATTTTAAATAAATGTAAAACACATACAATGAATTTACCGCAAACATGAAATTTAAATAATTAAAATTAATAAAATGTATTGATCAATAAAGTTAATTAGTTAGATGACACAATGAAAACTTAAGATTAAAAATAGATTATATTATTAAACATAAACTTAGATTGTTAACTTAATTATTTAATAGATTAATTAAACTAGTAAATAATTAATGTTAATTTATTTTTAAAAAATCTAATTTAAAGAGTAAAGTTTTACCTAAAAAACTGAATTAGATTAATGAAAAGAAAAATGAACCATTAATTAATTAATAAACATTAAAATTTTAACCACATTATGATTATTAAACTAAAAAGTAATTTAATATAATTAAAATATTTATAAAGACTAAATTAACTATTAAATAACTAAAAAAACATATTTAATTATAAAAAAGGATTAATTTAAAAATTAGGTGATAAAAATAAAAATTTACCATTATTTATTTAAAACTGTTAAAAAAGTAATTAAATTGTAAAAAATTAAATAAATGATGTAGAAAAACTATATAAAAATAGAGCCACATCAATAATAAAATTAAGTTAATAATTTAATTTCTTTATAACCATTCTAATGTTTATTATTATTTATATTTAACTTATTTATATGTTATATATGATTACTTAGTCAATTATTTTTATGTTGAATGTTTTGACCATATTCGGCTTATGTGTCAAAAATGAATTTCGTAAGTTGACTATAGTTAAAGAGATCATTATTTAAACAAATTAAAAATAAAAATAATTTCAAAAAAATCATACATAATCCTAAATTATACTTTTAAACCAATTATTTAATATGGTTATGGAAAATGAACTAACGTCACTGTCATTTAGACGGTAGGTCGAATGTATGCATGAGTAATTTTTCATTTTTCCAATGATCATTATGGAAAGAAGGTAATTGATATTTTATATTTCCAGAAAGATAATAATTTAAAAATAGCATATTATTTATTTATATATAATTATATATTATGTGGTGATGATAAAAGGAATCACAACTCTTCGTGGAGGCAGTAGTCCACACGTCCATGCATGACGTTGTCATTTTTCAGCGAGTGAAAAGTTAAGAATAAAAAATGATATAATATATATTAATAATGAATAATATGTAATTAAAATCATAATTATTTCTTTTATATCTCATATATTAATTAACTTTACCTTTTTTACTTTTCATGAACCACATTAGTGTAAAATGAATGACATCGTTTCATGAGGCGGTAGTCCATCGCACATATGAGCCATGTTATTGTTTCCCCTACATTATAGAAAATAAAATTACATATATATGATATAATGACCCCATAGTTATATTGATGATTTAAATACCATATATATAGTTCAAATCCATCATAATACCCAACTTTTAGAAGTGGTAATGAAAAAATGAACGACATTAGATCACGAGGCGGTAGTCCACTATACACACGAATTATGATTTAGTAACCTATTTAATAGAAGTGGAGATGGTTTTAGGTCATAAAATTATTAAAAAGATATTCCATTATATGGAATATACTATGTTTATTATATTATAATAGTTTATTTACAATGTAATGTGGTGGATAAAGACAAATAAAAAAATAAAGATGAAAGTTGAAGGACATTACCTCTTCTTCAGGCATCATCCTTATGTTTGAACTAAATCCTAAATAGGTTTTATTTATTACCAACCAAAGGATTATATTTTTATCTTAGGGAAGTTGATAAGTTATTTAGGTGGTTTTTTATGAGAAAAATCTCTTGAAAGGTGTGAAGAAGGGAAGGGAGTGAGTATCCTATTATATTATAAGTGGAGTGGCATACTTGTGAATACCCAAAAGTATTCACTATTAGTATGCCAATATTACCTATGTGGGTAAAACAAATTGATATTTAATTGGTTTTTAGGGATGGTATTGTTTACTAAAACCTCCACCACACAATAATACAAATTTTTTAAACTTTTTTTTCGATAACATCTATGTTTCCCTAATTTTGAAATTTTGGATTTTCACTATGTTAACATATTTTATAACCCTTGTAATTTATCCTTTAAGAATAAATTAAAGTGAAAATTATTTGAGAATTTTGAACCAATTGTTATAAATATTATATATAATTTATATAATAAAAATCCTACATGTTTTCAATATTAATTTTTACACAAGCGTATGTAACATAAAAAAACACCGCTTTAACCTTTACCAAACTAACAGAGTTTTAACTATTTAGTACTCATTATATTCATTATAAAAGAACAATTGGAAAATTATTAGAACATAGTTTATATTTATTAACATTAAAAACCAACTTTTAAGAAGATGTATTTTTTAGTAATTTTAAACCATTAAATAAAATATCATTTATTATAAAATAACATTATTGTCAATTTTTTAATTATTCATTTAGTATAAATTAAAAAATATCAATAATATAATTAAATTACAATATATTTTGTTCAAACCTATTTAAAATGATATATTAATCCAAAAAATTAATTTAGCACAATAATTTACTCAATTTAATTCAGTCGGTATGGTCCGAAGGCCTTTTTTTATTATTTTGATAATCCACCTTTCAAGGGCTGATATGGAACCCTTACATAGATCGAAGAATTAGAGACAATTAAATAACCTATAGGTATTATAGGGAATCACGCAGACAAGACAAATTTGATCTGCTCCTCCCGTGCATTTGTCATGATATCATTACTCCACCTTCATAGGGTTGGTTGGCTAGTTGTCATATGCAATGCGGTACATGCTCGGTACTTATGGAACAACCATACCCTCTCATTCTTCCAATTACGGTTAGCTCTGCTCCAATGAATGTGCCTGCCCTGAAATCCTCCTCTGATGCCTTGTCCCTTGTAGTCTGACTGGTATATCTACATTTCATGTGTCCTGAAGGTCTTGGGGAGTCCCGAAGGCCTTAAAGTGGCCCGAAGGCCTTTGAGAATCAACTGGCCTGAAGGCCTTGGGTGGCCTGAAAGCCTTGCAGGACCTGAGGACCAAACTGGTGGCCCAAAGGCCAATATGGATGAATAGTTCTGACTACTACAGTACCGAACAACACTTGTTGTAGTACCTTCTACAGTATCTTCTACGGTAACAAGGAAATACGTCTCCAATATAAATATTTTTAGTACCATTTATTTTTGTTATTTATTAATTAAATAATTATGGAATTGGTATTTCTTAATCAGTTAACTTAATTATTTCATCTCAAAAAAAATTAAATAAATGATAATGATGAAAAAATAATATAAATTTAAAAATAAAAATTTAAACCTAATATTTGTTGTTTTTCCCATATCGCAAAGATTTATAAATAATAAAAGTATGAAAAGTGTCTTTTTGGTTCTTATCCTTTTTTAACATATTATATGGATCATATTCAAAGAAAATTTACCAGAAATTTCCATATTTCAAAGACTTTTATTAACAAGGTTTATATAAACTCGTTAAATAAAGATAAATTAATATTTTATGTCATTTTCACTCTTATCAATCTTGTTTAACTGACAGTAAATCTATTTTTACCATAACTACAGTAAATAATTTTTACTATTCATTTATGCCAAAAATCATGTTGACATTATTAGAAATTAGAAATTTTTTTTATTTTAAATAAGGAATTAATTTTTCCAAAATATATTCAAATAAGTGACAAAATATAATTTAAAATTAATCCTTCAAATTTGATGACAAATCATGTTTTAATGTGAAAATGTTTAAATGTTTATAAATTTTTTATATAAAAGTTTAAAAAGTTGTTTAAAATGACCTAAATTGGAATACTTGTTATGTAATTGAACTATTTTTTACATTAAAAACCATTAACTTATGAGTTAATATTATAAATTATTAAAAAAAGGCATTTTTCAATCAAAATTAATTATTTTCAACATTTATTAAAAAAACGAATCTTTCTAGAAAAATCCAAAAAAATTACCCTAAGATAATTTCTATATTTCTATTTGAAAAATTATGTTTATTTTATGAAATTAATTTTCTAAAATTGGTGAAAATTAATTTTAAATTATGTACGAAAAGTGGGAATAAACATTGTTTTGTTTAAACCCAATGTTTCATGCATTTCAAGCTATTAAAGAAATTAAATTTATTCTAAAAAATCAATATCCTAAAGTATTTAGGTTTTAAATTATTTTATAAGTTCAGTTTTCCAAGGCATTTATTCTATCAAACATAATATTATACTTTTAAAATCTCTATGTGTTACAGATGTCATTAAAATACTTTATTAGTTAAGTCATTTGTTTAAAAACAATAGTTCATTAGGAAAATACTACAAATTTTCTATCCCATGTTCCAATTTCTCCTCGATAATTTGATATTTAATTCAATTTTATTTTTCATTGAGAGATGAAAAAAAAATTCTAATATTTATAACACTTGAATTATCACAATTGATTCTAATAAGAGATTTCACCTCTACTCTCAAGTCTTTAAGCTATTGTTTTATCCAATGTAATTTCATGCGGTCTTGAGTAGCCACAATGTATTCATTCACTAGAGTAATTATAGAAATGAAGTATTATTTCTTGATTAAACATAAAATAAATAATCCTCTAAGATATAATGAACCACCAGACATTGACTTTATCTCATCTAATGAAGTTGTTCAATCTACATCTATATAAAAAAATAACTCTTTCTGATATTATTTATTATGCAAAAAAAATCTACCATACATTTGATTTATCAAAGTATCTATTTCACACTACGTAAGTGGATTTCCTAGGGATTATTTTGATATTGTACTACCTAACACATGGAAAAAATAATGTTGGGTTATGTCACTATTATGTATAAAAATCTCCCAATGATCTTCTTGTATTATGTGACATTGACCTCATTACCTTATTCATCCAATGACAGATTCATTTGGGTAGTTACTAGATTTTTCATCTTCTTAGAGTTTACTATTATGAATTTTTCCTAAAATCACCATGGGATTATTTATATTGAGAAATAAATGTACCATTACTTCCTTGTGTCACTTATAGTCCAAGGAGAAACATCAAATCTCTAATCATTAACATTTCAAACTCCCACTTAATTAATTCTTTAAAATATTTTTATTGTGATTCATCTAATACACAAAATTATTATGAATGAAATGTACTCTAGATCCATTATACTTACATTACTCTCATTATTGACATATATATTGTAATCAAATCCAATTTATTTTTGACCAATATTCTTCAAGTAAAGATTAAGTCATGAATTACATGATTTTGGGGCCTATTTCAAACCATAAAAGTTTTTATTAAACTGATAAAAATTATTCTCATATTCATGAATGATAAAAAAATTTGGATATTCAATATGAACTTATTCTTACAGAACAATATTCATAAATTATATCTTGATATCCTTTTAGAAAATATTGAAATATCTTTGAACTATTATTTCTAAGAATAATTGAATAGTCTCTATCCTTTACATGGGTAAAAATGTTTCATATACATAAATTACCTTTATTTGGGTTTATCACTTACACACTAGTAATTATTTTTTTAATCACCATTCTATCATTATTCAGTTTTTAGGGAAAACCCCCTTTGTTCTGATGTTATTATTATATCATAGAATCAAAACAATATCCCAGATGTTATTCTTCTCAATTTTTTCAAGATGTTCATTTATCGCATGGACCTAATTATCATATACATATTATTATTCAAAAAAATTTTATCTACAAGATCTAGGAAATATATTTAGTTGAAATATTTCATTCTCTTTGTTTTTACTATCACTACCTGGGCACTGATAATGTTTTTCCTATCAATTTTGGGTCAACTATTGGAATTAAATGAATATATAGGTATGGATTCATTCTCTTAATCATTAATATAATATTTTAAATCATAATGTTCCACTAATTCTACCTTTTATTAAATTTCATACTCAATATTATCATTCTGAAACTGCTCAGTATGGGATTGGATATTTTTTTATTTTTTTAATAGAACAACATAATTGATTTTGATCAATTTTCTTAGAAAATTATTCAAGAATTTATATGACTTTTTTTCTTCAGTATCTAAGGAATATATATTTATTTCTATAGTATTTGAACTTCCTCTATTTATATTTATTGATAGTAAATCACTTACTCCCGAAGACTCAAATTATTTCACTGTTGTATTCATTCGATACAACACCTCAAAAAAATATTTTCTTCTTTTAGAAATGAAAAAACTCTATTAAAGGTATACAATGATGTCATAACTTCTTCCTTCCAAAATATATCTAGTAGGTCTTTTTCAATGATCATTTTTCTAAATATATTGTTTATGTCCAATTTGTCCTATAAACCACATAAGTTTTCTAAGGAGTTCTCAATTATGAATCTTCATGCCTTATCTTATGTTTTTCAATATAATAGTCTACCTATATATTGGTAAAATCTATCACATTATTAGTTAGTAATTTTATAATTTTGTATCTATGAATATTTTCCTCTTCCCAATTATATTATGTTATGAAACTAAATAACTCAAGTTTGAGAGTGATAAATATAATCAAAAAAATATAGCTATAGTGATCAATGAAATGGATATAATATATTTTCCCATTAACATATCATGGTTAGTTATTTATAAACAAATAAATAAACACTATTTTAATCACTCTTGTTTATTTTTCCCCTATTCCTTGTTTGTATTTTGATAAATAATCACTTATTGGATTACATCAGTTGCGCAAGTACAAACATGTGATATCGTGGGGTGATCTTAAGATGTATCAAATTTCACTTTATTATTTATGGATAGTGAATGAATTAGCTAAGCCATATAAACAACAACCTATTTTCATTTTTTCATTGGATATAAAGGAAATTTTATCTTCTACACTCATATAGTAGAGATTTACCTACATATTCTTACCTTGCCTCACCAATATACCATATTTTTTGTTTATGATACACATATTCTTTGAAATTAATATTTCATGTCTTGAGTCACCAAGTTGGATGAAACTAAAACATTTATGTATGCGACCTTCAATGACCAAAAAAGTAGCATGTATCATATACTTTCCCCTTAACATGGTTTTTACTCAGCCTATAATCTGTAGGCCTTCATCATTTCAAAATTTGATGAATCCTTCCTTATTATACAAGATTACTATGTTAAAATCATTATTTCATATCACATTGGATGTTCATATATTATTAAGGATACATACACCAACATGATTTGATTCTTTTATGATAATCTAAAAAACCACTTCCTGCCAAGCTATCATATTTTTTGATCAATGTATTTGACTTCATGCTAGATATTTAATGATATTAATGATCTCCCAAAGAGTATGATTGAAAAAATATATATTAAAATAATATAAAAAATGATTTTTCATTTTCTATTCATTCGAATATTTCTTAACATAATACGTATAACCACTTTGGGTCTACTTCAGTGCATTCGTCTATACTGTCGATTAATAAAATATGGCCATGTGTACAAATCATCCAAACCAAAAATAGTGACTATCAATATTATTAATTGAATATTAATATCTATTTAGCTACCTATGTTTATCTTATTCCCCTTTTCACTTATTATCTATGGAACACAAACATTGGGAATGTTCTATCTTTCCACAATAATACCACTATATACAATGTGTAATTTTGTGTTTCATTTTTGCAACACCAGTTATTCCTTGGATTTTCTAATTGTTCCAATTCCAAGAAATTTAAAAAAAACCTTCAAATTTAGAGTGGGTACTTGTGGTATTCCATAAAAATTTACTATTTCATATGTTTAATCAGGAAACATATAATATTTTCATTCAAAAATGATTTTTTATTATGTTGGAAGTCTTATTTCTATTCTACAAGACATATTTTCTCCACATTAAACTTCAATTATTCTTGAGTAATCTTCTTTTTTGATCCCTTATACATATTTAAAAGTCTCAGGATTTTCAACTTTTCATCTTAGGACTACAACATCCTTCATAATTTCATTGATATGTCAGACCAAATCCTTAATTATCTTAGTAAATCAATCAATAACACCAGTATGTTCTTCATCCTTGAACTTGTAATCAATGATATTGTATGAGATTAATAGATTTTTAGATATGATATCTTAAATTTTTACCTTCAACTCAAAATTTCCTTCTTCCTATTATTGTATTTAAACTTTGGAATCTTGATCCAATCAATTTGATATCATTATTCAAATTTTTCCAAAAATCGATCTCTTCAAGAGAGGCCTCAATATCGAATAAGAGATCAACTCTTTCTTCCACTACTCCTTCATTAGAGTTTCCCTTTTACTTTGTCTAGGAATTACCCAAAACCAATACTGTTGGATTTTATCAATGGACATTCTAGAATCCAATTTAGCCTGCATCAGTTTCTTTTTAAACTATCATTTTGTAAGAAATCATGTTCATCTTCCTATGAAAATATTTCTTAGTGATAATGCTATTTTTCACATTGTATGATAGCCTATTTATGTGAATTTCATCATCATCCTCATCATTTTCTTGAATGTTCTTGGGACACTTTTCTATTATGTGACCAACCATACTACAATAAAATCACTTGAGAGGAAGTTTACCTTTAAAATTTCTTTTACCCTTTGAATATTTGAGGAATGTAATATTTTGACTTCACCAACCACTTCATTTTAATAGAAATTATTTATGGTGATCCTTTTTATGGAAATTATTTACACCAATTTAGACATTACCTTTTCCATTGACTCATTATCATCATTTCTCATCTCGTATGTGATAAGAGTACTATGAAAACTATACAATTTCACCTTCTTTGAATTTTTTTCCTACAGAACAATGAATTTTGGATTAAACCAAGGTGGAACTATTCTCATGACACACTTTATCTTATTTACATAATTTACTATTTTTCTTAGGCCACACGTTTCCTCCACTAAAAAGTTCACCAAATTAAAGAATACATCAATAGACTCATTAGGGTGTATCCTCAGGCCCACACACTTGTTCTAAAGAACCTAGAATTTATTTTTATAGACTTTTTTTCACATTTAAAAATATTTATAAGATTTTCCCACAAGTAATGTGATTATTTAAATGACATCACTTTAATGTATATTGAATTGGATAAGAAACCCCCTAAATAATTGATTCCTATTACATTATCATCTAATACAATTCTGTCCAATTCTTATAATGCTATAGTATCAATACATACTGAAATACCATGCATTACAGTAATATAAAAATTAATTCCTAATGATTATATGTATTTCTACATCTGATTATTACAAAGTTTAATTTTTTTCCAATGAACATAAGAAACACTTTTTGATTAACAAGATCCATTGATTCAATTGAGATAGAATCACTAACCATTTACTTTGGATATGTTACCTAATGTTATCCCCAATAGGTATAATAACCTGGGTGGGGGGAGTGAATCACGGTATAGAAAATTATGGTAGCTACCCCTTTGATATTTTTTTGTTAAATAAAACACTATTCTCTATTATTCTCACAAAAGTATATAAATGAAAATCTGAAATCATACATGAGACACAAAAAATTTACTTTTTTAACCCTTAATTGGGATACTATAAGGATCATACAGACGATATGTTCCAATGTACCACAATAAACTATAATACACTATTATTACAAAGTTTTATGCTGAATCATTTTCCCTCGTAGTTTACAACCATTCACACTTTTATAGATCACTATTATCTCAACTGAAGTGAACACACCACTCCTCTAAAAGATCATCCCATTGATATGAATCAACTCAAAATTTTTTCACACATATGTGAGTGTTCCATGAAGCTATATTTTCACCCAAGATATTAAATCTACATTCCTCTACAATATTTTCATTATAAAATAACACTTCATGAACTATTTTTATTCCTTCATAAACTACTTTAATTCTATTAAAAATTTCTTATGCACTTCTTGGAATAAGAACTTTGAAAAATGAATAACCCTAATACTTTATGAAAAATATCTCTTTAAATACATTTTATTCTTTTTAAACAATTCTTTATGTGCAACACTCAGTGTGAACAAACCATGATATATTATTAAAATATTATTATTTAATGTGATAATTATAAAATAATTGTTGTATTGGTTGGTATGAGTATTATTAAACACATTATAAAAAATATGAATAAAATTTTCATTCAATGTAAATGAATTACTTAATTCTTTGGAAATATATAAAGATTTATCATTAATGTCATTTTATGATTCAAAAATATGTTATTTCAAAAATGGTTTTTATTATTGTTTTTGCAAAAAAATTATAATTAATTTTACCAATTTTATAAGTATTTTTATTAAACTTTTAATTTTTTTTAAAATTATATTGTTAAAATTATGTTAGACTGAATTTTTTGAATTTTTTGGAAGCGTTGATTTTAGGTAAATAGTGTAAATAATGTATTTTAAAGAAAATTACATTTTTTTCCTAATATTTTCAAATATACTTTTTTATTTATATTCATTTTAAAATTTCATAATTTTCCTATTGTTAAAAATTATTTAATTTATACTATTTGGATTAATATTAATCTTGATCTGGGTATAAAAAATATTTTAGACATAAAAGGCATTTTTAGAAACCCAATTTTTATTGTGTTTTGTCGGTTTTTTTAAAATGAATTTATATCTCTTTTATAAATTTAATATTTTAAAATGGATTAAATATTTTTAATATGAATAGTTAATATTATTTAATATGGTCAACATAATTTTTTTTCTAAATGAATTGTAAAAACTGTAAAAAGCTATCGCTATGGTAAATGTGTAAATTTGGATGACATAGGTTAAAAATAAGTGATAATCATCACAATTATTATTGGGTGATTTTTTTGATGATTATCACATTATTCTTGATGTTTAATTTTTTATGGGACACATTTCCATGGAAATTTCCATTTAATGTTTTAATCCTTTCAAAAATCCAAGGTGTGTGCCTCTGCCACATATAAATGGACACCCCGCCTCTTAGTTATTTACACCACTTTGAGACGAATATCTCAACTAAAAACTACCCAATTATCATCTAAAATTTCTGATACATGTATGATAGGTTTTTTATTCTTAATAGACCTTTGAAAGGGTCCTAAATTATTTATCTAAAAGAGTTCCAAAAAAGAAGAAGTAATCATTTTTATCAACTGTTTCTAATTTATTTCTTTTTTATTTCAAATAAATATATTATAAACATAATGAAATAATGATTTAAATTTCAAAATATATTGATATGTTATTATTATTATGTTAATACCATTTTAAACCTATTTTCAATCATACAAGATGAGAAAACATCGCTTGTACATACGTATTATATGTCATCTCCACGTAGTGATGTAATTCGTTTTTCATCACCATTTTACTTAGATGGGTGTAAATATGGATCTAATTAGTATATATTATATTTATGAAATAATTAAGGTCTTATAAATATAAGTTATAACTTACCTTTTACACTTCCACTCTTCAAAATATGGAAATGTCGATTGTGTGCACGTGTAGACTACAACCTCCATGAAGCGATGTGATCCATTTTTCATGTAAAACATTCTCAGATTATTCTAAATATGTATATAGTGAATATATATTGTATTTAAATCATTATTATCATTATAGAGATTATTTAATCATGATATACATTCAGGTTATGGAACCACCAAACCAAAAATTACATTAAAAATGAGAAAATTAACACTATGAAACAACGATTGTAATACATAATTATTAATAAAAAGATTATTTGAATGATATAAGTATATAATATATGATTTTATAAGTATGTATATGATTCTATTATATAAGTATAATTACCATAAATTATTTATAATATTTGTTAAAATAACTTATGATTAATGTTAAACTTGAGGTAAGTGGTTTCCAAACACAAATCTCATTCTTATGGTCACACCATTACATCAATGATTGTGTTATGGCTAGATTATGTGGGAAATAAACATTTATTGTTTTATATTTTATTTCAACTTTATTTTTGAAGTGCCCAGATCAGTGTGAATCACTGAGAGGGGGAGGGGGTGAATCAGTGATCCCTTAAAACTTTTTACTAATTGATTCTTTATCAATTAAACCTCTATGGCTGGTTAAAGCCTCGATCCACTCTTCTTGTATCTCTCACCTTTCCATGAATGATGCAGTAAATGTAAAGGCACTGGACACAAGGATTTACAAGGTTCGGCACCAAATGCCTACGTCCTTGCCATGTTGGTTATACGCCCCAACATGGTTTCTCCCATTATAATCTGTTAGTATTACAATGGTCGATACAGCATCCCACTGTATCTCTCCTGAGTCCCATAGGAGGGTCTTTATACCTCGTCCCACAGTGTTACCAGAGTCCTACTGGCCTGCTCCAGAATCCCACTGAAGACTTCTTCCACCCTGAGTCTCACAGGGGGCTTCTCCTGGATCCTCGAGTCACACGAGTAGCTCTTCTTCACTTTAAGTTATTCAAGTAAATTCAGAAGCCTGGGATAAAGGCTGCTGGCCTTGCTCTGTACCTCTGCTCACTTGTGATGAACAGGTCTTCTCGTCTTGCTCAGGCTTTATCACCTTCTTTTAAGGATGACCTGGCTTCACACTTCAAGAATCTTCAACAGCCTCTGAAAAGGTCTGTAGGTCTTGCTCACAGCTTCTGATCACTTCTGTTGATCAGGGTCTTCTCACTTACTGAATACTCAGCCAAATAATATCTTTCACTTCAGCTTGGCTTCAGTCTCACTCAATTCAACTTCATGCACTGAATGCATGGCATCCCTGCTTCTTCATGCACTGATAGCATGGCTCCTCAAATCTCTTCAAGATCTTCAAGTCTTGGACAACTCAAATGCACACAAGCAGATTTGAACTTTGATTACGTGCGCATGTGCATGCATGCATGCATGCACTTCCCCTTTCCTCTTCTTGGTGCAGTAGACCCACAAAGGGTATAATCCTTTAAGCACACACCTTCTCTGAACTTCACACACTTTATTTCTTTTGATTACACACTTAAAAGTGTGTTATACTTTAGTGTGGATGTCCTCTTCCTTCGACTTCTAAATGTGTACACTTTGTACAGACCTAGGTTCGGCCTTCTTTGTTACTTGTTCAAGTACACATAAATTGTTCTTTGTTTTGCACACACTTGACTTGGGCCTCTTCCCACTTCTTGTTGCACACCCTTAACCCGTAGGTTGTTCTTCAATTTTGCACACACAAAATGTGTCTTCACTTGGTGCACACACAAGGCATGCAAGTCTTGGCCTTCATTTCTTCACTTCACACACACAAGAGGTGTGGAATCCTCTTCACTTGAGCTCCTTGCAATATGAAGGCACACAAGGTGCAATCAGGGGCACGCAGGTGCAGGGGCACAAGGGCCGCGCAAGGCCTCGGGTGCAAGGGACAACACCTCGGGCGCGCAGGGTGTCAAGCACCTCAGCCACGCAAGCTCCTCCTGCCGCGCAAGTTTGCGGGCAGTGAGGGCTCCTTCTGCCGCGCGAGTACGCGGGCAGGGACCTCCTTCAGAGCCTCAGATGGCTCTGGAACTTCATCCGCACAAGTGGGTTGCGCGGGGCTTCAGCTTCGCGAGGCACAAAGTGCTCCGCGGGACTTCGAATATTCAAAGGATCAGCAAGCATAATGAGAGCATGGGCTCTCTTTTTATAGGCAGAGGGCCTCTGTTCAATCCACGTGGATAAACTTCTGAATCACCGAAGATTTCGGATCTTCAAGATTTTCTCCAAATCTTGTTTTCCTTTGCTGTTTCACGCGGGATTCCTTCTTCTTCGGTTTCCTTCACGTGCAAGAGCATGCAAACGCATGCATGGACTCTGTTTAAACATTTGAGCACAAACACATGGGCCTCGCACCTCTGGTTGCTTCGGCCGAACTCCAATTTCTCCATATATTGCATGCAAGCCACTTTTTATGCATGTTCGTGTTCAGTAGGGCCAGCCGATCTCCATGGAGGTCTCGATTTGCTCGGAGGTGGCCAGGAACTCAAAAACCGTCGTCGGGGAGGCCTCTGGTTCGAACGGAGCTCGTGAGAAGCTTTGGCATGGCTCGAGGTAGGAGACACACCGGGAGCCGTTGGATCGGGCGGATGAAAGACATCGGACGGCCTGGATCTGAACCGGAGCGGCGCGATGCGATGAGCGGCGGAGATCGAGCGCGAGATCGCTCGGACGGCTGAGATTTGCTCCCGGGGATTTTTCCGCGTCCCACATCAAAACGCCGAGCGGATTTTCCGCGCTTTATCACCCTGGCGCTGCCTCAACCCCTCGATTGAACTTCCAACCTCCACGGTGCCGCCCCGCACCGTGTTCTCTCTGCGGGCGCGCTCTGCGCCCACTCTTCTCCCTGCGGGCGCGCGCGCTGTGCGGGCTTCACCACCGCGTAGCCTTGGGGCTTATACACGGCCCCAACCATCCTGCCTCAGGGATATGCTGCCTTGGCCTGAGGGTTCCCCATGGGCGTGGTGACATCGAGTCCCACATGAGCCTTGGGTGATGACCCTCGGCTGGCCTTCCTTGGTGGCTATTTTTTGCTAAGTAAAACACTTAGGACTTTGTATAAAAACAAATTAACCAAGTGAAAATGACCAATTCCACTCAAGCCATTTCTTCTCCACTTATTCTATTCTTCTTCTTAAGAATTCCATTACTTCTCCTCATATGATCTTCACTTAGGATATGGAATTCAAAAGGTTCATCTTCATCAACTGAACTCTTGAATCACTTATAATCTTCAATGTTCTTTATTGATCTAATCAGAGATCAATTGGAACTTTTTCAATTCACATGCACTAAGTGATAGTGCATGGACTTCATTAATGCACATCATCCACTTAGTAGTTGTGGATGGAACTCCTTTCAACTCCTCATGCATTGTGAAGACAATGCATGGTCTTCTATCATTGTTGTGACTTTGTATCCAGTTGATAAAAGTTCTTGGAACTTAAAGATCAGTTCAACAATCGTCTGATTTTCATAGAGAATGTTTCAACCACAACATCCTATGTCACTTAGTGAATCTCCTAAGTGACATGCATCTTAGTACCATGGCTATTCTCTTGTCCTCACCAACACCATCACATCCTTTGTCATTCACATATTAAAACTCCTTGACATCCATCCATTCATTTCTTGACAACAACATACCTCATTGACAACAAATGCAACACAGTGCACTTCAATCTCCCCCTTTGTATTTGTTGTTAATACAATTCTTCAGCACATATGAATGGGTCAATATGTGTGCCAATATTTTCTCCCCATTATTGGCAATCAAATGCAAAGGTGTGGTGTGGTTCTCTTCAAAAATGTCTCTTCCTCCCTTCGAATAGCATCTTCTTGAAAAGCACTAAGAGAGGGATGATGTCACATGTTCTCTTTAGCAAAGAACCTTTAGTAAATCAGCTCTGAGTCTACTTGGGCTAACCCGGTGTAGAAAACAAGAGTGATATGACCAAGGAATTCAAAGCTATCCATAATTCTCTACACATGTGAGATCATGCTTAGGGGTTTGAAATTTTTCAGATATAACAATGAATTGCTACATCCTACACATACTCCACAAAACTCATTAGAAAGTTCAGTGCAAAGATAAAGCTCCCCCTTTCAACCATTTTTCTTCAATCAATACTCCCCCTTAATTGTCGTGATGAATGCAATTAAGAATCAAGGGATGAAAGTATGATTGGAATACCTTCACTTTTCTCAAGATGATATTAATCTCAGAACATCATCTTCTTCAGATTTGCTCCCCCTCAAGGGGTGCACTCCATTCTGTCCAAACCATCCTCCAGTTGAGAATGATCATCATCTTCAATTACCTGCAATGTCAGCACATGTAAATACCAGAAGTATAAGGGAATAAGATGGAACCTCCTTGGTTCATCAATGTGAACAACAAGTTTGAGAAGATTCTCTCAACCGAGATGTCCCATTTTCACCATTCTTCACACTTGCACATTTGATCTTCAATGATGTTTGTGCTGGTGTGGATCTCAACACATCTTCATGTGAAATATTCTTCTTCTTCCCTTTTGCCTTAGCAATTGCCAGAACTTTATCTTCAGCTTTTTGCAGATCTTTGGCAAGTTGCAACTGATTTGGCCATATGACTAGTAAATCATTTGGAAGAGTGGCCTCAGTTTTGGAAGTTCCACATGGTTTTTTGGATGCTGCTAAGCTACCTCTCTTGGGCAACTTATTTTCAATCAATCCCTTCTTCTTCTGGATTGATTGTCTTTTGGAGTTCAGTCTGCTTCTATTTGGTTTCATGGCTTCTTTACAAAGGTCCATGATGTGTCCTTTCTTTCCACAGTAGAAGCATGTTTTCTTGGTGGTCCTTCTGGATGCATCACCCTTCTTGGATGTCAATTCCAAGGACTTCTCTTCATTCTTCAAACTCTTCTTGGGAGCATCTTCCACTTTCTTCTGCTTGCTTCCCAAGGAATCTATCTTAGCCAGGTTCTGTGATATTTTCTTCTTTTGAGCTCTGGATACAGTTGGAGATTGACATGTATCTCTTTGACCACTTTTGCACACATCCCAGATGTTATCAAGCAATCTGAATCTGTTAGCAGTAAACAGATGTCTCTGGACCTGTGGATGCTGCTGCTTTTCTTCTGGCTTGCTCCCCCTTGGCATGGGCTTCCTTTGTGCTTTTACATTCAGTGGATTGTACCAACAATCTTTTGCACAGTGCCCATACTTGTTACAACACCAACAATGACCCACAAATATTGACTTTTTGATTCCATATGATTGTAGGGTACTTTTCTTGACTTGCTGTGTTGTTTCAGGAGAGCTCTGCTTCTTCATTTTCTTCATCCATACTTGTTTGGAATTATTTTTCCATCCTGCACTTTTTGTGGAAACACAATTAGAAGCATCAGAACAAGATGGGATGGATGGTACCTTATTTTTAGAAGTTGTTGCCCTTTTATTAGAGGATTTCTTTCTTTTAGAATCATCCTTCTCAAAGCTCACTTGAGTAGCAACATTTCTTCTTTCAGCTGACTGGGAGGCTTTGGCTTTGGGTGATTGCTGATTTTTCAATATCACCTCCAGTTCTATGCATTTCATATTGAGGGAGTTCTTCTCATCCTCAATAGTTCTTAGCCTTCCTTCCCATTTCTCTTCCAGCTGCTTTATCTGGTCTTCATGCACCCTTTTTATTTCAAGCAATGAATTTTCCAGCTCCCTTACCATTTTGACTTTGTCTTTGAGTTGAGCATCTCTGTCATTCATTGACACTCTGTGCAATTTTTCCAGTGCATGGAAAACTTCTTTGACCACAGTCTTAAAGAATTCTTTCTTAGAAAGGCTTCTTTGCAATTCTTCAATAGTGTCTTCATATCTTTCATTGCAAAGCGATACTGTTTCATCTTTAGCCTTCACCAGCTTTCTGAGAGTGTTGGTTATGCCAACCCTTTTAGCCAATTGATCTTCCATTGCATTGGCTTCTTCTTCTAGCTGTGATTTTTCTTCTTGAAGATCAAGGATGCCTGTAGCTATACACATTGCCACTTCCTTGGGGACTGTCTTCTGAAGATATTCGATTGCACTTTGAAGATCTTTCATTGTTCCAACTTCATCACAGCTGGGACAGGCTTTCTTCATTTTCTTGGCCTGTTTCTTCTTTCTATTTTTCTGAGTCTTGGAAGATATCTCCATTTGAGGCTGTTCTTTCATTTCCTCAAATCTGCACTTCATAAAGACTCCCTTGGATATTTTAGAGGTAACCTCACCTCTGATACCAATTGAAGTGCCCAGATCAGTGTGAATCACTGAGAGGGGGAGGGGGTGAATCAGTGATCCCTTAAAACTTTTTACTAATTGATTCTTTATCAATTAAACCTCTATGGCTGGTTAAAGCCTCGATCCACTCTTCTTGTATCTCTCACCTTTCCACGAATGATGCAGTAAATGTAAAGGCACTGGACACAAGGATTTACAAGGTTCGACACCAAAGGCCTACGTCCTTGCCATGTTGGTTGTACGCCCCAACATGGTTTCTACCATTATAATCTGTTAGTATTACAATGGTCGATACAGCATCCCACTGTATCTCTCTTGAGTCCCACAGGAGGGTCTTTATACTGCGTCCCACAGTGTTACCAGAGTCCTACTGGCCTGCTCCAGAATCCCACTGAAGACTTCTTCCACCCTGAGTCTCACAGGGGGCTTCTCCTGGCTCCTCGAGTCACACGAGTAGCTCTTCTTCACTTTAAGTTCTTCAAGTAACTTCAGCAGCCTGGGATAAAGGCTGCTGGCCTTGCTCTGTACCTCTGCTCACTTGTGATGAATAGGTCTTCTCGTCTTGCTCAGGCTTTATCACCTTCTTCTAAGGATGACCTGGCTTCACTCTTCAAGAATCTTCAACAGCCTCTGAAAAGGTCTGTAGGTCTTGCTCACAGCTTCTGATCACTTCTGTTGATCAGGGTCTTCTCACTTACTGAATACTCAGCCAAATAATATCTTTCACTTCAGCTTGGCTTCAGTCTCACTCAATTCAACTTCATGCACTGAATGCATGGCATCCCTGCTTCTTCATGCACTGATAGCATGGCTCCTCATATCTCTTCAAGATCTTCAAGTCTTGGACAACTCAAATGCACACAAGCAGATTTGAACTTTGATTACGTGCGCATGTGCATGCATGCATGCATGCACTTCCCCTTTCCTCTTCTTGGTGCAGTAGACCCACAAAGGGTATAATCCTTTAAGCACACACCTTCTCTGAACTTCACACACTTTATTTCTTTTGATTACACACTTAAAAGTGTGTTATACTTTAGTGTGGATGTCCTCTTCCTTCAACTTCTAAATGTGTACACTTTGTACACACCTAGGTTCGGCCTTCTTTGTTACTTGTTCAAGTACACATAAATTGTTCTTTATTTTCCACACACTTGACTTGGGCCTCTTCCCACTTCTTGTTGCACACCCTTAACCCGTAGGTTGTTCTTCAATTTTGCACACACAAAATGTGTCTTCACTTGGTGCACACACAAGGCATGCAAGTCTCGGCCTTCATTTCTTCACTTCACACACACAAGAGGTGTGGAATCCACTTCACTTGAGATCCTTCCAATATAAAGGCACACAAGGTGCAATCAGGGGCGTGCAGGTGCAAGGGAACAAGGGCCGCGCAAGGCCTCGGGTGCAAGGGACAACACCTCGGGCGCGCAGGGTGTCAAGCACCTCATCCACGCAAGCTCCTCCTGCCGCGCAAGTTTGCGGGCAGTGAGGGATCCTTCTGCCGCGCGAGTACGCGGGCAGGGACCTCCTTCAGAGCCTCGGATGGCTCTAGAACTTCAGCCGCGCAAGTGGGTTGCGCGGGGCTTCAGCTTCGCGAGGCACAAAGTGCTCCGCGGGACATCGAATATTCAAAGGATCAGCAAGCATAATGAGAGCATGGGCTCTCTTTTTATAGGCAGAGGGCCTCTGTTCAATCCACGTGGATAAACGTTTGAATCACCGAAGATTTCGGATCTTCAAGATTTTCTCCAAATCTTGTTTTCCTTTGCTGTTTCACGCGGGATTCCTTCTTCTTCGGTTTCCTTCATGTGCAAGATCATGCAAACGCATGCATGGCCTCTGTTTAAACATTTGAGCACAAAAACATGGGACTCGCACCTCCGGTTGCTTCGGCCGAACTCCAATTTCTCGATATATTACATGCAAGCCACTTTTTATGCATGTTCGTGTTCAGTAGAGCCAGACGATCTCCATGGAGGTCTTGGTTTGCTCGGAGGTGGCCGGGAACTCAAAAACCATCGTCGGGGAGGCCTCTGGTTCGAACGGAGCTCGCGGAAAGCTTTGGCATGGCTCGAGGTAGGAGACACACCGGGAGACGTTGGATCGGGCGGATGAAAGACATCGGACGGCCTGGATCTGAACCGGAGCGGCGCGATGCGATGAGCGGTGGAGATCGTGCACGACATCGCTCGGACGGCTGAGATTTGCTCCCGGGGATTTTTCCGCGTCCCACATCGAAACGCCGAGCGGATTTTCCGCGCTTTGTCACCCTGGCGCTGCCTCAACCCCTCGATTGAACTTCCAACCTCCACGGTGCCGCCCCGCACCGTGTTCTCTCTGCGGGCGCGCTCTGCGCCCACTCTGCTCCCTGCGGGCGCGCCACTGGCGCCCACTATGCATGCCCTCGGGCGCGCGCGCTGCGCGGGCTTCACCACCGCGTAGCCTCGGGGCTTATACACGGCCCCAACCTTCCTGCCTCAGGGATATGCTGCCTTGGCCTGAGGGTTCCCCATGGGCGTGGTGACCTCGAGTCCCACATGAGCCTTGGGTGATGACCCTCGGCTGGCCTTCCTTGGTGGCTATTTTTTGCTAAGTAAAACACTTAGGACTTTGTATAAAAACAAAGTAACCAAGTGAAAATTCCAAATGCCACTCAAGCCATTTCTTCTCCACTTCTTCTATTCTTCTTCTTAAGAATTCCATTACTTCTCCTCATATGATCTTCACTTAGGATATGGAATTCAAAAGGTTCGTCTTCATCAACCGAACTCCTGAATCACTTATAATATTCAATGTTCTTTATTGATCTAATCAGAGATCAATTGGAACTTTTTCAATTCACATGCACTAAGTGATAGTGCATGGACTTCATTAATGCACATCATCCACTTAGTAGTTGTGGATGGAACTCCTTTCAACTCCTCATGCATTGTGAAGACAATGCATGGTCTTCTATCATTGTTGTGACTTTGTATCCAGTTGATACAAGTTCTTGGAACTTAAAGATCAGTTCAACAATCGTCTGATTTTCATAGAGAATGTTTCAACCACAACATCCTATGTCACTTAGTGAATCTCCTAAGTGACATGCATCTTAGTACCATGGCCATTCTCTTTTCCTCACCAACACCATCACATCCTTTGTCATTCACATATTGAAACTCCTTGACATCCATCCATTCATTTCTTGACAACAACATACCTCATTGACAACAAATGCAACACAGTGCACTTCAATTTTCATGGGTATATATTTGTTACAAAATATAACTCATTTATTAATTCTCACTCCAATGATACAATCCTTAATTGTAATTTATTTTATCATGTTATTTTATTTCAAGATTGTTTATATTTATGGTTCCCTTGAGATAATTATATGTTCATAATATCATAAACCCCATATATTTTTTATACTATATATATTTTTGAGGTTTACAAGTTTATTTTAAATTTATTCTCTCTTTATATAAGTAATCAACAATCCTATTACAAATAAGGCACTTTCTGTGAATTTTTTTTGAAGATTACATTACAACCATTTTTCATCCTTGTGCACATTTTCATTAAATATATTATAGAAGTTTATTAATATTATCTAAATATTTATTAAAGTCGTTTTACTAATGATTGAATTTCTGTAAAATTGTTTAAAACAAAACATATTTTCATTTTCTGAATGAGGTACTTTTTACCAAAATTGAATGAAATCATTGTTTTAACTTACACTACATGAGTGTCTTTTCCCTCCATCATGACTAATCGTTGCATTGAAGGTTCATTACAGTTTTTGATGGTTATTCTAAAAGAGATTATTTTTCCTAATACTTTTTAAATTTTTATATTAAATACATGATTTTAAAATGATTATTGAATTTTACTAAAGAAATGTTCCACTAATATTTTAATGTATTTTCATCTATGATAATTCCAATTAATGTTACCAAGTATATGAAATATTGAAAACATCATTATTCTTTCTCCAGATGGTTTATGAGGTTTAAATATTTATGTTTTGTATTCTTGATTCAATATATATAATTATGGAAATATAAGTAATTTTGATATTGAATTGTATAGATCCTTAAATATATAAGGAATGAATAGGGAGTGCAATTGATGAGTGTGTTGGAAAGAGTTATTGATGGAAATATTGACTAGAGTAAGAGAATATTACTTCTAATCTTTTTAAACATAATCATAGAGTTATTGGAGTATTATTCACACATACAAGAAAATAGATAAAAGTGAGTATAATTTTCTATTAGATAAGAAATAGAATAAAAAATAAAGAACATGAAAACTATGATTTTTATAGTAGTTATGTTCATAGTGAAATTACATTACTCTTCAAACCTCTCTAGCTTGGTGAGAGGACTAGTAATAACTATAACAAATAATGAAAAATTATTTTACAGGTTCAGTCTAAACATAGTCTATTACATTACAATCCAAACCATTCCTACGTTTTCAGGGATCCAGAAAAACCGTTTCAATTCAAAGGATAGACTAAACCTACCAATGCCTTTTATAAAGGAGTAAACATAACCTATGTGATCCAGCTTCTTGGTTAGTTTATAATAACCAAAACATTAAAATTTTAATGTAGGTAATACTATGTGTGAAGTATGAATTATAAGAACTTCAATATAAAAAATAATACTAACTAGACAACTAGAAGAAGTTAACAAAGAAGGCTGGTGTGGATTAGTGACCTTTGTCCCTTTAAGAAACGAAATAGAACAAATAAATATTAGGAAAAAATGTATTAGTAAATGAATAGATTATAATTGTATAAAATTGAGTCTCAATCATTCAATGCTTTAGGAAATCATCTTTATTTTTGTTTTTTCAACACTTCTTACCTTGGAATATATATATAGAGAACATTAATGTCTATTTTTTTCCAAAATAAATCCTATGAATTTTCTCTTTGTGATAAGTTCCTAATTAATCAGGGTATGTAATAATTTCCTAGTAAATGTTCCCTAATTTATTAACATAACACATATATTTTATTTTAAGTCTGAAAATTGAAATATGAAAATAATAAATTCCCTAGTATTTTGAATATCATAAATAACATTAAAAACAATTTCCTAAAAAGTTCCTTTAAATTAAAAATAATCTTTTTTTAATCATGTAATAATATAAATTTTTAGTGAGGATATTCAAAAAACATTAATTTTTTTCAACATGGATCATTAATTTTGAAATTATTAAACAATATTAAATACCTTCAAAACATTTTTAACATATGGTGTATATTTCTATGAACATGATGAACACAATTAAAATTATTTGAAATAACCTAAAATAATTCACATAGAATCAAAATTATTTATTTATAATTATAGAAAAATATTTTAACAAAATCATGTTTTAGAAACATACAACAAATATGTATTAAAAGAATGAATAAAGGAGAGCATATTTATAATTTCAATCTGAATGTGTGAAGATGAATATCAAATTCGAAACATTATTAAATAAACATATTCATATATCAAAAATGATTTTTAAATAATTTATAAACATAGAAAATGATAAAAATAATTAAAAGATCATTCAAAATTATAAATTATCCAAAGTTATGAAAATAAATCATGTTAAGATTTTTATAAAAATAAATAAAAATAAACATAATAATTTTATCAAAAAAATTAACCTAGTAATTATTATACCATCATAGATTTTACCAGTGATGGTAGATTATTTTATAACTAATAGTCATATATATATTAAACTGTTAGTCATAAAAAATTAAGGGGTGGTAGAAAATTTTTACTTGGTTGAAGAAGGAGTCTACTACAGCTACTATTGAAGGAGTATTTACACCATCGATGGTAAAGAAAAATATAACTAATTGTATTAAATATTTAAAACATAATATATTTAAAATTTTAAACTATTGGTATCAAAAAATATAATTGGAGGTTTAAAATTTTTAAATTATGGTAGAATAAATATCTACCTCTAATGGTGATGTTCAATGCTATCACTATTTTATGTTTCATGCAACCTATAGATGAACGTCAGATGATATATGCTAATTAAACCATTAGATATTAGTTCATCCATTAATATTTTGAGATACTTCCATCGTAGGAGCTAAGAGGCATTATGAGGACTTGTGTCACATGCATGAAGTTCTACCAAAACAAATAAGTTGTTCAAATCCTACTAATGAAGGGAGGAGAAAAAATATTAACATTGATGATCAATGATGGTTGTTGTGCTATGACTAATTGGTTGTTGTGGTGCTATATAGCCATGTTTTATAATCGATCAATATGAGAGGACATTGAGAAGAATGTGTTTCTATACAATGAGAAGGTTGTGAGTGAGGGTGGTGATTCCATTAAATTATAAATAGAATGATGTTGTAGATATTTGTGGATATGTTTATGGTTGAGGAAGAATATATAAATTTATATTTAATATATACGTATATATATATTCTTAATTTATATTTTTTCCCAAAATTAATAAAATAAATTAGAAAATACATTTCACTAATACTAAAACTAAGACACTTGAAATAACACATGACAAGGACACATGTATATAAAATATATATGTGAGTGTTATGTAAAGATACATTTATTTATCACATGTAATAATTATAACGACCCACACTTTACATACATTGTTAATACTTCAAAATTGAAGCACTCTTATTACAATATATGACAAAACCACAAAGGACCGTATAGGTATAGTGTCTTTAGAAACTGGGGAAACATAAACAACTGGTTCATAAATCTTATACAGTGTCTCCCATTTATTTCATCATATCTAGGGTCCCTTTTAGCATATTCTACTTAATATCCATCTTCCTGACCTGGGGAAAAGAAAACATAAAAGGGTGAGCTCAAATGCTCAGCAAGGGCAAATAAAGGAAATAAAAAAAATCATATCATATCTTTATGAAAATCAAAACCTGCAAAAGAGATCATAATATCTTAACATGGAATAAATCAAAGAAGTGAAAATGAGATCCCCAATAATCATAACATAAAACTTGAATCTTTGTGGCATGCACACATAATCATGGAAAATCATTTCTTGTTAGTCATGACTCATTTCCAAGACTATCTTAGTGGACAAAGTCCCTTTCTGAACCGAGTTCACTCCTCGTTTCAGTCCTGTATCACTGAACCGAAATAACCTTCCGTTCCAGCCATGTCTATCTCATGAGATATAAAATCATTACCCAATGCATTGGAGGGAGATATAGGTCCCACCCATCTTATAATGAATCCTTTCTTATGTGTGCCACATAATCATAAAACATGCATCATCGCATAACACATGTAACAAAAATGGGATTCTTGAAACATCATGACATCATAAATCAATTCATATATGATAAAGGAATTCATAAACATAATTCCATCACAACATAGTCAAACCAATGTAAAAATATGGATAGAAACAGAACCCTTTATTATCTTAGAGGGAAAATAATTTTGATAAAACACTTGAATTGAATTCTTGAGGAAAATATCCTTTCTTCTTCAAAAACATTTTTCCTTTCATAACATGTCATACGACTTTAAAATAAAAGAAGTTGATTAAAAATAAACTTGAAAACTTGTAAAGGAAGCTTCTTTGAAGTAATGTTTTAAACATCCATTCATGCCGTATAAGTTAAAAAAAAACATTCTTCGTACTTTTGTCGGAAAAGTCAAAAAGTACCTCGTACGGAAAAACGACAAAAGATTCCTTTCATATTCTTTACTAAAAACTCACCTAAGGGTAAAATTGGATTTAAACTATTTCAAGTGGATGGAAACAATATTACATATTGAGGGAACATGGATGTGGATGATAAAATACACCCCAGTAAATACTTACGAATAAACAATCTCGGATAAAAATGAGATTGTGATATTTCCCTTACCTTAGGTCCGATTTGCTTTGTTCGTGTCCGAAGCTCCTGTATAATGGTTTAAATAATGTTATTGACTTTTTCCAGAATCATACATATTGATATGAGATCATATATGGTCATATTATTAGCTTCTTGTTAGTAATATTTCATTGTTACTTGTTACTCGGGTCTTTATAACTTTTTGTTCTTATGCGTGTTTTGTCGAATAAATTCTTATTCTTATCTTTAGGTTATAGATAATTCATTTCCAGAATGGTATTAGTGTAGTATATACCATATTCATTCATTCAATTCATTTATACAATCATTATGAAATGAAGATCATGTAGAACGAGTCGCATCACATCGTGGAGACGGTATTCCATACGTACGCACGAGTGATGATATCGTTCCTATGATCGTGGAATTGTATTGGAGTATATATATATATTATTTCAGTATCAATATTACTTAATAATAATCATATATAGATACTGATTACACCATTATACCCATCCTTGTAAGGTGATGGTGGAAAATAGATTACACCACGGCGTGGAGACGGTATTCCGTACGTACGCACGCGCGGTGATTTCATTTTTCCGTAGGATGGATAGAAGGTGAATTAGGGTTGTTTCATATTTATAATAACATATCAGTATGTAAGTAATACTGATGTTATTACTTTATCATGAAACAACTAAAGAAGAAGAAGTTGAAGACGAAAGAAATTGAAAAGATCGGTAATGGATATTACCTCTTCTTTGGAACGCCTCTTTGAATCCTCCACTTAGGGAACTAAGAGTGGTCTTTGGAGAAGACCGGGACCTCTAGGACTATTCTAGGGAAGTGGATAGGGGAAATTGGCAGGGGTTGGCCGAGCATGAGTGCTCAATTTGGTGTGAGGAGGAGGGGGAGGAGGTGCCCTTTTATAAGGGAGGAGAGGGGCACCTTAGGAATATCTCAAAATATTATTTTATATTAAAGTCAAAATCGGTTTATAATGGTTCCAAAGGGTCTTATTTCGAAGATAAGGTGGGGAGGGGTCGAAATCCTATCAACCAATAGAATTTAGACAAGTTTAGGATATTATTTTAACCTTATCAATTAAATTTAACTCTAAGTTAAATAATTTAACTTTTACCATGTCTTTTTGTTTTCTTTCACTATATGGTTAATACACTTACTATAACATGCCAAACGAACCCCAAATTGTTTATTATTAATATATATATCCTTATCTAAGTCATTTGGCCGAACCTTTGATTTTTAGGAATAAAATAACAATTAATAATATAATATTTGATTTAAAAACTATTTTGTGTCAATTTTGACACTATTTGATATATGATTTTTGTCAAAGTCATAACAGAATTATATGTTCGAACCAAGTTGATTAAATCAATAATAATATATCATAGTAACCTAGAAAATTAGTGGAATTCATAAAAAGTCTCAAATTACATTTATTTTGGTATTTATATTATCAATTTTGTCAATATTTCATTAATAAGATAATTACTGCATCATCTTTGTGTCATAATTAAATTATTTGATGTCTAAAAATTACAAATAAAATACCATCATGTAGGAAATCTTTTTAGCTTTCTAATGAATATTTACAATCTAATTTATCTTATGTATAACCCCATATTAAAAATGATTTACTTATTAAACTTTTATTTTAACTATTTTAACCCTTCTTTAAATAAATTAATAATAAGTGTCCTAATCTAATCCAAGTGGGCCTAAATGGTCATATTTTATCCCTAAGTTTGTTTTTGGTCGAATTACACTTGTCCAATAGAATTAGGACATGTGTTAGGGTAATATTAATATCATATTTACCCTTAGTTACCCTATTTACTATTAACCGCGGAAAAAAAAGTAAAAAGTTACTATTCACCAAAAAATTATTTTCATCTCATTGAACCACATTTTAGTCCTTGATATTAACCGTGTCTCTCGGATTTTTGAAATTCCATTCACAGAAGCGGTAAAATTAAGTTTTATGAAAAATTCAGTTTTTAACCTACCACTTAGTGGTTTCACTATTCATCAAAAATTGAAAGTTTTCAGAAAAATACCAAAATTTCACCGTAGGCTAATTTCGATATTCTGAGTCCAAAAATGAAGTCCATTTTGAAAAATAAAATTTATTAAATTTCAAAAAGTGGTTATTACTATTCATAACGGCTAGTTTTAATAGCATATTGTTGTTTAGTGAAACTCGGTATTGCGTACGACGCAAGCTATCGAGGAAGGTCGCGATTGCGTGTAAAGCAAGCCAAGTAAGTGTTGTGTAGAAAAAGATTCCTTTGATGATTTAAAAAGTCTCGGGTGTTACATTCTACCCCCCTTAAAAAGAATTTCGCCCTCGAAATTCGTCACTTTGCAACGAACAAATGAGGATACTTCTCCCTCATCATATCCTCAAGCTCCCATGTAGCTTCTTCAAGTTGGTGGTTCCTCCATAAAACTTTCACCAAGCGAGTGGTCTTGTTTCGTAGGACTTTTTCGCTACGATCCAGAATCTCTATCGGCTGTTCTTCATAAGAAAGATATTTCTCCAGTGGTACAACTTCTGAGCTGAGTACATGTGAAGGATCTGGTATGTACTTTCTCAGGAGAGATACATGGAACACATCGTGAACTTGAGAGAGATTCGGTGGAAGCGCCAATCGGTAAGCTACCTTCCCAACACGATCCAGTATTTCAAAAGGACCGATATATCTAGGGCTCAACTTCTCCTTCTTTCCAAATCTCATAACCCTCTTCCAGGGAGATATTCGTAAGAACACTTTATCGCCCACTTCAAACTCTAGGTCTTTTCTTCGGTTGTCGGCATAACTTTTCTGTCGACTCTGAGCTGCTCTTATGTGTTGTTGAATAGATCTGACTTTTTCTGCCATTTCACCAACGAGATCAGGTCCTAATAGCTTTCTTTCCCCAACTTCATCCCAGCAAGTTGGAGTCCTGCATTTCTTTCCATAGAGAGCTTCATAAGGAGCCATCTGAATACTGGAGTGAAAGCTATTATTATAAGAAAATTCCACCAAAGGTAGGTGTTGATCCCAACCTCCTTTGAAATCCATAGAGCAAGCTCTCAACATATCTTCTAGGGTTTGAATTGTTCTCTCAGACTGACCGTCTGTCTGGGGATGATAAGCAGTGCTGAAACTCAACTCTGTATCCAGAGTATGCTGAAGACTTCGCCAGAACTTCGAGGTAAATCTCGGATCTCGATCAGATATAATAGAAAGTGGTACTCCATGCAATCTTACCACTTCCTTTACATATATCCTGGCAAGCTGATCTAGAGAGAAATCCTCTCTAATAGCAATGAAGTGTGCAGACTTTGTAAGACGATCAACTATGACCCAGATAGCATTATTTCCTTTGGATGTTTTAGGAAGTCCTGTGACAAAGTCCATAGTGATGTTTTCCCATTTCCATTCGGGTATGGGTAATGGTTGTAACATCCCCTTAGACTTCTGTCTCTCAGCTTTAACTTGTTGACAAACCAAGCATCGAGAGACATATTCAGCAACATCTCTTTTCATGCCATCCCACCAGAAGTACTCTTTCAGGTCCCTATACATCTTCGTGCTTCCAGGATGAATAGAGAATGAAGAACTATGAGCCTCATCCAGCAGCTCTTTCTTTAATTCGGGGATGGGAGGAACACAAACCCGATTCCTGAACTTTATTATCCCATCACAATCAAGATTGAATTCAGGAACATTTCTCACCTTCTTTTGTAACTCGACATCTTCTTTCTGTGCCTCTTTAATCTTCACATGTATAGATGGTTGAACATTCATTTGAGAAAGATAAGATTTTTCCCATTCCATTATAATTCCAAGATCCATCCTTTGTAAATCCATAAATATTGGATCTTTTGTGATCCTCATCATGGATAAACTAGCATGGTCTTGTCGACTTAATGCATCTGCCACCTTGTTTGCTTTCCCAGGGTGGTAATGGATTGAGCAGTCATAATCCTTAATCAGCTCCAACCATCTTCTTTGGCGCATATTCAACTCCTTTTGTGTGAAAATATACTTTAAACTTTTATGATCAGTATAAATATCACACCTTTCACCATAAAGGTAATGCCTCCAAATCTTTAATGCAAAGATTACCGCAGCCAACTCCAAATCATGTGTTGGGTAATTTTGCTCATGGATTTTCAACTGTCGTGAGGCATAAGCTATCACCATATCATTTTGCATAAGAACACACCCCAATCCCTTCTTGGATGCATCACTGTAGATCACAAACCTTTCTCCACTACAAGGCAGTGTGAGCACAGGTGCACTGGATAACCTTCTTTTCAACTCCTTGAAATTCTCTTCACATTCCTCTGTCCAGACAAACTTAACTCCTTTCCGAGTCAACTTGGTGATTGGATTAGATAACCGTGAAAAATCTTTTACAAAACGTCGATAATATCCAGCCAAACCAAGAAAACTTCGAATCTCAGTTACTGTTGTTGGTCTTGACCATCTTTCGATAACCTCTGTTTTTGCTGGATCCACAGATATCCCCTCTTTTGAGATTATATGACCCAAAAATGCAACTTTTTGAAGCCAAAATGCACACTTGGTAAATTTGGCATAAAGCTTCTCCTTTCTCAGGGTCTTTAATATAATTCTCAAGTGATCTTCATGCTCTTACTTGCTCTTTGAATAGACAAGAATATCGTCTATAAAGACTACCACAAATTGATCAAGATAATCTCTAAAGACTCTATTCATTAGATCCATGAAGATAGCAGGGGCATTAGTAAGACCAAATGGCATCACTATAAATTCATAGTGTCCATACCTTGTACGGAAAGCCGTCTTTGGTATATCCTCCCTTTTGACCCTTAATTGATGATACCCTGAACGAAGATCAATCTTGGAAAAGTATTGAGCTCCGCGTAGTTGGTCAAATAAGTCATCAATGCGTGGGAGAGGATATTTGTTCTTGATAGTGATCTTGTTAAGTTCTCGATAATCAATGCAGAGTCTCATTGATCCATCTTTCTTCTTAACAAATAGAACAGGTGCTCCCCAAGGTGACGCACTAGGGCGTATGAATCCCTTATCAAGATTCTCTTGGAGTTGCTTCTTCAATTCCTGCAACTCAATTGGGGCCATTCTATAAGGTGTCTTTGAAATAGGCAAAGCACCCGGTACGAGTTCTATTGAAAACTCAACTTCACGATTTGGTGGAAGTCCCGGCAATTCCTCCGGAAAGACATCATCAAACTCCCGTACAATGGGCATATTCTTAATCGTGAGTTTCTCACCAACTATTTGAGATAAATAACCTTCATTTAGTGGAATCAATACCCATAAGATGGAAGAAATTTCCACTGGAAGGTTATGTTCATCCTTGCATTGATAGACGATCGTAGATTGATCTGGAATATGAAATGTGACTTCCCTTCTTTGGCAATTGATATGAGCTCCATGTAGAGAAAGCCAATCCATGCCAAGAATCACATCAAATTCCACTAAAGGAAGGATCACAAGATTTGCAGGAAGCACTTTCCCACAAACTTCGATCGGAGAAGAATTATAAACTTCTGATGCGATTGATGTGCCATTAGGTGTTGTCACAGCTAACTCAACATCTAATTGTTGAGGTAATATGGTGATACCCTTAGAAAATTTTTCAGAAATAAAAGAGTGGGTGGATCCAGAATCAAATAAAACATTTGCTACTTTAGAGTGGATGGTAAGTGTACCTTTCACCACATCGTTATCGTACTCCACATCGCTGATAGAAATTGCATGTGACTTTCCTTTGTCTTTAGCCTTAAGAGTTTGTTGAAGTCGACCATCATCATCAACCCTTGGATTTGGGCATTGATTGGCATAATTCCCCATCTCCTTGCACTTGAAACATTGAAGTGTAGCAGGTTCATTCTGTGTATCCCTTCCTTTGTTTGCATCATTAGACATCTTCTTCCCATTATCACGGCATTCAAATGCCCGATGACCTTCCTTTCCACATTTAAAACATTTACTTTTCCCTTTAAGACAACTCCCTCCATGTTTCTTTCCACACTTTGAGCATAAGGGAAAGTTCATCTTCTTTTCCATGTGCTCTTTAGATTTTTCTTTGAATTCCATCTTCCTCTTCTTATCAAACCCATGTGACTGATGGGTTACTCCAATCTCCATCTCGACTTTGAGAGCACATCGAACGATTTCTTCATCGCTATTGAAGTCCCTTATGGCTAACGCCCTTCGAAGACTTGGTTTTAGTCCACTAAAGAATCGATCGATCTTACTCTCAGGTTGGATAATAATACCAGAAGCGTACCTTGCAAGTCTTGTAAAATTTGCTTCATAGGTACTAACAGATTCATCATCCCTTTGCTTCAGTTCAAGGAACTCTTTCTCCATCTTTGTTCGGAGAATACGAGGGAAGTACTTATTGAAAAATAAGTTCTTGAACTCGTCCCATTCCATAGACTCAATTTCATCCCTTTGCCTCGTATTCTTAACAAGATTCCACCATTGATCCGCATCTCCTTCCAAACGATACACTGCTAGGATGACTTTATCATGCTCAGAACATTGAAGAACTGAAAATATCTTTTCAGTAGTACTAATCCATTGTTCAGCAACTAATGGATCAGTAGACCCGCTGAAAGATGGTGGACGCTGCCTCATGAAGGATTCAACAGAATGTTGCTCCCTCCTTTGTTCGTTTGGAAATCCTGCATGATTCATAGCTTGAGAAAGTTGTGTGAGCATGGCTACAAGATTTTGCGTTCCAACTCCCATATCGTTTGGTTGCTCAGGGGGACAATCATTGCATTGCCCATCGCATTCCGCATTAACACGGTTCCTTCGGGTTCCAGCCATTGACTAAAACCAAGAAGAATAGTGTGAGCAACACTAATTATAATAGGAAACCACATAATTCAAGAGTAAAATTTTCATGCTTAAGGTCTTATCCTAGGTTATTCAAGGCCATTTCTAAAACACTAAGATTGTGTTCTATGCTTAGACTTATCCTTAGGGTTCTTACTAAGGCTTTCACATCCTAGTTTCCAAAGGTTGACTATAACCTCCCTCTGATACCAACTATAACGACCCACACTTTACATACATTGTTAATACTTCAAAATTGAAGCACTCTTATTACAATATATGACAAAACCACAAAGGACCGTATAGGTATAGTGTCTTTAGAAACTGGGGAAACATAAACAACTGGTTCATAAATCTTCTACAGTGTCTCCCATTTATTTCATCATATCTAGGGTCCCTTTTAGCATATTCTACTTAATATCCATCTTCCTGACCTGGGGAAAAGAAAACATAAAAGGGTGAGCTCAAATGCTCAGCAAGGGCAAATAAAGGAAATAAAAAAAATCATATCATATCTTTATGAAAATCAAAACCTGCAAAAGAGATCATAATATCTTAACATGGAATAAATCATAGAAGTGAAAATGAGATCCCCAATAATCAAAACATAAAACTTGAATCTTTGTGGCATGCACACATAATCATGGAAAATCATTTCTTGTTAGTCATGACTCATTGCCAAGACTATCTTAGTGGACAAAGTCCCTTTCTGAACCGAGTTCACTCCTCGTTTCAGTCCTGTATCACTGAACCGAAATAACCTTCCGTTCCAGCCATGTCTATCTCATGAGATATAAAATCATTACCCAATGCATTGTAGGGAGATATAGGTCCCACCCATCTTATAATGAATCCTTTCTTATGTGTGCCACATAATCATAAAACATGCATCATCGCATAACACATGTAACAAAAATGGGATTCTTGAAACATCATGACATCATAAATCAATTCATATATGATAAAGGAATTCATAAACATAATTCCATGACAACATAGTCAAACCAATGTAAAAATATGGATAGAAACAGAACCCTTTATTATCTTAGATGGAAAATAATTTTGATAAAACACTTGAATTGAATTCTTGAGGAAAATATCCTTTCTTCTTCAAAAACATTTTTCCTTTCATAACATGTCATACGACTTTAAAATAAAATAAGTTGATTAAAAATAAACTTGAAAACTTGTAAAGGAAGCTTCTTTGAAGTAATGTTTTAAACATCCATTCATGCCGTATAAGTTAAAAAAAACATTCTTCGTACTTTTGTCGGAAAAGTCAAAAAGTACCTCGTACGGAAAAACGACAAAAGATTCCTTTCATATTCTTTACTAAAAACTCACCTAAGGGTAAAATTGGATTTAAACTATTTCAAGTGGATGGAAACAATATTATATATTGAGGGAACATGGATGTGGATGATAAAATACACCCCAGTAAATACTTACGAATAAACAATCTCGGATAAAAATGAGATTGTGATATTTCCCTTACCTTAGGTCCGATTTGCTTTGTTCGTGTCCGAAGCTCCTGTATAATGGTTTAAATAATGTTATTGACTTTTTCCAGAATCATACATATTGATATGAGATCATATATGGTCATATTATTAGCTTCTTGTTAGTAATATTTCATTGTTACTTGTTACTCGGGTCTTTATAACTTTTTGTTCTTATGCGTGTTTTGTCGAATAAATTCTTATTCTTATCTTTAGGTTATAGATAATTCATTTCTAGAATGGTATTAGTGTAGTATATACCATATTAATTCATTCAATTCATTTATACAATCATTATGAAATGAAGATCATGTAGAACGAGTCGCATCACATCGTGGAGACGGTATTCCGTACGTACGCACGAGTGATGATATCGTTCCTATGATCGTGGAATTGTATTGGAGTATATATATATATTATTTCAGTATCAATATTACTTAATAATAATCATATATAGTTACTGATTACACCATTATACCCATCCTTGTAAGGTGATGGTGGAAAATAGATTACACCACAGCGTGGAGACGGTATTCCGTACGTACGCACGCGCGGTGATTTCATTTTTCCGTAGGATGGATAGAAGGTGAATTAGGGTTGTTTCATATTTATAATAACATATAAGTATGTAAGTAATACTGATGTTATTACTTTATCATGAAACAACTAAAGAAGAAGAAGTTGAAGACGAAAGAAATTGAAAAGATCGGTAATGGATATTACCTCTTCTTTGGAACGCCTCTTTGAATCCTCCACTTAGGGAACTAAGAGTGGTCTTTGGAGAAGACCAGGACCTCTAGGACTATTCTAGGGAAGCGGAGAGGGGAAAATGGCAGGGGTTGGCCGAGCTTGAGTGCTCAATTTGGTGTGAGGAGGAGGGGGAGGAGGTGCCCTTTTATAAGGGAGGAGAGGGGCACCTTAAGAATATCTCAAAATATTATTTTATATTAAAGTCAAAATCGGTTTATAATGGTTCCAAAGGGTCTTATTTCGAAGATAAGGTGGGGAGGGGTCTAAATCCTATCAACCAATAGAATTTAGACAAGTTTAGGATATTATTTTAACCTTATCAATTAAATTTCACTCTAAGTTAAATAATTTAACTTTTACCATGTCTTTTTGTTTTCTTTCACTATATGGTTAATACACTTACTATAACATTCCAAACGAACCCCAAATTGTTTATTATTAATATATATATCCTTATCTAAGTCATTTGGCTGAACCTTATATTTTGAGGAATAAAATAACAATTAATAATATAATATTTGATTTAAAAACTATTTTGTGTCAATTTTGACACTATTTGATATATGATTTTTGTCAAAGTCATAACAGAATTATATGTTCGAACAAAGTTGATTAAATCAATAATAATATATCATAGTAACCTAGAAAATTAGTGGAATTCATAAAAAGTCACAAATTACATTTATTTTGGTATTTATATTATCAATTTTGTCAATATTTCATTAATAAGATAATTACTGCATCATCTTTGTGTCATAATTAAATTATTTGATGTCTAAAAATTACAAATAAAATACCATCATGTAGGAAATCTTTTTAGCTTTCTAATGAATATTTACAATCGAATTTATCTTATGTATAACCCCATATTAAAAATGATTTACTTATTAAACTTTGATTTTAACTATTTTAACCCTTCTTTAAATAAATTAATAATAAGTGTCCTAATCTAATCCAAGTGGGCCTAAATGGTCATATTTTATTCCTAAGTTTGTTTTTGGTCGAATTACACTTGTCCAATAGAATTAGGACATGTGTTAGGGTAATATTAATATCATATTTACCCTTAGTTACCCTATTTACTATTAACCGCGGTAAAAAAAGTAAAAAGTTACTATTCACCAAAAAATTATTTTAATCTCATTGAACCACATTTTAGTCCTTGATATTAACCGTGTCTCTCGGATTTTTGAAATTCCATTCACAGAAGCGGTAAAATTAAGTTTTATGAAAAATTCAGTTTTTAACCTACCACTTAGTGGTTTCACTATTCATCAAAAATTGAAAGTTTTCAGAAAAATACCAAAATTTCACCCTAGGCTAATTTCGATATTCTGAGTCCAAAAATGAAGTCCATTTTGAAAAATAAAATTTATAAAATTTCAAAAAGTGGTTATTACTATTCATAACGGCTAGTTTTAATAGCATATTGTTGTTTAGTGAAACTCGGTATTGCGTACGACGCAAGCTATCGAGGAAGGTCGCGATTGAGTGTAAAGCAAGCCAAGTAAGTGTTGTGTAGAAAAAGATTCCTTTGATGATTTAAAAAGTCTCAGGTGTTACAATAATAACACATTCAAAGATAAAAGTGTTAATTATATAATGAAAAATGATGAGAAACCATATTTCTAACAAATAATTAAATAATAGGAGTTTTAATTTACGAAAACAAAATAACATTTTACCAAAACTCCAAATCATTCGACACTAACTGTCTACCCCTTTTTATAAAATGCTAAAAAAAATTTAATTCAAAAAATGAAAAAAATTATAGCCATTTTAAATTTATAAAAAATAACTAAAAAGTATTTTGTAAAATTATCCACACCTTTTTAAAATCAATAACCTCTTTTAATAAAGGAAAAATAAATAATTATTGAATACTAATCTAGAGTGAATATTATTCATGCTACTTATGTTAAATATGTAAAAGATAAAATTATACTCATATTTATAAATGGAATAAACCAATTACTAGAAATTAGTATACTTACATAAAATAGGGTAAACAGTAAAGTATCAACAATCTATATTCAAAACCCCCCAATACACAATTATTTAGTATTATAATTCTGATACTTATAATACCATACTAAAATTTCAATAGTATTGAAAAAATATTATTCAATAAATTCAGTATGATACACAATTAAGCACTTAAGGTAAGGCCCCTCCTAAATTGATGTAATTACCCATAATAAATGACTATAACAATAAAAAAAATTTAAATATATATTATCGCCGTGAATTGATACATCTATTAAAATGAAATTCAAGGAATTCCAAATAGATTTGAAATGATTTAAAAAATACAATATTTACGAACAATACAGTTTACCATAACATAAAAAATATATTTATTATCATTTTACATAATGAAAAAAATAAATTAATGCATTCCAATATAAAATATTTTATTAGAAAGAAATCAAATGCATACTAGAAAGAAAAAACATACCCAGGCATATAGACCATGTTAAGTCTTATTTTATTTGTATAAGATCCTTTAGTAACACATGTTGTTCAGGTGTTAGTACTTTTAACATTTAAAGAACATTTTTGATAAAATTCCTTTTCAAAGCCTAATGATTTAATATGACTTAGAGAGAAATATGCAGCATAGTATCCAAATATTTCACCCTTAAAAGAAGTGAAATTAGAACCATTTCCATTACTACTCTTAAAAAAATAGTATTAAACATATTAAAAATATGAATATTATGATCAAATTCAAATTTTTCGTTATTTTGTTTATTCATGGACACCATATTATCAAAAAATTCTTATCCTTTAACCAATATTGACATCATTTTTTGAATCAACTATTTCCATTCATGAATTTTCATTATCTTTTTTTTATAATTTTATAAATCTTCATAGACTTTATCATTTGAGACTAAATATGTATTCATTTGGTTATAATTTTTATCCATTATCAATTTTCATTATTTACCAACATTATACTTTCTATCTAAAACAAATTTTAATCTCCTTTCCTGATCTTCCTCACTCATAGACCTAAAATCACTATTTCTTTTAATCTGATTATTTAAATTTTTATTTTACTTTTGAATACATTAAAACTCTTTAAAATTATAATATGATGCATAATTAATATAATTATATTTTTCTTTAACCAATATTATATTTTCCTTTTTTAATTTAAACCATTTGTCATTATGTTTTTCAATCAAATCTATAGCTTTCAAAAAATAATCTTGTTATCTTTCATTATCCTTTTGAAATTCCTTGTAATAAATACCTTATGAGTTTGATTAATCACAAGAACATGAATATTAATCAAAATTAGTTATATAATCAATATTTTGAATTAAAATAAGATGGATTTGTTAATATTTTAAATAACGATCCAGGAACCATATCAAGTGTAGACATCATTGAAAAATGACCTATATATTTCTTACATTATGATTACTCACTAATTGAATATAAATCCATAGTAAAACTCCAATCCTCATTATATTCTTGATTCATCTCTATATTGTATTTCTTGTCTTTCCCTACATTATTATTTTTTGGAAAATCAGATTTGTTGTGATATGCCATTATAAATTCATGACTTCTTAATTATAAAGTATTTCTATATCTACATGACTTACCTTTCATTTTGAAGCCCCTAATATAAATATTTTACCTTCTTTATTTGGAATTTTTTCCTCCTTCACCATATATTTCAAAGAATTAGAATGTTTTTTCAACGCATTTCTTTCTTCAATACTAGATAATCCAATAGTTTTATTAGAAGAGTCAGGATAATCATAATTAAAATATTTAAATAGTATTTTCTTTCTTTCAACATTTTCATTATCATTGATATTTTAATTGAACTCATATTTATGATGTTATCCAATAAGTTAATCCATAGTATATTGATTGAAATCCTTGATTTCTTTCATTTTAACCATCTTTGACTACCATTTCATAGGTAATGATCAATGTATTCTCTCAATAAGTACTTTTTCATCAAATTTGTCCCAAGAACAACCATTACATTCATGCTATAAATAAATATATTATACATATCACTTATGTTATCATGGTAATAATTTCTAAATTCCTGAAATTATTTATTATGTTTTATTAATTTTGGTTCTCTATTTATTACTAGTATGATAACAAGTGAATTTTAAATTCCTCCAAATGCAATAAGAAGTTTTTCATTATGAAATATTACCATACATGTCTCTACATAATACAAAATAAAGTAAATTCATGACTTTAGAACATATCACATACTTGGTAGCATTATTTCTAGTTATTATATTAAGATATTATTTTTCAAGTTTCTATGTTTTATTCATAATCATTTAATATTCAATACTAATATTCTTTAAAAATTCTTTCATATGATCCTTCCAATATGCATAATTACTTCCATTTACGTGAGGTGGTCTAAGAGGATATATGGCTTTAGTTTCTTGACTTTCCATTGAAAAATGATATTTACTAATAAGGTTAGTTAAAGGTCAATGTTAGCATAATAAAAATGCTAAAATTATAAAATAACATATCCATAGGAAACAATGTGAATTAGAATAAGAAAAAGATCACAAATTATCTTTTAATGATCCATCGATGTTTCTAGTTGTTGGTCAGAGTTGTCAATGTCAAGGTGGACTAGAGGGGGGGGGGGGTGTGAATAATTTGAATAATTTTTTCTGACTTAATTAAAAAAATTTAGAGTATTATTTATACATAAAAATAGTTTATTAAAGTAAGTGTTGTGGTAAAATAAAAAAACAACTGAAAAAAATAATGAAAAAGAACACCATTATTTTATTAGTATTTTGGCTTATAGTGAACTGACTCTACTATTTAATACCCCTAACTCAAGAAGAAGACTAGAACTCATTATTAAAATTAAATAAGCAGTATTTTGTAGTTTTAGACTCACCTTTTCTTTTTTAGGACTGATCAAAACATTCCCACCTTTTTTTCAGAGTATAAATAAACTACTATATTCAAAGTGTAAACCATTCCTATCAATGGATTTTACAAATGATAAAACATAACCTAAGTGATCCTACATTTTTTAGGGGAGGATAACCAGAACAGTACCTCTTGAATGGATGTATAACCATGTGTGAACTATGAATTTCATACACATACACAAAAAAACAATACACAACTAGACAACCTGAAGATGTCAATAATGAAGGATGATATAAAGTACCAATCCTTGACAATTTAAGAATTTTTTTTCAACAAATAAATCTTGGGTAACTATTAATTCCAGAAAAAATTGATAATGTTAAATAGTATAATGTTATGTCACAATGATAAAATGATTTATTAATTATCCCTACTACTTATTTTTTACCCTGATTTCCTTGACCATTATTTATAGGAAACACATTAATGACTAATATTCTTGAAAATAAATCCTATGAATCATTATCATAGTTGTGTTTCATAATTATTCATTATTAAAAGTACATTCCACAAATATGTTAATTAATTTCTTAATTCAACACAATTTTCTATTTTAATAGTTAGAAAAAATAAATATGGAAATACATGATTCCCTAGTATATTGAATGTTATGTGAATATTGTAAAATAGTTACCCATAAAATTAATGTACATTAAAATTAACTCTTAGGTATTTATTAAATAATATAAATATTCATTAAATAAATAAAAATTATTTAAAAAATCTTTTTCAATATGGAATATTAATTTGGAAAAACGTAAGAAACATTAAATACCTAAAAAAAATTCAAACACAGGGTGTACATATTTTTATGAATATGAAGAACATAATTAAACGAAAATTTAATACTCATTTAAAAAAACAAAAAATTAATTCATATAGGATCCTAGTTATTTATATATAATTTATAATGAATATTATAATTAAAACAAATAGTATAAAATTATAGTAAACAATATTGAAAAGGGAAAAAAGATATCATCATTTGAATTTCAATTTTAATGAGTTAAAATTAAACTAAATTAGAAACATTAATAAAAAAATTATATTTCATGATCACATATAATTTTTAACTAATTTATATCAGATAAAATGATGAAAATACTTAAGACAATCTTGTAAGATTATATAGTATCTAAAATTATGAAAACATATCTTGTTAATATTTTTGGAAAAGAAAATGAAAATAAACATAGTAATGGCACTAAAAAATATAAACTAGTAATTATAGTATCATCATAGAATTCATTAGTGATAATTTTATATTTTATAACTGAGAGTTGTAAATATTTTAAAAATGCGCTGACAAGAAATTAATGGATGTTAGGATTGTTTTACATAGTGGAAGCTGGAGTCTGATACCACTACCATTGTCATAGGATTACTACCTTTTATGGTAGAGAAAAATATAACTACTGGATTTAAAAATATTAAACATAAGGTTTTAATAATTTTAAGATAACGATATTAAAAATAATTATTTTCAGTACTAACTTACGGTAGCATAAGTCTTCAACCACAACTACTATTTTTCAATACTGCCACTTATTGATATGTCAGGATAAAGCTATTTTAAAAATAAACAATAGAAGATACTACTACCATTGGAGACCGATGCTACCATTAATAAGTTGAGATACTATTATTAGATGTGATAGATGATTTTGAGAGGGATGGTGTCGCATGCATACAGTGCTTCCAAAATAGAGAAGTTCGACAAAGCTTGCTGATGTAAAGAGAAGAATTAGACACCACCATTGATGGATGAGGTGGGTAGATATTTTGTTAATGATTTGACACTGTGGTTATGTTGATCTATTCTTGATGAGTGATGAAGATGAGGAGATGTGGAGAATCATTGGTTGCCATGAAATGTCAAACCTGTGAATAAGAATCATGATTCCATGAAACTGTAAATGGAACACTACTATGGATATATGTGTATATGTTGGTCCTTAAATAATTATATATATAGTTTATTTTTAAAATATATATATATATCCAGAAATATAGTTCTCTAAAGTAATATAAAGAATAAAAAAATATATTTCAACAAAAAAAACTAAAACACTTAAAATAATGCATTGTTATGACAAATGGAAAAAAATATATGTGTGTGTTATGTGAAAAAATATTTATTTAACATATTTAATAATAAAATATTTAAACGATGATAGTTAATTATATAATAATAATTTATATTAACAAAATATTTTCAACAAATAATTAAATAAGAGTAATTAAAATTTAGAAAAAAACAAAAACATTTTAACAAAACTCCAAATATTTGAATACTAATAGGGTGGTTACTGATTATAGATATCACCATGATTCATCAAAATGTATCATGAGGAAAAAAATTATTGAATCCATATTATATGGGTTTTTGGTTTATACCCACTCATATATTAAAAATGATGTCCTGGTTGAGAGGCCATGATGGGAAAATTCATGATATCTTGGATGGGGGGCCTTGATCATAAATGCCTAGAATTATGAATTTAATTTATTAAGAATTCAGTTATCATTATCTATTGTTTTCTATGTTGACATTGTCCTTGGATCATCACTGAACTAAATTTTTTGATTAAATGGAATGTGTTTTGATTATCCACTCTGTGATGTTTGTTATGCCTTATTTACTCATGATTCTTACAATATATCTCTGCTAACCCTTCTTTATTTTTAATTCCCTATGATATAAATAAAGATATTATATATGATATCAAAGGATTAATGAATATTTATTATTCTATTTATTTATATAGGCAATTGAATATGGGAATCATATATGTATCTAGTTTTATAAGACTGCAAAACTGATTGATCCTATATGTGAGATCGCCTGTAACTTTTACCAATGTAATTAATTAAACACAAGATATAGTTTTCTAGACTTATGTGGTTACTATTGGTATTAGATAAATTTTAGTAGAAACCCTAATAACTTGATTTTAAATGAACATACCCGACATGAGAATTATGATAATCCCTTACTGCATTTGAGAAGCTTCACCGTTATAGGTATTTTTATTTAATGGCTCAGTAATCATAATGATTATGTGCTAACCTAGTGTATTTCATTGTTTAGTGATAATGCCTAATGGACTAAAGGGAATCAATGTCTATAGTCAATATGGGTATCACATATCTAAGCAAGCTAATACAAATGATGTATGAACTAAGCGTATCATGGAAATATTTTGGAAGATAACCCAGGTGATGATGAATAATACTTCTTATATGAAGAAACAATTTTTTCCACATTATGATTCACCAAAATTGGATCAATTAAAGGGATAAACGACTACATATCTTAATGGAATTAATGATCCATTGGTAGCTGAACAATGGATTAATTCCATTGAAAATTTATTCATCTCTTTGGGAAGTCATGAAAGTTAAAATGTTATAATTGAAAAATATTATTTGAAAGAAGATTCCAATCAATTGGGGTCATTGATCCTGAATAGTAATCAGATTGAAGAAATAGAAATTTTAGAATATATATTTTTCAAGGTGATATTATTTGATAAATACATCCCTTGATAACAATGTGTAGAAAAGGAGACAAAGTTCCTCACTATAAAGAAGAAGGAAGAGGAAGGCATGGTAGAGTCCAAGGATTACATTACAAGATTATATAGATATGATATAAACTCCAGATATATTTTGGAAATCCATATTGACTATTTCTTTTATGGGATTAATCTGAGATTCTTTGGGGTACTGGTTTCTCAATGCTTTCAGTATATGATGATATAGTATCAGGTTTCATTAAGACAAAGATGGAATTTTCTATTTTTTATTTCTTAAAGGAATTCAAGAAAAAAAGTGGATGTATGAACAATAAAAAATGAAATGTTTTGATGAATATAAAATGGGGATGTGATTTACAATATGTGATAATTGTGGAAATAAACACCCAGGTACATGGTAAATAAGAACATAAGTTGGTGACAGGTGTGGTGAAAGGGATTATAAGGATCTTAAATGTATGTAAAATAAAGAAAACACATTTATCTAGTTATTTAACTATAAATATAGGTTTTATTATTCAATCCAATTTCCCAATAATTAAGGCAACTTACCATAAATGATGCCGAGGGGAGAAGTCAAAGATTATGGAATTACTATAGGTACAGTTTATTTTCTCCGAGATATGGGGAAAGGTATAATTATCACCAATATTATAAATGAATATGTTTTATTTAATTCATGTTCTCCCCACTTTTTTATATCTGAAGAATTTTCTATGGGTATCACATCATCACCTCCATGATTAGATGTTGAGATTGTAGTGAAAGCTCTTAATGGTGAGATAATTTTATCTTATGTCTATAAATCCTCTCTAATATAATTTTTTGGGAATTTACTCCATAAAAATAATGTTATTATTCCCATAGTTGAATTTGGTGATATTTTGTGCATGTATTGGATCTATTTTTATATATCCCATATCAATTTTCTAAGAATGGAATCTATATTTGATATTATGAATTAGCCTACAATCATCTATTGGTGTGAGGATGAAACGGAACTCCCTATGGAAATTACATCCAAAATATGGGTTTTATACCTATTCATGATGTATATCTATCTCAAATGGTTGGGGAGAAACTAAATATTGAAAATTTTCCTATTCCTTGCAATTATGTTGATGTATTTCTTGAGTCCTTTCCAAGTCTTCCCCCGAATTGTGAAGTTGAGTATTTAATAGAACTCATACCTTATGATACACCTATTTCAAAGAATCTATATTGAATAAACATAATTGAGTTGTGGGAATTTAAGATGAAACTATGGGATAATCTAGACAAGGGATTCATTCAGTCTAGTGATTCACCTTGGGTTGTACCTATTATTTCATTTAAGAAGAATGATATGTCAATGCATTTTTTCATTGATTATCATGAATTTAACAAGATCACTATTAATAAATAGTTTCTTCTACCCTGTATCGATGATCTTCTTGATCTATTTTTTGGAGATAAATATTTTTCTGAGACTGATATTCAATTTTTATATCATCATCTATAGTTTAAGAAAGAGAATATATGTACGAAAACCCTTTGTGTGATCTATGGTCATTATAAATTTATATTAAATCAATTTGGACTTACCATTGATCATAGTATATTTTTGGATTTAATGAATATGGTATTTTGATATTACCATAATTATTTTAATACATTATTTATAGATGATATCATTATATATTTTAAGAGAAAGAAAGATCATGAATATCATTTGGGGATTGTGGTGACGACACAGAATAAGTGGAATCTATTTTCCAAATTTACCAAGTGCGAATCATGGCCTAAAAAAGTTTCATTATTTTGCCATATAATTTCAATAGTGTGTATATTGGTGCATCCATTAAAGATGAATGTTATTGAACAATGTTATAGACCAACCATGGAACCTAAGATCAATAGTTTTATTGGGTTATCAAGATACTACTAGTTTTGTGTGTGATAAATTTCTCACAGTTATCGAATCCACTAACCGTATTGACCTGGAAAGAAGATAATTTCTTGAAGACAGAAGAATGTGAGGATAATTTCAAATAATAAAAGAGAAGTTTAGTCATCATTATTACTTTAAGACTAAACTTCCATGGATAAGGGTTTGTGATGTACAATGATTCATCAAAGAAGGTCTTGCTATGCATTCTCGTGCAGAAAGATTTGGTGATATCTTATGCCTCTATTCAATTGAAAATTTATAAGATAAATTATATGACTACGGATTTGGATTTGGCTATGTTAATTTTTCCATTGAAGATAATGACACATTATCTGTATAGTAGAATTTTTGATATATATACTAATCATAAAACCTTTAAGTATATATTTACATAGAAATATTTGAATATATGCTAGAGAATATAGTTAGAGTTGATCAAAGGTTATGGTAGATCAATATATTACCTACATCATAAGGGAAGAAGGTGTTTGATATTTTGAGTTTGAAATTCCACGCTAGTTTTCCAAGATAAGGATTCAAAGAGATCTTATATTTAAGGATTTGTAGAAGATGGATATTTAAATATTGAATAAAGGGGATAGATTTTATATTTTTGAGACAAATGTTCAACCATCTATCCATGAGAGGAATAAGAAGGCATAGAAGGAAGATGTGTAGTTATAGAAGAAGGGGAGTAATTTTTTATGAGTTCAACCATGATAATTCTAGAATAATAAGGTTCAAGAACCGAGTATGTTTCCATTAATACTAGACTTAAAGAATGTGATATTTGATAAAGCACATAATTTAACATTCTAAATTCATTATGGATGTATGAATATGTAAAGACGCCTGAAAGTGTATTTTTGATAGGGTAACATGAAAATGGGTTTGGATGAGTATGTGTCCCAAATCATGGTGCGTTAAAATGTTAAGGATGAGAGAAATAAGAATAAGGTGATGTTAGAACCATTACACACAGCATAATAGAAATGGTAAAACATTAACATGGATTTCATCCCCAGATATCCCTAAAACATATAAAGGGATTAAAGTTGATTGGGATATTTTAGATTGAATAATGAAATTAGAAAATTTTATTTATATTAGAGAATATTTATCTCTTGATTTAATTACTCATTTATACATTGAATAAGTTTTGTTATTTAATAGAGTACCACCTTTAATCATATACGATTGAGATCCAACATTTACCTCTAAGTTATGGGGAAGTCTTCAACGAGATTTTGATATAATGTTTAGTTTCATTACATTATATCATACTCAAATAAACTGTTAGTATAATATGATCATTAAAACACTAGAATACTTGTTTAGATATTTCATTATGGATTTAATTGGTGTCGAATATCATTACCTTACTTTAGTGGTATTTTATTACAGTAACAGATTTCACCTGAGCAATTAGATGGAACCCTATAAAGCCTTATATGGTAGGAATTGAAGAAGTTCATTATTCTTAGAAATATTTTAATAAATAATCATGTTGGGCCTGATATATTTAAGGAAATAGTAGATAAGGTTAAATTTATCCAATACCACATAAATGAATATCAGTGTTGACAAAAAATATATGTTGATAATCATTCACAAGATCTCAATTTTAAAGTTCGTGATAATGTATTCTTATAAATATTTCCTTAGAAAAATGTTATGAGATTTATAAAGAATGGAAAAATAAACATAGATATATCAATCCCTTAAACATTCTTGATCATATTGGGATGGTTGATTATCACTTTTCACTTCCCCCAAATCATTCCCATGATCAAAATATGTTATATGAATGTCTCTCGAGGAAGTCCATACCTAATCCTTCACATATATTGAACTCAGTGGTTATACCATTGGATAATATGTATCATATGATTAATAATTTATGTATATTCTATATTATATAAATAATGTTATATAAAACCATAAAACTCATCCTTTTAATGTTTTGTGGTGAAAAAATACATTTTAGGATTCTTTGGGTGAACCTGAGGATGTGATGACGGAAAAAACCTCAATAATTTGTTTTAGATTGATCTGATTTCAATGAAGAAATTCTTATAATGGGGGTATAATGTAGAAATTGATATTTTATGATATTTTTTCTTAAAAAGAAATTTAATTTTATTTATTGATTTATTTACCCGCAATAATGAGTTTAAACGAACCAGGATATACTATAAAAATATTATTATTTATTGTGATATTTATCACCTAACTATTTGATTGAAGGGTATGAATAGGATTACCCACATTATAAAAATAATTATAATGGTATTATTTATAAAAATTTATGTATTAATTCTTAATAAATATTTACAGAATTTTCAACAAATACATCTAATGCTTCAAAAATGTGCTTTCTTCAATATGTTTTTTTTCATTTTGTGTGAATATATTATAATTAACTTCTACAAATTTTAGAAATTTAATTTTATAAAAAGGATACAATTTTTGGAACCATAATATTAAAATTATCATTGTGTTAATTTTTGATATTTTGTTGGAAACAAATTATTTTTTCATGAATAATGTAAAAAAACATTTTTAAAGAATATTTTATATTTCATTTCTTGTATTTTCAAAGATCATTATTGATTTGGATTGGTTTTTAAGTTTAATTAATTTATTTTTACTAAATACAATACAATTTATTACTTTTGGGTAAATATTATACTTGATTTTGGTATAAAAATACGTTTATAATATAAAAGGCATATTTTAGAAAATTTTATCTCGTCACATTTTACTAGTTTGTTTTAAAATGAATTTAATCCACTTATATAAATATATAATTTTTAAATGAATTCCATATTTTAAATATTAATAATTATTAATATTTAATTAAGTCAAATTATTTTTTTTCATATTTAATATTAAAAATAGAAAACATTTTTCACCTGGTTAAAAGTGTAAATCATGTTAACTTATCATATAATTAAGTAATAAGGCCAAATGTTTTTATATTAATTTTTATTATATAAAATTATTTGAGCCCTTATCACTTTATGATCTAGAATGAATTATTTATGGGAAAAGTTTCCATGAGAATAGATTAATAATATTTTAATCTTTTAAAGAATTTGCGGATTTCTCATCACCCACATATAAAATGAGACTCCTCCTCTCACATATTTACTGCACATCGAGCCACCTAGATCGACCATACCATTCGAAATTATATTCTGAAAATCCCTATACATAAAATATAGGTTTTGATCTTCTTAAATTAGTATTCCAAGGGTAAAAAATAATGTGTCTTAAGGAGGTCTACTAAAGAATATGTATTCATTTTTACCAATTATTTTAAATTTATTTATCCTTATTCTTACTATAAATATGTTGTAACCATTTTAAAATAATAAAAAAATATGATAAATATGTTGATATGTTATTATGATTATTTTATGACAATTTTTTATAAGAAACTTACCATAAAAATTAAATATTCTATTGACATTAAAACATAATTCACTTTCTTCAATTACCAAGGATTTTTAAGTTTAGTGTTTTAGAGAGTTAAGTCATAACTCTTATATAAGAATGTAATATATATACAAAGTGAACAATTCTATTTTTTATCTATTTCCCCAAAATATACAATATTTAAATTGAAACACATCTTATATTCTTGAATAATCTTTACAAAGTTTGTCTTGAAATATTAATTTCTCATTAAAATTCTTATACCCAATGAAAATCTTGTGAAAACATGGTATGAGCACAAAAATATCAGTAAGGTATGTAAAAATATATAATGAAACTATTAATACATTAATACTATTAAAAAAAATTTCCTTTTTCAAAGTATACATTGAGATCAAAATAAACATTTTCTTACCAAGGAAATCATATTCTATTCCCAAATATTATCCTAAAACATTTCATATAAAAATTTAAAGAAAAAATAAAACACATAATGTTTCGTTGAAATTGTAAAAAACTCATAATAACCATTTTAACAAATTTATACTTTTCACCCTTAACATTTAGAATAAGATATCCTTAAAACATAAGATCATTATCATACCTTGAGAAATAAAAAGATTGCAATAAAAAACCCATAACATGTATAGATAAAACATGTAGGTTATATGGGATATCATTTCAATATTACTCGTATAATCACTTTTACAAATGGAATAACCATACCGTCAAATTCCATACCTAATGCACTAGAGGGATATCATGGATCTACAAGTCCTTGGTTTATCACAGAACCACCTATCATTGGTTAACAATGTAATCAGCCATCCTTGTTTGGTAACAAAACCATCCATCTTCATAATAATCCCCAAGAATTATAATATAATAAAAACAAATAAAATAATTCAGTTTCTAACATTACACTAAGTTTTTTTTATTTTCATCCGTAAGAAAACATTTCTAGATATTTAAATATACATTCCATTTTAAATCTATTTTTAAAAATAACTAGAATATAGGGAAATATGGTTTTTATTTGACGAAAACATGTAATATTATAAAGGAATCCAAAAATAAAAAAACGGTTACAACGGTGGGGAAATTCATTGTCGCTATATACAATATGATAGAATATTTATTTTATATTTTTTAAATAATTCAAAAAGTTCTATTAGATGATTCATTTTAATAAAACACTGAAATAATGTCAAAAAAGACATAAAATTTCCATTATAATTGATTTAAATCCATATAAAAACGTCCATAAAATTATGTTTCTTTTAAAATATTGACATGGAAGAAAAATATATGGATTAGAAACATTAAAAGACGATTTTAAAAGAAAGTCAGCTAAGTAAAATAATATTTGTTAGATAAATTATATATCTTATTTAATAATAAACTTATATTAATTACTTATTTACTTTAAATCTTTTTTAAAGTTTATTATTCCTTTTATTTCACTTATAACAATTTTATAACAATTACTTTGTCATTTATGTTTGCCTAAGATGTTTTGATGATATTCGGTTCATAAGTCCAAAATGGATTCAATAGGCTGACTATAGAAAAGGAGGATATTATTCTATCTTATCCAGAATAATAATCATGAAATAATAATCATTTTATACATCTATTTTACTATTATATAAAAATATTACATATGGTTATGAAAAATGGACTACTTTTCAGTCATATAGATAGTAGGTTGTACATACCCATGAGTAAAGTTTCCATTATTCAATTATCATTATGAAAAAATGTGAGAATTATTTTATTTTTATATAATTATTATAATATAAGAAATATAATATTAATTATTTTGAATATACATATATATATATATATATTATCCATGAGATGTAGTGATCAAAAACAAATCTCATCGCTTCGTGGAGGTGGTAGCCTACACAAAAATAACATTATCAATTTTTAGTGAATGGAAAGGTAAAAAGGAAAATGATTTGTTAGGACCAATAGGAGCCTATATACCCTGAGAGGGGGGGGGGGGTGAATCAGGATGTGGATATTCTTTTCTAAAATTCTTCTTGCTCCACTGGATCTTGACCTCTTTATTACAAGGGTCACTTTTTTTCTCTTATGTGTTTATTTTTATCACTTCTCTTTATCTTTATCTGATGGTTATGATTTAGATGCAATGTAGGGAAGCAACCAAGTAGACACATAGATTTTTACTTGGTTCACCCTCACTGGGATACGTCCAAGGAGCATACAATGACAATGTGCCGCTGTACCAAATCCACTAAGGCCCACTGCCAATAATGTTCAGGCTAGATCACTTCTATGCCCAGACTCACTTCTATTACAAATTTTAGGGCCAGCTCAATGCTTTCCCAAGGGTCACTCCCTATTTATCTTTCACTGGCTCACTACTGGTAGAAAGGATTAACATCTTCCTCTTCCTTTGCTCACTGCACTTGGAAGGATCCACTCATAGTTTATAGACCTGTAGGTCTCTTCATTTGCATGAATGCACGAATCCACAACTGTTGATAGATTCTCTGTTTAAGTCCAACTTTCATCCACTAATGAATACCCCTTTTCCTCTTAACCACTGAGAAATTTCTTTGGAATGTCCTTCACAAAGCACCCTACTTCGCGAGGCTCCCAATTTCACGAAGCTCAAACAAGCCTTCTCGAAGCACATTCCATTTCACGAAGATCACAATTTCATGGAGCACAGACTGTTGCAATGCTCAAGACTTTGCCATGATTAGGAATTCACGGAGCTCAAGTCATCGCAAAATGAATTCCCTCGTGAAGATCAATGAGAAAATGCGGAGCACATGACTTTCGCGGAGCTAGAATAGCCACCGCGAAGCTCTTATTTTGCGAAGCACACTGCCTTCATGAACTTCCTTCGCGAACCGAGAGAAAAGTATTTTCTCTGAAAATTATCTAAATCACTCTAGGGGTTAGACCTCTATTTATAGTCAATTCCACCGTCCTTCGACCCTTCTGCGCGAAGTCCGTGCCACGTCATCACCAATCGCGAAGCTCCGAAATTTCTGCCGGAATTCTCTCCAAAATCACGAAGCACCACAAAAATTTTATGATCATAGAGCTCGTTGTAATCATGGAGAATCACAATCAATATTCCTTCACCCTTTCACCGTGAATCTCCCTCACAAATCCCTTCACCACCGCGATACGTTTCAACTCTTCCATTCGTGAAGCTTTGATGTAATCGCGAAAAAGCCCCTCCTTCATTCTTCTAGTCTTCACGAATTCCAAACCATGAAGCCTCTCTTTGAGAAATTCATGCCTTTTCCATATTAAAATATGATCTTCATGGATATCCACTTTTTGTGATGCTCACCAACCTCCAAATTGTGGACCCCAAATATTTGGCAGACACTGGAAAACAGCGCCACCTTGTACTAATCTTTTGTACCGCCTCTATATCGTCCTTTCCTTATTCATCGTTATTTTGACAACATGTATTGTCAAAAACATCATTGGAACTAGAAAATTTCTTCATGGAAACCTTCTTTGTAAAAAAACACAATCAACCCAATAATACTACAATGTTACTCTGATGGATTTTTTCTTAACAATCTCCCCCTTTGGGTTTGTTTACAACTCTTCACAACTCTTCTCAGAATGATTTTCTGCACTTTGATACCTCTCTGAATCTCCTTCCAGCCACTACCACCATTCACCTCTTGCGATTCAGATAACATTCAAGGAATCACTTAACACATACTCTAAGCCCACATGAGCAATGATCGGCATGAGAAACAGGAGTAGTATGAAAATTTCATCAATGAAACACTTCATGTTAAACAACAATTGTCGATTCCAAGAAGGTAACAGTTGAAAAATTGATTCCAATTTTTGTACCATACCAACACTATTTGGTGATAGCTGGAACCCTTCTCTCACCATTCCAAACTCAGTATTCTACTTTTATCATGATCCTAAACTGTCGTGATATCTAGTCATTGATCGATCACTTCTAGCATCATCAGATTTGATATTCTCCCCTATCTCATTGCTCTCCCCCTATCTCGCTACTCCACCTATTAGATTCTCCCCATATCAATTATGATTTATCAAATTGCCACACTGTCTCCCCCTTTAACAATCACTATTTTCTCCCCCTTTTTCAATGAACCCAATGTTCACTTCTTTGCAGTCTATAACAGAGTAGAGAAATCATATCAACACAGTAGAAAAAAACACATCATATGACGGGGAGAGGGGGGGTTATGGGACCACACTCTTTTATGTGTGAGGATGCGACTAAACTCCCAGACCCAGTAGATGCCTTTCAAATGCTTCCTTGGGAAGGGCCTTTGTTAGAATGTCTGCAACCTGTAGTTTTGTAGGCACATACTCCAACTTCAAACTTCCTTGATCAACCATATCCTTGATAAAATGATACTTTATCTCAATGTTATTTGTCCATGAGTGATGGACTGGATTTTTGCTAAGATTTATAGCACTTGAGTTATCACACTAGATTTTGATCGGAGACTTCACTTCAACTCCTATATCTTCAAGCTATTGCTTCATTCATAATAACAGTGTGCACACTTGAGTGGCCGCAATATACTCAGCTTCTGCAGTGCTCAATGAAATGCAATCTTGCTTCTTTCTTAGCCAAGAAATACACAATCCACCAAGATATAATGCACTACCTGATGTTGATTTTCTATCATCTGCTGATCCGGCCCAATCTACATCTGTGTAACCCAATAACACTGATTGAGTTTTGTCATTATACATCAGTCCAAAATCCACGGTGCCTTTGATATAACCAAGTATTCTTTTTATTACAGGCATGTGGATTTATTTAGGATTACTCTGATATCTTGCTACTTGGCATCTGTCGAAAACAATATCAGGCCTTGTTACGGTAAAGTAAAAAAAACTTCCGATAATTTGCTGGTATTATGTGATATTAACTGCCTTGACATCCTCATCTTTTGATAATTTCATCTAGGTAGAAACCTGAGTCTTCATCTCCTTGGAATCATCCATTCCAAACCCTCTTAGAACCTCCTTGGAGTATTTGGAATGTGAAATGAATGTTCCATTTCTTCCCTGTGTCACCTGTAGACCATGGAAAAATGTTATCTCTCCAATAATTGACATTTCGAATTCACTTTTCATGAATTTGGAAAACTGTCTGCACTGATCTTCATCTGATCCACCAAATATTATGAAATTGACATAAACCAAGACCATCATCCTTTGATTACTGTTGTTGTTGAAATAGATATTGCAATCAACTCCCCCACCCTAGAAACCATGCTTCTTGAAGTACTGGTCAAGCATTGAGTACCATTCTCTTAGTGCTTGTTTCAGCCCATACAATGCCTTCTTCAGTATGCAAACCTTTTTATCATCTTCATGAATGAGAAAATCATCTGGCTACTCAATATACACCTCTTCCTCCAGAACCCCGTTCAAAAATGCAGATTTTGACGTCCATCTGGAACACTTTGAACTTCCATTGCACTACGATTGCTAAGAATAATCTGATTATCTCCATCCATGAAACTGGTGAAAATGTCTCTTCGAAATCTATTCCCTCGATTTGAGAGTACCCCTGGCACACTAGTGATGCTTTGTTCTGAATTACTGGGCCATATTCATTCATCTTGTTGCGGTAGTCCCATTTAGTCTAAATGACATTCTTACTATCTGTCCTCGAAACAATCTCTCATGTCTGATTCTTTTCTAAATTAGTATCATCCACATCTGCTCCCCCTTTGTTTCATTAATCCTTATCACATTTATTAGTAAATTTCTCACTGTTTCATTATTCATTGGCATCATTTATTTTAGCTACTTTTCTAATATTCTTGTTGAATCAGGGTTAATATTCTCTCGCAGCTTCTTGGAATCCTGATTTGAATCAATTGAAACTCTAGAGCTTGTCTCTTCTCCACTTCGCATCCTTAGATTCCACTTCCCCTTGTATTGTATCTCCCTATAACCAGAAATAGATGAATCATCATTTAATATAATTTATATACATAGGGAGAGGGGTATATTTGGAATCCTTAAGACGAGGATAGTGGTTGATCCTGATGGGTCAACCCTTTGATTCTTTCTTGCGGAGCATCGCATTGTTTCTTTGCTTCATCTAGCATCCTTGCCAAATTCAACTGCTCTAGCCATATGACTAAGCATTCATTACCCACATGATGAGTCTTTCTCTGATATGTAGATTCTGTAGGCCTGGCCTTTTTCACAAACTTGGGGTTTAATCCCACTGGTACACACTTCCTTCTTTGATATTCCACTAAAATTAAATTTCCCATGATTCCTTCTCTTAGTAGGAATCCCTTTAATGGTCATATTTCCTTTCTTCTTCCACCATTTCAGGGGTATTTATCTTTCCTCCACTTCTCACTGAGGATCATGACATGAAGATTTTTCAATGCATTCTTTGTTCATCTGTCTTTTATCAGATATATGAGTCACCACACAATTTTTCACTTGTGGTTAGTCTTCCATTGAATGTGCATTATTATTACTCATAGTTATATTATTTCCTACCTTTTTCATCCATATTCGTTCATGTTCATTCTTAGATAGCGATTGTGAGTGTGATTGATATACTTTTTGTTCATCTCCTTGTGAATCTCCAGGGACTCTAAGCCTATTCTTCATCTTACCACTTTCTCTCCCACTGTATGAAATCTCGTGATGCACCACTGAGTTGAGAATCTATTTTTGAGTTCCTTTTGCTTTACTGCCTTCTTCTTGATGCAATGTCTTGCCAAATTCCCATGATTAGAACATATGAAACATCTTACATTAAAGGCATACCTCATTTTTTCATCTCTCAGCCGAGATGTTGATACCGCTTCAGTTCTTCCTCTAACATTTAGCTCCTGAGTTTCCTGACACATACTCATGGTGTGTCCTTTTCTTCCACAATAATAGCATCTAACAAATGCTTTCCTCTGAGAGACTCTTCTTTCTGATTTCTCATGACGCTTCTTATCATTCTCAGATTTATTAAAGTTTCTATTTTCACAGCATGAAATTTATTCCAGAGCCTCTGACCAGAAGCTTGATGTGTGTCCATGAATCCTGTAGAAATAGCACATGTCGTCACTACTTCTTGTAACTGTTCTCTTAGGTCTATCTATAGAACCTACAGGATATTATCTATTTCTAAGACTATCCACAACTCTCTTTCTGTCATGAACTGTATGGAATTCATCAAATCCAATACCGGTTTTTCCCAAACTGTATGGTCTTTGAGCTGAGAAAATATTCCATTTTTTCTCTTCAGAAATAGCATATTTTTTTCATTTTATAATCACTTGTCGAAGGAAAATCAAATAGAAAGTGAAGTGCATCCTTCAAAATAATCTTTTCTCTAGCATTCAATTTCTCTACATCCTTCTTAACTAATTCTATCTCTTCTTCCTATTTATTAATCTTCATATCCCTTGATTCAAGTTGGGCATCAAGTTATTTTCTGAGAAGATTTCTTCTACTCATCTCATCTTCCAATTCACATGTAAGCTTATCTGTCATCCCACTTTTCTCCTTTACTTTCAGTTTTTCCTGAGCAACGGATTTAGAGATAGATGCATTCTCTTATTGTAGCCTTTTATTATTCTAAAAATTTTCAGACTATTGTGTTGCAAGATCATCATTTCTGGCTTTCAGATTTCAAACATTATCTGACTTCTGATTCTCTTTATATCCATTAGCCTTTTGTTTTCCTTTATTTCTCATCATCTATTGTATTTCTTCAGCTTGAGAGTCATTCTTATCTTTTACGTCCGTATCCACATCAATAAGACTTTGATTTAAGCCCCTTGTCTTGATGAATTCAATTTCCAGTACTTGGATCTGGTTATCTTTAAATTTAACTTAATCAGTGAATTTATAATTGAATTCCTTCTTTTTGTGGACAACATCCACTTTCGAAATTCTGGGAGTTTCTTCATCATCATTAGTTCAAACATCACATGGAATATAAGGTTCTTCACTCATTCCTTCAGCATCATTATTGAGTGAATCAATCATTTCCCTATTAGATTCATATAGACCTTCCTTCAGTAAGCTATTTGATTCTTTTAGTTGAATTACACTTTTTCCATAAACAATTCAACACTGAGGGATATCACCTGACATCTGAATCTTCTTTTATGTTTTTCCCTTTTCCATGGCACACCGAGGTAAGAGTATACTGATTCATTAAACACAGAAATCAGCTATCCCAACATAGAGAAAACAAATCTGTTAAATGAAAACTATCGCTCTAATAACAATTGTTAGGACCAATAAGGGCCTATATACTCTGAGAGGGGGGGTGAATCAGGGTATGTATATTCCTTTCTAAAATTCTTCTTTCCCCACTTGTTCTTGACCTCTTTATTACAAGGGTCACTTTGTTTTCTCTTAAGTGTTTATTTTGATAACTTCTCTTTATATTTATCTAATGGTTAAGCTTTATATGAAATGCAGGGAAGAAACGAGGCATACACATCGATTTTTACTTGGTTCACCCTCACTAGGATACGTCCAAGGAGCATAAAATGGAAATGTGCCACTATACCAAATCCACTAAGGCACACTACCAATAATGTTTAGGCTAGATCACTTCTATGCCCATGATCACTACCTTTACAAAGATTAGGGTCTACTCACTGCTTTCCCAAGGGTTACTCGCTATTTCTCTTTCACTGGATCACTGCCGATAGAAAGGATTACCTTCTTCCTCTTCCTTTTCACACTTCACTTGGAAGGATCCACTCACAAGTTTATAGACCTGTAGGACTCTTCATTTTCATGAATTCATGCATCATCAACTGTTGATAGATGCTCTGTTAAATTCCATGTTTCATCCACTAATGAATACCCCTTTTCCTCTTAACCACTAGGTAATTCCTTTAGAAAGACCTTTTCAAAGCACCCTACTTCGCGAGGCTCCCAATTTCGCAAAACTCAAACAAGCCTTTGTGAAGCACCTTCCTTTTTGCAAAGCTCACAATTTCACGGAGAATAGACTGTCGCAAAGCTCAAGCCTTTACCATGCTTAGGCCATCATAGAGCTCAAGTCATCGCAAAGCGACTTCCCTCGCAAAGCTCACTAAGCCAACGTGGAGCACACGACTTTCGCGGAGCTAGAATACCGCCACGAAGATCTTCTTTTGCGAAGCACACTTCTTTCTCGAACTTCCTTCCCAAACTGAGAGCAAAGTATTTTCTCTAAAAATTCTCTACTTCTCTTGAGGGGTCGACCTCTTTTTATAAGAAATTCCACCAACCCTCGACCCTTCCGTGCGAAGTCCACGCCCCATCATCACCAATCACAAAGCTCTGAAATTTCTGCCGGAATTCTCTCCAAAATCAGGATGCACCACGACAATTTTCCAATCGCAGAGCTCGTCATAATTACGGAGCATCACCGTCAACATTTTTTTGCGCCTTCGCCATGAAGCTCCCTCGCAAAGCCCTTCACCACCGTGACGCGCTTCAACTCTGCTGTTCGTGAAGCTTTGACGTAATCGCAAAGAATCACCACCATCATTCTTCTGGTCTTTGTGAATTCAAACCATGAAGCCTCTCTTCTCAAAATTCATGCCTTTTCCATATTAAAATATGATCTTCATGGATATCTAATTTTCACGATGCTCACCAACCTCCAAATTTCAGACCCCAAAAATTTGGCAGACAATGGAAAATGGCCCCACCTTGTACTGCACTATTGTAACGCCTCCATATCATCCTTTCCTTTTTCATAATTATTTTGTCAACATGGATTGTCAACAACTTCTTTAGAACTTGACAATTTCTTCATGGAAACCTGCTTTGTCAACAAACACAATCAACCCAAAAATACTGCAATGTTACCTTGAGGGATTTTTTCCTAATATGATTGGTTATCATTTAAAATATTTTAAGATTCCATGACTATAATAAGTAAAAAATAATTCAAAAATTTTAATATATTCTAGATAGAAGTTGATGCAAAATGAATTACATCGTTTTGTGAGGTGGTATTTCTCCATACACATGAACAATGATTTCATTTATCATTTGATGGAAAAGGAGATGGTGATAGGTTATTAAAATAACATAATAAAATATAATTATATATATGATATATGTTTTGTTATTTCATCATGGTTTAATAAGATTTTAAGGAATTGGATTAAGAAATAAAACTTAAACCAATGGTTAAAAAATATATCACTTCTTTGGAAGATATCATTTTCTTAACACCTTAAGGCCTATAATATTAATATTATAATAAATATAAGGACTATATAATGTGGTTAAGGATGTTATTATATATGTTTTATAAATATATTATGAAAAAATAGGTTTTTGAAGTGTGAATAGATGAGAAGAATTGTTGTTCATTTATAAGAGAGGGGAGGGGAACTCTTGGAATTTCATAAAATATTAATCTAATATAAATAAATTTTGATACCCATATGGATATAAATTGATAAAATTATAATATAATATTATTTTGAGTCTAAATAATTTCATGAAATATTTTTATTAAGAATTTTAGATCACATTTTCCCCTAATCTTTTGTTTTTAACCCCATTAACTTTTTTAGAGTTACCATGACAATATGGTTTTTTACACTTTGAGAATAAAGATATTTTCTATAAATGAAAAAACTATCCATAAATTGAATAAGATTTATATTTTAAAAAAACACAATAATATATCTTATGAATATAGTAATTTTATGCATTTTATATTATTTAATAAAATATTATTTCTATAAATTATCAATAATGTCAATTTTATAACTATTCAATTACTTTCAATTTATAACATCATAACAAAATTTAAATTTAAAGAGAATATTTTAATAAATTCCAAAAATATTATTTTTGTCTATAAAATTCATGGTTCACCTTAATTATTTTATATTATACCGCTTTTAATATTTTTAATATCATTTATCTTATACTTATATTGATTAAATAATAACCACGTCAAAATTTTGTAAAACATTAAAGTAATTATTTAATAATTAAATTTTTCTAAAAAATTATATGATTAATATAAAATATTAGATTTCAAAATAATATTTATAACAGATGACATCATCCAGTTATCCCCATGTAAAAAATATTATTGTTGTTAAAAAAAGATTGGAATTTTTGTATTTCTTTTAAATAAAATATTTAAAATCTTATAATCAAACTAAAAAATGAAAAAATGCCATATATTATAAAATATTATGAATATGGATAGAATTGACTCATCCAATGAAAATTATGCAAGTGATAGGTTTTTTTTATAGTCCTTATAATTTTATTTTTTTCTTTAATTATTCGTTTTACCCTTCACTATGGTAACAAAATTACTAAGGTTAATATTCATATTGTCCAAAAGTAAAAGAAAATTATTTATCAAATTGTAATATCCTAACTAAAAATGTGGAATAAAATTTTTTAATATTCAAAATACCTAACATGAAGATAATTATTAAAAATCAATATGACAAAACATGATGAAAATCGTTTTTTATAAAAATCCTTTTCCTAAGTATAAAATGTTTTTATTCAAAATTAAAGAATAAAGATCATTTTAAAATTGTAATTTGATTATTTTAAATGAAAATTAAGTAATTAAATTTCAAAACTAGTCAAATATAAAATTTTACTTTGTAAATAACTAAAAATAAAATATTTTTTTAATAAAAACAATAATATTCACTATTTATTAAAAACCAAAAATTTCATAAAATTCTATAAAATTAATCCTATAATAATTTTTAAATTATGAATAAAAAATTAAATTTATTTTGATAAGTTAAAATTATATTATTTTTAAACAAATAATTTATATAATACCATATAATTCCTAAAACTCCAATTTGCTTTGAAATGGATCTTTTTATTCTTTTTGACTGAAAAAATTAAAAAATAATTTTATATTGAATATAACATTATTATATATAAATAATGAATGATTTATTGTAACACTAAAAGGGTTTTTAATGAGGTTCCCAATGACTGTATAACAACTGAGAAGGGGGGGGGGGTTGAATTAGTTTTTTACTTTTATAAGTTTCAATACTTTTAAAACATTAACCCCTACAACCTATTAAAATTTATATTCATATAATATTTTAGTAAATACTAATGCATGAAAAATTAATAAATAAATTCAATCACATGATATTTACAAGGTTCTTCCTCAATGTGGGAACCTATATCCTTCCCATAGCCACTCCCATGGGTCTATAAAAATTCACTATTAAGAAGAAGTGAATTCAATTTGTGCCATCATGCATTAGACACCTTTTATATCTGATATAAATGTTTATAAGGACTCCCGTAAGTTTAAAAAGTTTTCTTATAAGTAATTGAGCAAAAATATAATATAAATATTTATTTCAATCTTCTCCACAAATGTTCATGAGTTTGAATACCCAACATCTTACATCCTTCAGTTCAATGAACACAATCCAATTGACTCTATCCGATCAAATTAATATAATGTCCCCTTTATAAGTCCACACATCTCAAACATTTCTCAACTGCTCAGTATGTTCTACCTCAGTCCAATATTCATTAGTCTGGTTAACTCAATAAGATGTCACATAGTTTCATAAACAAAACAATAGACGTGTGAACTTCTAATGAAATCTATGTTTGGAAAGAACTTTGACAAGAATTATATAGTGATCCACCTTTTCCACTAACATGAAAATTTTCAAAGTACAAATTTTCTATGCTTCTATTTATAGGTTACTCAAAATATCAAAGGTGGGAAACTGAAAAAAATTTCCCACTCAACCAAATTTTAAAACTCTAAAAAATAAACACATTTAAACATCAACTTTGGAAGCTTCAATCCTTCTTAATATTTCTCCAAAATTAGTCTTTCTAAACATATTAAATTTTCTTCAGTCCAATGTAAGATCCTTATCACATTATGATAAATTTAATCAGTTTATTGTGATGAACTTTATAATATTATTTCAATCTAACTACATTCTTATTCTCATTATGATCTTATTATCTTCCTCGGCTCATTATGATCAAGATATCTTGCTTGGCTCATTATGAAATGACTATCATCCTCTACTCATTGTGATCCAGTTATCTTCCTCCACCCATTACGATAATATTATATTAATTTGATCATTATGATCTTTCTATCTTACTAGTATCATTACTATATGACTATCTTCCTCTTCTCATTATGATATGTATATCTTTCTCAGCTCATTACATTCTAATTATCTTTGTCTTCTCATTACGATATGGCTATCTTCATCAGAGTTAGTCTGGGTAAGATTCATCATTAGATTTAGTTTTATCGAATCCTCATAATAATGAAATTATCATTATGATGTAATTATCATTATTATGGAATCTCTATTCAACAAATTTGTAATTATTCAAACCTCATCATTTATAACTCATTCAGACTTCCTAAAACATTTGGGTCTGGAACTTATTGATTTGATAGAGATTTTTTATTAATTTATAGAACCAAAGAAATATTTATAATTCATCCATTTATTCAAAATATTTTAGTATGTTAGTTGACTTTAGGATATAAAGTATGAAAGCTTTCAAAATCATAATATCAATTTCTTTACAAATCCTCATTGGAAACATTACATATTATTCACTCAGAAAATTATGACTTTCTAACTCAGAAATATATTTCCTTCCTTGGTTACAAAAATGTAAAAATTATAATAATAATAAATTTATACCTCATATTATTTTAGATCCAATAATATTTATATTTGTCTTATCGGTCTAACTTAATCACTCTAAATCTTCTATATTTCTAACCAATGCCGAGATCAATGAATCCTTAACTTTAAGCCGATAGATCTAAGACCGATGCTGTGTTTGATAAACTATGTTATAGAAGTTCTTGATTCCATATCTTTTACATGTAATGCATCTGATATAATTTAGTATGAATCCCTATTCCTGGAAAACAACTTTCTCAAAGATATAATGTTTTATCCCCCATTATATTAAGGTTTGAACATTTATAAAATGTCATCTTTTTTATGAAAACTCATAATGATGGACTGAACCCAATCATGAAAAAAAATTATTTTACAAAAAGGTTAATCTTAAAAAAATTTAAAATCATTATTAAAAGAAAATTCAAAAAATTTATTCATTCTACCAAATTAGATTTATTGACTACACTCGTTAAAAACTTTTCTTATAACTCTTAGAAATTTTTTGCAACTCAACTTTTGTAAACTCAAGTTTTTTTGAATTCTACAAAAACACAACCTTTATCAAAAGAGAGTGTGATGACACGACACTACTGGGTAGAGTAATGTTTTTAAGGAATTAAATCCCTCATTTGTTAGAAAATTATGTGCCCATGTAAAGAATAACTTTCCATACTTTTTATTTTCTCTCAATTTTGTTTATGTCTCCCTCGTTTTATCATAACCACATATTGAGATTCATAAAATAACTATATGTAAAAAATTCCTATAGAGTACAATGTTATTAAATTCTATCCACCTTTGTCAACATAATCCAATGAAATATGAAGGACATACATTTGAGATTTAAGAATTCATTGAATGAGGTTGGATGTAAAGTTGAAAAATTAACTCAACAAACACTTTTTTCAGTATTTCCTATGTTAAGATATCATCAATTTGATAGTTTGTTGACATATTTTATTGAAAACAATCTATGATAGAAACTTTCTATTTTATAAAGTGAAATTTTATATCAATGTGTTTTGATCTTTAATGATGGATAAGATTTTTTGAAATATCAATTACACTCCGATTATCATAAAGTATCTTCAATAGTTTAGAAACATTTACTTTCAAATCTGCTAGCTAAACTTCTATCCGCAAAATCATAGTACAAGACTAATTAGATGCATTATATTTTGATTCTACTGTTATTAATGTTACTAAAGTTTTTTTATTACTATTCAAAGACACACAACACTCTCCTAATAAAAATGTTCTTCTAGAGTTTTATTTTTTTTATCATTACAATCTCTATCCCAATCAATATCTGTATAACCATGAAACATCATCTAAAGATTTATTTTTTTATAATAAAAAATGTAAATTTGTTCCATTGATGTTTCTCATAATTATAATTAATACCAATATATGGGATTATTTTAAATTACTTTGATACCTGTCACAGAAATTCACCACATAAAAAGTACATATCCTTGAGGTTATAAGGTAATGTTTACTTTCTACCAGTATCCCTAAGTCTTTATGCATCAAACTTTTTCCAGACTCATATTTACTCAAATTTGTGATCATAGATATAGAACTAGAAATTTATCTTTATTATACCATTCTTAAATTCACTAACAATTCTCTAGAATACTCTTATTGACATTGGAAAACTTACCTTCCATTTTATTGAAAATGTAAGCCATGGATGAATTTTAATTCTTCCAACATTGAAATTTAAAAATTCTTCTTCATTTCCTCAAAAAACTATTTTGAAAGTTTTTCTTACTCCCCCTAAATAATTATATCATCCCCATAAAAAATAAAAATTTTAGCTAACGAGTCAATATATTTTATGTATAAGTTCAATTCAACTTTTCCTTCTGAAATATTCTACATTCTCAAACAACTATTATGTTTTGAATACCCATTACATAGAGATAATTTTAACCCAAAAAAGGATTTATTCAATATAAAAACGTTATTTTAATCATTATCATATTGAAACAATAAGTGTGTTAAGTGTAAAATTATTCCACAATATCACCATTTATGAAAGAAGACTTTATATTCATATGTTAAACCTTTTTAATTTCATTGTCTGACCACTGATAGAAACATTATAATAGAATATAATCATGCAACTGGGAAAAATGTTCATTCAGAATACAAAACGTCCACCTATGCATATGCTTTAAAAAAATTATTTATTTGTTTATTAAAATAGTTCCATGATTACTCAATTTGATTATGTAAACCCACTTTGTTCTGAGAATATTTTTACTTGTTGGATTGGGAAGTAGTTCCCATGTTTTATTTTTCTCAATCTGATCCAACAATTTATTAATAAAATGAATCAATTATTATTTTTTAAATATTTTTAAACTGACTCTAGTAAAACTTTTGAGATAATTGAATTCTAATATTCTAATATGAAATCTCTTCCGGTCTAAACTAGAGCCTTCTGATTTCTAATAATGTTTTCAGACTCAAAATGTTTTTGTAACATAGTAAATTTCAATGTATCTCTTGTTGCTCAACATTCCTCACCACACAATTATCCAAAATCATGGTATGTTTGTTTTTAATTTATTCACTATCATTGTAATTATCTATTTTATCCAGCTAAACAATCTTAAGAACGTTTTTAAGGAATTTTTATTATCTATTACTTTCACATCATATTATTCCACCAACCTTTGTAGGCATTTTTTCCAATATTCTTTACTTATTCTATTTGGTGAATCACCCATAAATGTTTATTCCAAAGCATTCTCAGTAATCTTTCCCACACCCTTATTTTTTGTTTTATGTAAAAATGGAATTAGAAAATATTTTAAGTAATTCAACGTTGTTTTTTTGTTATACAACATTTTATAAGAATTCATGTTTGTTTCCAGTCTCTACAAGAATCTATTTCGAACATGTATTGTTGTACTAACAACTTCTGTCCAATAGAATGTTGAATGATTGTATTCTACTAACATTATTCTTTCCATTTCTACCAAAATTCAATTGTTTAATTATGATACTCCAATTTATTGTGCTGTATAGGGAGAACTATATAGATGTTTTATTCCGTACAAGTTTCAAATGGTTTGATTATGAATATGGTTCCATAATCTATTATTAACATTTTAATATGAACCCCTATTTCATTCTAAACTTTTTTATAAAAAACATTGTAATTTTAACAACCTTTGACTTCGGTTTAATAAAATGGATGTTTTAATATGATTTAAAACATAAATAAAATTATTTAATTATAAATATAATTTTGTTTATTGATGTCTCATAAAACCACATAATTCATAATGAATATGTTCAAGAGGTCTAGTAGACAGAATATCAACTCTCTTGTGAATTTTTTTAGTCATCATCCCTTTTTTACAAGTAACACAATCATATTCATATATTATTTTGTATTTTTGGAAATAAAGGACAACATCAAAGGTAATAAGTTTTTTCTTTTTTTTTCACTCCCAGGATCCTATATTGTCAGTACCATAATTTGTTTTTATTTTTGGCACTCATGTAACATGAGTTATTAATATTTCTATATTGAAACAAATTACCACTTGTTCTTTCTCCTTTTTTGATAAATTTTCCAAATTTAAAACTTCTTATGTTGCAAGAATCCTTTCTAAAAATCATTTCTTCTACATCATCACAATGTTGACTTATGCTAAGTAAGTTATCTTTTATCCCATTAATAAATCATACATCCTTATATTTCAATGTTTTTACTTCAATCTCACCCATTCTGATTCCTCTAAATTTTAAGGAACTATCATTACCAAAGGTAAATTCTCCTCCATCAGAACATTAAAAAAGTTTCAATATTTTTATATCACCTATCATATGTTACGAACAACCACTATGAAGTATTCATGGTTTGTTTCATTTACTTTCTTTGAAATCTATCTCATTAATAAAACCCCTTTACTCAAATTTCTTCTTTCTAGCTTCAATTTTATTTCTACTATAAGAAACATGTTTTTAAGAACTATCATACATCTTTAGATATAATGAATAGCCTGATCACATATTCAAAAAAAATAATCAAGAAAATAAAATTTATTTTTTGATGGAAAGATTCTAAAATCTTGAGATTTGAATTTTATAAATTATTATTGGTTAATAAAGTTACTCATCCTTATGTCACCATTGTTTTAAAATTTATCAATCCTTATTTATCATAGTTAAAAGTTATTCAAAAAATTATATTCCATATTCCCATAGATTTCACAACTCCAATGATAGAAAAAAACATGTTTTTATGTTAATATAAGATATTTCTCTGTAAAAACTTTGTTAAGGTTTATAACTTATTCATTCTCTAAAAATATCTTTATGCGAACCATATTTTTTTCTTGAGAATGTGTTCATATTTTGTAGAAGAAATAAGATTCTAAAACCCATTTTCAACCCAATATTTTTCATCCCTTTTTTCAGAACATAAAATTTTAGAAAAATGTGATGAAACGTTATTTCTAAGGGGAGAGAATTTCACCTGATTTAGGATTTGGGTTTTCTCAAAAACATTAGAATACTCCTCTTTTAATTCCATGTTTTTATTGAAGCTTTCATTCATATTTATCAAGATATTTTTAGATTCAAGATGTTTTTATTGAAATGTGTTTACTTATTCTTCCTTTCCAGCCAAATTCTTACTATTATCTTCATTTATCTTTCCCCTTTAAACAATAATATGTTTATATCTTATCATATCATAAATGTGTTCTTCATCCTCCTTGATGAAATTTTTTCTTCAATCATAAACTTATTCAAAATAATACTTTATTATTCTAACTTCATTCTTAAGATATTTATTTTAATGAAGACATACAAGAAGTTATCTTATGAGATGATAGTCTCTGTATGATTCTTAACCTTCTTCATCATTTCTATTTATCGAGTATTATGTTTTCTCAACTTTTGAAATGAATGTTCTAACCATTTTTAAATTATATCTTTTGACGAATTATTGTTAGTTGAGTATAATTCAACTTTTTTACTCATAAATAATTATTTCTTCTATAGTTAACTTCTTTTTATAATTTTTAGATGATTTTTATTCTTCATAACTTTTGTCCCACTTCTTCCATCGATGTTTTTCATCAAAATCATCTTAATATTCAAAGACATTCTACTTGGGTAAATTCATAACAATGTGTCCGATTCCACCTCACTCAAAACATTTGAGATGAATTTTACATCCACACTTTCCTCTTGATATTCAATAGTTCTTGGATATATGAGACATGATTTTGTCATTCAACTCATCATCCCCTTTATCTTTAGAGTCAAAAGGATCAACATATTCCGCAACTAGTATTTTTTAGTTTTGTCATGGCCTCAAAATCAATTTAATATTTCATATTTTTTTTAACATTGGAGTTTTTCTCATTTATTAATACACAAAACATGTATGAAAATTAATAAGTGATAAATCATTTTTAACATTCAAAGTATAAATTCTAGAGTCATTAATACATGAAATGTTTCTCATAAGTTTCTTCACAATTGTAGAATCTTCCTGAACATCTTTAAAACCTCGGATGTTGCAAAAATTTTTAATTACTATGGTGATTTATTCATCAATAGTTTCTTCATATCTCATTCTGATGTCTTCATACTTACCATCCTAGATTTTTAACATTGATCCCTCTATTTTAGTATTCCATTCGAAAATAATTTCCATCTAGTCCCACATACTCTTTAACGTTTGGAGACACATCACATTTACATAAACATTTTCTGATATGTACATAAGGTTAACAATTCTATCTTTTCCATCAACATCGATATTTATCTTATCTGAATAATTCAATATAGAATCCTTCTTAATATGTGAAAAAACTATTGGGAGTAGCTTCATCAACTTATAGGAAAAGAGATTAGAGATAAAGAATCATCATATTTTCCATCCATATTAATATTTTGAATCAAATATTCAAATTCCTCTACTGTTGAAATAATTGATATTATCTATGATAAATATTCAATAAGCAACCTTCCATCAGATACTAATTTAATTTCAAAAGAATCTAAAAACAACTAATAAGGGGGTTGAATTTGTTTTTTACTTTTATAAGTTTCAATAATTTTAAAAACATAACACCTTAAACCTATAAAAGTTTATATCCATATTATATTTTAGTAAATTCTCATGCATGAAAAATAAGGAAAGAAAGTAATGAACACAATATCTATATGGTTTGACTCGAGTTTTCAAAACTAAATACCTTTAATAGACACACTAAAGAGTTTATAGAAATTCACTATTAAGAAGAAGTCAATACAAATTATTCCAACTCATGTTAGGCACCTTCTATCTTCTGATAGGAATGATTATACAGAATCCCATTAGTATACTTTTTTTTACTTATAAACCATTGACCGAAAAAAATTATAAAGGCTTTGTTAAAATTTCTCCACAAATTGTCCTAAGTTTGATAAACTGGATTCTAATGGATTTTAGTTCTATGAACACAACCTGATTGACTATGTCTGATCTACTCAATATGATTCTCCATTTTTGAATATGCTCTTCTCAAACTCTAATAAATTACTTTGTTCAATATTCTTCAGTCTGGACTTCCTCAGTTCAGGCGAATAAATATGATATTTCACATTTTGGTAAAAACAATAATAGATGTATGACCTTATAATGATATATCTCTCTAGAAATAAATTTGACAAGAATTATACAACACTCCCCCTTTTCTTCCCCCATGAAAAGTGGAAATTTATGAATGCATTGTGATTATATTTATAGGTGCCACATAATATCAAAGATGAGAATGTAAAAAAGTTTTCCTGCTTACCCAAAATTCAAATCTCTAAAAAATACTTGTATTTAACCTTCAACTTTTACTACTCTGAAAATTCTCAATATTTCTCATAAATTAGTCTTCTAGAACCTATTATCTTTTCTTCTAACCAATTTAACTTCCTCATCACATTAAAATAAAATTTCTCAGCTCGTTATGATGAACTTATTCAACTCATATTTATATGAAAATCTTCCAATTCTCATTATAATTTTACTATCTTCCTCTTTTCATTAGGATCTGGCTATCTTCCTCTACTCACTACGATTTGACTGTCTTCCTCTAATCATTACAATCTGTCTGTCTTCCTCTAATCATTATGATCTGATTATTTTCCGATGATCATTATGATCTGAAAATCTTCCTCTACTGATTATGATTTGAGCATCTTCATTTATTCATTATTATTCGGATATCTTCCACAGCTCATTAATATTTGACTAACTTCATTTACTAATTATGATCTATCAGTCTTCCTTAGAGTCAGTATTGTTGAATTTACTCATCAGATTCAGTATGATGGAATCCTCAAATGATGAAATTCCTATTATGATTGAATTATCATTACAATAGAATCTCCATTCTTTAACATGGAAATTATTCAAACAACATCATCCATAACCCATTCAAACAGCTGGAAAATTATGTGTTCAGTACTTCTAGATCTGATGGAGACTTTGTATTTATTTCTAGAATCAATGCAATATTTATTTTTCCTCCATTTATTAAAAATATTTTATGATGATAGTTTTCATGTTTTATGAAACCTTCATGAACAAAAATTAATCTTATGAATTTAGGTTAGAAATTAAAAAAAACTTTCTAACTCCCAACATCACTTTCATAAAACATTCTTCTCAGCATCATTACAACTTATTCACTCGAAAACTTCTTTTTTATAACTCATAAACTTTTTTATTTCTCTAATTAAAGCAAAGGAAAACTTCTATAAATGAAAACATTCGACCTATGATTCTTTTAGATCCAATGATATTTATATTTTATTTATTGGTATAACTTACTTTCTACACAAATTCGAACTTTCTTACCAATTAAGAGTTCATTGAATCTTGAACTCCATGTTCATGGATCTAAGTCTGATGTTTCATCTAATCAACAACATTATATAACTTCTAGATTCCATCATCCATACAACATTTGTGTCCAGTGCAACTCAGTCGAAAATCCTTAGTCCAAAAAAAAACATCCTAAAAGATAAAAACATTTCTCACCCTTGATGTTTTGGTTTGAATGTTCTGAATATTTTAGCTTTCTTACAAAAACTCATTATGATAGACTTGTTCCAATTCTTAAGAACAAATTATTTAGTTTACAAAAATTGTTAGTTGTGAAAAAATATAAAAACATTATTAGAAAACATCACAATGGTTCTTCAGTAAAATTCTTCCACCTTTTGAACATTGCATCCTAAATTTTTATTCACTTATGAAACAAGTGGATATATATTTTCTTATATAATTTTTGACTTCTTATATTAACTATTAAACCATATGGTTTCTCTAGAAATCTATAACTCGGTGAATTTATTTATTCTATAATTGTTTCTCATTACAGTCAAAAATATAAGCACGTTGTTTCACATAATAAATGATATCATCTAACAAAACTACCACAGGGCTCAAAAATGAGAAGAATCTGGAACATAATTTCATAACATAGAAACATGATAAAATGTGTATCTAATATAAAATCCAAGGATAGGCTACTCAGTATGAAATTTATCCATCTATATATTGGAATGAAAACCATTAATATAAATGATATCTTCTTTGATATTTCCTCATATTTTGTTGAGTTATCTTCAACTTTTTAACCATTTCCTCTACCAATTATGTTCCCATCATCTTCTTTTCTCAAACTTTATCCTCTAAAGTATGTGTTTGACACTAGTTTATATATAATTCAACAAAATGATCCATATATATAATGGAATAAAAACCATTAATATAATAAAAATCATCTATAAAAATATATTGACACTAATTTTCATGGTAATCCATTAAACAATCATAGAGCATGTCTTCCAAGGTCTAAATAATTCAACTAGATTTTACACTAGATTAAGGATGAAATGTAATAACAAAATTTAATCTAGTGAGAAAATAATTATTAAGACCTAAAAATAGTTGAAGTGAACTTGGGATCAGAGTCAAATAAAATAGAGATAATAATTTCTTATAATTTTACTATCTACATGAGATATAGTCACAAAATCTAATACAAATACATTATAAGTCAAATTATAATGAAACATATCAATTTAGATAATAAATAAATAATGACCTAAATTGTATTATTAACTTGATAATTCTTTGTAAATACCACCATGAAATCCATGGATATATTTTCCAATTTCACTTATTGTACTAGAAAAGGGTGAAGGAACACTTTCGGTAATATCTGTTAATCTTTAATCTATTTAATGTAAAAAATTTCATGGAAAAATAATCAATATATCTTTTATTCCATAAAACCAGTAATTCCCCTTACGGTATCTATAAATATTATTGATTCCAGGATTAATGGAAAATAAGAAACTATGAGCTTAAATAAACAATTCTCTCTTAGACTGTAAAATGCATGTCACATTAATCACATTCAAAATATTAGAACATAATATTTATCAATTAAAAATTCAGGTAAACTGGCTTTAATATCCAATTATAACTTATCAAGAAACTCATGGTCTTCCTTTCGTGATTTCATAATTATTTATTATAGAAAAAATTGTACAAACACCTGAAACTAAATATAGGATGTTCTTACATCCACAACTTTATGGAAAAAAATTCAATCAATCATTAACCAAATGGTCTTATTCCATACATAACATTATTAATTAAGCATTATTTTTTCCAATTAAAATTATAAAAAACTATTTTTTATTTTCTAGTATGGTAATGGATCATGTAATCATCATCCTTGATTAGTTCTATCTATCTTCTATACCTCATGGTCAACTATTTGTGAGTAAATATATAATTAAATATTTTGTGGTCAATATATTTTTCACATATCAATCTATATAAATGATGACTCTAAATTTTTAAACCAAACATCATGAAAGATAATTCTAGATCATGTATAATATAATTTAATTCTTATAATTTCATTTTTTATAAATCATACGAAACTACCAGATCATTATGTATCAATATTAAAACATGTACCATTAAAAACGTAGCACTATAGATAAAAAAATCACCATTTATAGAGGGAAAATCCAAAACAAGGGCATTCAAAAATCTTATTTTCAGTTATAGAAAATAATCATCATATTTTTTCATCTAGATAAATTTAACTCTTTTTTGTGTAAAATTATTAAATTAAATAGAAAATTGTGAATTTTTTTCAATTAACTTCCAGTTATTGTCCACTAATATAATGAAACTATAAATCACTATGAAATGTTTTATTATTGGACATTCATAAAAAACATTAGTTTTATAATGGTCAACATTTATGAGACCTTTAGAATCAATATAACCAATTAAATAAAACTATTCAAACAAAATTCAAAATTATAAAATTTTCCATGTCTTATTTTTTATGGTATTTAAAATAATAAATTGTTTTATTTGATGATCCTCATGAATTTTATAATATACCAACAAATCATCAATATAAAAAACAACAAACCTATCCAAAAAATCATGTGAAAATCTATCTATAAGATGCATAAATATAGATGGTGCATTAAACAGCCCAAAGGGAATTACTAAAAAATCATAATGTACATATATATTTTAAAACAAAGTCTTTAGAAAATATGACTCCTTCAACATCAATTTATTGTACCATGATCTCATATCAATCTTTGAAATGTACAAAACTCCATGGAGCCGATGAAATAAATAATATAAATGAGGAAAATGATAATTTTTCTTAACAATGAAGTTATTCATGGTTTTATAATTAATGAAAAGTATAATTGAACTATATTTATTTTTTAACAAATAAGATAAGAGGAACCCATACGGATATCGTAGGATGACTAAAATAATTTTCTTGAAAATAATGCAAATTATTTTTCAAATCTAAAATTTATACATGATCTATTTGATAAGTGGGTTTTGAAAGTGTCTTAACATCAGTAAATAATTCAACAACAAAATAAACCCCCCAATATATAATAGTACCATGATTTTCTTTAGGAAAACCATCAATATATCCATTCAATACTGATATATCACTCTTTTGAAAAATTTATTTCTTTTCAATAACCTGTACTATATAAATATTATTTCAATCTCTAATCAATTTCACATCTTCTTGGTAGGTTATCAAAGGTATTAAATCATTGAACAAAAAATTATTAGATCTAAAATTTATCATATAATGATAAAATAAAAGCTAATCCATATCCAAAGTAAAATTAAACTATACCATGGGTAGTTCAACAATATTTTTAGAAAAGTCCGTTCAATAGATTACAATAGAAATATTCCTATAAATCTTGGTTACTTTAATATTTCCACCCGAATTCTTTACAAAAAACGTTCTATTAAACCTTTATAAAGTGATATTTTTAATTTTCTTGAAAATCTATCAAAAATTAAACAACATGACGATCAAAATTCAAAACAATAATTGATATAATTTAAATAAACAAGTAACACACTTGTAACCACTTCATTATATGGACAAACAACAACCCTTGTAGTTGCAAATGAATTTTCCGCAAACTTTTTCATTCAATATTGATGTTCTTTATCTTGAGTGTTTAATTCAAGTGAACATTTTCATAATATCCAAAATCATTGAAATTAAATAATATTACCATTGTATTTTAATTATTTGTCTTTGCATTTATCTTATAATCCTGATATATATTCCCAAATATTGCATTTTTCTTATCACCATTTCATTTTATGGACAAACAACAACCCTTGAATAATTTTACTATTATGATCCTAGATAAAATTTGGTACATAACTTGAAAAATGAGTGATTTTTTATTTATACATAAACACTAAATATTTATCCTTTTGTCCCAATTCCCAAATTTTATTTTCCATCATAATTATGAAATCCTTAGAAAAATATTTCTCAAAGAAAATATAATTAATTTCATCCCATTATAAGCTACCAATATCATCAATTTCATTATTATTAATAATGATTTTACAACATTGATTGAATTTACATTCAAAATTGTAAATATGAAGACATATCATTTGATACTCTAAAAAACACTGGACATAACATATATTCTCTAAAGCTTTAATCCATCCTTCTACTACCAATGGGTTAAAAGTTTTTCTAAATGAAAAAGGGTGATATGTCATAAAATTATCAATGATCATCATGCTCCTCAATAAAAGATCTAGATTCTATATTTCATGGATACCAACAACACTTATATCTTTTTTCAAATGATATATCACTAAAACAAACTACTATGTTCTAATTCTATACATTCTATGTTACTGATTCTAAAGGATATCATCCCCTTGGTGCCAAGCTACTTTAGATTCATTATTCCATCTGTGGAAAACCATTCAAAACAAACATAGTTTAGAGGAAGAAACCTAGTAATATTTAAATACTATATCATCTCATCATAACCATAAAAAAATATTATAGGGGAATTATATTAATATAATGATATCACTTAATGTTATTTAAAAATTGATTTGATAACAACTGTAAGGTACTAAACTTAAACAACACATATTCTAGTGACATTAAACTAGAGTTTACTTTCTTACATTTCCAAGGATATTTTAGGTTTGGAGTTTTAGAGAGTTAGGTCATAACTCTTACATAATAAACCTCTATATATACAATGTGGAAACTTCTAATCATCATATATTTTCACTTTAATAGTAAAATTTTAATATGAAATTTGTTTTTCTTTTTGGAAAAATCTTCATGGATATCAAAGTGTATTATTATTCACCCATTCCCTTTCTTAAAATCTATGATATATTTTTTCAAAATGTGGGATGAGCATAAAAGGCTTAGTAAAGGACTTATAAATAAAAAAACATTAGTCTATGAATACTTATAAAAACATTCCTTTTTCAAAGTAAAATTTACGCTAAAAATAAACATCTTATTATCCATAAAATCATCATCTGAAACCCAATTATTTTCATAAAACATTCCATTATAAGTCTTAAAGGAAAAATAAAACTGATATGGTTTTTTTGAAATCATAACGAACTCATTATAAATTGTTTCCAAAAGTTATAAATTTCACCCATATAAAGTAGCATATACATTACTTTAAACAGAAGATAAGTATCCTACATTAAAAAACTATAATTTTACCATAAAAACACATATCGAGAATAGAAAAAACATGTCAATTACTTGGGAAATAATTTATAAATAACTCTTACAATCACTCTTAAAAATTTATTAACCATACAATTGACTTCTATACCAAATTAATTGGAGGGATATCATGGATCCATCTATCCTTGGTTTATCATGGAACTACCCATCATTGGTTTATAACATAACCAACCATCATTTCTCATATAACGTAACAACCCATCATCATAACAATTTAAAAGAACCATAAAATAATCATAATATATAAAATAATTTAATTTCCATCATTACGATCATAAAAATATCCTTTATATGCATATGTTTGTTTTTTCAAATGGTGAAATATCTGTTACATTTTAAAAAAATTGTGGAAGATAAATATAATATATGGAACAAATTTTTATATTTGATGAAAAAATGAATGATTGTAATGGAATCCAAAAATCAAATAACATTTATAGTGATGGGAAAAGTCATTTCCACTATATACATTGAAATTAAATATTCCATTTATATTTTGATAAGAAGTCAAAACATTATGTAAAAATATTTATTTTTTTATAAAAGAAATTAATAGGTGACATAAAATTTGAATTATAAATAATTTATTTCCATATAAAAAATCCTTAAAATATTTTTTTAAATATGGACATGAATGAAAAAGTCCTTGATGAGAAACTTTAAAAGTTGTTTTTTTAAATAAAGACCATTACTATGAGTCTCACAAATCACTTACATCCATTTTATTTATAAATTATAAAATTAAGTTAATAATTTACTTTCTTTAAAACTTTTTTTTATTATTATATTTATTTCACTTATTACCATGTTAGAACAATTAATTAATCATTTGAGTTCACTGTAGATGTTTTGATGATATTTAGTTTGTAAATAAAAAATGAATTTGTTAAGTTGACTATTGTAAAAGAGGTTATTCTTCAATAACATCCAAAATAATTATCATCAAATAATTAAATTTTTTTAGCACCACTTTTACATTTAAATGAAAATATTAAATATGCCTCTAATAAATGGACTATAGTGAAATCATGCAGATGGTTGGTTATACGTATGGATGATAATAATTTCCTTTTTTCAAATTTAATTATGGAATGAAGGTAATTATTATTTTATATTTATATAATTATAGTAATGTTCTCAATATCATATTAATTCTTTAAATATATTCATATATATCATCAATGTGATATGGGGATGATAAATGAATCACATCGCTTCGTGGTAGTGGTAGTCTACAAGTACACAAGAAACAACATTATAATTTCTTAGTGAAAGAAAAAAATAGAAGAAAAATGACATATTATATTTTAATAATGATAAATATTTCATGAATATAATATATAAATATTTATTCACACATTATAATCCATCCGGGGGTGATGGGAAACAAAAATGAATTACATCAGTTCAAAAGGTCGTAGTCCTACATACACGTGAGTGATGGTTTTTTATCCACTATATTGAAGATGATATAAATACAAGTTATGAAATTAATAAATAAAATCTCATTATATTCATTATACTAGTTTTATAATTTTATCATTATTTAATAATTTTTTATGGATGTAGAGGATAAAATAAAAATAAAACATATGGTTAAAATCTAAATCTTTGCTTTGAAAATATCATTTTATTAACACATTAAGCCCTCAATTATTAGTATTATTCCCAAAATAAGGCCTCTAGAATGTGATTAGGGATGCTATTATGGGATTTTGATAGATATTTGATGAACCAAAATAGTTTTAAATGGTGAATAAATGAGAAAAAGTGGTTCCCTTTTATATGTGATGGGATTGACACTCTTTGAATTTCATAAAATATTAGTTTAATATAAACTAATTTTGAATTCCAAATAACTTCAAATTGATAATATTTAAATATAATAACATCATGAGTATAAATCCACTCATCCATTTTTTTTGACAATTTGAGATAAACTTTTTACCCTTACAATTTTTTTAACCCCTGTTAGCTCTTTTTCACACATAACATGACAACATGGTTTTTTACTCTTTGATGGTCATATTAGTTAATTTAAATGGAAAAAATCAAATAAATGGAGAATGGTTGATAATTTGAACTATATGATAATAATTTTTATGAATATATAATTTATAGGAATTTAATATCATTTAATAAAAATATTATTTCCATAAATTATTAATAGTGTCAATATTTAAACTATTCATTTACTTTTACTTTTATGATATCAATAAAATAGATGAAATTAATATAAAATCTTTTATTAAATCCTTGAAATTTTAATTTTATATAGAAAATTCGTGTTTCACCATAATTATTTCAAATTAAATTATTAATATTATAATATCATTTACTTTATTTTTCCATTAACTGAATAATTAATGCATTAACATTGTGTAAGAATTTCAGTTAATTATTTATAAAAATAAAATTGAAAATAATTATATATGATTAATATATATCATTTATAGTACAAAATAATATTTATAATAGAAAATATCCCCTAGTTATCCACATGTTAAAAATATTATAGGTATTAAAAATAAAAGCCTGGTATTTTTTTCTTTTATTTAAATGAAAAATTAAAAATTTTAGAATAACATAAAAATGGAAAAAAGGAAATATATTATAAATTTGGATTTATATGTTATAAATATATTCATCCAAAAAAAATTTATAAAAGTGTTAGATTCACTTATTAGTCATTATCATATTATTTTCAACTTTAATTACCCACATTACCCTTTATCGTGGTAACAAAATTACTTTGGCCAATGTTATTATTGATAAAAGATAAATTGGTACTATTTAAAAAACGTTAAACTCATAATTAAAAATATGAAATACATTTTTTAATATTAAAAACATATAATTTCTGAAATTTAATTTAAAATTAAATAGACAAAATGCGATGAAAAACAATATTTCAGAAAACGTATTTTTTTTAGTATAAAATAATTTTTTTCCAAATTAAAGAGTGAAATTTATTTGGAAAACATAATTTGGTTATATTAAAAAAATAACTAATTAAAATAAATAATTAAACCAAAATATAATTTTACTTTTTAAATAATCGAAAATAATATATAATTTTCAATATAAAAGTAATTTTCACTATTATTTTAAAAATCCATATTTTCAGAAAATTTTAAAAAATTAAACGTAAGATAACTTTTTAAATGATGAATAAATAATGGTAATAATTTTATAATTAAAATTATATTATTTGTAAACCAATATTTTAAAGAAACCATATAATGCTTGAAAATGCAAGTCAGTTAGAAATAATTATTTTTCTTTTTTGATGAAAAATTACATAACATTTTTATATTGAATATTAAAATAAAATATCTTATAAATTAATTAATTATTCTAAAATTCCCTAGGTTGCTATATTTTCCACCTCTTTTGCATCTTATGCAAATTGGTAACATCACCCATGTGTATGTACGGCACACCGTATCCACATAGAGGTGCAATTCATTTCTCATCAATATATTACTTGGATGGTTATAAATATAGAAATAATTAATATACATGATTTTTATAAAATAATTATTTCCTTATAATATATATTTTATATTTTATATTTTTACCCTTCCATCATTTAAAAAAGTGATAACATTGCTTCTCTGTAAGTGTGGACTACCACCTCCCCAAAGCGATGTGATCCATTTTTCGAGTCCATATTTTATATATTATTATAAATAAATATATATATATAATGAATATATATGGTAGTTATTACATGATTATAATTTTTTATATTATGGAATCAAGAGAAACATTCAAGGATAAAAACAACTATACCAAAACATACATGAAAAATGATCTAATTAACACTTAGAAATGATAATTTTAATAATGGATAATTAATAAAAATGAATTTTAATGATATAAATATATCATATTTAAAAATGACATTATATATTGGTTCTATTATAGAATTATTATAAATATAAATTTATTATAAACGATGATAAAATCACATACATGGAAAGTGAAACTCGAGGAAGGTGGTTTCATAAATCAATTTCCATTCGTTGGGCTATACCACTACTTCATTCATTATGTTATGAAAATATTATTTTTAAAATGATATTTTATTTTTTTATGTTTAATTTACACAAGTGTTTCGTGGATATATATTTTTTACATATAAAAAAATCATGGATTTATTCTCAATCTAGTGACATGATCTATATAAGGGATTTATTTTACAATCCCATTTTATTTCAAGGTTATATATTTTTAGGTTTCCTTTTGAAAAATTATATGATCCTGATATCTTAAGAAAGATTTATTTTATTATCATTTAGATATTATTGGGGTTCAATGTTTTATTTTTCATTTCCTCTATTATTATACTAGGAATCAATAAATAAGTTATTTGTAGGGTGTTTTCATTTAAATTATTATTTCAGAGTTTTATTTCCAAAATAATTAATCCATGTCCATATTTTCTGTAACATATTTTCAATAATGTTAAATATATTATCCAAATATTTATTAAATTCATTTTTACCCAAGTTTTTATTTTTATAAAAACATTTAAAAGAAAACATTCTTTTGTTTTTTGATAGAGGTACTTTTTCCCAAAAGTGTGAAAAAATATTTCTTTTAACATACACCATGAAAATGTATTTTCCAACCATCATGAATACACTTTTATTTAAATATTAATTTAAAAATTTTCATGTTTATTTTCATATAATTTTATTACTAATATTATTGGAATTTTAAGATTTCAAATAATTTTATTCCAAATTAAAATAGAATTTTCCTAAGGAAATGTTCTAGTGATATTTTAATGGTATTTTAACAACACCCATTGATGTTATTAAAGATATGATCTAGTGATACCATTTTTATTATTGTTTTATGATTATTACATATTAATGTTCTATATTTTTAATTCAATATATATATATATTTTTACCTATATGGAATTTTGAAAATAAATTTTATTTTCCATTTAAAATATGAGGAATGAATAGGACATGAAAGTGATGGGTGGCGCTTGGTTATGGATAGAACCTTGATGCATTAATAGGTCTCATGAGATAAACTCATATTCATTCCAAAATGGATAGATATTGGTTTAAACCAACCTATTTATTAATATTTATGTCTTGGTAGGGAGGCCATGACTGTAAAATTCACGATATCTTGGTTGAGAGGCCGTTATCATGAATCTCTAAAATTTTAATTTCACTTTATTTAGAATTATGTTTATTTTTCCATGTGATTAATAGGTTGATATTTTCCATGTATTCTTATTAAAATCGTGTTTTTGATTTAATGGTATGTGTTTTTATTATCCACTATTCTCTGTTGATTATACCGTATTTACTAATTAAATATTGAGAAGCCATTTCCCTTATAAGACATTTAAATACACATAAAAATATTTTCTCAGTCAGGCATTGAGAAAACACAAGTTTCTGAGGTTTGGAGTGCCTGGAATTAATTTTATTAAAATATTATATTTTTTTATTTTTGTGAGCCCAATCTTTCACAAAAAATTGGGTAAATCCTAAATAATGTCTCAAATAAAAATATAAGACCATGGTGGGGTCTAAAATTTAAGGTTTACACAAGGAACAAACTAAAGGTGGTTTGGATGGGGTTTTCACATTTAGAAACTGTTGGAGGGTTATCTTAAATTATATTAATTAATAAATATTGTCATTTAGTTTTTGTGATATAAGATTAACTCCATTATAAATATTCTATTATGGTGGATCTATAGGGTAAATCGTATAACTGTGAGATTGTTGAGTGGAAGAATCCATCCCCTATCGTAAGCGAATCGAGGTCATATGACAACGTGCCCCCATATCGAGGTCAATTGGGTCTCATTGAATGATACAGACCTTCCTACTTTATTGTTGATCACATTATTCATCAAGAAAGGGTATGAATTGAGGCAGTACTCATTAGTTATGATTGTATCACTCTTTATTAAACTATTTATGCATGGATTATTAATCTTCTTATTAATATGTTTTTATTGAAACCTTCACATGAGCCATTTTCAAATTATATTTATAATTTAATTTCTTTAATCCCATTTCTTCCGTGATTTTATCACATTGGATTTCCATGATCTATATCATTGGATAATATTTCTTGTCCCAAAATTTTTATACCCTTGTTGTTATTATTTTCTCCCAACCTTTCTTTATTTTCATCATCATTGGACCAAAGGGTCATGATTCAACTATTTCTAGGTAGGACCGAGCTCGATCAGATCCACAGATTCATGGAAGAATTGTGTGTGATGATGTTATCAGTGATATAAGGACATCTCTTGTATTTTTTGGGATTTTATAGATTTTACCATGGATTTAGAGATCTAGTATGATAGTTGGAAGCTCTACAGGCGACGACAGTGCCTGAAATTTTGAATGAAGAACTGGAGATCTGAATTCCGACAATAAATTAGATAAAAAAGATGGATGGAGAAGGTTTACAACAATAATGGGTGGTCAAATGGTTGGATTTTTTATGCATGGGACATATTGTAGTCATGTGGAATGGATTTGGATTTCTATGAAAAACTCGACTACACTCTATGTTGTCTAATGAACACACAGTGTATATTCCCCAAGCTGCGGTGACTAGGGTTTTTAGGAGAATTAAATATCACACACCATGTGGGACCCCTAAATTACATGTGAATTATTTTTGGTGACCCAACATATACTCTAGGAGTACCCAAACATAGGAACAACTCGAAACACAACTATTGTACATGGACTGGGCCAATGTCCACAAACATGACCAGAAACACATGTAGGACCCTGAGTGGTTGTGGAATTCGATGAAGTCTCCTTATATTTCGTGTATGGATACAAGGGAAGTAATCCATGTAATGATAGGGGTGCGAACGATAATTAGGATGGGACCACATTCATTATGTGTCACCTTACACATTGTCTACCATCGTTTTTGAAGAAACATCTACCACTTTTATCCTTTTCATTTTGTCTCATGAGTATCATTTCCAGAGTGTCTTTCTAGATAGAATAAAATGGTGGATTTTTATATATGATGATATATGTTGATGGAGTGATGCTTCTTTAGGAGGTTCTTGATTTTGAAAGTGATCAGGAAAGATCATTACAGTGTTACCACTAGACACATTAGGGTGCAGGTCCTCTATCTTCTGAGTGGTACCTCCTATATAAATAGGGTTTGGGTCCACTATCAACTGAGTGTTACCTCCCTATAACATTATAGACCAGGTAATCTATCTACTGATTGGTACCCTAAATTGAAATAGGGAATTATTCCCCTATCTAGTAAGTGATACTCCCATTGGAATTAGGGAAAGATTCGTCCCTCTAATGAGTGATTCCCCCTATGGAATTAGGGTCCGACTACACTATATACCAATTGTACCCCCACACAGAAAAAGGGAAAAATTCATATTTTTACTATGTGGTACAACCCCATGGAATTGAGGAGTGGGTACTCTATCTACTAAGTGATATCCCTATCAGATTGGGTATGGGCCCTCCTTACACTGAGTGAAGCCCCCCTACAGCAGTATGGTGAATTTCCTTGACATGGAGAATGTGCCCCATTGACTATACAACATAGTGGAGAGGTGTGGGCTTACATATGGTTAATCCTATAGATATACACGATATATGCTCTGAATTTTTTATGGAATCTTTAGAACATATGGAAGAGACTTTTTCTAGGATGGGTTGTGAGATGGATATCCCCTTTCTCTCTTTTTTGGGTTTCATTTTCTAGCACACACACACACACATATATATAAATATATATGTTTTTGGATTCTCATTTCTCTCTAGATATAGACTGAGCTGTATATTCCTATTTTGTCTCCTACCACCCCCCCTTCATCTTTCAAGGAGTCCTAATGGGTTTGTATATAATCACCCCTATATGGTCTTTTCCCACACATGTCAAGTATTATGTAGATGATGGACATGTTGGAAACGACTAAAGAGGAGAACATATATACCTTGGTGTATTTAACCTCATAAGGTGGCTAGAACTTAGACAATTTGAGATGATATCTCTAATAATTTACTTTCTAGTTACTATCAGGTTGTGACATATTTCTGGTTGGGTGTGTATTTTTCTCGTTTTCTATTTTTGTTTATACTATATTACTCTTGTATTCTCTCGAGGTTTTACAAGCAAGGTTTATTATCAAGATTTTGATTCTTTTATTTTTGTTACTATTTAATTTATCATGGATATGTTTGCGTGCATGCATATAGGTAAAATAAGAAAAGGCCTCCCATATTAGTTATTCCTTTCAATTCCTATCTCTAACCCTTGGCCTATGTAGTCAGACAAGGGTTAGTTGTGGAATGGGCCTCGATGGGTCAAGTTGTGACAAATTGTTATAAGATAAGTTCATTCATGGGATGTATTTTGAAGTTATCCCATTATGAGGATCTATTTGGAATTTAAGGAATCATTTTCAAGGTGTTTTGAGTGCAGATTTTCGTTTATGGGACCCAATATAGGTGTGGCAGCTGACATATCCATTCAACAAGACTATGAATACCTACTTGTATACTCAAAACACCAGGAAATTAGTTGGTGGGATCAATGGTACATGAATAATATATTATTTAGGGTTTCAAATATCCATATTCATCAATATACCTATATATATATATATATATGCTCATATGACCATGTTATGTCAAGATTAAATTGTCAGAAAGCCTCTCAAAAGATAACCAACCAGGTAATCGATTCCATATTGAGAAGAAAATCTGATGCATGACGAGGCCTCAATTTAGGGTCCATCCCACGAGATAATTCTTTCAAGTGGTTAAGTAGTATACCCCCATATTTTGAGAAGTAGATCATACAAGAAGATTTGGTTGATGATTTAGGAATGCTTTTCACACTCTATTAGTTATAGAGCTAGTGGTCACTGAGATTCCATGGTGATTCAGATCCCCAAGTAGAAGTGGATTGGCTAGATTCAGTGAGCAAGCCTTTCAGGATTATCCAAACATTGAGTTATTAGGTGGTTTAATAGGAAGCCACTATTTTTCATTGAGTAGTTGGGAACTAGTGGATCCTAGTCACATATATTCTTTATGAGTTGAAAATATCATGATCCATCTTCTAGAAGCTATTTCTTGAGAAGAACTACACCTTAGGCTTGTGCTCAGTTTTTATTCATAAGTTTATGGAGTTATAACAAGGAAGGTTGAATGTTTGTGATTATACTATTTGGATCACAAACCTTATACAGTACTCCCTAAACATGATTTGAGATATCTACATAGGCACATGAATGTTTTCATAGGGTATTTATATAGACGTACATGCCAATGTGGTACTCCTATGAATTCCCACTTTTGCCGAAGTGTTGGAGTTGTTGAAGGATAGATTCTTGTCTGTGGGACACCATGAAAGTAGATATGGCAATGGGAATTATGTGGATGAGTCATCTATAGTAGCTATCAGGTACCAGATGGTTGGATCTCTACATAGTAGACCTCCCCTTGACCAGACACAAACATGTTGTCATGCGACACACAGACCATACATGGGAACATGGTTGATTAAAGAGTGGTAAACATATTAATGTGATGGGAGAGGTCACATGGGGTATTATTTCTTGACTATACATGTGGATGAGGGTGTTATGATAACATATTAACCACCATGATAGAGATAACATCATTTTCATAAATCTACAAGATTGGGGAAGGGTGACCCTCAGGGAGGTGGTGTTCGAAGAGGAGAAATAGAGGCCCAAGGAGGAGGATCTTTGGGTGGTGGATGATGTTATGAGATCCTTCCACTACCACAACCAGGTGTCCCATGTTAGGATATTGGATCTAGCGATCATGCACAAGGATAGATGCAGGCTATGGATGCATATAACCCAATAATACACAAGTTGATTTGAGGTACAATATGTATTTATTATACTATTTATTTAGCATTAGGAGACATATATGTGAGTCATTCCTTAATATACTCACTCCTTTCATTAGATATGGATACCCCAGTTGTGTATTTATCCAAACAGATTTTTCTTGAGGTTCATATAGGGAACACTACTTCTATATCATTTTTCATCCAGCTATGCAAGCTATCTCTTAGTGGAGAGAAGTTATCATGGAATATTTTGGTCTTCATGATGAGACCTTATGATGTCATTTTGTCGATGGATTGGTTGTTTATGGTTGGATTATAGATTTACGATCACTGTAGATGAGTTAGATTCCTTCACAAGTGTGAGACATGATTATCCTTTGTGGGTGTAAGAGATCTCTTAGTGGGATGATTAGATTTTGGGTGCTGGAGGAAGTATCACATTACCCATAAGTTAGAGATTATATCCCTTGGTTCAACATGCTCTTATGGTATCTAGATTCCATTAATCGTGCAGTATTTTATGATCCTAATCCCTGAGGATGTTACCAGACTACATCTAAGGTGGGAGATGGATTTTTTCGTCAACTTTAACTCTAGAAATGATGTAATATCTTATGAATCATATCAGATTACCCATACCAAGCTATGAGAGTTTCGAGTGTAATTAGAGGAACTTCAAGACAAGGTTATTATCAAAAGCAATGTGTCCCCCTAGGAATCTCCAATGTTGTCCATGAAAAAGGAGGATAGAAGATTGTGGATTTATGTAGATTATCATCACATGAACCAGATCATGAAAGTACCCCTTACCGATGATCGATGAACTATTTGATCAGTTTGAAGGTGTGATATGGTTCTATAAGATTGATATTAGTTCTGTCTACCACTAGTTGAGAGTTTACATGGCTAACATTCCAAATCTATAATTCTAATGTCACTATGGACACAATGAGTTATTAGTAATTCCTTTCAGTGCAATTAATTCACCCACTGTGTTTATGGATATGATGAATTGATTCTTCTTTCCATACAAACTATTGGTTGTAATCTTCATTGATAACATACTCGTTTACTCTTCTTGAGAGAAGATTTATGTAGAGAACTTGATGATGTCTTTATATTTTCATCAAGTGAACTAGAATTATGGTATTATTTCAAAATACTATTTTCAAATCCATGAGGTTCATGTTATAGGGAATATATTTTCTAACATGGATTAGCTATGGATCTGAAGATGATCGTTGCCATGATTTCATGGGAGACTCCCTCGATAATGTCCAAGATGAAGAGTTTTCTTGTCATGGAGGGGTACTTCAGGATGTTTTTGGTATACTTCTCAAGGATTGAAGCCCATTTGACTACCTTGATACAGAAAGGGTAGCTATTTACCTAAACTATGTAGTTCCAGTGATCCTTCATGGAGTTGAGGCTGATGAGTGCTCATGTTTTCAGACTACTAGATGAAGACGTGGAGTACCTAGAATAATTTGATACCCTAGGAGATGGGTCCGACTTCATGTTGATGTAGAGACATGTAGCTATCACATATTGGTCAAGGTGTTTGAGAAGCCCTGAGAACTAATATGTGTCTCAAAATCGAGTTCTAGAATCTGATGTCTTTTCTCTAAGGATGTGGAATCATTATCTTTTTAGAGAGTACTTTTTGTTTACTCATAACATCAGGGTCTCAGGTATGTCGTCTCATAGAGGGACTTGAACCTGAGATAGAGGAACTAGTTAAAGTTCCTACAATAATATGACATTGAGATAGTCTATACTCACGTGAAGGGAAACATGGTGTTAAATATCCATATAATGATTTCATCGGATCATTTTATGGGGAAAGATTTTGAGAAGTTAGCTTCCTTGAAGGTGACTCTGGTTGAGGAGGAGAGTGCAATTTTCCTTCAGTCTATGGTGTTGACTCCTCCGATCCTCCAACATATGAAAGAGTCCCAGTTAGGACACATTTAATACAAGGTATTACTTGATCATATAACAATATGATATTCACTAGAAATATTTTATGAAGTAGGGAATCATGTCAACCTTTTCATGGAATTGATGGAGGACCCAGTCACGATGCAAGAGAAGGTAAAGAGAGAGTTTCAAATATCTCATTTTCATGTACAAAATAGTGTGGGGAAAATGTATAAATACCTTCATTAGTACTTTTTCTAGGATAAAATGAGACAGAGAATGGAAAAGTTCATTTCAAGGTGCATCACCTGTTATTTGGTCAAGGTTAAACACCATATTTTGGCCAGTTTTTTTGTAGATTCTTGAGATCTCGGAGTGGAAATGGGATGAAATATCCATGGAATTCATGAAAAGGCTTCCAAATAGAGTGATAGGACATGAATCAATATCATTGATTGTTTATTAACATAAAATGTCTCCTTACTTCCTTAATTTTAGATAGTAGAGTTAGGTAGAGAGTTTGAATTAATTGTATGTTTGATAGACCATTCACCTTTATGTGGTTCCCTTGATGATTTTATCCGATCGTGATGCCCAGTTCACATCATGGTTATGGATAGGCTTGTAGGAGAAATTCATGACCTATATGAGGATGAGTAAAAATTTCACCCACAGAAATATGGGTTGAACAATCATAATATATTGGTTTTGGAGGATATGGTTATGTCATATGTGTTAGACTTTGTATGTAGATTTGTAGATCACTATCTATTGGAAATGTTTGTGTAAAATAGTAGCAACCACACTATTATCAAGATGAATCCTTTTTAGGCACTGTACGGGAGACCCTATATTCCCCATTATTATAGTTTGAGATTAGAGAGGTATCCATTATTGGGACAAATATGAGGAATTAAATGATATAGAAGGTCCATGCCTTCCATGAGAAGATGAGGAAATCTCAGTGTAAAAATAAATCTTATGTAGAACAACAATATATGCTCTTGGAGTTCGAGATGGGGGGCCATATTTTATCGAGAGACTCCCCATGATGCAGATTTTAGTGGTTTAACCGGGGATTCATGCATTCCCTGAGGTTCAACAAGCCGTTCGAGATGTTTCGTAGGGTTATTGAGGTTAATTACCACCTCACCCTACCTCCACAATTGGCGTGGGTGAATGACATTTTTTACATGTCATAGATGAGGAGATATGAGAATATACCAAAGCCCTAAATTGATTGGGGAGAGTTGGACAACAATGATGGATCCTCATTAACAGAGCACCCTATGAAGTTCAATGATCGACATGAGATAATCTTGTACTGATGTACTATATGCTTGGTTCATGTATTGTGGAAGCACAAGAGTATGTTGGAGATATTGTCGTAGAATGTGATCTATATGAATGCTCAATATCCTGGACTTTTTTTATTACTTTTTATTTTAATGGATGAAATTATTGAATAATGGAGTAATGTATATACCCTTTTTTCTATTAAAAGATATTGAAATGTAACAAGAAATATTTTCAAAGCCTGGCACTATGGTAGTGTGTGATTCCGGGACCTGGTGTAGTCAAAATTAATTTTATAAAAATATTAAAAATATTTCATATTGAGCTCAAACATTTTTTCTATAAAAATTACATTACTTTTAAAAATTGTCTAATATCAAAAATAAATGAGCACAATTGATTCTAGAATGAGAGGTTTTACCTAGGTGCAACCTAAATATGGTCGATGCATGAAATTCAAATATAAATACCATCGGTGGGTGCGTTTAAATTTAATTAAATGATTAATTTAATTATATATTTTAAATGAAATATGATTAAATAACCAATAAATTAGCTATTATGGAGGATCTATAGGGTTAACCTCATATCCTTGGGATCATTGAGGGGATGATTCCACCACCTAGTATTTGAGAATAGAGATCATATAACAACGAATCCCCAGATCAAGGAAAATTAAGACGTAGTGAACATAAAAAACCGAATTCCTTTTTTAGAGGATGCTTTCTTCATCAAAAAATTATTTGAATCAAGGTACGACTCATCAATAGTGGTTTTTCCATCTTGATTAAAATTTATAATAATGATTTATTAAACTCCTTTTTGATATTCGATTCCTGAAACCCTTGCATGGAACCTTTTCAAATTAAATTGATTATTTAATTTGATTAATTCCCATTGTTCCATGATTTCACACCCCAATTATCCCTGATCTATTTTATTAGAAAATAACTCTTGGAAAATGATTTTTGCACCCGTGTTCTTGTGCTTTTCTCCGAACTAGTTTTCATTTTCTTTATTGTAGGACCATGGGGTCACGAATCGTCTATTTATGTGCATGACCAATCATGATTGGACCCCCTATATTCATAGAATATTTACATACGATGAACGAATCAGTGATATGAGGAATTATAGGGGAGATTTGTGGGTGTTTTGTTGATTATACATTTGATTTCTAGATCTGTTATGGCAGTGGGAGGTTCCACATGAAATGGCGGTGCATGCAGATTTGAACGACGAACCCGAGATCTGATTTCCTTCCATTGGAGGGATGGAAAAAATTTCTAGAGGATGTTACAACTAATCCTAAGTGGTGAAATGGTGGGGTTTGTAGTTTATAAGTTATATTTGGATCACGTGGAATAAATATAGATTTCTATGTAAAACCCGACTACATTTCATATAGTCCGAAGAAGACAAGACATGTATCCCATGGCTAAAAGGCATAGGGTTTCTAGGTGAGTCAAGTATCACACACCATGTGGGGGCCCCACACACCATTTGACTCAATTAAGGCAACCCAATGTGTAATCTTGGATCACACACACATAGGCATGTCCAGCCACACAACCAGTGTACATAGACATGACCAAGGTTCTCAAATAAGGTTAGGAGCATGGGTAGGAACATAGGTGGAAGAGGAATGTTGTGTAGTCCCATTATATTCCATGATGGGCAATATGTATAGTATTACATGTATTATTAGGGACATGAATAGGTAGCAGGGTGGGAACACATACCATGTGGGTCCCATTACATGTTATTTACTATCCATTTTTTGTAAATTTCTACCTCTCATATCTCCTTCATCTGGAATCCAATTTGGCCCACAAGTATCCCATCCTGAGTGTTTTTCTATTTATAATGTGATTTTGGAATTTGTGTTAGATTTTAAGACATGAGGTGTGATTTTATTATCATGATAATTCTTTAGGTGGGGCTAGACAATGTAGTGATTGATAATGATCATCAGAGTAGTACCCCCAAAAGAATTAGGGAGTGGTTCCTCTGTCTACTAAGTAATACCCTATATGGGATTAGGGTTTCCATCTTATATCTACTGAGTGTCACCCCTATTGAATTTGGTCATGAGTCCTATATGTATTAAGTTATCCCCCCTTTCAAATTAGGGTGTGAGTACTCTATCTACTATGTGGTACCCCCTAGGGAAATAAGGCATATGCCCTCTATCTGAAGAGTGGTTCCCCCTATGGAATTAAGGAATTGGACTTCTATACATTGAGTGCCCCCCCCCCCTATGATATTAGGGAGTAGGTTATCTTTCTACTATGTGGTACCCCCTACTGTTTTAGGGAACGATTCATCTATCTAACGACGGATACCCCATATCGGGTATGGAATAGATTCTCAATACACTGAGTGACACCCCCTAATGAAGTAGGGAATGAGTCCTCTTCTTATAGATTATTCATGTCATGAACCGTCCTAGTGGGTCCCGTGCCTCATCTCCCCATGTATGCCTCCAATAGTCCAGGGGCTGGTGACTATCACTGAGTAGGAATATCACAAACATGGGTGGCATTTCCTACGTACCTATACACACACACACATCTCAAATCCCAAAATTGCTGAAAGGTAAAAATCACTAAAGAACAAATGCATGCATACAACTAAACCCAATCAAAATAGTAAAATATAAGTAATGTTTAGAAAGTAAAACTAGGCTAGAATACAATCCCATGCAAAATAAGAGTTTTCAAACTAAAAAGTCCAACCTGTAAGAAAAAAGAGGTATTATGACAATAGCTCGTAGCTGTAGGAACACCTCGGACTATAGGGAACATAGAAAGCTCGGTCGTGTCCTGGTCCACCATGGACTCCATCTAAAGGTCTCTCATATGCACAAGAAAAGACACTTATGGGAAAAATCCCATGTAGGGGATATTATAACATTACTCAATAAAGGACCCCAAAAAACCACAATGAAATACGCAAAGTAAAGGTACAATCATCTCTAAAGAGTATATGTCTACTTAACATATAACAATAGATAAACATCTAGATATAATTGAAACCTAGATCCTTAGTCTAGTTACAAGTCACATGACCGCATATGCCTGCTAGGGATTCAGTTTGAAGGATCCATGATGTACTCAACTAGGATAACTTAGTCCACGAGTCTTATAGCTCTGATGAAGTTCGTTCGAGAAGTACAATTCATCAGGAATAGCCATGAGAGGTAGATACACTCATTCTGAGAGAACACACAATTGAGTGGGGAATGATCATGATACATAGATGAGGATCACTTCCAGGGACTTGGTGGATACCACGAATCATCTGGATTCACCTGATAAGTAGAGGATCAGTGTCATGTATGATTAGTCATGTTGATACCTGACTCTTCCTAGGGTAATGAATGGATAGATGATCTCACTTTGGGCCTCTATGAGGGATACTTGACTCTATCACGGAATTTCCTGCTGAATGGAACATTATCTTATGGATGGAAATGATACCTGACCTACAGGGGAACAAGAAAAAGGGTAACTAACCCACACAAAAATGTCCTAGGAACAGTGGACAAGAGGATCGGGCCTTGTTCCAGGATATACACAGCAAGTATAAGGGGTCACATTCTGTGTCTTGCACCTCTGGGTACAACTCATGTGTAATTTCCTTAATTAGAGAGAACATGTTGCATAGAAAGGTAATTACACGACATGTAGAATAAAACACACACCATATCTGAGTAACCTGGGTTACCTTTGTCTACGTGGCCTTGTGCCTATACATGGCTTCAACCTGTGTGTTCCATCCCATGTAACCGGTACACGAGGTAACCCATGTAGATGGCCTGGTCTAGCCATGTGATGGAGTACACAGATGTGTAATCCACCCCGTGTCTGTGTATATCCTGAGATACAAGCTGAGTCCCATGTAAGGACCTACATTCCATGTTATTTGGAGAACACATTGTGTCTTCGCTTCTTGCACCGTGGAACCTGATCCGCCACGGAGCCAATCCCACATGGCGCGTTCTTCTGGATACATGCCATATATTTTAGATATTTATAGAAAACATAGTTCTTCCTCCAGCGTTGTGGGGGATGCTTTGTTCTTCGATATAATTTCCTCATCCACATGAAACTCAAGTGTTTTGGTCTCCCCGACCCCACAAAGCCAATTCGATTCGTTTTGGAGCTTTGATCGGCCCCAAAAACATGTTCTGATTTACCCACATGTTAAACTGTTGAAGAAATAGTTCTCTCAAATAGTGTTGATTTGTCCACTTCTATCACATTCTAATCTCGGTTGGGTCGTCACGATGATGGATCACCATTTTGAAATCGTTGCATGAAGAAACAGACATGAAACTATTCCTTCTTCGTATCCTCAAAAATATCGTGTGAAAGATGGGAATGAAAATAAAATAAAAAAGGTGGAAAGAACTGCTATCTTTTTTCGTCATAATGTTGATAAGATCTCATTAGAAAGTTTAAACGGGCCAATGAAAACATTAAAATAGGACAATCAAAGCCTAGTTATGTACATGATAATGAAAATTCCTCCGGTAAGAACAATGATGCATGGGTCAACCAGTTCGTAGGTTTATCCTCATTCTTCGTTTATTTAAATACAGGGGAATAAAAAATTTAAAACATATCCCCTACCTTGAGAAGGGATTGATCACCGAAGAAGGGATCACACTACCATTGTCTCCAAGATCCTTCAACTTCATGGGCACAACAATTCTCACTTTTGATTTGTCATCGTTCATTTTCGAAAGTCCTCTAAAAATATATAATAATTCTCTAGTGTTTCTCTCAATCTTATGCCAACCACCAAAATTTAATTAACCCACTAAATGGATGGAATGAGTTTCATCGTTCCATCACACTATGTCTCTACCATTGCGATGTGGAATTAATGAGTCAGCTTTGTATTTCTGACTGATTACGATGTGTCATTAATTATCAAAATAGCTTCGTTTCCATTTCGCAGTACTGAATGTTTCCAAATAACAGAAAATAAACTTTTTAGTTTATTTTATTTTATTTTATATTACATACAATGTTTGAAAATTTACTTTTTTCCATCAACCCACACCGGTCGAAGTTAGGCCCATTGTTAGGTAAATTCGTCATCCCGAATGCAATACTGCCCTCATATTTTTAATCTGAGCATACCTTTGGAATCTTCAATAACTACGCCCACATATCGACTCACTTTACATAAAAACAATGTTCAAACCGTCATTCTGAGATCACTAGGACTCAAAATGACGTTTTTTTTCATGCCTGGTCTTGAAAAAATTACATATAATATTTAAAAATAATACCTAGAAGATATGAGACATTACATTCTCCCCACCTCTGGGATTTGCATCCCTGAAAATCCAAAACAAGGGCTACTCAAAAAGATGCAGGTACTAGGAACAGATTTGATCCTCCTGCTGCCACATATTATCCTAAAGGTTCCCATGCTACCACAAGGCAAACAGTAAGGAATTAAATCACCATTGAAGGATCCTCTCCTACCAATATACAATCTCCACTGGGTACTTGGAAAAGGTCACTACATCCTCGATGTCCAGCTCTCCCCAGTCGATGACGTGCGATGGGTCATGCACATACCTCCTCAGCTACGATATATGGAAGTCCTCATGTACCCAGTACAATAAGGGAGTAGAGCTATGTGGTATGCCACCTTGATAAATATGTGCAGTATCTAGAATGGTATGATGAACCACAAAGATAGATTTCTTCCCCAACCAAATATTTGTATCCCTCATCAAGGTGAGACCCTGAAGAAGATATGGTCTCCCTCCTCAAAATCGAGAGGTTTCTGTCACCTGTCATCAGAAGACTTATGCCAGATTTTTGTATTCTTCAACTGCTCTAGGATGATTTGCATCCTCTTATTGGTATCTCGCACCAACTCTGGAACCATGAGTTCTGATTCTCCAGGGTCAGTCCAACAAAGCGGTGACTGACAGGTTTTCCCATATAAAGCCTCGAATGGTGCCATGATAATGGTGGAGTTGTAGATGTTATTATAAGAAAAATCAAACAGTTTTAAGTGGCCTTCCCATAAATGACCAAAGTCCCAGATACAGACTTAAAACATATCCTCCAAAACCGAAATGGTCCTCTATATCAGACCATTGGTCTAGGGATTGAACACCATGCTCATGCTTAGCTGATTCCCAACTACCTACTATAGTACCTTCCACATCTGGGATGTGAAATGAGCATCATAATATGAGACTATCATTAATGGGATGCCATGAAGCCAAACTATCTCCTACACGTAGAGGTATCCCATGTTCTATACAGAACTCTACTCCCTGATAGCTAGAATTTGGGATGACATGGTGAGTCGACAACGATCACCCATATGGAATCGTGTCCCTTGGAAGTTCGTGGTAAGCCCATTATAAAGTCTATTGATATACCATCGCACTTCTACTCAGGTAACTCCAAGGGGTGAGCAAATCCTATTGGAAACTGGTGCTCATCCTTCACCTATTGGCATGTAAGGCATCATGAAATGAACTCTACTAAATTATTTTTCATGCTTGACATCCAGAACTTCCATTAGAGTTCCTACTACATCTTCATCATGCTAGGGTGTACCAACAAGGGGGATGTATAAAACTACCCCACGACCTCCTCCCGCAACTCCACTGGTAGAACAATTCAACCTATCAAAAGAACAACAGGCTCATCACCTTGTGAATATCTATTAGGAACATGTCTTGTGGATAACTGATCACGTAAAGTGTCACAGTCGACATCCCTAAGCTATGCCTCCCCAAATCTTTGTAAGAGTTGATTGGTGACAACCATTGACTGAAGATAAGATGTATCTTCTTTGTCTATGAAGGATAACCTTAATGAAGTCAAATATTTCGTCACCTCACTAAACAACAGTGAGCATGATCTCCTTCTAAGAGAATATTCAACCTTGTTCCCCTTCCTAGAAGTATAGATTATTTCAAAATCATTTTCCTAGATAAAATCTATCCAAATCCTATGTCTCAAATTCAGATCCTTCTACGAGAAAACGTATTTTAGGATCTTTTGGTTATAGTAGATGATAAAATCATCTCCCATAAGGTAGTGTCACAACATCTTCAGTATGAAGACTACCACTACCATCTCCAAATCATGGGTCGCATAGTTCTGCTTGTTCGGTCTTAGTTGGTGAAAACCATAAGCAATCACCACTTCCCCTACATCAGGACAGATCCATGCCCGATCCTTGATGTGTCATAGAAAAACATGTACTCGACACCCTCCTCCGGCTATCTCAAGATCAGTGTGATCATGAAACTATGTCTCAACTTCCCCAAATCCTTCTTACACTTCTCCTTCCACATGATGGGTTACCCTTTCCTGGTCAAGGATTTCATTGGTGCTGAAATCCTGAAGAAATACATAATGAATCTCCAATAATATCCTACCAACGTAAGAATATTCTGCACATCCGTCATGCTCAGATGTGGATCCCATTTTAACAATACGTCCACCTTGGTTGGGTCCATGGCTTCTCCATCTGCTGAGATGACATATCATAGAAAGTCGACCTCTGGAATCCATAAATGGAACTTCAAGACCTTCCCATAAAGCTAGTTCTCTTGTAGTATGTCTATAACCATCCACTGGTGTCTCACATGCTCCTCCTCTGATGCCAAGTACACAAGGATGTTGTTGATGAAGACTACTATGAACCGGTCTAAATATGGATGGATGACACATCTGAATGATGTCGTTGATATATCCTCATCGCATACTCATAATATGTGGTACCATGATCGAAGGTAGTCCTTTGAGAACCACTGAACCCCTCTTAAATGATAGAATAGTTCATTGATCCTCAACAGTGGATACATGTTCATCATCACCTGGTTCAGGCACCGGTAATATACACAGAACCTCAGACTCTTATATGCATTTTTGGAAAACTAAACTAGGGCCACCCAGGGTGAAACACTGGGTCTAACAAACCCCATCCTCTGTAAACCCTCTAGCTACAACCTCATCTCATGCAGCTCTATGGGAGCATTTTGATATGCTAGTGAGGGTATTAGTTCCATTCATGGCTACAAGTCAATGCAGAAGTCTATCTCCTAGTGGGGAGGGAGTCCTAGAACATCTTCAGGAAAGACGTCCTCATACTCAACAACAACCAATGAGAACTAGAATATCATAATATATACTTCTCTGAGAATGACGTCGTAAGGCCTCGATGCTGCAACCAAGAGGTTCTAACCCAAACTCTCACCTCTAAGTGTAAGATCATACTATCTTCAAAGGTGAGTGGTCATCGAGTCCCTTCCTGAAGGTTTCTCTAAGAGTAAGGTTCGATTCAACGACTCTAATAGAATCTCAAGGATTCGCACAAGACATGTGGTGATGAAGGAATGACTGGAACATCTGTCTATAAGTACGTCATCTAAGGTAGAGAAGACACAGATCATACCTCGAATAATCCTTGGAGTCCGTGGGTTGTACACCTTGACCACATGAAGCTATACTCATCCCTATCCTTTGGCTCCCTGAGCCTGGAACAGACCTCCTGGGGGTGGTGGTGGAAGAAGATTGAAGCGCCTACCACCAACTGCATCTCTCCCTACTCCTATTCCACGTCCGCCGCCTGGAGGGTCAGTATGCTCCACTCTCTGCCTCTACCTCGGTGGTCCATCTACCGCTTTCCTGTCGGTAGATTGATTGGTTGGATAGTCTCTAGAGATATATCCTCTACCATCACACGAGTTGCATTGCCTCTCCCAAGGCTTACTGGATCCAGCCTGAGAGCACTCGACTATCGATCCCCTGTCTTGTGTCCTCCTATGACGTCTCCCACATCTCGAACCCTATGACTGATGTCAGATCCCTGTTTTTGAGGTCTCCACACTTGTCTACCTACTTCTGACTACCGTCGGCTACCTCTGTTCCACCAAGAAGCTCTTGATCACCAAGGCCTACTCGACCACTCAAACATAAGTTGAAAAGCATAGAGTCACGATACTAGCTCGGATGTCCCGTCATTGACCTCACTCAAAGTTTCATGATCTGAAGTACTGATCCCTAACAATATATATTGATTACTTGTCAGGGTTGGTGAACTTTTATGAATAGTTATCCACTATCAAAATTCCCTACTGGAGATGAAGAAGATCATGGATACACACTGCTCATAATGTAACTGGAGAGAACTCTTAGCTAAAGAGTTTCTCAAAATCTGTCCATGAATGAGTATCATCATTGTGAGTCTATGTGGTAAGACTCCACCATCGTCCCGCATAACCATGAAGAAGTCTCTCTCCCAGGATCATCATCTTGTCCGCCTGGGTCCTTACTAGACAAAAAAACACTGATCACTGCCTCAATCCATTTCTTAGTCACCTGAGGGTCGAGCTCACCTCAGAACCTGAGGGGTCTCTATCTTTAGAAATCATGGAGCATGCTCAGCCTACACCTCTTTTCTGTCAGTACTAAAGGTGCCATAGGCTACTCCATTGGAAATGGTATAGTAGGTACACCACATGGAGGTAATGCCAGGGGAACTATCCCTTGTATTGAAGACTCATCACTGAGGGGTTCATCCTCATGATCGCACTGATTAATCCTAGCAGGAATGTGTCACAGATGCATCCTGTAAGGAAACAAGATGTACCATGGTCAACAAGTATAACTGGACAGTTGACACAAAGGATATGGAAAACATAAACCATTCCTATATGACACATGTACCATTATTTTACTTCACCGTAACTAGTGTTTTTATATACCACGTCGAAATTCAGGTTATCAGAGTCCTCGTGAATGGATGCATCGACCGCTGACACCAACACTGGATTCCCTAGCCGAAAATCCGATCTCAAAATAATTAACACTATTTCCCCAAACCAATCTCACAGAATCTGTGTATGAAAGGTAGAACCGACCACCACTGAAACCACTCTGTCATGACCCGTCCTAGTGGGACCCATGACATGACTCCCCATGCCCGCCTCCCACATGCCAGGGGCTTGTGATTGGCACTGAGTAGACATATCACTAAGATGTGAGTCATTTCCTAAGTACATATACACACTTACACATATCCATGCCCACAAATTATGAAATGTAAAAACCAATAAGGAAGAAATTCATGTATACAACTAAACCCAATCGACAAAGTACAATAGAATTAATGTGCGGAAAGTAAAATCAGGCCAAAATACAAGACCACAAAAAAACAAGAGTCTGCAAAATACAAAGTCCAACCGGTATGAACAATGAAGTACTAGGACTGCTGCTCGTAGCTATAGGAACACACAGGCCTGAAGGGAACACAGAAATCTCAGCATGGTCCCAGTCTTCCCTGGACTACATCATAAGGATGCTCGTCTATTCAAGACATGACACATGCAGGCAAAGCCCGTGCAGGGGTGAGTATAACAATACTCAGTAGAGGACACCAAAAACCACAAATAAATATGCAATGTAAAGGTATAATTACATATATATAGTATATTTGTACTAAACATATAACAAGAGAAAGACATCAATATATACTAAAATCCCATACCCTTAGTCTAGAGACCAGTCAGATGACCACACACCCCTACTAGGGATTCAGTTCGATGGATCCACAAACCACACGTCCGGGAGAACTCACTCCACGAGTCGGATAACTCTAGCGACATCCGCCCGAGAAGTACTGCTCATCTGGAAAATCCATGAGAGTTAGATACACTCATTTCAGGAGAACCCACTCTTGAGTAGGAAAAAATCATGATAAATAGATGAGAATCACTTCCATGGCCTTGGTAGATACTAAAACTCATCCAGATTCACCTATGAATTAGAGGGTTATTGTCCTATAGTATTAGTCACGTAGATACCTGACTCTACTGAGGGTCAAGAATTGATAGAGGATCTCACTTCAGGCCTCTTAGAGTGATACCAGACTCTATCTTGGAAATTACTACTGAAGGGATCATATTCATGTGGATGGAAACAATACCTGACCTTTCAGGGAACAAGAAAAAGAGAAACTAACCCAAATGAAACTATTACAAGGAATGGTTGAAAAGAAGATGAAGCAATGATCCAGGATATACACGGCGTGTAGAAGGGGTCACACACCGTGTCTCTCAACTTTGGGTTCTATTTGTATGTAACGGCCTGAGTTAGAGGAATCATGACGTGTAGAATGGTATATACACGACGTATTGGAAGTACCAAACACTGTGTCCGAGTAACAGGGGTTACCTCCGTGTACGCAGCCATGTGCATGTACATGGGTTCATACAATGTGTTACATATCATGTAGACGCTTCATGGGGTAACCCATGCAACTGGCCTGGTCTGGTTGTGTGTTGGAGTACATGACTATGTACTCCACCCTGTGTCTGTGTATCGCCCAAGATACACCCCGAGTCCCACATAAGGAGTTACATGTCATGTTATTTGGATAACACGTTGTGTCATCACTTCCTACACTGCGGAACCATAGATCTCACTGAGGGGGTCCAACATGTTGTGTTCTTTGGGGTACATGCTATACATTCCAGAGATTTCCAGAAAACATAGTTCTTCATCTGGAGCTGCGGGGGATGCTTCATTCTTCGATCTGGGTGCTTGATCTCCATGAAACTCGACGGTTTTGGTCGCCCCGACACCATGAAGAAGATTCTATTAGATTTAGACCTTTTATCATCCCCATAAATGCTTTTTGATTTACTCACAATATAATCCATTGAAGAAAAAGTTCTCCCAAACCACGTCGACTCATATGCTTCTATCATCGTCACACCTCCACTGTGTCGTCACGATGGCAGATCTTCATTTTGGGATTGTTTCACCAAGAGACGAGTGCAATTTTTTTTTCATTTGTATCCCTATGAAGAACACATGGAAGAGGGGAAAAAACAAAACAATAAAGGGGGAATGAACCTCCACCTTCATTCATCACAACGTTAATCTACTCCCATTAGAAAGTTTAAATGGGAAGATAAAAACATTAAAACAATGACAATCCATCCCCAGGAACAAAGCCGGTAAATAAAATCTCTCCTGCAAGAAAAAATATTCATGGGTCAACCAGTTTGTAGGTTGATTCATATTTTTCATTTAATTAAATAACTAAGAAGAAATTTTTTAAAACATAACCCCTACCTCAAGAAGGGATCGATCACTAACAAAGGGATCACACTATCGTTATCACCAAGATCCTTTAACTGTGTTGGCACAATGATTATAATAATTGATTCATCGTCGTTCGTTGTCAAGAGTCCTTTATAAATATCCAATAATCGACCAGAGTTTCTCTCAATATTTTTCCAACGACCAACAATTGATTAACCCATTAAAAAGAGGGAACACATTTTAGTGTTCCATCAAGCTGATCCGCTGCCATTACACTGCTACATTAATGAGTTAGCATTGCTGTTTCAGAGTGATTATAATGTGTCATTAATTATTGAAACAGTTACCCCTTCATTAAACTACAATTAATGTTTTCAAATAAAATAATCTGAATATTTCAATTTATTTTATTTTATTTTATTTTACTTAAAACGTCCAAAAATTATATTTTTTCCATGGACCCGCGTTGGTCGAGGTTTGGCATATTCTTAAGTAAATTATTCTTTCCAAACACAATAGTGCTCTCAGATTTTTAATTGGGGCATTCATTTGAAAACATCCACAACTGTGCACACACTCCAACTCACTTAACATAAAAAAAAGTTCAAACCAGGATAAGGGGCTCATCGGGCCCCAAAATGACGTGTCTTCTCTGTGCTTGGTCTTGAAATAATTCCACACAATATTTAAAAATAATACACAAAAAATACAAGACATTACAATTACCCCTCAAGTTTGCAGTACCATAGCGATGTGTGGGAACTCTACATGGTATCTCATATGGGTAGAAACTTGATATTTTTGGCATCATTGATGGACCCTTTGGAACTGATGGAATAATATTTTCCTAGGATAGTCTGTGGGATGCAGATCCCCTATCTCTCTAATATTGGTTTATTTTATCCGAATATATATATCATTATCAATGTTTTTTGAATTTCATTACTCTCTTGATAAGGGTTGATTTTTCTATTAATATAATGTCTCTTAATTGTCCCCTTGAGATTTTGAGGTGTCCTACAAGGTCTGTATATAATTACCATTGCATGGGATTTTTCCACATGTGTTTTGTCTTATGTAGATGATGGATAGCTTTAAAATTATTACAGAGGAGTATAGGATAACATGGTGCATTTGACCATGTTTATTGGTCAGACCATGGAGATTTAGAGCTATGATATCTCAACATTAACTTTTTAGTTATTTTTTGGTTGGGGAATATTTATGGTTGAGTGAGTATCTTTCATATTTTCCTTTTTAATTTACACTATCATACTCTTGTATTCCTTAGAGGGTTTACATTCATGGTATATCCTCAAGATGTTATATCTTTTATTATTATTCCTCTACAACTTTTCTTGGAGATGGTCAGGTGTGAGTGTATAAGTACAAAATGAAAAATCCTCCCATAGTATTTATTCACTCGGTGTTGTTCACCATCCCCTGGCCTATAGAGGCTGTCTTGGGGAGTTTTCAACTTGATCGCCATTAGGTTGGATCATGGAATGACATATTTCACTAAATGTAAACCTTACCAAGCATCTTAGATCATACTTTATTTTTTTTCTTTAGCCTATATAGGAATTAGGATATTGTAAATGATAAAAAGGGTGAAATAATGTTTCATATTCCATGTTTTTAATGTAATATGATAATCATGTTTGTATATCATCTTCCAATGATTCTAAACTAATATATCTTACATTCTGTGATCCCTTATGTCGTGAAACATTTTAATAAAATAAAAACAATATATAAGTTACTGAAGTTATTTTGTTACTCAAAAAGTATTTTATCTATAAATAGATGATTCCTCAGAAACAACACCCCCTTTATAATGAAAAACTACACTGAGAACTAATCCTCCTTTTAAAACACAATCACATCACGAACCAACCATATTTGTGAACTCAACTCTTTTGTGAACCACTTTTAGACATAGATAAATTCCTACAGTGATTATATTATCTAATAAACTTATCTATTCCTAATTAAGTGATTTTGGGTGCCTTATATTAGTAATATAACTCAAAAAACCCGATAATCACAATTATAGATACTTTTCTTTGCGAATCATCCTTTACATTGTATTACTCCAACTATGAGGTTTTTATATTATATAAATTACTTTATTGTGTATTACGAATAAATGTATTTCACAAATGAAGATAAAATATTGTGGTGGCATTAAACTCATATTTTTTTTTGTTAAAAATGTTAACCCTCTTCTGTGAACCTGCATTTGCAGTTCACAAACTTACTATTCAAGATCGACACCTTTTAAAAATGTCATTTTCCAATGATCTTCCCATATAGATCTTGATCACCCTTTACCATCACCATATTAATTATATATAGTTTATGATTTTTATGAAAACTCATTTGTGGTTTTACATTGTTTTTATTTGGTCCATGAATTTAAATATAGAGGGAAAAATTTACAAGAACTTTGTAAACCAGCTTTTTCAACAGACAGAATCAACCCAAAAATTGTGAAACAATATAGATAAGGTTTTTTACCCAACAATACGCTTATTATCTTGTATAGTACATAAGTATGGTTTATCAATATGTGACATGTGGTTTCAAATATAGACCCCCAATGCACTGGTTAATATTTTATGTCTCACCAAGTAATTATGTTTATGTGCATGCATTATTGTTATGTTCAAAATTTGATGCATGGGATTTTTTGTTACGTTCACAACATGGTGCATAGAAATTATGAGTATGATCATAAAATTATACATATATTTGGTTACAAATATATTTTACATAATTCTTTTTTTACCTTTAATATTCGTATTCCACACTCTTATGTCATATTCTTATGCTTACGATATGCTATCAAATCTCATGATTGATTAATTATGTTTCCGCACTCTTTTTTCTCTTGTATTTTATGGAAAATCTCTATTCAATGAATCATGATTCATGAACTATGACTTATTGTGTTTAATTTTAAAATATTAATATCAAATACAACGATTATGATATCATGTTACTATTATCATCTTTTACTCACTTATGATCATTGTTTGATATCACCCATGTTTACCCTTACTTAGAATCTAAGATCACCCTTTATTAGGTTTCCATTTCACGCAATTTTGAAGAATGGTGTTCAATAAGATATATCTATGAAATTTATTATGTGATAATAAATTTATCATATATTTTGAGAACCATTAAGGAAATATTTTGATTATGTATGTGGTCTACAAATACCCCAACCCTTTGTGGTTTAAGAGTATGTATTATTGTGAGATATATAATTTTTTCTTTTAAAATAATGAAGTATTTATGTATATTATTATTGTGTAATTTAAGTTGGTATGATATCAGGTTTTATTTAGTTTTATAAATTTATATAACAAAAACATAGTGATAACCATAAGGAATATGTCTAAATAATGTAAATATCCTAAAATTTTAGCAAATTATAAATTTTTGGGGTTTCCTAACAATAAAATCCCTATCTGGATAAAAAAAAGTGGATGAAAGCTCCAGATTTTTTTTCTAGGGGTGATAACTTTTAAATTGTTTGGAAGGACTCATCACTCAATGCCTGAAATGTTGTCTTAATTGAACACATATTTTTAAACTCATAGGGAATATAATTTATATAATCTAAATTCTTTTTATGAACTATTATATGGGTATTGAATACAAATTTCTAGAAACTCTAATCGGAAATGGCCAATGAAAAAAATAGATTTAAACCAATAAGATCATAGGATAGGGTATACACATTTATTATGAGTTATTTATTCTAATTTCAAATTTTTATTTTTATAATTATTCTCATCACTATATTTCCTTTATTTTTTTAACTGTATTGAACCAAGGAAAGCTAAGTTAATAATGGAAAATATGGTTATCATACCCCATAGAAATAAAATTCTATGGTAAAAGTAGTAAAAAAATTAATGAAATTCTCACTCAATTATATCAAGTAAAATATCATAAAAGGATCCATGTGAAGCTTCTAAACACACCAAGGAGAGAAAAAAAATTTACACAGTCTTTCATGTGAAAACATAAACCTACCAATTGTGGGACTTCCTATCCACTTGTTGATAAATAGATCAATATGAAGGAAAATATATTCTACTTTCTCTTTTAATCATACTATGATAAGGTTGTTTTATCCAAATATCACTTGGAAGGCAAGGTTGACCAATTGTGGACACTTATTAAGAAAACAACACTAAAATAATAAATAGAATCCATTACATTGGAGGAGTTTAAGAAGGAATTTTTGTTACATATTTTCCCCAAATAATTTAATATAAAATAGAGAGTTAATTCATTTAAATTAAGAAAAAGGATAAAAAATCCATTGGTATATAAGTGGGAAATTTCTCCAGACCTGTGTGGTTTTCTTCTAGTTTTATTATTGTCCCTGAAAGAAAAATTGATCTATTCTTTTGTATCTAGAAACCAATTATTTTAATAGAATTGGATATAAGATACATTATTATGTATGAATAAATCGTTCAATATACAATGAAGGTGGAAATGGAAATTGGAGACTCTCATTATTTTCATGGAACTAGTGATAATAAAATGAATGTGGAGTTTCATGAGGATTATAGTGAAAAGCATATAGAGGAAAAAAATATCAACCCTAAACATACCTCAATTGTGGGAGAAAACACTATGGTAAATGATTTAAATGTACAATAAAATATTTCATGTATATAAGGATTTAAATACATGCTAATAATTATAAAAAAGTTATGAAGAGGACAATTAGTTCAATAGACGGGAGTAAGGTCCCTGATAATGCACAAAATACACTTTAGCACTTCAAATTCATGTAGTTTAAGAATAATGGAAACAAAATCACTAATCCAAGGGATAATGAGAATAAAATGAAAAAAAACTCCACAACCAAGGGACCATGGAACAAAACATACGATCATTACTACTGAAATAGATCATAATAATAATGTGGTGAAAGGTAAATAACTCTTTATTATCAATATGTCAATGATTTATTTTATTTTTGTTCCACTCATTATTATATATCATGAAATTATATTAAGATTATTCTTTATACACCATAAATATTGAATATTCAATTATTTTTGAGAACATGTAGTGGTGTACTAATTGTATCCAACTTATACAACTCTTTCCTTTCAATGATAGTGGGAAGATACTTCCCACATATTTAGTTCTTCTTCCCTTTGTTGAATTTTATGTGATATTTAGCATAGATTAGATTTTACTATATTGGAATCATATTAATTTCTAGGATAAGGAAGTTTCACTTTCATCTCAAATAATTCAATTATAAAGTACCAACATAAGGATTATTATGGACTCCCTTTGGATGTAAATTTTTCGACATGGTTTACGAAGAAAATTAACAAGGGTCTCTTAGATCAAATGGTTAATAATAAAATCAAAATTGAATAAATGCCTATTTTATGGGATCATGTTTATTTTTTTCCTAAATATTTTTTAGCATCCCCTAAAATCACAAAGTTGAGTTTTCTATAGAACTCATACATGGTCCTTGGAATATTTCAATGTCTCCTAATAGAATGAGATTTATTGAGTTTTAGAAATTGAATAAGAAAACTAAGGATAATGTATAAAAGGGATTCATATGACAAAGTAATTTATTATGGTGTGGTCCGGTCCTATTTGTCATGAATAATAATGGATTAATGAATCTTTTCATTGATTATAGTGATATTACGAATACCATGATGAAGATTATGTTTTTTCTAACCAAATTTAATTATATTTTAAATCATGTTTAATAGAGCCAATGATTCTTGAATATTGATCTTTGATCTTGATATTATAAATTAATGATAAGGATATAATATATATCAAGGATCACTTTATAAATACGTTATAGACATTATGAATTCATTCTAATTCCTTATGGACTTACAAATTCCCATACCGACTTCATGAATTTGATGAATATTTTTTTTATAGTTTACATTTGAAAAATTATGATCATATTTACTAATGATATTATTATATAGTCCAATTGAAAAAAAGAGTCTAAAATCATTTTATTATTGTTCTACATATTCCAAAAAAGGAGGAATTATATTCCAAGTTCAAAAAGTTTGAATTTGGGATATAAAAGTATTATTTTGGGTCTTGTAATTATAATAATGGTTATATTTGTTGATATTTCAATGATAGAGGTTATTTAAAAGTTTGTTATTCCAACTAATGTGGTTTATATCTATAGATATTGTAGTAGGATACTATTAGTGATTTGTGAGAAATTTACAATGATTGTCAAATTCTTTAATAATGTTTATATGGAAGTGAGTAAAATTTATGTAGATAGAGGACTATGAAGAAAAAAAATAAAGAGCTTAAGAAGACTCTAGTCACATATCCTATAACAAAAAGAAACTATAGTGGATAGGGTTTTTAAATATATAGCGATGATTTGAATAAGATATTGGGATGTGTTATTATTTATAATGACTATGTAATTTCTTATGAGTCATGTCAATTAAATACTCCTGAGAAAAATTACCCGACACATGATATAGAGATAAAAGAAGTCATCTGTTTATTATTTATTTGGAGGAATTATATTTATGAAAAAGGTATTATAAATATAATGATAATAAATGTTTAAATTTTTTATTCACATAGAAATAGTTAAACATTCACCTTAGGAGATAATTATCACTAATTAATGACTATGATTTATCAATACATTACCTTATTAGAAAATATAACAATGTGGATGAAACATTATACAAAAAATATCATGTTAACTTATCGTTTATGAGGATTAAAAGATTTATAATATTCATAGATATTAAAATAATGGTTATGTAATTCATAAATAAAATGATAAATTCCTACATTTCTCAAATGATCACTCCGTCATCCAAACATGTAAATATCATGGAGGCTTAGAAAGATGATTTGAATCTAAAAAATAAGGTTAGTTTTGAATTAGATTTTAAAATTAACCATGATGGAATTATTATATTTAGGAACTGTTTATGCATTCCTTCAATACAAGAATTGGAGAATGATATATAAGATGAAGAAGAAATATTATCATTCTCTATCCAGACTAGAAGCACAATGTTGTACAGATATCTCAAGGAGAATTTATGGTGGGAAAAAAATTAAATTGGATATTGTAGAGTATATTTTATATGCTTGGTTTTTTGGAAAGTTAATTATGAATCTTAGTAGTCTATGGGGATGATGAAATAATTACTGTTACCTATATAGAAATGGGATAACATTACAATGCATTTTATCATAGGACTAACCATGACATCAAAATGGAATAAACTATTTTTCTAGTAATCAATTTCTATACATAGAAACCACATTTTATTGCTATAAAAGAATATTTATCTATTTACCAATTAACTAAGATATTTGTAAGGGATGTTTAAAGGATACATGGTGTACCAATTAACATTGTCTTTGATTAGGATTCATGTTTTACCTCGAAGTTAGAGATAATTTTCCGCAAGAATTGAATGTATTGTTGAAATTTTTCACCACATGTAATCCTCCCACAGATGGTCAGTCTAATAGGAAAATTCCATCACGAGAAGATATGTTGAGATCTTCCATTATGGATTTCAAAGGTTTCTGGGATAAACACCATATTATGGTCAATTGTTTTTATAAAAATAAATTTCAAATGATAATTGAAATGGCTCCTAATGAATACCTATATAGAAATAAGTGAAAAATTATAAAATATAGACATGATGCTAGATAACATTAGATGTTGGGACATTATATAGCTATGGAAATAAGAAAGATACAAAGATCCATTCAAATATCTCAATAGGATAAGGTTATGAGATTTGGAAATAATAAGAAGATTTTCCATACCTATATATATCACTTTGATATTATTGATTGTATTAAAATGATGGATAATTGCTTTGGCACTTCCATCGAACCTCTCTAAGGTTTATTATACGTACTATATACCACTTTAGAGAAAGTAAATAAATGAAAATTCACATGTATTGAACTCAAAGTACACATTTCAAAGCGTGTCCTTGCTTATGGGTAAAAATCAATGGAGGTTTTTTATCTATGGGATAATGTTCAGTGGAAAAGAACACTAACCTATTCAAAATTTTACACTTAATGAATAAATTGGATGAAGATACATAAAAAATTGAAGAACTAAAGAGGCATAAGTATCCTCATTTTTTTCATCTGAGTAAGGGAATTTTGGTGTTAAATTTTTTATATGAGGTAGAATGTAAACCCCCATAAATTTAAAATATATTGTCCATTAAAATAAATTTCATTTCTTTAATAAATTGGGTTACCTAAAACACAAAAGTAAATTAAATAATGATTTATTACAATATGAAATGAAAAAAAATTATATAGTTAAATTAAATTGGTAAAATAAAATAATTAATAAAATAAAATGGATCAAATTCACTTAAGAAAAAAAATTTATTCTAAAGAGACTATTTTAAACAATTTCTTTTGAATTATGTAGTATATAAGATTCAATACATTGGGGGAATGATATCAATAAAATTTATTGAAAAATTTCATCAAATAATTAATAAATTAAATTAAGTACATTCATGAAATTTCTATGTAACGTTATGGAATAATAGTACAATAATTATTGTATAAATGGAAATATTTTTTTTACAAACTATATTTTTTAATATATATATATTTATTTAAAAAATAATCTATATTTTTAGGTTTTTAATATTATATAAAATTAATTTTTATACATGTATAAAAATTAATGATCATTCATACATTGATTATAAATTTAACACCCCAAGATTTCATAGTAAGTTATTTTCTTTAAATTTAATAGCTTGCGCTACACGCAACACCAAGTTCGAGTGCACCACAACTTACCAAACTAGCCATTCAAAAGATTTTATGAATCGTATTAACTGGATTTTGAATTTTATATACTCCATATAATTTTAACTTATGTATTATATGTTTCTCAGACATATTATAAGATAAAATCCAAATTTTCAGTTAAAAAAATTATTTTCCAAAAAAATCAATTTTACCACATTTTAATGGAGAACCCTTTTTAAATCCAATATTTGACCCTTTTATATATTAATTTTGAAAATATAAAATTAATATTTATAATTGTGACATCAAAATTTACTTTGGATGAAATTTTGGTATTTTTCTAATGAAATTCATTTTTTATGAATAGTGTCAAATAATGTATTTTAATTCAAAACTGTCTTTTAATCTAATTTATTTATATTGTTAGATTATATTTTAAATTGGTTTCTAAGTTTAATTAGATTAAATTTTAACCATTTAATCTAATTTTGGTCATTGGAATTATTTTCACTTTGAAATTATACATAAATAAGTGTCAATCTTTTGATATTTACTATTTCTTAAAAACACACTATTTGTTTTGACAACATGAATTAATTTTAAATTAATTAATCAAACTTCTATTTTTTGAATTTGGTAAAATCGACATCATTTTTTAATTTGGAATATCAAATATATCATTGGCTGAATTTTTGGTATTTTTCTGGAAAACATCAATTTTTGATGAATAGTAAAACCACTAAGTAGTAGTTAAAAATACGACTTTTTCATTTAAATGAAATTTTAATGATTCTGTAAATTGAATTTAAAAAATCCAAGAAGCATGGTTGTTATTAGTATGTAAAATTTTTGTTCAATGAGATGAAAATAATTTTTGGTGAATAGTAACTTTTGATTTTTATTTATCGCGGTTAAAGTTAAATAGGGTAATTCAAGGTAAAAAGAATTTTATAACAATAACAAATTACCTTAAAATTTATCATAACATTATTGGACGATTCATGGATGACCATGGGAATCCATGGGTCGATTTTCGGACCCCATGGAGCCACATAATAATGATAATGACACTTAATTTTAATTAACTTAAAGTAAAGACAAAAATGACATTAACAAATATCTTCTTGTATATCATTTTTTATATGGGGTTATATAAGTAATATTTTCTACTATAAAAAATAATTTAAAACCTAAAAATATTAAATATATTATGGTAATTTTTTTATAATTTGATAGACATCAAATAAATGAAATTCTTTATAACACAATAATGATGTAGTATTTACCTCATTAATAAAGGATTTAAATAAATATGATTATTAATATTACAATAATATGAAAAACCTGTCCAATTTTTATTGGATGATTTTATTTCGACTGTGAGTCATCTTATCTTTTACTTTAATTAGTTTTGGACCTTTATAAACTGAATATCACTATATAATAAAATAATATTTTCACACTTTCCTAAAGATCCCCCCCCCCCATAAAAAGACACCACTTCTAACCCATTCCACACACCTCTCAAGACACATAGCTCGTCCAAATCCTGAGAAAATAATCTATCAAGATCCCCCTCTTCATATTATAAGCCTTACCTCAGGAAAAAGGAACTTTAGGAAGTCCTTTTGGTTCAAACCAAAGGGAGTTACCCAAATTAAAGGTAACACTTTCTCTTAAATTATATTGTTTTATTTTGTTTTCTTTTATTTCTCCAACACCCTAAAAACTATTTATAAATTTATTTTATAAAAAAAACAGTATCCTAAATATAGTATGATTTTTTATGAGAAGGATTCAAACTACACGTATACACACCTCCATCTAATGGGTGAAGAACATACTCTATCTGTGGATGGAAGACTAACATCTCATGAAAAAATTATTGTACGATTATCTCCTACTTCCTCTCATGGTGGCCATTAAGATGAAACTATATTTATATATGATATATATATATATTATGTTTATTTTTTCTTTATTCCTCTTTATATTACATTTATATCATTATTTTATGGTTTCTATTATGGGTAAAAAGCGATAATTTCCATTGAGGAGTGCAGACTACCTCCCCCTCAAAATGATACGACTCGTTAATGCCTTGTGTGGGATGTATAAAGAATAAAATTAATGATATTATATATTATATTATACTAGAGTTATAATATACTTATGTATCATTATGTTTTAATTCTATTAAAATAAAAAGTAGAAATGAAAGTAGCGTTCATGCCTACGTACGGGTTACTGTCTCCATGTACGATACATTTCATTTCTTATCTCCAAATGTTGTGTACTATTATAAATAGATATATATATATAATTGATATATAATATATATATTATATCTAAATCATATATATCATTCTTAATATAATGGACTTTTGACCACTTGGAAAAATTGCAATTATAACAGGTTCATTTTTTACTCAAGTTCTGAATATCAATAAAATATCCAATATGAACTCAAATAATTAACTAATTGTTATAGTAAGTTAAAAAGTGATATTAAAATAATAATAAACTTGAAAAATGTTCTTAATCATGTATAAATTAATTTATGTTTATTATTCAGGAAGAACAAGGAACATACAAGACAAGTCAGACTCGATGTAAGCGGTTTCTTTTCTCACTTTCAATTCTGTGAGATTTCCATTATTAACCACTTATTTAATGCATGTATTTAATTTTGTACTACCATTTGAAATATATTATCATTATTATTTTTATATTCATGGAATCATTTGATTTATTTGTGGTCATTAACTTTTGGTCATACGACTCGATTGATTACAACATGGTTTCTATCTCACTTCTTATTTCTATGAGATTCATGCTATATTGCAACTATTTCCTTTTGTGTGGTGTATGCACTACACATGATTGTATTATTTATGTAATATAAATTAATTTATATGTATTTTAATCTTCATTTTAAGATATTTATTTCATGGGGTGTATGTTTCATAAGTCACTAAATCGGTAAAGGAATTTCTAATTTCGATTTCCACTCTTCGGGATTTACGTATACTTCATTGATTATTGTACTCCAATATTATGTGTGGAATCAATATTTATTATTTATTTATTAATTTATACTCCAATTTGTGTGTATATAGATTTGATACACATAATAACTGTATTGATAATTTCAGAATTCATTTATATGAACTTGATAAGAGCAATCTTAACTCAATTTCCATTCATTGAGTTAAACATCTGATTCATTTGTGTTGTTTTTACAAGAATATGTGTGAATGTACTCAGATTTGTTTTTAATTAATATCTAGTAATATTTATTTTATTTTTATTTTTCACACATAATTATGTCATTTATTTATTCTTAACCTAAGGATACAATCTTTATAAGGGATTTCTTCTCAATTTACATTCCATTGAGACTTCTTTGTTGTTATATACCAATTCAATTTTATATGTTGTATATAATTTACTTTGATATAGTATATAATTTATCCATTTAATCTCATGATATTATAATTTTTTGATTACCACATTTATTTGTATTCAAGTGTATCTCTTTTGGTTAGGAACTCTAACTAAAATATCATTTTAAATGTTTTATTAAATTATTCTTATAAATATTTATCATTAATGTCCATGTTTTAAAAATGGTTTTAAGGGTTTATTTATATGTACATGAATGTTTTAAAATTTTAATTACTTTCAAAAGTTTTAAAGTGGTATGGGACACTTTGATACAAAAATCTATTTTAAACATGTTTTTGATAAATAGTGAGACTTTTAAATGTTCTCATGAAAAATGGATATTTCTCTCCAAGAGTTTTACTGATCATTTTCAACTATGTCAATATAAATTATGGGATATTACTCTCGATCAATGTTGATTTATTATGATAAAAATATCTCATACTATATTGAAGGTTTTGTGATATGTCTGACTATGGATGTGTTATTTTTATACAATTCATGGTTTATGGATAAAGTATTGAAATTTCACATGATAGTTTTAATAAAAAAAATTATGTTATGTTTAAACCTTTTCATATGTGTAATGAATTGGACTTAGTATGTGATGAATGGAACCTACTATAGCTTCGGGATGCATCAGTTGGTCTCATAAGACAAACTAGTATCTTGGAACAAGGCCTTGAAAAAATCTTATTTTTAGCCTTGGCACAAGGCTTTGACAATGTGGTTATGATGTCTGCAATTATGAATTCCATCATTATGAGATTGGATATTGATATTTCATGTGGTTATTTGACTAGTAGAATACCCATGACTATGTTTTATTATGGAATTATTTACTCAGGTCATATTCCTACCATAAATTGTTCATATTTATTATTTGTAAAGTCATTTGTTTTCTATTATCCACCATGCCTAATGTTTATGTTATCTTCCACTGTATTGATTACTCTTAATTTGCATTTTAGATCACCCCTTTTTCATGTTTCATTTTCCCAGGATATGAAGAAGTTAGTTATGAGTGACTTGAAGGAATAGTCATTGAATCTTGGATGTTTGTAATGGAATAAATTAATGTTGTTTTACTTTGCAAGTTTTAGTGTTGAACATATGTATGTATCTTGATTCCATAACTAATAAATTGATCGGTCCTTCGGGACTTGATTCCTTGTAATCATCCCAATGTATTAAAATAATGCACCGGCTCCTGGATTCTGGGGTCAGGGCATTATAGTTGGTATCAGAGAAAGTTTAGTATAAACCTTGGAAACATGATTTAGATAAACTCTGATTAGAGCACATTACCCTAAGAATTAAATTGAGGATTATTATATAATAACATTATAGAATCGTTCTAATGTAGAGATTTTGTGTTTTTTCCAAGCAGTACATCCCTATATGGATACAAGCACGTAGAGGCGGCTCTAGAAAATATTAACCTAGGATTAAAAACTCTGAAGAGGATTTTCAGGCTCGACCCCAAGTATCCTGGTACATGACAACATGCCTTGCTATACTCTTGGTTAATACATTCCCGTGGGACATGCTTAGGATAATTTATGTTATCATTACAATCAGATGTGAAGGATTTTAATATAAGATGACAGTAAATGACCTTGTTTAATTCTAAGGTGTTTTAAATTGATAATGAGGTGTCATGATATTCTCTAACTGATTTTTTGACTATTATTACTCACACAATGATTTCTTGTTTTAGTCAATGGATGGATTCCAGAAAGTCAAAGTAACATTGAGCATGATGTAAAATGATTGAATGGTGGTGGAAATGAGAAAGAAAATGTAATTTTGACAGGCGTAAAAGATATCTTGTTCATGCCAAATTAGTTCTCAAAAAATATGATCAACAACATATATATTAACCAACTCACAGACTCAACATGGAAGAGAAAAGTGGTGAATGATAAGAGCTCTAGCATTGAAGACCATGGAGAAATGAAAGATCATTTTCCATCATGCAGGAAATGTGGAAGGAGACACCTTGGGAGGTGTATTAATGGAAAAAATAAATTATTTATGTGTGGGAAAAAAGGACATAAAGTAATGAATTTTGAGGAAAAATGAAGAGTACTATGAAAGAAAATAAAAATTGTCCTAAGATTCCATTTACAGTCATTTTCCATAAATGTAGGGGACCTGGACATTACCCGAGTGAATGCCCTATTCTATAGGATATATTATTGGTAAAGGGAAAAAGCTATGTTGAAAGAAATGGATGGAGAAATGTTTAAAAAGTATTAGTGCTCTTTGTTGATGGGATTACTTTGGAAGACTTTTCTCTTGTATTTGTAACCCTGTAGTTTACCATGTGAAAATGATATTTGAGGAAGAATTATCATTTCTCTTGTGGATATAGTTATAAATAACCATTTGGTTATATATGATCATTGAGTTTGAGGAAATTAAATGTTATTAAATTTTGGAATGAAAATGCAAGGTATGAGATAACATTTGTGATGAAATTATGTTGTAGTTATTTTAAGGAATCTATCTCATTTTTGGGAATATTATAAAATTATATCGTTTTTGAAAAAGGACAACACATAGACCATGTTAGAACCCTTCATGTCAGACAAAGATGTGGGAATCGAACCCACAACCATAGTGCGATTGGGATTTATTTCCTACAACTGGACTAGTGTGACTATTTAGTTTTAGTTAAATGATTTTTTTGATCAATAATAAGTTGATTTTTGATCTTATGTCTTATTAAATGGATATCCTTAGTATAGGTAAATGATATGGTGATTATGTGATAATTGTTATTTTAGATGATGTTCACTCTATTGGGAATACAATATGACTAAGGAAAATAGAATACTACGGGATTTCATTTGAAGAGTAAAGGTGTTTTTTAACATATGTGTTTATTGTGGATTTATGGTGATTTGGGTTATTTATGGAAATAATCGACCTATCATAGAGAATATTTGATTAGGTTAATTACTTTTAAGTATGTGACTTTAAGAGTAATCAATATTATTTGGAGATACAATTTAGCGTGGAAAACTACGTAAGAAAACTCATCTGAGTTTTGAGATTCAATATTATTTGTATTATATTAAATGATTTTATGGAAAATTGATTATTGAATGGTATTTAGTGAACTTTGGGTATTTTTGGTTTTATTTTTGAAATTAAGATTATTATTTCTTTCTCTAAAGTACATTCCTTTTTGCAGATCATCTGATCTTTTACTACCCATTTTGGTTTTGGTTATTCTATAAAGAAAAGGAAAATATGAAGTTTATCCATTGTGGATTATTTTATTATGTATATGTTTATTCTAGCGCTTTAGGTGTGACCAAGTTATCTTTAATACACATTATTTGGAGTGAAAGATGAGTTTGTGGTAAGAATTAGATAAATGATGAAACTCTACTTGTCATGTATATATTTTTTTTCATATTCTAGGAATAAATTAATTATTAAACTTTAGGGAAGGGATCTTAAAACAAAAAATTATTTATCCTAATGCTTTATGTTTTGTAGAACCGATGATATTTTAAATCGTCATAGATTGATGGCTTTGAGGCCCTCAATTTTACACTTGTTTGTGATTGATGACCTCAATCACTCCCTATATATATTTACATTTTCTATCCAATTATGTGTCTCTAATTTCCACCAATGTTCTCTTAATCTAGATTATAATTTAGTGGTCAGTTTTTCATATCCTTTTCCCTTTTATTAACCAATTTCCGATGTGGATTTTCCCAAAAAGGTATCTTTCTCTTTTTAACCTTTTATTTTCGAAGAACAATTTCAAATTTCGAGGACACAATTTATTTAAGGAGGGGAGAATGTAACATGGAATGATTTCATAGTAAGTTATTTTCTATAAATTCAATAGCTTGAGTAATATGCAACACCGAGTTCAAGCCCAACAGGACCTACCAAACTAGCCATTCAAAAGCAGTTATGAATAGTATTAACTGGATTTTGAATTTTATATACTCCATATAAATTTAACTTATGTATTATGTGTTTCTCAGACATATTATAAGAACAAATTCAAATTTTCAGATAAAAAAAGTATTTCTTAAAAAATTTCAATTTTACCACCTTTTTATAGAGAACCCTTTTTAAATCCAATATTTGCCCATTTAACATATTCATTTTGAAAAAATAAAATTCATATTTAGAATCGGGACATAAAAATATACATTGGATGATATTTTGGAATATTTCTAATAATAATCATTTTTCTGAATAGTGAGAAATAATGTATATTAATTCAAAACTGTCTTTTAACCTAATTTATTTATATGGTTAAGTTATATTTTAAATTGGTTTTGAAGTGTAAATAGATTATATTTTTACACTTTAATCCAATTTTTTTCATTGTAATTTATTTCACTTTGAAATTACACATAAACAAGTGCCAATCGTTTGATAGTTATTGTTTCTTAAAAACATGCAATTTCTTTCGACAATGAGAATTAATTTTAAATTATTTCATACAAAATATATGTTTTGAATTTGGTAAAATAGACATAGTTTTTTAATTCTAAATATCTAATATAGCATAGGCTGAATTTTTGGTATTTTTCTGAAAAACATCAATTTTTGATGAATAGTGAAACCACTAGGTAGTAGTTAAAAATTCAACTTTTTCATTTAAATGTAATTTTACAGCTTCTTTGAATTGAATTTAGAAAATCCAAGATACATGGTTGTTATTAGTAAGTAAAATTTGGTTCAATAAGATGAAAATAAATTTTGGTGAATAGTAACTTTTGACTTTTATTTACAGCGGTTAAAGTTAAATAGGGTAATTAAATGTAAAAACAATATTATAAGAGTACAAAATTACCTTATCACTTTTCATAACATTATTGGATGAGTCATGGCCGACCATGGGAATCCTTGGGTAGATTTTGGGACCCCATGGAGTCACTTAAGAATGATAATGACACTTTATTCTAGTTAACTTAAAGTAAAGACAAAAATGACATTAACAAATATATTTTAGTATATAAATTATTACATAGGGTAATATAAGTCATCTTTTCGACTATAAATAATCATTGGGAAGATAAAAATATTTCCTACATTATGGTATTATTTTTTATAATTTTTAGACATTAAATAAATTAAATTATTTATGACACAATAATGACGTAGTATTTACCACATTAATACATTATTTAAATAAATATGATTATTAATAATACTATAATATCAAAAACCTTTCCAATTATTATTGGATAATTTTATTTCGAACATGATTCATCTTATCTTTGACTGTAATTTGTTTTGGACCTTTATAAACCAAATATCCCTATATAATAAAATAATATTTTTACACTTTCCTAAAGAGCCCCTCCTTCCCCTTATAAAACGACACCACTTATAACCCATTCCACACAACTTGTAACATCCCAGTTCCGTGTGCCACACAATAGGTTCCCCAAAACCAGTTTTCCATGTGAACTCAAGCGCATTTCCCCAAACGCTAGAGGCTGCAGACTAGCAGTGAGGGCCCAGGTCTGATAGTGGGGAAATTATGCCCTCATTAGTCAAAGTGTTGCGCAGCGGAATAAAATAAAAAGAATACAACAACAGAGGAAGCAATAAACCATACATATTTAATATAACAACTGTAGTAAATGATAACCAACCAGATATATAGATATTATGAAACATGTCTCATGTTCTAAGAAAACATCAAGAACATGTTACACAACAATACAATACAATACAGAGTACATCAAAAAAGAACAGAACAACTGGTAGCATCGCAAGCCTAAGCTCGGTCCCAAGATACCCTACTCATTAGTAGCAATCAAGTACCTGTGTAGGGACCCTTTACCTTATCTACATCTACAGGAACACAATCTGTTTGGGCCAAAAAGCATGACCCAAATAGGGTGTGAGAAATAATCTCAGTAGGCACCCACCAAAGGCCCGTTCTCAACTGTGTGTAAACATGAAACAATAGTGTGAAAAAGTAAATGAAATAAACTAAGGAATAATCAAAAGTAACTAACATTACCAGTTATATTGCAATTTTATTATTCAATTTATCAATTTAATATAAGAAAACACCATAGTGAATTTCTATGTAAACAGTCAGTCAGTGTCCTCAGACATGCAAACCCTAACCCTTAGGTAATCAGAATCTTGCCCTCAGGCATTACCCTCGGGCAAGAAATATATTTCCCTTAGGCGTACGAAGTTTCACCCTCAGGCACAGAAGTCACTGCCCTCAAACAAACGAATGGTTTCCCTCAGGTGAAAAAGAAGGTTGCCCTCAGGCTACTCCAATCATGCCCTTAGGCTATAGTAAAACTCCACCCTCAGGCAAAAGTAACCAGGCCAAGACAACCATGTAAATTAAAAATTCACATACAATTCCTCTCAAGGAAATTTAACATACATTATTACAATGGAATACCCTCGGGTATCCTGGCCAAACGACTAAACAGAAGAACGCACCCCCGGGGTGGTCCTTGATCCAAGAAATTATCCCAAAAAGTAGTTTATTATCACATATAATCACCTATAAATTTCTCGGTAGATAAAATAGCCATGACCTCAGCTACACGACACCCAAACATGGGTTCGTAACAGAAAAATACACACAAACACAAAACAGGTGGAAATTAAACACTAAGCCACCTACCTTAAACACCCAAGAAAGGTATACATGTATGAAGCCTTCTAAAATGTCCAAGAATGTCATGGATCTAAGGTAAAATAATTCTCATTCAACCTCAAATAACACCCCTTAGAGAAAAAATTGGAAAGAAACACATAAGTAGAAGGAAGATCTTACCTGTGCGTTTCCAACGTGATCGACGGAAGAGGAAACAGATTTCAGACGCTCGATCGGTTCATCCATTATGGTTTGGCCATCCTCTCCCGAGCACTCATCCAGTTCTAAGCCAATACTGTGAACATGGTTGGATAATTCCCATTTTAAGTGAACAAAAAAAATTACACAGCATGTAATTTTTACTACACGGCGTGTACTTCCTTCTTTTAACTGTTCCACTGGCGGCACCGCCAAACTGTTCATCCGTCAACATGAGTACACGGTGTGTATTCCCGACTATAGGGCTTGTACTGTCGTCCAGTTGGAGACTGCTTTCATCACCTTACTATTTTCCTGCCGACTAACTACACGGAATGTAAATACACACCACACGACATGTAGTCGTTTTCTACACACTTCATCACCGACATGGCTACACACCCTATGTACTCATTCCACACGGCCAAAGTACACAGCCTGTGGAATAGTACATAGTGTGTAGTCCTAAAATTTTGTTATTTTTCCCCATTATCCTTATTTTCTCAAAAACCATTAAGGAAAAGATAAAATAAGAAACCCATACCTCAAAAATATGAACCGGGTTCTTACAAAATTCCCCCATTAAAGTAATTTGTCCCTGAATTTCCCTTCCAATGGTGGCAAAGATAAAGCTCATAACATCTCCGGCCGCTGAGCACATACGTCGGTCTCCCACTCCCAGGTTTTATCCTACACTCATCCATGCTGCCAATGCACCTGCACGAGAGGAACTAGCCGGCCTTAGAGAACCTTCATGCTCCTATCAGTGATACGAATCAGATGCCTCTCAAAGGACGCATCCACCTGAAGCTCAACCTCCTCTGGCTGAATGTCATGAGATGGGTCTAAATGATAGCGGCGCAACTAAGATACATGGAAGAGGTCGTGCATGGCTTGATACCTATGTGGTAACTACAACCGATAAGCAACCAGTCCAACTCTCTCCAGAATCTGAAATGGACCCACATACCTCGGTAAACGTTTACCATGTCTCTTGATCCGTCTGTGTCCCAGCCTCAGAGAAACATGTAAGAAAACCTGATCCCCAACCACTAACACCAAAGGTCATCTGCGGTGATCAGTATAAGATTTCTGGCAAGACTGTGTAGTATCCATCCGCTTCCGAATCAACTGGACATGCTCAGAAGTATCCTACATGAGCTGCAGTCCCAGTAAAGCTGCCTCACGTGCCTCTAACCAGCACAAGGGTGATCGGCATGGCCTACCATATAAAGAAAAATAAGGTTCCATCTCAATAGTCCCCTGAAAACTGTTTTTATAGGAAAACTCGACTAGGGGTATGTGATTCTCCCAAGAGCCCCTAAAGTCTAGGACGCATGCACGCATCATGTCCATAAGCACCTGTATCATACGCTCTGACTGGCCATCGGTATGAGGGTGGTAAGCTGTGCTCAGAAGAACCTGTGTACCCAGTGCCCTATGAAATCTCTGTAATAAATGAGTCGTAAAACATGCATCCCTATCTGAAACGATAGAACGGGGGACCCCATGGAGACGTACGATCTCTAGGATATACAAATTCTCGAGCTCGTCAACACCGTAGATCTCCTTGATCAAAAAAAGTGAGCTACCTTCGTGAGTCTGTCCACAACATCCCACAAGGAATCATTGCCTCTAGGTGACCTCAGCAATCCAATCAAGAAGTCCATCACGACATCATCCGATTTTCACTCTGGAATGGTTAACTGCTGAAACAGTCCACCTGGCCTTTGGTGCTCTTCCTTCACCTACTGACAGGTGGAACATCTCGTAACAAAACCAGCTACTTCTCACTTCACACCCGACCACTAGTACTGACGTCTCATGTCATGGTACATCCTGGTAACCCTAGGATGAACTGCCTAAGATGAATCATGAAACTCCTGCATCAAATCCCCACGTATATCCCCTGAAACCCATACTCGTCCATGGAAACACACTACCTCCTCATCACCTATCATCCACCCAAGATGAGGGTCCTCACTGGCCTCCTCCTACCGTAGAACATGGCCTTCTGAATCAGATTGTTGTCTCATCCTCACTATATCTAGGAGGGTAGATGTCACAGCTAAAGAATAAAGATAGGTCTTCCCCTGACTGTCTTGAAACTCCAAATGCATCTCAAGGAACAAAGCCATGAGCTGCCACTCACCACTGGCCTCCTACACCGCCTATATCTGAGTCCTACTGCTCAGTGCATCAGCTACTGCATTACCTTTACCAAGTGTATAGGCAAGCTCAAAATCGAAGGATTAAAGTTATTTGATCCACCTCCGCTGTCTCAGATTCATGTCACGCTGAGTAAAAATATACTTGAGACTTTTGTGGTCGGTGAAAACCAAAAAATGTTCTCCCAATAGATAATGTCTCCAACAACGCAACGCATGCAGAACTGCAGCCAACTCGAGGTCATGTGTCGGGTAATTCCTCTCATGTGGCCTCAACAGCTGAGACCCGTACGCAACAACTCAATCGCCCTAAATCAACAATCCTCCTAGCCCAATACCTGATACATCATATTAAACTGTATACCTCTTACCTTCCTCTGGAAGTATTAGGACTGGTGTTGATTTCAACATTTCTTTCAGGTTCTGAAAGGTTGTCTCGCAAGATTCTAACCAAACGAACTTCACACCCTTCTTAGTCAAACCCATAAACAGTGCTACTAAGCAGGAGAAGTCTAGTATGAAGCATCTGTAGTAACCAGCTAGCCCCAAGAAACTCCGTATCTCAAACACGTTCTTGGGCTGCTCCCAGGAAACTACTACTCTCACCTTCTCTGGGTCTACTACAACTCCTACCTCTGAGATGATATGACCCAGGAAGTGAATCTGGTCCATGAAAAAGTGGCACATTAAGAGCTTATCGTATAGCTTATTCTCTCTCAGTGTACTCAATATGATCTTAAGAAGGGTGGCATGGTCATGTCGATTGTGAGAGTACATAAAGATGTCGTCCACGAATACTACCACAAAAGAATACAGATAAGGATGGAACACATGATTCAACAGAGCCACAAAAACTGTTGGCACATTCATGAATCTGAACGGCATAACCAAGTACTCGTACAGACCATATCTGATCCAAAAAGCTGTAAGCGGTATATCTGATGGCCTCACGCGTAGCTAAGGATATCCTGACCTCAAGTAAGTCTTCGAGAACACTCGTGCTCCCAAAATTTGTTCAAAAAGATCATGAATCCTTGGAAAGGGATATCGGTTCATGACCATCAACTGGTTCAGCTTCTAATAGTCCACACAGAGTCTGAGGGTACCGTCTGCCTTCTTCTCAAAAAAGATCGGCGAACTCCAAGGAGAAGTACTGGGTCAGATAAAACCCTTTTCCTGCAACTCCTCTAACTTTCTCTTGAGCTCCTGTAACTCTATTGTGGCTATTCTATAAGGAAGAATGGAATCCAGTGCTGCTCTTGGCACATGCTCAATAAATAAATCCACCTCACGCTCTGGAGGTAGACCAAAAAAGTCATCTGGAAAGACATACCTGAAATGATAAACCACTGGAGGTAAATCCATTTGACATGTCCCCTGATCATCCAGACATAAACTCGCTATCTGGGTTGTGACTCCACCTCGACCATGATGCTCTGGTCCATATTGACTCACCTGAGCATCTCATTCACCTTTGTATAGAAACTCTCCACCCTCTGGTGTTATATAACTCACCCTACGACGATAGCAGTCCACAAAGGCTCGAAAGGGAACCAACCAGTCCATCTAGAGAATGACGTCATAATATTTCATCTCTAAGACGTAGAGGTTCCATAGAAAGTGACACCCAACAACCTCACGGGGGTACTCCTTGCCCTGACGGACACATAACGTTCTAGTTCCCAATGGAGTGTCTAGCGTCATAACATCAGAAAAAAGAAGAAACAGAGAGCCCAATTCTCTCCACAATGGGCACAAATATGAAACTATCTATACCACCAGTATCGAAAAGTACTGAATATAAGACAGAATCTACTAGAATAGTACCTATGACAGTGGAAGGTCTGGGATCCTGCTCTTATTGGGTCTGCTGCACTGCACATGCCTGCCTAGTGCCATGACCCTGTGACACAACCTTGCTACCCTGAGCTATCCTGCCCTGCTGCCTCTGAGATCCTGGTGTCTGGATACCACGGCCATGAACACCATCTCTGTCTGCACGCCCTAACGTATTCTAGTTTCCTGACTGGTAAGAAGCCACTGTTCATGATCTATGCGGAGTCTGCACAGAAGCCCTCTCACTAGCCACTGGTGGAAACACCCTGCAAAAGTGCTATATATGGCCCATATTGCTGCAAGATCGACACTCAAATGGATAACGTGGACACTGTTGTCTCTTGTGCCCCTCTTTTTCACACTGGTAGCGCCTGACCTGGCCACCTGGAGAAATCATCTTGCCGGTACTGCCACCCTGAGAGAAGTCCATCTGTCTCTTCCTCTTACCCATAGAAATAGTACTAGAGACCGGTGCTGAACCACCCTAGCCCACACCACAATCTTCCCGAAGGTTCCTCTCTGTAATTAGTGAATGGTTCACAATAGCATGCATTGAAGGCAACCTGAAAACATTCACCAGCGCTCAGATGTCATAACGAAGACCAACCTCAAAACGCATGGCCTTCAACATCTCATCACCCACCAGCACGGGTGAAAAACGCTGAAGCTTGGTGAAATGAGCAGAATAGTCCATCACTGAAATAGCACCCTGCAGCAGGATCATGAACTCTCGAGCTCTATCTTCCCTCAGAATCTTTAGAAAGAAGAAATCATAGAAAGATATCTGAAAATATTCCCACGCCATGTCTCTGTGATGCTCTGACTAGGTGGTAACATCCCACCACATCTTGGTGGAATCACGAAGAATATAAGTCGCGAGCTTGACCCTCCGCCATGGAGGCATCTCAAGATGCTTGAAAATAGTCTTCATAGACCACATCAAAGATTTCACATCCCATGGTCTGTCATCCCCTAAGAACGTAGGCGGATGCTGCTGCTGGAAGATACGAGTCAGCTCAGCCATAGATGTGGAAGCCGGTGGTGCTCCCTGAATGGTCTGCATGAACCACATAAAGCCTTCATAGAACTATGCCTCCATGCCTGTATCCGATATAATGGCTGGCGCTGCATCTAGATCTACTTGAGAATCAACTGGTAGCCCATGGCCCACCATTTTCGGAGTATAATTGTCGCCACTCTCTTGGAGAACAATGTGTGGTCCTCTCGACGGCATGACACTACAAGGTCAAACACACACCTTAGATCCACATTTATCACAGACTGAAAACGAAGGAACTGAAAATGGAATAGGAGGAAGAATGCATTTCAAGATTTTCAATATAAGACTACACGGCGTGTATACTGACTACATGGTGTGTAAGTGACTTTTCTTCCCTTGTCTGGGTCCTTCTATATGGATTAGCCACACAACTCCCGTTGAACAAAACTACACAACTTGTATATCATCTACACGGTATGTATGGTGTAATCTTCCAACTACTCGTGTCATTTGTGACACGGACGACTACTCAGCTTGAGACTACATGGCATGTTACACCCACACACGGCATGTACGCCACTCCATCTTCCTAGCCACATGGCTAACTCCACACGGACTGTCCTCAGGAAAGACTACATGGCGTGTACCAAAGGAACATGGTGTGTCCTAGACAAGCTTCATCGACCTGTGTTGTTAGTTACATGGCCAGATACATGGATCAAACTACACGGCGTGTTCTATATGCACGCGGCATGTACACAAAAGGATTACCCCGGCCCGTGTTTTTTGTTACACGGCCGGGTCCCCTGGTCACACTACATGGCGTGTCCTTCATTGACACAGCGTGTTCAAGAAAATATTACATCGACCCGTGTTTGTTAGTTACATGGCCGGGTCTCTGGGTCAACACTACTCAGTGTGTACTTCAGCTACACGAAGGGTTTTACCCCAACCTTTCCCTACCCCGTGTCCCCGCCCACACGGTCTATGACACGGGAAGAGACTAAATGGCATGTACTTAGGGTACACGGCATGTACTTAATAATTTTTTTCCTTTTCTTCTTGAACAGAAGAACACACTGAGTGTGTTTATAGAACTACACAGTATGTACACTTGGTTTTCCGTACAGTAAGCCTAAGATACTATTCCAGAACACAGAAAATACTGAAAACAACACCTAAGTTCCAAATTCAGATCCGTGAGGGCCCATACTCCCCGTGAATCAATGTTTGGCATCTTATCTCTGTTATAATAAAATAAACAATCAATGATCCACCAAATTCCTTTAAATGGGGGCCCATACTCCCCAAAAACCAAAGTTTGGCATTCATTATAATAATCAGATCACAAAAAAATACCCTATCACATAGAAGGCATTTATCAAGCAGCTATCACAACAACATTCTTTTCCAGAACAACAACTATCACATCAACATGCAATTTCTAATGCACCTACATGGCATTGAACTATGCATTTCATGTGATTCCTATCATGTTCCTAAATTATGCATGAGATGACATACCCTCATCTCATCAGGTTGAAATGAAATAGAACCCATGGATAAAATATATACAGTACAATCACAAGTGTGTCACCTAATGGTGAAAATCAAATCAATTGTAGAATTTTCAAAATCAGACAAATTTAAAAAATACAAGGTAGACTAGCTTTTACCTATACATAGGTTAGCTACGCCCGGGAACAACATATTACCAACTACCATTCCCATCCTATCCCGGAATAGAACTCTAAATAGTAAGTAAAATAAAAGAAACACCCTCTGATACCACTTTGTAACATCCCGGTTCCGGGAGCCACTCAACGGGTGCCCCGAACCCAGTTCACCATGTGACCTCAAGCACAATTCCCCAAACGCCAGAGGCTGCCAACTAGCAGTGAGGGACCAGGTCTGATAGTGGGGAAACTATGTCCTCATTTTTCAAAGTGTAGCGCAGCGGAATAAAATAAAAATCATACAACAACAGAGGAAGCAATAAACCATACACATTTAATATAACAACTGCAATAAAAGATAACCAACCAGATATATATATATGATGCAACATGTATCCAGTTCTAAGAAAATAGTCAAAACATGTTACACAGTTGTACAATACAATACAGAGTACATCAAAACAGAACAAAACAATAGGTAGCATCGCGAGCCTAATCCTGGTCCCAAGCTCCCCTACTCCTCAGTAGTAGTCAAGTACCTATATAGGGACCCTTTCCATTATCCACACCTGCAGAAACGTAATCCGTTAGGGCTGAAAAGCATGACCCAAACAGGGTGTGAGAAATAACCTCATCAGGCACCCACCAAAGGCACGTGCTCAACTGTGTGTAAACATGCTACAACAACATAAAAAAGTAAATCCAATAAACTAATCAGCTCTCAAAAGTAACAAAATTTACCAGTTATATTGCTATTTTATTATTCAATTTATCCATTTAATATAAGAAAACACCACAGTAAATTTCTATGTAAACAGTCAGTCAGTTTCCTCTGAAACGCAAACCCTTACCCTCTAATAATCAGAATCTTTCCCTTAGGCATTACCCTCAGGCACGACAGATATTTCCCTCAGGTATACGATGTGCCTCTCTCAGGCACAGAAGTCACTGCCCTCAGGCATACGAAAGGTTTCCCTCAGGCGAAAAATAACGTTGACCTCAGGATAATCCATTCATGCCCTCAGGCTATAGTAAAACACCACCGTCAGGCATAAGTAACCGGGATGAGCCCAAAATGTAAATAAAAAATTCATATACAAATACACTCAAGTAAATTTAACAAACAATATTACCATGGCATACCCTCGGGTATCCTGGCCAAACAGCTAAACAGAGGAACGCACCCCCGGGGTGGTCCTGGATCCAAGAAATGATCCCAAACAGCAGTTTATTATCACATATAATCACTTATACATTTCTAGGAAGTTAAAATAGCCATGGCCTCAGCCGCACGACACCCCGACCTGGGTTCGTAGCACAAAAATACACACAAACTCACAACAATAGGAAATTAAACACCAAGCCACCGACCTTAAACACCCAAGAACGGTATATGAAAATGACGCCTTCTGAAATGTCTAAGAACGTTGTAGATATAAGGAAAAATAATTATCATTAATCCTCATATAACTTCCCTTAAACGAAGAATTGGAAAGAAACACACAAGGAGAAGGAATCTCTTACCCGTGAGGTTCCAATGTGATCGACAGAAGCGGAAACAAATTCTTGATGATCGATCGGTTGATCCAAGAATGTTCGGCCATCCAATCCCGAGCTCTAGTCCGGTTCTAATCCAATACTATGAACAGGGTTGGCTACTGCCCATTTGAAATGAAAAAAACAAAGTACACGGCGTGTACTTTTGACTACACAGCGTGTACTTCCCTCATTTAATTGTTCCTCTGGCGGCACCACCAAACTGTTCATCCATGGACATGAGTACACATCATGTATTCCCAACTACACGAAATGTACTATTTCCTAGCTGGTGACCACTTTCACCGCCTTACTATTTTCCTGCCGACTGACTACACGACATGTAAATACATACTACACGGCATGTAGTCGGTTTTTACACCCTTCGTCGCCGACATGGCTACACACCCTATGTACTCATTCCACACGGGAAAAGTACACAACGTGTGGAATAGTACAGAGTGTGTAGTCCTAAATTTTTTTATTTCCCCCCATTTTCCTTATTTTCTCAAAAACACTTAAGGAAAAGAGAAAAGAAGAAACCCGTACCTCAAAAATAAGAACCGGGTTCTTACACAACTCTCAATCCCCTTGGATCGTCCAAAACCTAAAAAAATAATCTCTCAAGATCCCCCTATTCATCTTAGAAGCATTTCCTTAGTCATAAGGAATTTGAAGAAGTCCTTTGGGTTCAACGAAAATGATGTTGCCCAAATTAAAGGTAACACTTTCTATTAAATTCTTTTGTTTTATTTTGTTTTATTTTACTTCTCCAACCCCTAAAACATTTTATTACTTTATTTTATAACAACGCCAGTATCGTTAATATAATAGGATTTTTTTATGAGAAGGATTCATAGTACACTTACACACACCCTTATCTAATGGGTTAAGAACATACAATTTCTGTGGTTGGGAAACTAACGCCTCACGAAACAACGATTGTTCGATTATCTCCTTCCACATCTCATGGTGTCCATTAATATGAAGCTTTATTTATATATGATATATATATAATGTTTATTTATTCTTTATGCTTCTGTATTATCCATTTATATCATCATTTTATGGTTTCCATTATGGGTAAAATGCGACAATTTCATTGAGGAAGTCTGGACTACCGCCCCCTCAAAACGATATGACTTGTTAATTCCTTATATGGGATATATAAAGGATGGAATTAATGATATTTTATATTATATTATACTTGAATTATAATATACCTATGTATCATTATGTTTTAATTCCATTAAAATACAAAATGGAAATGAAAGTAGTGTTCATGCGTTCGTACGACTTACCGTCAACAAGAACGGTACATTTCATTTCTTATCTACAAATGTTATGTACTGTTATAAATATATATATACTTTATATATAATATATATGTGATATCTAAATCATTTATATCATTCTGGAGATAATGGACTTTTGACCACAAGGAAAAATTGTAATTATAACAAGTTCATTTTTGACTCATGTTCCGAACATCAATAAAATATCCAATATGAACTCATATAATTAACTAATTGTTATAGAAAGGTAAAAATTGATATAAAAGGAATAAGAAACTTAAATAAAGTTCTTAATAAAGTATAAATTAACTTATGTTTATTATTCAGGAAGAACGAGGAACATACAAGACATGTTAGACTTGAGGTAAGGGGTTTCTTATCTCACTTTTAATTCCTTGAGATTTCCATTGTTTGCCAATTATTTATTACTGTGGTGTATTAGTTACTACCATTTGATATATATTATAATTATTCTCATTATATTCATGGTATTATATGATTCATTTGGTGGTTATTAACTTTTGGTCATACGACTCGATTGATTACAACATGTTTTTCATCTCACTTCTTATTTACAAGAGATTCATGCTATATTGCCACTATTTCCTTTTATGTAGAGTATGTAATGTCCTTGATTGTATTACTTATGTAATATAAAATAATTTATGGGTATTTACATATTCATTTTAGGATCCTTATTTCATGGGGTGTATGTTTCATAAGTCACCATATCGGTAATGGAATTTCTAATTTCGATTTCCACTCTTTGGGATTTACGCATTCTTCATTGATTATTTAACTCTAAGATTATGTGTGGAATCAATATTTATTATTTATGTAGTAATTTCAACTCCCCTTTGTGTGTATATACATTTGATACACATAATAACTCCATTGATAATTTCTCAAGTCATTGATATGAACTTGATAAAAGAAATCTTAACTCAATTTCCACTCATTGAGTTAAACATCCGAGTCATTGATGTTGTTTTTACCAGAATATTTGTGAACGTAATCTGATTCATTTACACTGAATATCCAATCATATTGAGTGTATCTATATTTATCAAACTAAATTATGTCATTGATTTATTCTTAACCGAAGGATACAGTCTTTATAAGGGATTTCATCTAGATTTACATTCCATTAAGACTTCTTTATTGTTATATACCAATTCACGTTTATATGGTGTATATAATGTACTTTAACATAGTATATCATTAATACCTCAATTCTCATGATATTATAACATTTTTATTACCTCACTTATTTGTATTAATTTGTCTCTATTTTGGTTAGGGACTCTAACTAAAATATCATTTTAAATGTTTTAAAAATATATTCTTCTAAATCTTTCTCATTAATGACCATGTTTTAAAAATGGTTTTAAGGATTTATTTATATGGACATGATTGTTTTAAAATGTTAATTACTTCCAAAAGTTTCAAATTTGTATGAGACACTTGGATTCCAAAATGTATTGTAAACATATTTTTGATAAATAGTGATACTTTTAAAAGTTTTCAAGAAAAAGGGATATTTCTCTCAATGATATTTACTAATCATTTTCAACAATGACAGCTTCCTTTTTGGGATATTATTCTTGATCGAGGTTGATTTATTATTATACCAATCTCTCATACTATATTGAAGGTTTTGTGATATTTTTGACCGTGGATGTGTTATTTTTATACCATTCATGGTTTGTGGATAAAGTATTAAAAACTCGTATGATAGTTTTAATACAAATGATTATGTTATGTTTAAAACTTTTCATATGAGGAATTAATTAGACATATTAAGTGACGGGTGGATCCCACTATAGCTCCTCGATGCATCGTTAGGTCTCATGAGACAAACTAGTGTCTTGGCACAAGGCCTTGACAAAATCTTATTTGTAGTCTTGGAACAAGGCCTTGACTATGTAGTTATGACGTCAGACATTATCTATCCCGTCATTATGATATTAGAAATTAATATTTGATGTGGTTATTAAAATAGTAGAATACCCATGACTATGTTTTATTATGGAATTATTTACAAAGCACATATTCGTACAATAAATGGTTCATGTTTATTATTTGTAAAGTCATGTGTTTTCAATTATTCACCATGCCTAATGTTTGTGTTATCTTCCACTGTATTGCTTACTCTTACTAAGAATTTTTGCTGACCACTTTCTCATCTTTTATTTTCCTAGGATATGAAGAAGTTAGTTATGAGTGACTTAATGGAATAATCTTGCAAGCTTGGATGTTTGTAATGGAATAAATTATTATTGTTTTACATTTCAAGTTATAGTGTTGAAATTATGTATGTATCATGTTTACAGGACTACTAAATTGATCGGTCCTTCGAGACTTTATTCCTTGTAATCATTCCAATGTTTTAAAATAATGCACCAGCTTCTGGATTCTGGGGTTGGGGCATTACAGTTGGTATGAGAGGATGTTTAGTACAAACCTTGGAAACTATATTTAGATAAACTCTGATTTGAGAACATTAACCTTAGATAGACATTGAGGATTTGTATAGAAGAACATCCTAGAATCATTGTAATGTAGAGATTTTGTTTATTTTTCAAGAATTATATCTCTATCTGGATACAAGCAGGTAGAGGTTGCTCCGGTACAGATGTACCTAGGAGTGAAAACTCCAACAAGGAGTTTCAGGCTCGACCCAGGGTATCATCGTACACGAAAACGGGCTTTTCTGCACTCTTGGTTATGACACTATCGGGGGATATACATAGGATAATTTACATTCTATTTACAAACTGATTTGAAGGATTTTAATATAAGATAAGAATAAATGACCTTGGTTAATTGTAAGGTGTTTTAAATTAAAAATAAGGTTTAATTATATTCTCTAAATGATTTTATGAATATTATTACTCACAGAATGCTTTCTGGTTTTAGTCAATGACTAGATTCCAAGGAAGTCATAGTAACATTGATCATTATGTACAAGTTTTGAATAGTGGTGGAAATGAGCAACAAAGTGGATTTTTATAGGTGTAAAGGATAATGTGTTCATGCCGAATCAGTTTTAAAAAAATATGATCAACAACATATATATTAACCAACTCACTGACTCAACAAGGAAGAGAAAAGTGGTGAATGATAAGATCTCTAGCAGTGAAGACCATGGAGAAAAGAAAACTCATATTCCATCATGTGGGAAATGTGGAAGGAGACATCTAGGAAGGTGTCTTAATGGAACAAAGAAATTATTTATGCATGGGAATGGACATAAAGTAATGAATTTCCAAGGAAAAATGAAGAGTACTATGGAAAAAAATAAAAATGGTCTTAATTATCCATTTACAGTCATTTGCCGTAAATGTAGGGGACCTGTCCATTACCTGAGTGAATGCCTTATTCTATAGGATATCATCTTGGCCAAGGAAAAAGCTATGTTGAAATAAATGGATGGGGAATTGTATAAGAAGTATTATTGCTCTTTGTTGATGGGATTACTTTGGAAGAATTTTCTCTTGTATTTGTAACCCTTAATTTTTTTCATATGAAAATGATATTTGGGGAGGAATCATCTTTTCTATTGTGGATATAATTATAAATAACCATTTGGTTTTATATGATCATTGAGTTTGATGAAATTAAAAGTTATTAAAATTTAATATGAAAATGCAAGGTATGAGATAACATTTGTGATGAAATTATGTTATAGTTATTTTGAGAAATGTATCACATTTCTTGGAATATTATAAAATTATATAGTTTTTGAAAAAAGAAAACACGTAGACCACATGGAAACTCATTGTGTCTGACAAAGCTACGAGAATCGAACCCACAACCAAAGTGCGATTGGGATTTATTGCCCACCACTGGACTACGTGAAGTCCCTAGTTAGTTTGACTAATTCTTTTTAGTTAAATGATTTTATTGATCAATAATTTGTTTATTTACGATCTTATGTCTTATCAAATGGTTATCCATTGTATAGAAAAATGATTTGGTGATTAAGTGATAAATTTTATTCTGGAAGACGTTCACTCTATTAGGAATACTATATGACTAAGGAAAATAGAATACTATGGGATTTCATATGAAGAGTAAAGGTGTTATTACCTATGTTTTTATAGTTGATTTATAGCGATTTGGGTTATTTATGGAAATAATGAACCTATCATAGAAAATATGTGATTAAGTTAATTGATTTTAAGTATATGACTTTAAGAGTAGTCGATATTATTTGGAGATACAATTTATCATGGAAAACAACGTGAGAAAATTCATCTGAGTTTTGGGTTTCAATATTATTTTAGATTATATTAAATGATTTTGTGGAAAATTGTTTATTGAATGGTATTTATTGAACTTTGGGTATTGTTGGTTTCTTTTTTGAAATTGTGATTAATATTTATTTCTATAAAGTATTATCCTTTTTGCGGACCATCTGATCTTTTACTAACCATTTTGGTTTTGGTTAATAACTAAAGAAAAGGGAAATATATAGTTCATCCATTTTTTATTATGTGATTCTCTATATGTTGATTCTAGCGCTTCAGGTGTGACTAAATTATCTTTAATACACATCATTTGGCGTGAAAGATAATTTTGTGGTAAGAATTAGATAAAGGATCAAACTCTACTTATCATGTATATTTTTTATTTCTTATTATATGAATAAATTAATTCTTAAACTTTAGGGAAGGGATCTTAAAACCAAGAATGTGTTATCCAAATTTTTTATGTTTTGTTGAACCGATGATATTTTAAAGAGTCATAGATTGATGGCTTTGAGTCACTCAATTTTACACTTGTTTTTTATTGATGACCTCAATCACTCCCTATATATATTTATGTTTTTACCCCAATTATGTGTCTCTAATTTCCACAAATGTTCTCTTAATCGAGATCATAATTTAGTGGTGACTTTTTCATCTCTGTTTCGCCTTTATTAAGACTATTTTTCATTATCCCAATTTCGGATGTGGGTTTTCCACAAATGTATTTTTCTATTTTTAAACTTTTATTTTCAAATAACAATTTCAAATTGGGAGGATACAATTTATTAAGGGAGGGGAGAATGTAACACCTGAAGATTTTATAGTAAGTTATTTTCTTTAAATTCAATAGCTTGCGCTATATGCAACACCGAGTTTGAGCGCACCACGACTTACCAAACTAGCCGTTCAGAAACATTTATGAATAATATTTACTCTATTTTGAATTTTATATACTCCATATAATTTTAACTTATGTATTATGAGTTTCTTAGAAAAATTATGTAATGACCCGTAAACATTCACGGGAAATTTTATCTTATTTTTCTTTGGAATTTTACTAGAACGCGGTTTCAGACGGCACTTGATTCCGAGGCCCGGTGTGCCCGGAATTTCTATCCGAAGTTTAGCTCGGGTACGTTCAGTGAATGAACGAGCGGGAATTTCTAACTTTTGAACCAGTGCCCGGAATTGAATTTCGTTGGCAGCGATGGAACCGCAGCGCCGGTAATTGCTTAGGAACTCCTGTTTCGGAGTTGCGTTTACACGAGGGGAGTTATTAATTTTTATGGTAGTTGAAAATAAAAATTTATCAATTTTTATTTTTTCCCACTTGGTAGTTTTATCCGAAGTAAGGATGTTGGGGGTGGGACCCACTTGTGATAACCAACCTTGAGAGGATAAGGTAGGGTGGGACCCAAACAAGCCCAACTCCTCACTTTCCTAACCCCTCTAAACCCCCCCATTTATGTTTTGCTAACTTATCTCCTCATTAATTTTATAACATCTTATGTTAATAACTTAAGTGAGTTAAATGTGGGTTTTGAATTTTCAAACTCTTGAAATTCAAAAACCTATGTTGGGTTAATAAAATAAGTGGGAGGATTATTTTATTTTGGGGTTAGTATTTCTTGTGGTAGAGACTTGGGAGGAAAGGGCTAAGGGTTTGAGGAAGTCTTATTCTTCTTCTTCAACTTCGACGAAGAACGTGAAGAACACCTCGGACTCCGACGAAGAACACCGTCCTTAGCGAAGAACATCTCCGCCGAAGAACGCGAAGAACTTCTCCAACGACGTTTCCTCTTCGGACGCACCTCGATGTCAATGGAATCGACGTTCATTTCCCGCGATTCCTGACCTCCACGACGCTCGTCTTCCGCGGCTCGTTGACGTGCACCATTCTTGAAACCGAGGTAGGGGATTTGTTTTAATTAATTCCGTTCATGTTTCTAGTTTGTCGATCTTCGTGGATTTCGACTAAATGTTATCGTTTAACAAGATGGGTCGGACCGCACAAACATGACCGACCCTCCTCTTTTAACCTTGTTGATACTTTGTGGTTTGGATGGAATGGAGTGGTGCCGTCGCACCACGCAGAAATCGCACAGCAAGTACTTCACGATGCCGTCGCGCCGCGCCACGAAGTTGATCAAGGACGCGACGCCGTCGCGCCGCGTCGAAGAAAACTGAAGAAGTCGCGGCCGAAGCGGGGATGCGGCGGAAGGACGCGGTGTCTTCGTACCGCGCCGGACGAACCAAGCCGCGGTCGGTTCCGGGCCGCAGCGGAGCAAGGTGACCGGCGGCCGGTTCCAGGCCGTCGGTGTTGGCGAAGAAGGGGATCGGCCGTCGCCGGTCCCGTGGAGGCACGAATCGGCCGGACAGGGCGGGCCGGCCAGACAGGTGTGCAGCCGGGGGTTCAAACCCCTGGCCGGTCAGCCAAAATGGCCCCCTTAATTGGGGGGGGGGGGTTACACAGGGGGCAGCCCCCCCCCCCCCCCCCCCTTGACGAAACGGGTCGGCCAAAGGCCGAGCTGGCCAGCACGCTGGGCGCACTGTGCCCAAGCCGGACCGGCCGCCTGGCCGGTCTGCCAGGCCGGACCGCGCCCAGGCCAGGCCGGGACGGGCCAGGCCGGGCCGGGTCGACCTGGTTCGGTTCGACCAGGGGGTCTCGGGCCGGGTCGGTCTGGGCCCAAAACCCCCATTTTCGGACCGTTTGGGTTCAATTGCCCATAACTCGGGCTACGGACCTCCGATCGACGCACCATCAGTTGCGATGCGATCCTTGAATCAAAACGGTCGTTTCGTTATATCTCACTCAAGGTTTCTGAATAATTTGGGTTCGGCCGGGTTGGTTCGTACACGAAACCAACTGGGCCCTCGGAGCGGAAATGCTCATATCTTGAGCTACGGACGTCCGATTGACGTGCCGTCGACTTTGTTGAGTTCCTCTTAGTGAGACGGATCTTTTGGAATACTCCGCCCGAGGTTTGGACGTAGGTGGAGTACAGTCGTGTTGGTTTTTCCTTAAAAACCAACCGGGCCCCTGGGACGAAAAAGCCAATAACTCTCAGACCGGGCGTCCGATTGACGCGCCCTCTACAACATTGAGTTCCTGTTGACGATATGGAACTTTTGGATACATCAACTTTGGACTATGTGTCAGTTGATGTATCAGCCTCTCGGCTCGTGGAGCGGACCCTCCCGAACGAGCTTTCTCTGTACGGTAACCCTAGAGCTGGCTACGACTGCTACTGCGACTGCGACGACGACTGTGCGGAGATCCTCAGTGGATTCGACGACGACGGCTACATCACTCAGCAATCCTGTGTGGATCAGTGCTACCGATCCTATGTGGGTCCGATCCTGTGTGGGTCAGCGCTCAGCAGTTCTGTGTGAGCCAGCGCCTACAGATCCAGTGTGGGTCCGATCCTGTGTGGGTCATTGCGGGGGTTAGTACCTATCGATCCTTTGTGGGTCCGACGACTTTGATGGATCAGTGATCATCTCTATCGTCTTCGAAGAAGTATACCTGTGTGAGCTGAATCCTGTTTACTTTCCTCTGTGGATTGTGTTGTTCTATCCTATGTGGATTACGTTTTGCTTTCCTATGTGGAATATGTTTACTTTCCTGTGTGGACTGAGTTGTACTTGGGCTCGGAGGTTGGAGCGTATTGGAATTGATGCCTTAGGTATATGTATGGGCATATACCTAATCAGTGTCGGTTTTTACTTCATGAATGTATCTTTCCTTTGTGGTTTATCCTTTGTGGATTTTGGGAGACCTTCGGGGGTCTCGGGGTCCCTACTGAGTAGTTTATACTCACCCCTGCACGGGTTATGCCCGCACTACATTGTGTTGGTTGCAGACGACGGACAACGTTGATTGTGGTTGAGGATTGCAGAGCAGGACGATACATGGAGGTGGACCACTGGGCGGGACATACTCAATGCGGATGGTGGGACCCGAGGAGCAGTGGAGCTATATGTACCCACCCTTCAGGTGGGATTTCCAGTGGGCAGCTCGGCGTTGCTGCTTTACTTTTTCTGCTACTGTTTTCCCTTTCGAGTTGTACTTTACTTTCAGTTTGGGTTTGTATACTGGCCCACTTACTTTTCTGCACTTCACTCTTGTACCAGCATTTACTTATTGTTTACTTTTTCCGCTTGCTTACTCTGTGGTACTTGTTTACTTTACAAAGGCAATGCCTTCCCTTTTACCGGGTTTTACGCCTTGGTGCTAGTCGCCAGCCCCTGGCCTATGGAAGGCGGGCTTGGGGTAGTCACGACACGGGCCCCGAGGATGGGTCGTGATAAATTATAAGAACAAATTTTATTTTTCAGATAAAAAATGTATTTTTTTAAAAAAAATCAGTTTTACAACCTTTTAATAGAGAACCCTTTTTAAATCCAATATTTGACCCTTTTACATATTCATTTTGAAAAAATAAAATTCTTCTTTAGAATCAGGACATCAAAATTTACATTGGATGAAATTTTGGTATTTTTCTAATAATATTCATTTTTTATAAATAGTGAGAAATAATGTATTTTATTTCAAAAATACCTTTTAATATAATTTATTTATATGGTCAGATTATATTTTAAATTGATTTTTAAGTTTAATTGGATTATATTTTTACCCTTAAAACCAATTTTGGTTAATGTAATTAATTTTACTTTGAAATTATACATAAACAAGTGTCAATCTTTTGATGGTTATTATTTCTTAAAAATACGCTATTTGTTTTCACAATGGGAAATAATTTTAAATTAATTAATCCAACTTCTATGTTTTAAATTTGGTAAAATAAACATCATTTTTGAATTTGGAATATCAAATATAGAATAGGCTGAATTTTTGGTATTTTTCTGAAAAACATCAATTTTTTATGAATAGTGAAACCACTAAGTAGTAGTTCAAAATCCGACTTTTTCATTTAAATGAAATTTTACAGCTTCTTTGAATTTAATTTAGAAAATACAAGATACATGGTTGTTATTATTATGTAAAATGTGGTTCAATAAGATGAAAACAAATTTTTGTGAATAGTAACCTTTGACTTTTATTTACCGCGGTTAAAGGTAAATAAGGTAGTTCAATGTAAAAAGAATATTATAACAACACAAAATTAACTTAACACTTATTCTAACCTTATTTAATGAGTCATGTCCAACCATTTGAATACTTGGGTTGATTTTGGGACCCCATGGAGCCACTTAAAAATGATAATGACACTTTATTTTAATTTACATAAAGTGAAGAAAAAATGAAATCAACAAATATCTCATAGTTTATCAAATTTTACATGGGGTTATATAAGTCATCTGTTCGACTATAAATAATCATTGGAAATCTAACAAGATTTACTAAATTATGGTAATTTGTTTATAAATTTTTGTTATCAGATAAATATAATTATTTATTACATAATAATGATGTAGTATTTATCTCTTTAATAAACGAATTAAATAAATATTATTATTAATAATAAAATAATATCCAAAACCTGTCCAATTTTTTTTGGATGATTTTATTTCGACCATGAGTCATCTTAGATTCAACTTTAATTAGTTTTTGACCTTTATAAACCGAATATCACAATATAATAAAATAATATTTTTACACATTCCTAAAGATCCCCTCCCCCTCCTTATAAAAGGACACCACTTATACCACATTCCACACACATCTCAAGCCTATTGGCACATCAATACCCCGAAAAAATAATCTCTCAAGATCCCCCTCTTCATCATAGAAGCCTTACTTTAGGCAGAAGGAACTTCAAGAAGTCCTTTTGGTTCAAACCAAAAGAAGTTACCCAAATTAAAGGTAACACTTTCTCTTAAATTATTTTGTATTATTTTGTATTATTTTACTTATCCAACCCACTATACACTTTTTATTACTTTTTTTATAACAAAACCAGTATCCTAAATATACTAGGATGTTTTTATGAGAAGGATTCGAACTAAACTTACACACACCTCTATCTAATGGGTGAAGAACATACTGTTTTTGTGGATGACAAACTAACGTCTCACAAAACGATGAATGTTCGATTATCTCCTACCACCTCTCCTGGTGGCCATTAATATGTCATTTTATTTATATATGATATATATATATAATGTTTGTTTTTTCTTTATGCTTATGTATTTTCCATTTATATGATTATTTTATTGTTTCTATTATGGGTAAAACGTGATAATTTTATTTGAGGAAGTGCGGAATACCGCCCCCTCAAAATGATATGACTCATTAATGCCTTATATGGGACATATAAAAGATGGAATTAATGATATTATATATTATATTATACTGGAATTATAATATACCTATATATCATTAATTTTTAATTCCATTAAAGTACAAAATAGAAATGAAAGTATCGTTCATGCTTATGTACGGCTTACCATCTTCATGAACGGTATATTTCATTTCTTATATCCAAATGTTATGTACTATTATAAATAGATATATATAATGGATATAAAATATTTCTATGATATCTAAATTGTGTATATCATTCTGGAAATAATGGAATTTTGACCACATGGAATAATTGTAATTATAACTAGTTCATTTTTTACTCATGTTCCGAACATCAATAAAATATCCAATATGTACTAAAATAATTAACTAATTGTTAATGAAAGGTAAAAAGGTATGTAAATGGAATAATAAAATTGAATTTTTTTTAATCAAGTATAAATTTACTTATGTTTATTATTCAGGAAGAACAAGGAACATACAAGACAAGTCGGACATGATGTAAGGGGTTTCTTATCTCACTTTTAAATCCACGAGATTTCCATTATCCGCCACTTATTTATTGTATGTGGTGTATTGTGTACTTCCATTTGATATATATTATCATTATTATCTTTATATTCATGGTATTATGTGATTCATTTGTAATTTATTAACTTTTGGTCATACAACTCAATTGATTAGAACATGGTTTTAATCTCACTTCTTATTTCTATGAGATTCATGCTATATTGCCACTATTTCTTTTTGTGTGGTGTATGTAGTTCCCATGATTGTATTACTTATGTAATATACATTAATTTATGGGTATTTACACCTTCATTTTATGATCCTTATTTAATGGATTAATGTTTCTTAAGTCACCAAATCGGTAAAAGAATTTCAAATTTCGATTTCCACTATTCGTGGTTTACGCATACTTCATTGATTATTTTACTCCATGATTATGTGTGGAATCACTGTTTATTATTTATGTAGTAATTTCTACTCCCCTTTGTGTGGATATAAATTTTATACACATAATAACTCTATTGATAATTTCTCATGTCATCAATATGAACTTGATAAGAGTAATCCTAACTCAATTTCCCTTCGTTGAGTTAAACATCCAAGTCATTGGTGTTGTTTTTACCAGAATATGTGTGAATGTACACTGATTGATTTACACTGAATAACCAATCATATTAAGTGTATTTATATTTTTCTAACATAATTATATGATTTATTTATTCCTAACCTAATTATACAGTCTTTATAATGGAATTCATCTCAATTTACATTCCATTGAGACTTCTTTGTTGTTATACGCCAATTCACTTTTATATGGTGTTTATAATGTACATTGACATAATATATCATGAATCCCTTTATTCTCATGATATTATAAGGTTTTTATTACATCAATTATTTTTATTCAAGTGTCTCTCTTTTGGTTAGGAACTCTAACTAAAATATCATTTTAAATGTTTTAATAATTTATTCTTCTAAATCATCTTCATTAATGTCCATGTTTTAAACATTGATTTAATGATTTATTTATATGGACATTATTGTTTTAAAATTTTAATTACTTTAAAAAGTTTCAAAGTGGTATGGGACACTTTGATTCAAAAATCTATTTTAAACATCTTTTTGATAAAAAGTGAGACTTTTAAATGTTTTCATGAAAAAGGGATATTTCTCTCAAAGATTTTTTTGATCATTTTCAAATATGTCAACATCCTTTATGGTATATTATTCTTGATTGAGGATTATTTATTATGATACAAATCTCTCATACTCTATTGAAGGTTTTGTGATATGTTTGACTGTGGCTGTGTAATTTTTATACCATTCATGGTTTATGGATATAGTATTGAAATTTCGTATGCTAGTTTTAATAAAAATGATTATGTTCTGTTTAAACCTTTTCATATGAGGAATTCAATGGACATATTAAGTGAAGGGTGGAGTCCGCTATTTCTCCTTGATGTATCGGTTGGTATGATGAGACAAAGTAGTGAATTGACACAAGGCCTTGACAAAATCTTATTTGTAGTATTGGCACAAGGCCTTGACTATGTGGTTATGATGCCTGACATTATGAATTCCATCATTATGAGATTATATATTGACATTTTATGTGGTTATTTGACTAGTATAATAACCATGACTATGTTTTATTATGGAATTATTTACACAACTCATATTCTTGCCATAAAGTGCTTATATTTATTATTTGTAATGTCATTTGTTTTCAATTATTCACCATGCCTAATGTTTATGTTATCTTCTGCTATATTTCTTACTCTTAATGAGCGTTTTAGATCACCCCTTTCTAATGTTTAATTTTCATAGGATATGAAGAAGTTAGTTATGAGTTAATTGAAAGAATAATCTTGAAAGCATGGATGTTTATAATTGAATAACATAGTGTTGTTTTACTTTTCTTGTTGTAGTGTTGAACTTATGTATATATCTTATTTCCAGGACTACTAAACGGATTAGTCCTTCAGGAAATGATTCCTTGTAATCATGCCAATATATTAAAATAATGCACCTTCTCATGTATTCAGGGGTTGGGGCGTTACAATAAAATAATTAGATATGAATATAAACTCAGTTTGAAGTAAAATTAGTTTTTAATGAAAACTATTCTTATGTTTGAAATGTATTTTTATCCTAATAAATTAAATTAATCACTATTAATCAATGGTTTTAATTTATTAAATATTTAATATATTTAGTAAAATATATTAGCATTCAATTAATGGTTTTTACTATTCAACAAATGATATTAAAATGAAATTTTTTCTTAAAGATACATTATTTCTAGAAATGGTGTTTAGATATTTTTTGCACATATTTTAGAATTAATTTATGAAATATTTAGGAATTTAGTAGAATAAAATAGATTATATATTGTTATCATAATATAAAAATTTGTTTATAATTTTAAATTTATTATTTTTCATGAAAACAAATTTTAATGGATAATTTTAATTCATCATGCTAAAGGTTAAAATGTTTTTAAAGGGTTTAAGCTGAGGTGTAAATCTTCAAATATCACAAAAACCAAATATTTATTCGATTTTTTGAGTGTATTTGGAACTTAAATATACTTAAATTATATATTTTTATTATTTTGTGCTATATTACAATGAAACATAACCTATAATTTCAATTTTAAGGGTATTTACAGTGGTTCAACACCGCCAACTTATAAAAGAGAACCTCATTTCCTCACTTATTTACACACTTTTAAAACATTATCTCAAATACTATCTAAAATAATAACTTCCAAAATCCCTTATATATAACATATAGGGTTTTTCTCACTAAAATACCTCACTTTTATATCTTAATTAGGGATCTAACGATGGATATACAAGGAATACATATTCATGTCCACATAGTAATTTCATGTTTTTCTTCTTCTTACACATCATCCAAATCCTCGTTAAAAAAATATTATAAATAAATAATTATCATAATTATACATAATTTTCATTATTTTTATATTAAAACCATTATATTATTTCCATGTATCCAATGGAAAGCATACGTGCCACTCGTGCGTACGTGCGAAATTACGCCACAATGAGGTGACAATTTTATTTTTCATAACTACCTCTCATAAATTGTTATAAAAATATAATTAATGGATTAATATAATATATATAATATAATTATTAATGTTTAAGGGAAAATTATTTTCTACCTTTCTTTTTTTTTCAAACATTGTCAAATGAAAGCATTTCCCATGTGTATGTGCGAACTACCACCTCCACAAAGGGATGCGTTTATTTTTTCATCACCACCTTAAATATATAGTTTTAAAATTGTATATAATAAATAAATATAATATTTATGAAGTTGTTAATATTATATTACAGTTAAAAATGAACATGGACTTGAACTATCAAACCAAAAGATGCATGGAATATATAACATTTATCACAAGAATATTGATTTTGGAGAAGCATTTTTAATAAACAAAAGAGAATAAATTATATATGAATGGTATAAAAAGATAAATTTAAATATGTTAATAAAAAATTTAAATATAATTATAAATTTATAATACATTAATTTATATCATAACCTACAATAGAATGTATTTCTTATTATTTTATTTTATAATCGGATTTTTACTCAAGATTGTTTGTGATTAAAATTTATATTGAAGGAATTATATGATCTGTATCTATTAAAAACTATCAATTTTATTATCCAATATTTATTTCTGAGGTTTTATAGTACTATTTACATTCCCTATCCATTTTATACTCAAAATGACCAAAATATTATTTTTAAGAAAATATGACCTTATTTTTTCTTTTGGGTTGGAAATATTTTTCTTCTATATCCATGTTATTAATATTATTTAAAATATATTATTATATTTAATACAATTATTATTTAATTTAATTTTTAAAAATATTTTAGATTTCCTACAAATTTCTTAAAATTTATATTTTATATGTTTTCATTATGGGTCATTTTGATTTTATTTTCAAATGCCTAAAATGGTTTTTCAAACATTTACCACTAACTATCCATTTTCCATCATCGTTTCTATTATTAGACATTAAGAATATTTCATATGTTTCCAATTTTTTTTGAAGGATATTATGTTCATATTAATTTGTAATTTTTTAGTTTTTAGATGTTTACATAAGAAAATGAATTCTTTTTTATGTCATATTCTAAATGTTTTTATGAAATTATTTTTCTTGGATGTCAAAATCATTTATTAATTATTTTGATTATATATGTATATTATTAAAGGATACATCCAAAGTATTTCAAGGTATTTTTTATGAAGATGATTTAAATAGATATATATTTTATATAGATGTTAATTAAACTATGATGGAATAATGTCTACTTTTATGATATTTTGAAATACATAAGTACAATTTATCAATATGTAATGAGTGGGGTTATATAAATCCCATTAATGAATTAGATAAATTTTATTATCTCATGAGATATGAATTTTATGTGTGGGAACTGTTATTATGTTTACTATTTGATTTGTGGGAATTCTTTTTATATTCTCAACATGATACATGGACATTGATGTCATTATAATAAACTTATGCATGGATTTGGTTATAATTATTTATTTTTAAAATGTTTTGATTTATAATGTTTATGTTTATGCCACATCATTATTTTATATTCTAATATTTATGATATTGCTTCATGGATCATGATTTATTAATAATGTATCTGTAGTCTTATGACTTATGATTTTTTTGAAAAATTATTATATCATGACTCGTGATTTACGAACTATAAATTATTGGGTATGATTTAAAAATTTTTATCAAATATAACTTGATTACGATTTCATACCCATATGCACATCTTATTCCCACTAACAATCATCAATTTTTTTTCATGTTTTTGCTTTCTAATTTGAGCTTACTCTTTTTATGTTTCTATTTCCAGATATAATGAAGAAAGGAGTTAAGTTGGATAAGTATAGAAAAGAACTATGTGTGAAAAACTTTTTGGGAGATGATAAATATCCCTACTAAAATAATTTTAATATGTATCTAGTATCCAATGTTTCTAGACCATTACAATTTTGGGGTGTGTATTGTTATGATAATTATTATGTTTTCATCTAAAATAACAGATTATATATGTATATTGTTCTTGGTATTCCTTATTAATAATGTCATAATCATACTTTTTTTTGTCATTGGTGGCGTAATTTGATATGTAGTTATATCAACTTGATGTAAAGATAATATTTATCCATGGATCATTTGAAGAAGATATTAATTTGACATGAACTAATGAGTTTTATATACCATAAAATGATAATTCGGTTAATAAATTAAAAATAGTTATACACTAAAAGAAGTCACAAATATAGTTCTATAAAAGGTTTTTAACTTTTCCACTAAATCATAATTTTTTTTGTAGTTAGTTTGATCAATGTATTTACACATGAAGTAATGCGATGACACATTTATCTACCTAATTCTATATGTTTATGAAATTTTTATTTCATATAAATGTGAGGAGGATATTGATAGGTGTAATTCATAGCTTAAAATTATAATTTGAGATGAAGGATATTTTAGATGACAGGAATATTTTTAGGATTGTGATTAGATGGGAAAGAGTAATGGTTGGTGTTAACCTTAACTATGTGGAATTTTATTAAAAAAAATATTTCCAAACGTTTCATATTGATAAAAAATAGAAACCAATCCGCATCTCATTAGAATTTTATTATAAACCTAATATATCATTATCTCTAAAGATAGATGAATATATGAATTATAATGATCATGTTTTATATACAAGTGTAGTATGATCCTTGATATATTCGATGGTGTATGAGACTTGGTATTTTATTTATAGAGAGAATGGAAAATCGATACATACATGACCCTCGTAAATATAATTGATAGGTATTCATATGGACATTTCAAATATTAAAGGAATCTAAGATTTAGGTTTGAATTTTATGAGAGATAAATTGGTTAGGAGATTTATTTTCAAATATAATAATTTAGATTATTTAGGAAACCTTAAAAAGTTATGATCCACTACTGGTTATGTTTTTCCTATGGAAATAGGTCTAATGAGATGGTGATATACTATATAGACAATAGTGTATTTATTTACTTTCTAGATAGAGTATATATTAGTAAGAGAAGATTCCAAGGAAGCTTTATAGTCACATGGACAAATCAAATACATATAGATCATTTTATAGAATTTTGATGTCTTTTTTTAATACCCGAGTTTTATTTTCATTTAAAATAATGAGGTTTCTTACAATAAAACCTAACATATTGATGTTTTGATTAATTTCAAACAAGATACTATAAATGATAATTGTATCTATCTTTCAATTATCAGGAAAATAGAGAAACTATTATTCATGTTAATGAAGGTGGTTACAAGGCTCTAATTACAACACTATTTGGACTTGATTAATATATATCAAACGTGTGATTACTATGGATTGCAAGAAGGCAGCAAAAAGAACTATTTGAGAAACATTGTTTGGTGATTTTTTTTTCAATTTTGAGATTGTTTATTGTAGACCAATAATAATTAGAACCCATGGTATTTAATGTAATATCTAGAGATTTTAAAATAAGACTATGTTTGATATCCCATAATTATTTGCTATTGTTTATGTTGAAGTCTACACTATGAAAATTATTTGATATTTCTATCTTAGAAACAATATTTTTTTATGATATTGTTATTTCTCTAAATAACTTTTTTTCCCGTTCAATTTCCTCTATTTCTGTACTCCTGATACTCAAACAATATTTTTATGTAACACTGAACTTGTTTTTCTACAAGTTCAGCAATATTTATCTTCCATGTATATATTTACTTAAAATTTCTAAAATAATATTTTTAATATAGAATAATAATTTATTAAGGAAATATTTTACCATTTTTTGTTCTTTATGAAATTTGTTTAATAGGAATATTCTTTCTTTTTTCCAAATGAAGTAGTCTGTAACTTTTAAAAAAATTGTGAAAATAATGTTTTTTAACTAATACGACATGAACATAATTTGATGGTGTCATTAACATTCATTTCTATGAAGATAAATTTTTAATTTTACAATCTTATTTTAAAATAACATTTTTACCTTGACTTTGTTTTTGAAAAATTTTGATTTTAAATAATTGTTTTCAATGTAAAAAATGGTATTTCTTCAAGTAATTTTCAAAAAATATTTTGAATGTATTTTTATCTTTTTAATATTACTTTACTAAATATTATTTTTTTACTATGGTTATAATCTTATTAAAACATTAATCATAATTATTTTCATTTTTTATGTCATATTTACATGGAAAATTATTTATATTCCATATAATTTGTATTCCAATTGGGACAATTATTTATTTTTAAGACATGTTTATTAATTTATATTGTTTATTAATATGATGAATACATTGGACATATTAACTGAAAAGTGGTGTAAAAAATTACACATCCACTCAATGAATAAATATTTATCATTTGAAAAACTGGATAGGGTATTTGACGAGGCTTTACAGATATATATAGATTTCTTAACATAAGGCCTTGACCGAATTTTTTGATGTCTTGGAAAAAAGTCATAATGAGAAGTTAAAATGTTGTTAATTATGAATTCCATTACATTAAAATTAGATATTTGATGTCCATGAGTTTATTTTAATAGTTTATATATATATATATATATTAATAAGTTTCAATATCGTGTGATTATTTATATGGCATTATTTGATCACCATTTATTTCATCCATATTATTGATGTCTTTTTTAGTTTCCAATGTATCCATTCCCTTACTGAACATATGAGCTCACCCCATTCTTATTTCCTTTACCTAAGATGATGAGAAGTGTTTTGTGATCAATATGTAGTTATATGCTAAATGGAATAAAGAATATCCCAATGAAAATATTACGTTGTATTTTATGTTTTCAAAAGTAATGTTAGATTCAAGTATATATCTAGTTTACCAAGAGTACTAAACTATTTTGACTTTTTGGGATGTGATTTATTTTATTTAGTACTAATGTAATAAAATAAGCACCAGCACTTATCTACTTGGGTAATGTACTTTATGGGTTGTATGAGATCTTAGGAAGGGATCTGATTCTTGAGAGTTCTCACATGTGAAGGTTGTGAAAAGAATAACTCTCAACCGAAGGGATTTATGATGAAAGGTATGCCCCTAGGGATGATGGTATGAGTCCCACCCAAGAATTGTAGCTACACATAGATTTATATGACATTTATCAATTATATCCCTATGGTTATATGTGAAAAATGTTATAATTTTTATTAGAGGATGTTTATTTTAAACCTGGGGAACTAAATTCAGTAAAACATATATTAGGGAACTTAACCAAATGGAAAACATTGAGAATATTACCAGAGAAAACATGCTTTTGATTTTGAGATTAGTTATATTTTTTTAAATCATGTTAAGTTTTTTACTAGTTCTTAAATTATATATTATGATTCATAATTCTATAATTTTATAATTTGTGTTCTTTTGATTAGAAATGATTCTTAGGTAATGGAATGGAAACTACATCAATACAAGCAATCCATATGTGGATTTCTCTCCTTTTAAAGATAATGAAGTTGGAGTTAGTTCTCTATCAAGATATGAAAAAATTATAACTGTATTGTTGTAGCTAAATTAAGTCACAACCAATAAAATTTCTCATACGGATCAGCCTGATGATCTATAATGCATTGTGAAAAAGGTAGAACACTTCATGTTACAATAACCTCCATTATTAAATTATACTACAAATACATTTACAGATGAGAAAAGGATAAGTTCCTTTAATAAGATATTACTTGATTTGGAATATAATGAAATGGATATGGTTTTTTTGTATGTTTATCATCTATCAGTGGATGTGAATCAATGGTGGTCATTGATTCAATACACTAAAGATGAGAAGGAAATAACTAGCATATAATGGAAGGATTTTATAGATTTTTTATCATACATATATGTTCACCATGAAAAAAAAGTATATATGGAGATAAAATTATTGAGTCTTAAATAAAGGGAAATAGAAAATGTTTCTATGTATGAACCTATCTTTACAAGTTTATAATGGTATGTTGTGTAGCACATACATAATCTTAAGAGAAATATTGACCATTTCATTGATTGGATTAAGACAATATTGTGAATGGAAGTAGTCTCCAAAACTGTATCATAATATGAGGATATAATATCATTTCTTATCAAGATATATAAAGAATTATCCAAATCATATGGATTTGAAAGAAAGAAAGAGAAGAAGATAATAGAAGAGCAAAATTGGATTATGGGAAAAATAGAAAGAAGGATTTTATAACATGTGATAATAATGTAAAGAAACACCCTAGTACTTACATTAAGGGAATGCTAATTTTCTTTTCACATTGAATAAAAATACAAGAGTTGCATGAATGAAAGTGTAATAAAGAAACATTTAATGTTCAATGTTTAAACTGTAAGGAGATAAGGGACTATGCAAATAAATTCGATAGGCATTAAGGGATATTACATTTGAAGAAGCTAAAGAATCATGGTCAAGATTATGCAGTTAATATATCCCAATTGGAATGATTAAAGTGATTGTATTGAAGAATTATGTTATAGAATTATTTTATCAATGATATTCTTGTTATAAGAATCTTGAAATGTATAAGGATTGTATTATAGTAGTATTTTATTTATGTATTTGAAAGCATATGTTGAATGGTACCAATAATATTGAAAATTGATTTCGTGGCAAGGTGATATTTTTGGAGAATAAATAAATAAGAGAAATAAAAAAATTAATATGTTCTTGATATTGAGTTAATAATGTGTCATTGGGAAAAAGAGAATATTGATGTTGAATAAGTAAATGGGATAGTATCAGTGACCATGTAAATGGTTAGTTATTTAATGAAAAATTTAGTTATGTCATCTTTTATAGATTTAAAACATTTTCAGATTTATGGAATATATTTTATAATATATGATTTTATCTAAGGAATGTGTCAAAATGAATTTTTTGATGCATGTATGTTTTCAATGAAGTTTTATGGTAATTATGGTTTTTACCATGTTTTAGGAGAATATGTGATCTTGGTATTCACATATTTGGTATGTGATAATTAATAGATACTATATGTTTTATAAATCCTTGATTTTAAGTTGATTTAGTGACCATATTTCTAATAATTTCATTGTAATTTTAATTTTATCAGATATATTTTTGAAGGGTCTTCAGGTTAACCTTTTATGGAATGTATTAGGTTGATATTTTGTGGTTATTGTTGAGGTTTTAGAGATTAATAAAATGTTGGATGACTTATGTTAACCATTTTAGTTTTGGAAAATATATTTAGATATGAGGAATGAATTTTCATTCTTTTATAGATCGTATTATAGAATAAAAGTTCAGTTTTGAGCATAAGGAATGAAAAATACATTATGAATATTCATTTCTTGTATTAATATGTGAAGTGTAAATTAAAATAAGTGCAACCAAATGGTTTAATTATGATTATAACAGGCAAATAAATCTAGTATGTTTATTTTCATGAGTAAATTATAATGATAAAAAAACAATACCACAACCTTAGGAAACGAATATTGAAAAAATGTTATACATTTACCTTTATTTTCGATGATTGATGGCCTCTTCACCCTTAAAAATGTAGGGTTTTGTTGTCATTAATTTTATCCTTTTCGTATTCAATTTCACTCACTATCAGTATTTGGACAATATTATTCCATTCCCTGTATATATTTTAAAATTCCCACAAATTTTCATCTAATTTGGGAATGCGAATATGTCATATTTTAGGAATCTTTTATGTTTCTCATATTTCCTTTTTAAATGATGTTTTATTATCCCAATGTATATTGTGAGTTTACAAAAAAGGATAAACTTTGATGATTGAGACAGAATTGTGAGGGAATAATTTATATAAGGGTGTAAAATTTAATATCATAATATTATAAAAGAATACTATGCTCGATAGAGTACTGGTTACACAACACCTATGAACAACACACAACACTATTATATAATTATTATTTAATGTAATATTTTTCTCGTAGCTGTTGAATTGGTGAGAAAAAATTATGTTAAACTGAATTTTGAAATATATATAAGGGATATAATCAATAAAAATTCTAATATTTATTATATGAAAAAATTGACATAAATTTTAGTAAATTTAACTTATGTTTCAAAAATACGTTTTATTCAAAAAAAGATTTTTTTACTGTTTTTGTGATAAAATATGATAATTATTTTCATAAACCTCTATAAATATCATTTTATAAAAATTAATATCATTTATAAAATAAGAATATCAAAATTATCTTACGGTGAAATTTGTGATTTTTTTTCTAAAAATATTGAATTTCTAGTGAATAGTGAAAACTACCATTTTTTATGGAAAATTATATTATTTTAACCATTTAGGAAAATAAATTTTATTTTAATTTTATTTAAATATAAAATAATTTATAATATATTATGAATAATCCAATTATGTCAATGGGAATCAATTTCAGGTTTTAATTTTGTATAAAACAATTTTATACATAAATTTTTTCTCTAAAAAACCATTTTTTGTTTCATTTTTTATTTTGATTTTAAATTAAATACATCCACTTATAGAATATTAATCTTAAAAATTGTATTCCATATTTTGAATCATGAGGTCCAAATTTGTTAAATATTCCCCTTTTATTTTTGGTCATTATAAATAGTAACCATAATAAATAATTTTCACTATAGTAAGGGTAAATCATGTTATTAAGGTTAAAAATAAGACGATAAGGACTATAAAATGGCCATAAGTCTTTTATTAATTTAATTAGATGAATATATTTCACCCATATTCATCAAATATTATAATATATGAGATTTTGTACCATTTGAATGGTATTTTGACCGTTATATTACTTTATTTAATGAAAAGTCCAAAATGTCAAACCATTTGTTTTATTATTCTTAAAGTTTTAACATAATGATAAAAACCCATATGTTCATTTGTAAATAGTTATTTAAAATATAAATAATTTTTTTCCATGGTAATTTATTTATAATTTTTAGTGATGATATAATAACCCTAAATGCTTATACAACACTAGAATATTATTTACTCAATAATAGAAATAAAATTACCTATTTTAAAAATATGTAAATGATATAATTTTCATTAATTAATGTCTACCAAAAATTTCATAGATCTGTAAGAAATTTTTGGGAAGTTTTAAAGGATTATATTCTAATTAACGTTTTTTTATTGATGCATTTAAAGTCATATTAAATGAAATTTGTAAAAAATTGAATTAACAATTTTTCATAATAAATAATATTTTATAATAAAGAATATTTAATTAAATGATATAAAATTTATAAAAATTTAAAATTATTCAAAATTAATTTTATATAGTTGAAATCATAAACCATGTCCCATTTCTTGTTCATTTTTCATTTTTTCGTAACATTATTAACCCTTAAATGGTAGAAAATTTTAATATCATGGTAATCGTAAAAAGGGTTAAAAAGGGTTAAAATTGGAAGATAAGGGTGAAAACATAACCAAAACTAGTTAAAATGTTAATATATGAGATTATTTTGACTCATAATAATATTATATTCAAATTATATCAATTTATATCCTTTTGGGCCTTAAAAATATATATTAATTTTATACTTTGTGTCATTTCATGAATACCCTCCAATTACTTATAAAAGGACACCCCTCTCTCTCGTCTTTACACAAATTTGAGCATCATATCTCAACCAAACCCTTCAAAAGTATCTTCTAAAAACTACTGTACACATTTTTTAGGTTTTGGTATTCATAAAATACCAACCCTATGTCTCATAAGAATGGATCTGAAGGAGGTATCTAGAATAAGAGGTATTCGCCTTACCAGAACACTATAAATTTATTTATTCCTCTAACTCCTATTTATATATGATATTTATTAAAAAATAATAAATTATGTATCATAAATAAAATTAAATATTATTATGATTATGAAACCATAATTATAAACCCTATATTCCATCAAATGGAAAGTGAAAGTATCTTTCATGCATATACATGGCTTACCATCTCCACATAATGATAAAATTAATTTTTCATCCCCATGTTTTAATGATGTGTAATATGATAATATTAATTTTTATAAATGATCTTTATTACGTTATTATTATTTTATAATTATAATATTGTATCTAATTCTTACCTTCTAATCCATTAGAAAACAATAGCTTTGCATTAACATATGTGGTGACTACCAGATCCACGATGCGATGTGATTTGTTTTTCAATTACTCTTTACATGGGTGGAAATAATGATGTACATAATTAATATATGTAGATAATAAATAAGATATAAAAATTATTTTTAAATGTGATTTATTATTTAACATTCTTTCATTACATAATTTTAAAAGTGAAAACAACTTTCATGCATAGGTATGGCCTTCCATCTCAATGAACAACACAATTGATTTTTTTAATCATTATATTTTATGGATTTCTCTAAATACATATATAAATAAAATATATGATATTTATATAATGTTTAAAATTCTATAAATAAAAAAACCATGATAAATTTAAAAGGACTGAATTTACCAAACAAAGCATACAAGAAAAACGATGCAATTATTACATTCAACGTTGATTTTAGGAAATAATTATTAATAAACCGGTGATAAAATATTATAATTAAATAATATATGGTATTATATATGTGATTATCGTTCTTTAATTGATTTATTATGAATATATTTTTAGTATATAGGATTTTCTGACATCTATGAATGAATTTGAACATGAGGTATAAGTTAATTAAACAATCCCATCGTTATTGGGGATTATTTATGTTTATGTATCCTATAAGAGAATTATTTAATATTTATATATTAAACACAATATATTTTCCTATACATTGTTTATATATAAAATTATATGTTTTCCTTTCATTTTAATCTCTTTAAATACTAATGATACTGAAATAGTGTTTTAAAGAAAAACTGACCATGTTTTTCTATTAGGTCGTGAATCCTTATTTTCCGTGCCTACATATAATTTTAAATATATAAAAAAGTTTTCAACATTTTATAATTATTTATTTTAAACATTTTTATCCATGTTTTAATTTTATATATTTTGTTTTAAATGAATTTGTTTTTTCTTTTTCCGAACAATGTATTGTTTTGAAATTTTTGCAAAATATTGAATGAAATGATTTTTTAATTTATATTTATTGAAAAATTTCCTACTATCATTGATGTTAACTTTTTTGAATATTAATATACCTTTTTTCATGTTTTTTCCAAATATAATGTTTTCATTAATATTATTAAATTTTCTAGATTTTAAATTATCGTTTTCAATGTGAAAAATGTTAGTTTCCATAAGAAATTTTTCAATATTCATTTGAACGTATTTATATCTATATCAACATTCTTTGTTAAATTTTATGATTTGATGAGGTTATACTATTGTGATATCATTGAAATTATTAACTATATATTTTATGATTATCTTGAATGGGGAAAGTATTGATGTTCCGTATACTAGTTCTTCCAATACATACAATTATTGATATTAAATCATGTTCATTAAGTTATATTGTTTATTTATATAATGAATTCATTTGACTTATTAAGTGATAAGTGGGGACTATAATTACATATCCCCTTTATGCATTGGTTTGTCTCATGATACAAACTATATTTGTTACTTTTTAAGGACTTACCCATTTATACATATATCTGGGCATGAGGACTTGATGATATTATAGATGTTTTGGAACAATACCACAATAGTATGTTTTGATATCTATAATTATGTATTCCATCATTAAAAAAGCAGTTAATGATTTCCATGTGATTATTTGAATAGTTTTTATGTCCATGGATATTTTTCAATCTCATGTGTTTATTTATATTGAATAATATGATCATCATTTATTCATGGAAAATTATTTATACCTTATTTTTCTTCCATTGAATGCATTCCCTTATTGAGAACATGAGATGAACTTTTTATCACGATTTCTTACCCAAGGATTACATGAAATGTTTTGCGATTGATATGCAGGGATATTTTATTGACAATAAGGATGACCCCAAATAAAATACTATGATGTATTTTATGTTTTCAAATTTAATTTGGGATTCAATTATGTATCTAGTTTACCTTAACTAATGAACTATTCATTATTTTTGGATGAGATTGCTTATTTTTTGTTCCAATGTAACAAATTAGCCACCAAATTTGGTCCACTAGAGTCAAGGTCCTTATAGTTTACCATTATAAATATCTTGATCAAACAAGAAAAAAAAAATATTTCTTTAATTATTTTTTTTGTTCCCTATGCTATAAATATGGTTGTTAGTTATGAAAAAATATTGCAATGTATTGTATTCTGATTTAATAAAATAAATTTTCTTCTTCCCCCATAGACATTTATTATTTGACAAAACCATGTAATTCTATTGAATTATTTTTACCAATTTGTGTCAATAAGTGTGATCAAGGGATAATTATAGAATTCAAGAGTGAGATTCCATAGAAATACTTCATATATTTAATATATTTTTACTAGTTGGTAATGAGCTTCCATTTTGAACATATAATTCTAAATTAATTTTATCTTTAGTGAGAATAATCTCTAAAATAATAAATGTTTATCTAAATTATTGTATGGTGTTTGGTATGGATTATAAATCTCTTAAAAAATAAACTAATTTTGGAACATATTGATTCAATAAATTTGAATAAATCCCTAAAATATTCACACGGTACTTTCTAAAAATGAAACGTTTTAGAAAGATATATGAAAGTGAGGATATTTTAAGGTAACATACATGGAAAGGAAATAAAACAATATAATATTATAAATTTCCTCACCCAAGAGACTCCCATTAGAAGAATAAAAATATTCATGAGTATCATGAATTTATAAATGAGTGGATAAACCACCATCCTATGCTATCTAAAAATTAAAATGTTACTTTTGGTGTACATATTAGAATTCATTTTATACAATCTATTATGAAATTAAATTATTATGTTCCATTGTGGTTATACATGAATTGAAAACAAATTTTTTTCTCCTTGATTATATCATGAAAAAAATAACATGATAATGATATTAATTTTTATTTTAATCCTTTAATAGATGATCTAAAAATTAAATGGTCAGTGTTAAGTTATATTATGTTCATAGAAATTAATAGTTTATATTAAGCGACATGTATTTTTGGATAATAAATAACTTTATTTCTTATGTAATTTTTTTGGATATAATATTAAGTAATGTGAAAGAGTACCATTGTTGATGAAGATATACACTCAGTTAGGTTGAAACATTATTTGGAGATAGTGTTTCTAGGACATCATAATTTAGTACCATAATAAGTTTAATAACAATATTTTACAACAAAATTTTATGGAAATTCATAAGAAGGTTTAACACCTTATCTATTAATAAGTGATGTAATTTTTAATAAAAAATAGGATATTTTTACAATTTTTCATAATACATTTTCAAAAAACCAAATGAATACAGTTTGACAAATAGTTCTAAGTTATTTCTGAAATACCATATTATAATTGTTTTTATGTGGCACACTCAATAGAATGTGCACAAGTAGATATCCCTTAATTTATTATTGAAGTGGAGTATCAGGGTTGATCCCATAATGAAGTAATAATACAATTGTGATTTAGAGAGTTTTGACCAATTATTTTGGAAAATTACTTATATACAATGTTTACAATAAAAAAGGGAAAATAAGATTCCAAAGAGGTACACTATGTTAATAGTGGGTGTACAAACCATTTAATTATTTAAAATAGTAAAATAAAAAGAGGAATGTAGAATATGTGTTTCCCCCAGGAAGTGCCTTTATTAATATCCTAGATCTACCTAGTGACCATAAAACCTAACTATAGTCTGAAGGTAGATGTGGATTCTTCCCATGGAACAACCACATATTCAAAACACCTTACTCTTCTAAGAATTATCTTGTTATTTAGGATTGATAGGGTATGATTAATATAACCCAAATCATGGACTCAATATAATAAGGTTGAATTTTATATCCTTATGTTTTTCATGTCTTCCATTTCCTTTGGTTCTTATTCCTCAATAATAAATATTTAAAAATGACCACAAAAAACATCTAGAGAAGGTAATGTGTCAACAATGTTATCACTATTGAATGAATATTAAAATTTAGTAGTATTATGATGTGATGTGTCCCTATTTCTATATTTATTACACAACAATGTTGTATTGGTGCATCTCGACCCCTTTATAAATATTTTCTATTTACTAGCAGCCCATATCACACACCATACTATAAATATCAACCAAATTTTAGAGATACTATAGAAATGATTTCCATAGTAGCATTTCTTAGAGGTGACACTGACATGGTACTAGATAATTGTAAGATTAATATAAAAACATGTGATAGGGAAATACATAAGTTATGAATATTCCTAGTTACTATAGGAGGGTTGACATCCTGTATTGACAGAACACAATAGCTCATTAGAATTTATTTCCACCGTTAATGTAGCACCGTAAAATTAAAATACAAGAACTATTACAACGAAGGTTATTATTCATTATATTTATTTCTAATATCCTAAAATCTAGTGTTTTTTATTATTATGGTTTTATGTGTCCCTTTTTTCAATTTCAGTCTCAAAAAATCTATTTTGGAAAAATTAAATTAAAACAGTTAGTGTAAATATAACATAAATATTACCTATCTAGATTAAAAATGGGTCATTAAATTTCCTAAAATTTCATATTTTAATCATTATTTATCATCTTTTCAATCCTTACGACAACTATTCCAAGCCTTTATATCATTTGGGATCATTATGACTAGTATTCGAGGAAATATGTAATCATTAATAATAAATTTTCACCAATAATTGTTCCAAGAGTAGAATCTTATATAGAAGAGGGTGATATATAGATACCTAGGTTTCTATCACCTTGAAAAGAATTATCTATATACAGGTGATAATCCATAATATATGAGTATAGCTTCACTGGGTCATATAGATAAAAATACTCTCAAGGAAAGGTATTCTAACCACTCATTGAATAAGCATACATTTGGATGTTTGATGAATGTGTTCAATAAAAATTTAAAATATATTTTTAGAAATAAATTTTATTTACACATAATTTATGATAATTCATTCCCAAGAAACAAAATCATAAATTTTAATTCTCATAAGAGGACATAAAAATTTATTTCCCTCACCCTACTTCGGAAGTGAAGTCTTATGGTTGATCCCACAATGAATTAATAATGTATTTACACGTCAATGATTTTTGAACAATTATTTGAGGAAAAAAAAGGTTTTGATTGAAATAGAAAAGGAACAACATACAGAAAACACAAGAAAATTGAAAAATAAACAAAAACAACAATGATTTAAAATCACAAAAAAATGTGTTATTGTGGAAATTTTGGTTAGTGTTTTATATAAAAAATTTCCTTTATTTATTCATGTTATTAATATGTTCATTTACCTTAGGTATTTAATGTTTGTATTGTCTCTTAGTCTGATAGGAAATTGTTGTTTATTTTATAAATATATCCCTAGGACCGATGATTAATTTTTCCAAAACATGTTTTTACCCAAAACAAAAAAATAGTGCTTAAATTTCCACCAATTGGTCATGGGTTTTCTCATTATAATTAAATTGGGTTTCTCATTTTTTTCATGGTATGATATAATAAAACTAGTGAATTTTGAATTTTTCATCATCAAGTAAATTGTAAATTATAAAACATAAAATAGAATAAACACTTAGAATTATTTATTAAAACACACCTATAATATCATTACAAACTCCCCAAAATTCTTCTACCCTAACATGAAAATGTGAATGGTGAATGGTTTGAGAATAAAATAAAAATTGAAAACTGATAAAATTGGACTTTAAGGAAATTGAAGAAAAAGTATAAAATAAGAGAAAAGGGAATGAAAATCACTTACTCGTCTTTTAGGGATTAAATTGACTGAGTGGTATCACTATATGGGAAATGTATAAAATTTAGAGGTTAATCCCTCTTTTTATAGGAAAAATATATCACATTATGTATAACAAAGTACATTAAATCTACCCCATTAGACTATGAAATTATATATATTTTTACCGATAGGTGAAATAACCCTACTTCCTATTAAACTTTCACATGATATTTGTTGGTCAGTGAGGTTACAATTGTGTGTCACTGATATACATGGTGTGTAGAAGAAAAAATTGCTCTAACCACTTCTGTAATGGTCATACATGAAATGAAAAATATTATTCATAGGGTTTGCATCATGATTGAGAACCTAGGTGTGCACTATGTCAAGTTGAGTCATGTACCTTCTAAAAGTTCAAGGTGCATGCCTGTTATTTTCGCACCTTATAGTTGTATTTTATGCACTAAAAAATTTCAATAGTGTGAATTCAAACATGAAAAACTTAAAGTAAAAAAACATAGAAATGATTAATTTTTATCACTTTAAAACTTATATTCATGATTATTTTCTTTTTTACTAACTAAATCACACAAAAATACTATAAAATAATTTGGTTCGTTAGTACATTATAAATTTTCTTGCTTTCATAAACGTGGAATAAAAATGTATGTGGTAGTCTTATTGGTACATTACTAAATGAAAATAACTAAAAAATATATAATATCAAGGATATGTTAGACATTATTAATATGAGGAAAAGTGTATAGTTGGGATTAGTGAAGGGTTGATGATGTACCTTTATTCATCCATTACATTACTATCTTTATAGATAAAAGATATTTCTACTTTTCAAGTTCATTAATGGATTAAAGGTTTCAGAGGGGTATTCAAAGAAAATAAATAATATCGTTGTTTCCAATGGATACTTCAACATGATGATTCTTCCATAACTATTTTTTCATCATCACAGACCTACTTTCCAAAGGAGATAGGACACTATGACTTTACCAATGAAACCTTGGAATGTAATTTGGTTAAGAAGATGAGAATTCATGCTCAGATCACAATGTTGGGTGGAATTATTGACTACTTCGAGACACTATTATAGATTTAGTATGTGTTTATGAATCCTCCTTAAATATTAGTTCTTGACTGGTTACCCAATTTCTAATGATTTTATTGAAACCATTTGTCTAAGTGAACATCTTTACTTATTAAGGGTTCTTAATATTTATCTTGTAAATTATTATATTAGGGTTTAATGCCATGTAGATTGTAACTTTGGAACTTATCATCATCCTTGTAGGCAATGGTGTTGTGGAGTTGGGATCAGGTCCATGATTGCGTGTTTATATATATATATATATGAATAGGATCAAAACCCATAAAGTTCAGTTCCACTTAATTGGATGCGTCAAAACGTTAAAGCCATGTCACAGGGAATATCATCAAGTAATTTAGAATAATGCATAATTAATGACTAGGTGGAAGGTGACTAGAAATGGATGGTGAGAGAATTACATATGGGAGGCCCTTTACTGGTTTTTCAGTCTATTATAAACTTAATAGAATAAAGAATAGTTGATAATTAAACCTAATGAAAGTCCTAAATATGGATTTCCAGATCTTATTTAACATACTAACCCCAACTAATTGGCTTGGACATGACTATAATTTAGGTAACCTTAGATTCATACCCTAGAAAATAAAGGAATATAATAAATCCCAAAGTTATTTAGTATCATCAGAGGATTATTTAACATTACACACTCATAATATATAACTAAAATATCAATGAAAATATACATATATGATACCTATTTAAACAAAAGTCCAAAATCTAATAAATAAAATCAATTAATAATAATCCGATTCACAATAGATAAAAATGCACAAACATAAGACTATAATAATAGGACTTAATCGAAGAACCATGTGCCGTACTGCCATGATCCCATTCTATAAAAGCTTTCTACACCAATGTTCTTAACTCCATTCTTAAAGACCAGTGTAACAATAATCACCTATAGAAAGGTAAGTGCTCTCCCCTTACCTACATGATGTTGAATAAATAATGTATACACACCTAGATTCCTATGAAGGGTGTATGTATACAAACCCAATTGTAATTCTTCTAAATACTAAACACACATGAACCTTACAAAAAGGTTATATCACATTTATATTAAGAAAAAGATAATATTAATAAAATACACAATAAATGAAAAACGTATAGAAAACTCACACCAAAAAACATTTTTTCCTTTAAAATCTAATGTTTCTAAAAAACCACAAACAACAATACTCACCCACACATACCATGAACCCACATAACCAATCCATACATCACCCAAAAAATAATATATATAATGTTATACCACAATTATGACTGAATCCCTATTCCTCAAACCCAAGTCATAACTTAGTAGGGTAATAATCCAATGTTCCCAAATTTGGAACCTATATCCAATTTAGAACTAATAATGTCCTGTACAATTCATTATGTACACAAATCAAACCATGGAAATTCAAAATAACCATTAATACAATAATGGAAGCCAATAATGAACCCAATAAGTCCCCATGCATGCATTTAATGGACCCACACAAAAATGTTTCATTTAAAACTGAATAATAGGAGTAGTAAATTCAATAGTTCCTTTACATAATGTTTCATCAAAGAAAAAGTAGTAATATTAAGAGAATTTCTCCAAACCCATTTAATAATTTAAAATTAGAAAACTATAGATCCACCTGAATTTCATTTAAAAACTAGAGACTTCATGTTTTTAAAGAAATTATGGTGATAGAGAATACACCGACCATAATAGTTCTTGACCAATATAAATCCTATAGGGAATCATGTAAATAAATAGAGACTTGTTAAAATACCAAAAGAAACCTCATGGTTTACAATAATTAATCACTATGTATTGTATGCGGATTTTAGTGGAAGTTTAGTTAGTTAAAATAAAATTATATATCACCTAAAAATATTACCCATGATTTCATCATTTAATGTGTATCTTCCCCTACAAACTACAAGGATGGTATTGGATATTGGGAATCATTTTTCCTAGAAAAACATTTATTTCCATGACATGGTGCATTCTCTTATTCTATTTAAAATATCATATATGAATTTGAACCCCTATCACCACTAAGGGAAATCACCATGGAATAAGTAAATATCCATTTTCATTTTACAATGAACATAACTTATACCATGACATGGTAAATCCATGTTCCCAATTTTCTACCTCACTTTCTCAGGTCCAAAATTCCCAGACTCTACACCCCACACATTTAACACCACACCTCTAGAGAACAACATATTTTTAATATATGTATCATATAATCACCACATAGAAATAAATTATTTAAATTACATCATGGATTATCATATTATTTGCTAACTAGATACTATGACCACAAAAGTTACACAACCCAATCCATGACCATCATGACTCTCATAGTGCTCTATGTCACAAATTATGCACTACACCTTGTGAAACATCATAGTGAAGTGAATACAAGATTTTTCAAACCTCAATTTTCCTACTAAGCACCCATACTAGTCTTCCTGAATCCATTATAATAAATCTAAAACATATAAATACATGATAAATAACTAAATCAAAAAACCGAGGGTGTAACATTCTCCACATCGTTTGGTTATCCCTCTTCAAAATTTTGTATATTGGATGCATGACAGATGCTCATACCCATGATCCAACATATTTGTATCTCAATCCTATGACTCCTATGAGACCCATTCATACTACTATAAACGATGTTTGAAATGTATGCATCATAATCACAACTTCATATATTTCATATAAATATATTAGAATTATGTAGTGAATCAAGAGAAACATGATATCACAACATTCAACACAAATTATGAATCATACCTCTAGTGATATGATATGTGAAACAATCATGTATATCCCATTTTGGATGAAAATTTTTATGGATAAGAAACATTACTAATGTGATTGATAAATACAAAGTTCCCAACACCCCAAGGTTCTAACTACCCATTCTTACGTAGATGATATCTCTCTTTTCCTAGAAAAACTAATAAGAACTCATAATTTTACATTTGTAATACTAATGGATAAATAACTAAAACTAAGATAGGAAAGATTGATGTCGATAAGAAATACCATAAAATGATCTAATTTGAGCTACATGAAGCATCTCATAAAAATCAAAGAATGGAAAAGTAAATTCTTCCTTAGAAATGGAAGAAATATACAGACCATTGTTGTCTAATATATCATATGCATACCCACTAACATATATTTAAAAAAAAAAATCCCCTAGAATTGGAATGAAGTGAACGAAATCAATATGTTAACTACCACCTATATGAAATAATGGTTCTATGGAATTTTATAATATCAGGTGATAAATCCCATAATAAAATACACCTATTTCACTAAAGGTATAGGTAAGAGTAACAATATTTTTAGAGGTCATTGGTTTGGTGTCTATTAACTTTCATACCATTATATTACTCGAAAGATAATCGTATTGAGTGATGAAAGACCAAGATATCCTGAAATAAAGAGTAACCAGAATGGTATCCCAAACATAAAAGAAAATTATGTTTCTATACTCACCCACTGGAGGATCCCTACCATCAAGGATTAACATAGTCGTATTTCTATTTACATTCATCCACTTAACTTCCATATACCTTTTATCCCATGATATTAATGAAAACTATCTAAAAAAACCCAAAATCATACTTGACTATGAAAATAAACTGTAGGATGATAATTTGACCCTTGAATTTTTAATTATCCTACATTTCACTATCCCAATAACAATAGAGTTATGAGTAAGCAATAACCATACTCAATAGTTTAAAGAGTGTCTTACCTAGTTATAGTAATATTTTGTGAGACCATACTTGAGAAAACACAAAGATGGAACTAGAAATATCCCACTATGTACATAGTTTATGATTCCTAGATGTGTCATGTAATGATACTATTAAACTTTAAAAGAAAATGGGTCAGACATTTTTCAATCGATTGATCTAAAAATGTCCTCATCCATACCCTTAAAAAATTTCAGAATAGGATACATATAGTAATACTATTCCAAAAAACCACATATAATTGAGAAATTTGACGGAGGTTAATTCTGAAAATGTATGGTGAACCTTAATTCAAAATTACTCCATGTAGACATATCATTCACATAGTTCATTAGAAGTTTATGGAGGTATGGTTCTAAACTCATTACCAAGATTCATTCCCCATCACTATTTTATATAAGAAGCCCCTATATGAAGACATGAGAGTAACTCACCAGGGGTATCATTCAATATCATGTTGAATTATATCACTCATTCATCTTAACATTTTTGTTCCCACCCAAAATAGACAATGTTAATGGTAATTTTTCATTATAACCATCTTTAATTCTGATATATCACATTCATACTAGGTTTATTGATAATCATCTAAAAAGACATTTGATCCACATGTATCCCATATTTATGCTTCCACATATAATGTTTACCATAAAACAATGATGAATATCCTAACTAGATTAAAAAAAAGAATCATGTAAAAACCTCATGTAAAATAAGAACAATATGTCAATAACATGAAATCACAACTGTAATATCAATTTTAACAATCATAACTAGCATAACAATCATTAAAAATAAAAAAATTCTACTAATAAGACATCCAAACACATATTTTTGAAGAATAGTAACTCCTTATTTCCAAAGCTATCATAATGTTTCCATTCCCAAATTCTCCATGTTATTCCAAGATGAAAACCAAATGTTTATTATCTTCTGAATTAATATCAATATTTTTAAAATCCATTTTATTTTTGAAAAACATGTTTTAAAAAAGTCAATAAATTATTTATAACATGAGAAAAAGTATAAAAAAATAATAAAATTCTTTTTGTCTACCGATTTGAAAATAAAATAAAAAAACAAAACCTCTTTTTTAGTATTCTTTATTTTCAAAACATACTTATCAAAAAAAACCAGATCAATCAAATCACTTTATTTCCATCAATAAAATTAGTTAATAACTAACACCGATATCATGTAAATTTAAATAAGAAACCCTTCAGAAATATACATAATTTATTTTATGTTATTTTAAGAGTTTATAATTAGAAAATGTAGTCAATAAATCTTTTAAATGGAGAGGATAATTACATAATGTTCACAAAAACCTAAAAAGTATTACTTTATTTCCAATTACTGGGAAACAATCCTAATATCATAATTTTTTTTGACAACCTTTCAGTTTATTATGATAATTTTAAACATATTCCAATTTTTTTACCATACAAGAATGCTAAATTAATACAAAAATTAAACAAGCAAAGCTAGCATTAAATAAATTTCATAATTCTTTCGTAACCATTGAACTAAACAATTTACCAGTCCAAAACCAATTTAATCATTTAATAGGTTATCAAAATTAATATATTCTGAATTTAACATGAAATAATATTCATTATTATTAAACCTACTCAGATACCTATGCAGATACTATGAAATAATAACAACATAATATTATTTATCACATCTTAAAAATAACTGAAGAAAAAATACTCAATCTCATTGCATAGTTTTTTTCTAATTAATTTCTAAATTAAAAAATTTAAATGAACCTAAGGAATGTCATAATTTTTTTGAAATGTAAGAATAAAATATTACATCCTATCATGTATAAAATTTTTATATCTTATAAACATGTCACTAATGAATAAAAAAACAAGGCAGTTAATATGTGACCATGAATTTAGATACTCAGTCAATAATTGTTAACATATTTTAAAATTAACAAGGATTTTTTTATTTTATCAATTACATAAAAATAGATTCATTAGTAATTTTTTACAATTGAAAATTATTTTTATATTTCTCAATATAAGAAAATATAAAATAAAACATAATTTCTTGTTAATACTATAAATATTTAGAACCCAATATAGTGCCAAACCATTTTATACCATATTCAGAAAACCATTTCATAGAGTGTCCCTATTTCATTCAACACTTACAAAAAGCATTCCAAAATAAAATGTGATCACATCACCATTTAAAAATGAATAATTGGAAAAATTTATATGAATTTTGATATCCAAGTGGTAAACCTCTTTACTAATTCATGATAGAAAAATATCATTCGTTAAACCAGTGGTGATGAGGTAAAAACACACCTATAAGTGTTTGAATACAATTTTGATACCCAAGACTCCCTAGTATCATTAAGTTTAACATAATGTGTTTATATAAACCTTTTTATGTTCTTCATATCAATTCATGACACATCATATTTCCTCATATACGATACCAACTCATAGGATTTTATAAAATGATACCATTTGTAACATCCCATCCCCAAATCATTGGATTAAATAGGACCATAATTCATGTATCCTTAAGTGAAACCTCCTGATAGTAATGTCTATCAATAAATTCAAAGGTTATTCAACATAATTGGGGAATGAATTATGTTTACACACTCACAAACCTATAAAAAAACATCTCCATGACAATATACATATATGATAAAGAAATAAACATAAAACCAAAATCCAATAAATTATGTAAATTAATAATAATAAATTTTACTGTCAAAAAAATTGATATAAATAAGACTAAAAGATTATGACTCAATGAAGGACTAAGTTCAAAATTGGATGACTCCCATTATCCATAAGAATGAAACCTCTATTCTCTCTGCTCTATCCCTAAGGAATACTGTAGTAATGAACTGCTCTAAAAAGTTATGTGGTTTCCCCCAATGTGTATCATTTCAAACCAAGACTACATTCACAATAGGAGGAATATATATATGTTATTTTATATAATCCAAGTATGAAATCCAAAAAATAATTTCCAAACATGAAAATTAACCATGAAAAAGTTTTCAGATATTTATATTAAATGATAAAGAAGATTAATATAATACATAATATAATAAAATAATAAAGATAAATCACTAGAAAAACCAATTTTCATTTGAAAAACATATTTTATAAAACAAAACCTGTATAATAAATCACCTATGTATGTCATCAACTCACACACCCAATTCATACATCCCCTAATAAAGAATAACTTTCATAACATTCCAAACTCATAAATGGAACCCTGTTCCTCCAAAAAAAGTGATCACATGGAAGAGTAAAAATTTAATGCACCCCAATTTGGCATCAATATCCATATGAAAACTACCATGGCCTTAAACAATGTAGTACTAATAGAAACCAACCCATGGTATCCAATGATCCCCTAAATTCATCATTTACAGCTATTCTTAAACCTAATAATGTATTTACTTGAGTATCATGAACAAAAAACATAAAAATATTCATTGAAAAAAAGAGTATTATTTGCAAGATTATATTTATATAATATATAATCAATGAAAAAGTAATAACTTCAATGGAATTCGACTAAAACCATTCAAAAATGAAATGGATGTAAACCATAGACATAAATTAATTTCATTTAAGAAGAATAATCATTATGTTATAAGAAAAAAGAGAGTGAGAGGGAAGCTACATAACTTGACCATCATGGTATGGAATAATCTAAAACATATTATTTAAAAGGAAGGGATAATCCCTAAATCCACAAAAGGATCATGTATGTTCTCTGGCCTAAATCACTATGAATGGAATAAGGTTTTTTAGGGATGTTAACTAAATCAAAAGGGATTTCATTATATCCCAAAATATCACACAATATTTCCTCGTAAAATGTGAAATTTTCTACTAGAAACTGGGTGATGGTTTCAACCGTTTAGAAACATATTAACTAAAACAATGACGTGGTCTATATTAAGGGGAATTCTCCTAGGGAATTTTGAACAACCCACATGAATACAACCATGCACCACCACCATGGGAACCCACCATGAAATTGGGTCACACCCTTTTTTATTTTTCAAAGTCCATTACTTCTATAACGTCATGGTGAAGTTGTGTTCCCCATTTCCACCTATTTTTCACATATTTGATGTGGAGAAACTATATACACCCTCTTCATGGTCAGGACTATGTCTATTTTAGTCCACCCATTTCTAATAGTTGTATCTTTCTAGCACCAATACATAAAAATGACACATAAGAACCCATGGATATTCATACATCACTCCATCCAGCCACCATACCCTCTATAGTAACACAACCCAATCCAAATACACCTCTACTCTAATGGTACATTACATCACGAGCTTTGATATCCACCTCATGAGCCACCGTGGAATGGTGAAGCGCAAATTTATCCAATATCAATTTTCTTGGCTATGAATTATTTTTAAAAGTTTTAAATCCATTCAAAGACACATAATTCTTAGAAATACATGATAAATAGGGGAATACAAAAAATTGATGGGTTACATTGTCCCTATTATAATTATTTTCATATTCAGAATGCTATAATAGGTTGTCTAGCCACCTATTGGACCATTGATATAACAATACACTATCTTGTAATTCCTAAAAAAACCCAATGTTGTTATTATAACAGATATTCCAAAGGTACACATTGAATGATAAAGAGATTATAATTCTCATACCATGATATAATGCATGGTGACAACCCAATGGAACAACTGGTGAAAGAGAAACACGATACCAACCAAATGTGTAAAAAAGAACAACTCAAACTCTATACAGAAGTATATATAAGAATTACAAACACCACAGTGAATATGGATTGAAAGTCCACCAAAAATAATATCCAGCCGATATGGTTAAGAATCTCCAATATTCCAACAAATTTAGGAGCAACTTCCCTTACTTATATAGAAGAAGTATCATTAATCATGAATATACCAATAGGGAATGAAGTTTTTTTATTTAATTCCATGTAAAACAACAATATGACAAATAAGTATAACATGCTAATCATAAATATACATAAATCGAATCCATAGCCCTGATTCCCCCACATAGTAAATAACTTTATTGCCCATCACAAAATTCTCATCCCAATGAAAGGGAATATCCAAACATCCACATAAATAGTGGGATTTGACATAAAAGACCTTATAATGATCAAATGAAAATTATATATTTAATTTTAGGATAAAAAAATGAGAATCCAGGTTCCCTATCATATATGATAAAAATAATACACGATTCAAGGTCAACACATCTCAAACATACCCCCAAACCTAATCATCATGACCACTATCCTCAAAATAAGAATGAAAAATACCAACTCACTAAGTTATCCAAATACCATGCTGATGTAATCATATAATCAACGAGATACTAGTACTAAATACTTTGAGAATTTAATACCCCGATGCTAATGTTATAGGTAATAGTTTTCAAATTTTCTCTAGCCAATATTTAATGCTCTATACCTTGTGTACCGTCCCAATATCTAATTGGAAAACCCACATGAAACTGTTCTAACACATTGAAGAACCAGAATCAGACCCCAAAAGAAAATATATAATTTTTGTTATATTATCACCCATAAATGAATCCACAACATTAAGTTTTCACATAATGTTAATACTATCAATATTCACCCATTAAACATACTATAACATGGCTTCTGAAATTATGAATGAGTGTTACCCAATTAAAAACCATTACATCATCCTAAATCATATGACCAAAGTACATGTTAGAAATCTAACCGATGAATCATACGTGATTCAAACTTTCAATAGATTTTCACCCATAGACTTGTGAGTTAATACATCCAGTACCCAATCAACCATGAACTATTATACATATTCAGACCAATCCCCGATGAGACCAAACATGGTTGGAAATAAAAAATTAACTAGAAATAACCTACCATTCCCAGAGGGTAAGATTCCTTGAGGTACTATTTTAAAATATCTCACTCATTTTTAAATATAAGGACAAGACCATGTGCACAAAAACACCATAGGAAACTTCAAATTAATTTACCCATATTAAAATCACTCTCGACAAACCACACCTAACTCAAAAATTCATCCCAAGTAGATTTTAAAGAAAAAAATTAAACCTTTTTTTGCAATTCTTAAAACTAGACACATAGTTCACCTATATTAGTTGATGAATAAGATTATTTGTTTCCAATCTCTTTCAACCACTCTAGCCTGATGGTTCCCAACTCATCCTATAAATACTTTGGTTATAGAATGTTTTCATCCCATCCCCATTAAAATGATGAACAACCCATCTTAATATGTTAGAGTGACTCTATAGGTACATAAATTATTATGGTATTGAATTTGAAAGACCATTATCATCACAAGATAAAAAAATGACAATTCTATGATAGTAAAATTCACCCAAGATAGGTCGTATTAATTGTTTTTGGGAATTATGTGTAAACTACACTACTGGAAATTGGGCCTATACCCACGGTTTTTCAGAAAACCGTGGGTATAGGTCCCCCCTATACCCACGGTTTTCCAGAACCGTGGGTATAGGTATAGTATAGGAACCTATACCCACGGTTTTGGAAAACCGTGGGTATAGGTACCCTATACCCACGGTTTGGACCAAATCGTGGGTATAGCTTTTTTGGTGAAGACCTATACCCACGGTTTTTCCAAAACCGTGGGTATAGGCATTGCTTTGGAAACCTATACCTACGGTTTTTAAAAACCGTGGGTATAGGTTTCCCGCGTTATTGCGGGTGGAGGGAATGGGAAAAAATTGCGCGGGACGAAATAAATTTTACGTCGTAACAATGTTGTAAATAATTTAATTACACATATACTGCTATTAATGAACATAAATTCGCTAGGTGTGTTGGTTTAGTTAGTCTTTCAGTTCTGGAAAGTGCGGTGTTCGAAACTCGGCGGGATGTATTTTTATATATTTCAACAATATTAATATAAGTATAACACTGTATATATAAATTAACAAATTCTGTCTAGCTTAGTTGGTTCGCCACGGTATTCTCTCCCTCCCGGTCCCGTGTTCGAAACCCGGCGGTTCCGGATTTTTTAATAACCGCATCAGTATTAATATATTAATATAAAATAATCATTATATACATATAAGAATAATAGCACGGTTGGTCCGCTGGTCAGTTGCTGCGCGTATCTCCCGGTCCCGTGTTCGAAACCCGACGGTCCCCTTTTTTTAATAACCGCATCAGTATTAATATATTAATATAGAATAATCATTATATACAGATAAGTATAATAGCTCAGTTGGTCCGCTGGTCAGTTGGTGCGCGTATTTGTCCTCCATGGCGCGGGTTCAAAACCTGCTGAACTCTTTTTTTGAATATAAATTTTTCCCACGGTTTTCAAACCGTGGGAAAACCCCATGCCACGCTGTACAGCAGCGGTTTCATGTGTGAACCACCTATACCCACGGTTCTACCAAACCGTGGGTATAGGTCAAGACCCCTATCCCGACGCCATTCCAGCCCACGGTTCCCAAAACCGTGGGTATAGCCTATACCCACGGTTTTGGGGGCTATACCCACGGTTTTGAACCGTGGGTATAGGTCGTTTTTCCAGTAGTGCTAGATATCAAAATATTATATTTCCATTGAGGTGTTACGAATCTCATCCCCTGAGACATAATTTCTACATGAAATTTCTATTCCCCCTCCCAATTATCCTTATTACCTTAGAACATTCATTACCATCCTTATAATCCCAATAAACACTAATATAATTAAAATACCAATAGTACAATAAGCACAACAAGTTCAAAAAGATGGAATGAAAACTATAATATTAAGTGTATCTGGCATAACTATCACAACAACTACAACCAACATGAAAGTTTCATCAAGTAAAAATACATACAACTCCTTCCCTAACCTAATAACTATATAATTACTATTCTATAAATTCACTATGAGGTTTTCATCCACCAATTAACAATGCTATTCCCAGAAAATGATACCAGTTTTTCTATAGTAGACAAAAAAACACTTGGTTTTAAAAAATACATTTTTCTATTGGAAAGCTTCATTAAATAATTTCATTATTTTTTTTGTAGGATCTCATAATTTGTTAATCATTTCATAAAATCATTTTTATAAAACTCTAAAATAAATGGTATGTAACAAAGGATTTTTTTTAAACCAAACTACTTTAGGAATTCATTATTTTGATAATTATTTATCAAAAAAACCCAATCAGTATCAATCAAATCACAAGATCAATATTAAAAAACACTAAATTATTAACACAAAAATCATGAAAATATCCATTAGAAACCATTTACTAGTATATGTACCTCATCTTTTATATATGAAACAGTCACTAAATTTTTTCATGAAATAAATAAGCTAGATTAAAACTTGGGAAAAATATATATTGTTTTAAAAAAATCAAAATGTATTCATTTATTTCAAATTAGGGGTAAAATATCACCTAATTGTATAAAATTTAATATCCACCTTTCCATGTTATTATGATAAATTTTAAAAATAAAACCTAAATTTATTTCCACGCAAACATGCTTAATTAATACAAAAATTAAATGGCCAAAGTTATCATGTCATAGATTTTAGAACATTTTCATCACCCATGAACTAAATATTTTTCCTATCCAAAAGAACATGCTTAATTTAATAGGATAAAAAATTTAACATAATATTAATTTTACATGATATAATAATAGTTATATTAACATAAATAACTGTTTATGCACATAACAAGGAATAATAAAATTATTCTATTATTTATCATATCTTTAAATAAAATGAAACAAAAATACTCAATACTCGAAAATTATTTTTATCTCATCATGTTTCAGATTATAAATTTTAAATAATCTCATGATATGTTATATAAATCTTAAAATTTAATAATGAACCAATCTACCCCATCAGGTATAATTGTTTTCTAAGTTATAATGTTTTCTCCAATGACTAAGAAAAATCTATAGTAATCAGGTGGTCATTATTTTATATACTCATTCAGTAATTGATGACTTCTTCTTAAAATAACTAGGATTTATTTTATCATTAAATAAATTACATTGAAATAGAGTCATTAGTAATTTCAATTTTATTTTCACATTAGTTTAATAGTCATATAACTAATAAAATCACAAGGTAAACATAAATGAAACTGAATAATAGTAATAATTAGGAACCAGTATAATGGGAAACCATATTTTTTCTTGTTTAGAATACCATTTATTAGAAACTAATATTTTCATTCACCAATACCAATAATTATTCAAGAGTAAAAAGTGACAACATTATCATTTATCAATTCATAACTAACAGAACACCATATAAATGTTATAATCATACTGGTAAGTCTATTTAAAAATTCATTATCCCAAAATTTCAAAAACTAAACCCATGACAGTTTGATGACAATGCACATAGATGAATTTAACAATAATATTATTACCCATAATACCCTGGTAACATGTATTTTAGTATAAAGATGATAGTTAGGTTTTAATAAACTATATATCATGTTTGACACATCTTATCTCCATATATACCATCTATACTAATAGATATCACAAAGATGATGCCAATTCTTAACTTCATAACCTCAACCAGCTGTCATGGGTATGATTAGAATTCCACAGACCATATATGACCTTCCCTAGACAACAATTGTTATAAATAAATTCTTATGGATTAGTATTATCAGGTGAAACTATTTACACTTACTTGTAAAATGATATCAAAAAAGGACACTAAAATAAAATTTATCGACATGATAAATGAATGAAACCAAATGAAACACCAATATATGACATATAAATACATAATATTCATAGTGTAGTAGTTAATTGTAATAAAAATACAATAGGATTAAGGACTGAAAAGGAAGGAATAAGTTACCACATAGCACACTCAAATTATCCTCAAGAATACTACAACGAATCTCCCAACTTTATAATAGTCCACAACATCTATACATCCTATTAGAATGTAATAGTTCCTCCCCTCGTCCATTTCATAGAAAGAAATGACTGCATATGAACAAAATTTCATATGCTAGGGAGAGTGTGTTTTCTTAGTAGGAAATCCACTAAATAAATCCCACATAAATAACTTCAATAAGAATAATTTATATCACATTTATATGAAATGGGAGATAAGATTAATATAAATCAAAATAAAAGAAAATAATCTAGATAACTCACACCAAAAAACAATTTTCCTTTCAAATCCATAGTTTCTACAAAATCACCAACACTACAACTACCCACACATTCCATGAACTCACAAACCAAATGCATATATACCTCACCACAAAAGAACTCATAGAATAGAAACAAATCCTGAGAGAAACCGCATTCTTCATACCTAAGCCATCAATTTGTGGAGGTAATATCCAATGTTCCAAAATTTTACATTAAAATCCATGTATATAAAAATAATCCCATGTACATTATTATATGAACACACCAACTGATACCAATCCAACGAGCCCCTAAATTTGGCATTGAAAAATAACACCAAACTAATAAGTCCTCATACATGAGTATCATGAACACACAACAACAAACATATTTGAAAACCAAATAACAAGAGTACTACATTAAAAATAATCATTCAATAATATTTTGTCATATAAAAAGAAGTGTTATATGACGAAATTTCCCAAAATTGTTCAACAAGGGAAAAGCTATAATCCATAGATTCACAATATTTTCATTTAAAACCCATAGCCTTAAAGTTATTAGAAAAAGGTGAAATAGATATACTCCACCTAACATAACAATTATTGTCTAGTAGAATCTATTAGGTAAGCTTCATCAGTAATAGAGGTTCACAAAAACATCCAAAGAACTTCTAGGTTCGAGAGCACTAATAACCATAGGAAATTTTGAGGGGTTTTAAGGAGGTTATTCAATTTAAAATTGTGTTAACATCCCACTAAAAATATTTTACATGTTTTTACTTCAATTCACATAGATTCAACAAGATACAGTGGTTGAATTAGCCATTTGAAAAAGTCAGATAGCTAGAACCATGCTTTGGGCCATGACATGGTGCATTATTTTAATCTGTTTTAGAGAACTTTCACATGGATGACCACAAAAATACTTGGACCTACATGGTCTTTAATATCCAAATCCATTTTATAATGTCATTAATTATACCACAACATAAAAAGGGAGTGATCCCCATTTCCATATAACCTATAGAACTAGGTCGCAACACTCCCAAGCACCACCATGAAAAATTATATGGTCATAGGGTTGTCCACAATTCCTATAATCTAAATTCACCATGTAAAATTCCTTCTACCATAGTATAACGGATCTCCCTTCCCAATTTTTAATTTACATACATCATAACAATCTTCCCCATCTTAGAACCCCTATAGACATCACCAAGTTCTTTGTCTACTCCTTGTTTCACATAAGGATAATACCAGTGCACCATTCCTAAGAACACATCATTTCCCACCCCATTTTTTACCCATTTTGAAATGGCTAGACACTATTCCCACGATAGCCAACAAGATCAAGACTATGATGTCCACCATGGATACCACCAAGTCAGGGTGAAGATCAACGAACTAAAAAAATTTCTATACAACCAATGATAACTCTTAATTTTCGCAAAACCAATGAAAACCACCACACAACACAAAATAAATAATAAAAACCATAATGCAATAAAATAAGGTTTTCAAATTCTCCCTATTATTTTTCCTTCCATAATCTGAAAGTCGTAGATGGTCTTATGAAAAAATCATGTCCAATTTATCCAATAGAATATAATGAAAAATTCATCACAAACCTAACATTGAAACCTTAAAAGATGTACCAAAGGTGAAAATTTTCCAAGAAATGCATTATCATGCATATCCAAAGATATTATTTAGGGTGAGAACCCATTGAAATAACTAGATGAAGAGAAATATAATCACAACCAATTAACCAAAAATGTTGAAATCACATATCGACAATGAGGATAGATGAGAATTTTAGTCCATGTTTTGTCTTAGGAATGAAAAGGTGCCAAACAGCAACCCCATGGATATGGTTAATAATATCCAATAGTTTACGAAACTGAGGATCCATGTCCCTCACTTATATAGATGAAAAATATCTAATCAAGAATATCCCCATAAGAATCAATTGTTTTTACTATTAAAGTCCTTGTAAAAGAATGATAGGTAAAATAAAGAAAAATTATAATCATAAATTTACCAAAATAAATTCTATAGTCATACGTATCCATATAGTAAATTTTATTGAATATTGTGACATAAGACATGGCCAAAATAAAGGAATTATCTAAACCTACACTTGAACAGTGGAGTTTGACAAGGAGGACCATAAAATAATCTAATTACAATAATATAAATTATTTATAGATGATCCAAAGTGAAAAATTATTTTCTATAGCATAGATGATGAAAAATATTATATAATACACATTCACCATTTTTTAAATATACCCCACTACCAAATATTCACGAACACTAACCCCCTATTATGAATGAAAAGTGATAACTAAATGAGTTTGCTAACTACTACCTTCAAGACATCATTCATTAAAATAGATGTTGGGACTATAGCCTATGAGAAATAAATCTCTCTTATCTATTGGTATCAGTATTAATTGTGACAAGACCACCTGATGGAATTTATAAATTTATGCTACTTATACCATCCGTATTTCTAAATGTAAAACCCACATTAAATTGGTCTGTCATAGGGGAGAACCAGAATTAGATCCCAAAAGGTAAGAGAAAATTATCATTATTTATACACACATTAATCGATCACAACCATTAATATTTATCATAATCTTAATAATATCAAAATTCACCATTTAAACTACTGAGGTTTTTGTTTCCCAAATTTGGAAAGACAGACACCCAAGGAAAAACCATGACATCATCTTGGTCCGTACTACATCAGTTCATGTAAGTGATTTATCTCACAGATCATTGGTGATTTATATTTTCAATAACCTATATTCTAGATAAATTCATGTTAGGACATCTACTACCCTATTGATCACAAACTGTCAGAGCTAGCCATATAAATCCTCAGAGAGTAAAATATTATTTGGCATGAGTAGGGAACTTGAAATAAAACACCAAGCACAGAGGTTATGATCTCTCAAGGAGTATATGAATTTTTTTATCATTAATAAATATAGATACATGACCATGTAAGCACTAACACCTTAAAAAGATTTAGAGGAGGTTACCATTCCTAAAACTACTCCTGAAAGACAACACTTAACTAAGAAATTCAACCTAGGTACAAATATATAAAAGTGATCCTTTTTAAAAAAAATTCATTATATGGACTCACAGTTCTCATTTTTCAGTTGATGAATAAAAATAAATGGTTTCAATTTCATTTAGCTTCTCAATCCAAATGGTTCCCTACTATCCTTGTTAAGACTCCTATCTTTTCAAATTTGTGTCCTATCAATATTGAAAGGATGAAAAATTTCATATGATGATTTGAGAGTGACTATCTAGGTGTTGTAATTAATTTATAATTGAATCCTAGAAACCTCTACCTTATATAGATCATATCAGTGACACATCTATGAAATAAAGTCAACCAATGCTAGGCCATGTAAATAGTAATTGAGCCTGGTGACCAATATAGATATAAAAATATCTCATTACACATGAGGTGTCATGATTATGATATCTTGAGACATTATTTCCACTTGAAATTTCTCTTACCTTGCCTTATTATCATGTATACCATAGAAAAACCAGAAGCAACCTTATAATACCAATATACACCAATAGGACACAAACACCTCCAGTATAGAAATGATTAAATTTTAAATGGATTAAAAGCAATACTATTATATCAGGTGTAATAAAAATGAGTATAAAATAATATAAAACTAATACAATAATTTTATCAAGATAATGGCCATCCAAATCAGTCCCTAATATAATTTTTTCGTCAACCAATTATGAATTTTATTCCATAAAATCCTTACCAAAAAGTTTCATTGTTTCAAAAAACTATTTAAATTATTTAAAAATTAAATTTTCTCTTGAAAAAAGTTTAAGTAATAACATTAAATCTTTTTAAAATTTATCAGAGTAGTTAAACCTTTCATAAAATCATTTTTATAACCCCTGTTTGAATCTAATGTAGAACAATATAATATTTTTTCTAAAACCAAATTTTTTAGTGCATACATTATTTGGATGCATTGTATTCAACAAAAAATATCCTTATCCATCATATCACATGAGTATTATCATGAAAATAATTTAATAACAAACACAAAATCAGGTAAATGTAAATAACATACCATTTAGTAGAATACCTAACTTATTTCATTCAAAATAATATATAATTAATTTCATTATAAAATAAATAAACTAGTTTAAAATCGAGGATGATTATATTATGTATGTAGAAATATAAAAAGTATTAATTTATGACCAATTTTTTGGGGAGAACCTTCTAAATACATATAAATTTACAAACACTTTTCATGTCCTTATAATAAATATTAAACATATTAGAAAAATAATTACCCCAAAATTATTATAAATTATGATAAAATTAAACAACCAAGGTGAACATGTTATAAATTTCAGCTTGTTTTTATAACTAATGAACTACCCCTTTTACCGGTCTAAAAAACATTAATCATTTAATAGGATAAAAAATTTAAAACATTACTAGTTTTTCATGATATGATATTCATTATATTAATATACTCAGATTATTACACAATTACCATAGAATAATAACATGATATTATATATCATGTCATCAAATTAACTAACAAAAGTCAATATTCTATCATGTTTTTTGTATAATCTATTATAAAATTATAAATTTTAAACAAACAAATGGAATTTCATTAAAAAATTAAAATATGATGCGAAAATATTCAACCATATCATTTTTAATAGTTTTATATGTTATAAACATCTATGAATTGACTAAAAAACTGTACTGAAAACATGTGATCAGTCCTTTAGATACTCATTTAATAATTGTTAACATCTTACTAAAATAACATGTACTTTCTAATTTGAATAATTACTTTACAATAAATTAAAAAACAATTTATATATCTATTCCACATTAGTTTCATGTTATTATATGTATTCAAAACATATGGTAACCATAAATTTAAGTCAATACATACAATAATAGGAACCCAATCAAAATATAAATGATATTGTATCTTGTTCAGAAAATTATATCATAGAAAATTCTAGTTTGATTCACCAACCTCAAGACTAATTCTATATTACATTGCTATTACATCATTATTTACTAATTCATGACTAATAAAATTCTATATGAATGTTGTAATCTTAATGGTTTGTATCTTTACTATTGCATGATAGAAAAATCTCGGTAGTAAACCCTTAAATATGAAATAAAAACATAGCTAGAAAGTATAACTACAGTTTTTTAAGTAGAACACCATGGACAAGAATTCCACTGACGTTATGTAACATTACAAGGACACCAAATGTTGGAAATAAATTCTTATTATTAGTAATATCACCAGGAATTATTTGACCTTATATATAAAATTCTCTCAAATCATACCACCCTAGGAAAAATTAAAAAAATGATACGTGAATACAACCAAACCAAAATTAATTACCTAACATATCCATAAAAAGTAATTACAGTGTAGTATCCAATAGTAATACAATGTCTATGAGACTAATAGACCCAAACTAAATGGAAAATTTCTTGTATGGAACACTCCCATGAACCTCATTAACACTTCTATGAATATCCCCATTAAACCATAGTATCTAACATCAATAGATCCTTCTAACAATTAAGAGGTTCGACCGTCACATATATAATAATTAATAATGAATCCAGATGCACCAATATGCCTTTAGAGTGGGTGAGTATGTCAAATCTGTAGGAAATATACCATATAATTCCAATACATGTAACTTAAATAAGAACATGTTAGACAAGTTTTGTATGAAAAGGAAGAGACAATTAATAAAATACAAAATCCAAAAAATATTATATATAACCGACACTAAAACCACTTTTAATTTGATATCAACTATTATTATATAACCACCCACAACCCAACTCACCCACACATTCCATGAACTCACACTCTCAATGAATGCACCCTCCCCCCTCCAAAGAGAAAATCCTAGAACAAACCCAAATCATGAGATGAATCTTTTTCATCTAACCCAAGTCATCATGTGGAAGAGTAATAATTCAATGTACCCCAATATGGCACTAGTATCCATCTTTAAAATCAAAAGTCCGAATAAAATGAAATATGAACACACACCAACCAATGCCAATCCCTAATCCCCCTAAATGGAGCATAAAATGCTAATTCTAAAATAATAAGGCCACATACATACATATCATGAACATACAACATTTTTTTGTAAACTAAATAATAAGAGTAGTACATTCAGGATTATATTTATATAATATGTCATCAAATAAAATGAATTATTTTGGATAGAAATATTCATAAATCATTCATCAATGAAAAAATAGTAAACCATATATGTAGAATAATTTAATGTATGAAACATAACCTTCAAGTTCTTAGAAAAATGTGACTGAGAGAGAATCGACCAACCTTAACCATGATTCAATAGAATAATACGACATAGAATATTTAGAAGGAAAATAGAATCACCCAAATTACAAAAGAGATTACATGTTCAAGATCCCAAATTACCTTGGTAAATGACAAGTTTTTTATTGTGTGAAGTTAATAGATTAAAAAATGATTTCATCTCCCCCTAGAATTATCCCACATTGTTTTCATTAAAATCACTAAACTCCCCCAAGATATGATGGTTGAATTAGACATTTGAAAAATCTATATTTCTCGAACAACACCATAGGCAATGGTGTAGTGCATTGGTTCATGTTTATTTGGATATAACACATGATGAAAACCCTCAAAACTCCTAGAAGTATGGAATTTTCACTATCCCATGTTCCACTACCATGTCATGGCTTCTACTACTGTGTATAGATGTCATGATCCCCATTTCAATCTTGACTAAATTTCATATCATCCCCACTCCCAAGTAGCTCATTGTAATGTTATTAGGTCGTGGGGATATCCAAATTTCACACAATATAACTTCCCCATGTGAATAACCTTTCCACATAGTATAATGAAACTAACTTCTCCATTTGAAAATCACCTACACCCTACCATACCCCCACCCCTCGACTGAGTACCACTATAGATACCATCATGATCATTGGGAACTCCTTATTTTCAATAGGGAGTATCACAATGAACCACACCCAACCCCATTCTATTTCACACCCCATGGTTCAGATGATATGAAATGTAAATACACCACTCTTATAACATCCAAAATTATTGATACCATGACTTCCACCATGGATACAACTAGTCCATGTTGAATATCATAGACCCAAAACCATTAGTGTCTTAAAAAGGTCCCATTAAAAGATTATCAAAATCAATATAGACCAACACATGGCATAAAATACATAATAAAAATTGAATTTCCATAAATGGGGGGGGGGGTAACATTCTTCACACTATTAAACATTACATCCTCAAAATAATATAGGTGGATATTTAGAAAAAACTCATCCAATAGATTGAACAGAACACTATCCATAAATCCATCACAAACCCAACATTTATAATACAACAAACATTCCAATGTTACACATTATACTAATAATATCTTATCATTCCCATCACTATATATGATGCATGGTGATAACCCAATGGAATAACCATCTCACTAGAAACATGATCCCAACTAATTGTGCAACAAATATAAACTCACTCTTCAACCATAATCATATATGATAATGTTATTCACTATATTTAATCAATAATAAAATGTTAAACAATAAAAACACGACTAATATAGTCAAGAGTCTATAATTTTCTAATTCACCAAGGATCCACATACCTCATATACCAAGATGAAAAAATGATAATCATGAATATAAATACAAGAATAAATGATTATTATACTTTAAAAACTCTAAAAAATGATTGGAAAAATTAGAAAAAAATCTATAATCATGAATATAATAACGTCAAACAAATATTTACGCTTCTCCACATAGTCAATGGCTTTGTAACGCATCACACAAGGATCATAATATGGAAAGGAATTATTTAAAATTCCACCTGAATAGTGTTGTTTGACATATATTACCATAAAATGATCTAATTAAAACCATATGATAAATTTTATAATGAAACATATTATGAAATTAGGGTCTCTATTAGTGATGATGGAATTTAGTACATGATGAAAGGTCAAAACTTTGTGAAAAAACCTCACTATCTAATCTTCATGAAAAATATCCCTTTAATATGAATGAAAAACAATGAATCAATGGTGTGAAAAAATACTATAGAAAACCAAGCTTAACATACATGGATATTAAATCATTTTTTATAAATATTCATCACATTGCAAAAAATACATTCCTGAAGACTGTAACAATTTTGTTTTTTTGGAATCATGGAATAAAATCATCTAACTTGGTGAAATATCTTCAATTTATCCCACAAATATCTTCCCTTATGTACGTATACTTAAAATGTTTCTTTCATTACCTAGGAAAAATAAACATAAGAAAGGGATGATCTGAGATTCTTAGTAAAGGTAAACAAAAGTGATACATAAGCATAAGATGAGAATAAGGGTATGGGAACATGCGAATAACATTTGAATATCATACCCAACATATCAAAGATCATATAAATGAGTTAATGAATAGATATTTATACTTCATAAGACATAATTAATAAGGGAAACAATATAATATTCCATGAAAACATAACATAGGAATAAGAATTCAAATTCATGGAACACACAAAATTATAATAAATCCTTTTTCGAGGAGACCTATCAAGACATTCATATCATTTTAGGATTGGGATAATAATCGATGTTCTTGCTTCAAGACTTCGATTCAATATCGTTTACCCTCTTGTTTTGGATGTGTAATTCCCTCTTATGTACTATCTTGTTTTAGTCTTTGGATTCCCTCTCATGTACCCTCTTGTTTCGGGCTTGGGATTCCCTCCCATGTACCCTCTTTTTTTGGGCGTTGGATTCCATCCCATGCCCCCTGTTTTTTCAGGCTTAATATACCTTCCTTTTTAAAGATGAATATTCCCTCCAGTGTACCCTCTTGAGTGAATAAAACATTTATCATTAACTAATGCATTTTAGGGTGATAAAGGTCACACGCATTCAATATTGATATCATACATGGATTTTGCATAATATAAAAATACATATATTATATTATAATCTATGAAATGTACTGAGAATCATTAACATTTCATGAAATTAAAACTTATGGATAAGGGATATGTTTCACAATCATTTCATCAAATTATAACCCATGAATCGAATAGTGTTTCAAAAGCATATAACATGTTGAAGAGAAATGGTTATCATAAACACCATTCCATCAAAATATATACCTTTCAAGAAAAAATATTAATAGTATTCATAAACTATAATAATGTATAAAATCTTATATGGAGAATTATTTTTGAAGATTATATGGAACATTTCTTAAGGAATATATATTTATTTTAAAATATTTTTCAAAAAATCATTTAAAAGTTCCATTTCTTATAAATATGGCTTGACAATTTCATTTAATACATTTATTGATAAAAATATTTTTCCACTTAAAAAAAAAATTTAAAACATAAATAATTATAAAAACCATTTTCTTCGAGAACATATAGAAAACAAAAAAAAATAAATATTGAAATCATTCTCAAAAGCCATTTCTTGAAAATGGTTTTGAAAACTTATGAATAAAACTCGAAATCATTGAAATCTTTTTCTTTGAAAATAAACATTTTGAAAACTTATAAATTGTTTTTTGATAATTATTTATATCAAATTTTAAAAAATAAAACCTTTCTGAAAACATATTTCTTTCAAAAAAAATTTTAAGAAACACATTTATAGAATATTAGGAAAAATGTTTCTTTATTTTTTTTATCATTAAAAGGAACTTTTTGGGGAATTAGGTCATGATGGTGGGTAAGTTCATGTAATGTCCCAGATTTTCCATTTACTATTTGTAAATGTCATGTGGAAGTGATTCAAGAGTAGGAACTGAGATGGTGTTTGATTTTGAGGCCCGAGACACCTAGAATAAATGTTTTAAATATATTAAATATATTAAATACCATGATTAGACATTTTTTCCTATAATGTGGAATAACTTGTAAATGGTTTTCTAGATCAAACACATGAGGGAATTATTACATTCCGATCAGTGTGCTTTCCCTAGGCACGACTTAACATCAGTTGGCACTGGTAGGCTATGAAAAGTAGTTTTTGGTGTTTTAATAAATAAAATAAATTGCGACTTTTTTATTTTAATGTTTCATCAACACAAAGACGCAACAAGTAATATTTTAAAACAAGACATTAAAAAGGGATCCAAGTTTATACTCAAGACCATGGTATTCCCTAGAGGCTCTGGAGAGAAACTTGGAGAATCCCTTCAACAACAAAGGATGAAAGAACATGGATCTGAGATCAAAAAACACCATTCTTGACGTATCTCATCAATGAAAATAGTACAAAAATGGATATTCATTGATGAGATATCCAATCCCAAAGTAGGGAATTGTTATATGGAATTATTTCATAGTATTAAGAATCAACTATGAACACGGATCAACTAAAGAATAGGTTGACACGTGGTTTAATCATTCTTGAAGGATGGGCTTAAACTTCTTGATTGGTTGTGTTGATTTATTTTATAATTTTTTTTTCATTCTTATAGAATGTATTGCGGTGGGAAAGAACAACGACCGAAGTTCATTCCTTGTTTGGATATTTTTCCTTTTCTCCCCTTATATTCTTCAGTTCTTCATCTTCATTGTGGTTTATGAATAGTTTATCATTGCACTTCCATTTAATGGCGCAACGATGTGAAATTGAAGATCTGACATCTGGACGACCCAGGAGAGGTGCAATGAAGATGGAAATAGATGGATTGGGATAATTTGGGAGATATAATTATTTGATCCATTTTCATGCAGGTGATTAGAATTGGTTTTCAAATTTGATCGAAAGCTTGAAACCCATCGATGTGATGCTTCAACGGTAAGACAACCATGGATCTCCAGTTTTGATGTGAACAGAGCATTATATTGAACACAGGAGGAGGATCTGAGGAACAAGGAGGAAGAAATACACTTCATGAAAGATCAACACATCGTGTAACGTGGGGTTACATGACGTGTATCACCCACTCAGAAGCAGCTAGGTTTTTGGGAGTTTGCTAAATGATAGTTGTTGTGTGACCCTCTCACACGGCATGCATGACCTTCCTAAAGACTTAGCGTGTGCCTTAGAATATACATGGACAAAAGTTTTAGTACATGGGCTTCCAACATTGTGTATACCCCACCACACAACATGGCCCATATTGGTTACATGGGTTACCCCATGAACTGGTATATGGGTTAGAAGATATGGGTTAACACATTGTATGGGAACATGACTAGAGTACATGGGTGGACCTCAGATGGAAGGACATGGTGCATGAACCTTCTACACAGTTTTTACCCAAGAGGCCCAGAGCAGGATCCTCTATCAATTCTTTATGACCTAGGTATATTCCTTGGTATTGAAATTTCTAACTTCAGTGGGAATTGATCCTCTAATTAGCAGGTTAATCAAGATTGATTTTTTGGTATCACCCCATGGCCCTAGCTATGATCCTTATCTATGGTATGAGATCCCTCCCTTTGGATCTATTAGTGTATCTCTATCATGATATTTTTTGATGAATAATACTTCTCGATTAGACGTTTTGAGGGTTATCAGACTCAGGATTGTTCTCTATTGAATATGTTCTTTGTGGAAACATTGAACTGAATCCCTAGTGTTCGTATGCAGTAGTTGTGACTTACCTCTAGAATACATGTCTTGGTTTGAGTATATCTAAATATTATTTCTATATGTGTTGTAGACATGTACTATTTAGAGATCACTGTACCTATTTCTTTGTATATTGTTTTTTGATTTTTGGGTGTCCTACTGATTATTGTTATACTCACCCCTGTACTGGATTTTCTCACATGTGTTGTGTCTCGTGAAGATGAGAATCCTTTTGATAGACCAATACCAAATATAGCTTTTTGATTTCTAGAAGGCCTAGTTGTTCCTACATCTTTGAGAAGTATTCCTAGTACCTATTTTGTTTATAGTTTGGACATTATAGTTTATAGACTTTTTATTTTTGTGCCCTTGAATTCTGGCCTAGTTTACTTTACATTACATACTTTCCTATTGTACTCTGTTTGTTGGGATAGTGGTGTGCAAGCATTTCATTTATTAGTGGGTTTTTTACATTTCAGTATTTTTGGGATTGGATATGTGTGCTTCTGTATAGGTACATAGGAAAAGCCTCCCATGTTAGTGATATGACTACCCGGTGCTAGTCACTAGTCCCTAGCCTATTGGAGGCAGTCTTGGGGAGACGTGGCATGGGTGACACTATGACGGGTTGTGACAGAGTTGTATTAGTGTTGGTAAGTTTTACCTTAGGACTGAGACACTATGATATTGGTTTGGGGAAACAATGTTAAGTGTTTGGAGTTCTGTTTTTAGGCCAGGGACTCTAGTGTTGGTGTGGTTGGCTGATGTATCCATACACCATGACTCTGAAAACATTAATTTCAACTCGGTCAATGAGAAAACTAGTTTCTGGAAAAATAATGGTACATGGATCATCTATAAATGGGTAGTGGTTCCATATCCTTTTTGAGACAGCTCTCCAGAAATACCCATTGATCGTAGTATGTCTTGTTTTCATTCAAGATGATCCCTGATATGCATACCAACTAGGATTCAACATATTGATAATGAGGATCCCGCCCTCAGAAACTAGGATTCAATATATGATCTAGTTCTTCTGATGTTGCCTCAACATGGTGCATCATCTATACCACCACCATTGGAGCTGCATTGTACCTGGAGTACCAAAAGAAGGGGAGAACAGAATGATCCCACTCCATGATTTTCATAGATAGAGACCCTCATATTCCAAGTGAGCCTAACACTCAGGCAGCTGTATACTGGCTTGAGGTGGTGACCCGAGTTTTTTTCTTGTTAGGATATTAACTGATCAGATGGTGGTCCTGACAGTCATCCTTCTACACGACTCAATCGGGAGATGGTGGAATTTAGCTATCCAAACTAACAAGGAGGTGAATCATTCATGGAAATTGTTCTAGAATCTATTTAGAGTGGTTTTCTCACATGTTATGATAAGATCCATTCATATACAAGAGCTTTATCAGCTCTAGTATGGTATCATGATGGTGGTTTACTATTCATTGAGGTTTAACAACATTTCCAGCTACTATATGGATTTTGTTACAGATCAGTACATCAGGGATTAGAAATTCGAGCAAGGCATGAGTATAGACATTCAAGCCAATGTTATCCCTCTATTCATTCTAAAATATGCTGGAGTACCTAAGAAATATTTGGAAGTTCAATGAATCTTGGTTGAGAAGATATAGACAACGATAGGAAGTAGTGGATAAACATGCGAGAAACCTCAACAATAGGGAGTTAATGTTAGTCATAGGGAACCTAACGTGGGAGATGTTTTAGAAGGAGATCCCAAAATGGAGGATATATAGTTTAGGCCTCACCGGGAGGATCTAGTAAGACTAGAGAGATGTGGTACTATTCATGTGATGCGATGGGACATTTTTCTCGAGATTGTACAACCCACTATGCTGCTTATAGGGAGATAGTGGGTGGACCACCAAGTCAGAGACAATGATAAGGGAATGGAAATTCACAGGTAATTGGACATGGAAGATTATATGGGAGATAAGGAGGATGTAGTTGATGTTTGGAATTGTTACCACCACCACCCCCAAGTGGTCCATTCCAGGTTGATAGAGCTAGAGGACAGGGGTGGGGACAACTGTATGCAGTCAAGGCATACGACCTAGGGGATCTTGGGATGATTCACGGTCTGATCTGTGTCTTTTCTACTTTAACGATATAACAGATTGACACACTTTATAGTAATTCCTTTCCCACAATATATCATGTTCGAGCCCTAGAGATTCCAGTTGATATGTTGACTCATCCCTTATGATTGGATACTCCCATTGGAGAAGACTCAGCGATCACACACTTATGTCGACATTGTGACCTTGACCTTATAGGTGAGAGTTTCAGTTGAAACCTATTGGTGGAATCATTGAGGCCATATGATGTCATTTGTGGTATGGAATGGTCATCCAAAGTTCATTCCTAGATTGTCTATTTTAGACGAAAGGTGTAGTGCGTTCAAAGCAATGTAATTAGGTTTTCCATTTTCAGAGAAGAGGAATCTATGGTATCCTAGGATGGACTAATGAAAAGGATGGTTGAGTCAATTACTCAGGGTTTAGATAGCCTGACCCTCGGTGCAACAGATCTTATATAAGGCCCCGGCCTTAAACCTTACTTAATATTTAATTAAATGAATTATTCACATTGAGGATCTTTTCAGGTTTAGAGTTTTAGAGAATTAGAACATAACTATTACATCTCAAAAGATTACAAAGTAGTCACTTCTACTAAGTGTCCATAATAAAAAAAACTCTTAAAAGAAACATGTCTAGTTCCATGTTTTATATAGCATGACATTCCCTTGATCCCATCCTTGACCTTATTCCACATCAAGTCCTGTGAAAAACATTTCAAAAAAACATGGGGTGAGCATAAAAAGATCAGTAAGGGATACACAAAGAATGAAAACTGTTAGTTTTTCAAAATCAAGTAAACCATGTAAACTCTATCAAAGTAATACCTTCACCTTCATGAAGTAGTAAAAACTCTTCACTGAATAAAGTATCATTACATACATTTTTGAAACCAAAGGATTTCCATAAAACCCATATAAAGAACACATAACATATATAAAGGTAACTTGGGACATAAACATACTTAAGTGGAATAACCATATGGTCGACTTCCACACATATCACTTAATGGAATAGCCATATGGCCAATTTCCATACATACTTAATGGAATATCCATACGACCGAATTCCATACCCAATGCATTGGAGGTTATAACGTAACCACCCGTCCTGGTATTCACGGCCCCACCAGTCATATGGTTTATCACGTAACCACCCGTTAAATGTCCAAGTACCATAATAAAATCATAAGACATAAAACAAATATAAAGGAATGATAACATTTCCACATTTCAATCACAATATATCATAATAGAATCCTTTATCAAAACCATTTTCAATACCAAAATACATAAAAGAGTATATGGTATTTATTTCATTTTAAAAACATTACGGCTTGTTGAGGAAGCCAAAGACCAAATAATACTCGTGGCGACGGAAAAGGTCGATGTCACCGCGTTCGTTAAAAGAAAATTTATTTTCGTCGTTTTGTAAGACGCTTCGTAGAAAAAGATTCCTTTTGTATAAAAGTAAAAGTCAAAGGGGTTTATACACCGTATAAAAGAAAGTAGTGTATAAAATGAAATATGCCTCAATGAAAGGAGATTGAGACGAAGTCCCTTACCTCGGGTCCGACTTGACTCGATCGTTCTTTAACGTCCTGAATAATAAACGTCAGTTAATTTATACTTGATTAAGAACCTTTTTAAAGTTCATATTCCTTTTATATCACTTATTTCCATGTTATAAACATTATGTAACCATTTAAGTTAATAATGCTTGTTTTGTCAATATTTGGTTCTTAAGTCGAAAGTGGACTTCTTACAATTACATGTTTTTCATGTGGTCAAAAGTTCTTTATATCTAGAATGAAATTCGTGATTTGGATATCATATATATCATATATATCCAGAATATACATTTATTTATAATATTACATAATCATTTAGAGGTAAGAAATGAAATGCACCGTTCATGGAGACGGTAAGCCGTACGTACGCATGAACACTACTTTCATTTCTATTTCGTATTTTATAGAATGGAATCATAATGATATAAGAGTATATTATAATTCCAGTATAATAACATATATAATATCATTAACTTTATCCTTTACACATCCCACATATGGTATTAACGTATCAAATCACTTTCAGGGGGCGGTAGTCCGCACTTCCTTAAATAAAGATATCGTGTTTACCCATAATGGAAACAATAAAGGTATGACCAAAAAGAAAAATACAGAAGATTAAGGAAAACATAAACATATTATATATCATATATAAAAATAGTGACATCATAATGGCAACCTTTGAAGGTGTTAAATGAGTATTGAACAATCAACGTTTCGGGAGGCAAAATTTCGCCATCCACGGAAACCGTATGTTCTTTAACCATTTGATGTAGTTGTGTGAGAGTGTAGCTCGAATAAATCTTATAAAAAAATAATAGTATATTTAATATACTGGTTTTGTTACAAAAGAAGTAAATAAAAAGAGTTTAGGGGGTTGGAGAAGAAAAATAAAACAAATGAACAAGAGAGAATGAATTACCTTTAAAAGTGTAACTCCTTTTGATTTGAGCCTAAAGGCTTCCTTTGATAGTATTATGCCCAAAGGGAATCCTCTAGGATGAGGAGAGGGATTTGGAGAGAGTAAATGGGTAGGGGATGGCCGAGCCAAAGGCCTGAGGAGTGTGTGAAATGAGGTAGAGGCGGGGGCCTTTTATAAGAGGAGAGGAGGGGCACTTTTGGAAAGTAAAGAAATATTACTTTATTTGAAAATGTGTTTCGGTTTTAAAATTTCCCACATTGATATAATTCGTGTATAAGGTGATAAGGCTTAGAAATATTCCCAACCAAAAGTTTTTGGACATGTTTAGGTTTTAGATATTACATTATCTTTCCATTTTATTTAAATCGTTAAATAATGAAGTCATCACTGCATCATAATGATGTCATAAATAATTTATTTTATTTAAAGTCTAAAAATTATAAAAAAATACTATGATGTAGTAAATATTTTTAGCTTTCCAATGAATATTTATAATAAAAAATATGATCTTTATAACCCCATGTAAAAAGTGTTTTCGTAAAACATATTATGTTTGTGTAATTTTTACTTTTATTTAAAAAAAGGCATTAAAGTCATTATCTCACCCAAGTGGCTCCATGGGGTCCCCAAAATCGACCCATGGGTTGTCTTGGTCTGCCATGACACAACCAATAGGGTTAGGACATGTGTCAAGCTCATCTCATTTTATTAAATCATTATTTTTACCTTAAACTACACTAATTACCACTAATCGCGATTAAAACTTAATAAGTTACTATTCACCAAAAAAGTATTTTTATCCCATTGAACAAAATTTTACTTCTTAATGACAACCATGTATGTCGGATTTTTGAAAATCAAAACACAATGATGGAAAAATTTCATTTAAACGGAAAATCAGTTTTTATAAGTACCACTTAGTGGTTTCACTATTCATCAAAAATTGAAGTTTTTCAAAAAATTACCCAAAATTCACCCTAAGATATATTTGATATTCCGAATTCAAAAATGAAGTCCACTTTAAAAAATTCACAACATATAAGTTGAATTAATTAATTTAATAATTAATTCCCGCTGTTAGAGAAAATAGCGTGTTTTTATGAAACAATAAGTATCAAAAGATTGACACTAATTTAAGTCCGATGTCAAATTGAAATTAATTCCAACGACCACTATTGGATTTAATGGTAAACATATTTTCTAATTTCACTTTAAAACCAATTCAAAAGATAGTCTAATCATATAAATAAATTAGATTAAAAAGAGGTTTTGAATTAAAATAAAACATTTTACACTATTCATTAAAAAAATGAACTTTATCGGAAAGATACCAAAAATTTACACAAAGTAAATTTTGATGTCCCGATTCTAAAGAAGAGTTATTTTTGGTCCAATATAATTAATAAGATTGATCAAAAATATATTTAATGACGGTTCACCGTCAAAAGGTGATAAGTGAACCCTTAGTGAAAATTAGGGTATAAATGCGTAAAATTGAATTCTTTCCGTATTTTAAGCCTTTATCCATTATTGGGTAAATGTAAAAACATTTAAAAACATATATAATCATATTTTAGTTATTTATATCCATTCCCGCCAGTACAACGGCTACTTGTTAACTAACATTTAAAATAATATTATTTTATTACTTGTGTGCAACGTAAGTTTTCAAGGAAACTCATCGTTGCGTATCGAGTACGCTATCGAACGTAGAAACAACTTTTAATTAAAATTTATATTTAATTCGTAAATATTAACAAATATGAAAATTCTTTATTCTTTAATTACCTGGGATGTTACATCCTTCCCCCCTTCTGGGAATTGCGTCCTCGCAATTTTATTCACTTATCAAAATAAGTGGGGGTATTTATCCCTCATAGCATTTTCAGATTCCCACGTTGCCTGTTCAATCACATGTTTTTTCCACAAAACCTTTACCTAATGAATCACAAGGCACACACAATCTCTTCCCAAATCTCAAAACACAATTGTTATCAATGTTGAATTCAGGCAACTTACCTTTTTGAACTAGCTCTACCTTTTTCTGCAACTCACTGTCTCGCTTCTGTGCTTGCTTGATTCTGTCTGATAGAGAAGATTTCACTGATACCTGAAAAAAAATAGAAGGACTTCCTGCACCAACAACTTCTATTCCAAAGTTCATCAAATCCTTAACCAAAGTATCATGTTCCAAACGCAACATTGCTAATGAAGCATTACTTTTTCGACTCAAAGCATCATCCACTTTATTTGCTTTTCCCGGATGGTAATGAATTGTACAATCATAATCCTGGATTAATTCCAGCCATCTCCTTTGTCTCATGTTCTATTCTTTCTGAGTGAATATATACTTTAAACTTTTGTGATCAGTATATATTTCACACTTTACTCCATACAAATGATGCCTCCAAATTTTTAAATCAAAAACAACAGCAGCTAATTCCAAATCATGTGTAGGGTAATTTACCTAATCAAATTTCAACTGTCGTGAAGCATAAGCAATTACCTGATCATTCTGCATAAGAACACAGCCAAGTCCCTTCAATGAAGCATCATTGTATATAAAAAACTTACCATTCCTGGAAGGAAGTGCCAAAACTGGAGCATTCACCAATATTCTCTTCAACTCCTAAAAACAATCATCACATTCTTTTGTCCAGATGAACTTAACACCCTTACGAGTTAGCTTAGTCATTGGACTAGATATCCGTGAAAAATTTTCAACAAACCTTCAGTAGTAACCTGCCAAACCAAGAAAACTACGGATCTCGGTTACATTTGTGGGTCTTGTCCATTCTTCAACAACTTTTGTTTTAGTAGGATCAACAGTTATGCCATCTTTTGAAACAATGTGACCTAGGAAAGAAATTTGTTGTAACCAAAACTCACACTTGCTGAATTTTCCATATAGTTTCTTTTCTTTTAAGCTTTGCAAGATAACCCTTAAATGAATTTCATGCTCCTCTTTACTTTTAGATAACACCAAAATATCATTGATGAAAACAACCACAAACTTATCCAATAACTCATGGAAAATTATATTCATAAGGTCCATGAATACAGCAGGTGCATTGGTTAACCCAAAAGGCATAACTACAAATTCATAATGGCCATATCTAGTACAGAACGCAGTCTTCGAAACGTCTGCTTCTTTTACTTTCAACTGATGGTACCCCGACCTCATGTCAATCTTCGAAAAATACTGAGCTCCCTGGAGCAGATCAAACAAATCATCGATATGAGGAAAAGGATACTTGTTCTTAACAGTAATATTATTCAAGGCTCTATAATCAATGCAAAGTGTCATTGATCCATCTTTCTTTTTAACAAACAAGACAGAATCACCCCATGGTGATGTGCTAGGTCGAATGAAACCTTTATCTAATAACTCCTGCAATTGTTTATTTAACTCTAAAAGTTCAACTTCAGCCATTCGATAAGGGGGTTTTGAAATTGGCTTAGAATCACGAACTAAGTCAACAGTAAATTCAACTTCCCGATCATGAATAATACCAGGCAACTCATCAGGAAAAACATCAAGAGACTCATTTACCACTGGCACATCATTAATATGAACAGTTCCTTTATTTTCAACAATATGAGCAAGGTAACATTCATTTCCATCTTTTACTAGTTTCTCAACTTCCTGATATGTTATCAAAATCAAAGGTTCATTCTTGTAAACAAACTGAAAATCTTTCTGAAAAGAAACCATTTTAGCTCTGCAGTCAATCATAGCATGATAAACAGAAATCCAATCCATTCCCAAAATAACATCAAACTCTACTAGAGGAAAAACAATAAGGTTTGCTGGTAGATTCTTTCCACAAACAAGGATAGGATGGTTCTTATAATTCCTTTTTGTCTCAACGTTCCCTCCAGGTGTTTTTACCATAAGTTCAGGATTCATATCTAGATATGGAATTTCCAATTTACTAGAAAATTTCTCATAAATCAAAGAGTGTGTAGACCCTGAATCAAACAACACATTGGCATAATCTGAACAAACAAATAGTGTACCTGATACCACTTCATTCGATTGCCCAACATCTGCTGAAGTTGTTGCAAAGGATTTCACCACCCCTTTTTGCTTGTAGTCTGGCTGCATTCCCCCAGTTGAGTTCTTAGTTGGAAACTCATTTTCATAATGACCCATTTCAATACACTTAAAACATCTTACCGTTGGATTTTCATTGCCTTCTTGATCGTCTTCCTTACAGTTACGAGAAATATGACCAGACTTACCACACCGAAAGCACTTACCAGACTTGGATAAACATTCTCCAGGAGGCATTTTACCACACATCTCACAGGATGGATATTTGTTTTTCTTACCTCCTTGCTTCTTTGATGAATTCTTCCCCTTTGCCTGCCAACTATACCTCTTATTCTGTTGTTTGTCATAGAACACCTGATCATCGGCAAACTCCATTTCCACCTTCTCCGCACATCGAACAAGTTTTTAATAACTTTTGAACTCACGAGAAGCTAAAGCCCTTCGATAATTTGGCTTTAACCCTGAGTAAAAATGGTTTATTTTACTATCAAGATCTCGTATGAATTTTGGAGCATACCTTGCCAATCGAGTGAACTTTGCTTCATAAGCAGCCACTGAATCATCCTCCTGAATCAATTCTAGGAACTGTTTTTCCATCCTAAGACGAACCACCTTAGGAAAATATTTCTCAAGAAACATACCTTTGAATTCGTCCCAATGAAGATCCTCAATCTCATCACTATCTCTGATATTTTTCACCATCGACCACCACTGATCAGCTTCACCTTCAAAACGGTAAACAGCAAGACTAACCTTTTGATGCTCTGAACACCCCATGACATCAAAAATCTTCTCCAGTGCTTTAATCCACCCTTCATCTTGCACAGGGTCAGGTGATCCTCTGAATGATGGGGGATGTTGCCTCATGAAATGTTCCACCACTGACATGTTCCTCTGTGGTTGATCTAGCTGATCTCGTGCATGGATACCACCACCATTTATAGCCTGAGTCAACTGTTCCATCACTGCAACAAACTGTTCAGTTCCGATTCCGACCATCTCAGGTTGCTGATTTGGAAGGTTGTCTTCCTCCTGATGTCGTCCCAACATAGTTTCTTTGTTTCCTCTGCGGAAAACCATTCTGAACACAGAAATATCTTAGGCGAAGCAACATGGTAATCCGTAAATGCTATATCATTTCAATCATATTATAATTTAACACTTTTCCTAAAGTTGTCTAAACCGACCTCTTATACCAACTATAAGGCCCCGGCCTTAAACCTTACTTAATATTGAATTAAATGAATAATTCACATTGAGGATCTTTTCAGGTTTAGAGTTTTAAAGAATTAGAACATAACTATTACATCTCAAAAGATTACAAAGTAGTCACTTCTACTAAGTTTCCATAATAAAAAAAACTCTTAAAAGAAACATTTCTAGTTCCATGTTTTATATAGCATGACATTCCCTTGATCCCATCCTTGACCTTATTCCACATTAAGTCCTGTGAAAAACATTTCGAAAAAACTTGGGGTGAGCATAAAAAGCTCAGTAAGGGATACACAAAGAATGAAAACTGTTAGTTTTTCAAAATCAATTAAACCATGTATACTCTATCAAAGTAATACCTTCACCTTCATGAAGTAGTAAAAACTCTTCACTGAATAAAGTATCATTACTTACCTTTTTGAAACCAAAGGATTTCCATAAAACCCATATAAAGAACACATAACATATATAAAGGTAACTTGGGACATAAACATACTTAAGTGGAATAACCATACGGTCGACTTCCACACATATCACTTAACGGAATAGCCATACGGCCAATTTCCATACATACTTAATGGAATAGCCATACGACCGACTTCCATACCCAATGCATTGGAGGTTATAACGTAACCACCCGTCCTGGTATTCATGGCACCACCCGTCATATGGTTTATCATGTAACCACCCGTTAAATGTCCAAGTACCATAATAAAATCATAAGACATAAAACAAATATAAAGGAATGATAACATTTCCACATTTCAATCAAAATATATCATAATAGAATCCTTTATCAAAACCATTTTAAATACCAAAATACATAAAAGAGTATATGGTATTTATTTCATTTTAAAAACATTACGGCTTGTTGAGGAAGCCAAATACCAAATAATACTCGCGGCGGCGGAAAAGGTTTCTGTCACCGCGTTCGTTAAAAGAAACATTCCTTTTTGTCGTTTTGTAAAACGCTTCGTAGAAAATGATTCCTTTTGTATAAAAGTAAAAGTCAAAGGGGTTTATACACCGTATAAAAGAAATTAGTGTATAAAACGAAATATTCCTCAATGAAAGGAGATTGAGACAAAGTCCCTTACCTCGGGTCCGACTTGACTCGATCGTTCTTTAACGTCCTGAAAAATAAAATTCAGTTAATTTATACTTGATTAAAAACCTTTTTCAAGTTCATTATTCCTTTTATATCACTTATTTCCATGTTATAAACATTATGTAACCATTTAAGTTAATAATGTTTGTTTTGTCAATATTTGGTTCTTAAGTCGAAAGTGGACTTCTTACAATTACATGTTGTTCGTGTGGTCAAAATTTCTTTATATCCAGAATTCCATTCCTGATTTTGAAATCATATATATCATATATATCCAGTATATACATGTATTTATAATATTACATAATCATTTATAGGTACGAAATGAAATGCACCGTTCATGGAGACGGTAAGCCGTACGTACGCATGAACACTACTTTCATTTCTATTTCGTATTTTATAGAATGGAATCATAATTATATAAGAGTATATTATAATTACAGTATAATAACATATATAATACCATTAACTTTATCCTTTACACATCCCACATATGGTATTAATGAATCAAATCACTTTCCGGGGGCGGTAGTCCGCACTTCCTTAAATGAAGATATCGTGTTTACCCATAATGGAAACAATAAAGGTATGACCAAAAAGAAAAATACAGAAGCTTAAGGAAAACATAAACATATTATATATCATATATAAAAATAGTGACATCATAATGGCCACCTTTGAAGGTGTTAAATGAGTATTGAACAATCATCGTTTCGGGAGGCAGAATTTCTCCATCCACGAAAACCGTATGTTCTTTAACCATTTGATGTAGTTGTGTAAGAGTGTAGCTCGAATAAATCTTATAACAACATCCTAGTATATTGAAGATACTGGTTTTGTTACAGAAGATGTAAATAAAAAGAGTTTATGGGGTTGGAGAAGCAAAATAAAACAAATGAACTAGAGAGAATGAATTACCTTTAAAAGTGTAACTCCTTTTGATTTGAGCTTAAAGGCTTCCTTTGAAAGGATTCTGCCAAAATAGAATCCTCTAGGATGTGTAGAGGGATGTGGAGAGAGTAAATGGGTAGTGTATGGCCGAGCCAAAGGCTTGAGGAGTGTGTGAAATGAGGTAGAGGTGGGGGCCTTTTATAAGAGGAGAGGAGGGGCACTTTTGGAAAGTAAAGAAATATTACTTTATTTGAAAATGTGTTTCTATTTTAAAAGGACCCACATTGATATAATTAGTGGATAAGGTGATAAGGATTCGAAATATTCCCATCCAATAGGTTTTGGACATGTGTAGGTTTTAGATATTACATTATCTTTTCATTTTATTTAAATCGTTAAATAATGAAGTCATTGCTGCATCATAATGATGTCATAAATAATTTATTTTATTTAAAGTCTAAAAATTATAAACAAAATACTATGATGTCGGAAATATTTTTATCTTTCCAATGAATATTTGTAATCAAAAATCTGATCTTTATAACCCCATGTAAAAATTGTTTTCGTAAAACATATTATGTTTGTGTCATTTTTACTTTTATTTAAAAAAAGGCATTAAAGTCATTATCTCACCCAAGTGGCTCCATGGGGTCCCCTAAATCGACCCATGGTTTTTCTTGGTTGGAAATGACACAACCAATAGGGTTAGGACATGTTTCAAGCTCATCTCATTTTATTAAAGCATTATTTTTACCTTAAACTACACTAATTACCACTAATCACGATTAAAACTTAATAAGTTACTATTCATCAAAAAATTATTTTTATCCCATTGAACCACATTTTACTTCTTAATGACAACAATTTATTTCGGATTTTTTAAAATCAAAATACAATGATGGAAAAATTTCATTAAAACGGAAAATCCGTTTTTATAAGTACCACTTAGTGGTTTCACTATTCATCAAAAATTGATGTTTTTCAGAAAATTACCAAAAATTCACCCTAAGATATATTTGATATTCTGAATTCAAAAATGAAGTCCATTTTACAAAACTCACAACATATAAGTTGAATTAATTAATTTAATAATTAATTTCCGCTGTCATAGCAAATAGCGTGTTTTTATGAAACAATAAGTATCAAAAGATTGACACTAATTTAAGTCCAATGTCAAATTGAAATTAATTCCAACGACCACTATTGGATTTAATGGTAAAAATATTTTCTAATTTTACATTAAAACCAATTCAAAAGATAGTCTAATCATATAAATAAATTAGATTAAAAAGAGGTTTTGAATTAAAATACAACATTTTACACTATTCATTAAAAAAATGAACTTTATCGGAAAGATACCAAAAATTTACACAAAGTAAATTTTGATGTCCCGATTCTAAAGAAGAGTTATTTTTGGTCCAATATAATTAATAAGATTGATCGAAACTATATTTAATGACGGTTCGCCGTCAAAAGGTGATAAGTGAACCCTTAGTGAAAATTAGGGTATAAATGCCTAAAATTGAATTCTTTCCGTATTTTAAGCCTTTATCCTTTATTGGGTAATTGTAAAAACATTTAAAAACATATATATTCATATTTTAGTTATTTCTATCCATTCCCGCCAGTACAACAGCTACTTGTTAACTAACATTTAAAATAATATTATTTTATTACTTGTGTGCAACGTAGGTTTTCAAAGAAACTCATCGTTGCGTATCGAGTACGCTATCGAACATAGAAACCCCTTTTAATTAAAATTAATATTTAATTCGTAAATATTAATAAATATGAAAATTCTTTATTCTTTAATTACCTGGGATGTTACATCTTATGAGTTTCTAGTTCCAAGCAGTAGTGGTCGAGTATAAGGATGGATTTCTTGAAGATGTTCCAGGATTACCTCCCCATGGAGAGATTGACTTCTTCATCAAGATACACCCCTAGATGACACTAATATCAGTACCAGAATATTTTATAGCTCCCATAGAGCTTCACGAGAAGAGGGTGCAGTTGGAGGACATCGCTACTACATATATGGCCATTAAAATCACTAGAAAAGAGCATTTACAACACTAAAAAAGGTTTTTTAATCTCAGTGAAGGTAATGGTGGTTCCCTTTTGTCAACACAAAAAAAATATCTAATAAGGACCCCTTTTAAAAGCCTTGAAAAAAATCACTAAAAAAGGGGTCTTTCATCAGTGCAAAAAGAGATAACAATAGGGTTCTGTATCAACGATTCTTTTTAGTTCCGTTAAAAACCACTTTTATCATCACTTTTGTAAAAGTGCTGATAAATTTTTTAATTTTTAAAAACAAATTTACCAAATTTATGCCAATTGTAGGGGGTTTTAATAATGCTTGACCCCCCCTTCAACAGTTGTATGAAGAACCCCCACCCACCCCACCCACCTCGACCACCCCATCATGCCACAACCCCACCCCATCCTTTTAATAGCACCAGAATCCCCGTTTAATAGTGCTAGCACACCTTTCACCACCACGAACGCCCCTACCTCGCCCAGGATTCGAACTCGAGCCCCTCAATGCGTTCTTAAATCATGTACCACTCCTCTATATTGATTCTCTTTTCATTTAATGATATATCTATTTATATATATATAAATATATATATATATTTTGCAATATTTATTCATATATTAAAATATATATATATATATTTATATTAAAACATATATTTAGTTATATAAATATAAATATATATATTTATTAATATATATAAATATATATATATTAATATATATATACATGTATAATTATATTTATATATTTATATATCTATATATTTAATCGTATATTAATATATATTTATATCTATCTATTTATATATATTAAGATATTTTTTTTATCTATATATTTATTTGTATATTAATATATATCAGTTGTTAATACAGACACATAGAAATATAGACACACATACTCACACATTATATAGGTATATAAATATTCATATATTTTTATTTTAAATAAAAAGGACATTAGTTTTTTATTTATATAACACATATATATTGATAAATATATTTTATATCAATATATATATATATATTAACATATTTATATTTATATTAACATATTTATATTTATATTAAAATATATAATTAGTTATATAAATATATAAATATATATATATTAATATATTAATATATATATATACATGTATAGTTATATTTATATATTTATATATTTATATATTTTTTTGTATATTAATATATATTTATACCTATCTATTTATATATATTTAGTTATATATTTTTATTTGAATATTTATTTTTATATTAATATATATTATTAGTTAATAAAGACAAACCCAATTACGCACACACACACATTATATGGGTATATAAATATTCATATATTTATATTCTAAATAAAATAGGTTTTATTTTTTTTATTTATATAAATCGTATATATTAGGAAATAATTTTTATATGTAAATAAGTATAATTATTTATTAATAAAATTTATTTTTTGTAAATATATAAAAAACATGTATATATTGTTATATATTTGATTATAAATAACAGTACATTGTGAAAAACGATAAAATATAAAATGCATAATAACAGTATGAATTTAATCCCTTTGAATAAATTCATTCCCCCCTAAAAATGGGAAAAGATACCCTAAAACAAGGATGAAATTCAATCCAATGTGAAAACATGTGGGTTTCCTGACTAAAAACATTGTTTTGGTGGCCATATAGTCCTTTTTTGACCACAAAAACTAAGAGAAAAAGACAATTTTATTTTTAATCTGTAGATCTTGTTGCAGGAATTGATTTGATATGTTTTATAGGTCAAACGTACACCTGGTTCGAGATTTATGGCTGTTTGAAGTTTGAGTTATGTTTTTAACTTTTTTTGATCTTTTATTAATTTTTTGATTTTTTGTGTTTTCAAATTTATTTTTAATTACTATTTCTAAATAGTAATTAGAATATTATTAATTAATAATATTTTTTTTAAATATTTTATATTCCATTTGCACTACATATCTTATATAATACGTGTAAATGTCCATTTATACATATCTAAAACATATTTAAAAAATATATATTATTTTTAATGAAATATAATTTTTTTAAATATACCCTTCATCATCCCTATTAAGAAAACGTAGACAAAGAACACCCTTCATCAGCACTTTCTGTTTATTGTTGATAAAATGAGGTGCTTCCCATGCATTGTTTTGTGGTAGTTCTTGTAGAGGAAGGGATTCATGGGACCTGATATTTCACCATGGGCGCCCCGAGTTTTGTTTTCCAAAATGGAAAACCGGAGTTTGAGGTTCTGTATGGACTACTGATTCCCAAACTAGGTAACCGTGAAGAAAAAGTAACTACAACCAAGGATCAATGACCTCTTCGATCAGTTGATTGGGGCATGATGGTTCTCAAAGGTTGAACTTCGATCAGGCTATCAGTAGTTGGGAGTATGGGATGAGGATACACCGAAGATAGATTTCAGATGTCGTTATGGTCATTATGAGTACTTGGTGATGCCCTTTGGCATGAAAAAATCCACCGTAGTGTTCATAGAACTCATGAACCGGATCATTCAACCTTATTTAGACCAGTTCATGGTAGTCTTCATCGAAAATATCCTTATGTACTTTGAATTCATGGAGGAGCACATGGGACACCTATGCATGGTTCTAGACATACTATGAGAGCACCATCTTTATGGGAAACATTCAAATTTGCAGTTCTGGATTCAAGTGGTTGACTTTCTAGGACCTGTTATCTGAACAAATTTAGTGGTGGTGGACCTGACAATGGTTGAGGCAGTGTTAGCATGGGATCCACCTAGGAGCGTGATATAGGTGCTGAGTTTCATTGGGATAATAGTCTATTACCAAATATTCATACCTGAATTATAAAGGATATTATCACCTATGATAGATTTGACTTGAAAGTGGGAGCCTTTCGTATTGACAGAGATGTTCCATTTGTCTTTCCCACAGTTGAGGCAGAGCTAGAAGAGACCTTCGATCATGAGATTTCCATAGGAGGGTTTTGAGTACATCGTGTATAGAGATGCACTAAAAAGCAAGATTGTTTTTGTCCTGATGCATAGGAATGTGGTGATTACCTATGGTTCACTCTAGTTGAGGTCACATGAGAAAATCAATGTGACCCATGATATTGAGTTGTAAGCGGTAGTCTTTGCGTTGAAGATGTAGTGATACTACCTAATGGGAGAGTAGTTTATCTTATACTCTGATAAAAAAAATCCCATGTTTAACTTTTCTAAGAAGGATCTGAACATGATACCTATGTGATGGTTATAGTTTCTCCAGGACTATTTCTTTGAGATTATCTATACTCATGGAAAGGAGAACGTGGTAGAAGATTCTCTCATCAAGAGATCTAGTTAACAATTGCTGAACGAGGAGTCAGCGAAATTGGCCTTGTTATTGTTATCCATTATGGATAACAATTGAGAATCTTTCCTCCAGTCAATGGTTGTCACCCATCCACTATTATAGTGTGTAAGGGAGGAAAAACATGGGGATACCAACTGCGAGACTCTACATGCTCATATGTTTATAGGACATGCGCATGATGTATATTCCCATGGTGGGAAGCACATAACCCTTTTCAAAGGATACAGAGTTGTACTAGTGGCATTGTGGGAGGAGGTTCTATGAGAGTTTTCTACATCCCCTTTTTCGGTAAATCATGGATTGGAAAAGATGTACCATGACATCCGATGATAGTTTTGGTGGACATGGATGAAGAAGGTTGTGGTAGATCTTTTTTCTCTATGCCTTACATGGTAGTAGGTGAAGGATGAAAACCATATTCTAGTATGGTTAGCTCAACCCCTTGAGGTGCTATAATGGAAGTGGGATGGGATATTGATGAAATCATGATGGGTTTACCACAAACATATATGGGACACAATGACTTCTCAGTTATCAATGATCGACTAACCAAGTCCACCCATATCCTATCTATCCGGGACCAGAGATTAGTAGAGAGATTGGGACACCTATACATATAAGTTATAGATCAACTCCATGGATTCCCATAAATGATAGTTTCTGATCTTGATTCTTGTTTTACATCCCATTTGATTAAGGGATTGTAAGAGGAATTTGGAACATAGTTATGCTTGGTCACAATGTTTCACCCCCTGAACAACGACCAAATAGAGTGGATTATTTATGTCACGGAGGACATAATACAAGCCTTCACGTTGGAATTTGGCTATAGTTGGGAGGATCATCTACCTCTAGTGGATTTCACGTACCTCAAATAATACAATTCCTCCATTGGTATTCCACCATTCGAGGCATTGTATGGGAGACCCTACTGATCAACACTTTTTTGGACTGACCTAGGAGAGTTTTCACTCAGGGTCCCAGAGTTGGTGTGAACTACTACCAAGAAAGTGGAGATCATCCAAGAGTGGATGAAGACTGCACCAAGACTTTTGGAATCTTATGCTGACATGCGGTGGAGGCCTTTTGAATTCATGGAAGGAGGACATGTGTTCCATTGAGTCTCCCCTCGATGGGGATAACATAGATTGGGAAGGGGAGGAAATATATCTCTATGGTTTAACTTCCCTTTTTAGATATTGAATTGAGTTGGTGAGGTGGCGTACCACTTGGATATACCCTTGATGTTTTACTACGTACATGGTGTCTTCTACATGTTTTAGTTGAGGAGGTACGAGCAAGACCCATAACACGTTATCGAATAGGGCGAGCTGGACATCGATGGTGGAGTGACTTTTCTTGATTACCCAGTGGAGATTGAGGATCAGTATGAGAGGATAAAAAAGGAAGAGATTGACTCCTTTAATATGTGTCCTATGGTAGCATGATAATCTACAAGATAGAACTTGGGAGTGTGAGTCTCAGATTGATGCGTATTACCCACATCCGTTTGAGTAGACTTGTTTTTGGATTTTTGAGGACATATAGTCATAATTTTTGGTGAATGTAATGTCTTTGATGTTTCCATATATTATTTTTAAATATTATACGGTATTTATTCGAGACCAAGAGCTGAGAGAGAATATGTTTCTGAGGCCCGTTGCACCTGAAATAAATGTTTTAAATATATTAAATATATTAAATATTATGAGCACAAAACTATCCTAAAAAGGTGGAATAAATTCTAAATATGTTCCTAGAAATAAAATATGATGGATCCAATGCTTTCAGAGTATCTTGTTTACCCTAATCGGGGACTACCATCATCCGACATGGGTCAATTATGAAAATAATTTTTTGGCATTAATAAATAAAATAAATTAAGAATTTATTTTATTTTGACGTTTCATCAATGCAATGATGAAACGATGATGATTTTAAAATTAGACTATATTCAAGCATCCATGGTTATAAACATAACCCTACAATTACCTATATTCTATACAGAGGAATATGGGGAATCACCTTGGTAGAAAATGATGACCGAACATTCAAAATATATTGACGGATGTCGTTCATGATGGATCTCGCTAACGAAGATGATGTGTCAATATATCTTCTTCGATGACAGATCCAATCCCCAGGTAGGGTGTTTTTATTTAGAATTATTTCCCTATTTTAGAATCAATGATGAAGGTGGATCAAAAAAAGGGGAGGTTGACTTGTTGTTTGAGCATTCTTGTGGGATGACATTAAACAGCAGTATTTATGGGGTTGATTAATTATCTGATGTTTTGATCATTATTATGTAATGGATTGAGGAAATAATTAAATATGATCAATGTTTTTCCTTGGGTAATTCTTGTACTAGATCTCCCCCAATATTCTTTGTGTTCTTCACATTAATCTTGGTTTATGAATAGTTGATCATTGCACCTCAATTTAATAGTGCAATGATCAAAAATTGAAGATATGGAATCAGGATGAACTGGTGGAGGTGCAATGATTTTGAAGAAAGATGGATCTATGTGATTCTAGATATATTATTCTTCGCTTTATTTTCATGTGGGTGATTGGAATTTGGTTTCATAGACGATTGAAAGCCTGAACCGCATCGATTTAGTGTTTCAATAGTGAGACGACCATGGATCTTCAATTTCAAGGCGAATGGAGAATTAGATCAATCACTGGAGGATTCCAATGGTTTATGGAAGAAGAATTAGGCTTCTATAAATTCACAATCATCAGGTCTAGTAACATGTGGTTACATGGCTTGTGGCCCTCACTCAACGATGGATAGGGTTTCAAAAGCTAGTTAAATTCCACCTTGCGTGTGACCCTGTCACAAAATGTGTAAGACCTTCCTAGAGACTAGGCATGTATATCGTGAGAAACATAGACATTGGGTGGACTACACGGGTTTCATACTCAGTCTGTACCCCAACACATGGATTGGGTAGACTAGTTACATGAGGTACCCCATGTACTGGTACACAGGCAGGATGACATGGGTTGAAAATGTGTATTGGAAAATGACCAGAGTACACTGGTGGACCCTGAATGGAAGGACAAAACATATGACCCTTATGCATGTCATGTACCCATCTCTTACAAAAAAATGTTGTAAACGACATAGTTCGTTCTACAAAGGAAGTGCCCAATGTTAAGGGATATGGTGTGTGACCCTACTACCCGCCATGTACACCATTCTAAATTGAATGAATCTCTTATAAAATATATCTTGGAGAAGCTTCATTAAGGTTCATACCCCAGATCCTTTCCCTTAGGGTTGATGCTTATCATTTCCTACAAATAAGAGTATAAAACCTTTAGAAGGAATATATAGATTGAGTTGTGGGATTCCCCTCTGAGAAGCGTTGAGTAGGATCCTCTATTCATTCTTCGTTCCCTAGGTAGAGTCCTTGGTATTAACATAAAAAACAATGTAAGGCATCGATCCTCTACATAAAAGGTTAATTAAAATGGAATATTTGGTATTACCACATGGACCTGGTTGTGATCCTCATTTGTGGTATAATATATCTCTCATCAAGTCTATCAATGTATCTCCCTCATGATGGTTTCTGATGAACATTAGTTCTCGGATAGACGTCATCAGGGATATCAAACAAAATAATTTGTTATACCATATAAGTGATTCTTGGAAACATTTAAATGAATCCCTTTTGTTGGTATGAAGTAGTTTTTAATTACCTCTAGACTATGTGTCTTAGTTTGAGTATATCTTGATATTCATGCTATATTTGTGGTAGATGTATAGTATATAGAGCTAATTGTACCTCATTTTTTTGTATTTATTTATTGGTTTTGGGTGTCCTACTGATTATTGTTATACTCATCGCTACAAAGGATTTTCCTGTACTTGTCCTATCTTGTGTAGATGAGTGACCTTTTGATGGATCAGGACAATACAAATCATTGCGAGTTCAGGCAGTCCGAGGTGATCCTACAGATTTGACCAGTTACTTCAATACCTAATTTGTTTACCAGTCGAAATTTTTAGTTTAAATAATCTTCCATTTGATGGGGTTTTATTCTATCCCATTTTTCTTTACTTCACGTACATTCCTATCTTAATATGATGGTTGGGATATTGGTATTCATTAATTTTGTTTCTATGTGGTTTTTAAAATTTCAGTATTTGTGGGATTGGAGATGTTTGTGAGTGTATATGAACATAAGAAATGCCTCCCATGTTAGTAATATACCTACTCGATGGTAGTCACCATACCTTGGCCTATTGGAGGCAGGCTTGGGGAGTTGAGGCACTAGCCCCACTGGGATGGGTTCTGACAGTTTTTATATGCCGAACATTCCTTTTGAACCCTAAAATGTTTAGAAAAATGCCTTGATCAGGAAATGAAAAGATAATTCCATTAAAAATTATTTTTAAAAAGGTAAATAATGGGTAAAAATTCCCTTTATGCATCATAGGATAATATTAAAACGTTTATGAAAACATTTTTAGAAAACATGGCTGTGAATGAACATTGATTTCCGACCGAAAGGATAAATAAAGTCATATTTTAATAAAAACATTATTTTAATTATCTTAAGTACCAAAGAGAGAAAAAATGGTAATAATACATGAATATATCATATATAAAAATAGGATAAGAAAATTAATGATTGATATTGATATATGGATCATAATATTTAATCAATGTAAGCATAATCATATGAAATCTTGATAAACGTTGAGATTGTAGCAATAAACTGTTACCATTGTGGTAAAATTGAGTTATCATACTATGTAAATATTAAAATTAAATGAATCTGAAAATGTCATTAAAAGAATTTTATTCATCAGATAACATGTAAAATGGTGGTATATACATCTCATAGAAAAATAAATGTGCATAACATGAAATGTGTTGCAAAGAAGCCAAATTGAGACAAAATTACTTTATCGATTTGGTAACTTTTAAACCATATACCCCATGATAAGGATATCATAAAATGTATTTTTAAATAAAAATAAATTTATTTATAATAATAATATAATAAATATTTGGTCATTATACACACCATACATATGGAATGAGTGTTTAATTAGGCATGTATCTCATAGAAATAAAATGTGAGACAAAATTCAGTTACCACAAGCCTTGAATTTATACATTAATGTTCAAACCTACTGTATAATAAATATATTCTTATTATACATAAAAATCCATTTTATTTTATCTAATACCATATATTACTAGTTTATGATTTTTATATTATTAGTTTATTAAAAACTCCATGTTAATATTACGTTTCGATTAATATTCACTTTATCTTTTTACAAGTTTTAACTTGATATTCTTGATCCTCTAACTTAGATCATGCTTTAATTAAATAATTTTTTTAAATAGTATAAATATTGTACTTATTTATTATATATGTTTTTATAATAATCTATTTAATATAGATGAATGAAATTGGATACATAGTTCATGGAGATGGTATGCTATACACACGAATGAACAATATTTTCGTTTTATTGCCATATTAAAAGAAATAAAGTAATTGAAATATATATATGTAAATATTATAATTCTAGTATAATTATTATTTCTTATATATCATATAAGTTAATTAAAATCATCCTTAATACACTCCACGTAAGGTGTGTACTAATCACATCACTTTGAGGAGGCTGTATTTCCCATTTCTCCAAACAAACTTATTGTACTTATAAAAAATGGAAATCATTAAGTTATGTGTCATGTAATAATTATATAAGAATAAATAAATCATAAATATAATATAGAACACATAAAAAAATATTTTCCATCATAATTACCAACAATGAGAGTTTGTAAAGGAAAATCAAACTACTTCATTTCGTGAGGTGGTAGTTCACCGTACATAAGAACAATAAGTTTGTTACCCATTACATGGAAGTCTATGTAAGTGCAGTTGAAACCCTTATAATCACAACACATAAGTATATTGATAATACTGGTGTTATTATATAATCATGTAACAACAATAATTTATGTGGTTGAAAAATAAATTGAAAGAAAGAATCTTGTGGAGGGATGTTACCGCTTCTTTTTGTAACTCCTTTTTGGTATTCAAATAAGGGAATACATGGTTAGATTTATTCCCAATATGAGGATTAAAAAAGGATTGGAGTGATTTTGTGAGATTATATGAGTATATTTTTGAAGTCCTAAATGGTCTTGATAGGTTTGAATTAGTTGGAGGTTCAAGTGCCTTTTTTAGTGGAGGAGGAGTGGCCTTCTTGTAAAATTTTGAAAAGGGAATTCTAGAAACATTTTTCCATCTAAAGGTGGCTCTAATAATAGACCAAATCACAAAAAAGAGATGAAAGGTTCTATATATGTAAGAACCCAATTCATCCTTTCTGGTAAAAAAACCTTCCTTTTCAGTATATATTTTAGAAAACGAGGAAAGGAGGTCAATGGCTGGCTACAGGCCTATTGGACGATCTGACTGGGAACTATACAGTAGTTATTTAAAGGTGCACACCTGATATTAAAGGCTACCCACCATGTAATCCTAGTTCATGGCTACATAATGTTCTCTCCAGAATTTTTACGGACACATCGTGAAGTCTGAAGTACACATAGTGTACTTTTTTTAAAACTATTAAGTTGGGAAGTACGTTGTCACGACCCGTCCTCGGGGCCCATGCCGTGACTACCCCAAGCCCGCCTCCCATAGGCCAGGGGCAAGAGAATAGCTCCAAAGGTGTAAAACCCGATAAAAGTGAAGGCATTGAATTTATAAAGTAAACAAACACCACAGAGTTTGGAAGCTAAAGTAAACACTATGTAAACTGAGTACAAAAGTAAGTGCTGGAAAGTAAATGGGTCAGAATACAAACCCATCTGTTTGTAATGTACAATTGAAAATAATGTACAGAAACTAAAAAGTAATGCAGCAACCATGAAGTCATCCTTCGGAACTCTCACGTGAAGGGTGAGTACAGACAGTATCGTCGTCTCCTCGAGTCCGGTTGTGCTCTCCTTGTAGGTCATGCCTGATAGACCACCTCCAGGTACCGTCCTACTCCTCAAGCCTCAACCACGATCAACTTTGTTCTTCGTCTGCAACCAATACAACTTAGTGCGGGCATAACCTGTGCAGGGGTGAGTATACGATACTCAGTAGGGACCCCGAGACTGTCGAAGGTCTCCCAGAATCCAAAAAGGATAAACCACAAAAGAAAGATTCAATCACAATGTATCAACCAACTCTACATAGGTATATGCCCATACATATACCTAAGTCATCAATTCATGTTCTACTCCAACTCACGATCCCAAGTTCATCCCAGTCCACACATGAAAGCACAATCCAATCCACACACGAAAACAGAACCCAACCCACACAGGATAGCAAAACAATCAAATCGAAGATAATGATTGAATGTAAAGACTCATCTCACACAGGTATACTTCTTCGTAAGAAGATAGAGATGATCAGATGTAGCCACTGATTCCTCTAAGAAAATAGACCCACATATGATACAAGACCATCTAAGCTGTCGGACCATCAAAGGATACAAGACCAGCTACTCTGCCGGACCCACATAGGATATAAGTACAGAGTCAAATACTGCCGGACCCACATAGGATACAAGAACAGTAGTAAAGTACTACCATACCCACATAGGATACAAGAAAGGTAGTCATCACCGTCGAACCCACGGAGGATTCCAGTACTATCATCATTGCTGTCGAACCCACGGAGGATCTCGGTACAGTCGTCATCGTCGTCGCAATCGCAGCCAGCTCTAGGGTTCCTGCACAAATCAAACTCGTTTCCAGGAGGGTCCGCTCCACGAGCCAAGGGGTCGATACATCAATAGTCACGAAGTATAGAGTTGATGTATCACAATGTTTCATCTCTTCAATAGGAACTCAATGTGATAGACGGTGCATCAATCGGATGCCCGGTCTGAGAGTTATTGGCTTTTTCATCCCAGGGGCCATGTTGGTTTTTAAGCTAAAACCAACCCGGCCGTACTAAAACTACGTCCAAACCTTGAGCGGAGTAAGAAAAAAGAACCGTATCACTAAGAGGAGTCAAACAAAGTCTAAACCACGTCAATTAGACGTTCAGAGCTCAAGTTATAAGCGTTTCCGCTCCGAGGGCCTGGTTGGTTTCGTGTTCGAACCAACCTGGCCATACCAAAAGTTCTTCTAAACCTTGAGTGTAATAAACCTAAACGACCATTTCGATCCAAGTATCGCTACACAACTTATGGTGCGTCGATCAGAGGTACGTATCCCATGTTATGGGCGTTTGAACGGATCTGTATGGAAATCAAGGGGTTTAGGCCTGATCCGACCCGGCTCGATACACCTGGGTCGGCCCGGGTCCGGGTCCGACCCATTAGGGCACGACCCTGCCCGGTGCGGGTGGTCCGGCCTGGTGCGGGTGGTGGCTCGGCCTTCGGCCGAGCAGAAAGTGGGGGGGCGCTGGCCCCCATGATTGAGAAATAGCGGACCCCTGTGGGGTCCTCCCATGCCACCTGCCGGGGTTATGACACCCGGTCTTTTGGAATACGGACGACCGTATTGGCCTGCCGGTGTACCACCGCGGGACCCGTGTGGGTTCTGCCTTCCGAAGCACCGGAGACCAGCTGAGTCTGGCCGGCCTCCTCTGCACCACTGCAGGCTTAGGCCGCGGCCCTTGTCCGACTGGCGTGGCGCGACGACACCGATCCCCTCAGCCGCGACCGCGGCCCTCCATGGTGCTCCGGAGCAGCGCGGTAGTGCCGCACCCCTCCGCTGTGGCCCTCTCTTAGCCACGACTTCCTTCGGCTTCGCCGGCACTGCGTGACGACGCCGCCTTCCTTCGCCACGGCCCGCTCCTGCCACGGTTCTCTCATTCCCGTGCGGTGCGACGGCACTACGTCGCCTCCATTCCAAACCACAACGAAGTCCAACAACAAAGGGGGAGGTGGGTTGGCCATGTTCGTGTGGTCCGACCTACTCCCGTTATATTGATAACAAGCATCCATGATATAACGAAGAACGTCAAAATTATAATCCTTGAATGATGAAACAACCCCTACCTCGATTCACGAAGTTTGATCGCTTGATGAATAAGAGGAAAGTTCCGCTGTTCCATAGACGTTTCCGCGGAATGACGACGTCTCTTTGTCAATCATCGGGAAAAAGGAAGTCGGCGTTCTTCGTGTTCTTCAACGAGGAAGTTGATGTTCTTCAATGTAAATAAATCTCCATCTCTCAAATCTCCACAAAACGAAAACAACCAATATAAAATAAGTCCCTTGCCTTATTTTATTTATATTACCTACAATTCAAAACTTCAAAGATTCAAAATTTAATTCACTTCATTTAATTAATATTCAGTTGTCATAATAAATGAAGTGCTATGATGGCATCCTTAATGTGGAAGAGGAGTTAAGGGAATTTGAAGGGGTGGGGCTCGTGTGGGCCCAACCTCACTAATATCCTACCAAGAGGAGTTAGGATTTTTGGTGGGTCCCACCCCAACTCCCACACATGGGGTTTAAACACTTGGAAGTGAAATAAAATTGTAAGACAATTTTATTTCTCTTAATACTTAACCCACATTTTTTTAACAACTCTTCCCGAGTAAATGCAACTCTAGAAAAGGTCTTCTTTTGAAATTACCGGCACTACAGTTTTAATCAGTGTCCTCAGATTTTGATTCTGAGTACCTTTTCAAAAGTTAGGAAAACCTGCTCGTTCGTTCACTGAACGTACCCAAGCTAAACTTCAGAAATTGATTCCGGGAAAACCGGGCCTCAGAATCAGGTGCCGTCAGAAAATGCATGCTCATAAAATCCCAAAGGATTTAAGAAAATATTTTCTGTGAAATTTACGAGTCTTTACATTAATTCCACCTCATGGATTTACATCCCCATAAAGATACATCACAAACTAGGGAAACAAATGAGGGTACTGAGCACGCATCTGAGCCTCCTGCTCCCAAGTTCTCTCCTATAGGTTCCCGTGCTTCCACATGATGTGCACTAGAGGAATCGACCACCCACGTAGGACCCGCTCCTATCGATCCTTGATCTCCACTGCGACCTTCGCAAAAGTCGCCCCATCATCGATGTCCAGCTCCCCATGGTTGATGATATGCGCCGGGTCAAGCATGTATCTCCTCAGCTGAGATACGTGGAAGATGTCGTGCACCCAGTGCAACTGAGGTGGTAGAGTCAGGAGATAAGCCACCTCACCTATCATGATGAGAACCTGGAATGGTCCTATGACACAGGGAGATAACTTTCCGCCCTGACCAAATCTCCCTAATCCACGTCGAGGTGAGACCTGTAAGAAATTTTGGTCGCCATCCTCGAACTCTAGTGGTCTCCACCCTTTGTTAGAATAAGACTTCTGTCAGCTCTGAGCTGTCCTCATCTGCTCCTGGATGACCTAGACCTTCTCTGTCGTGGCCTAGACCATCTCTGGTCCCATAACTGCTGACTCCCCAGGGTCTGTCCAGCATAGATGTGATCTACAAGGTCAGACGTAAATGCTTAATATGGTTCCCTCCCGATGGTGGAGTGGTAGTTGTTGTTGTACGCAAACTCCACCAAGGGTAAGTGATCCTCCCATCTACGACCAAAGTCGATGACACATGCACAGAGCATGTCCTCGATTTTCTGAATGGTCCTCTCCGTCTGACCATCAGTCTGAGGGTGAAAAGCGGTGCTCATGTGTAGCTGCATCCTAAAAGCCTCATGAAACCCCTTCCATAGTAGGGAAGTAAAGCGAGAATCTTGATTAGAGACGATAGATGATGGCACATCAGGAAGCCTCACGATCTCATGAACATATAAGCGTCCCAATCTCTCCAGTGAGCCCTGCTCTCTAATGGGTAGGAAGTGGGCCGACTTGGTGAGTCAGTCGACGATCACCCAAATAGAGTCATGTCCTCTGGAAGTACGTGGATGTCCAGTCAATAAATCCATAGATATCCCATCCCAATTCCACTCTGGGACCTCCAAGGGTTGTACCAAGCCTACTGGTACCTGGTGCTCCGCCTTCACCTTTTGGAAGGTGAGGAATCGAGAAACGAAATCTGCCACATCCTTCTTCATACCCATCCACCAGTGTTGTCGTATGAGATCCGAGTACATCTTCGCCACTCCTGGATGTACCGCTAAGGGGAAGTGTGAAACTCTCTCGAAACCACCTCCTGTAATGCATCTGGTACCATGGTACGTTCTATGAATAGGACGAATTTCTCTCCTCCTATAGAGAATCCATCAGGTGCCTGTCCTGTGGAAAATTGTGCACGCCGCGTCTCACAGTCAACATCCCCACACTGTGCCCCTCTGACCTGCTGAAGAAGTGGAGTTGTGAATATGAGCGAATGAAGAAAGGTAGCCCCATCTCTATCCACAAAGGACATCTGCAAAGCAGCTAGATGATCTGTCACCTCTCCAAGTATTTGAATGCCCGTCCTCCTACTAAGAGCATCAGCTACTACATTCCCCCTTACAGGAGTATAGACTATCTCAAAGTCATAGTCCTGGAGGAACTTAAGCCATCACCGCTGTCTCAGGTTCAGGTTCTTCTGCGAGAAGATGTACGTGAGACTTTGGTGGTCAGAGTAGACGGTAAAGCGCTTGCCCATCAGATAGTGCCGCCACATCTTCAGAGCGAAGACCACTACTGCTATCTCCAGGTCATGGGTAGCGTAGTTCTGCTCATGTTGCCTCAACTGTCATTATTCATAGGCGATCACTGCATGCTCCTACATCAGGACACACACGAGTCTGGTCCCTGATGCATCGCAGTAGACCACGTACCCTACTCCCTCCTCTGGTAGCCTCAAGATGGCTGCACTAGTCAATCTTTGTCTCAGCTCCTGGAAGCTCTGCTGACACCTATATGACCACATGAAGGGTTTCCCCTTCATCTTCAAAGCTGAAAGCGGTGCTGTCACTCTGGAGAAGTCTGGAAAAAACCTCCGATAGTACCCAGCCAGACCCAGGAAACTCCACACCTCCGTCACTCTCCTGGGTGGCTCCCAAGTTAGCACTGCCTCGATCTTCACAGGATCCACTGCAACTCCCACCTCAAAGATGACGTGCCCGAAGAAGTGGACCTCATGTATCCAGAATTGAAACTTAAAGGTCTTACCATAAATCTGGTGCTCTAGGAGTGCGTCCAGTACAACCCGTGAGTGGTAGGCATGCTCCTCCTCAGAAGTCGAGTAGATCAATATGTCTTCGATGAAGTCTATGAAAAATCGGTCGAGGTAAGGCTGGAATATCTTATTCATGAGACTCATGAACACTAATGTAGTGTTGTTTATGCCAAAAGGCATAACCAAGAACTCACAGTGGCCATACCGACATATGAATGTCGTCTTCTGCACATCCTCATCTCGAACTCTGAGCTGATGATAGCCTGACTTGAGGTCTATCATCGGAAACCACCGTCCTCCCTTGAGATGATCGAAAAGGTCATCAATCCTCGGAAGAGGATACTTATTCTTCATGGTCACTTGATTCAGGCGAAGGTAATCGACACACAGTCGCAAGATCCCATCCTCCTTCTGGGCAAACAAAATCGGGGAAGCCCAGGGTGAAATACTAGGTTGAATGAATCCCTTGCCTTGCAAGTCCTCCAGCTGTACCCATAGCTCTCGAAGCTTAGTGAGAGCCATCCTATATTCTGGTTTAGATATCGGGGCTTTTCCAGGGTACATGTTGATATAGAAGTCTACCTCTCTGTGAGGAGGTATTCATGGAACGTTGTCAGGAAAAACATCCGCATACTGATCCACCACTATAGGAAAACTCGTACTCCACACGTCCACTACTCCTAGGATGAGACTATCCAACTAATGAGTGATCGGCTGTCCTCTTCTCCTCGTAAGTCCATCCTGCGCAGCAAAGGCTCCCTTCTCATCGGTGAAGGTGAACCTGCTCCCATCGGTGCGGACACACCTCACCTTGCGCCGAATACAGTCAATCTGAGCATGAACTATAGAAAACCAATATATTCCCAAGATGACGTCGTAAGGCCTCGATGTCACTACAAGAAGATCTCAGCCGAAGCTCTCACCTCCTAGAGTAAGCTCACACTACCGGAACCAGTGTGTAATCATCGAGTCTGCTCCCGTAGGAGTCTCTAGCTGTAAGGATCGAGCCAACGGATCCGTCGTAATCTCCGAGCTCCGAAAAAGGGCAGCGGCAATGAAAGAATGACTCGAACCTGTGTCTATAAGAACTGAAGCAAGGGTGGAGTAGACACATATAGTACCTCGGATCATTTCAGGTGCACCTTTGTCGTAGGCCTCCACTTCTTGAAGCTGAGCCTACCTCTGTCCGCCAGCTCCCTATGGTCGGGGTGGACCTCCTGGTGGTGGTGGTGGTGGTTGTAGAGTCTCAAAGCGTCGCCCACCACTTATTGCTCAGTCAGCTCCTCTTCCTCATCCGCCTGCTCCCTGCGGACTGCCATGGTCAAACCTCTGCCTCTTCCTGGGTGGTCCCTCAACCGCCTGATGCTCCTCTACATGGCGGGTCGGGCAGTCACGAGCCATGTGGCCCAGCCCACCGCATGCATAGAACTGTCTGCTTCTCATAAAGCTAGCTCTGCGCCATGTGCCCCACACCTCTGAGCTAGTATCCTGAGGTCGTCCGCCTGATGGCCTGGTCCGCTTGGACCATTGTGACATCTATCAACTGCTAGCTGTAGAAGAATCCGCTACGTGCCGTCCTGTGTTAGGTATCGCTGCTGGTGTAGGCTCAGCAAGAAAGATCTCTACATGATGGGCTGGCTCCAGAACTCCTTCCTGCTTTGGTATGCTGAGGGAGATCATAGATTCCCTAATCTCATGCCTCTGTCCCTGCTCAAAGGTCTGGGCCCGGAAGAATGGGTCCCGTACCATGTCCGTGGAATAGCGGGAGAGATCGGTAAATCTCTCCGAGTACTGGGCTACAATCATGATGTCCTGCTGCAGTTGTAGCAACTCCAGAATCTGCACCACACAGAGGGTGGATGGAATGAACTTCGAGCGGAAGAGGCTCTCGAAGTATGACTAAAGGAGGGGTGCCTCATCGTGCAATTGGATTATCAGGATCCACCATCTACCTGTTGTCATGTGTAGGAGACTTGCTGCAAGGATCACCATGAGGTCTGCTGGTGTCCCTACTAACCTGAAAACTCGATCAACAGCCCCCAGCCAATCCTCACCTGCCCGAGGGTCCGTCTCCCCACCGAACCTTGGCAGTCTCTGACGCTAAAACTCGTACAGTGCACTAAGACGACATGCACTCTCAGCTGCTAGGGCTGGTGGCATCAGGGGCTCGGCAGGTAGAGGGACCGTCGGTGCCTCCGCTGTAATAGGGCCCTCCACCGAGGCCTCGTCGCTCGGTGGGCTATCATCTTGCACAAAGCTCGAAACCCTAGTTGGCTGCTGTCATGGGGCCATCCTGAAAATAGACAGGTGTGACATGGTCAATACATTATACCTGGTGAGCTGACACAAAGTAATAAAAAAGAAAACTTTTGAAACACACATGCAATCAATGTTTTTGTGCATTGAGTCGGAAATCAGAAGTCAGGGTCCTCGTGTATGGATACGTTGGCTGCCGCACCAACACTGGACTCCCTAGACTGATAACCACACTTAATTCCCTTAAGACTATTGCTTCACATAGAATAAAGATCAGAGTCCTGAGTTCTACGGTAGAACCAAACTCCTATGATACCAATTTGTCACGACCTGTCCTCAGGGCCCATGCCGTGACTAACCCAAGCCCACCTCCCATAGGCCAGGGGATGGTGACTAGCACCAAAAGCGTAAAACCCGATAAAAGGAAAGACATTTTCTTTATAAAGTAATCAAACACCACAGAGTACGCACGCTGAAGTAAACACTAAGTAAAATGAGTACAAAATTAAGTGTTGGAAAGTAAATGGGCCAGAATACAAACCCAACTCTATGTAAAGTACAACTGAAAAGAAAGTACCACAACTGAAAAGTAAAGCAGCAACCACGAAGTGGTCCTCCGGAACTCCCAACTGAAGGGTGAGTACAGACAGTCTCGTCGGCTCCTCGAGTCCGACCGTCCTTTCTGTGTACTTCTCGCCTGATAGACCACCTCTGGGTACCATCCCACTCCTCAAGCCTCAACCATGATCAGCGTTGTCCGTCGTCTACAACCAACAAAACTTAGTGCGGGTGTAGCCCGTGCAGGGGTGAGTATACGATACTCAGTCGGGACCCCGAGACTCCTGAAGGTCTCCCAGAATCCACAAACGATAAACCACAAAGGAAAGATTCAATCCCAAAGTATCATCCAAATCGAGTTAGGTATATGCCCATACATATACCTAAGTCATCAGTTACAGTTCTGCTCCAACTCACGAGCCCATGTTCATCCCAGTCCATACAAGAAATCAGAATCCAATCCACACAGGAAAACACAACCCAATCCACACATGATAGAAAAACAATCATATCGAAGATAATGATTGAAAGTCAAGACTCAGCTCACACAGGTATACTTCTTCATAAGACGATAGAGATGATCAAATGTAGCCACTGATTAATCTAAGCTATCGGACCCACAAAGGATACAAGACCAGCTAAGCTATCGGACCCACAAAGGATACAAGACCAGCTACTCTGCCGGACCCACATAGGATACAAGTACAGAGTCAAATACTGTCGGACCCACATATGATACAAGAACAGTAGTTAAGTACTACCTGACCCACATGGTATATAAGAATAGTAGTCATCGCCATTGAACCCATGGAGGATTCCAGTACGGTCGTCGTCGCTGCAGAACCCATGGAGGATCCCATTACAGTCGTCATCGTCATCGTAATCGCAGCCAGCTCTAGGGTTCCCACACACAGTACGCTCATTTCTAGGAAGGGGCCACTCCACGAGCCAAGGGTTCGATACATAAACTGTCACTAAGTCTAGAGTTGATGTATCGCAATGTTCCATCTCTTCAATAGGAACTCAACACGACAGATGGCGCGTCAATCGGACGCCCGGTCCGAGAGTTATTGCCTTTTTCGTCCCAGGGGCCTGATTGGTTTTTAAGATAAAACCAACCCGGTCGTACTCCATCAATGTCCAAACCTCGAGCATATTAAGCCAAAAGAACAGTCTCACTAAGAGGAATCCAACAAACTCAATGGCACGTCAATGGAACGTCTGGAGCCCAAGTTATAACTGTTTTCGCTCCGAGGGCCTGGTTGGTTTCGTGTTCGAACCAACCCGTCCATACACAAAATTCTCCTAAACCTTGAGTGTAATATACCAAAATGACCGTCTCGGTCCAAGGATCACTATGCAACTTATGGTGCGTCAATAGGAGGTCCGTAGCCCATGTTATGGGCGTTTGAACGGATCAGTCTGGAAATTAGGGGGTTTGGGCCCGGTCCGACCCGGCTTGATACCCTAGGGTTGGCCCGGGTCTGGGTACAGCCCGTTAGGGCGCAGCCCGGCCCGGTCTAGCCGGCGTGGGCCAGCGCGGGGCTCTGGCCCGGCCCAGCGTCGGCGGTCCGGCACGGCGCGGGCAATCGATCCCGACGCGGGCGGTCCGGCCTAGAACGGGCAGTGGCTCGGCCTTCGGCCGAGCGGAAAGCGGGGGGGGGGGAGTGCCCCCTTGATTGAGAAACAGAGGACCCCTGTGGGGTTCACCCTTGCCACCTGCTTGGGGTTACGACCCCCGATCTTACAGAATACGGCCGGTCGTATTGGCCGGCTGGTTGCCACCACGGGACCCCTACGAGTCTCGCCTTCCGAAGCGCCGGTGGTCGGATGAGTCTAACCACCCTCCTCTGCACCTCTGCGGCCTTAGGTCATGGCCCTTGTCCAACCGGCATGGCGCAATGGTGCCGCTCCCCTCCGCCCCGGCCGCGGCCCTCCATGGTGCTCCGGCGCGGCGCGACGGCGCCACGCCCCTCGACTGCGGCCCGCCCTTGGCCGCAGCTTCCATCGGCTTCGCCGGCGCTGCGCGACAGCGCCACATTCCTTCGCCATGGCCCACTCCAGCCATGGTTCTCTCATTCCCGCATGGTGCGACGACACCGTGTCGCCTCCGTTCCAAACCGCAACGAAGTCCGACAACATAGGGGGAGGTGGGTTGGTCGTGTTCGTGCGGTCTGTCCTCCTCCCGTTATATTGATAAAAAGCATCCAAGATATAATGAAGAACATAAAAATAATAATCCTTTAACGATGAAACAACCCCTACCTCGATTCACAAAGGTTGAATACTTGACGAAGAAAAGGAATGATCCGTTTTTCCGTAGACGTTGCCGCGGAATCATAACGTCACTTTGTCAATCGTCGGGAAAAAGGATGCCAGTTTTCATCGCGTTCTTCAACGATGAAGATGATGTTCTTCAAAGTAAAGAACTCTCCCTCTCTGAAATCTCCAGACAACAAAAACAACCAAAATAAAATAAGGCCCTTGCATTATTTTATTTACTTTTCCAACAATTCAAAACTTCAAAGATTTAAAACTGAATTCACTTCATTTAAATAATCTTAAGTTATCATAATAAATGAAGTGCTAAGTTGGCATCATTAATGTGGAAGAGGAGTTAAGGGAATTTTAAGGGGTGGGGATCGTGTGGGACCCACCTCAATAATATCCAACCAAGATGAGTTAGTATTTATGGTGGGTACCACCCCAACTCCCACACATGGGGTTTAACCACTTGGAAGTGAAATAAAATTGTAACACAATTTTATTTCTCTTAATACATAACCCAAAAAAATTTAGCAACTCTTCCTGAGTAAATGCAACTCTAGAAAATGTCTTCTTAAGCAATTACCGGCACTGCAGTCTCATCGGTGCCCTCGGATTTCGATTCTGAAGAATGGTTCAAAACATAGAAAAACCTGCTCGTTCGTTCACTGAACGTACCAGAGCTAAACTTTGGAAATTGATTTCAGGCACACCGGGCCTCGGAATCAGGTGTCGTCAAATACTGCATACTCATAAAATCCCAAAGGATTTAAGAAAAAAATTTCCTTGAAATTTACGGGTCTTTACATATGCCGTTTTCCTGATGAAAAGAAACAAACCATGGTCGAAAAATAATGTGATTAGGAAAATACGAATAGGACTTTGCCACCCATTTCACCATCCAATCTCTAATTCGAACACTATTATAAGAATTGGATTCCCCTCGGTAAGCTCTCAATTCATCTTGAGCCTTTATTTCTAATTTATTGTTTCGATCTAGTTATTTATGGTCATGTTTTTATACCCATATTGTAGATCTCCCAATTCTAGCTAGGACCAAATCTTGTCACTAGATTAGGAGAGTCATACTAACATGCGGTATGTGGTATCGTTCCTTTTTTTGATTGGAATGATGTTTATATATGCTGGAGTGTAACGTTCCCACTTTTAGGGTGATTCTTGGTTGAATATTGAACCATGTTTTTTCTTATTGATGATTACGTAATTAATTGGTTAATTTGAAAGCATTTTTGGGTTGTGAACCATGATTTAGGGCCACTCTATGGGTGTGTTTTCCTTGGATGGCCATTTGGATGAGAATGCCTATGAGGATTGACTTGAATTCCCATTTTTGGGATGTTAAAAATGTAATGGTTGTTATATGAATTTCCCACATGAGATAATTGTTATGTTATGCCTTGTGAATTAGTAAATTGCATAATAGGATTGTTATATTTTTTACACACATGATATATTTGTTATTTGAGGTCACGTAAATGATTAAATTTTATAATAGTCTTTTTAAATGTTTTACCCATAAGAGTTATCCTTGTTTGGACATGTAATAGTTTAATTTACATGTGGTGCTAATTATAAAAATTGTTCCAATGTGAGTTGATTATGTTAAAGATATGGGGTAGTTTAATTCACATGTGTTGCTATTGAGATGGAATGTGTAATTGTGCTAAATGATAAAAGGACGTAATTTGAAATGAGCATGCCATTGTCTCGGTTAAAAGATAAGGTCAAGCCCATGTGAGTAATTTCAACTTATATACCTTGGGTGAACCATTATCTCCATTAAGAACATAATGGATGGACTCAAGAGGATAATTATTTAAACGCTATGAGAAAACCATAGATATGGTGGTCGGGCTCATTGAGTCTTGTTTTTAAAATATAGAGTGATCCTAGGATCCATTGAGGGATACCCAGGTTGGGATCTATTGGAAAATGAATAAATGAATGTTATGTCATGAGTTTATAGTCTAATGGAATTGAATAAAGTAAAATTAGTACTAATGACACATTTACCAAGCCAAAGCACATTATTGGATTCAGTCTTCCCCTATACTTGATTACATTGTCTTTTGAGACACATGTTGTGCTTAACTTTTAATACCTTTTGTTTACTACTTTCACTACTGTACATTTCCTGTTATATATATATATATATATTCACTAATCAATTGGAATAGTCCATGGGTGGTTTCCTACTGGGATTTAGTCACACACCATATTTTTGTCATCTTTTTAAGTCCAAATAGATTATATAATTGAATGTGTTGATCAGGGAAAGTGCCCTGCTATGAGTACTTGATGTGCTACTCAGAAGTATGAGATCATGAGACTGGGCCAAGGTGTGAAATGCCTCATAGTCCGTTAATGTTTCTTTTGTGCTCTGAGACATATATTTTGTATTATTGTAGTGTACTTATTCTGGATGCTTTCTTAGAACATATAACATGTTTCATCATCTTTTTTATGGAATGATTCTTGTTTATTTATCTTATTAATCTTATGATATTTATTTTAGTTTTATGCTATTTACTTCTCTAGTATTGTATATTATTTATTATAATGTGTTACACTCTACCAATGAGAGAATAGTTTCCCCACTATCACACTTTAGGCCCTCACTGCTAGTCGGCAGCCTCTTGTGTTTGGGGAAATTCACTTGAGGCCATGTGGCCAACCTAGTACAGGGAATCAGTTCAGTGGCATCCGGATCCGGGACGTTCAATGTGGTATCAAAGGATTTATTTCCTAGTCTGATTTAATGTTTGGAGATGATGCAATGGAAAATGAATTTGGTAATTAGCTGTGCCTGAGAGTAGTTACCTCATTTACAGAAAAAGTATAAATTACCATGAATGAAATTGTAATTTTTTGATTTTGATCTATTATGGTTGATTTGATTTCACCATTGTGTGACACACTTATTTACTGTTGTAATTATTGATATCATCGTGGTTCTATTTTGTTGCTACATGATGAGATGAGGGTACTCCATCTCATGCATCATTTAGGAATTTTTTATAAATCAAATTCCATGTATTCTTGTAATGCCATTTATAGAGAATTACTAATTACATGTTGTTTTGATACATTTAATACTAGATATTCATGTTTTTATGATTGGTATCATGATAGATATGTCTACTGTTGTGACAGGTGTATTGGTACCTGTTATGTATGAATTGGATTAACCCCAAAAACGGGTCCCTGAGGAGTATGGACCCTCTTGGATTGAAATTTGGTGGTTCATGTTTGAACCTTATGGTATGGATTCTGTTGTTGTGTTATAAATGTGTATGCCAAGGTTTGATTCATTGGGAGTTTGGTCCCCCACATATCATAATTTGGAACATTGTTTCTTTATTTTGAAAAAAAGGGGTTCCCAGGATGTTTCTGAGGATTAATTTCTAGAAACACAGACAACACGATATGAACACAAGCCATGTGTTCTTCTGTTTTGGAAGGAATTAAATTTTTCAAGCACACATTGTTTACTCTGAGTACACACCATGATGTAAATGACCATGTTAAAAATAGTGTGATAGAAAACAGAGTTTTTTGAGTTTTGATCAGAATACGACATGTACCTTCTATACACCCTGTGTAGGTTTACATAGGTAGACCAGTGAAGATCTAGCCAGGTAAATGTACATGGCCAAGATGGATGACTTGAGTATACACTGTGTGTTAGTCTGATATGCTGCGTACCTAAGACGTTTACATGAAAAAGGCAGGTAAGTTTACACACCCATGTGAGAGTTAAGGGAAAATTCTGTGTGTCTGTCTAAAACGCCGTGTACCTAGGATATTTACACACCAGGATAGTGGAAGTACACCCCATTCTATTATCTTGATGGTAAATGATGTGTATCATTTCAACACACATTGTAATGCATTTTAGTAAACCTTTTAGGTTTTTCCTCTCCTATTTTATCTCCCTTTGTTAGTTTTGGACAAATTATTAGTCCATTATAAGTATTTTTTCAACTAGATCATGATACTGATGCCGATGGAGCATTCTGATTACTCTTAATGGGTGTTTTGGAAATTCTATCTAAATGATGATTTCTTCCTCCAATATCATTTCTAGTTGTCACCTAAGAGTGAAACATGGCATAAATGATCATTGGGATGTTTAAACCAACATAGTTGATATCTTTTATCTGAAATGGTTTATGATATATCTCCCGTGACTTTTTTTTTGTGGAAGTCTCCCTTGCTGGATGTGCCCATCGGGCCTATGAGGCTGTGAGACCAGAGTTTATCGAAGATATCCTGTATAATTCCTCTACAAATGTTTTGACCTATAGAATCTTGTGTAGAATGTATCTATCTTTTATCTAGTTACCAAAGATCTCCTAGGGGAGGCCTTTTTTACATGCTATTCTATGGAGTCTGTTATAGGATCTCTCTTATATGCATCATTTTGGAGGATCCCTATAGTGGGATGCCTCTATTGTTGATAATTTGAGGATCTCGTGTAGGATTACTCTCTTGGATTTTTAGCTAAGTATCCCATGCAGGATGCCTTCAACTGTGTTACATGGAAAATCCCATGTAGGATGCATATCCGTGTTATGACACTTTTTCTTCATTAGGGGCTAGCCGGTGGTAGTGCTTTACAACATTGGTACCGCCCAGGTGTAGTTGTTCCTAGTAGGACATTGGAGACTTGAAAGATGAAACATTTAATAGGATGGGTGATCATTGTATCTTGACCCTCGATATGGGAATGATCATTGGGGAATGATTAGTTTAAAAGGATAGACATGCCTCAAGCATGGTCAGGAACTTGGGAGGTTGTGTGAAAATCTATTTTTGTAAGTGATAGGAAGCTTGGCATGTCATCCTCTATGTAAATGGTTGCATTGAGGATGTGATTTTGAGCCCGTTATTGCATGAAATATCTGGTACTAGGATTGGTATGGTGTTAATACTATGAATATTAACCATAATGTTCCATTAGTTCTTGTAAATGCAGGGTAGAATATGTTTAAATATGTGGTAATCGTCAATTGTTAATTGTTAAAAACGAGTCATCAAGTTCAGTTAAATCTTTTGGCTTTGAACTGCTGTGTCAATTCAAGGTTATCTTAGATTTAGAATGACCAGAAAATTTGAAAACCATTTTGGTCCCACTACTCGAGAGAAATTTCTACGGCATGGGTGTTTTGACACGTTGGTCGGTTTAATTTTGGATTACATGACAACTATTTCGAGAAACTAATAATGGTTCAGGGAACGACACTCATTCATTTATGTTGGTTATAAACAAGTACATCTGAGATTGGGTCTTCCTTCTTATTGATTTATAGGAAACTCATTGGTGGGGATCATTAGGTCGTTTCTTTTTAAATGTTTTCATACATGTAGAAGGATTAAAATCCAGGACTATTCAGAGATGGATGTTTCTACATGAATGCCTTTGGGACTTGCAAGTCCGTATTCATGTTGTAGCTTACATAGCAGCACGACATTATTTCGGTTGGCAGTGTGCACAACCCTTGTGAGGAATTGATGATCATGGGTGGATGTCAGTGATTAAGCATTAGATTTTATGGAAATACCATGTGACAAAGGAATTGTGATAAGTTAAATGATGATGTGTCGGCAACTGGATCCATGTTTTCTTTCATTTTTAACCAGTAGTGGTTTATCTATCCTTTTCTGGTGATCCTTGAAATATTTTCAGTGTGCCCTTTCTTAAGAGAAGTGTATGTCCCCTATCTTGACATCATTCTAGAGGAACTAAGAGAGAATCAATTTTATGTTGCGCTATAGTTCAAATCCATTGGGCTAGTTTATGATCTATTTCTATGTTTTCTGTTGGAAACGTAGTTTCCAATGAGGTTTGGTCAATCCTATGTAATACCTGGGTTCCTTTATAGGGAGGAATTGGACAAACTCAGGGATGCCTACATTTTTCTTCAATGTGAGCACCAGGTGGATGCCACTCTGGGTTCATTCAGAGTTCTTATGTGTACTTTTGGATGAGTACCAAAGTCTCATTTGTAACAGAGAGTATGAACCACCTTGGTAAGTTCCTCAGACTCCGAGTGGTTGAATATGATGTTATCTATGATTTATAGTTGGGCTCAGATGTTATTCTTTGAAAAAGGGTAATGGTTCCATTGAGATGGATATGGAATTGCGGTTTTACTAATGATATGGCGGGAACTATGAATTGATCATGCGATGTCTTGAAAACAGATCATAACCGAGAGGATGGTATGTGGTTTAGTGAACAGTATCGTTGTGGATGTATGGTGCCTTGGGAGTAGGCATTGTTCTGTTCCAATATGTCTACCTCCTAAGTTGGGCATTTCTAAAAGAAGCCATCCAGTGAAGGTTTGACGTGTTATCCTTATTTTTCCTCATGTATGGTGGGAGTGAACTTGTCTGAACACTCCACCAATTTAATGTGGGTGTGTTATAAAAGCCTACATTTTATTTTGAGGAATGATTGTGTTGCCTATTTTGATGAGGTTGATTGGGGTTCAAATATTCTTTGATGTTAGTCCACTTTTTGGACCCCGGTTATGTTTTGGGTTTTCCTAGTCAAAGGAAAATCACACTGGTAGCAAACCTAGAATACGCATGTGTGTTCTTAATGGGCTTTTCTAATTATGTCTGTTTCATGGTAATGATTCTATTTTTGTTGTTCTAAATAGACTCATAAATGGTTCAATCTTCATACAGATCAAGGAAGCCTTTAGTGATGATGGTCATGGAAGTTTTTAAATCCTTCAGATTGTAAGACTGCACGAAGATCTGTATTATATCATTTCAGATAAGGATTCCTTGTTTATTTATCATTTCTGGAAAGGTATACAGAGGGATTTGGGTATACAGGTTCTTCTGAGGACAACATACCACCGACAGACATATGGCCAGTTAGAGAACACGATTTAGGTTCTTGAGGACATACTTTAGGCATGTGACCTAGATTTCAAGTGTTCCTGGGAGACAAAAATACCCCTTATTGAGTTCACCTACAACAATAGCTTTTGGACTACTAGTCATATGGTGCTATGTGAGGCATTGTACGGTAGGGCACACCGATCACCCCTATGATGGCTGGAGGGAGGAGAGGCGGTGGTGTTAGGACATCATCTTGTCCAGGAGACCACTGAGGTGGTTCATTTGATTCAGAAGTAGATGTCTACTGAACAATCTCATCATAAATATTATGATGATCACCACATAGGACCTATGGAGTTCGAGGGTGGGGATCAAGTTTTCATATGTGTTTCACCAAGGCTTGGAAAAAAGAGGATAATGAGATAGGGCAATATTTCTCCGAGATATGTCGGTCCATTTGAGATTCTGGAAAGGGTCAGGCCGGTAGCCTATAGATTGAAGTTACCTTAGAGTTAAAGAAATATGAATGATTTCTTCCACATTTTTCAGTTGCGATGTCACATTTTGGACCCATATCAATCAATTTTTCCAAGGAATTAGAGTTGTAGGAATATGCATCCTTTGAGGAGAATTCCATTCGTATTGTGTATCATAACATGAAGGTTCTCTATGGCTAGTCTGTTCTTTTGGTATGTGTTCTACAGTAGCATAGATGAGTGCATGATGAGACTTGGGAGAGGGAACCCTATGTAATATCACAGTGGTCAGAGTTGTTTACATAGACTTCTTCATCACCCCTGGAAGGGTGATTTGAGGACGACTTGCTTAATGGGGGACATTTGTAAGAACCTGGTTCTTCCATTGAGGTATGGATCTTTCCTTTCTAGTTTATATTTATAAAAAAGGATTAAAAAATTAAAGGGTTGGCTATAGGCCTATTTACATGATGTGACTAAGAATTACACATTGTGAACTTATAGGTACACACCATATATGGAAGCCTACATGCTATGTAATCCCATAACATAGCCATGTAATGGTCTAGAAATAATTTGTACAGGCATGGAGTGTAGTATCAAGTACATGAAATGAAATTTTTTTAAATTATTAAGTTCTATACTACATCATTTTTTCATAGGGAGAGAAATGAACCCCATTCGACGAGTAGTGCAACCAGGAAAATCAAATTGGGATTTTCCCTCCCATTTCGTCATCCGATCTCCGATTTGAACACTATTGGATGCGTGGGATTCCTCTTAGAAATCTCTCAATTACTCTTGATCCTTTAGGTAATATATCTTCTATCTATCTAGTTATTTAAGGATGATAGTTTTAACCATTTGATATATCTACCCTATTCTAGGTCGAATCAAAACATGAAACTGGATGAGGAGAGTCATACTAACAAGATGTTGGTGGTATCATTCCTTTCATTGATTTTCATGATGTTTATATATTACAGAGTGTCGTGAGCCCACTTATAGAGAGATTCTTGGTTGAATAATGAACCATATTATTGCATTTTTATGATTATTCAATTAATTGGATAATTTAAAAGCATTTTTTCGGTTGTAAACCTTGTTTTAAGGACACCCCCTGGGTACGCCTTCCTCAGATGGTCAATTGGTTGAGAATTCTTATGACAGTTGAGTTGAATTCTCATTCTTGGGTTGTTAAAGCTGTATTTCCCATTATATGAATTTCCCACAAGATATACTTGTTATTTTAAGCCTTATAAATGATTGTGTTACATAATAGGCTTGTTATATGTTATGTACACATGAGATACTTGTTATGTTAAGCCTTGTAAATGATTAAATTACTTAATAGGCTTGTTATATGTTTTTCCTAAGCAAGTTATCCTTGGTTGGACATGTAATAGTTCAATTTATAAGTGTTGGTTATTATGTAAACTATTCCCAAATGATTTGATAATGTTAAATCCATGTGTTTGTTTAATTCGCATTCGTTTAATTTGAGATGGAATGTCTAATTCCATAAAATGTTAAAATGACTATATTATAAATGGGAATGAAACAATTTTAGTTAAAAGACAAGGTCATGGTCATGTGACTGATAACATCATATATACCTTGTGTGAACCATTGTCTCAGTTAGAAGATAATGGATGAACATAAGAGGTTAATTATGTAAAGGTCATGAGAGAGACACAAATAGGGTGGTCAGGATCATTGATTATTATTTTTAAAATGTCGATAAACCCTAGGATACCCAGGCCGAGATCTATTGGAAAATGAATAAATGACTATTATGTTAAGAGTTGATGGATACATTTATATGGGGGGAGTTAGAGCCTCTAACAGACCTCGAAACTTCTATATAATACAATATAATTGGATAATGAAATAGAATTACAAATGACTCAACTTCAAAGACAAAGAACAAGCTTGGATTCCGTTATCACCAATACCTGGATACATTTTCTTCTGAGATATTTGTTGTGCTTACCAGTGAGTACCTACTATTACCTTCTTTCAGTATTGTACAAATTCTTGTTATATATGTATATATATATATTCAATGACATATTAACATAGAAATTATGTGGTTTCCCCCTGGGATTTATTCTCACACCCTATATGGTTCATGTTTTTGGGCCCAAACAGATTATATGCTTGGAGTTTTTGATCATGGAAAACACCCTGCTATAACTACATGATGTGATGCTTCAGAGTAGGAGAGAATTGGACCAAGATGAGGATTTTGATTCTTCCTAGTACCTTTTTGTTTCTTTTTTTCATTGCGAAATATATTGTGTTTTACTATAATGTACTTGTTTTTTCTTCTTTCTTAGAACATTTAACATGATGCATCATCTTTTGTATGGAACGATGCTTGGTTATTTATCTTAACAGTCTTTTTTTGTTTATTTCATTTGTATGATTTTTACTACTTTTGCTATTTTATATTATTTTTTTCACTTTGTTACACTCTTCAAATGAGGACATAGTTTCCACAATATCACATTTTAGTCCCTCACGGCTAGTCAGCAACCTCTAGCATTTGGAGAATTGCACTTGAGGCCATGTGGACAACCAGGTACGGGAAACTAGTTGATTGGAATCTGAATCCAATATGTTTCAAAATATATCCATACAATGTATTTTTTACAAGTTTCAACGTCATTTTGGACCTTCAGTGTAATGATTTGTCCATTTTTAAGCTGATTTTACTCTTAATCATTGTAATTAATTTTAATTATCTTCACTAATAATTTTCATCGAAAACTATGTTAAACTTATTAGAAATTATAAATATGTATTATTCAAAATATGGAATCCATTGGTCAAAATTTTGATCACATAAGTGTTTGAAATTGATTTAAAATTAATTTCGGACGTGGGATGACAATGCGTTTTTTAAAAGTAAAAATGCTCGAAATATTTTGAGGTTTTTATATATAATTTCAAAGTGAAATTAATAAAAAATAACGAAATTGGATTAATTAATGTATAATTATAATAATTGGTATTTAAAACCAATTATAAATTTAAATTATCATTATAAATAAATTATTCAAAAAATCATTTCTGAATTAAATTTCATTATTTTTCACTATTCCCCAAAGAAGAAAACATCGAAAAAATACAATAAATTCTCATTAACCATATATTTATGTTTATATTTAAAAAATTATTTTATTTTGATTTTTTTTAAATTTCAAAAATATATATTCAATATTGGTTCTCCAAAAAATAGTGGTAAATTTTTTTTTATAAAAAAGTTTGTATTTATGTGCAATACTGGGTTTGTTCATATCTCATGCCTATCAAATATATTTGATGAATAAAAAAAAATCTTATATAATATATAAAAAATATATTTCATTAATAACATTAAATAATAGTAACTAATTTAATTTATTAGGATAAAATTCCATCGTGAGAAAAAGTGGATTTTACAAAAACATTCCCTTTATATTTAACTGGTTGTTATATTATTTTATAATTAATTAATAACTAATGAACTAAAAAATTTATTTTCTTAAGTGATTGTGTGCATCTAGGATCTATGTATGACTGAGAGGGAGATGGGAGTAGTAGTGATATCTTTTTTTTATGTTTCCTATCCTTTGAAACAACCTTCATCTTCGGTCAAAGATTTATATCCCTGTTGAAAACAAAAAAAAACATAAATCCACTAGAACAAAAGAATTTACATGGTTCACTACTCAATATGTGTATCTAATTCCTTGGAATGGTTTCGAAATGATCTAATATCTCATAATCTACTGAGGAAAATCCTTTTTTCTAGAATATAACAAGAAGGGCATGCCCCTACACTAATGTAGCACTATGTTCAATACAATAGTGCATGTTCTCCTTCTAGAAAAAATACTTATGAGATAATTTTTGTATGAAATATTTTATAGTGATACTTGATCTACTTTCACAAATATATGTACTTTAAAAACAATTATTTTCTTTCGTACCTAGGAAAAGGTAAGTGCTTCTTCTAGACTTTATAGTGATATTCAGTCTGATTTCTCAATCGGATTTCCCAATCTAATTCCAAATTCTGATTTATCAATATAATAATATTTAACTATCATAATACCGCTGAAAAAATTCTTTAAACACTTCTATTTGAGCCTAGAAATCCTATTCTGATTCCCAGTTCGATGATCATACCCGATACGATGATTAGTTGAATACGATCTTGTCTCTTCGCCTTTCTTTTTTCCTTCGAGAAAACTTCCTCAGATAAGATCAATTAAGAAACATATTCTCTCTAATAATTTCTTCACTACTCCATATTTTCTCTAATATTTGTGAAAAATATTTGTATCATAAAGTAGAATGTATTGTATCCATTAATAGATGAGCTAAATAATGATTATATTGTATTCTCAAAACTTTTCCCACTCAACCAAATTTTATGAAATCATGATTTTCAATGAATTTTGGATACATTAATGACTTCATCAATGATTCTAAACTTGTATATAATCTTCTAGAATCTTATCTTAACTTATTTTCACTTCAAAACTACAGACTGATTCTAATTATCCACTATAATTTCCTAATTTGATATCTTCATTATGGTTCTCTATACCACTTTCATATATGAAGAAATATGTATCTTCATTTTTCATTGAAAACATCAATCCAATTCCAGATATTATTTTCTATTACAACTTCTTCATTACGATGAGGGTGTTTGGTCACTCAGATTTTCTTAACCCATATGAAAACAAATTAAAACTGAAGACATCTCATTACATAACTTTTCTACAATTGGGAAACCAATATGGTTATTTTGATTTTTTCATTATGATGAAGAAAAATATTCCTCAATATGATGTCTCTTGAACCACTTTTAAAATGCATGAAATGAAATAATATTTCTTCTTTCACTTGACCCACTTGATTAAGAAAGTCATACAAAAATTTATATTCTTGTAAATTATTGACTACGTTGTTGATTTATATGTGAATTTATTTTTGTATTAGCCCCTAAGAAATTATTTTCCTTTTCATTGGTCTAAAAACACCCAATGAAAAAAAATCTTCCTATGCTGATTATGATATAATATCGAATTAGATGGAATGGTATCAATATCTTCTTCCATTTTGGAATACAATACTTGTCCACTTATTTCAATGAATATTTAAATATTTTGCATTTTGGTATGACTGAAACTATAAACACATGATTCTATCATTATGATCATGGATACCTTCCCAAACTTTAAAAAATTATGAATCGGATGATCCCACACCAATGAAAAAAGTCTGAAAATAATTGGGTTCACAAACCACCATCTCCAACAAAAATTAGTTTGTATCGTGACATCCTTCATGAAATTGAATACATTCAGGATCAACTTCAACATCATCTGAAATATAATAGAAATTATTGTAACTTCAAATACTTCTAGTAGCTTCTTCCATACCATTCATCCCTGAATATGATTGGTAGAACTCCCCCTTTCCTTTATTAATCTATCATCACAAGTTTTTAAACTCTATTATTATCTGTGGGATATAAAAAATAACAAAGAACCATTATATTTATATCATATCCATGAATAATATTATTCTCATTCTTATTATTATCTTCCATAAATTGCAGACACAGTTTGTGTTTGATATTTTTTTCTTCCAGAGAACACCTTCCCAGTCAGATGATTTTTTTTTAATTTTGAGTCCGATTTTATGAATGTGATGCTGAATACAATTACAATATTTTACAAATTGTGGTGATTTATTTTCAACATAGGCTTCCTTGAAAACAAAATACAACTCAAGAATATGATCATCATTCGAATCAGTTAGGTCTAAACAATCTCCCCCTTTTGACTTTGTCAGCATCCAAAGTTTATAAATCCCTGAAATTTTTAACCACAATATATTGATTACTTATCAATATTTCTAATCCTAAATGAACTAACTTATTATATGAAACAAGAATTACTAAAAGAAAATCCATGCTATCCAAAAATATTGATCTTGAGAACCTTTTCATATTTTCTTCACATCATTCTTCACTTCTTCACTTACCTACTTAGAAAATGTTTCCCAGAACCACTCCAACAAACTAGTAGAATATTTCACACATTTATAATGCTGAAATCACAATTTAACCACAAATCACCATTTTTATAGGTTTCATTAAAAGGTTTAGCACATAACAATGGATAGATTTATGAAACATCATCACTCTTGATAATTTTATATTATCTAATGTAAAAGAATAATGAAATAGAATGAATAATGACGAATAATTCAAGACAAATCACAAGATTGGATTCAGTCTTCACCTATACTTGATTACATTTTCTTTTGAGACATCTGTTGAACTTACCTTTGAGTACCTACTATTTACTGCTTTCACTATTGTACACTGCCTATAATATATATATATATATATATATTCATGGAAAAATTGGAAGAGACCTTGGGTGGTTTCCCATTGGTATTTAGTCTCACACCCTATATGGGTCATGTTTTTCAGCCCAAACAGTTTATATGATTATAGGTGTTGATCAGTGAAAGCACCCTCCAACAATTACATGATGTGCTTCTTATGATAAAATTAATTTTTTAGAAAAAAATATATTGTATAAAAACATTCCCTTTATATTTAATTGGTTTTCATATTCACTTCTAATTAAATTATAACAAATGAAGTGAACCATGTATTTTCATAAGTGTAAGTGTACATCCGATAACTACATTTCACTGAGAGGGGAAGGGGGTGAAGCAGTGATATATTTATTAATTTTTCCTTTATTTTGAAACAACCTTCCCCTCCTATTAAATATTTATCTCCATATTGAAAAAAACATACATCCATTGGAACAAAAGAATTTACTAGTTTCACTAACCACTAAGAGTATCTAATTCATTGGTATGATTTGAAAATGATCTAATATCACACAATACACTATTAAAAAAGCTTTTTTTCTGGAATATAATGAGAAGTACATGCCCTTACACTCATGTAGCACTATGTCCTATACAATAGTGAAATTTATTATTCTAGCACAAATTAATATAAGATTTTTTTTTAAATTTTTTTTATAGTTCTACTTGATATTCTTTCACAAAAATATGTTCTTCAAAAAAAAATTCGTTACTCTCTTACCCAGTAGAAGGTATGTTCTTCTTCTAGAATTCATAATGATATTCAGTCCGATTTCCCAATCTGATTCCAAATTATTATTTCTCAAGAAGATAATATTTATCTATTAGAATACCTCTTACAAAATTCTATACCACTTCTATTTATTCCTAGAAATCTTAGTCCAACTCATGGTCTGATGATCCTACCTGATACGATGATTAGCTGATACGATGTTGTCTCTTCTCCTTTGTTCTTCCCTCGGGAAAACTTCCTCAGGTAAGATCAATTTATAATCTTCTTCTCTCTAATAAATTATTCACTACTCTTATTTTTCTCTAACTGTAGTGAAAAGTACTTTTTTGATAAATTAGAAAGTACTTTATCCATTAATAGGTGAGCTAAATAATGTTTAGATAGTATTCTCAAATCATTTCCCGCTCAACCAAATTTCCAAGAATCTTGATTTACCATGAATTTTGGACACATTTTTATCTTCTTCAATGATTCTAAACATGCATAAAATCTTCTTTAATATTATCTTAACTTCTTATCACTTCAAAAATATAGTCTGATTCTAATTATCTATTCTGATTTTCAAATATAATATCTTTATTATGATGCTCAATACTAGCTTCATATATGAAGAAATAGGAAATGTCAATCTTATTATAAAACATAAATCCAATTGCGATTCTTATTTTCCATTATGATCTCCTCATTATGTCGAGGGAGTTTTGTCACTCCAATTTTCTTGACCCACATTCACACAAATAAGACCTAAACAAATCCCATTATTTCAGTTTGTAATAATTATAATCTAATCATATTATTCCTGTTTTTTCATTATGATGAAGACAAAATATTTTCCAATACGATGGATCTTGACCCACTTGTAAAATACTTGAAATAAAATCAGATTTCTTATTTCTATTGACCCACTAGATTAAGAACGACATAAAAAAATTTGTATTGATGTAAATTGTTGACTAAATTATTGATTGAAATGTAACTTTATTTTTTTATTGGCCCCCAAAAGCATCTTCTCGTTTTCATTGGTCCCAAATACTCCAAATGAATAAAAAATTCTTTCTCTGATGATTATGATAGCATACAAAATCTGATGGAGTGGTATCAAAATCATCTTTATTTTTGTAATACAATAATTGTCCACTTATTTTTTTGAATATTTATTTTTTTTGGATTTTGGTATGAATTAAAATAAGAACCTTCTTTTTCTATCATTACAATGAAGGAAACCTTCCAAAGCATTAAACAATTATGAATATGATGATCTCACACAAATTAACTATGGCCCAAAAGCTTCGGGTTCACAAACCACCTTCTTCAACCAATATTAGTCTGTATTATAACATCTTTCATGACTTTGAATACATTGAGGATCAACATTAGAATCATCTAAAATATGTTGGAAATTATTGTAACCCTCCATCCTTCTAGTAGCTTCTTCCATACCATTCACCCCTAAATATGATTGGCAGCACTCCCCCTTTCCTTTATCAAGGTAACATTACAAGTTTTTAAACATAATTATAATTTTTTTGAAATATAAAATAACAAATAATCATTATATTTATATCAAATCCATGAGGCATTTGATTCTCATCCTTATTACTATCTGCCATACATTCTAGACTGAAGGTGTGTTCGATAAAGGTTTTCTTCCATAAAACACCTTCCCAGTTAGATGAAAATTCTAATTAATTGTGAGTATGATTTAAATAATTTGATGGTGAATCCAGTTACAATATTTTAAAATGTGTGGTGATTTATTTTCTTTTTAAACATCCTTCAAAACAAAATACAACTCCAAAATAAGATCATCTTTCTTATCAGTTTGGTCTAAAAAATATCCCCTTATTGAATTTGTTGGAAACCAAGGTTTATAAATAACTGGTCTTTTTAAGCTTAGGATGCGGATTACTTATCAACATTTCTAATCCTACATGATCTAACTCATTATATGAAACAAGATGTATTGACAGAAAAACCATGTTATCCAAAAATAGTGATCCTGAGAACCATATTATATTTTCTTCATATATATATATTCACTTGTTAGATTATCTTCCTAGAAAAGGATTCTTATAATAACTCCAACAAAATATTAGAACATTTCACCCATTTATAATGCTGAAATTACAGTTTACCCAAAACACACACTTTTTTAAATGCTTCATTAAAAGGTGTAGCTCAAAAAAATGGATAGATTTATCAAAAATTATCCCTCATGATACTTTTATATAATCCAATGGAATTGAATAATGAGATAGAATGAATAATTACGGATCTTCAAAGACAAAGCACATGATTGGATTCAATATTCACCTATACAAGATTAAATCTTCTAATGAGACATTTGTTGTGCTGACAATTGAGTACCTATTTTTATTACTTTAACTATTGTACACTTCATGTTATATATATGTATATATATATATTCACTAATAGATTGGAATAGACCATGGGTGGTTTCCCACTAGGACTTATTCTCACACCCTACTGGGTCATGTTTTTGGGCCCAAAAAGATTATATGATTGCATGTGTTGATTAGGGAAAGCACCCTATTATACCTATTTGATGTGGTGCTTTGGATAATATTAATCTCTGAGAAAAATTATATTTTATAAAAACATTCCATTTACATTTAATTGGTTGTTATAATGATTTATAGTTAATTTATAACCAATGAACTGAACCATGTATTTTCATATGTTTATGTTTACCACTAGGATATACGTATTACTGAGAGGGGGAGGGGTGAAGTAAGGATATATATTTTTATGTTTAATTTCATTTGAAACATCCTTCACTTCATGTTAAAATTTTTCCTCCCTATTGAAAAAAACATATTCCCACTGGAACAAAACTATTTACAAGGTTCACTACTCAATAAGAGTATCTAATTCCTTGGTATGTTCTAGAAATGATCTAATAGCACACAATAAACTATAAGAAATCCTTTTTTCTAGAATATAACTACAAAGAAATTTCCTAAACTCATGTAGAAATATGTTCAATAAAATAGTTTGTGTTCTCCTACTAGAACAAATTGATAAAATAAAATTATTGTAATAAAAATTTATAGTGATAGTTGATCTACTTTCACAAAAATATTTTCTTCAAAAACAATTCTTTACTCTCTTACCTAGAAGAAGGTATGTTTTTATTCTATAAATTTTAATGATATTCAATCTTATTTTTCAATCCAATTCCAAATTCTTATTTCTTAATATGATAATATTTATCTTTTAGAATACCAATAGCACCATTCTGAACCAATTCTATTTGAGACTGGAAATTGTAGTCTAATTCCTAGACTAATGACCCAGTATAATTGTTCAATCCAATTCCAAATTCTGATTTCACACTATAGATGGACCATTCCAATCATCCACAATCACCTGCTCAGCTTCATATAATTTCTTTCTTGCGACACTCTGCTCCTTGTTTCCCTGTTGAGATTTCCCAACCTGAGGAGTCATTGTATTTTTTAAATCACCATGGATATCCCTTTTATTCTTATGATATTGAGTCTTCTTCCCTAGACCCTCTAAATCATATGATGCCTGTGACACCTTGGAAGTGTCCCAAGCACTGAAACAATAGTATTGCATATTCCCCATCTGGTTATAGTTTTGGTATTCTCTAGGTTGAGCCATACATTCTTGATTTATGTGGTCAAGAAAACCACATTGGAAACATCCTACTTTTCTCTTGGGTCATGGGGGAAGGTTAATTGATCCATCCTTCTAATTTTTATTATTTATCCCACCTTATAAATAGGTGTCCCTATTTTGGTTGATCCAATCTTAAGAGTTCCCCCCATTTTCCATGGGTATTAACATACTTCCTCCTCCCATATCTTATGAGATGTCCTATTTAGCCACCACCAATCTATTAAATATCCCTATATAATCCTTAATATAGAGAACAAATATCTTTGTGAGAATATCCTATCTCAGCCCCTATTCAATGATGTATGTCTTTATGGAATAATTATCATTTACATTGGGTTAAATGAACACTAAATTCATGAATTTAGCTACATACTCGGTAATAGAGATATTTTCCAACTTCAAACAAAAGAAGTCCATCATTATTTGAATCCTGATCATGTAGCGATATATTTTTTTAAATAATTATTCAGAATCATCCCAAATAAGGCCTCGATCCACTTTAGCATGCACATTTATGTCCCACTAATGATGTGAATTATCTTCTAGCATATTTGTTTCTATCATGAACTTATTCTCTATTTGTCTGCCAATGAAATTAATGATATGATTCATCCAATCCGTTCACAACTCTTCCTTTTATTGGTCGGAATAACCCCAAATGATGGGTGTATTATACTTTTGGAACTGAAAAGAATTCTACACATTCCCGGGATCAAGCATCCAGTTCCATGTGTCCACATCCTAATATGCTTGGACAATACTATGAACAAATTTTTGGTACACCTATGGCACAGGTGCAACCACATTCTCTGTAGATTCTTCCAGTTTTTTTCTATGATTCTTACATGTTACATTTATATATATAGGAAAAATGTAATAAGAATCACTCTATATTAACCAAAATATTAATAATTTCAAATTATATCACAACATAGTACACAACATTGCTTTACAAAATCAACTTTTTCCATGTTTAACCATTTTTTACAACACTCACCATTATTTTAAAAATCCAATAATTTTAAAATTCACTATTTAATACCCTTTTCAAAATCAAACATTTGAATATACTTTAAAAATCTTAATAATCAACACTTTTGTAGAAAATCATACATAATTACTAAAAATGATGTATGCACTACAAGTGGGAAGTAATGTCTTCTAATGAATGTCATGCTCGTATCATTAGCTAAACCCATGACAATGAGGTTCCAAATCATTTTAGGTTTATCAAAAATAGTTATGTACCCAATTGCTTGGAATAATGAAGTTTATAATAAAATGAATAACTACATCATTTTATGCTATAATTTTCATGTTTTGCAAACCCTACTCCTTTCTATGATCCCAACTCAAGGAATAGAAAGGATTGAGTTTATCTTCCAGACCGACATAACTGATAAAAAATATGGTCATGGACTGAAAAAATGATATAACATGTAACATCCCACATCTTATCATTGTCTTGAGGAGGTAAGAGGAATGATTCTTTTCCTTAAGAGACATCCCCAAAATTCCAATGGTTGGAAATAAATGACGGGGGATTATTTTCCAATTTGGGGAGATATTTTACCTTAATGATAAATGAACATCCAATAAACCCTAACCAAATTAAATAATCTATAATAAATAAAGAAAATAAAATAAAACTCAAACATTTCACTTATATCCAAAACAATCAAATTGTACCACAACAGAAGAAAAACTAACATCAAAGTACAATAGTGGAATACACCACTATAAAAACTACATGTCTACCATGTAAATCTGAAGCGCCAGATGATCCATACTCCAACTCGACCAAACATCTTATGTATCAGATAGTAGTATTAAATAGGTGTGACACATTACCATTTCCCATATCCAGTTAGAGGATATCTGCAAAAGAACCAATGTTCCAAAGTAGGGGTGATTACTGAAACTCAGTAGGTTTTCCCCAATGAAATCCCACCTCATGACACTAGGATAGAACATGATAAAAACTTTTATAAAAAAATTTATATAAATACATTTAAAACAGTTTTATAGTTTATATCAATGCTAAGAAGTTCACATGAAAACTATTTTTCAAAGAAATCACATAAACAATTGTTTAAATTATTTAACATTCATCTTAAGAATCACCCTTTCCTTCCCATATAACCAAACATCCTACCAATGCTTACAATACATGGATGTTTCTATACTTACGAGTGGTGAGTCATCCATCTAATAATCAATCACTTAGTGGACCACTTTAATGGGGGCACTTCACACCCATATTCATCCAAACCATTTTATGGGGGTACATTACGCCTATATTCCCCCCAGTGTATTTGAACACATGCCGAAAAATCATGCCAAACCCTTTCCAAATCATTTTTTTTCAAACCTTTTCATTAAATAATAATTATTTTTATTAAAAACCCTATTCTTATCCATGTAGAATAACAAAAAATTATTTTAAAATCATAATTTTAAAATCAGGTTATCAAAAATAATTTCCGACAACACACTAGATTCCCCAATTTCAACAAAATATCACTCCAGATAGTATCAAAAATTATTCCATAGAGAATAAATAATCAATTTCAATCAAAAAAATTTATTTTATACTAATCCTTCTTATTATAAAACTGAGAAGTTGAGACTAAAGCCTCCTACCTAATGTTTTATCATGAAAACTAAGAACACTATGAAGAACGTCCATGAAACCGGGTTAAATCTCCAAAACCCCACCTTATATATCTTCCCCTTTCAAAAAAAACACCAAATGTATTTTTTTATTCACAACCCTATATCTACCCACGTGGGAAGATCTAAGAAACTTAGATAAATAGATAAGTAGATCTTGGAAAATTAATAAGAATGATCATGAATGATCACATACCACGAGAATTGAAATTCAACGCACTGTGGAACAACCCTAGATCAAATTCAATTCAATGGGTGAATCTTCCATGACCATTAAGAATAAAAACTCAGAATTTAGGTCTATTTTAGCGAAAATATGAAGCTATTAGAGGTTAATACATGTTAGATATACAATTTAAGGGTCTAACTTTTTACCCGTTTGTGGTTTTATCGCACGAGTAGGAAAAACACACACTAACCCGGATCCTGCCTCTTCCTTAAGGGAGATCTCACATAGTTTTTTTACATGGTTACCAAACTATGTGCCAACTATGACAAATTTTACTATCCAACATATGATCAACACAACATAGTTTTTCTGAGACTTTTGTATGGTCTGGGAAAACTGTGCACCTTCCCTTTAGCACCTATTTTATTATTAATAGTTTTCTATAGGCGTTTCATAATTTTCTTAAACCATGAACCAACCATGAACATGTATAAGAGCACTAAAAATAGTACAGAAGTTCTCCAAACTCTCCCAAACATCACCCATATACATTACATCATTAAAAATCATAAATAAGGGGTTACTTACTTGAAAGAGGAGGTGATAAAGAATCCCTACCATTAAGTTTTAACTTAATGAAAATACTATCAAAATTCACCTATTAGACTTCCTAGTACTTGGTTTCCAAAATTAGTAATGAGAGTTCCCCAATGAAAAACCATGACATCATTTTGGTCTGTGGGACATAATTTTATGTTAGTAATCTTCCCCAAGAATTAATAGTGAGTAAACCTTTCACCAACTTATTAACCAAATACATAAAAGTCAATAAATTCAATAACCAATTGATCATAATGTGTGAGACCTAGTTAGTGAAATCCCCAGTGAGACTAAATGTGAGAAGACATGAATAATGAACTGGAAATAACCTCTTAAGAACATAGAGTAAGAGCCTTCAGGGTAACTATGAAATTATATTCCTCACTTGTAAATTAATGGAAAAAAAGCTGTATGAACTAAAACATTTATAAAATTAATAGTTGTTAAAAATCATAAATACACTCCCAATAATCAAAACCATATTAAGAAATTCATCCTAGGTAGATTTATGAAAAAATTGAACCCTATTTCCCAATTAGACCAACTAGACTAGGAGTTCACTTAGTTTAGTTGATGAAAAATAAGCAGTGGTTCCAATATCATTAATCTTATAAAAACTGATGGATCCCATATCTTATCGAAAAGACTCTGATCATGAAAAATTTTCATCCCATCCACATTGAAAATATAAAAATCCCCTTATTAAGAAAGAAGATTGAGTCATATGGAATAACAAATAATATAAAATTTAATTATTATATCCACTACCTTCTCTAAATTATAGAAATGAAACATGTAAGATATTGAACTCCTAGAAATGAATACCATGTCAATGGTTATGGAACATGGTTCCTAATACAGATCTTTTGATATATTGTTTCATTTAAGGGTTCATAATTCCCATCCCATGATACATCATTTACACATGAAATTTTTGTTCCCCTTCTATATTATCATGTATACTATATAACAACCATAAATATCTTTACTAGACCAAAAATAAGATATATATTATAAAAAACACCAAATAATAATGCACAAAAAGTTAAACATTAAGGAATCACAATTATCAATTCAAGTGTAACATGTATAACTATCACTGTGACTAAAACTATAAAAAATATTTCATTAAGAAAATATCTAGTCCCATGTTTTTTCAGAATAGTAAATCAATACATTCAGTTCCAGCTATCCACTGTGATGTTTTTATCCACCAATTCACTGTGTTATTCTGGAAGAACCAAACCCAATTTTTTATTGTTTTGGAAAAGAATTTATGTTTTTAAAAATATTTTTTATCATAAAAAATTATATAAATAAATTATTTATATCATTTGTAAAATTTAAATTGTGTTCAATACTTTCAAAAAATTATTTTTATTAACTACAATGAAAACAAGAATTCCAAAAATTAACCATTTTTTTAAAAAAAATATTTAGAAATTTATGTATTTTGGAAAAATAATTATTTAAAAAAACATATCCATAGGAATCAGATCACATGAGAACCATAAAAAATCACATATGCACAAAAATAAAAATAATTTAATTGTATATAAGAATCCATTTAACAATACATGTACCACATTTCATATCAATAAAATAGTCACTAATTTAATATGAAAAAATACAATAGTTTAATGTGGATTTTTATTATATGATTCCCTTAGAAATATGAAATATATCATTTATTCTAAATTAGGGGGAATCAACTTCTAATTAAATAAAATTGTGTTCCCAATTTTTATGTGATTATGATAAAGTTCAAAAATATTAGAAAAATATATTTTTCCACAAAATCATGTTTAATTTATAGAAAATTTAAATGGATAAGGTTAACATGTCACAAATTTTATAATGATTTTACAACCTCTTAACAAACAATTACACTTTTCTGAAAACACAATATTTTTTTAGCATATGAAATTAAATACAGTCCTAATTTTAAGAACTATAATATTCTTTATATTAATATATTTTTTTGAATTTACACATACCATGGAAGGGTAAAAACATGCTATTATTTTTCATGTATTCAAGTTAACTACAAAAACTTATATTTTACCATGATTTGAATATAATCATGTTTAAAATTATCAATTATAATAAACAGATGGAATGTCATACAAAAATAAAATAAATTTTAATGCTGAAATAGTCCAGTCTATCATGTATAAAAGTGTTATAAGTAATAAAATGTAACCCAAGACTAAAAAATTGAGCAATAAATATTCGATAAAGTATTATGATAATCATTCGATTATTTTTAACATCTGTTTGAAATAACCGGGTTTTAGTTTACTATTTGATCAATTAATATATAAAGAGTCATTAATAATTAATTTTTCACAACCATAATAGTTTAATGTTTATTTAGACAAAAAAATAACATGAAACACATAAATCAATGTTAATAATAGAAATAATCAACAACCAATAAAAATCCAAACCACAAGTTACAATGTTGGAAAAATAATTACTTAGAAACTATCAAAGGTATTGACCATTTCCTAGAATAGTTATAAAATATTAGGATAAAAAATAATAATTTACCAATTTATAACCAATAAAATTTTCTATGAATATTATAATCATATTGGGGATTTCCTTTAATAATGCATGATACAAAAAGATTAATAGCAGAACCCATGATGATGAGGTGCCAATAGGCCAAGAAGTGTATAACTATATTTTTTCTCAGACCACCTTAATAACATGAAGATTATTCTAAATTAGTTTTATGAGCCTTTTTATCCTCTACATTTAATGTTATGACATATCCTATCAAGACATGTTCTATCCGAGCTAAGGGACCACGCCAAACTAATACCATTTTAAATATTCCAACCCCAACACCTTTTATTGGTCTGGATCAGAATGCCATTGGCATTAGGTGGCATTCCCTAGACCCAAAATATTTTAATGAAATTCCAAGGGTTTAATAATATCATGGGAATGGTTTACCCTTAAATCCAAAATAATCTCAAAGCATACAAACCTAAAAATGTATAAATATGATGAATGAATGAAACTAAACCAAACTCCAAAACATAACATATCTATAAATAATAATTTCAATCCATTATCCTATAGTAATAAAAATATATGAATTCTAAAATATTGAAAAGTAATGAAAAGTTACTATATACACGTTCGTTATACTCACGACCAGTAGTATGACATTCCAAAGTTCATCTAAGTCCACAATTTAAATACATCCTTCTAGAACATAAGATGTCCTCCCCTAATCAATATTATTAATAAGTATGTTATAATTTTTAACAAAGTGTAAATTTGTGGGGGGAGTCTAGAGACTGGGGAAATCCACAAAAAATGTCTCACACATTCTACATAAAAATGAACAGGTTAACAAACATTTATATGAAGTAAGAACATCCAGTAATACAATATAAAAGCCAACTAAATCATATATATAATCACAACAAATACTTATTTTCATTTGAAATCTATATTTTCCACAAACCCACTTTCCCATCAACTCAACCACAAATTACACAAAATCACACATGTAATTAATGCTTCCCTTGTTAAAGAGGAAATCCAAGAATAGAACTGACTCAAAATATAAACCTGAATCCTCTAACCTAAGCATAAAATTTGTGGTGTAACAATCCATTGTTCCACACATTAGCACTCAAATCCGTTTTGAACAAAACAATTACCTATATAATGTAGTATAAAAAATCACCAACCCATTCCAATCCACTATGTACCTAAATTTAACACTATAAGCCAATTTTGTACCATTCAAGCCCCATACATGCATATCATGACAACACACAATAATAAATCTTTGAAAACTGAATACAAGAGTATTAAATTAAAGAGTATATTTATATAATCATTTGTCAAATAAATACCATCACTTTGAATAGAATTTGTTAAAACTAATTCAATAATGAGAATATAATATACCATAGTTTCGTAAGAATTTAATTTAAAAACAATTTTCTTTATGGTAATAGAATGAAGAGAATGGGATATAATCCATCTTTTATTACCATGCTTGTACAGTGAAATCTTGTAGAGAAGATTCATAAGGAAGAGATACTAAAAAAATCATGCAAATAACTTCCAGTCTTGATAGACCTATCATCTTGGGAAAGAATGGGTATTTTTTAGGTATTTAATCAATTCAAAACCTATTTAAAATCCAACCAAAATTATTTCACATATTGTCCCTTCAAAGAGCATATCTGACCCCACGATACAGTGGATTAATTAATCATTTGAAAAATGAAGAAAAATAACACCACACCTTGGGACAAGGTATGGAACATTCTCTAAAGACTTTTTGATGTCTCACACAAGGCCAACCACAAAAAACTCCAATAACTATAGTTCTTTGTCCATACCAAAACATTTTATTATGACAAGACTTCTACCATGTTGTATATAAGTATTGATCCCTATTTCCATGTTTCCTATAGACTTTGGACACACTATGTAAATGATCCACCATGAATAATTCTATATGTAATGGGATATCCCCATTTCCCACATGATAACTCACCATGTAAAACTCCTTCAAGAAAAATTTAATGCAACACCCATATCCATTTTCGAATGACCTTCATAGGACAATACTCCCAAATTAGAAATCATGTGGCCATTACCATGCTTGTGGTGAGCTCCCCATTTCCCATTGGGAGAATTATAGTGAACCACAAAAAATTCTAGGATGATACACTCCCCATTGTTTAATCAAAATATACAATATAGAAACCACACATAAAACAACCAGCATGATTGATACCATAACTTCCACTATGTCTATCCCCACGCATTGGTGAGTCCCAGAGAAACAAAACCTTCCCTATCCAACCTAGGTTGGCTCTAAAGATTATGAAAACCAAAAGAAACCACCTAATCATATAAAATATATAATAAAACCCATAATACCATAAAAATGTTTCAAATTCTCTCCACTATTTTTCTTTCTATTTCAAAAATCCGGAGGTTGTTGTCTAGACACAACATGACCGAATTATCAAATAAAAAAATATCCCATAATTCCTCAAAACCCCAACATTATTACTAAAATTGACATATCAAGGTAAAAATTAACCAAACGAGAACATATTAGACCAATCCTAATATATGACACATGGTGAGAACCTAATGGGAAAACCAACTTAAGTGAAAAATGATCCCAACAAACTATTCAATAAATATACACTCACACTCTGGCCATAAGGATATATGAGAATGTTATGAAATTTATTGATTTATGAATATTGTACTTCTTAATAAAAACCCCCAAAAATATGGTAATGAATTTCCAATGTTCTAAGACCCCAAAAGGTTTCTACGCTTTCTTATCAAGAGGACAACTAACTAATCATAAACATAGCCATAAGAATCTATGAATTTTCACATATAAATTCCATGAAATCCAACTATAGGAAAAATAATAGAAAATATATCATCCTGAATATACACAGGTCAAATCCAAAACTATTCTCCACCACAAAGTCAATGTCTTTATAGCTTATCACAAAATATAGAACCAAAGTAAATGAATTTTCAAAACATCCACCCAAATATTCGGGTTTGGCCTAGAGGATCATAAAATAATCTAATTATAACCCTAATAATATTTTCTAGATAAATCACAATGGAAAACTAATATATCCAAATGAGATGATTGTAATTTTTATACATTTCATGTTCAATAGTTTAGGAACATACCCCAATACTTAATCTTCACGAAAATTATATCCTGAATAGGAATGACATGCACTGAATCAATGAGTTTCTTGAATACCACCATAATAAAATAATGATATCAATGATAGGATAGTTCCAAATATTATAAAATTTTAATCCCACTACTCTATAGGTATATGTAATAATCATGAAATTCCCAATGGATGGTGTTTAATGTTATATACCCTAGTTACCATCCCAAAATCATAATGGTAATCCCACTTGAATCAATCATGATATAGGGATGAACTAGAAATATATCCTAAAATGCATGATAGAATATTCATTAACTGCCATCCCATCAAAAGATCACCACCATTAAGGTAAAACATAATTATAATACTATTAAAATTTACCCATTGAACATTGTAAGAATTAGTTTTTGAAAAAAGGAATGAGATTCACTCAATGAAAAACCATGTTGTTATCCCAATTAAAACAACTCATGATCATGTTAGTGTTCTAACAGAAAAATCATCAATCATTCAATGATTCAATTACATATCATCTAGAGAATTTTGATTTAAGAAATACACAACCAATTGATCAAAAAATTTCATACATGGTAAAATTATTCCTTGGTGATTCCAAACATGAGAATAAGTGAACACATAACATGGAATAACACACAAATCATAGAGGATAAGTTTCATTGGGGTATAGAAGACAATAGTTTAATCATTTATAATGTTTAGGACATTTTAATGTATATAATGATGCCCTAAGAAACATTAAAAGTGGTTACCAAACTAGAAGCTACTCTCTAAAAAGCACACATAACAGATAAATTCAAGCCATATATATATTTTCAAAAAAGGTGACATATTTCCCCAATTATTTCTATAGAACCATTTTTCACATTGTTTTGTTAATGACTAAGAAGGCATGGTGCCAATCTAATTTATTTACTCTAGCATGATATTTCCAAACTATTACCTATAAATACTCTTATAAAGTGATATTTCCACCTCATCCTTGTTGAAAAGATGAACAATGATATATGAAGATGTGAGAGTGACTCAAGTGGTGTAGAAATTAATTTAAAATTGAAATTTATCAACCAATTCATTCTCTAGATCATATCAATAAAACTAATAAGAAAACTAGCTCTACTTAAGTTATACCATGTCAATGTTCATTGATCATGGTGACCAATCTATATCTTTTAATATCATGTTTCCTATGAGATTTCATGATTATGATCTAATGAGATATCATCTATACATGACATTTATATTCCCCTTACTGGATATCATGTCTACTATAGAATAACCATAACCAGCCTTACCAGACCAATATACCCCAATATCACAAGAACACAATTAGTACAACAATCTCAATAAGTTCAAAAACATGGAAGCCCAACCAATATATCATGTTTAACAACCATAACTAGAATAAAAATTATAACCAACAAAAGAATTTCCAGAAGAAAATATACAACCCCATCTTCACCTGATATATTAACTCTATATTTCTAGTTCATGAAATCCACCATGAGGGTTTAATCACCCAATTCACCATGTTGTTTATAAAAATAATACCTAATGTTTAATAGTTTCCAAAACTATATTATGGATTTTATAGTATATTTTTCCATAAAAACAATTTACAAAAAGTATTCAAACATTTTTTTAAAATATGACAATTTGTGAAATCGTTCATTAGATCCTATTTATAAACCACTAAATAATAATAAAAATAACAATTTTTTATAATGTTTTAATTTGAAAAAATATTTATGAATAAAACATATCCTTATTAATCAAATAACCTAAGTTACATATAGATAATGACCTATTACCTAAAAAAAATTCATGTCAATTTCAACAGTCAAACATTTATAAATATAAATACCATTATTTTATATTAATGCAAGAGTCAATAATTTTATTATGAAATTAGTAAATCAGCTTAAAATAGAGGTTAATTATATGATGTTCATAAAAATATGAAATGTATTGATTTATTTTATTTTAAGGGGAAAATCATAATTACATATAGTTTTATAGCTTATTATAATTTAATTATGAAAAAGAATAAATATTTTAGCAAAAAAATTTGTTTCCACATAAGCATGATCAATTAATACACAAATTAAATGACCATTTTTTACATGTCAAAAAATTTATCATATTTTCATAACCTATGAATTGTCAATTTAACCATCCAAAAAAATTAATCATTTAAAAGGTTATAAAATTTGGCATATTAATAATTTTAAATTATATATTATTCATTATACAAACATAATCAGAAATATATACACATACCATGGAATAATTAAATTATGTTTTCATTTATCATGTTTTCAAATTTATGAAATAAATCTAATCAATATTCTAATTTTTTTTATATAATCAATTTTTAAATTATAAATTTTAAATGAATACATGATTGTCATAAAAAGCGTAAAATATAAGGCTGAAATAGTACACCCTATAATTTAAAAATATTTACTAATTTATAAACATATCACCAAATACAAAAAAAAATTGGGCAGTAAACATGGGATTATTATTCTTGATACTCATTTAGTAATTGTTAACATCTTTCTAAAATAGCATGGATATCATTTATAATTTGGTCATTTTACTTTCAAAAATGACATTACTGATTTATGTTTTAGTTTCAAATCTGTTCCATTTTCCATTAAATAGTAAAATAACAATGAAAACATAAATTCAAATCAATACTAGTAATAATAAGTACCCAATCCAAATCCAAACCACATTTTACCATTTTTGGAAAACTATTTCAAAGAAGCACCTCATTTCATTAACAAATCCCTTAATAAATTGTAGAATACAAGGTTATAACATCATCATTTACCAATTACAAACTAATAAAATTCAATATGAATTCTCTAATACTAATTATTTGTCTCTTTTGTAATGCATAAAACCAAAATATAATTGGCTAAACCCGTGTTGATGTATATAAAACCCACCAATAAGTTTTTACCTATAATTTTCATACACGAACCACCCCCATAACATGAAGTTCTATCTATATAAAGGGGTAACAGAAACCTTTTTGTTCTCTACATTTCACGTTTTGACATATCTTAACTCTACATCTACCATCCCCACTGATAGACTATATGAAATTAATACCATTGATGACATCCTGACCCGACCCATGGAATTGTAAGGACTGTAATGACTTTTTCCTTAGGTGACATACCTCAGACACCAAAGGCTTGAAATAAATGCCTACAGATTAGTAATTTCATGGGGATGGATTTATCCTTATATATAACATAATCACAAAGTATACTTCCCTAAGGTAATGTAAATAGATGATGCATTTAAAAAACCAAAAGAAACTCCAATACATCTTGATAACAAGTAATAGGTTCTCCCATATCATATATCTTAAGGAAAAATGACTTCATAAGTACCTAAATGCATATAACGGGGGTGAGTATATCAACTCAGAAGGTAATTCACCAAAAACATCCCACACATGCCACTTAAAGAAGAAATTTTTTTCAACCACTTATATGATATAAGAGAGAAAATTTAAAAAACAAAAAATATAGGAAATCATATGGATAACTCATACTAAATCCAATTTTCTTTTGAGATTCATAGTTTCTATGAAATAACCCAAAAAACAAATCGTGAACACATTCCATGAACTCACACACCAAATTCATGGATCCCTGACAATTAAAAATCCCATAACATAACCAACTCATTACCAAACACTATTCCTCCAACCCAAGAATTGTTTGGTAGAGTAACAATCCATTGTGCTCAATTTTGAAACTATGATCTAAGTCCAAAACAATAAGGCCTTGTAAAATATAGTATGAACACACACCAACACTAGACAATATAATGTTCCCTTAAATTCAGAACCAGTAGCCTATTCAAAAACAAAAAGTCAATGTACATGTATTTGATGAACACACACCAACACCATTCTTTGATAAAAAATAACAAGAGTAGTACATTCAGGAGAATATTTCTAGAATACGTTATTAAATAAAAAGAAGAAATTTCAAGAGAATTTTTACAAATACATTGAAAAAATATATTTATATAATCCATTTATATACAAGAATTTTATTTCAAAACAAATACCCACAAGGTCATAGAAAAAGGAGAGTCGGATTGAATCCACCAAGCTTGTCTATAATTGTCTAGTATAATCGAATAGGGAAGCTTCAGAATAAAGATGTAATTTACATAACACTCAATGACCATCTGGGTTTGGGATCCCTAACAAAAAAATGAAACATTTATATTTTTTTGTGAGATAATTGATTCAAATATTATTTATGATTACCCTAAAATAATCATACACATTTTCCCAAAAAATCACATTAATCTTCCATGATACAATGGATAAATTGACCTTTTGAAAAATAAATATGAATCGAAAAACCCCTTATGCCTTAATATGATAAAATATTTATAGCCATTATTAATATTTATGAAAAATCGGAACACTAATACTTGTACCCCTATGGCCATCCCAAGGAATGATAGTGGGATACAACTTCTACAATGACATAGATAATTATTTCTCCTGATATCCATCTAACAAATATAACTTGATCTGACCAGGCCCTAGAACTACAACATTTATTTTTACAAAATTGGGGAAGTACCTATTTCCTATAGACTAAATTCCCCCTATAAAACACATTTCTTCATTCCATAAGGAAACTAACATCAATATTTACATCTCACCCACACTAGACCAAGGCGCTCTCACTTATACCCCCTACGACCACCACCATACTCATAGTCCATTCCATGCTTCCCATTAGGGGACTCAGACAGTACCAAACAAAATACCACACAATTTCACACATCTTGGGTCAATTGAAATGAAATTTCTAAAAAACATACCCAAAATGGGCATCACAATCAAGATCTTGACTTCCACTATGACTACGAAAAAGAAGCGATGAAGCTTAAAGAAAAGAAACCTTCCATTGCCAACCAAAGTCCTCTCCAAACCTTCTAAAAACCATTAAAACCCACCACATAATAAAAGAATACAGAATAAAATAGTTAATTAAACAATATAATGGTGTCGCATTCTCCCCACTAGTAGGAATTATATCCATAGAAAGTTGGTGGTGGTTTTTTACACCAATATCTACCGATCGATCCAAAATAACACTATATTAAAAATCCCACAATTACAAAATTTTTCTACTAATATGGACACACTGAACATGTATGTTGACATTGAAAGAGATTATCATGACCATCCAAATATATGATGAATTTTGAGAACCCAGTGGAACATTCGGATCTAGAGTAACATGCCCCAAAACAATTACGAAGAACATATCATCTCGAACTTTATCCATAAAGATATATAAAAACATAATCCATAGAATCAAATCAAGAATACAACATAACCCAATAAAAATCCCAACAAATATGAATAGTAATCTGCAATGGTCCATGAAACTGAGGAGATACAACCCTCACAACAACTCTACTTATCATGAATATATCCACATTAATCAATGATTTTTCACTATTAAAGACCATGAAAAAAATGATAGAAAAAATTTAAAAAATTATATATTCATGAATATACTCATATCAAATACATTATCATGATTCTCCACTCTAACAATGAATTCATATCCCATCACACCAAGCTTCATCTAATTCAATGAATTATTCGAATTTCCACCAGAATAATGGGGTTTGTCACATAAGAGAATAAAATTATCTAGTGGGAAAAACGTGAATCATTTTAGGATAAATGAAAATGAATATATGTTATCTCTATAAAATATGATGGAAATATTTCTAAAATTAAATGTAAACACTTTTCAAAGATACCTCATTACCCGATATTCACAAACACTATTACCAGACTAGGAATGATATGGTACAACATAATGAGTTATCCAACTACCACCTTGATGACATAATCAATGTAAAACCCAGTTGAAACTTTCATGACATAGGGAAGATCAAAAATTGGATCCCAAAATGCAGGATAGAATTTTCATTCTTTAGCCACTCACCATTGACTCACCATCGTTATGTTTTCATAGAATGGTAAGACTATCAATATTCATCCATTGATCTGCCTAGGACATGTTTTCCTAAATCAACCATGAAATTCACCCGAAGAAACAAGTAAAAATTTATGGTCTATACGAACCATGTTTTTTTGGTTATATAACCCATGAATCATTAATGATTCAAACATTCGCTAAATATTCAGCAAAAGACTAGCTATTTATGTCATGAAAAACCCATTTTGTCAAAAACTACTAGGAATAATTAGAGTTTCCTCAATGATACCAAACATGAGAATACATTAACCTGAAAATGGAAATAACCCACTAATACTTTATGGTAAGAGTGTATGAAATATATAAGGAAATAAGTCACTAATTTAAATGATAATAACATAACCATGTATTCATTGACACCCTAATAAATGTTGATGTTGGTTTTCTATCTTAAAATTACTCATAAAAACCATACCTAACTATGAAATTTAATCAATGAATATTTTAGAAAAAAAATGAACCATATTTTCCAATTCCTACAACTTTAATTATAGTCAACATAGTTTAGTTGATGATTAATAAGAGTTTTTTCCAATATATTTCAGTTACTCTATCATTATTGTCAATAACTCTTGCATTACAAAATTTTTATAGAGAAAATTTGCATCCCATCCCCATTGAAAATATTAAAAATCCCATATGAAGAAGTCTTTGTGACTCACTAGGAAAAGAAATAATTATGATGTTGATTCTAGTAACCATTTCCTTCAATAGGTAACATTAATGAAACTTCTAAGATAGTGAAATCCACCAAATATAAACCATTTATAGGTTATTTCATCATGGTGACAAATATAGATCTTATAATATCCTATTTCCCATGAGGTTTCATGATGCTCATCCTTTGAGACATCATATCCATATGAAATTTATATTCACTTTCCTGGTTATCATATCTACCATCAAAAAACCATAACAAAACATTCTATATTGATGAGAAATAATAACACACAAGCACTAACAAAACTAAAATCACCAAAATTTTATCAACATGAAAGAAATACTTCAATGTCATCGCTAACTAGAATAACTAACACAAAAACAATAACCAAGATAATAATTTCATTAATAGAATAATCATCCACATCTTTCCCTGACATATTAAATTTATACAATAGGTAACTATAAGACACCATGAGGATTTCATCTAATAAATAACCAAATTATTCCAAATTAACCATACCGAATGCCTATAGTTTTTTAGAATATTTCACAGGTTTAAAAATATGTTTTTACCTAAAAGAACTAAATTTATTAAAATTTATTATATATTTATTAAAAATATAGGAGTAACAAAACCTTTCATAGAATCATTTTTAAACAACAATACAAAATATTATAAAACAATAAATCATTTTCTATACCAAAATATTTATATAATTCTTTATTTCAAAAATTTCTTTATCAATGAACATATCCTTATAAATAAAATCGAATGTTCCCCATTGAATAAATAACCTTATCACTGACAAAAAAATCATGAAAATTTCAATAATAAAATATTTATAAATAGATATACCAAAATTCATATCAATTTAAGAGTCAATAATTTCATAATGAAATCAATAAACAAATTTAAAAGAGAGACTGATTATATAATGTTGAAAAAATTGAAATTTGTCCATTTATATCCAATTTGTGGAAAAACAAATCCTAAATTTATAATTTTATTCCCACTGTCATGTTATTATGGTAAAGTTTAAATGTATTACAAAATCATGTTATTTCCATATTAGTATGCTCAATTAATACTAAAAATAAATTAACATGGTTAGCATGTGATAAATTTCATCATGTTTTCAAATCCCACGAACAAACCATTTTACCAGTCCCAAAACACATTAATAATTGATTAGGTTTTAAAATTTAAATGTTCTTCACTTTACATTTAATAATTTTAATTATATTGACATACTTAGCTACCTATGCACATAACATTGAGTAATAAAAATATGTTATTGTTTATCCTTTTGGATTTTACTGAATGCCTTCATTTATTATTTATTTTTTATAATACACCTTTCAAGGGGTGAGGTGGAACCCTTATAATCCCCTAAAGCTTAAGATATTACATGATCTATAGGTACAAGAGGAATCAACTAGACTTGAAAACATGGGACTGTCCCTCCCCAGAAAATGTCATTATATCAAGACTCCACTATCTCAAGTCTTGTTGGATAGTAGTCTTGTGCAGAGTTGCAAAACCCTAGTCCCATTGGATTGCCATTCCCTCTCAGTCTTTAAATTTTGGATAACTCTACTCTAGTGGATATGTGTTCTTTGAATATTCATAAGGAGCCCTGTCCCTTCTAATATTTACTAGTTTCATCTTCAATTTCTTATGGAAAAAAGGCCTTTGGGTGGCATGATGGCCTTGAGGTGGCCCAAAGTTGACAAGAGGAAACTTACCTTAAGGCCATGGGTGGCCTAAAGGCCTTACAGGACCCAAGGACAATTCTGGTGGCCCAAAGGTCCAGATGGAAGTAAATTACCAACTACTATAGTACCAAACATTACCTACTACAATACGTACTAAAATACTACTATAGTAAACCAAAAATATGTCTCCACCCGTATTTGAACTTGGGTCACATGGATGTACTTGTAAAGTCCTCACACACTGGGTTGAGGCTCATGTGCAAATTATTATTTATCATATCTTTAAATTAACTCAATTAAAAGACTAAATCATCTAGAATTATTTTTATCTAATCATGTTTCAAATTATTAACATTAAGTGAAGACATGAAGTGTCATAAAAATCAAAAAGTGTATGGAGAAAACTATCCACCTTATCATTTCTAAAAGAATTTCAAGTTAAAAATGGAATCATTCAATAAAAAATTAGGCAGTGAACATGTGATCATAATTTTAGATAATAATTGAGTAATTGATAACATCTTTTTAAATTGAATTTGATTTCATTGATAAATTGATCAATTACTTTCCAAAAAATTCCTTACTAACTTTTTTATTATTTATACACCAACATCATGTTCCTATAACAAATAAAATCACAAGGAAAACATAAATTCAAGTCAATATTAGAATACTCATCACCCAATCCAATGTCAAACCACATTTTACCTTGTTTAGGAAACCATTTCTTAGAACTTATAGTTTTATTCACCAATCCCAAGAATAATTCAAGATTACAATATTATAACATCATTATTTACTAATTCATAATAAAAGAGATATTTATGTTTCAATCCTAGTGAGAATATTCCATAATAATGAATTATACTAAAATATGATTCCCTGGACCCATAAAGACGAGGTCAAAATGAACCTATAAGTGTCTAACTATACTTTTTATACTCATACCACCTATTTAAAGTTGTGTTGAGATTAATGTGGTTAGTTTTGACATTTTAGGATCTATATTTCATATTATAACATGTCATCTCTCTACAACAACAATACCACCTAACAAATCAATCCAATTTGATACTATTTTTAACATCAAGATCCCAACCCATTAGCATTGATGGGACTAGAATTCCACTAACCGTAGTTGACAATACCCACATACGAAAGGTCATAAATAAACTCATTGGGTTTATTAATATCACGAGGAATGATTTTCACTTTAATTTTAAAACAATCTCAAAGAATACCACCCTCAATAAAATGTATAAACATGATAATTTAATGAAACAAAACCAAAATCCAATGAAAAACATATCAATACACAATGATTACAGTGCATTTGATAATAGTAATACAATGACTACATGATGAAAAGACCTATAATAGATGAAAATGTTCTCAAATGGAACACTCCTAGGATCCTCATGATAAGATAAATGAATCCCCAAACTCTAACATAGACTATATCATCAAAACATCCCACTAGCATGTAATAGGTCCTCACATAACCTATATCTTCACAAAAAAAAATTTCCTGTTCACAAAAATTCATATACATGGGGTGAGTTTATCAACTTAGGTTGAAAATCACAAAATGCATCCCATACATTCCCCTCAAACAATTGTATGTTTGTTCAAATTCATATAAAACATGATAGAAATGTAATACCATATACAAGAAAAAAATAATATTGATAAATCACAAAAAAAAATTCCATTGAAATACATAGTTTCCACAGAACAACCCTAAAAAAACACACTCACACATGTCATGAACTCACACACTTAATTCATGAATTTCAGCCCAATGTGAGACTCCCAGAAAAGATGCAACTCACATTAGCAACCCCATTCCTCTTACCCAAGTCATCACATGTTATAGTTACAATCCAATGTGCCCTATTTTTAAATTGACAACCAAATCTGGTCCAACATGCCACATTTAATGTTGTATGAACACACACAAACCCATGCCAATCCTATATTACCCTAGAATCGACACTAGCATCCATTTCTGAACCAAGAATGGCCCACACATGCTTATCATGGACACACGTGAAAATGAATCTTTGAAAATAGGATATCAAAAGTTGTACATTCCAGAGTATCATTCCAAAATATTTCATCAATGAAAAAGTATAGCATTCAAGATAATTTTTCCAAAATTGTTCAATAATGAAAATCTAGTAAACTGTAGATGAATGATAATTTCATTTAAAACCAAATTACTTCATGTTCGTAGGAAAAAACTATTTAGATAGAACACACCAACCTCAACCATTCTTATCCAGCCAAATCTAAAAGAAAATATTTATATGAAAGAGTGAAAATCTCAAACACCCAAACGAAACCTTGGTTTGAGATACCTAATAATTATAGCAGTAAATACAATTTTTTAGAAAATTTAGTCAAGTAAAAAAACCAAATTTTAATCACCAAATAATTATTAAAATTTATTTCCCTTTAAGGAGATTAACTCCCACCATGACAGGGAAGTTGAATCGAACATTTGAAAAATCTAGATAACGTGTTCCATTCCTTTATCCACAGAGCGTTTCATTATTTCAAGCTATTTTAGAAGGATCATATAAATCTAAACCCCAAAAATAATGGATATATAGATTTTTTTCTATCCTAATAAGTTTTACCATGCCATGAATTCTACCACAATTCCAAGAAGAAATGATATCTATTTTCATATATTTAATTGATCATAACCACACCACACCCAAGAACCACTATATCCAATACAATTGTCATGGGGATATCCCCATTTCCCAAAATCTGAATCCCCCATGTAAAATTCCTTTCACCATAACATTAGGGAAATCAATTCAATATTTCTATATAACCTACACCATACCAAGACTCTATGACTTATCATAACTATGGCTATCCCATGATCATGGAATACTCTCTATTTCACATAAATAGGATGCAATTGTGCCATGCCAAATACCATGTTATTCCAAACATTATGGTTCACCCAAAATGAAATGAATATATACCATTCTTATAAAATCGAACATGAATAAGACCAAAGCATAAACTATAGATTCAAACACACTATCTTGAATCCCATAGAAATAATCCTTTTTTATCATACCACTATACTCTGAAAAGTATATTGAAACTGATTTAATACACCAATAAAATTATGTCTTATGGTTGTTGGGTAGATAGGACACATCTAGTCTACTGGTAACTAGGTGTAGAGATAATACTATAGTGTTTGGGAATTATACCTGGTGGGAGTCCCATAATAGGCCCATATTTTCTAAAAGGGGGGATAAAAAGGTGATTGAAGGAGGATTACAAATAAACATAATGAATGGATTGTCCTATCTACTGGTATTTAGATAAGGGAGGGTATGTTTGGGTCTTAAAACTAATAGGAGACACATATGTGATTTAATCAAGAGGAGTACCTCAACTCAAGGAATATAAGGAAACCAAAAAGGTGTATCTCATCTCAGAGGGAATTTGATCAAACTAAGAGGATTAAATAAAATCAAGGTATTTAGGTAAAAAGGTTCATATTATGGTCATTATATAAGATAGAAATTATGTTTGTGGATGTTTGTATTAACCCTCAAAGGAGCATCCTATGTACCATAGCCAACATGAATCAATTAACACCTTGATTGAGTTACAGATTTTAATATCATGAGATAAGGTCACACCATGAAATTTAATGTTATATAGTAAATAAATTATTCATGGAATTTTATTACACATGAATATGATAATTTCATTGAAATTTTGGTCATAAAAAATGATGGAGCTAGGCTTGTGCATGGTCTTCTCTGAGGTGCCTACCTGGATGGATGACTCAAGTGAAGGAAAAACAAGTTGGATTTTGAACATAGTAGGAGTACCATATGTGGAAACAAAAGGGATTGCCTCAAAATAAATTTGGAGACCGACAGTAAATTTCAAGTTAAGGTATGTATAGTAGGGTTAGGAACCCTAATATAGGGAATAGTTAAATTACCACTGATTTAGAATACTTGAGAAAGTTGGGCGCCCTAATATGGGACTAGAGATAGATGGGTGTCTTGGTAAGATAGCTATATGAATGGGTTTCCTCAGTTTTAGAGTGGGGATAAGGGTTCTTTATAGACCGTTTCTTCATTATAATACTCCAAAATATATCAATGAATAATTTCTGAGCCAGGTGCTAAGAGGACGGGTGATTCTAAGTCTCGGTGTGTCGAAAATTAATTTTATAAAAATATTAAAAATATTTTATTTTATGTGAACATTGTTATAGTATAAAAATGGTATATATATTTAAACTAGTCTATTATTGAAAATATGGAAACATATATGAATCTAGAATTCAGGGTTTACACTACGTGTGACCTAAAGTTGGTTGGAGAGGGACGTTCAGATGTAGCGATCTTTATAAGGTGTGTTTAATAGAAAATAATTAAATAAAATTATTTATTTTATTAAATTACCTAATACTATTTCATTAGTTAAATATTTTATTATAGAAAATATCAATTATTATCCACATAACCCTGGGAATGGTGATATGAGGATTTTATGTTCTTTATTGGTAGATTGGGATTAGAAGATGATGAGACACTAGATCAAATTAAATCGAGGAATAGTAGAATCAATGGATCTTAATCCGTAATTAGAAGAAATTTTCTTCAAAAATGATCAATCAATATCAGGGAAATACTAGAAATTTGTGGATTTAACCACTTATGATTAAAATATTAAGAAGAAACAAATATATTTCATTAATAATCAATTGATTTGAACCATTGCATGCAATAACATATTGGATTTAATTATTTATTCAATTTAACTCCATTTTTCGATGATTTCTCATCCTGCATATCCCCAATTAGAATTTGTTTCCAAGAATTCTTGTACAATGATTTTTTCAATCATTTTTTGTGATTTTCCCCATTCATTCTGCGTGATCTTCACTGTTTACTCAGGGGGGGCCACGATTCGGCATTGCTGGGTCGGATCAAGTGTGATCAAACCCCCATATTCTTAGTAGTTTAATGTGTGATGTATATATTTTAAATAATAGGACATATTTGGATACTTTACAGGATATAGGCCTTGGTTTTTATGGATATGAGATTCTAGAATGATCAGTTATAATGGGAGGCATGTAGTGAATGTAATGAACTGCCATGAATCAGCAGAATTATTTTTTGGATGCAAGAGGAATGAAGTTGGTTAACAAAATATTTTCCATTTTATTTTAGGTATGAATTTAGTGGAAACAATAGTTAAGAAGACATATTTGGTGCATGAGGAGCAGATCTTGAATTCTGGGAAATTCCAAACTACGCGATGTGTTGTCTAAAGAGCACACGATGAGTTTCCGCAATTGGATTCGGTGCCCTAGAACAAAATTATTTTTTTATTTATGATAACTAATATTCATGGGTTTGAGTAATAATAAATTCCTTATCACATCTTGATTGAACCTCTTCATGAGATTTTATGTGATAATATCATATGTTTAACTATCCTATTAAAAGGTTATAGAATATCTCTACTATGATGAGACCCCGGAAGTGCTATGAAAGTATTATTGAATTTATGGTCAATATATAGATGAAATCATTTGAGGGAAAAATGATAGAGGCTATCAGGGGTGGAGACTCATAAGACATTGAGGCACCTTCTCATGGTGTAATCCCTTAGTGATATCTAGTACAATATTATGAGAACGAGACATGATAGTAAGAAATCTAAATTTATAATTGTCATTGGATGTTTTTACATGTGGATGTGTGTATTAGTACTTATATTTTTAGATTATAATTAATAGATATTATGATTCTCACACTTAGATGTATTGACAAAAACCACGATGAAATATTTTCATGTAAAGGTAGGATATGCTGGATGCGTCATGAGTAATATTGCATTAATGAATAGTGCGAGAAAGGATTTATCCCATATGTTCCTCAAAGGAAGATAATATCTCATGAAATTTGATGTAGATTATATAGCCTAAATAAATCCCTTAAAATTGTTTTCTATAGGAAGTTTCTACTTCTAGAATGTTAAAGAAAGAGATATCGAGCATATTGGCTGATGGAAGTGGCATGAATACTGCTCGACTAATGATATTGTATTAAAGGGATTATTTTACACAGTAAGCATTTGTATGAGGTGACATATTGTTGAGGAATTAAATTTTTTCTATATGGGTTCCTTGGTATGTTTCTGGAGACTAACCTTTGTATTTAGGCAGGTTCGCCTAAAGCTAAGGAGAAAGAGTCCTAGAGGGTCTCACACTAAATGTATCTATTACCTCTGTTAAATAATTTATTATATAATGAGTTGAATAAATTTTATTCCTAGTTATGGATTAATAATTATTCTTGTGTTCTTCATCACATTTATTCCATATCTATATATTCGATAGAATATATTGTCAGTGGAATAATCAATAAATATTGATGAGGATGGGCGGACAGAGTTTAATCATCCAGTAAAAAATAATAATAATGAATATTATTTGATTAAATAATATTTAATTATAACTTCCAATTTAATTTAATTACATAAAATAATAATATTTTTTTATTATTTGACATGAGGATTATCGAGGATTAATAAAATAAATAAAAGCACTTGTGCAGATTATTTATTGCTACCCCAGTGATATAATTTCCTAGTTATATTATTATATTAATTATCTATGGGAAAGATAAGAGACACCTATTATGTTATGCACAATTAATTGAGAAAATATATCAAGCCTAGATAGTTCTTCCCTATCCAAGAATTCTCTCAAGAATTGGAGAGATCCGCCTCCAACGGATCAAGTATAACACTTTGGAAGTGGTTATCAAAGAGATTTAAGGTAGAAATCACAAGAAAACAGACCATCTATGCTAGAACATAGAGAATATTTTAGCAACATCTACATAAATTTGGAACATGTGTGGATCATTTCTTTGGAAATCCTATATTTGGATTCCACAATGCGACAATGACGCACTACCTATCTGTTTTCAAATGCATCAATGAAGAAATAATATCCATAGAAGTAATTACATTTAATTAATATAATTACAAAAAATATAAATCATATATCTTGATTCTAGGATTGTATTCCCTTGTCCTATTTATTTGACTCAATTCCACAAATCATAGTGTTCATTGTCGAATAGATCATGAATTTTTTATTGAATATGGAAAAAATCAATTTTGGGCACCGTCCCTCCCGTGCTTCCACAGTTTCTGAAACAAACAAGTGGTATCATAGTGAGAATAATATTTTTTATAATTATTTAATAATCTTGTGTTATTTTGAGAATTTAGAATTTAGTTTATTAATTCAATTTTAATCATTTTTTTAAACCTGAATGACGAGATATGTCTTTTTATCTATCACTTCTCATAGATCTAACAGAAATAAAAAAAATTATGCTTAAAATTATATCGAGGATATCATCCAGAGGTTCCAATGAATATGTCTAGGTAGAACAGTAGTACATGTTGTGTAATCGGTATTACACGCTCTGTAGTTGTGTTTTATGAATCAGGAGTAGTTTGGAAATTACACAACCTCTGTGAATATATGACAAACAGTTTAGTTAATTCTTACACCTTGTGTTGACCAAGATAGATTGGGGCATGGTCTACCAAAATACACACTGTGTGGCCCACTAGACATGGTGTGTAGTCACTTTAGGTTCAGGGGTAGGCTTTGTATTCCATACATGGCCTACCCTACCGATGATCGTGTAAAATAGAGTCAACATGGCGTGTGGCCCACTTGACAAGTCTTGTACTCCATGTTTTACATAGTATACCTCACTCACCGAGTCCCTAGGTAGGTACATAGGTTATATGCTGATGAATGTACACTCTTTTAGATCAGATTTACACACTATGTACCTTTACATTTTATTTAGATTTAAAATTTATTATGTTGTGTAACCCATGAGACATTTTCTTGCATGTGGGCATAAAGCTAGGACACACCATGTGATAGGATTTGATATACATATATATATATATACACACACATAATTAAAATCAACATAATATTATAGATCTAAACATCATGTATGAGTTTTATTACAGTTATTATTCCACATGCGTGCAATATGTCACAAAGAATAATGTTTATACAAGTATAATATATGTTGTGTAGTTTCAGACGGGTATTCACTGGGTTACCTCCAAGGTACAAGATATGTACACAATTATATTAAAATAAATATATTAATATGTTTAGAAATATAATGGTTGAGAATATCAAGAAAATTCCAAAAAATGGTTTAATATAAAAAGCATTGATTAATTAAAGATAATAATAAATTTATTCTATTGAGATTTATCTTAAATAAGAATGGTTATATAATTGAATGCTAGTTTTATTAAATTTTCAATTTGTTGCATGTATGTGGATGATCATGATCAAGAGAAAACCATTTCATGTGATTGGTTTCCTTTTAATTTATTATTAAATAAATTTGTTTGCCTCCATGCATTCTCTCCTCATTAATTTATGGTCCTTAATTCTCGTGGTTTATTTTTTGTAAAAAACCCTTTACCACTCTCCTACATGTGAGTAAAATAATATGTCATTGATGGAGCTCCAAAGCTAGTGGAGTAGGTTGATGCTAGGATTCATGGTAAAACCAATCCAAGTAGATACAAATGTGGATAGGTGGAATGTTGTAAACACGAATCTAATTGGTTCTAGTTTTTTCTCCACTAGCTCAGTGCTTAGTTTATCAACCACTAAAAAACTTACCTTTATAATAAGATCATGATAATACTCTTTATTTTAATTATGTTAGTTTCATGGTTATTTCATTATGGATGTTTTTCCATGATCACATAATGTTTCCCTCAGAATTTGGGGATGACCTCCTTGATTGAAGGTTCAAACATTCCAATCGATTTCTAACGGGTTTGTTCGTAGAACCGGAAACAACCTATGATTCCACATCCATTTAGACCTACTTTCCAAAGTTAGGCACTCATTAGTTGTGGACTGATGAGTCTTAGGAATTTTCATTGGTTGAGTGGATGGGAGGTTGGACTCATCACACCTTTTTGAGGGGAATTATTGTATACTTCGGGACTCTCTTTATAGATTTAAGTTATGTTTGTGAATCCTTATTACATTACCAATTATAAAATGTGCTTTCCTTTAGATTTGACAATCAATGATTGATATGTAGGAAATTTGGAGAATCTATTATATGTATTCGAGGTTCTTCATTAATAGAGAATCATCTGTATTTGTTAGAGATTCTTAGTCAATGGTATCCTTTGATACGTAGAAGTCTCTTAGTCATTATAATGACCATATTGGTTTTAAATCCACTCAGTGGGGAACTTGAAGTTTATTGTCATTCATAAGGACATGAATTATTTCAGAGTTGGGATCGAACCCGCAGATGGGATACCTACGTATCCTTTGTTTAGAAAAGGAATCAGAACCCACGTATTTCGAGTAAGGGAGTATTATGTTTATTATTGATGGCTCAAAGAAGGATGTCATAATTATTTTTACACTCTAAGCTCATGTGAGTCGTGCTCGGTGTGAGAAACAAGAGGTATTGGAAAAAATCAGACAATTGTGCCATTAAAGATGCAATCATAAGAAATAATGTGGGACTTATGTATGTATGACTGCCCAGATAAATGCATATTAGGATTTACTTCAGGGAAGAAATCCAGAAACATGGTCCATAAAGGTATATATTCTTTATGGAGATTTGAATACTCTAACTTGGGGCTTACTCCTGAAAAGGAGGCCCAAATTAGGAGAAGACTTATGATTAGTTTTTTACTCCTGAGAAGGAATCCCAGATCGAAGTTAAATTAGGATTGGTTAAGGGAAATTAGGACTGGGGCTTATTCCCGAAAACGAGGCCCAGGTTAAGGGACTTGAAAAATTAAGGGACTTGGAGCTTACTCTTGAAGAGGATGCCCATATTTGGGACTAGGGATTACTCCTGAAAAGGAGGACCAGGTTAAGAGAATTATAGTTGGGGATTACCCCTGAGGAGGATGCCCAAATTAGGGGACTGGGGATTACTCCTGAGAAGGAGGCCCATATTTAGGGAAATTACGATTGGGGCTTATTCTTAAAAAGGATGCCCAAATTAATGATGAATTGGGGCTTACTCATAAAGAGGATACCCATATTTGGAAATTATGGCTGGGGCTTACTCCTAAAAAGGAGGCCTAGATTTGATACTGGGGCTTACTCATGAAAAGGAGGTCTATATTTGAGAATTATGACTGGGAATTACTCATGAAAAGGAGGCCTTGGTTAATGAGGATTTGGGGCTTACTCCTAAAAAGGATGCCCAGATTTGAGAATTATGACTAGGAGTTACTCCTAAAAAGGAGGCCCAGGTTAATGAGTTCTTTGATCTTAAAGGATGATGTTGAATGATTGAAATCACAATCTTTAGTGACATAAAGATGTGTAAATCACTAGGTTTTGAGAGATATTTCATGGAATTCCTTTTAGATAAGGAAGTCAAATCAAGAAATCAATCCATAAATGGCTTTGAAGAGTGTCTTGAAGATTGAATCTTGAATAGGAGAGGTGAAATGGCTTAAGAGGGGTGAAATGGGAAAGAAGGGCACCAAAAAAGGAAGGGGTGTGCAAGTCCTGGTAGGCACGTAGGAACTGCGTAGGCGCACAAGTCCTGGTCGCGCAGGTATACCTGCGCGACACATGGGTACATACGTGACGGTTAACCTGTAGGGTAATACATGAGAGACTCTTGGTTAAAGCCTTTAGAATCATCTTGAGGTTCTTCCAGAAGAGTGGCGCGCAAGTTCTATTGAAGGAGTTAGGAGGCATGCAGGTATGGCCATTTTCCTTAAGGGCTGGCCACTCAGGCGCACAAGTGTTGATTATTTTCAACACTTAGGCCTTCCTACCCCTCTTTAGATCTTCCGTTATAGGTAAGAAATTACCTTAGAATTGATTTGGAAGCTTTGAGAAGAGACTAGGGCACCGGGAGATCAAATCTGAGTTTCTAGAAAAATTCCTCTCGAAATGGGGGGCCCACAGGGTCTATTTATAGGCTGGAGAAGACCTTGGGCATTTATACATTAGGGCGCGCAAGTGTACTTGCACAACCATTGAGGCGAGCAAGTTTACTTGCACGACCATTGTATCACTTCCACGACCCTTGTGCAACATTCTTCTTATTCCTTCCTTTTCCAATTGTTCTATTTGTCCAAAGGTTGAATCACATTGAGTTAAGATAATCCCCTTTTTGAATTTTTAGATTTTGTGATGAAAGGAGCATAAAAAAAATTACCCCCTCAGAGTTGGATCCAAAAGAAATGCAGATTTGACTCTGAGGAAATTGAGAATCAAAAGGAAATTGGGGCTCGCAGGGTGGGTCGCGCAAATGAGCTTTGGGTGCGCAGGGTCTGGTGCGCAGGGATACATCCTTTGATTTCACATGGTACGGTGCGCAGGGTCATGGTCGCGTCTATAAATAGAGGGATTCATTCCGCGCAACGCAGTCAGCTCTCACAGACTTCTTTCTCTCGGCGCGCAGCTTGGCTCTCAGCTTTTGCTCGTCCGCTCTTCTTTTTATTGTGTCGCGCTGCTGTTAAGGTATTTAGACTTGCGTGGTGTTACCTGTGCGACCAATACTTGCACGACCGAAGAATACTTGTACGCCAACTGTGGGACTTGCGCACCTTAATGACTTAGTCAATTTCTTTAAATCCTTCACAAATTTTATGAAAAATTAACATACTTTAAGAGTTAATTATTCAACTTTTGTGCAGATCAAATGGCTCCAAGGATAATCAGAACAGCTGATGAACTGGCGAGTAGAATAATTTATGAGATGATGGACATCGTTGGCCATGATTACTATTCCATCCGTGAAAGCACTCTTTCGGACATGGCTAAGAATATGAAGAAATATCATCTTGATTTCCCACACAGCATCTATCTGTCTCTGTATGGCTGTGGTCACTTGCAAGATGTCAATATTCCAGAGGAAAAGAACTATCTCTTTCCTTCCTGGTTTCAGTCATATACCAACTTTTCTTCAGTGAATGTATCAATCGCAGAAACATTTTCAAATGCTGGAACAGTAAAGAAAGCTTATATAATGCATCATAGCTCGTGTGCTCCAGATCTGAAACTTCACAAGCTTGAGCTGCAACCACATTTTTATCCTTCAGTCTTTTGAAACTCTCATATGGATCAATCCAAAGGCTGGAAGGAGAAATGGGAATTCCATTCTAGAGGAGGGGTGAAGCCAACTTGGATGTGGGCTTATTGGGTGCGACAAACTTGTGAAGAGTTTATCGAGGATCTGAAGGGTGCTGAATTTTATGAAGTTGTCTGGGCTGGGCAGACCTATGTTTATAGGAATGATAATTTTTCACTGGAATTTATTAGCCGCTGGAGCCCGGAAACTAATTATTTCCATTTGACCCATGGAGAAGTAGGAATTAGTTTGCGGGATGTCTACAAGATCTCAGGGGTTCCAATCTTGGGTGATATGTATGACGAATGCATCCCTCCAAAGGCAACCATGAATGATCTAGAGAAGACTCCAGATTTGGTTCGAGAGTTATTGAAGATTTATCATAATCTCAAATTCTTAAATACTTCAAAGATTTATTCTAGAAGGGATATTCATCCAGAGTAATGGATGAATGTGTTTCTCAAGAAGAAGAGGGAATGAGGCCCCACCTGTACTCGTCCTACTAGCTTCCCTAGAGCAGATAAGAGAGGTATTCCTGGAACATTCTGGCCAACTCTGGAAGAAGGAGAGTTTGAGAAATGGGGGTATGAAGTGAATAATAAAATCCCGAAGAAGACCCGTCTAGCAGGATTTTTAGCCTTATGCCTTAGTGTTTATCTTTTTCCAATTAGAGATTTGAAGGGAGGTGTTAGGCCAGAGACCTTCGTTATTGCAGCCAAGTTAGCTGAGAGGAAGACGGTGGGGCTGGCTACCCTAGTTTTGGAAAAGATTCATAAGAGATTACTCAATGTCTATATGGGTAAGTCTCCTTTGAGATTTGTTGGACCATTCCAAGTTTTATGGGGATGGATCGCCACTCACTTCTGGACATATACTGTTCAAAATGGAATATAGACTCTTAGTAGTTCTTTCAGGCCATCTGTTCAGGACTTCTCTGGAATTTTTCCTCTGTACCTCAATGCTTATGATATTAGGCCAGGGATGGGTATGAATAAGTAATTCCACTTGTTTCCCTATGGAAATCCCTCGACAGGGTGATTTTTTGACGATGGATCAGCCATCTTGGAACAGAGGTCTTATATGATGGCCTGCAGAGATAGTGTATTGTCCACCTTAATTGATGGGGAAATTATATGTGAGGACTATGCTCCATATCGATTTGCACACCAATGGAAGTGTCTGAAAACAACTGTTTTATCTCCACCAGTCCACGTCAGATCAGAGCAGCATCCAATGGTTTCTCGGCATCTATGGTTACTCATGGATATGGAAAGGACTGGGGCAGTCTTTGACTTACCAAATACTAAAGCGGTAAGCAATTTGACCATATGGTATGATGAGAACTGGATAGCGTCATATCCTGAGGCCATATTGAATAAAACTATTGACCGGGTTGGGAAGAAGAAGAGAACCACTGTGAAAGAAACAATTCAGGTGGTAGGTGATTTTTCTACTCCTGAAGCCGGTTCACCGAGTTCTTCAACCAAGGCTGATTCATCAGATTCTCAGAAGATATAACATGTGTCAAAACGGCCCCGTGCCGTATATAATCCCCCTGTCAGAATCAAGAGAGCCACTCCATCAAGTCTTGGTGAGTTACTTTTTTGATGCAATTTTAATTGCAAGTAACTTTATAGAGTAACAAGTTTTCATTCACTTTCTAAAGTTGTAGGAGATAGAATTAAATTAAAATCCAAGGCTGTAGGACCCTCTTCACAACCTTCTAGTACACCTGCATATCTATGACCAGAGGCCATCCAGACATGGCAGGATGTATACTTCAATACTGAAACTATCTGGATGGAGTAATGTGAAGGGTTACGTCTTCCTGGAATAGGGACTCTTCAGGATCCTGCGAATATTCATTTCAGGGATAACCCTGATGAAGTAAGAGCCTATGTCAAAGAGTTGAAGGCCTACATATATTCCTCCAATGATTATATCCCTATCACCAAGCGGGTGAATGAAATGATGGATCACGGCGCCACTAATGAGCAGTGGCATGAGTATGTGGCTCCTGTAGATGTAATTTTTCTTTCCTTAGTTTCTTTGCAACTTTATTTTAGTCGAATATTTGTTATTCAAGAAAATTTTTTTCTTCATCTTGCAGCTTGCCAAAACTACTCAGGTTCCTTCTCCACAGTATAGCCCTGGTGTTACTACCATCGGGGTTGTTGCTGAATCTCCTCACAAACCAGGAGAGATATCTCCAGGACAACAGGCCATGGATGAGGAGTTTCACATGGATTTACCCTCTCCCATCTAGGTACCCATAATGGAGACTGATGATACTCCCAAAAATCCAAGGAAGAAAAAACATCGGAGGAAGAAGACCATATCTAAATGATTTATTAGAAGTGGTAAGTTATTCAGATAATCATGAGTCCCAAACCATGAAAGTATTTCTCATTTTCCTTGGGATTGCAGGGGCTTCTTCAATTTCCCCTCTGAGGGAAAGGACTGATCCTCCATTGAGGACTACAGAGGGTGTTGTGGAACAATCATAGATTCAAGCTGACTTGGCTTCTCCTAGAGAAGAGCTAGCATATGTTCCCAGTATTCCTCCTACTATTGTTGCATGAAGAGAAGAACCTGTTTCGGGTAAGTCATCAATACTTCATAAAAATGTTGAATGAAACACTGACTGACATCCATTCTGTGATACTTCAGGTTTAACTCCTTCATTAGAGCTTCTTGTGGCTATTGCATCTAATGCCGTGATTTTATCTGAAGATGTTGTCTAGGGATAGGGGCTGTAGGACGTAATTCATCAAGAAGACATATCAAATGCTCCAACTGGTGAGACTAACAAGGAATCTAAAATATCATTGGATGAAATAATGAACTGTGGCATGTATTTTGAAAAATTTTATGATCATGCTAAGTTGTCATGCGATTTAGAAGACCTTGGGCATGAGTGTTATCTTTCTCGCAGTAAATTTTCTTATAATTTACACTTCTAATCATGACTGAAAATAATATGCAGTTCTATCCATTGAAGCTTCTAAACAGCCAATTCCTGAAGAGTGTGTGGACATTGATGTCAACCCTAACATTGCAGAAACATTAGCTCAAGTAGAGCTAAACCCAGTAAACCATCCTGAGACCCATCTTGAAGATCCTGTTGAGACTGGGAAATATGGGGAGGAGTCTTCTCAGGCAGCTGATCTACCATCGGGCAAGGGATAACAATATTTGTGATTTGTACTTAATTTGCAAGACAATCGATTCTTTTTTATCCTTTGAAGCTAATCAAAGATTTAAATTAATTATGTAGGGCCATCAACTGCAGTGGCTAGATATGGAGGTGAGGCCTCAGCCTCTGCCCTAACGAGAATTGAAAGTGAAGAATCATAGGTCAGGGGGGAAGGAGCAGAACATGTCACTTCTTTAAGTGCATTAATCCTAGATTACATGCCCCCCTGTGATGATGATGTTGAATCAGACCCAGAGGTGCTTAAAGAATTCATCTTTTCACGACGCAAGGCATGGAAAAACATATGGAAAATCATATTTGAGGTGCCTTTAGAAGAGCTATAATCGAAGATCCCTTGATTGTCATCCCATTTTTTATGCTGGGACTTGACGGTTTTGGATATGAAAAGATCCATGTCGCAGTGAAATAGGTCATCTTCAGGAGGGAGCATGAGAAAAAGTGTCGCGAAGAACTGACAAGGGTGAAACTGTCACGAACCAGCCCAAGTCGACCCTGAACCGGTCACCCAGGCCAGCCCACGACAAGTCCCGAGAGGCATTCCCAATACTTCCGGGATGGTGAAAAGCACCAAGGGCATCAATAGATTACACAAGGGAACGATTTATCCCATATATAAACAATCAAACAAACAGCGGAAATAAACGGACAGCCCAAAATGAATTTATATAAAAATTGAACTAAATATTATTTGTACAAGAAACTAAAAGTCGAAAAAAACCAACAACTCAACTGAACAATCCCAATGACCAACTAAATCCATGTGACACTTCTGGTCACTCTCCAAAACAATGATCAAATGTATCCCAAGGTGATCGAACTAATGATGAAACCTGCACAAGGGCTAAAAAAAGAAGACTATAGGCGTGAGTATTAAAACTCAGTAGGTTAGCCCGATATTCTATTCCCAATGCAAATTCCATTAAAATAGATGAAACATCAATTTATAGTTTTCAATTAAAGATATGAAGTTATGGTTTTCAAATGAGGTTCCATACTATAATAATTATCAGACAAAAACATACATATTTAAGAAACAAAAATGCAAGTAACAATTTTTTTCAAAGAGTTGAAACTTCAAAATGAAAATAGTTTTCAAGAGGGATACATTAAAAAAATTTAACTTTTAAATAAATAACACATAATATGGAATTTACCAACCAAGCACACCGTATGCCGACGGTGAGTACAAAATAGCCAATGAGCACTAGTCACATGAACACCCCTAGGCACTAGTTTGTTGTGAGCCCAGGTACATCGTATCTCGGTGAAAGTAACCATAATAAATATCTGTTCCCATGCATGAGCCACTAGTAGAGAACATACCCATAACCTAGTGGCCCCCAATCATCATCATCATCATAGTTTAGTTAGTGTTGTCATCGTTAAACTTGCTACGTGAAACATGGGCCAACCCCCACAGAATCACTAGCATACTAGTACACGTCCGCCCACCTAGTTACCTGAGATTCCCTTTAGTGCTCAATAAAGTTACACATATTATCAAATACACATTTCAAATCCACATTCCATTCCAAAACCATAACAACACAAACATCCCATAATCTTTCTTCACATTTCTTACACTGATCAACAAACCGCTAAATATTTTGGTAAAAAAAATTCATGAAGTGTATTGAGGCTTTGCACATAAAACTCTTTCAGAAACACTATTTAAATTATAAAAACACATCATAACCAAACCAAATCATATTTGGAAGTCCAATAAACATTTAATAAAATCATTTAATTGACCATTAAACAATCCCAATTGCACAACTTTTTATATTCAAGTAAAACACTCCTTCATTTCTAGGAAATGCCAAACGGGCCTTTAAACATTTCCTCAAAACTAACCTTTGATGAAGGTATGAATTTTAATTTTATTAAGGATCTTCATAAAAATAATTTATAGCAGCAAAAATCATTCATAAATCTCTTATAATACTCAGGTTACATATTCAAAACACAACCATTTTCATAAAGATGTGAAACGGTCCATTTTTGGGCAACTCGGGCCAAAATATGTTGTAAATCAAAACCCACTTGTTTGTAAAAACAAATAAAATTTTGAAATCAATATAAGTACCCAAAAATACCATTTATAATTCTTCCAATTCCTTTATAAATCAAATCAAATAACTTTTAAATCACACATCACACATAAAAGCCAACCGGGCAATTTACCGAACACATGTCATGCCCTTTTTAAACAAAACAATTTATTTTATGTGCATGAAGAGGAATAAAACACCAATTTAATGTCATATTTTCATTCAAGATATTGTAACATGTTAAAAATACCATAAACCAGATTATAAACCTCACAAAATATTATCAAAAGATAATGGAACATTTAAACAAACACTTGTTGAGCACTTTCATGACAAAACAACACTACCATTCACATAACAGGGATTAAACAACAACATTGCACACCAAGAAAATTATAAAAAGGATTAAAAACAATAATAAACATTTATATCAGTATATTATAATATTAAAATGATGAAACATCTATGATAAAGGCATGTGCAAGGGATATCCTACCTCAAATCTTTGGCGTAATTGAAACGCACACCCGAAATCACCCGCCGTGGGTTTATAAACCATAAAACTATAAATACCAGACCTAAACAAACAGAAACCCAATAAAAAACATGTTATAACAAAACCTTAGGTCTTTCAATACTAGGGGACAATATAAATCAAATAAATAATGAACGGAGGGGGAAAAGGAAGGAGAAAGGAGAAGGAATCTTACCTTTCTCCCTAGAAAACTCTTCATCTTCCATTATATCTGCAACACTATAGAGAATGTAATGACTTGAAATTTTTTGGAGAGACTCCTAAGGTCTGGACGGACCAGGGAAAGAACATTGGTGGCCAAAAGATTATGAATTGATTGATTTATGAATGATACAATTTACCTTGTCAAATCTGGACGATTTGAGGTATCCTGAGAATTTTCTCCCTAATCCGAGACACATATGAGCTCCAAAGAGGGAAAAACGATATTGGGGGTGAGGATAAGGATATTGGCTTCTGGTGGGATGTGTAATCACCGAAAAATATTAAAACATTAAAAATATATAAAAGAAACGATTTATTTTTTTAAAACAGGAAATGGGCCCATGGGCTGGCCCAATACCTAAATAATTATCCCAAATTCACCATGCTTATGAATCTATATGGGGTCCAAAAGGATATATAAGTTTTAATATATCAGTATAGGACAAGTGGGAATTTTAATGGGTGAAAAAGGATGAAAAAACAAAAGAGTTATAAAAGAAACAAATTCGTTTTTTTTAACTAGAAATGGGCTCACGATTGGCCCAAATCATGAAGTAACCACCCTTTCTTCAAAAAATCCTAAACAAGCAATAGAGATCCCAAATTAGGGTGGTTAGAAATATATGAAGCTTCAAAACTCAATATTCATATCAACAAATACCCATAAAAAGGATTGGTATTTCCAATGGACCGGATCAATACAAAGACAAAAAAAACTGTGTGTGACAATTCTCCCCACCATTGAAGCTTTCCGCCCCCAGAAAGCCATAACACTTTTCGGCTGAAAAAAAAACAACACCTAAGGATTACAGAAAGTACTCCCCACCATTAAGAATCAATTAGCACTAGAAATGTTCTTAGGATGAAAATCCAGGAGACCCATGGTGGGTCTCCCCACCATTAGAAACCAGCTTGCAATGAATAGATAAGAATTGAACATGAGCTAGAGTTGGGACTCACTCACACAAGCCCAAAAAAACCCTCTTACAAAAACCTACTATACCATGTTAATAGAGTTACAACATGAACATATAAACCAACCACTCCCGAATGGAGGGGACAATAACTTGGTCGACACATTCAGCACAATTCTGTACCCCCATCACTTGGGGATGGGAGGGAAGGGGACCCAATAATTTGGCCACTGAAACAAAAAAAGAGACAAAGAAACTACCCAAAACTCTCCCCCTATGAATAGGTAACACCAAGACAGCACCTGAGTTTTACAGGCTGTCCACACAGGGACATTGATTGAAAACCCACATCCATGAAGGAATAACCATAGACACTGTGTGAGGGCTTAAGTCCACCACGCTTGTTGCGACAAAGGGAAATTCATAGAAATGAGGAACCAAAACATTGAAGTAGTAAATAACATACCAAAACAGAGGAGTAAGGATCTTAATCTAGCACTCCACACCTCTGTTGATTTCTTGATTGCGTGAAAATCTTTACTCCGAGGCCTATGGCTGGAGCCCTGATTCTTGACGCATTTGCTGCACCGCAGGCAGGTGATAAGGATCACACCACTCAAAAAAACCACACTTGATCACCAAAAAAAACCTTCATCTAAATAGGAAATCATAGATACATATCAAAATTATATCTCACTCCAAACGAGGGGCAGAATGGACAAGGAATACGACGAAACACATCAACATCACTGAACACAACTGCTCTGTCCAAAAGAATTATTAGGACCTAGGATCACTTTTAATAGATCCCAAACATCTCTCCATTCTAAAAAAAAGGTTGAGGCATCATAAAAAGAGGTGGATTTAACATTTTAAAGGAATCCTTAGGTTGATCAGTAGGAATTATTTCCAACAGAGAACTATCCATGGCCACATCACAACATCAAACACATCTTTAGAAACCCAAGGAAAATTACACCAAAAACAAGCCACCAACAAGATCTCATCTCTAGATAGAACAAGAGTTTGAATTATAGATCACATGGAAGATAACCAAATAAACAACTATTCTAGGACATAGAAAAATCAAGCCACCTAACCATTGGTTTTTAAAAAAGACCACAATTTTCATCTCAAAACAATTTTGAAAAATCAAACTAACTTGGTGGGTTCCCACATTCACCAATGGTGTTTCATCAAGTCTCACCCACATGCACATTTCCATGCAACCCCTGGCACCCAACCACCATACCATATAGGCCATACTTCCAGATATAAATAAAACCATGCATGTGAGCACCCATGAAAACACCAAAGGCTAAAATTAAACATCATAATTCAAAAAAACATTTTACCTTCAAAAGGAACACCAACCACCAAGTCAAAAAACATTTTCATATTTCACAAAAAAAAACCACAATTAATTAAGAACCATTTTCTTAAAAACCTACCCCTTTTCATTTTTAAAAACTTTTTCAATAACCAAGCCACTCCAAACAACCCCTTCCCATTTTTTTTAAAAAAAATTCTGCAAGGTATATTTTCATAACCCGAGGTCCATTGAGACCAATACCGTTTGTAGTAAAACACCAACCGATCAAAACCAATTTCCAAAACTAATTTATCCAATTCAAAAACTTTTTAACATCCTAAAATACCCCATTTTAAAAAAAAGATCCAAAATCACTTTAAAATGATTCACAATTTCAAAAAAAAATATTTCAACAAACCACAAGTTTAGATTATGGATAATCCAATCCCTATAAATCATTTCTGCTTCCCTCCATTTTTTTTTCACAAAAACACAACCTTCAAAAACCATTCTTATATTTAATTATTGAAAACCCCATTTTTTCACTTTTAAAAATCTAATCATTACATTAAAACCCGTTTCCACAATGCTCACACAAGGATTTTAAAAACAAAAATTCAGAATTCAAGAAAGGTTCAAGAGACCCAAAAAAAGGGAACTAGTGTCGGTGGGTGACTTGACCATATGGTTGGCGGCCATATGCCAAACACAAAACCAACATAGAGAGACTTATTAAGACCATTCCCCAGCTCCAAATGGCTTGCCAGGCCCTGTGAGATCATAAAGGCCATTGGTAAGACTCCCCTTGTCATATCCCAATACCAAACAAATCAACTAGAACAATGGACACTAATAAAACCGGACATCCATGGAAACCTGAGGATTAGAACACGAAAGAGTTCCTGACGCTCTTCTTTCACTTACCCCTCAAGTCCCAACAATCCTACTCCATCTACCTTGACATCCCCAAAATAACAAGGGCTCTCTAAAAAGAAAGGTCCTCTAATAGACAACCTCCTCTGATACCATTTTGTCACAAACCAGCCCGAGTCAACCCTGAACCGGCCACCCAGGCCATCCCACGACATGTCCCGAGAGGAGTTCCCGATCCTCCCGGGATGGTGACAAGCACCAAGGGCATCAGTAGAGTACATAAGGGAATGATTTCTCCCATATATAAACAATCAAACAAACAGCAGAAATAAACGGACATCCCAAAATGAATTTATATAAAAATTGAACTAAATATTATTTGTACAAGAAACTAAAAGTAGAAAAAAAAACCAACAACTCAACTGAACAATCCCAATGACCAACTAAATCCATGTGAAACTTCTGGCCACTCTCCAAAACAATGATCAAATGTCTCCCAAGGTGATCGGACTAATGATGAAACCTGCACAAGGGCTAAAAAAAGAAGACTATAGGCGTGAGTATTAAAACTCAGTAGGTTAGCCCGATATTCTATTCCCAATGCACATTCCCTTAAAATAAAATAAACATCAATTTATAGTTTTCAATTAAAGATATTAAAGTATGGTTTTCGAATGAGCTTCCATGCTATAATAATTATCAGAAAAAACATACATGTTTAACAAACAAAAATGCAAGTAAATTTTTAATTCAAAGAGTCGCAACTTCAAAATGAAAATAGTTTTCAAGAGGACTACTTTAAAGAATTTTAACTTTTAAATAAATAACACATAATACTTAATTTACCAACCAAACACACCATATGCCGACAGTGAGTACAAAATAGCCAATGAGCACTAGTCACAGGAACACCCCTAGGCACTAGTTTGTTGTGAGCCCCAGGTACATCGTATCTCAGTGAAAGTAACCATAATAAATATCTGTTCCCGTGCACGAGACACTAGTAGGGAACATACCCATAACCTAGCGGTCCCCAATCATCATCATCATCATAGTTTAGTTAGTGTTGTCATCGTCAAACTTGCTACGTGAAACAGGGGCCAACCCCTACAGAATCACTAGCATACTAGTACACGTCCGCCCACCTAGATACCCGAGATTCCATTTAGTGCTCAATCAAGTTACACATATTATCAAATACACATTTCACATCCACATTCCATTCCAAAACTATAAAAACACAAACATCACATAATCTTTCTTCACATTTCTTACACTAATCAACAAACCGCTAAATATTTTGGTAAAAAAATTTCATGAAGTGTATTGAGGCTTTTCACATAAAACTCTTTCAAAAACACTCTTTAAATTATAAACACACATCATAACCAAACCAAATCATATTTGGCAGCCCAATAAACATTTAATAAAATCATTTAATGGACCATAAAACAATCCCAATTGCACAACTTGTTATATACAAGTAAAACACTCCTTCATTTCTAGGAAATGCCAAACAGGCCTTTAATCATTTTCTCAAAACTAGCCTTTGATGAAGGTATGCATTTTAATTTTATTAAGGATCTGTATAAAAATAATTTACAGCAGCAAACCTCATTCATAAATCTCTTATAATACTCAGGTTACATATTCAAAACACAACCATTTTCATAAAGATGTGAAACGGTCCATTTTTGGGGAACTCGGGCCAAAATATGTTGTAAATCAAAACCCACTTGTTTGTAAAAACAAATAAAATTTTGAAATCAATATATGTACCCAAAAATAACTTTTATAATTCTTCCAATTACTTTATAAATCCAATCAAATAACCTTTAAATCACACATCACACATAAAATCCAACCAGGCAATTTACCGAACACATGTCATGCCCTTTTTAAAGAAACCAATTTATTTTATGTGCATGAAAAGGAATAAAACACCAATTGAATGTCATATTTTCATTCAAGATATTGTAACATGTTAAAAATACCATAAAACAGATTATAAACCTCACAAAATATTATCAAAAGATAACGGAACATTTAAACAAACACTTGTTGAGCACTTTCATGACAAAACAATACTACCTTTCTAATAACAATGATTAAACAATGACATTGCACACCAAGAAAATTATAAAAAGGATTCAAAATAATAATAAAAATTTATATCAGTATATTATAATATTAAAATGATGAAACATCTATGATAAAGGCATGTGAAAGGGATATCCTACCTCAAATCTTTGGCGTAATTGAAACGCACACCCGAAATCACCCGCCGCGGGTTTATAAACCATAAAACTATAAATACCAGACCTAAACAAATAGAAACCCCATCCAAAAACATGGTATAACAAAACCCTAGGTCTTTCAATACTAGGGGACAATATAAATCAAATAAATAATGAATGGAGGGGGAAAAGGAAGGATAAAGGAGAAGGAATCTCACCTTTCACCCTAGAAAACTCTTCGTCTTTAATTAGATCTACAACCCTGGAGAGAATGGAATGACTTAAATTTTTTTGGAGAGCCTCCTATGGTCTGGACGGACCAGGGAAAGAAAATTGTTGGCCAAAAGAGTACGAATTGATTGATTTATGAATGATACAATTTACCTTGTCAAATATGGACGATTTGAGGTATCCTGAGCATTTTCTCCCTAATCCGCGACACATATGAGCTCCAAAGAGGAAAAACGATATTGGGGGTGAGGATAGGGATATTGGCTCGGGTGAGAGGTGGAATCACCGAAAAAATATTAAAAATTGAAAAATATATAAAAGAAAAAATTTATTTTTTTATAACAGGAAATGGGCCCATGGGCTGGCCCAATACCTAAATAATTAACCCAAATTCACCATGCTTATGAATATCTATGGGGTTAAAAGGGATATAGAAGTTTTAATATATCAGTATAGTACAATTGGGAATTTGAATGGGTGAAAAAGGATGAAAAACAAAAGAGTTATAAAAGAAACAAATTCATTTTTTTAAAACTAGAAATGGGCTCACGGTTGGCCCAAATCATGAAGCAACCACCCTTTCATCAAAAAATCCTAAACAAGCAATAGAGATCCCAAATTAGGGTGGTTAGAAATATATGAAGCTTTAAAACTCAATATTCATCTCACCAAATTCCCATAAAAAGGATTGGGATTTCGAATGGACCAGATCAATACAAAGACAAAAAAACCGTGTGTGACAGAAACTGTCAGTTAACTTTGGCGAATTTGAGGTTGTGGTATCCCAAGATGAGGCTGATTATGCTGCCAAAATGAAGGATCTGAAGTATAAAATCAATGAAAAAGTCATCCAGTAGGTGTAACTCCAGCAACCGTTATATGTTGTTACTGGGGAACTTGATCAGCTCAATAATTAATTAGAGGGAGTTCAAACGAATGGTATGAAAGCGATTGCAGATGCCAAGAAGGCACTCCATCAAGCTGAGAAGAGTGAATCTAGTCGAGTGCACGAGCTTCAAGTAGCTGCTGATGAAGCTCAGGATACTGTATATCCAGTGAAGACTTATGTTGATAGTCTTTTGTAATCTCCTAAAAAAAGAAGAGGCTTCAATCTGTGGATGTCCCTCTAATTCTTGTGCATCAATGGAGAATAATTTTATCATCAATCATTTATTCTTGTATTTTCCTGATACCTGCTATAAATTTTACCTAAGCCAATGGGCTTAGTAAGCATAGTTTGATTTTTACTAGGATTAATGTAAATAACCCTACAAACTTCGAACCTTTTAATTGCTCAATATTACCTAATTCATACAAAATGTATATTTAGTGAGCTGGAACATGACTTTTATTCAGAGTTCCTTTGTCTTTTTAGGCAGTTTAAATTCATGCACGTCGGAAATAAAAAGGATAATGTTTAAGGTCGAAATAGCTTTGACCGAATGAATTAGAATTGACTCAATTCCTTGACAATTCATATGAAAACATAGTACCATACTCAAGTATGAGGTAAAGTATGTAAACTATGAATTAAGAATATTTGAATCTGAGGAATGATATGAAAAAAAGCTAAAAGGCATTAGAATAAGTAGTTCCCAAGAATGAATTACCAATATTTAACAAACCCGTTATGGGGTTGAATTATGCAGGGCCACCTAAGGGCATTTGCTGCATAGTGAAATAAAATAGTATCTTTTGGCTAACAAGTCTATTATGTAGTCTATTTATACAAGGCTGACTATGGGCACGTGCTACATAGTCAGGCAAAAGAACTTTCAGAAATTTACTTTCCTAGTTCTAAATTCCAGTGAATGTTTATGGAGATTCAAATTTTCCAAAGATTAGAGTTTGCTGTATGGAAAGAGGTACTTGAATATGGAGTAGATATTTCCAAACAAGATTATCGAAGAACTGGATAGATATCACTCCTACGAAGGTCTAACCCAAACTTAGGGAAGGAGAATATAAACCATAGACTTGAATACTTTTCAGATCATGAAAAAGGATATGGGACAAATATGTTACGGATGGCTATTTTGCAGATCCCTATATACTGGCATTTAAGACCAATAAGGACAAAAGAGGCTTTCTTCCCAGGAATGAAGTTACAATTATTTAACAAACTCGTTAGGGGGTTGAATTATGCAGGGCCACCTAAGGAAATTGGCTGCATAGTCAAATAATAGTATCTTTTGGCTGACAAGTATGTCATGTAGACTGTTTATCTAAGGCCGCCTAAGGGAACGTGCAGTATAGTCAGGTAAAGGAACTCTCAGAAATTTGACATTTTTGTGACTAGAAGTCAAGAAAAGGTTATGAAGATTTGAAAATATTTAAGGTTAGGATTATGACACAAAAAGATGGGTATTGTCTAATGTATACAAATATACACAGATCAACGCTAACTATAATCATGTTGTGGCTGGGTCCTGAATTGAAATTTTGGACTTCACTAGTATCCCATAAGGATGGGAATCAATCCATACATAGTTCCTAAATTACAGTTTAACGTCATGTGGGACAAAAGGATTAGAGATCTTAGTTTAGGGTCATAGATCTTGGACCATTGTAAGAAATACATAGTGTGTGTTTTCATGGGGACTTTTCAGCCAAGGGACTGAAAGTGCAATTTGGGGTTAGGCCCAAATACTTGGGGCTGGATTCGAGGGACACTCAAACGTTTTTACATATCCCATAAGGATGGGAATCTAGACCACGTAGTTATAGAAATACCCTCTGTACAAATTTGGTTCATACATGTGAAGGGTGAAAGGGGAATTTAGTACAATGATGGTTTAACCCAAGATAAATGTTTTGGGCATTGCCATGTATGCACGTAGTCTTTGAAATGAAACATGATTTAAAAATAAATGTAAATAATGGTTCCCTCTCTGGTGAGGGTATTAAAGAATATTGCAGTTTATTGTCATACTAGAAAAAAGTGTTGTATAGTTTAATGTCGTATAACAAGGACGAAAGTGAACCAAATGTAAAGATATTGATTATAGGGGCGGTTTCACGAATCAACATCGTAATGAGATGGAGGTGAACCGATGTGAAGAGATTAGTTTTGGGCTGGAACCTTGGGAGGTTGCCTACGTACCCAGCCTAGAAGGTACGGATCAAAGTTTGCATAGTTCAATTAAAGAATGAATTAATTATCAAGTTGTTCTTGGGGACAAAGACCTAAAAAATGATGTTCTTGGGACTTACACATGGTTAGTAGCCCAGAGAGATTGTTATGGTTGAGGTTTTCTCTAAGCTCACATGAGTCATACTCGGTGTGAGAAACCGGAGGTAACAACAACCTTAACGAGGCATAGTTTAATGTCATGTAGGAAATATAAAGGGACTATGCCGTTTAAAGTCTTGCAGTTAGGACTATTGGTGCTGCACAGTTTAATGTCATGTAGCAGGGTCAAAGTACAGTTTAATGTCATGTAGGACATATCAAGGTCTTTATGTACAGTTTAGCGTTATGTAGTTAGGATGATGGGGAAAATATAGTTTAACATCATGTTGGACGAAAGGGGGACTGTGCAGTTTAATGTCATGTAGTGAGGACAAAAGAGTACACCATTTAACGTCATGTTGGATGTATTAGGGACTTTTTCACAGTTTAGCGTCATGTTGGATGAAAGTGCGAATAGTTTAAGGTCATATGCATGGATCATTGACGATGCATTTTAACGTCTTGTTGGACGGTAGTGTAGTTTAAGGTCATATAGGACCTTTGATGATTATGTAGTTTAATGTCTTTCCGGACGTAAGGGACTTTTATACAGTTTAGCATCATGTAGTTAGGACGTCACAATTTAATTTCTTGCTTGACGTATGGGACTTGCAAATAGTTTAGGGTCATATGCATGGACTGTTGATGATGCAGTTGAACGTCTTGCTGGACGATGGTGTAGTTTAAGGTCATACAGGACCTTCGATGATGCATTTTGTGTTTATACAAAATACATCTTCAAAAAACTGGCATTGGTTGGAGTAGTGATGAGTTCTCCATCCATCGAGATTAATGAATAAGCTCCATTGGAGTGGACCCTATGTATTGAGTAAGGTCCTTACCATTTTGGCTCAATCTTGGGAGGTTTGTTTCCTGGTATCATTGGAGTTCTGAGAACTAATAACAATTCTCCCTAAGTGAATGAACGAAGACAAACTTTTTTGTAGAATGATCGTGCTATTCGATTATGATAGACTTCCAAGTGGTGTAAAGTGCACAATCTTTTCTCATTTAATCATTCCAATTCATTCAATCGCTTTTGATATTTCTCATCTGTAGATGACTGGTCACAAATGTCTACTATGAGTGAGGTTAGTTGAACTTCAATGGGAAAGATGACTTTCGTTCCATATACTAGTAAATATGGAGTTGATCACGTTGTAGTGCGGGTGGTAGTCCGATAAGCCCATAAAGCATGAAAGAGTTTATCAGGCCATGGCTTCTTATCTTTATCCACCATCTATTGCAGTATATTTGAAAGAGTCTTGTTGAAGGCTTCTATCTAGCCATTGGACGTTGCATGATACTGAGATTAATGGTTGGATTTGATGTTTTATTCTTGATACAATTTCTTCACCTTGGATGAATAGAAGTTGGTGCCATTGTCCGTCAATATGGTTTGAGGGACACCAAATCTGGTAATGATGTTAGACTTGATGAAGCTAACAACATATTTAGAACTGACTTCCTTGAGAGGTATTGCCTCTGCCCATTTGGAAAAGAAGTCAGTAGCAGTAAGAATGTACTTAAACTGCTTGGCCGTAGCCGAAGGGTAAGGTCCCACCACATCCATTCCCCATGTGGCAAATGGCCATGATTATTTAGCTGTATAAAGAAACTCTGGAGGTTGATTAATGAAGATGTCTTGTACTTGTCCTGAATGACTCTTCTTTGTGAAAACAACACAATCATGTATCATTGAAGGACAAAAGTATCCAAGCCTTCGAATCTGATCAGACAGTCTATGTCGAGACAGGTGGGAACCACAGAATCCTGCATGCACTTCTTTCATGACAGCCATTGTCTCTTCACCATCAATGCATCTGAAAACAACTCCATCAAAACCATGTTTGCAGAGAATTTTCTCTAGGTGATCTCGGCTATCATAAAGAGTAAAATTGACCACACGTCACTTTATTTGTTCTTTCTCGGCTCAATCAGGAGGAAATGTTCGATTTTGAAGGTATTCCATGATAGGTGGCATCCATCTTATAGTATGACCATACAGTTCATAAATGGGACTAATTTCATTAATTTCGTCTATTCTGATTCAAACATAAGGTGAAATTGCACGACGGTGGGAAATACTGATGGTTGTCTCATCCCGATTTGGATCTACCAGAGCTGTGGAAATATTAAACAGTGCATCAGCTTGAGCATTTTGTGATCTTGGGACATAAGAAAATGTCCGTTCCGAAGGGAATTCTTCCATTAACTATCTGATGTAATCATACAAAAGGATTAGTTATTCTTCTCTGATGGCATAATCTTCATTGACTTTTTTGATTACCAGGTCTGAATCACCTTTCATCTTTAAGTGATTCACTTGTGCTTGAAGCACTAATTCCAAGCCTGCGATGAGAGCTTGGTATTCTGCTTCATTATTGGTAACACCTTCCCACAATATGATGGAATAAGGTAACACTGAATTTTCATGAGAAATGAGCTCAATTCCTAAGGCAACTTCTTTGAATTTAGGATTCTTCATTTTCCTCCTTGTTGGACTTCTAGAAGAACCATCAAAATGCATTTCCCATGCTTGAGGAATTTCTTGAATAGAGAAGACTTCCCGTAACACCCCGAGATTTTATGAAAAATATTATTTTTAATTTCATTAATGTATTGTGTTATATGCTACACCAAAAGGAGCTTTCACAACACACATCTCTGACCTGGCTTGAATTACACGCAATCGCAACCTTTCACGATAGCGTGTGTTGTACGCAACACCAAGTTTCGCTAAACAACGATATGCTATTAAAATATTATTAAAACTAGCCATTATGAATAGTAATAACCACTTTTTGAAATTTTGTTAATTTTATTTTTCAAAATGGACTTCATTTTTGGATTCGGAATATCGAAATTATCTTAGGGTGAAATTTTGGTGATTTTCGGATAACTTTCATATTTTGATGAATAGTGAAAATTACTAAATTTTAATTAAAAACAACTTTTTCAATCGAAATAATTAATAGTGATAAATTATTAATTTGAGTGGTTTTAAAGTATATTTAGAATATATTTTTACAATTTAATACAATGTTGTTGATTGGATGTAATTTCACATTTAAACCAGACATAAACAAGTGTCAATCTTTTGATAGTTATTATCTCTTAAGAACACACTATTTGTTTTGATGACGGGAATTAATTTTTAAATTAATTAATGCAAATGTTATTTTTTGAATTTTCTAAAATAGAAATCATTTTTGAGTTCATAATATCAAATATAGTTTAGGCCTAATTTTTGGTATTTTTCTGAAAACTTTCAATTTTTGATGAATAGTGAAACCACTAAGTGGTAGTTAAAAAAACTGATTTTTTTTCATAAAACATAATTTTACCTCTTCTGTGAGTGGAATTTTAAAAATCCGAGAAACACGGTTGATTTCAGTAAGTAAAATGTGGTTCAATGAGATGAAAATAATTTTTGGTGAATAGTAACTTTTTACTTTTATTTACCACGGTTAAAAGTAAATAGGGTAATTGAGGGTAAAAATGATATTATTATTACCCTAATACATGTCCTAATTCTATTGAATAAGTGTAATTCGACCAAAAACAAGCTTAGGAATACAATATGACCATTTAGGCCCACTTGAATTAGATTAGGACATTTATTATTATTCAATTCAAAGAAGAGTTAAAAGAGATAAAATCAAAGTTTATTTAATAAAACATTTTTAATATAGGGTTATACATAAGATAAATTAGACTATAAATATTAATTAGAAATATAAAAAGCTTTCCTACATAATTTTATTTTATTTGTAATTTTTAGACATTAAATAAGTTAATTTATTTATGACACAACGATGATGCAGTAATTATCTTATTAATGAAATATTGACATAATTGATGTTATAAATACCCAAATAAATATAATTTCAGACTTTTTATGAATTACACTAATTTTATAAGTTAATATGAAATGTTAGTATTGATTTAATTAACTTTTTTTCGAACTTATCATTCTGTTATGATTTTCACAAAAATCAATTACTAAATAGTTTCAAAATTGACATAAAATAGTTTTTAAAACAAATATTATATTATTAATTGTTATTTTATTCCTAAAAATATAAGGTTCGGCCAAATGACTTAGATAAGGTTATATATATTAATAATAAACAATTTGGTGTTCGTTTGGCTTCTTATAGTAAGTTTATTAACCTTATAGTATAAGAACACAAGAAGACACGGTAAAAATAAATTATTTAACTCAATGTTAAATCTAAATGATAAGGTTAAAATAGGAACATAAACTTGTCTAAATTCTATTTTATTAGAGGATTTAGACCCATCCCCACCTTATCCTTGAAATAAATCAATTTGGTGTTATTTGAAACCGAACTTGACTTTATAATAAAATAATATTTTTAGTTATTCCAAAGGTGCCCCTCTCCTCCCTTATAAAAGGGCACCTCCCCCCTCTCTTCCTCACAAAACTTTGAGCCTTCATGCTCGGCCAACCCATGCAAAATTATCTTCTCCAATTCCCTAGAAACATCCTAGAGGTTCTGGCCTTCCTCAGAGACCAATTTTAGTGCCCTAAGAGGAGGTCTCAAAGAAGCGCTTCAAAGAAGAGGTAATTTCTGTTACCGATTCTTTCACATTTATTTCTTCTTCCACTTCTTCTTCTTAGGTTTTTTCATTATGAAGTAATAAAATCAGTATCACTCATATACTGATATGTTATTATAAGTATGAAACAAATCTATTTCACCATCTATCCATCCTACGGAAAACGAAATCATCGCACGTGCGTACGTACGGAATACCGTCTCCCAGCCGTGGTGAAATCTATTTTCCACCACCACCTTACTTGGATGGGTATAATGGTATAAATATTAACTATATATTATTATTTTAAAGTGATATTGATTCTGAAATAGTATACATACACTCCAATACAGTCCCACGATCTTGAGAACGATATCATCGCTCGTGCGTACGTACGGACTACCGTCTCCACGGCGCGATGAGATTCATTCTCCACTTTAACCATTCACTAATGATTATAAAGTATATATAATAAGTAATCATGAAATATATTACATAATAATGATATTGTATTTATGTGTATATATATGTATGTCATCTACTTAATTCCGTTCAACTCAATAAGGAAACGAAAACAGCGTTCATGCGTACGTACGGCCTGCCATCTCCATGAACGGTGTATTTTTTTCCATTTACTGATTTATTATATATATGTATATTCTGAATATATATATATATAAATCATGTTTTATATTCTGGAATTAAGTAATCATGATCTAAGTAATCATATGAATAATTACAAGTCAAAACACAGATGACAAATGAAACAATTTTACCCAAAACACTCTTTAACATGGAATTTACAAAAGAACGGGTAATATAAAGTCATAAGAGAACCATATATGATATCATAACAATGAATATGATTCTGTAATAAGTCAATGAAATTATTTAAATCATTATACAGGAGGTTCGGACACTTACGAAGCAAATCGGACCTAAGGTAAGGGAAATATCACAATCTCATTTTTATCTGAGATTGTTTATACTTTAGTATTTACTGGGGTGTATTTTATCATCCACGTCCATGTTTCCTAAATAAGTAATATTATTTCCATCCACCTACAATTTTTTAAGTCCAATTTTACCCTTCGCTGAGTTTTTAGTAAAAGATATGAAAGGAATCTTTTGTCGTTTTTTGTACGAGGTACTTTTTGACTTTTCCGACAAAAGTACGAAGAATGTTTTTTAAACTTATACGAAATGAATGGATTTTTAAAACATTATTTCCCAGAAGCTTCCTTTACAAGTTTTCAAGTTTATTTTTAATCAACTTCTTTTGGTTTAAAATTTTATGACATGTTAAGAAAGGAAAAATGTTTTTGAAGAAGAAAGGATATTTTCCTCAAGAATGGAGTTCAAGTGTTTTATCAAAATTATTTTCCATATAAGATAAAATAGGGTTCTGTTTCTATCCCTATTATTACATTGATTTGATAATGTTGTGATGGAATTATTTTTATGAATTCCTTTATCTTATATGAATTTTTTTATGATGTCATGTTGTTTAAGAATCCCATTTTTATTACATGGGTTATGATATGATGTATGGTTTATGATTTTGTGGAACACATATGAATGGTATCATTATGAGATGGGTGGAACCTATATCTCCCTCCAATGAATTGGGTAAATATTTTATATCTCATGAGATAGACATGGATGGAACGGTAGGTTATACCGGTTCAGTGAAACAGGACTGAAACGAGGGTGACTCGGTTCAGAAAGGGACTTTGTCCACTAAGATAGTCTTGCCAATGAGTCTTGACTAACAAGAAATGATTCTATATGATTATGTGTGTATGCCACAAAGTTTCATGTTTTATGTTATGATTATTGGGATTCCATTTCACTACTATGATTTATCCCATGTTATGAAATTATACTCTCTTTTGCATGTTAAGATTTCCAAAAGTTATGTTCTTATGTATATGATGTGATTGATATTTCTTTTGTTTACCCTTACTGAGTATTTGAGCTCACCCTTTTATGTTTTCTTTTCCCCAGGATATAAATAAAGGTTTTAGGTAAAAAAAGGGAAGATCTTTATGGGAGATGTTGAAGAACTTTCACCACGATTAGAAGATTACGTTCCGAGTTTCCAAAGACACTAAACTATTACAATCCTTGTGTGTGTGTTTTTGTTATGTACTAAGTATTCTGAAAAAGTAATGTAATGTTCATGTACGTTAAGCTTCGGGTCTCTACAGTTGGTATCAGAGGAAAGGTTTAGTCACCCTTTAGAAACTAGGATGCGAAAGCGTTAGTGAGATCCCTAGAGATATTTCTAAGGTATGTCTAGGGATGTCCCTAAGGATAAGTATACGTATAAGATACAATCCTAGAACTATGGTAACGATCATAGAATTTAACCTAAGAAGTTAGATATTGAGGATACTCCCCCTTTATAATTTTGTTTTCCCTAGCATGATTTTTGCCTCTCACACTATTCTTTTTGGGTTTTAGATGATGGATGGAACCCGAAGGAACCGTGTTGATCAATGGAATGGACAATGCAATGATTGTCCTCATGAACAAACAAATGTTATGGGAGATGGAGTGAAAAATCGTATTGCTATACTTACACAAGCTATGGATTATTCTGGACTTCCAAATGAGCATAGAAGGGAACAATATTCTATTGAGTCCTTCATGAGGCAACGTCCACCTTTTTTAGCGGGACTTCTGATCCACTTGTTGCTGAACAATGGATCAGTACCACTGAAAATATATTTTCAGTTCTTCAATGTTCTGAACAAGATAATGTCATATTAGTAGTATATCGTTTTGAAGGTGAAGCTGATCAATGGTGGAATATTATCAAGAATACGAGGCTAAGAGATGAAATTGAGTCCATGGAATGGGACGAGTTCAAGAACTTGTTTTTCTGTAATTACTTCCCTCGTATTCTTCGAACAAAGATGGAAAAGGAGTTTCTTGAGCTGAAGCAGAAGGATGATGAATCTGTTGGTATATACGAAGTGAATTTTACAAGACTTTCAAGGTATGCATCTAGCATTATCATCCAACCTGAAAGTAAAGTTGATCGATTTTTTAGTGGCTTAAAACCAAGTCTTTGAAGGGCATTAGATATAAGAGACTTCAGTAGCTATGAAGAAATTGTGCATTGTGCTATGAAGGTAGAAATGGAAGTTGGTGTTACATATCCATCTCATGGTTTTGAAAAGAAACGAAAGATGGAGTTCAAGGAGAAATCTCAAAATAATGGTGAAAAGAAGATGAATGTTTCCTTATTCACAAAGTGTGGAAAGAAGCATGGTGGAGATTGTCTTAAAGGGACTAGAAAATTTTTTAAGTGTGGAAAAGAAGGTCATCGAGAAGCTGAGTGTCGAAGTAATGGAAAAAGGGTTTTTAATGAGGTGAATAAAGCAAAAAATGTAGAGAACGCACCACCAACACTTCAATGCTTCAAGTGCAAGGAAATGGGGCATTATGCTAATAAATGCCCAAATCCAAGGGTTAGTGATGATCGACATGAGAAACCGCTTAAGGCAAAGGACAAAGGGAAGTCACATGCGATCACTATTGGCAATGTTGAATATGACAACGATGTGGTGGAATGCTTATGTGTTTATGTAATGGGATTCCAAAATAATGTTGTATCATAAAGTATTGGAATATTTATGTATTGGTCTAATGTGGTATTCAAAGTGATTGAGATATTTTTGTAAATAAGATGATTTGTGCATAATGAAGGGAAAATGAGAAAATGAAATGTTTAACAGTATTCATGAGCTCATGATTGATATAAGGACTAAGTGATATCATGGTTTGAGTATATAGAAATTTGAGGATTTTGGTATGTGGAAAGTGTTAACTTTTAACTGCATTCATGTTTTCACTAAGGTACAATGGGTATTCATTCTTCAAGAGAATACATGATTAAGGTATTCACATGTTTGTAATTTGACCAACAAGATATATCTTATGATATATGGGGGATAAATGATGGCATTCACGTGATTGTTCTGTGACATTTCAAGTAATCATTTTCTTTATACTATGAGCTTGGACCGAAGTATTTTAGATAAGCCTAAAGATTGGAATGGATTATGCTGGACATATGTTAGGATAAAACGTTTTTCGATATTATTGATGGGATGTTATAGTAATATAGCTTTAGAAAATGGACAACCTGCAGGACGGGCGATAGCCCATCGCGTCGGACAAGGCTGTGGGAATCGAACCCACAACCGAAGTGCGACTGACCTTTATCGCCTACCACTGGCCTATAGGAAGTCCCTGTTTAGTAGAAACTAGTTTTATTATATTAAGCAGTATGATATATGAAGTATAAGTCCATTTTAGGAACCATATATGATTAATCTCACTATATATTGACTTATGTATATTTAATAACTTTTGCTAACCTTTTGTTTGAGACAGATGGAATGACCCCTCATTCTATCACATGATCTGCTAACACTTCACGAATAACAAATTCAACTTCATTTATTTAAGAGATGAAGTGGAAATTGTTCAAGGCACGAACAACAGTGAGATTGTACCAAAATAAAGTAAGTATTTATTCTAATTCAAATTCTTCAACTTTAGGGAAACGATCTTGAAAACCAAAAATGTTGTCCTAGTGCTCTTATATCGGATTAATCAGATGGTACCTTAGATTTTCACAAATTTATGGATTTGTGATTGTTGGCTTTTCCATAGCCATGTTTTCTACCACTCCCCATCAGAACATGATGGTTAGATTTTTATTCCATATCCATATTTTCACCTATGTGGAAACCCAGTGATTAGTTTATTTGGGTAACCATTACGTTTCATACTTTTGTTTTTAAATATTGGATTTGGTATTCGTTTTTACGATGTGGGTTTCTATTAAAGAAACTTTCGAGTAGTAAACCATTTATAACTCCGACGAATTTTGAGGGCGAAATTTATTTTAAGGGGGGAAGAATGTAACACCCCAAGATTTTATGAAAAATATTCTTTTTAATTTCATTAATCTCTTGTGTTATACGCTACACCAAAAGGAGCTTTCACAACACACATCTCTGACCTGGCTTGAATTACACGCAATCGCGACCTTCCACGATAGCGTGTTTTGTACGCAACACCAAGTTTTGCTAAAAAACGATATGCTATTAAAATATTATTAAAACTAGCCATTATGAATAGTAATAACCACTTTTTGAAATTTTTTAAATTTTATTTTTCAAAATGGACTTCATTTTTGGATTCGGAATATTGAAATTAGCTTAGGGTGAAATTTTGGTGATTTTCGGATAACTTTCATATTTTGATGAATAGTGAAAATTACTAAATTTTAATCAAAAACAACTTTTTCAATCGAAATAATTAATAGTGATAAATTATTAATTTGAGTGGTTTTAAAGTATATTTAGAATATATTTTTACAATTTAATACAATGTTGGTCATTAGATGTAATTTCACATTTAAACCAGACATAAACAAGTGTCAATCTTTTGATAGTTATTATCTCTTAAGAACACGCTATTTGTTTTGACGACGGGAATTAATTTTTAAATTAATTAATGCAAATTTTATGTTTTGAATTTGGTAAAATAGAAATCATTTTTGAGTTCATAATATCAAATATAGCTTAGGCCTAATTTTTGGTATTTTTCTGAAAACTTTCAATTTTTGATGAATAGTGAAACCACTAAGTGGTAGTTAAAAAAACTGAATTTTTTTCATAAAACATAATTTTAACGCTTCTGTGAATGGAATTTCAAAAATCAGAGAGTCACGGTTGATGTCAGTAAGTAAAATGTGGTTCAATGAGATGAAAATAATTTTTGGTGAATAGTAACTTTTTACTTTTATTTACCACGGTTAAAAGTAAATAGGGTAATTAAGGGTAAAAATGATATTATTATTACCCTAACACATGTCCTAATTCTATTGAATAAGTGTAATTTGACCAAAAACAAACTTACGAATTAAATATGACCATTTAGGCCCACATGAATTAGATTAGGACATTTATTATTATTTAATTCAAAGAAGAGTTAAAAGAGTTAAAATCAAAGTTTATTTAATAAAAAAATTTAATATAAAGATATACATAAGAAAAATTCGACTATAAATATTAATTAGAATGATAAAAATATTTCCTACATAATGGTATTTTATCTGTAATTTTTAGACATTAAATAATTTAATTTATTTATGACACAACAATGATGCAGTAATTATCGTATTAATGAAATATTGACATAATTGATGTTATAAATACCCAAATAAATATAATTTGAGACTTTTTATGAATTCCACTAATTTTATAGGTTAATATGACATGTTAGTATTTATTTAATTAACTTTGTTCGAACTTATCATTCTGTTATAATTTTCACAAAAATCAATTACTAAATAGTGTCAAAATTGACATAAAATAGTTTTTAAAACAAATATTATATTATTAATTGTTATTTTATTTCTAAAAATCTAAGGTTCGGCCAAATGACTTAGATAAGGTTATATATATTAATAATAAACAATTTGGGGTTAGTTTGGCTTCTTATAGTATGTTTATTAACCTTATAGTATAAGAACACAAGAAGACACGGTAAAAGTAAAATTATTTAACTTAATGTTAAATCTAAATGATAAGGTTAAAATAGGAACCTAAACTTGTCTAAACTCTATTGGATGAGAGGATTTCAACCCATCCCCACCTTAGCCTCGAAATAAATCAATTTGAAGTTATTTAAAACCGAACTTGACTTTATAATAAAATAAGTTTTTTAGTTATTCCAAAGGTGCCCCTCTCCTCCCTTATAAATGGGCACCTCCTCCCTCTCTTCCTCACACAACTTTGAGCCTTCAAGCTCGGCAAAACCCTGGAAAATTCTCTTCTACACTTTTCTAGAAACATACTAGAGGTTCTGGTCTTCCTCAATGACCAATTTTAGTGCCCTAAGAGGAGGTTTCAAAGAGGCGCTTCAAAGAAGAGGTAATTTCCGTTACCAATTCATTCACCTTTATTTCTTCTTCCACTTATTATTCTTAGGTTGTTTCATTATTAAGTTATAACATCAGTATCACTCATGTACTGATATGTTATTATAATTATGAAACAATCCTATTTCACCATCTATCCGTCCTACGGAAAACGAAATCACTGCGCGTGCGTACGTACGGAATACCGTCTCCACGCCGTGGTGAAATCTATTTTCCACCACCACCTTACTTGGATGGGTATAATGGTGTAAATAATAACTATATATTATTATTTTAAAGTGATATTGATTCTAAAATAGTATACATACACTCCAATACAGTCCCACGATCATGAGAACGATATCATCGCTCGTGCGTACGTACGGACTACCGTCTCCACGACGCGATGAGATTCATTCTCCACTTTAACCATTCATGAATGATTATAAAGTATATATAATAAGTAATCATGAAATATATGACATAATAATGATACTGGATTTATGTGTATATATATGTATGTCATCTACTTAATTCCGTTCAACTCAATAAGGAAACGAAAACAGCGTTCATGCGTACGTACGTCCTACCGTCTCCATGAACGGTGTACTTCATTCCATTTACTAATTTATTATATATATGTATATTCTGAATATATATATATAAATAATGTTTTATATTCTGGAATTAAGTAATCATGATCTAAGTAATCATATGAATAATTACAAGTCAAAACTCGGACGACAAATGAAACAATTTTACCCAAAACACTCTTTAACATGGAATTTACAAAAGAACGGGTAATATAAAGTCATAAGTGAACCATATATGGTATCATAACAATGAATATGATTATGTAATAAGTCAATGAAATTATTTAAATCATTATACAGGAGGTTCGGACACTTACGAAGCAAATCGGACCTAAGGTAGGGGAAATGTCACAATCTCATTTTTATCTGAGATTGTTTATACTTTAGTATTTAATGGGGTGTATTTTATCATCCACTTCCATTTTTCCTCAATATTTAATATTATTTACATCCACCTACAATTTTTTAAGTCCAATTTTACCCTTAGGTGAGTTTTTAGTAAAAGATATGAAAGGAATCTTTTGTCGTTCTTCGTACGAGGCACTTTTTGAGTTTTCCGACAAAAGTACGAAGAATGTTTTTTTAACTTATACAGAATGAATGGATTTTTAAAACATTATTTCCAAGAAGCTTCCTTTACATGTTTTAAAGTTTATTTTTAATCAACTTCTTTTGGTTTAAAATTGTATGACATTTTAAGAAAGGAAAAATGTTTTTGAAGAAGAAAGGATATTTTCCTCAAGAATGGAGTTCAAGTGTTTTATCAAAATTATTTTCCATGTAAGACAAAATAGGGTTCTGTTTATATCCCTATTATTACATTGATTTGATAATTTTGTGATGGAATTATTTTTATGAATTCCTTTATCTTATATGAATTGTTTTATGATGTCATGTTGTTTAAGAATCCCATTTTTATTACATCGGTTATGCTATGATGTATGGTTTATGATTTTGTGGAACACATAAGAATGGTATCATTATGAGATGGGTGGGACCTATATCTCCCTCCAATGCATTGAGTAAAGATTTTATATCTAATGAGATAGACTTGGCTGGAACGGTAGGTTATACCAGTTCAGTGAAACAGGACTGAAACGAGGGTGACTCGGTTCAGAAAGGGACTTTGTCCACTAAGATAGTCTTGCCAATGAGTATTGACTAACAAGAAATGATTCTCTATGATTATGTGTGTATGCCAAAAAGTTTCATGTTTTATGTTATGATTATTGGTATTCCATTTCACTACTATGATTTATCCCATGTTATAAAATTATGCTCTCTTTTGCTGGTTAAGATTTCCAAAAGTTATGTTCTTATGTATATGATGTGATTGATATTTCTTTTGTTTACCCTTACTGAGCATTTGAGCTCACCCTTTTATGTTTTCTTTTCCCCAGGATATAAAGAAAGGTTTTAGGTAAAAAAGGGAAGATCTTTATGGGATATTTTGAAGAACTTTCACCATGATTAGAAGATTACGTTCCGAGATTCCAAAGACACTAAACTATTACGATCCTTGTGTGTGTGTTTTTGTTATGTACTAACTATTAAACAAAAGTAATGTAATGTTCATGTACGTTAAGCTTCGGGTCTCTACACTTCCTCATCATGGAATTCAATATATGAAGATGTGTCTTCTACTGAGGGGTGTTCATCCAGGAAATCAGCCATAGCTTGGCCATTTATTGCCTTTTGAAACACATACTGAATGTCGAATTGCTGCAAAATAACTGCCCACCTTGCTAGACATCCTGTAAGCATTGGACGACTACGGATGAATTTGAGCGGGTTATTGGGAGATACCAATTGGACATCGTGATGTTGACGGTAGTGTCTCAACTTCTGAACTGTAAAGATTAATGCCAGGCTGTAACACCCCAAGATTTCATAGTGTGTTATTTCTTCAAAATAATACAATAACTTTCACTACACGCAACACCGAGTTCAAGCACACCATGAATTACCAAAAAAGCCATTAAAAAGAGTTTATAAATAGTATTAACTAAATTTTTAAACTTTATATAATCCTTATAATTTTAGAATCCATATTATGAGTTTCTTAAACATGATGTAAGAAACAATTCATTTTCAGTATTGCACTTTTATTAACTTTTAATAGTGACCCTTTTTTAAATACAATATTTTAATCTTTTTTACTAAATGGGGACATCAAAAAAATTTAAAATGAAACATCCCAAGCTTCCACGGTACGCTTTCCTTTGAATAATACAGTAGCGTGTGTTGTACGCAACTTCGAGTTCTAACACACACCAAAACCAATCAAACTAGCCGTTATGAATTGTAATACCTACTTTTTGAAATTATATATATTTTATATTTCAAAATGGACTTAATTTTTGGATTCGGAATATCAAATTTAGCCTAAGGTAAAATTTTGGTACTTTTCGAATAACTTTCATATTTTGATGAATAGTGAAAATTACTAAATTTTAATTAAAAACAACTTTTTTAATCAAATAATTAATAGTGATAAATTATTAATTTGAGTGGTTTTAATGTATATTTAGAATATATTTTTACCATTTAATATAATGTTGGTCATTGGACATAATTTTACAATTAAACCAAACATAAACAAGTGTCAATCTTTCGATAGTTATTATCTCTTAAAAACACGCTTTTTGTTTTGACAGCGGGAATTAATTTTAAATTAATTTCTGCCACTTCTATGTTTTGAATTTAGAAAAATGGATTCCATATTTGGAATCAGGATGTTCAAAATTTGTAAATAGGTAACTTTCATTTTTAGACATTTTGAATAATTACTGCGGTAAAAATTTTATTTACCATGATTAAGGGTAAATCCGGTAAATAAGGGTTAAAAAATAATATTATAATAATACTAAATTACCCTAAAACGTGTCCTAGACTTATTTGTTGATAAATGTTTGGACATAGGCATATTTGGGTCGATTTTGGGACCCCATGGTGCCACTTTTAGGTGATAGTGACACTTTATTTTAATTATGTTAAAATGAATACAAAAATTACACAAGCATATATCTTTTAGAAACAAAAATTTACATAGGTTTATATAAGTTGGATTTTAGATTATAAATATTAATTATAAAGATAAAAATATTTCCTACATAATTATATTATATTTTTAATTTTTAGACATTAAATAATTTAATTTATTTATGACACAATGATGATGAATTAATTACTATAATAGTGAAAAATTAAAATAATTGATATTATAAATACCCAAATAAATATAATATGAAACTTTTAATGAATTAAACTAATTTTATAGGATAATATGATATATTAGGATTGCTTTAAGTTACTTTTCTCGAAGTAATCAATCTGTTATGAGTTTCAAAAAAATCAACTATTGAATAGTGTCAAAATTGACATAAAAGAGTTCTTAAAACAAATATTATATTATTAATTGATATTAAATTCCTAAAAATCTATGGTTCAGAAAATAGACTTATATAATGATAGGTTCATCATTAATGGACCACTTGGGGGTCTCTTGGATGTATATAGTAAGTTTATTAACCATATTATATAAAAATACAAAGAGACATTGTAAAAGTGAAACTAATTAACTTAGAGTTAATACTTAAAGATAAGGTTAATATAAGTACCCAAACCTATCTAAATTCTATTTGTTGAGTTTTTTTTCGACCCATACCAACCTTAAAATTTAAATAATCAACTTTTGAGCCATTAGAAACCGAATATTAATTTATTATAAACTAATATTTCTAGCTTTTCCAAAGGTGCCCCTCACCCCTCTTATAAAAGGGCACTCCTCCTTCTCATTTCTTCACACCTTAAAAACCTTTTGGTTCGGCAAAACTCTGCCCAAATACTCTCCCAACATCCCTAAATACAACCTAGAGGCCTTGTTTTGATCAGAAAGCCAACCTAAGGAGCCCTTTTGATCAAATCAAAAGGAAGAACCCGAAGAAGAGGTAATGATTGCACCACCCTTTTCCAAGTTCCATTCTTCTTCCACTTCTTCTTCCTTTGTTATTACCATTCTAAAATAATAAATCCAGTATCATATATATAATGTGATGTTATTATAAATATGGTACAACCATATTCAGTATTCTATCCACCCTTTGAATAACATGTCACCATACGTGCGTACGTACGGCTTACCGTCTCCACGTCGTGGTGTAATTGTTATTCAATATATTATTATTTGGATGGGTATAATAATGATATGTAACTCATGTAAATAATAAATATAACATGTTAATGATTTTTTATATATGATATAACAATAATTTATATATTATTTTAATATCAAAAGAATGATATTGTCGCTCGTGCGTACGTACGGACTACCGTCTCCACGAACGCGATGAGATTCATTCTCCATCGTATCCATTCAAGTATAATTATCATTTGATGATTTAAAAATGATGTTTAAGGACTTGATATAATTCTGTATATTAATGATATACAACCTATCCATGACAAACATTTCTTACGTAACAAAACATATAAAAGAAAACAAGTAAGTTAACACCTGAAACAACGATAATACTAAGATATTATTATCAAATCAATATTAAAAGATCACATATGATATCATATTAATGTATATGATTCTTGTATAATTTAATAACAATTATTTCACCATTATACAAGAGTTTAACCTACCCCAACCAAGGAAAAGTACAAGGTAAGGGGTTTTCATCTCACTCCTTATTCCAGTGAGATTCATGCCATATTGCCACCATTACCTTTTGTGTGGTGTATGTACTGCCCATAATTATATTCTTTGTGTAATACACTTTAATTTATGTTTATTTATATATTCATTGTATGATACCTCTTTCATGGGATTGTAATTTTCATAAGTTACCAAATTGGTAAGGGTTATTTCGCAATCTCTTCATTATCCGAGGTTGTTTATACGTAATAATCTACTGGGATCTCTTTATCATCCACATCCATGTTTCTTAAAAATGAATTTCAAAACATTTTTACTATTTACTAGAATATGGGTTAAAGTAATTTATACCCTTTTTTGACTTTTTATAATAGGTTTAAAAAGGAATCTTTCCATCATTTTCCAAACAAGGTTCTTTTTAACCTTTTCGACAAAATTAAGGTAAGAATGCTTTTTTAACTTATACGACGGGTGCGGCTATTTTCCGCCGTTATAAAATCGTCGAAGATTCCCTTACAAGATAATAAGAATATTTTCAAAAAAAAAATTATTTTATAAATATAAGACTCTTAAATGATTTCAAGATAGAAAGATATTTTTTTCTAAAATAGTCTTGATTTCATCTATGTCAACATCCTTTGATGGATTTTAAGCTTATTTGAAGTTGATTTATTATGATACAAAACATCCATATTTTATTGAAAGTTTTGTGATATTTTTGACTATGGATAAGTTATTCTTATGTCACTCATGGTTTTTGTTTAAAGTATTGACATTTCATAAGTTATTTGTTATCCGAATGTTTATGTTATATTTCAACCTTTCATTCAGATGAATGTGTTAGACAAGTATGTTCCTGGTTGGGGACCGGTAAAAGTAATCCCTCCGGTTTGGTCTCTGGTTATTAGAGGAACTCCGGTTTGGTCTCCGGTTATTAGAGGAACTCCGGGTTGGTGTCCGGTTATTATAGGCACTCCGGGTTGGTGTCCGGTTATTAGAGGCACTCCGGGTTGCGTTCCGGTTACAGTTAGCCCCTAGGTCTTGGGATAAGGCCTTGACAAAGAAATTAAAGTTCAATATTATGCATTCCAACATTATGAAAGTGGTTATTGATATTGCATGTGATTATTCGATTAGTAGAATATCCATGTGAATAAGTAAATGGAATTATTTCATTTTACTTTTGCCATACTATGTTGAAGTTCAAGTTTAAAAGGATTTTGTTTTAGTAATGCATTGCCTTAAATGTTTATGCTTATTTTTGAATGTTCCGCTATATTTTTATCCTTACTGGGCATTTGATCTCACCCCTTTTCTATGTTTTATTTTCCCCAGGATGTGAAGAAGTAAGTTATGAATGACCTGTAGGGATATTATGAGGGTATAATAGTGTGAACTATGGAGACATTATGTTGTTGTAGTAGTTTTTCACTTTATGATGTAATGTAAAACTTATGAATATATCTAGTGTTTACAAGGCTACTAAACCAATCGGTCTTTCGAGATTTGATCTTTCTTGTGATCATGCCAATGTTATGTAATAATGCACCGACTCTGGGTAACTAGGGTCGGGGCGTTACACAGGCAGCACTTCTTAGTACTTGAATACCGGTTTTCTGCTTCAAGAAAAGTTCGACTGAGATAGTAGAGGTTGTTTTCATTCCCAACATCATTCTTTTGATCAATAAAGGCACCCAATGATCGCTCTAGAGATGTCATGTTGAGGATAAGTGGTCTTCCTTCAACAGGTGGCATGACTACCGGTGGACTCAAGAGGTATTTCTTGAGAATATCGAATGCTTCTTGACATTCTTCAGTCCACTGGTAAGTGACTCCCTTCTTCATCAATTTGGTGAAGGGTAAACTTTTTCCTGCCAAATAGGCAATGAAACGCCAAATATAGGCTAAGTATCCTTGAAGTCCTCTTAATTATTTCAAATTTTGAGGAGGTGACATACCATGGATTGACTTGGTCTTCTCAGGATCGACTTCAATACCACGATGACGTACAACAAAGCTAAGAAATTTTCCTGAGGTTACCCCAAAAGAACATTTTAAGGGGTTCATCTTCAAATTATGTTGTCGAAGCTTGCGGAATATGACTTCCAAATTAGCCAAGTGATTAGAACATTGTTCGGATTTGACCACCAAATCTTCTACATAGCATTAAACAAACTTCCCAAATAAGGGTTTGAAGATACGATGCATGGCACACTGATATGTTGCACCTGCATTCTTTAAGCCAAAGGGCATTACCCGGTAGCAAAACACACCCTGAGGGGCTTTGAAGGCTATATATTCCTCGCCTTCTAGGGCCATTCGAATCTAATTATATCCGGAATATCCATCCATGAAGGAAAGTACTTCATATCCAGCTGTTTCATTAATTAAAAGATCTGTAATCGGAACTAGGAAATCATCCTTAGGACAATAACGATTAAGATCTCTGAAATCGATGGAAACTCTAATTTGTCCATTCTTTTTCTTTACAGGGAAAATATTATCCAAACACTTGGGATACTGAAATTCTATGATGAAGTTAGCTTTGATAAGCTTATTCAGTTCAGCTTCAATTTTGGAAGCATAAGTTGGGTGTGTTCTTCTCACAGCTTGCTTAAATCCTCGATGTTCTTCTGGTAAACCCAAATAGTGAGTAACAACATCAGAATCAAGCATAGGAATTTCTGTATAGTTCCAAGAAAATATATCTCTATTTTGCTTTAGAAAATAAATATAAATCTCTTTCTCTTCATGATTCATGGCCGCACTGATTAAATTGGGATGTGGATCTTCTTTTGTACCCAGATTTATTTCTCTGAGTTCATCCACAATGGTAGAGATACCCTCTTCAAATGCTAGAGGATAATCTCTAAGATCTTATTCTTATTCTTCCTCATGTGTTATTTCTTCCATTTCTACTTGCATAGTATATGATAAATCAGAATGTTCATGATCAGAAGAGATGTCAAAATTTTCATATCTTGAAGAAGAAGCTTCCATTTGCGAACCGATTGATTATGAAGGGTCTTCTTTGGGTAATAAAGAAGAGATGATGGGTTGATAATCGACATCATTGTTCACCTACGATGTTTCTATAACTTCTTATGGACTAATTGGCGATGTATAGACTTGTTGGATTTCAATAGATGAAATTAAGATGTTACCATTTGTGCTTTCATCACTGCTTGGTGGGTTACCAATTTCTCCCATGTTGTCTGGATCGATTTCCGTAATTGACATTATGGATCCTTCCATAAGAGTATTTTGATTTGGGTATATCTTTTCAATTTGACTGATAGGCAACAGATAATCTATACTCACATGGGTAAATGGATTTACTGGAATTTTCTCCAAACCATATGGAGCATTAACTTTGGTAATCTCCTTTGTTGTGTATTTCTCTCTTCCCTTCATGTTAGAGAATTCCACCTCAATGTATTGAGACTCACATGTCTTGAATGGGTCCTTATCACCATACAATGTCCCAACTTGACCATCAAAAAAATATTTGAGACATTGATGGTATGATGAAGGGATAGCCACATGTTGATGTAGCCAGGGTCTTCCAAGAAAGATGTTGAAAGCTGTGTCTTGATCAACAACCATGAAATCCGAATTGGATACAAGAGCTCCAAACTGAGTTCTGAGTGTAACATCACCCAGGGGTTCTTGTTCATTTTTATCATATCCTTGTAACATCATGGTAGAATTAGAGAAATCAGATTCTGTGAGGCCCAATCGATGAGGTGTACGAATGGGAATGAGGTTGACTCCTAAACCATTGTCAATGAAAGCTCTTCGGACGTCTATGCAATTGACCTTTCCAGATAAGTACAATGGTCTAATATGCCCATGCACAACATCATCTTCATCTTCATCAGTAAAAGATATTATTTCATGGCATTCTGCAGGATTATTCTCTATGTGATAGACTTCAGCTGCATCAATTTCAGTTTCAAACTCTTGAGGACTTGACAAAGCCTCGATGAGTGCTTCCCGAAGATCTTTTGATAGATTCATAGAATCCAGAATTGATAACTTGTCTGGTACTTGGGAAAGTGTTTCAATACATCATAGTTTTGATCCAGAGGTCTGCGTTTTCCAACAGGAATATGTGGTTTAGTAGGTACCTTGGAAGCAAATGCTTTTGATGTTGATGCATCTTGTATTGGGACAAGAGTTTTCAATATTCCTAGTTTTGGAAGATTAGACCGATTTGATCCAATTACATGCTGAGAGGAAGAAGATGGAACCTTCAACTGGTCTTCCAAAATAACTGTGTCAGGACTGAATTTTCTATTGGTAGAAGAATATTCTTGTTCTTTCTGAGCTCGATGAAGGGCTCTACCACAAGTTTCTGTTGTGTACACAGTTCTAGCAGGGGTAGAATTGGAATAGTGGCTTCTGAAAGATCCACGTCTTCCCCTGTATCCTGAGCCTCTGGAACTTCCTCTGATTCCCCTGTTTGATACAGGGAATTTAGGCTCATTATAATCGAAACTGCGACTGGCATATGGATCCGTTAATTGAATCATATTAACAGATTCGAAGATTAACTCTTCGTCTGATGAAGACTCTACGTGATTAGACTATTTAGGTTGTGTCGTTTGCTGGGGCAGTGCCCGTAGATTTGAATTAGATGGCATGAAGTCTTCCAGAGTCAAAGACAACTTAGGATTTTACACAAACTCATCTTCTTCTGATTCATTTTCTTTCATTGAATCATGCCGTTTCTTTGGGGACTTTCCCTCTAACGAAGAGGGTTTTTCCGCAACATTCATGGAAGAAGACACAATCAGTTTCTTTTATTGTGTTCGAAAAATATCATGATTTCGGTTGATTGTCTTTCTGACCATCCAATCATCATACTTCTGTGCATTTTTTATTTTGACTTCATGCTATTTGCCTTCCTCCTCTGGAACTGTAGCAGTAACACATGCTACATGAGCTGAAGAACCTTTCAGTTTGACTTGTCCCGAGTCGACCATCTTTTGCAGGAGGTATTTGAAGACCAAACACTAATGGATGGGATTCCCCAACATTTGATGAAAAGGGAAATAATTGGGACGGTCTTCATCTCCTTCCTTGTTTGGCCTCTTAGGCCTTGCCAATTGAACCCGGTTATTTTTCAAAGCTGAAATGAAGTAACCAATCACATGTTCATTTGGGAAAGAGTAAGTTTTTCTCATCAAATGCTCAAATTGTTTTTGTCTTTGATATCTTTGATCATCTAGACAAAATGGCCTTTGTTGTTAGTGCTCAGGAGGTGGAGCCCTTCGAGAAGATGATGGTTTTAAAGTAGAAACAACTATAGGTGCTTGTTTCAGCATAACTGTAGCAGTTTCTACTTTACCCATTCTCCTTCGTGGTGCTAATGGAATTACAAAAGATTTAGCCTTATCATGTATACGGGAATCTTCAATCTTCTGAGCGATTGAAGTAAGGTCTCGAAACCCTCCTATGTGTTTCACAAGGATCAATACTGTGCATAATTCGTCACGCAGGTTTGCCATAGATATTGACAATAGTTCCTCTTGAGGGAGAGCTAGGCTCAAGGAATATGTTTACCCCTTCTAGTGAGCAATGAAATCAGGGACTCTTTCATTTTCCCTTTGCTTAGAGTTTGTAAGATAAAAACTATTGTCCTTGGAAAAGTTGAGCTGAATTGAATAAGAAATCGTTGACAGAGATCTTCCCATCCGGTAATTGACTGGGATTTCAAGCTTGTATACCAGACAAAAGCTGGTCCTTTTATGGTTCGCACGAAGCATCTGAGTTTCACTGCTTCTTTCTGCTCTAGATTTCCCATCATAGGATCACAACAAGACACGTAATGCGTTAAATTCTGTTCAGGATCGCTTGATCCATTGAAAATAGGGAATATAGGGTTCCCAAAATTTGATAGGGGAGAGATTGAATCTACCCATTCAGGGTAATATTTCTTTTCTGGTTGAACCTTCGCACGTTTCCCTTCCATAGTTTCTAATCGTGCTGTTAATGTCTCAATGGTAGTTATTAACTTTTGAGAAACATCCAGTTGAACTTGGATTTGGGTAGGTGCAATGACTGGTGCTTGGACAAATGTGGTGGTTGGTGCTACAAATGATGGTAGCACTGCCACCTATTGTTTCACTTGACCCGTAGGATTAGACCTGTGAGGGTGTACTGATAGAGGAGGATATTCTTGACCCATCTATGTAGCTGCAACAAATTCCCTTGGCTGACTCATTCTAGCACGTTTAAGAAGAAGACTACCCTGAAGTAGTTCTGCATTAAACCTCGTTAATTCCTTCGTTTCTTCCTCCTATTGTGAAAACCTTTGCTCTAGTGAGAGAGATTGGCCTTCTCCAGAGGAAGGATATGTAACCTGATTCTTTCCCCTCTCTTTGTTGGATCCTTTTCGGAGAGGGAGAAGTGGGTTACTTGAAGGATTACCTAGGTTCTGAGTAACCCTTTGATTTCGTGTACGCACACCTTCTTCATTTGTGTTGGTGCGTACATCTTCTTGAGCAGGAACCTCTTCATCTGAGTCCCCTGAGTGAGCCTCATCTGGTGGATCAGCAACAACGAAATTGATGACATTGATTGATGGATAACGCATCACATCCCTTCTATCAGCATTTCTGTGATATTTTCTTCTTCCATGTCTTTGATGAGACATTGCCTTTTGTTGATTCAATTCATTATGAACTTCTTGGTGAACCGTAATTTAGAGGGAATCTCCTGATAATTTGGCTCTTCATTCCTCTTGAGGCTTCTTTCCCAATTGAGAAAAGACTGACTCTCTCTGAGGAGGGGATTGATGATTTGAAAAAGTCCCCAGTCCAGTGGACTGGGGCTGTTCCTACTGCTCCCACTCAACTCCTCGAATCCTATTTGTTGATTCTGAGGGTAGGTTTAAAAGAGTCCCCAGTCTGACAAGATGGGGTGGCTCTTGACATGCTATGTATGAGACTTTCTTAAAAGATCTCCTGATCTTGTGAACCTTAGTCTGTAAATTAGCTAGATACATTAATTTGTATCCACTTTTATCACCTGGTTCAAAAGACTGTTGGATAATTTCCGACACTTCTATCACTTGATGATGTTCTTACTCCATAAGAGAGGCCTGTTCAATATTCTCATTTTCTTGATGCAGGAATAATTCAACAACTTGTTCTCTGTATTCTTGATTTTGAGAGGAACTAGTTGGCGTCTGTTCTTGGGAAATCTTTTTATTACAAACAAATCCCATTGACTGTGGCCGACCATGGGCAATAACATTGCATGAGACCATTTTCAGTGGGCTTTGCTGACTGGAGAGAACCGTGAAATACATTGCTCCATGAACACCCCATCCTCTGACATGAATACCAGATAGGGCATTTGAAATTAACTGACGCAATATTCTTAGTGCACCAAGGCATGAACGTTGAAGGGAACTATGTTGCTTTTCAGCCTTCGGATATCGAGATACTGATAGAGATGCCAAATCAATCTGACGTTGTAACCCTTATATTATCTTAAAATAATTTTCATATTCATCATAATATAATAATTTCTTTTTCAACAAACAAAGAGTTTTCCATATGTTGAGATGAATATCATGAATTCCATCTTCCTTCAACATTTCTGGAATGTCATACTGAAAGTCAGCCAGAGGCCAAATCATGACGAGCACTTCACCTTTCGCCAGTTGTTTTCTCATGTTCAGCATTTCCTCTTTATCAGTTGATGAAGATTCTTATACCTGTTTTGACCAGAGCTGGTGCTTCATTTTTGCTTCATTAGATTTAACAGGATTTGTAGAGAAATCACTGATTAAACTAGAAGATTCATGACTTAGGGGTGGTTTGGATAATGAACTACACCCTTGGCTATCTTCCGATTGAGAAAGTATTTCACCTGCCAGCGATGAAACATCAGACATGACTGGTTTCACATTTTCAAGTGCCTCAAGGTAAGTGGGCTTTCTCGGCACTACATTGTCTACTGGAGAATTTTCTAGGCAATGTGCATCACTACTGCATAGAGGACTTTCATAGAGAAATTCATCATCATGGGGAGGAACACCATAATGGGTTACAACGAAAGATGAGATCTCTTGCTCCTTGGTATTCTGACCACACATAGGTTTCCTGTTGCTCTCATATGAAGATGAAACTTCGAGATCGACCGAATTGTCATGAAGCAAGCCTTAATGAGGAAGTGTCTATTGAAGACCTTCAGAATTAATGTTCCCACTATTGAGAAATGAGGGAGTAGAATCTAGAATTACAACAGATAACTATCTGAGGGATTCAATAACTCCAGCATCGAGGAAGGCCTTGTTACAGATTGGCTCTTGATCTACTGACTATGTTGGGCGGGTCTTTTTCTTAGACCCCTTCTTACTCGCTTTGGAAACCACTTGTTGATGAAAGTGAATTCTCTGAGCAGGTGTATGTGCCTGATCAGGAGAGATGGTCAGGTTAGGCTAATGATATCCACTCAAATCAGGTGTATGTGCCTGACTTGGTTGTCCGTATGATATGGGGGAGTATGCCCCCACAACCTTCTTGGACTAGAACAGATGTGTGTGTCTGTTCCTGAGTGAACTGTTGATGTGTCAATCCACAGGTAGGGATAGATTTATGTGTCTTTACCTGAGATGCTGCTAAAGCTGTTATAATATCCTGGGAAGCATCTAGAATATGAGCAACGATTTTCTTATGCTCTTTCACCATTGATAAAATATGCTTGGTGACTTCAGCTTCCAGAACGGGGATATATATCCATTCCATGTCTGGAGTAGGTGTGTGTGCCTCCTCCTGTCCTCCTTTTCTTGTGAGTGAATCCTGACAGTACTCAAGTGTAGGGTCAGAGAGTTGAGTCTGCCTCATGTTTGTCGCTGGAGCATTTCGACTGACTTCTCCGAATGCTACCAAGAGAGACTGTTGGTAGGCTTGATCAATACTAGTTGGTGTATGTGCCTGCTGATTACACTTCGCCGAACGTGGTTGACGAGATCCATCATATGTTGTCAGACGAGCCTGCTAACTAACTGATGACGTATAAACAGGTATATGTTCCTATATATAATAATCCACCGGAATTGCCTGATGGGATTGGTGTGCTGCTGCCAGACGAGTCTGCTGGACATCGGAATTAAAACGGGCAGGTGTGTGTGCCTGCTCATTGCTTGCCACCGGGATAGGTTGGTGGACTTCTCCGGAGATGGCCGAGATGAGAACCTGCTCACTGTTAATCGTATTTCACCTCTGGCAATTCTTTTTGCCTGCTCAGGTTTGAGGAACCTGAGCTGAACGCCTAGAGTCGAAACCCTCATCATGTTGAGGGTGCACTGCCGCATGAGTCTGGCGGCGATTGTTGACGGGAGCCCTCAGGAAGGACTCCTAATTCCTTGAATTATGGCCCTGAGGGACCTTTTCATTCACCTCCCAAAAATATGGGAGTGAATGGTGATTGTGTTCCGGGGATAACGACCCGAAAGAGTTGGAGACGGTAGTTAACACCGCCTGCTTCTTGATCACTGGTCGTCGTTGTCCTGACGACTGGTGTGAGTTATTCACTTGGAGGTCTTGTGGGGAAGCCTCCAGAGTTGGGATGGTACTATATTGACGGTACTTCTTAACCAGTGTGTTTGATACCCATCATTGAGGATGCTGAGTAGGTGATGTCATCCTCAGAGCGGATGACGATCCATCAGGAGTAGTAGCAGTGGCATTTGCAGCAGCAGTATTCACAGTTGTGAATTTGAGAGCAGCCATTCTGGAAATGCAGAACATCTTGGAAAAGAGTTCCTGTTTGATATAACAAACATAATCAAGATAAATTAAGCCACTGTATCCTTTGGATGAGAACATATCTTAATGATTGTTTTTGTTGTCCCTCTCATTGAGTTTTAAATAGGGGCCTAAAGAATAGGTAAAACATCATTTAAACATGGTTAAGGATTCACGTCGTGTTCACCATTTTTTGTTTCCATTGGAATTTGGGGATGAACTCCTTGATTTATGGTTCAAACATTCCAATCAGTTTCTAATGGGTTTTTTCGTAGAACCGGAAACAACCAATGATTCCACATCCATTTCGACCTACTTTCCAAAGGTAGGAGCTCATTAGTTGTGGACGGATGAGGCTTAGGAATTTTCATTGGTCGAGAGGATGGGAGGTCAGACTAATCACACCTTTTTCAGGGGAATTATTGTCTACTATGGGACACTCTTTATAGATTTACATTATGTTCGTAAATCTTTATTACATTACCAATTATAAAATGAGCTTTCCTTAAGATCTGATAATCAATGATTGATATGTAGGAAATTTACAGAACTTTTATATGTATTCGAGCTTCTTCATTGATAGAGAATCATCTATATTTGTTAGAGATTCTTAGTAAATGGTATCCTTTGATACGTAAATGTATCTTAGTCATTATAATGACCATACTGGTTTTAAAGCCACTCAGTGGGGCACTTGAAGTTTATTGTCATTCAGAAGGACATGAATTATTTCAGAGTTGGGATCGAACCCGCAGATTGGCTACCTTCATATCCTTTGTTTAGAAAAGGAATCATAAACCACGTAGTTCGAGTAAGGGAGTATGATGTTTATGATTTATGGATCAAAGAAGGATGTCATAATTACTTTTACACTCTATGCTCACGTGAGTCATGCTCGGTGTGAGAAACAAGAGGTATTGGTAAAAATCAGACAATTGTGCCATGAAAGATGCAATTATAAGAAATAATTTGGGGCTTATGTATTTATGACTGCCCAGATAAATGAATATTAGAATTTACTTCAGGGAAGAAATCCAGGAACAGGGTCCATAATGGTATATGTGCTTTATGGAGATTTGAATACTCTAACCTGGGGCTTACTCCTGAAAAGGAGGCCCAAATTAGGAGAGGTCTTATGATTGTTTTTTTAATCCTGAGAAGGAATCCTAGATCAAAGGTAAATTTGGACTGGTTAAAGGAAATTAAGACTGGGGATTATTCTTGAAAAGGAGGCGTATGTTAAGGGACTTGAAAAATTAAGGGACTTGGGGCTTACTCCTGAAGAGGATGCCCATATTTGAGACTGGGGCTTACTCCGGAAAAGGAGGCCTAGGTTAAGAGAATTATGGTTGGGGATTACTCTTGAGGATGATGCCCAAATTAGGGGACTGGGGATTACTTCTGAAAATGAGGCCCATATTTAGGGAAATTATGATTGGGACTTATTCTTGAAAAGGATGCCCAAATTAATGAGGACTTGGGGATTACTCCAAAGGAGGATGCCCATATTTGGAAATTATGACTGGGTCTTACTCTTAAAAAGGAGGCATAGATTTGAGACTGGGGCTTACTCTTGAAAAGGAGTCCCATATTTGAGAATTATAACTGGGACTTACTCTTGAAAAGGAGGCCCAGGTTAATGAGGATTTGGGGCTTACTCCTAAGGAGGATGCCCAGATTTGAGAATTATGACTCAGACTTACTCCTAAAAAGGAGGCCCAGGTTAATGAGTTCTCTCATCTTAAAGGATGAGGTTGAATGAATGAAATCTCAATCTATAGTGACATAATTATGTGTAAATCACTAGTTTTTGAGAGATTTTTCACAGAATTCCTTTCAGATAAGGAATTCAAATCAATAAATCATGCCATAAATGGCATTGAAGAGTGTCTTGAAGACTGAATCATGAATAGGAGAGATGGAATGGCTTAAGAGGGGTGAAATGGGAAAGAAGGGCACCAAAAAAGGCAGGGCGCGCATGTCCAGGCAGGCGCACAGGTACTGCATAGGCGCAAATGTAAAGACCCGTAAAAATTCAAGGGAAATTTTTTTCTTAATTTTCTTTAGAATTTTACAAGAGCGCGGTTTCAGACGGCACCTGATTCCGAGGCCCGAAGTGCCCGGAATTAATTTCTGAAGTTTGGCTCGGGTACGTTCAGTGAACGAACGAGCGGGAATTCCTAAATTTTTATCCGGTGCTCGGAATTGAAATCTGAGGGCACCGATGAACTCGCAGCGCCGATATTTGCTTAAAGAGACCTTTTCGGGAGTTGCGTTTGTTGCGGGTTGAAAGTTAGTTTTGGGGTTTTTAGTTTGAGTTAAATAAAATTGTGTAGAACAATTTTATTATAACTTGTTAAAACCTATCAAAGGAGGTTGGAAGTGGGACCCACACCCACTTAACCTCCCTTGGGAGGATTAAGTGTGGTGGGGCCCACATGAACCCCTAATCCTTTCAAATTCTCTCAACTTGCTTAACCCCTAATTAAATGACTTGAGTTACTTTTAATTATGGGAGTTAAACCTTTTGAATTTCAAACTTTTGAAATTCTTATGTGTTATGTGATAATAAAATAAGATGTTGTCTTATTTTATTTTGGGCTTATTTGTTTGTCTTCTTGAGAGGTGGAGAGCTTTTCCTTCTTCTCCTTCAACTCTGATGAGGAACTCGAAGAACGTTCATCTTGACGAAGAACGTTCAAGCTCCGACGAAGAACGCCGCACCTCCATTCTTCGTTTACCGTGTCAACGAAGGGGACGCCACTTCTTCCTCGGACAACCTTCGTCGGCGTACAAGTTTCGCCAACGACGTGTCTCTTCGAACGCATCCCTTCGTCATCGAATTTGACGAACGGCTACCGCGACGCCCGACCTCCGCGACGTCGTCTTCCGCGGAACGTTCACAATCCTCGAACCTTATACCCGAGGTAGGGGTTGTTGATTTCTTTTTGGTTTCCTTATTTTTATTCTTGATCGTGAATAGCAAGTCTAACGTGTGGCTTGAATTATTTAAGTTGCGTTATTATTTTAACGTGAGGGGGCCGGACCGCACGAACACGGCCGAACCCCCCTCCATCGTTCTTGTTTATTCTTGCGGGTGGAAGCAAGTGGCGTGGTGCCGTCGCACCACGCGGATGATCGTGCAAATATTTTACGCGGCGCCGTCGCACTACGCCGAGGTAGAATCTTCAAGAACGCGACGCCGTCGCGCCGCGTTGAAAGGAATCAAGGCACGGCGAAAGGGGCGCGGTGCCGTCGCACCGCGCCGGATGACGAACGCCGCGGCAGGTTCCGGGCCGTGGCGGGACGAGGAGACCGCGGCCGGTTCCGGGCCGCGGCGGAAGAGAAGACCGGCGGCCGGGCCGCCGGCGTCGGAAGCCGAAGGGGGGACCGGAATTTCCGGTCCCGTTGGAGAAAACCGGCCGGCTAGCTGGCCGGCCGGAAGGCTTTAAACCGGGGGAATTAATCCCCCGACCAACACTCAAAACCCCCCTCTTTATGAGGGGGGCGGTTTTTTTTAAAGGGAAGGGGGCAGCCGGCCTCCCCCCCGGTTCCGCACCAGCAGGTCCCCCCACGTGAGGGGGGGGGGAGTTTTTTTTAAAATAACGGCGCGGCTATGCCGCGCCGCCTCTTGAAAAGCGGGGGATTTGTTTCCCCCGCGCGGCCTCCTTGCGGCGCCGGCCGCCGCGGCACCCCGTGCCGCCGCGCCGCCGCAGGCCGCCGCCGCGCCGCCGCCGCCGGCCCCCGCGCCGCCCCAGGGGGGGGTCGGGCCGGGTCGGCCCGGACCCGGACCCCCCCGTTTCGAACTAGAATCGGTTTCTCGGCCATATCTTGAGCCTCGGACCTCCGATCGACGAACCGTCAGCGGCAACACGATCCTTGGATCGAGACGGTCGTTCCGGTATATCGCACTCAAGGTTTCGGATTACTTTGAGTTCGGCCGGGTTGGTTCGTTCACGAAACCAACCGGGCCTTCGGAGCGGAAACGCTCATATCTTGAGCTACGAACGTCCGATTGACGCGCCCTCAGTCGCGTTGTGTTCCTCTTAGTGAGACGGATCTTTTGGTATACTCCGCCCGAGGTTTGGACGCAGGTGGAGTACGGCCGGGTTGGTTCGTTCACGAAACCAACCGGGCCCTCGGAGCGGAAACGCTCATATCTTGAGTTCCGGACGTCCAATTGACGTGCCGTCGACTTTGATGGAATCCTCTAAGTGGGACGGATCTTTTGGCATACTCCGCCCGAGGTTTGGACGCAGGTGGAGTACGGTCGGGTTGGTTTATCCTTAAAAACCAACAGGGCCCCGGAGACGAAAATGCCAATAACTCTCAGACCGGGCGTCCGATCGACGCGCCGTCTGTTGCGTTGAGTTCCTGTTGACGATACGGAACTTTTGGATACATCAACTCTGGTCTTTGTGACAGTTGATGTATCAGTCTCTCGGCTCGTGGAGCGGACCCTCCGAACGAGCTTGCTATGTGCGGGAACCCTAGTGCTGGCTGCGACTGCTACTACTGCTACTGTGAATGCGACGACGACAGTACAGAGATCCTGTGTGGATTCGACGATGAAAGTACAGAGATCCTGTGTGGATTTGACGACGACGACTACCGCACTCAGCGATCCTACGTGGATCAGTGCTACAGGTCCTGTGTGGGCCCGATCCTGTGTGGGTCCTTGCGCTCAGCGGTTCTGTGTGATCCAGCGCCTACAGGTCCTGTGTGGGCCCGATCCTGTGTGGGTCTTTGCGGGGGTTAGTTACCTATCGATCCTTCGTGGGTCCGACGACTTAGATGGATCAGTGATCATCTTTATCGTCCTTAAAAAAGTATACCTGTGTGAGCTGAATCCTATTGCTTTCCTGTGTGGATTGTGTTGTGCAATCCTGTGTGGATTACGTTTTGCTTTCCTGTGTGGAATACGTTTACTTTCCTGTGTGGACTGAGTTGTACTTGGGCTCGGAGGTTAGAGCGTATTTGAATTGATGACTTAGGTATATGTATGGGCATATACCTAAGCAGTGTCGGTTATTACTTCGTGATTGTTACTTTTCTTCGTGGTTTATCCTTTGTGGATTTGAGAGACCTTCAGGGGTCTCGGGGTCCCTACTGAGTAGCTTATACTCACCCCTGCACGGGCTTTGCCCGCACTACGTTGTGTTGGTTGCAGACGACGGACAGCGTTGACCTTAGCTGAGGCCTGCAGAGCGGGACGGTACCCGGAGGTGGACCACTAGGCGGGACGTGCACGGAGCGGACGGCGGGACCCGTGGAGCAGAGGAGCTATCTGTACCCACCCTTCAGGTGGGATTTCCAGTGGACAGCTCGGTGTAGCGGCTTTTACTTTTCAGTTGCTGTTTTTCCCTTTTGAGTTGTACTTTACTTTCAGTTTGGGTTTGTATTCTGGCCCATTTACATTTCCGCACTTTCAGTCGTACTCTGCTTTGTTTAGTGTTTACGTTCCGCTTGTTTACTCTGTGGTGTTTGTTTACTTTACAAAGGCAATGCCTTCCCTTTTTACCGGGATTTACGCCTTGGTGCTAGTCGCCAGCCCCTGGCCTATGGAAGGCGGGCTTGGGGTAGTCACGGCACGGACCCCAAGGGCGGGTCGTGACAAATTGGTATCAGAGGAGTTCGGTTCTAACGCGAACTCTGATCTTTTCTATGTGAAGCAATAATGTTTAGTGTATTGAGTGTGGTTATCAGTCCAGGGAGTCCAGTGTTGGTGCGGCGGCCGACGTATCCGTACACCAGGACCCTGACTTCTGATTTCCGACTTAATGCACGAAAACATTGATTGCGTGTGTGTTTCAAAGTTTTCTTTGTGATTACTTATATCAGCTCACCAGGTATACTGTTCTAACCGTGGCGCACCTGTTTCCTTTTCAGGATGGCCCCACGACGGCAGCCAGCTAGGGTTCCGAGAGTCGAGCGAGACGACAGCCCACCGAACGATGAGGCCTCGGTACAAGGCCCTTTTCCAGTAGTGGCACCGGCGGTAGCTTTACCCGCCGAGCCCCCGATGCTTCCAGCAGCAGCCGCTGACGATGCACGTCGCCTCAGTGCACTGCATGAGTTTCAGCGCCAGCGACCACCCAGGTTTCACGGGGAGATGGATCCCCAGGCAGCAGAGGACTGGCTGGAGGCAGTGGTTCGAGTGTTTAGGCTAGTGGGGACACCAGCAGACCTCATGGTGATCCTCGCTGCGAGCCTACTACACGCAGCAGCAGGACGATGGTGGAGCCTGATGCTCCAGGTGCACGATGAGGCATCCCTACTTTGGATGGACTTTGAGAGCCTCTTCCGCTCAGAGTTCGTCCCAGCCACCCTTCGTGCGGTGCGTATCCAGGAGCTTCTACAGCTGCGGCAGGGCAGCATGACGGTCGCTCAGTACTCGGCGAGATTTAACGATCTCTCGCGCTACTCGACCGACATGGTACGGGACCCATTCTTCCGGGCCCGGACCTTCGAGCAGGGTTTGAGACACGAGATCAGGGCATCGCTGATCTCCCTCAGCATACCGACTCAGACAGGAGTACTGGAGCGGGCTCTTCTGATCGAGAGCTTCCTTGCTGAGTCTACACCAGCACAGAGACCCACCGCAGGGCGGCACGTGGCAGAGTCATCTGCAGCAGGCAGTCGACGGATGACTCAAGGTTCCAGACAGACCAGACCTCCGGGAAGACGATCTCAGGGCACTGGCTCAGCAGTGCGTGGCACACAGCGCGGAGCCAGTCTTACGAGAGGCAGACAGTGCTACTCGTGCGGCGGGCAGGGCCACATGGCTCGCGACTGCCCGACCCGCCGTGCCGAGGAGTAGCAGTCAGTTGATGGACCACCGAGGCAGAGGCAGAGGGTCGACCGTGGCGGTCCGCAGGGAGGAGGCGGACGAGGCAGAGGAGTTGGACGAGCAGCCGGTGGTGGGCGACGCTTTGAGGCTCTGCCACCACCACCACCAGGAGGTCCACCCCGACCACAGGTGGGCAGCGACAGGCACAGCTCCAAGCAGCAGAGGCCTACGACCACGGCGCACCGGAGATGATTCGAGGTACTATCTGTGTCTACTCCACCCTTGCTGCAGTTCTTATATACACAGGAGCGAGTCATTCTTTCATAGCCGCTGCCCTTGTTCGGAGCTCAGAGATTCCGACAGAGCCGTTGGCTCGATCCTTACGGCTAGAGACTCCTACGGGAGCAGACTCGATGATTACGCACTGGTGCCGGCAGTGTGAGCTTACTCTAGGAGGCGAGAGCTTCGGCTAGGATCTTCTTGTAGCAGCGTCGAGGCCTTACGACTTCATCTTGGGCATGGATTGGCTGTCTACAGTCCATGCACAGATTGACTGTTTTAGGCGCAAGGTGCGATGTGTACGCACCGACAGGAGCAGGTTCACCTTCACCGGCGAGAAGGGAGCCTTAGCAGCACAAGATGGACTTCCGCGGAGGAGAGGACAGCCCATCACTCATCAGTTGGCTAGCCTTATCCTTGGAGCAGTTGACGTGCGGAGTCCTGGTTTTCCTGCAGTGGTGGATCAGTTTGCGGACGTTTTTCCCGACGACGTTCCCGGGCTACCTCCTCGCAGAGAGGTAGACTTTTATATTGACTTGTACCCCGGGACAGCCCCGATATCCACTCCAGCATATCGAATGGCCCCCGCCGAGCTTCGAGAGCTACGGGTACAGTTGGAGGACTTGCAGGGCAAGGGGTTCATCCGACCCAGTGTTTCACCCTGGGCTTCCCCGATATTGTTCGCCAAGAAGGCGGACGGGAGCTTGAGACTTTGTGTTGACTATCGTTGCCTGAACCAGGTGACAGTGAGGAACAAGTATCCGCTACCGAGGATTGATGACCTCTTTGATCAGCTCAAGGGAGCACGGTGGTTCTCGAAGATAGACCTCAGGTCAGGCTATCATCAGCTCAGAGTCAGAGACGAGGATGTGCAGAAGACAACCTTTAGATGTCGGTATGGCCACTATGAGTTCTTGGTTATGCCTTTCGGTGTAACCAATGCTCCAGCAGTGTTCATGGCTCTCATGAACAAGATCTTTCAGCCATACCTCGATCGGTTTGTCGTGGTCTTCATCGACGACATTCTGATTTACTCTACGACAGAGGAGGAGCACGCCTATCACTTGCGAGTTGTTCTTGACACACTCCGAGAGCACCAGCTTTATGGTAAGCTCTCGAAGTGCCAATTCTGGATACGTGAGGTCCACTTTTTGGGACATGTTATCTCTGAGGCGGGAGTTGCAGTGGATCCCGCGAAGATTGAGGCTGTGTTAGCATGGGAGCCACCCAGGAGCGTGACTGAGGTTCGGAGTTTCTTGGGACTAGCTGGATACTATCGGAGATTCGTGCCAGACTTCTCTAGAGTTGCAGCATCACTCACAGCTTTGACGAAGAAGGGGAAACCCTTCGTGTGGTCAGACAGTTGTCAGCAGAGCTTCCAGGAGCTGAGACAGAGATTGACTAGCGCACCTATCTTGAGGTTGCCTGAGGAGGGAGTAGGGTACGTAGTCTACTGCGATGCATCAGGGACCGGACTCAGATGTGTTCTGATGCAGGAGCGGGCAGTGATCGCCTATGGATCACAACAGTTGAGGCCGCATGAGCAGAACAACGCTACCCATGACCTGGAGTTAGCAGCAGTGGTCTTCGCTCTGAAGACATGGCGACACTATCTGATGGGCGAGCGCTTTACAGTCTTTTCCGATCATCAGAGTCTCAGGTATATCTTCTCACAGAAGGACCTGAACCTGAGACAGCGGCGATGGCTCGAGTTCCTCCAGGACTATGACTTTGAGATAATCTATACTCCTGGGAAGTGGAACGTAGTAGCCGATGCCCTCAGCAGGAGGACGGGCATTCAGCTACTCGAGGAGGCAACGGAGCAGCTAGCCTCTTTGCAGATATCCTTCGTGGATAGAGATGGAGCAGCCTTTTCTTCAGTCTCTCACAGTCACTCCTCCACTACTGCAGCGAGTCAGGGAGGCACAGCGCGGGGACGCTGACTGTGAGACACGGCGTGCATAGATATCCTCGGGACATGCACCTGATGGTTTCTCCCTTGGAGCAGAGCACGACATCCTTTTCAGAGGACATACCATGGTACCAGTCGCATTGCGAGAGGAAGTACTGAGAGAGTTTCACACTTCTCCTTTAGCGGTATATCCTGGAGTGGCGAAGATGTACCAGGACCTCAGACGACAGCACTGGTGGCCGGGCATGATGAAGGCAGTAGCAGAGTTCGTTTCTCGATGCCTTACCTGCCAGCAGGTGAAGGCAGAGCATCAGGTACCAGCAGGCTTGGTACAGCCGTTGGAGGTTCCGGAGTGGAAGTGGGACGGCATATCTATGGACTTCGTGACTGGACTTCCACGCACTTCCAGAGGTCACGACTCCATCTGGGTGATTGTTGACCGACTCACCAAGTCGGCACACTTCTTACCCATCAGAGAGCAGAGCTCAGTGGAGAGCTTGGGACGTCTCTACGTTCAGGAGATTGTGTGGCTCCACGGAGTGCCATCATCTATCGTTTCCGATCGAGATGCCCGCTTTACTTCCCGGCTTTGGAAGGGGTTACAGGAGGCGTTCGGGACGCAGCTACGTCTTAGCACAGCCTTTCACCCTCAGACGGATGGTCAGACGGAGAGGACCATTCAGACACTCGAGGACATGCTCCGTGCCTGTGTCCTCGACTTTGGTCGTAGCTGGGAGGACCACCTACCCTTGGTGGAGTTCGCGTACAACAACAGCTACCACTCCACCATCGGGATGGCACCGTACGAGGCGTTGTACGGCCGACCATGTAGATCTCCTTTGTGCTGGACAGACCCTGGGGAGTCAGCACTGGTGGGACCGGAGATGGTCCAGGCCACGACAGAGAAGGTCCAGGTCATCCAGGAGCGGATGAGGACAGCTCAGAGCCGGAAGAAGTCATATGCTGACAGGAGGCGGAGGCCACTGGAGTTCGAGGATGGCGACCACGTCTTCTTGCGGGTCTCACCTCGACGTGGTATTCGGATATTTGGCCGAGGCGGCAAGTTATCTCCGCGCTTCATCGGACCTTTCCAGATTCTCAGCAGGATTGGTGAGGTGGCTTATCGCCTGGTTCTACCACCTCAGTTGCACCGGGTGCACGACGTCTTCCACGTATCTCAGCTGAGGAGATACGTGCACGACCCGACGCACATCATTGACCATGGGGAGCTTGACGTTGACGATGGGGCGACTTTTACGGAGGTCCCGGTGGAGATAGAGGATCGACAGGAGCGGGTCCTGCGTGGACGATCGATTCCTCTTGTGCGCATCAGATGGCAGCACGGGAATCTCCAGGAGAGCACATGGGAGCGGGAGGCTCAGATGCGTGCTCAGTACCCTTATTTGTTTTCCTAGTTTTTGATGTATCTTTACGGGGACGTAAATCCCTGAGGTGGGAGTAATGTAAAGACCCATAAAAATTCAAGGGAAATTTTTTTCTTAATTTTCTTTAGAATTTTACAAGAGCGCGGTTTCAGACGGCACCTGATTCCGAGGCCCGGAGTGCCCGGAATTAATTTCTGAAGTTTGGCTCGGGTACGTTCAGTGAACGAACGAGCGGGAATTCCTAACTTTTGATCCGGTGCTCGGAATTGAAATCCGAGGGCACCGATGAACTCGTAGTGCCGATATTCGCTTAAAGAGACCTTTTCGGGAGTTGCGTTTGTTGCGGGTTGAAAGTTAGTTTTGGGGTTTTTAGTTTGAGTTAAATAAAATTGTGTAGAACAATTTTATTATAACTTGTTAAAACCTATCAAAGGAGGTTGTAAGTGGGACCCACACCCACTTAACCTCCCTTGGGAGGATTAAGTGTGGTGGGGCCCACACGAACCCCTAATCCTTTCAAATTCTCTCAACTTGCTTAACCCCTAATTAAATGACTTGAGTTACTTTTAATTATGGGAGTTAAACCTTTTGAATTTCAAACTTTTGAAATTCTTATGTGTTATGTGATAATAAAATAAGATGTTGTCTTATTTTATTTTGGGGTTATTTGTTTGTCTTCTTGAGAGGTGGAGAGCTTTTCCTTCTTCTCCTTCAACTCTGACGAGGAACTCGAAGAACGTTCATCTTGACGAAGAACGTTCAAGCTCCGACGAAGAACGCCGCACCTCCATTCTTCGTTTACCGTGTCAACGAAGGGGACGCCACTTCTTCCTCGGACAACCTTCGTCGGCGTACAAGTTTCGCCAACGACGTGTCTCTTCGAACGCATCCCTTCGTCATCGAATTTGACGAACGACTACCGTGACGCCCGACCTCCGCGACGTCATCTTCCGCGGAACGTTCACAATCCTCGAACCTTATACCCGAGGTAGGGGTTGTTGATTTCTTTTTGGTTTCCTTATTTTTATTCTTGATCGTGAATAGCAAGTCTAACGTGTGGCTTGAATTATTTAAGTTGCGTTATTATTTTAACGTGAGGGGGCCGAACCGCACGAACACGGCCGAACCCCCCTCCATCGTTCTTGTTTATTCTTGCGGGTGGAAGCAAGTGGCGTGGTGCCGTCGCACCATGCGGATGATCGTGCAAATATTTTACGCGGCGCCGTCGCGCTACGCCGAGGTAGAATCTTCAAGAACGCGACGCCGTCACGCCGCGTTGAAAGGAATCAAGGCACGGCGAAAGGGGCGCGGTGCCGTCGCACCGCGCCGGATGACGAACGCCGCGGCAGGTTCCGGGCCGCGGCGGGATGAGGAGACCGCGGCCGGTTCCGGGCAGCGGCGGAAGAGAAGACCGGCGGCCGGGCCGCCGGCGTCGGAAGCCGAATGGGGGACCGGAATTTCCGGTCCTGTTGGAGAAAACCGGCCGGCCAGCTGGCCGGCCGGAAGGCTTTAAACCGGGGGAATTAATCCCCCGGCCAACACTCAAAACCCCCCTCTTTATGAGGGGGGCGGTTTTTTTAAAGGGAAGGGGGCAGCCGGCCTCCCCCCCCGGTTCCGCACCAGCAGGCCCCCCCACGTGAGGGGGGGGGGGGCGTTTTTTTTTAAAATAACGGCGCGGCTATGCCACGCCGCCTCTTGAAAAGCGGGGGATTTGTTTCCCCCGCGCGGCCTCCTCGCGGCGCCGGCCACCGCCGCCGCCCCAGGGGGGGGGGGGGGGGGTCGGGCCGGGTCGGCCCGGACCCGGACCCCCCCGTTTCGAACCAGAATCGGTTTCTGGGCCATATCATGAGCCTCGGACCTCCGATCGACGAACCGTCAGCGGCAACGCGATCCTTGGACCGAGACGGTCGTTTCGGTATATCGCACTCAAGGTTTCGGATTACTTTGAGTTCGGCCGGGTTGGTTCGTTCACGAAACCAACCGGGCCTTCGGAGCGGAAACGCTCATATCTTGAGCTACGAACGTCCGATTGACGCGCCGTCAGTCGCGTTGTGTTCCTCTTAGTGAGACGGATCTTTTAGTATAATCCGCCCGAGGTTTGGAATCAGGTGGAGTACGGCCGGGTTGGTTCGTTCACGAAACCAACCGGGCCCTCGGAGCGGAAACGCTCATATCTTGAGTTCCGGACGTCCGATTGACGTGTCGTCGACTTTGATGGAATCCTCTAAGTGGGACGGATCTTTTGGCATACTCCGCCCGAGGTTTGGACGCAGGTGGAGTACGGTCGGGTTGGTTTTTCCTTAATAACCAACCGGGCCCCGGAGACGAAAATGCCAATAACTCTCAGACCGGGCGTCTGATCGACGCGCCGTCTGTTGCGTTGAGTTCCTGTTGATGATACGGAACTTTTGGATACATCAACTCTGGTCTTTGTGACAGTTGATGTATCAGCCTCTCGGCTCGTGGAGCGGACCCTCCGAACGAGCTTGCTAGGTGCGGGAACCCTAGTGCTGGCTGCGACTGCTACTACTGCTACGACTGCTACTGTGACTGCGACGACGACAGTACAGAGATCCTGTGTGGATTCGACGATGACTGTACAGAGATCCTGTGTGGATTCGACGACGACGACTACAGCACTCAGCGATCCTACGTGGATCAGTGCTACAGGTCCTGTGTGGGCCCAATCCTGTGTGGGTCCTTGCGCTCAGCGGTTCTGTGTGAGCCAGCGCCTACAGGTCCTGTGTGGGCCCGATCCTGTGTGGGTCTTTGCGGGGGTTAGTTACCTGTCGATCCTTCGTGGGTCCGACGACTTAGATTGATCAGTGATCATCTTTATCGTCCTTGAAGAAGTATACCTGTGTGAGCTGAATCCTATTGCTTTCCTGTGTGGATTGTGTTGTGCAATCCTGTGTGGATTACGTTTTGCTTTCCTGTTTGGAATACGTTTACTTTCCTGTGTGGACTGAGTTGTACTTGGGCTCGGAGGTTAGAGCGTATTTGAATTGATGACTTAGGTATATGTATGGGCATATACCTAAGCAGTGTCGGTTATTACTTCGTGATTGTTACTTTTCTTCGTGGTTTATCCTTTGTGGATTTGAGAGACCTTCAGGGGTCTTGGGGTCCCTACTGAGTAGCTTATACTCACCCCTGCACGGGCTTTGCCCGCACTACGTTGTGTTGGTTGGAGACGACGGACAGCGTTGACCTTAGCTGAGGCTTGCAGAGCGGGACGGTACCCGGAGGTGGACCACTAGGCGGGACGTGCACGGAGCGGACGGCGGGACCCGTGGAGAAGAGGAGTTATCTGTACCCACCCTTCAGGTGGGATTTCCAGTGGACAGCTCGGTGTAGCGGCTTTTACTTTTCAGTTGCTGTTTTTCCCTTTCGAGTTGTACTTTACTTTCAGTTTGGGTTTGTATTCTGGCACATTTACCTTTCCACACTTTCAGTCGTACTCTGCTTTGTTTAGTGTTTACTTTCCGCTTGTTTACTCTGTGGTGTTTGTTTACTTTACAAAGGCAATGCCTTCCCTTTTTACCGGGATTTACGCCTTGGTGCTAGTCGCCAGCCCCTGGCCTATGGAAGGCGGGCTTGGGGTAGTCACGGCACGGACCCCGAGGGCGGGTCGTGACAGAAAAAGTCCTGGTCGTTCAGGTATACCAGCGCGACACATGGGTACTTGCGCGAAAGTTAACCAGTAGGGTAATACTTGAGCGACTCTTGGTTAAAGCCTTTAGAATCATCTTGAGGTTCTTCTAGAAGAGTGGCGTGCAAGTTCTATTGATAGAGTTAGGCGGCACACAGGTATGACCATTTCCCTTAAGGGATGGCCACTCAGGCGCACAAGTACCGTTCTATGTAAGAAATTACATTAGAAGTGTTTCGGAAGCTTTGAGAAGAGACTAGGGCGTCGGGAGCTCAAATCCGAGTTTCTGGAAAAATTCCTCCCAAAATGGGGGGGACCACAGGGTCTATTTATAAGCTGGAGAAGACCCTGGGCGGTTATTCTTTAGGGCGCGCAAGTGTACTTGCGCAGCCATCGTAGCACTTGCGCGACCCTTGTGCAACATTCTTCTTATTCATTCCTTTTTCAATTTTTCTATTTGTCCAAAGTTTGAATCACATTGAGTTAAGATAATCCCCTTTTCCAATTTTTATATTTTGTGACAAAAGGAGCATCAACACATAATTAATAATCAACAAGAATGCAAAGATAGAACTAAAATAAGCTGGAATATGCATAAATATTATCTAAAGAAATGTTTATTCACATATTTAATCCCACATAATATTACCAAAAATTTGAGAAGTTAATATTTGTAAATTTATGAATAAAGGATAAAATATCTTAATAACATACTATGTCTGTATATCATTCCATTACTTCAGTTATAATCGAACCTTAGATAAAAGTTCATGACCAGCCAATGTCTGGGTGCTTTCAGTTTTTAGGGAATTCTAATTTGTGGTTTTGGGTTAACATAAAATAGTTGACATCAAGGGTTCACTGCAAAATTAGTATTTTGTGTAGCTGAGAGGAAAAGGTTGAGGAAATATAAATTCATGATTTAAGGACTTTGGAGTCCACTGAATGGATCAAGGAACTGTGAGTTAATGTATTTGGCATTTGTAATGACTACCTAAAACATTTCATGTTGCTTGACCAACCAATGTTGGGGTAATGAGGATGTGAATCTGGATCCCTTCCACACAATTTTCCATGAAACAAGTTATTCTAAAGCTAATGGTGAGGGATATAGGGTTTAAAAAAAATAGTGGGAGGCTAATAAATATAATATTATTTATTTTTCTAAATTTATCAGAAAAGGTACTAAATATCTACTCATTATATTTTTAGAAAAAGTCATTAAAAACAAATCAAACATATTATTATGATATATACATGAGAAAGAAAACCTTCATAGTGTCACAAATTTACATGAGTGGAAATGGTGCCTACGGGTCATCTTCTTCCATGAAAGAAAACTCTATGGGTTGGAAGAACCATTACTAGTTGTGCCTAGAAATAGGGTGAGTGACAAAATAGTTTTATATATTTAAAATACTTTTGAATGATGCTACAAATGTTCAGTTTTTACGCTATCATCCATTTCCAATGAGATCTTGAAGAAACATGAGGAAATGGATGATTATAACATGATGTCTCACATTCAGGATATCTATAAGAGAATACAGGACAAGATATTTGTGAGTTATCCATTTCTTTATTCATGAATAATCTTGGAGATTCTCTAACATCATAACCTCATGTAGTTAAGATTATCAGCTAAACTATGTATCTAGACATCTTAGGGATTTAAATCGTGGATGAGTTGCATATATATCTCATACTATCATCACACCCAAAGATGAAATCTAGTTTTATAGTGAATTATAATATGAGAAATAATGATAAGATCCTATCAGAACTTCTAAACCTGATTTTCCATGTGGAAAAGGATTTGTGTCATAGGAAACCCACAATACTTATAATGAATATGAAGAGGAAGGAAAAGTAAACGGTGTAACACCCCAAACCCAGTTACCCAAAGTCGGTGCATTATTACATAAAATTGGAATGATCATAAGAAAATCATGTCCCAAAAGACCGATTAGTTTAGTATTATTTGAAACAAGATTCATACATAAGTTCAACTTTAAAACTTGACAAGAAATACAACACTAATTTATTCCCTTAGAAACATCCAATCTTCCTTGATTAATCCTGAAATTCACTCATAATTAACTTCATCATATCCTGGGAAAATTAAACATAAGAAATGGGTGTGTTCAAATGCTCATTAAGGGTAAGTAATATAGAAGAAGATAAAATAAATATTAAGCATAGTGAATAATTGAAAACACATACCTCTACTAGTAATAAACATGAACACTTTTATGGTAAGAATATGATCTTAGTAAATAATTCCATAATAAAACATAATCATGGATATTCTACTAGTCGAATGAGCACCTGAACCACCAATATTATTTTCATAATGAGGGAATGTTATATGTCGGAAATTCTTAAAAAAGATTTCAAGGACTTAGCCAAGAGGTCTAAAAATGATTAAGGACTCGGCCAAAACCATATATCAAATTGGGAAAGGCCTCAGCCAATCACACATCTAGTTTTCTCATGAGACTTACCGATGCATCAAGGAGCTATAACGAGCTCCACCTGTCACTTACTAAGTCCAATAAATTTCTAATACGAAAAGGTTGAAATATAACATAATCATTTGTATTAAAACTAGCATACAAAATGTTAATAATTTAACCATAAACTATGACTGGTATAAAAATAACACATCCACAGTCAAACATATCACCAAACATTCAATACAATATAGAAGTTTTTATCATAATGAACCAACATAAAATAAGTATAAAATCCATCAACGAATGATGACATAGATGGAAACAAAACTATTTTAGACAAATAATTATTTCTTTTTTTTTGAAATAATTTAAAGTTACATAATTATAATGAAAACATTTATTTTGAAAATATTCTTATAATCTTGTAAGGGAAGATTAGATGATGTTATAATGGAAGAAAATAACCACACCCGCTATATATGTTAAAAAACATTCTTACCTTAATTTTTTCAATAAGGTCGTAAAGTACCTTGTTTGGAAAACGACTGAAAGATTCCTTTCAAAACATATTAGTTCAAATAAGGGAATAAATGACTTCAACACATTTTTTAGTTAATAATAAAAATGTTTTGAAATATGTTCTTAAGAAACATGGATGTGGATGATAAAGAGGCCCCAGTAGATACTTACATAAAACAACCTCAGATAATAATGAGATTGTGAAATTAACCCTTACCTGGAACTATTACTTGGTCGAGGGTACATTAACCTCCTATATAGTGGTGAAATATTTGTTATTAAATTATACAATAACTATATACATTAATATGTTATCATATATGATCTTTTAATATTTCTTTGTTAATAATATTTTTGTATTATCGTCGTTTAGGGTGTTAGCTGATTCATTTTCATTTATATGCTTTGTTACGTAAGTAATGATTGATATTAATAGGATGTATCTTATTCATATTCAGAATGATATTATGACTATAAAAATTATTTTTAATCATCAAATGAAAGTTAGTCTTGAATGGATATGATGGGGAAAGAATCGCATTGTGTTCGTGGAGACGGTAATCCTTATGTACACACGAACGACAATATCATTATATTTATATTAAAATAATATATAATTGGATGGTATATCATATATACAGAATAATTATCTTGTTATATTTATTATTTATTCCAATTATACAACATTATTATACCCATCCAAATAATAATGTATTGAATAACAACTACACCATAACATGGAGACAATAAGTCATACGTACGCACGTATGGTGACATGTCATTCAAAGGATAGATAGAATAATGAATATGGTTTTACCATATTTATAATAACATACCATTATATAGAAGATACTGGAGTTATTATTTATAATGTAAACAAAAAAGAAAGTGGAAGTGAAATAATAATGGAACTTGAAAGAGGTGATGAAATATTTACATCTTTTTCGGGATCTTCTTTTTGATTTGATCAAAAGGGATCCTTATATTAGATTTCTGAATAAATTAAGGACTCTAGGATTAAGGGAGGACATTTTAGAGGGTATTTGGGAATGGTTTGGACGAGACAAATGGATTTGAAGGTTTGAATTAGAGAGATGGTGGAGTTCCCTTTTATAAGAGGGTGAGGGGAACCTTAGGAAAAGCTAGAAATATTATCTTATAATAAAATCATTTTCAGTTTCTGATGGATCCAAAATGAATTATATAAAAAATAAGGTGGATATGGGTCTAACAGCACTTCACCAATAGGCTTTAGATAGGTTTGGTTCACTATATTAACTTTATCTTTTTGATTTAACTCTTAGTTAAATAGTTTGAAATTTACCATGTCTCTTTGTATTTTTTTATTATATGGTTAATAAACATACTATATACTTCAAAGAGAACCCCAATATTTCAACAATGATACACATATCAATAAATAATTCTTTTGTTTGAACCTTATATTTTTATGAATAGAATATCAATTAATAATATTGTATTTTTTTTAAAAACACTTTTATGTCAATTTTGACAGTATTCGATATATTGTTTTTTCTAAATTCATAAAAGTATTATTACTTAGAAAAAATTTCATCGAACTAACTCTAACATGTTATATTAACCTATAAATAAGTTTAATTCATAAAACTACCAAATTACATTTTTTGGATATTTATAATATCAATTATTTTAATATTTCACTAATATGGTAATTACTGCATCATCATTTTGTCGTAAATAAATTTAATTATTTAATGTCTAAAAATAATAAATAAAATACCATTATTTAGTAAATCTCTTTAGATTACTAATTAAAATTTATAGTTGAATTTATCTTATGTTTAAACCTATCTTAAAAATGTTTTACTTATTAATCTTTGATTCTAACTCTTTTAACTATTTTATAAATAAAATAATAATAAATGTTCTAATCTAATCCATGTGGACCAAAAATGTTCATATTTTATTCCTATGGTTGTTTTTTGTCGAATTATACATATGCAATAGAATTATGGCATGTGTTATGGTAACAACAATATCATTTTTACCCTTAATTACCCTATTTATTTTTAACGGTGATAAATAAATGTAAAAGGTACTATTCACAAAAAATTATTTAATCTTATTAAGCCACATTTTACTTAATGATATCAACCATGTCTCATGGATTTTTAAAATTCAACTCACAGAAGTGTTAAACTTATGTTTTATGTAAATTTTAAAATACTCCTAGGAGGTGGGTAAAAGACGGTAACAAGTTCAAAAAAAATTATATATCTAAAATTACTATAAACTGACTCGAATGAATTACATTGAACATATATAGGTATTACGTATCTATTTTGACAAAAAATAAATTTAAATAAAATAAATAATTATTTAAATAAATAATTCAGTTTTAAACTATAACTAAGTATTTTTCACTATTCATAAAAAATTGAATGTTTCCAGAAAAATAAAAAAAATCAACCTAGGATAATTTCGATATTTCGAATCCAAAAATGAAGTCCATTTTGAAAGATAAAATTTATAGAATTTTAAAAGGTGGGTATTACTATTCATAATGGCTAGTTTAATTGGTTGTTGTGTGTTAGAACTCGAAGTTGCGTACAACACATGCAATTGTATTATTCAAAGAGAAGCATACCATGGAAGCATGGGGTATTACATTCCTCCCTTCTCCAAATAATTTTGTCCTTGAAATTTCTAGAATATTACTGAATAAAAAAACTCAGGTGGTTCTTCATCACACGTTCCTTGGGTTCCCACGTTGCCTCTTCAATGTTATGGTTTCCCCATAGAACTTTTACCAGATGAGTCATCCGGTTTCTCAACACATGTTCTCTTGTATCAAGGACCATGACAGGATCTTCGCAATAAGACAAATCAGCTTCTAGTTCAAGTTCCTCATCGGTGAGTATATGTGTTGGTTCAGGCATTTATTTTCTCAACATTGATACGTTGAATACATCGTGAACTTTTGAGAGACTTGGCGGCATTTCCAAAAGGTAAGGTACAACCACAATTCGTTCAAGAATTTTGAAAGGTCCAATGTACCTGGGGCTTAATTTACGCTTCTTACCGAAATGTATAACACCCTTCCATGGGGATACCTTCACGAAAACATGATCACCTACCTGAAATTCCAAATCCTTCTTCTGGTTATCAGCATAGCTCTTCTACCTACTTTTAGATGCTATGATGTGTTTTTGGATTACCTTCACATTTTCCATTGTTTCCTCCACAAACTCTAGGCCTACGATTTTTCTTTCACCAACATCATCCCAACAGGTTGGTGTGAAACATCTCTTTCTGTATAATGCTTCATTTGGTGCCATCTGAATACATGAATGGAAGCTATTGATATATGAAAATTCAACCAGAGCTAAATATTAATCCCACAAACCTTGAAATTCAAGTGAGCAAGATCTCAACATTTCTTCTATGGTTTGAATAGTTCATTCTGATTGTCCATCAGTTTGTTGGTGGTAGGAAGTGCTCAAATGAATTTCATTATCTAGGAATTTCTGAAAACGTTTCTAGAATCTTGATATAAAACGGGGATCAGGATCAGAAACAATCGATAGTGGTACTCCGGGAAGTCTTATAACTTCATTAACATATAGTCTTTCTAAACGTTCATGTAGTAAATCTTCTATTATAGCATGAAAATGTGTTGACTTGGTAAGATGATAAATAATTACCCATATTGCATCATTCCTTCTAGGTGTCTTTGGTAGCCCCATGACAAAGTCTATCATAATATTATCCCATTTTCACTCATGTATGGGAAGAGGTTTCATAACAAACCCATCATTCCCCGATGGTAGTGTCAGTATAAGAGAATTGACTAATATTCTATTCATTTCTTCAAAAAAATCTTCACACTCTTTTGTCCAAACAAATTTAACCCCTTTACGTGTGATCTTGGTTAATGGGTTAGACAGTCGGGAAAAATTCTGGACAAAACGCCGATAATAACCTGCTAAACCAATAAAACTGCATATCTCATTTATAGTCATCGGTGCGGGCCATTCATGGATTGATCTTGTCTTAGAAGGATCAATAGATATTAAATATTTAGAGACAATATGGACATGAAAAGAAATATCTGTAAGCTAGAATTCACACTTTCTATACATCCTATATAATTCATGTCTTCTAAGAGTCTTTAGAATAATGTGCAAGTGATTTTCATGATCTTCGTTGTAACTCTCTGAGATTTATGAGATTTATTATTTTTAATTTCTTTTATGTATTCTATTGTAAACTACACCAATATTATCTTGCACTATATGCAACACCGTATTAGCTTGCAGCATACACAATAATATTCTTGGACCGTGTTACACACAATTTCATGGTCGTTTTGTGGAAATTATTCAACGCAACATTAAGCATAGATTTTGTTTAATGTATAAATGAAATAAGTTTTGATTATGTTATACGCAACACCAAACAAAGCTTTCACTACATGCATCCCTAGCTTGGATTGCATTACACACAATCAAGACCTTCCTCGATAGCATGTGTAGTATTTAATACCAAGTTTCAATAAATGAGATATTATTATAATATTATTATGAACTAGCCAGTATGAATAGTAATAACCACTTATGAAATTTTATAAATTTTATCTTTCAAAATGGAATTCATTTTTGGATTTGGAATATCGAAATTAGACTAGGGTGAATTTTTGGTATTTTTCTGAAAACTTTCAAGTTTTGATGAATAGTGAAAACACTCGGTTACTATTTAAAAACCGACTTTTTATTTAAATAATTGTTTTTTTGTTTAAAATTATTTTTGGTCAAAATTGATAAATAATACCTATATAAGTTCAATGTAATTCATTAGAGTCATTTTATAATAGTTATATATATATAAATATTTTATTGAACTTTTCACTGTCTTTTAACCACCTCCTAGGAGAATTTTAAAATTTACATAAAACATAATTTTACCGCTTCTATGAGTGGAATTTCAAAAATCTAAGAGACATAGTTAATATCATGGAGTAAAATGTGGTTTAAAAAGATAAAAATAATTTTTGGTGAATAGTAACTTTTTACTTTTATTTGCCACTGTTAAATGTAAATAGAGTAATTAAGGGTAAAAATGATATTATTATTACCTAACACATGTCTTAATTGTATTGGATAAGTGTCATTCTACCCAAAAAACCTTAGGAATAAAATATTACCCTTTAGGTCCACTTGGATTAGATTAGGACACTTATTATTATTTTATTTAAAGAAGAGTTAAAAGAGTTAAAATCAAATGTTTAATAACTAAAACATTTTTAATATCGAGTTATACATTAGATAAATTCAACTATAAATAAACATTAGAAATATAAAAAGTTTTACCACATAATGGTATTTAATTTATAATATTTAGACATTAAATAAGTTAATGTATTTATGACACAATGATGATGCAGTAATTACCTTATTAATGAAATATTAACAAAATTGATGTTATTAATACCCAAATAAATGTAATTTGAGACTTTTTATAAATTCCACTAATTTTCTAGGTTAATATGGCATGTAAGTATTGATTTAATTAACTTTTTTTGAAGTATTCATGCTGTTATGATTTTCACAAAAGTCAATTACCAAATAGTGTCATAATTGACATAAAATCATTTTTAAAACAACTTTTATATTATTAATTGATATTTTATTCCTAAAAATATAAGGTTCATCCAAATTACATAGATAAGGTATATATATTAATAATGAACCATTGGGGGTTCTTTTGGTTTTTTATAGTATGTTTATTAACCATATAGTGTAAGAAAACAAGAAGACACAGTAAAAGTTTTATTATTTAACTTAGTGTTAAATCTAAGTGATAAGTTTATAATAGTAACTTAAACTTGTCTAAAAGCTATTGGTTGATAGGATTTCGACACATAACCACCTTATATTCGAAATAAATCAATTCAGATCTATTAAAAACTGAATATGACTTTATTATAAAATAATATTTTATGTTTTTCCGAAGGTGCCCCTCTCATCCCTTATAAAAGGGCACCTCCTCCCTCTCCTCCACACACAATTTTGTGCCTTAAAGCTCTGCCAAACCCTAAAAATTCCTCTTCTCAACCACTATAGTTATATCATAGAGGTTCTGGTATTCTCAAAAGACTAAATCTAGTTCCCTAAGAAGAAGTTTAAAGGTGGTGCATCGAGGAAGAGGTAATATCTTCTACCGACTCTATCAGGTTTCTTTCTTATTCTACATCCTATTATTTAGTTGTTTCATTATAAAGTAATAACATCAGTATTAAATATATACTTATATGTTATTATAAATATGAAACAGCCCTATTTCACCTTCTTTCAATCCTACGGAAAATGAAATCACCACGCGTGCGTACGTACGAAATACCGTCTCCACGTCGTGGTGTAATCAGTTTTTCCACCACCACCTTACATGGATGGGTATAATGGTGTAAAGAATAACTATATATTATTATTATAAAATCATACTTATTCTAATATATTATATCATCCACTCCAATTCTATTCAATAAATATGAGAATGATATCATCGCTCGTGCGTACGTACGGATTACTGTCTCCACGACGCGATGACATTCATTTTCCATTTTAACAATTCATGAATTATTATATAGTATATATAATAAGTAATCATGAAATATATGACATAATAATTATACTGGATTTATGTATATATATATGTATGTCATCTACTTAATTCCATTCAATTCAATAAGGAAACGAAAATCAACGTTCATGCGTACGTACAACCTACCATCTCCATGAACGGTGTATTTCATTCCATTTATCGCTCTATTATAGATATGTATAATCTGAATATATATTATATATAAATCATGTTTTATATTCTCTAATTAAGTAATAATTATTTCAGTAATCATATTAATAATTACAAGTCAAAACACAGACGATAAATGAAACGATTTTACCCAAAATGCTGCTTTAACATGGAATTGAAAAATGAACGGATAATATAAAGTCGTAAGTGAATCATATATGATATCATAAATATTATTAAGGTTATTTTTACAAGTTAATAATATGTTTAAACCCACTATACAAGATTCTCAGACACATATAGAAGAAGTTGGACATTAGGTAAGGGATAACTATTACAATCTTGTTCTTTTTCGAGATTGTCATTCGTAAGTACTTACTGGGGTTATTGTTATCATCTATGTCTATCTTTTCTAAAAATGTTATCATGTATGTTTAATTTCCTTTTTACCCATTTTTTACTTCTACCACATGTTATGGAAGGAATATTTATTTTGTTTACCATACGAGGAACTTTTTGACTTTTCCGACAAAAGTACGAGGAGAATGTTTTTTAACTTATACGACATGAATGGATTTTTACAGTTTTATAACTCCTTATTTTCATGAAGCATTATCTACAATATTTCATGATCATTTTCAACAAAATATTTTTTTTAATATTTAATGGAATTTTGTGAAATGAAAATGATTTTGAAGAAGAAAGTATATTTTCCTCAAGAATTCATTTCATGTGTTTTATCAAAACTATTTTCCATCTAAGATGAAATTATTAAGTATGCTTATGTTTCAAGTATAATGTATCTATTATTTACATGGTTTTATTTTTATTATGATGAAATTATATCCATTTATTTAAATTGATTATGCTATGATGGGATGATGTTTATGAAACCCATTTTGATTGTTGGGTTATTATGAATGATGTATGTTTATTTTGTGGCACACAAAAGAATGATTTCATTATAAGATGGGTGGGACCTATATCTCCCTAAAATTCCTTTGGTAAAGATTTATATCTCATGAGATAACCATGGTTGGAACAAAATGTTAATCTGGGTCAGTGATACAGGACTGGAATGTGGAGTAAACTCAAATCAGAAAGGGACTTTGTCCACCAAGATGGTCTTGGCAGTAATTCCTTGGAAACTATGGAAATCATAACATGTGATTAATGTTTTCCACAATTACATGTTTTATTTCCATGCTATTTTATCATGTTTAATGTTTCTTTATGATATATTCCTTAAAAATACTTCCATGTTTTATGTCATTGCTAAAGATTTTGATGTTTAAAAATCATGTTCATGTTTTTTTAAGTTCAAATTAATATGATTTGTTCTATTTTCTCCATGCTTACCCTTAATGGGCATTGGAGCTCACCATTTATATGTTTTATTTTCCCCAAGGTTTAAATAAAGTTTTTATGTAAGAAAACAAAAGGGGAAGATCTTTATAGGAGATGCTGAAGATCATTCACCATGATTTGAAGAATATATTCTGTGTTTCCAAAGACACAAAACTATTACAGTCCTTGTGTGTCTATTTTTTATTATGTGTTATGTATTCTGAAAAATTAATGTTATGTCCATGTATGTCATGTTTGGGGTCTCTACAGTTGGTATCAGAGGAATGGTTTAGTCAACCATTGGAAACTAGGATGTGAAAACTTTAGTGAAATCCCTGGAGATATTTCTAAGGTTTTTTTAGGGATGTCTCTAAGGTTAATTATAAGTAGAGTTTATAGTCCTAGAATTATGGTAACGATATTATAATTAAACCTAAGATGTTTTATATTCAAGGTACTACCCCTTTATTATGTTGTTTTCCTAGCATGATTTTGCCTCTCAGACTATTTTTTTTTTTGGGTTTTAGACGATGGATGGAACCTGAAAGAACCGTGTTGATCAGTGTAATGGAAAATACAATGATTGTCCTCCTGAACAAACTAATGTTATGGGAGATGGAGTGAAAAATCGTATTTCTATACTTACATAATCTATGAATCATTCTGGACATCCAAATGAGCAGAGAAGGGAATGATATTTTATTGAGTCCTTCACGAGGAAACGTCCACCTTCTTTAACTGGGTGTTATGATCCACTTGTTGCTGAACAATTGACAAGTACCATTGAAAAGATATTTTCCATACCTTTTTGTTCGAAACAGGAAAAAATAATTCTGTATATTTACCGTTTAGAAGGTGAAGCAGATCAATGGTGGAATCTAATTAAGAATATGATGCCCCGAGATGAAACTGAATCCATGAAATGGGATGATTTCAAGAACATATTTTTCAATAAGTACTTCTCTCGTATTCTTCAAACAAAGATGGAAAAGGATTTCCTTGAGCATAAGAAAAAGTATGATGAATCTTTTGGTATATATGAAGCGCATTTTACAAGTCTTGCAAGGTATACATCTGGCTTTATCATCCAACCTGAATGTAAAGTTGATCGATTCTTCAGTGGCTTAAAACCAAGTCTTCGAAGGGGATTAGCTATAAGTGACTTCAGTAGCTATGAAGAAATTGTGCGTTGTGATATCAAGGTAGAAATGGAAGATGGTGTTACATAACCATCTCACGGTTCTATCAAGAAATGAAATATGGAGTTCAAGGAGAAATCTTAGAATAATGGTGAAAAGAAGATGCATATTTCTTTATGCTCAATGTGTGGAAAGAAGCATGGTGGAGATTGTCTTAAGGGGACTAGAAAATGTTTTTAAGTGTGGAAAAGAAGGTCATCGAGGAGCTGAGTGTCCAAGTAATGCAAAAATCATTGCTAATGATGTTAATAAAGAAAAGACTGCAGAGAATGCACCACCAACACTTCAACAATTCAAGTGCTAGGAAATGGGGAATTATGCTAATCAATGCCCTAATCCAAGGGTTAATGGTGATCAATGTGAGCAACCTCTTAAAGAAAGGGATAACGGGAAGTCACATGCGATCACTATTTGGTATGTTGATTATGAAAATGGTGTTGTGTAATGATTATGTGTTTATGTTATGGGATTTCAAAATAGTATCATGTAATCTCGTTTATGGCATCGTGGAATTTTGGAATATCGATGTATTGGTTTTCAATGATTATATTGTACCAGTAAGCATGAAAATTGAATGAAGTATTTTTGGAAAGAAGATGATATGTGCATAATTAAGCGATAAAGAATAAAAATGAAATGATCTCACGACTGATATAAGGACAAAGTTATATCATGGTTTGAGTATATAGAAATTTTGGGATTTTGGTATGTGGAAAGTGTTAAATTTTGACTGCATTCATGTTTTCACTAAGGGTCAATGTGTATTAATTTTTCAAGAGAATACATGATTAAGGAATTCTAATGTTTTAAATTTGACCAACAAGATATATCGTATGATATATGGGGGATAAATGATGGTATTCACATGCTGAGCATATGAAATTTCTTGTAATTGTTTTTTCATACTATGAGATTGGATAGAAGTATTTTAGATAATCCTAAATATTGGAATGGATTATGTTGGACATAATTCAGTATTGTTTAAGGCTAGAACTTTTTTCGATATTATTTATGGAATGTTATAATAATTTAGTGTTAGAAAAAGGACAACCTACAGGACGGGTGACAACCCGTCACGTCAGACAAGGCTGTGGGAATCGAACCCACAACCGATGTGGGACAGACCTTTATCACCTACCACTAGCCTACAAGAAGTCCCTGGTTATTAGAAACTAGTTTTATTGTATTAAGTGGTATGATAGATGAAGTATAAGTCCATTTTTGGAATCATATATGATTAACCTCACCATAGATGGACTTATATATATTTGATAACTTTTTCTAACCTTTTGTTAGAGACAGATGGAATGACCCATCATTCCATTGAATGATATGGTAACACTTCATAGAAGACAAATTCAACTTCAACTTTTAAGAGATGATGTGGAAATTGTTCAATTCACAAAAAATGGTGATATTTTACCAAAATAAAGTAAGTATTTCTTCTAATTCAAATTCATCACCATTAGAAAAATGATCTTGAAAACTAAAAACATCGTCCTTGTACCCACATACCTGATGAATTAGATGGTACCTTAAATAATCAAAAATTTATGTCTTTGTGATTGATGGATTTTTCATAGCCATGTTCTCTACCACTATCCATCTGAACTTGATGGTTAGATTTCACTTCCATATCCATATTTTCACCTATGTTGTCCTATGTGGAAACTCAGGGATGAGTTACTTTGGGTGACAGTTATGATTCTAACTTTCCATTTTAAAATGACGTTTTAGTATTCCTTTTTATGATGTGGGTTTCTATGAATGAAACTTTCAAGTAGTAAAAGATTTATATCACCGAAGAAATTCGAGGGAGAAATTCATTTTAAGGGTGGGTAGAATCCAATAACCTAATATTTTATGAGATATATTCTTTTTAATTTCTTTGATGTCTTCTATTGTACACTACACCAAGATTATCTTGCACTATACACAACACCGTATTATCTTCCAGTATACACAACACTATTTTTGGCTCGTGTTACACACAATTTCAAGTTCGTTTTGTGGAAATTATTCTATGCAACATTATGTATAGATTTGGTTTAATGTATAAATCAAATAAGTTTTGATTATTTTATACGCAACACCAAACAGAGATTTCACTACACGCAGCCCTAACTTGGCTTGCATTACACGCAATCAAGACCTTTCTCGATAGTGTGTGTTGTACGCAATACCAAGTTTCACTAAACGAGATATTATTATAGTATTACTATGAACTAGCTGGTATGAATGGTAATACCCACTTTTGAAATTTTATAAATTTTATCTTTCAAAATGGACATTATTTTTGGATTCGAAATATCGAAATTATCCAAGGGTTAATTTTTGGTATTTTTCTGAAAACTTTCAATTTTTGATGAATAGTGAAAACACTGGGTTACTATTTAAAATCCGATTTTTTATGAAAATAATTATTTATTTTGATTAAATTTATTTTAGGTCAAAATTGATACATAATAGCTATATATGTTTAATGTAATTCATTGGAGTCATTTTTTGATAATTTTAGATATATAAAAATTTTATTGAACTTTTTACCGTCTTTTACCCACCTCCTATGAGAATTTGAAAATTTTCATAATACATAATTTTACCGGTTCTATGAGTGGAATTTTGAAAATCCGAGAGACACAATTAATATAAAGGATTAAAATTTGGTTCAATAAGATAAAAATAATTTGTTATGAATAGTAACTTTTTACTTTTATTTACCACAGTTAAAAGTAAATAGGGTAATTAAGGGTAAAACTTATTTTATTATTACCCTAAAACATGTCTTAATTCTATTGGATAAATGTAATTCGACTAAAAACAACCTTAGGAATAAAATATTACCCTTTAGGTCCACTTGGATTAGATTAGGATACTTATTATTATTTTATTTAAAGAAGAGTTAAAAGAGTTAAAATCAATATTTAATAACTAAAACATTTTTAATATAGAGTTATACATTAGATAAATTCAACTATAAATATTCATTAGAAAGATAAAAATATTTCCTACATAATGGTATTTTATTTATAATTTTTAGACATTAAATATTTTAATTTATTTATGACACAATGATGATGGAGTAATTACCTTATTAGTGATATATTAACATAATTGATGTTATAAATACCCATATAAATGAAATTTGAGACTTTCTATTAATTCCACTAATTTTAAAGTTTAATATTACATGTATTTATTTAATTAATTAAATTTTTTCTAATTAATAATTCTTTTATGATTTTCAAAAAAATCTATTACCAAATTGTGTCATAATCGACATAAAATAGTTTTTTTAAAAAATATTATATTATTAATTGTTATTTTATTGCTAAAAATCTATGGTTTGGACAAATGACTTAGATAAGGTTATATATATTAATAATTAACCACATGTGTTTCTTTTGGCTTGTTATATTATAATTATTAACCATATAGTATAAGAAAACAAGAAGACACAGTAAAAGCTAAATTATTTAACTTATAGTTAAATATAAGTGATAAGGTTAAAATAGTAACCTAAACTTATCTAAAACCTATTGGTTGAGTGTCTATAGTCCCATAACAACCTTATATAATAAATAAATCAATTTGAATCTATTAAAAAACGAATATGACTTTATTAAAAAATAATATTTTATGTTTTTTAAAAGTTGCCCCTCTCCTCCCTTATAAAAGGGAACCTCATCCCTCTCCTCCACACACAATTTTGAGCCTTAAAGCTCATCCAAAACCTACCAATTCCTCTTCTAAACCTATATAGTTATATCATACAGGTTCTGGTCTTCTCAAAAGAAAAAATCTAGTGCCCTAAGAAGAAGTTTAAAGGAGGTGCGTTGAGGAAGAGGTAATCTCTTCTACCGACTCTTTCAGGTTTCTTTCTTCTTCTACTTCCTCTTATTTAGTTTTTTAATTATAAATTAATAACATAAGTATTACTTATATAATGATATGTTATTATAAATATGAAATAACCCTATTTCACTTTCTATCCACCCTACGGAAAATGATATCACCACACATTTTTACGTACGGAATACCATCTCCACGTCGTGGTGTAATTAGTTTTTCCACCACCACCTTACTTGGATGGGTATAATGGTGTAAAGAATATTCATTTATGATTATTATAACATAATACTGATTCAAATATATTATATCATCCACTCCAATTCCATTCAATAAATATGGGAACAAAATCATCGCTCGTGCGTACATATGGATTACAGTCTCCACGACGCGATGAGCTTCATTTTCCATGTTAACAATTCAAGAATGATTATAAATTATATATAATAATTAATAATGAAATATATGAAAAAATAATGCTACTGTATTTATGTATATATATATATGTATGTCATCTACTTAATTCCATTCAATTCAATAAGGAAATGAAAAACAACATTCATGCGTACGTACGACCAACCGTCTCCATGAACATTGTATTTCTTTCCATTTATCGCTCTATTATATATATGTCTATTAAGAATATATATTATATATAAATCATGGTTTATATTTTGGAATTATTTAATCATGATCTATGTAATCATATTAATAATTACAAGTCAAAACACGGATGATAACTAAAACGATTTTAGCCAACACGCTACTTTAACATGGAATTGACAAATGAACGGATAATATAAAGTCGTAAGTGAATCATATATGATATCATAAATTTTATTATGGTTCTGTTACAAGTTAATAATATGTTTAAACCCACTATATAGGAGTCTCGGACACATATAGATGAAATTGGACATAAGGTAAGTGATAACTATTCCAATATCGATATTTTCCGAGATTGTCATTCGTAATTACTTACTGGGGTTATTGTTATCATCCATGTCTATATTTTCTAAAAATGATTTCATGTATTTTTAATATCCTTTTTACCCATTTTTGTCTTTTACCACATGTTATGGATGGAATCTTTATTTTGTTTCCCATACGATGAACGTTTTGACTTTTCTGACAAAAGTAAGAGGAGAATGTTTTTTTAACATATACAACAAGAATGTATTTTTATGGTTTTATAAAGACTTATTTTAATGAAGCTTAATCTACATTATTTCATGATCATTTTCAACAAAATAATTTCTTTAAAATTTAATGGAATTTTGTGAAAAGAAAATTATTTTGAAGAAGAAAGATATTTTCCTCGAGAATTCATTTCAAGTGTTTTATCAAAACTATTTTCCATCTAGGATGACATTATTAAGTATGATTATGTTTCATGTATAATGTATCTATTATTTACATGGTTTGATTTTTCTTATGATGAAATGATATCCATTTCTTTTATACGGATTATATTATGATGGGATGATGTTTATGAAACCCATTTTTTTCATTGGATTATTATGAATGATGTATGTTTATTTTGTGGCACACGAAAGAATGATTTAATTTTGAGATGGGTTGGACCTATATCTACATCCAATGCATAGGGTAAAGATTTATATATCATGAGATAAACATGGCTGGAACCACATGTTAATCCGGGTTAGTGATACAAGACTAGAACGAGGAGTGAACTCGATTCAGAAAGGGAATTTGTCCACTAAGATGGTCTTGGCAGTAATGCCTTGGCCACTATGGAAATCATAACATGTGCTTAATGGTTTCCACAATTAAATGTTTTATTTCCATGCTATGTTATCATGATTAAGGTTCCTTTATGATATATGCCTTAAATACTGCCATGTTTTCTGTCATTGCTCAAGATTTTGTTGTTTAAAAATTATGTTCATGTTTTTTAAGTTAAAATGTATATGATTTGTTATAGTTTCTCCATGCTTACCCTTACTGATAATTTGAGCTCACCCTTTATATGTTTTCTTTTCCCTAGGATTTAAAGAAAGGTTTTAGGTATGTTAACAAAAGGGGAAGATCATTATGGGAGATTTTGAAGATCTTTCACCACAATTAGAAGATTATATTCCGAGTTTGAAAAGACACTAAACTATTATGGTCCTTGTGTGTCTATTTTTGTTATGTATTAAGTATTAAGTAAAATTAATTTAATGTCCATGTAAGCCATGTTTGGGGTCTCTACATTCTAAGCTTTTAGAGTATACCATGATATCATTAATAAATTACACTACAAAGTCATCACGATATTCCTTGAAAAATATATTCATTAGATCCATGAAGAAATAGGGCACCTGAGTCAATCCAAAAAGAATTACTGTAAACTCGTAATGCCCATACCTGTTTTGAAATGTTGTTTTCAGAATTTCTTCCTTCTTCAGACAAAACTGATGATATCTAGATTTATGGTCAATCTTTGAAAAGTATTGATCTCCATGATGTTGGTGGAATAAATCATCAATGCGAGGTAGAAGATACCTGTTTTTTATTGTTATACCATTGATCTCCCTATAGTCAATGTACAACCTCATAGATCCAACTAACTTCTTAACAAAATGAACAGGGTCTCCCAATGAAGAAAAACTGGGGAAAATAAATCCCTTATTACTCAATTCCACTTGTTGTTTATTTAGTTCCACTAATTCCATTGTGGCCATTATATAAGGGGTCTTTGAAATGGGCCTTGACCCAGGAATTAAATCAATGGAAAACTCCATTTCTTGTTCTGGAGGATGTTCGGGTAAATCTTCTTGAAAGACATCAACATATTCTTGCACAATTGGTACATCCTCTATTTGGACATTCTTTTACTCACCCATAGTTATTTCATTCTCTTCCACTCCAATAATTAAATTTAGTTGAGAAATTGTGGGTGGATCTAGAAAAGAATGAGGTTGTGACATTTTTACACTAAAGATATGGTGTTTTTTGTTATCTTCATCAAAAATCGTAACCTCCTTATTCTTAAACTAATTTTTTTCATCATGGTCCGAAATCCAATCCATATCAAGGATTATATCAAATTCAATCATTGGTATGATGATGAGATCAGTAGATAAATAACATTTATATGCCCTAATTTGAAGGGATTCACAAAAATTGGTAGCAATGATACTTCCCTTAAGAGTTTTGACTGATAACTCCCTTGTTAAATCAAATTGGAAATATCTAATTTTCATAGAAAATTAGGATGATATGAAATAATGCGATGATCCAGAATCAAATAAATAATTGGAGAAACTTGAGGAAACCATTAAATTACCTGCCACCACATCTTTTAGAGCTTCAACCTCATCAGTAGTGATCACATAATCTTGTCGCTAATCACTTGGCCTTTTCAGAGGCATGTTTCAATGAAAATTATGACATTCATTCACATAATCTCCCATCTCCCAGGAATTGTAGCATTGAACATTGGTAGCATCTTTCTTTCCCTTACAATCACCATTAATATGGCATTTCTGTCCACATTTGTAGCATAATCCTTTTCCTTTCAGACATGAACCAGGGTGATTCCTTACACTATTATCACAGGGTGGAAATTCAATTCTTCCATTCTACCATGTTTCCTTATTTCCTTTCCCAGAGTGTTAAACATATCTCTTCTTCTATTTTTTTCTTTAATGTAATAAAACATAGAGAATTCCATTTATGTCTTGATAGAACACAAGACAATATCTTCGTATGATGAGAAGGATTGTGATACGAATGTTCGATGGAGAAATGATTTTAACCAATCAATGAAACTGTCAATCTGGCTTCTTGGGTTACATATATAATCCGTAGCATTCCTTGATAACCTTGTAAAGTTAGCTTCATACTTTATGACATTCTCATCGTCCTTAATCCTCAAGCTCAGAAATTGTCTTTCCATATCTTCATGATGGTCATGAGGAAAGTATTTTTCTATGAAATGTTCTTTAAACTCCCTCCATTCCATATTGGACACTTCCTCGTCTTCCATTGTGTTTTGAATCAATGACCACCATTGATCAGCATCTCCAGTGAGGCGATAAACCGCCCTGACAACGTTTTCCCTTTTGCTTCTCCCAAAGCGTGAAACATTTTCCCTAAGGAATGTATCCATTTCTCTTCCACTAATGGATTTGCACCTCAATTGAATGTTAGTGGTTGTTTCCTCATTAAGCGATCTAACATTGATCCTCCATGTTGCAGATCAGCGTGCTCCAAACAGGTAAGTTTATTATTCATAAACTGAGTGAGTTGTCCCAGTATGGTGATTAGCTGATCAGCACTAGTTGCATCACCAAATCCACTATAATTATCTTTAGTAGAAGGGAAATCCTTACATGGATTTTTTGCATTGATACGATTTCCATTCCTTCCACTAGGTGCTATTTTTCAACAATGGCATAATCTTGATTAGTTTTAGAATCGAAATACATAATTCCAAACTTGTAAAACACTTAACATGAAATGAACAGTTTATGGATATAATCAATAATCATAAAAATGTTTTCTTTGAAGAAGTATATACTCATAAACCCTTCATAATAGTTTATAAAAAAATTAGAATTATCCTAAGAATATCCACCGAGAGTGTCATAACTAATAGTGCAGCAAGGCCAGTTGATGTGCATCATTTCCCATTAGAGACTAGCTCAAAGTGGTGTTTTTGGGTTTTAACTCTAGGTACATCTATTCCAGAGCCGCCACTACCTTCTCATATCCAGAAAAATATGTATTGCTCAGAAAACTCACAAAATCACTATAGTAACAAAATTCTAGGAAGTTCTTCTATACTAATCCTCAAAGTATATCTTAGGGATATGGGCTCTAGTCGGAGTTTATCTAAATATAGTTTCTATGGCTTGTACTAAACATCCTCTGATAATGACTATATTGCCCCGACCCCAGTTACCCAGATTCGGTGCATTTTTACATTACATTGGAATGATCACAAGGAAATCATGTCCCGAAATACCGATCAATTTAATATTTTTTGATACAAGATTCATATATAAGTTCAACTTTACAACTTTAAAAGAAATACAACACTAATTTATTCCATTAGAAACATCCAAGCCTCCTAGATTAAGCCTGCAAGTCACTCATAATTATCTTCTTCATATCCTGTGAAATTGAAACATAAGAAATGGGTGAGCTCAAAAGCTCGGTAAGGGTAAGTACTACCGAGGAAGATAAGTAAAATATTAAGAAATGTGAATAATTGAAAACACATGCCTTTACCAGTAATAAACATAAACACTTTTATGGAAGGAACATGAGCTTAGTAAAAAATCCCATAATAAAACAGAATCAAGGGTATTCTACTAGTCGAATGACCACATGAACCATCGATATTATTTTCATAATTAGGGAATGTATAATGCCGGACATTCTGAAACATTTTTTCAAGTCCTCAGCCAATACGTCTAAAAATTATTAAGGCCTCATACAAAACCATAAATCAAACTGGGAAAGACCTCGACCGATTCCACGTCTAGATATCTCATGAGACCTACCGATGCATCGAGGAGCTATAGAGGGCTTCACCCATCACTTACTAAGTCTAATACATTCTTTATATGAAAAGGTTGAAATATAAGATAAACATTCGTATTAAAACTATTATATGAAATATCAATAATTTAACCATAAACCATGAATAGTATAAAAATAAAACATACACAGTCAAACATATAAAAAACCATCATTACAATGTGGAAGATTTTTATCATAATGTATCAACTTCAAACAAGTATGAAATCCCACAAAGGATGTTGACATAAATGGAAACAAAACAATTTGAGATAAATATATATTCCTTCTTTTTTTTTAAATAATTTAAAGTTAAATAATTATAAAGTAAACATTTATTTTGAGAATATTCTAATAATCTTTTAAGGGAATCTTCGACAATGTTATAACAGTGGAGAATAACCGCACCCTCTGTATAAGTTAAAAAAACATTATTACCTTAATTTTGTCGAAAAGGTCGTAAAGTACCTTGTTTGGAAAACTACTGAAAGATTCCTTTAAAAAAATATATGTTAAAATAAGGGTATTAATGAATTTACCCATTTTCAAGTAAATAGTAATTTTTTTTGAAATACGTTTTTAAGAAACATTGGCGTGGATGATAAAGAGGTCATAGTAGATACTTACCTAAAAACAACCCCGGTTAATAAAGAGATTGTGAAATTAACCATTACCTTGTAATTTTCCTTGGTCTAGGGTACATTAACCAACTTTTTAATGGTAAAATCTTTTTTATTAAATTATACGAGAACCATGAACATTAATATGAATTCATATATGATCTTTTAATATTTCTTTGTTAATAATATTTTAGTATTATCGTCGCTTAGGGTGTTAACCAATTTGTTTTCCATTATATGCTTTGTTACATAAGTAATGTTTGTTATGGATAGGATGTATCTTATTAATATTCAGAATAATATTAAGTCTTTAAACATTATTTTTAATCATAAACTGAAAATTAGTCTTGAATGGATATGATAGGGAATTAATCTCATCGTGTTCATGGTGACAGTAATCTATACGTACGCACGAGTGACAATATCATTGTTTTGATATTAAAATAATATTTAATTGGATGGTATATCATATATAAAAAATAATTATCATGTTATATTTATTATTTACACCAAGAATACATCATTATTATACCCATCCAAATAATAATGTATTAATAACAACTACACCACGACGTGGAGACGGTAAGCCATACGTACGCACGTATGGTGAAATGTCATTCAAAAGATGGATAAAATAATTAAAATGGATGTACCATATTTATAATAACATCATAGTATATATAAGATACTATAGTTATTAATTTATAATGGAAATAACAAAGATAGAGGAAGTGGAAGATGAAAGGAACTTGAAAGAGGTGATGAAATATTTACCTCTTCTTAGGGTTCTTCTTTTTTATTTAATCTAAAGAGCTCCATAGGTTGGCTTTACGACTAAAGTAAGGACTCTAGGATGAAGGGATGACAGTTGATAGAGTATTTGGGTAGGGGTTGGCCGAGTCAAATGGCTTTGAATGTGTGAACTAGAGAGAAGGGGGAGTGCCCTTTTATAAGAGGGGTGAGGGGAACCTTTGGAAAAGCTAGAAATATTATTTTATAATAAAATAAATTTTGGTTTATAATGTCACAAAAATGAATTATTTAAAGTATAAGGTGGGGATGGGTCTAGAACCACTCATCCAATAGTTTTTAGACAAGTTTTGGTCACTATATTAAGTTTATATTTTATATTTATCTCTTAGTTAAATAGATTGACATTTACCATGTCTCTTTGATTTTTATATTATATGGTTAATAAACATACTATATAGTTCAAGTGAACCACACGTTGTTAATTAATGAAACACCTATAATTATATACGTTTTTTATCTGAACCTTATATTTTTAGAAATATAATATCAATAAATAATATAATATTTGTTTTAAAAACACTTTATGTCAATTTTGACAGTATTTTGTATTTTATTTTTGATAAATTAATTATAGCATTATTACATCGAAAAAAATTATTCTAACCAACCCTAAAACGTTATATTAACCTATATAATTAGTTTAATTCATAAAAAGTCTCAAATTACATTTATTTGGATATTTATAATATCAATTATATTAATATTTCTTTAATACAATAATTACTGCATCATCATTGTGTCATAAATAAATTTAATTATTTAATGTCTAAAAATTATAAATAAAATACCATTATGTATTAAATCTTTTTATCTTTCTAATGAATTTTTATAGTCAAATTTATCTTATGTATAACCCTATATTCAAAATGTTTTAGTTATTAAAATTTGATTTTAACTCTTTTAACTCTTCTTTAAATAAAATAATAATAAATGTTCTAATCTAATCCATGTGGACCGAAAATGTTCATATTTTATTCATAAGGTTGTTTTATGATGAATTATACTTATCCAAAAGAATTAGGACATGTGTTATGGTAATAATAATATCATTTTTACCCTTAATTTCCCTATTTACATTTAACCATGGTAAATAAAAGTAAAACGTTACAATTCACCAAAGATTATTTTCAACTTATTGAACCACATTTTACTTACTAATATCAACCATGTCTCTCGGATTTTTGAAATTCAACTCACAGAAGTGGTAAAATTACGTTTTATGTAAATTTTCAAATACTCTTAGGAGGTGGGTAAAAGACAGTAAAATGTTTAATAAAATTTTTATATTTCTAAAATTACTATAAACTGACTCCAATGAATTACATTGAACTTATATAGATATTATGTATCTATTTTTACATAAAACAAATTTAAATAAAATAAATAATTATTTAAATAAAAAATTCCATTTTAAACCATAACTTGAAGTTTTTCACTTTTCCTTAAAAATTTAATGTTTTCAGAAAAATACAAAAAATTCACCCTAGGATAATTTCAAAATTCCCAATCGAAAAATGAAGTCCATTTTGGAAGATAAAATTTATAAACTTTAAAAAAGTGGGTATTACTATTCATAATGGCTAGTTTGATTGGTTGTGGTGTGTTAGAACTCGAAGTTGCGTACAACACACAATATTGTATTATACAAAGAGAAGGGTATAGTGGAACATTGGGGTGTTACAAAAGGGGCCTATGAACTATAAATAGTCTAAATCCCCTAACCACCATCTGACCAAGAAGAAGAATATCCAAAGGTAGGGAAAGGAAAAGGAGGTAGTGTGTTTTTCATATGGAAATTCAGTCTACTAGAAGGGGAACTACACTCAGAGGAAAAGGGAAGCCAAAAGTGCATTCTATATTGAGTGCAATCATTGAATTTCTACACATTGGGTATTAAATATACCCTTTGGTGATTAAATGTTTATCGAAATGTATGAACCTGGTATATTTTGGAAAATTGTCAGAGGATAGGTGGATTTGTGAGCTTCAAATGGTGCGAGGTTGAAGTAACTTTCTATTGGTGACTACAAACTTTCATTTCAAACCAACATGATTTTGGATTTACATGACTATTGTTATATATACCAAATGTTACCAGGAACATATTTTATATATCATGTTTTGATACAAAGGGGTTTATTTTCATGTTTATAAATAAAAGTTGTTTCTTTAATAAGGAAAATAAATGTTATGGCATGGAACATTTAAATAATGGTCATTATGTATTAAATTATGAACACAAAGTATTGAAAATATATAACGAATCATGTTCACATTACTAATATAACAACTAGTTGTGGAATCCCCATATTGGTCTTGTAAATGAGAATCATTTGACAATACCCAATTAAGACGGTTATTTAGACTATACGAACCTAAAACCACTTGATAGATGTCACACTTGTTTACAGGGGAAAATGATCAAACCACCATTCAATGGACATGGTGAAAGGGATGATGATATTTTAGGATTGGTACACAAAAATGTGTGTAGAACATTTCTAGTAGAATACCATGGTGGATATTATACATTCATAACTTTTACTAATGACTTGAGTATATATGGATATATTTACCTAATGAGGTATAAGCCTAAGTCCTTTGATAAGTTAAAGTAATTAAAGAATGAAGTAGAAAATAAGCCTTGTAAGATGAAAAATAAACATTGATAGGTTCAAGGTGGAATATATAATATCCAAGAGTTCATGGACTATTTACAAGAGTTTAAGATTTTGTCTCAACTCAGTCCCCTTATACACCACAGTGGAATGGAGTTAGTGAATGGAAGAACTGTACCATATTAGACATGGTAATGTCAATGATGATTAATGCAGATCTCCCAGTATCATTTTTGGGATATGCATTACAAAATGCGACATACACATTAAACTGAGTGCCAACTACTGAGGAAAATGGAATTACCTTCAAGCTATAGAGTGGAATGAATACCATTTTATCGCATACACATGTATGGGGATGTGAGTTGTTTGTTAATCCTTCATCAGTAACCAAACTAGCACCATGGGGTATAGAGTATATCTTCGTATTATACCCTTAGGAAACAAAAGGATACAACCTTTACAACCTCTTAGAAAATAAAGTGACTTTCTCCAAGAATTCCATCTTTCATAAGAGGGAGAACTACCACAAAAAATGATAGTTTGAGAAAGATTTAATTTGATGAAGTTGATGCCCTGATACATAATAGTTGGTACAAGAACAAGTTCCACAAGTCCCTATGGAAGATGTAGTTCCTCAAACACAAGTACTATGTAGAAGTTTAAGAGGGAAAATGAAATCAAAGAGATATATTTTTCTTGTCACCAAGGATGGTGACTCGTTGTTGTTGGACAATAATGAACCTCTATCCTATAAGGAGGAATTAGATAGCTCTGAAGCTATAATATGGCTAGTAGCTTTGATTTATTATATGTATTCCAGGTATCAGAACTAAAATTTGGGTTTTGGCTGATGTTCCAGTTGATGTAAATTTTGTTGGGTGTAAATAGTTATTTAGGAGGTAACTATATGTGGATGGTAAACTATGAATCTATGAAGAAAGAATAGTGAGTAAAGTGTTTAAACAACATCAAGGAATTCACTATATTCACACAATCCAAAGAATGAACGGTAAAATTTACTTGCAGAACCACTACATAAGAAACCTATTATATGATATTTGTGAATATTTCTCCATAATCTAACTACAATAGACCCTCCTTATGACATCTCATAAATTATACTCTTATATGTAACATGGGAAATGAAATCGTAAGAAAGGGGTGAGATAAATTTCTTCTAAAGGGGTCAAACTCATCAACATTTTAGAATGGGTTATATCATAATAATATGATAAAACATAGAATAAAAGAAACATATTATTAAAAATAACATAGAAAAATAATATTTTCCCACAAGTGGTCATAGAAGGATACGTTATCTAAAATGACCAAACTTGTAACGTGGTATAATAGTAAGTGGTAATAATCATGTTCTACATAGCTTAATACCATGAAGGTGAAAAAGGAATATTATATGTCATTTAAATATATCATAATAAGGAATTATGATGCAAAACAGAAGAACAAAAAATCATCATATAATGATCATATCTAAGAATGAAAACCCTTTATGTTGTGATCAAAATCCAATAATGATCATCCTATATGTTGTGAGTGTAATACATGAAAGATATACCTTTGTGTTTTGATAACAATCCCAAAAGTATCGACATTTGTTTGTGATAATAATCATAGAAGTCCCATTATTTAATTTTATTATTTTAATCCTAGAAGGCTCAATCTTTAATTTATGATCATAATACAAAAATACCTACAATAAATTATCTCAGGAGATATAAAACCATAAACGATTCATCTAGAGGTGACATAAATCCCCAAATAATCAATAATCAATAAAAATGTATGAAAATTGAAGATAATCTTTCATCATATAGTGAACAATTCATGGAAATAAAAAATGTGTTTCACAACATTTCTAAATGGTATAACCAAAGCCAGCTAGAATATTTTAAACAGTTGATACCATAAATGCAATCACCAAAAAGGGTATTTTGTAGGAAAATTTCAATTTTGATTCATGAGAAATATTTTCCAATGAAATAAACCCATACATATGAAGAGAAAAATGATAGTGCAGGCATGAAAGAGTTTATAAAAAATAAATATTATAATAAAATGTAATGTTATGGATAATATTCAAAAGTAATTTTTGAACCAGTGATGTGATTGTTTTTGAAAACAAATAATTTTTAATATAATATTCAATAAGAGAAAAATGAAAAGAGATGAAGGTTTCCAAAAATAAATGTGGGATGGAAGATAAATCTTATTATTATGATTGATTGGAAAATAATTTCAATATTTTAAAATACAACTATTGAAAATCCATTACACAATGGAGAGAATGAACATTCATTTTAAATATAGAAAAGTAAATGTAAAGGTAAATGATATAACACATAATTGGTTTTCTGAACATAAATGATAAATTTTATGAGAAAGGAAAATATGGACAATGTTGGTAAACCATTTTAAAAGAAGATCATAATTATTTTCAATAATGATATTGTTTTTGAGAAAGAAATTCATCAAGGTAAAAAAATTTTAATTTAAAATTCATTCCATCATTATAGGTAAAGAAATTAAAATTAAATTATAGGGTGGAAAAAAACATTACTATATGAAAAAATTTCACAAAGAATCATTAAAACACAACTACACAAGTTTAGTTAAAAAAGACCCTATCAACATTTGTATCTTTTGAATCAAAATCCCTAAAAGTCTGAAATGTGATATGGATTGGTAAATAATTTAAATTTAATAAAACTTACGAAATAAATAAATAAATATCGAATATGTACACCATAAAATGATGAAATTGGGGAATATTTATAATTTCACAATAAAGAAAATTTTAGATGGAAAACTCCATAACATTTATTCTGACTTAGCTAAACATGATCTAACTTCCACTAAAAAAATTTCTATCTTAATGAAATATTTTATAAACTTCTTCATACTTATATAATTTTATAAAATTCATTTATAAAAATTAATTAAAAAATATAATAGTTATATATATATATATATTATTTTTGTTACAGGATGTTATTAGATTCAATTGATTTTTAGTACATGTTTTGTAATTCAAGAGTTTATTATTCCTCAAAAGATTCAAATTTCATAATTTATATATCATTATAGGCACTTGAATTGATTTTTCTTTAATTTTTCATAATGTTATAATTTCATTTTTGAAGTATTTTGGTTATGATTCTGGATGATGAAGTTGGCAGAGAGCTTATTTCAAAAACTTTTTGATGAATAATTAGTTGTATTAATAATAATTAAAATATAAATATAGCTTATATATAACTACAAAAAACATTATTTGGTCATTAATTTCTATTAAAATTGGTATTTATGTTTCCATATTAATCTATGATAAAAATTTATTGAATTTCTCAAGTATGTGATTAAATCGATCCAAATAAGGACAAGCCATAATCTATGGGTGAGTGTGGATAAGAAGACACTATTGGAAATTTATTATTATTTTAGAAGCATAAATATATTATGTAAATATTTTTAAGGAGGTTAACCATACTTTAGGAATATTAGTATTAGTTATTAAAAAACACCGTAAGTCCCTTTATCATGGTCTATTGGGAAGACCAAGGCTTCTAGGAAGTTGGTATGGAGTTGAGTAGAGAATATTTTAGTGTTTTGGTGAAGGACTGGCTTTTTAATGGGTGGATAAATGTAGTGGAAGTTACCCACTATTATAAATGAAAAATATTTAATTTTTTAAAACAAAAATTAATATTTCAATTTTGGAATGATACTATTTAACTGTTAATGACACCAAATGTTTAAAATAATGAAATATTAGGTGAGATAATGTTAGTAAATCTTCTACCACACATTTTCCCACATATTTCAAACAAGTTACATGTATTTTATCAGTATATTTTTACATTTTACCATTTTTTACCACGGTAACATGTTTTAACCAAAGTAATTTATAATTTATTTAAAATAAAATGTAACCCATATTTTTTATGTTTGAATTTAAATTTAAAATCCATTTAATATAATTTAATTTATAAACAATATAAAATTTACTTTAAAAGTAGAATAATTAATATAAAGAGAAGTTATTTTTTTAAAAATGTTGTTTTCAAAATTAATTGTTCTTAAGATTATATAAATTTAATTACCAATTAATAGAGTTATAATATATATATATATATATATATATATATTCTAAAATAAAATAAAATTCATTATATAAAATTAATCAAATTAACCAAACATTAATAAAACAATTCTTTGAAAGCATCCATTTCATCATTATAAGGGCTATTAACTTAAATATTATTAACTAGAATTTTATTCATAAATATGAAATTAAACTTATTAAATAATATAAAAATTTCGATCTAAAATTTAAAAATATTATTATTAATTAATTTCTATAATTGATGAAAAATAATTTTTAAATATAAGCGATAAAAAACATTTTTATCCAATAATATTACATAATTTTCCAAAATGATAAACACAAGTTTAATAAATTATGAATATTTTTTTTAAATTATATATTTTTTATTTGTATATTTTGTTAATGAAATTTAATTAAAAACTTTTAATTCATTTTTTTGTTTATATAGTTACATAAATGTGAAGTATCTATCAAAATCAAAAATTTCACTATTTACCAGAAATTCATTTTAAAAATATATAAAATCATCACCAAAATATAATATTCAAATTATGAATTGAAAACATAATTTCGTTTTACCATCTTAAAACTTATAAATAAAAACAATTTTCTTTTAAATGAATTTAAAATATAAAAATTAATACATGTACTGAAATATTCCTTTTTAATACATTAAATATTATGAATCTTATTTTTAGGAATTTATAATGGTTTATAATTTTTATTGACTATAATATTTATAATTTTTATATTTTCATGATAATATTCATTTAATGTGTCATGAATCATTTTAGTTCAGTGTTTCGTATCAAGAAAGTTGTCAAACATAATAGAGATTTAGAGAAAAAAATTATTCCCAAATCTCAAGGTGTTATATTATCCATATCATAAATATATTTTTAACATTAAATTTTATTTATAGAATAATAATTTAAATATATAAGAGAATATATAATATATTTATAAATCATGGTTGAATTTATAAATAATTATCAACTTTACAAACATAGGGACATATCCATATCTTCAAAATATGTTAATACTTGATATTATGTTTTTATCTGATTATTTGAGGCTGACCCACCCCAATTATTAGGTGTTAGGAATACTATAATATAATTTCCTTTCCATTATATCCCATATTCATAATTTTACTGATAGATTATCATAGTTTATTTTGATATTTGATATTTGATTTCTCTATTTCTTTGATTAATATTGAAAATATGTGGAGATAAACAATATATATATATAATTAAATTAAATTAAACTAATGCATGGATAATAAGTCTTGCATGGATTATAACCATATAATACGTAAAGGATGTTCATATACCTCGAATACAATAATCATACCACTAGGTGTTTTTATATATAATTAGTTAGCTAATAATTGGTGAAAACATACATTCCATAATAAATCCATAAATAATGACTTAATAATAAGTTTACCTAGAATAACTTAATTATTTATATCCACTTAAATAATTTTCAATTTAAAGGATTTTCCTTTTTCCCTTTTTCTTGGATTTCATTGAGGCTGATTACCCTATGTTGTCCAGGGTTAGGTTATCTGTTTTCATACTATCCAAACTCCTTGCAATTGATCCATTGATGTCTGGATGGTGCATTAGTTGAGACTTGTAAGACATCCATTGTATTGGATGACATATTTATATATATTTTAAAATCACTAGATTTATGGCCAATATTTCCACACTTGACACATTTTATTTTTCTTCAAGACAATCCCTTATGTGATTCTTCACACATATTGGACACGTAGTAAATTTGATCTTATTTTTATCATCATCTTCATCACCTAAACATCCATGAGACCCCATATTTATCTTATTTAGTGTTTTTGAAAATAAAACTATGTTTAAATTGTTAATCAAAATTTTTGATAGCTATTTATGGAGAAAACAATTGTTTATCACAATATCACTTATATCGTCATGTTGATCAATGGGAAAATAACAACATTGTCCATGTATTATATTTTTATCTTGGTTACTTTAGTCTTCATACATTACTAAAATCAAATGTATTTATCATTAATGAAGAATAATTAACACCATAATAGAACTATTGTAAGATAATAACTATTAAAATTCATCTTTAAAATATACTAATCTTTTTTTAGATCATATTGTTCTTTTAGTAAAACCTATATCACTATTGGATCAAGCTAGTATTAAATTTATTGGGTTTTATCATAATTCATAAACTAATTCCTTAAATAACTATCACAAAATCGTCAAGAAATTTCTCACAATATTATAAACCCAAAAATCAAGGAAACTTATTCTCTTACAAATCAATATATCCTTTATCCATAAAATACATATCAATTAATATATACCTTAATTTTTGAATAACTATATTTCAATTCATTGTATCCATAATCATTTTTCTATTAGGTTTTATAAACCAAATATATTCAAATACATCATAATGATTCATCAATAGAATTTAAATGTCAATAGCTTATCACTCATGATTATCTAGTTGGGTGTGTAGTCTTATGCCCAATCGTAATGAATCATGTAAAGATCAAGTTAATAATCAACAATATTTTTTCAGGGTAATTAAAAATATTATAATATATTAACAATCTAATAAACTCTACAGTATCCAAATAGATATGTAATGGAAGAGAAAATCAAATTCTCAAAACATTACCAAAATTTACGGATGTTGCAATACCCGTGGATTTTTACATAAGGGTTTCTCTAATTTATTCTTATATTTGTCTCCAAAATTACGATATTAATCCCTAAAAATAACTGATGCCTACTCTAATACCAACTATTTCACCCTATACCCTCACTCATATGTTTGATGCTAAAAACACATTGATTAAACTATATATTTGATACAATGAAAATTGACCCAAGATAGAAATTTATTTATTTTATATCATATATATAACTTAAATATTACATCATTCAATAGTTAAAAAACAAAAAATGGATGGGTTAGTGTCTTTGAGGATATACTATATAAGATACTCATTTTTCAATAGTTGTGAATATTTCAACATAATATAACCACACTAGACCCATGTATTGACTCCTCAAAATATATACTCATCATCATAACCTAGGGAATGGAAACATAAAAAATAGATGAGATCAAATGCTCAGTAAGGGGGAAAAGCTAATCAAATTTTTACAATGGTTTAGATCATAATAATATATGAAAATTTTAGTAAGGGAGAAATATATTATTAAAAAGAACCTTTGAATAATAATAGATTTCCATATTTCATGATCAAGAGAACTGTAATCTCAAATCAAACAAAATGTGCCGTGGTATATGTGTGTGAAATAATAATCATCAATCGTGGGGCCTAACCCCATATAAAAGACCAAGAAATATAGGATGTCATTGAACCATATAAAAATATGGAATTATGGTGAAAAAACCCAAGAACAGAAAATCATTATATTGTTTGCATATCTAATAAGGCCCAACCATTAAGTTGTGAGCATATTACAAGAAGGAATAACATTTATATTGTGATAATAATCAATGAAGTATGACCCAATATTTTGTATTCATAATTCAGGAAGGATCACCCTTTATGTTTTGAGAATAGTCCAAGAAGGCTTACCCTTTATTATAGTGAGTGTAATCAAATAAGATATGCCTATTAAATTATTAGTCTAATCAATGAAACACAACACTACGTTACCTCATGGGATATAAAACATTAAGTAATGATTTAAAGGGTGATATATGACCCAACGTATAAATTATCCATAAAAATGTGAGGCAATTGA